>OZ021685.1:6479451-7941988 GCA_963978505.1 Listrodromus nycthemerus
AACCGAGACTTGTTGCTTCCAAAACGCACTCCCTCATCCTTTCTTCAAAGGTCACTGAGGTTTACCGTAGTACTCGTCTTTATCAAGACGAGTATATCCAAACCCGTTCCGCAAGGAACGTATGGCCAACGTTCACTCCCGCCGAAAGGTGGCCAACGATACGCCAGTAGTAGTGTACAGGGCTGGGGAGACAGGGGCCCATCTGCTGTCCCCCCTCTCCCCCCTGTCTGGCACCACCCCCACCGCCGTCTGGACCGGGATGCTGTGGTGGGGGGTGCAGTGAGTGCGAGAGAGAGGGTCATCTGTTACTCCCCCTCCACCCCCTTCCCCCATGTCTGACGTCATGCCCCCACCACCCACTGGAGTGGGATGCTGTAGCGGTGGGGGGTGTGGTGAGTGTGATAGAGGGATCTGCTGCCCCCCCCTTGCGACTACCTCCCACCGGTAAGACGGTATCCCCACTACCATGGATGCTGTAGCGGGCCCAATGAGGGGGGGGCCGAGAGAGAGATTCTGTGTGATGCTCCCCACCACCGTCTGGACGGGGATGCTGTGGGCCGATTTTCCCAGAGCCATGATTGGTCCCTGTAAATTCCCCGAGATGTAATTGGGCCCTAAGAGTTTTCCCAGAGCTGCGCTGCACAACGCAGCATCCCCCACCCGCTGACAGGGGATGCTGTAGAGAGAGAGAGAGAGAGAGAGAGAGAGAGAGAGAGAGAGAGAGAGAGAGAGAGAGAGAGAGAGAGAGAGAGAGAGAGAGAGAGAGAGAGAGAGAGGACAATTCAACGTGTTTTTTTCCCTCTACCCTATCGTCTGACGTCACGTGCCCCCCAGGCATTTCTTGAGCCGTGATGCTGCGGTGGGTCCGATGGGTAGTAGGGGGGATGCAAATGATTTTCCCCGGGCCATGATTGGTCCCTGTAAATTCTCCCCGAGTTGTGATTGGGCCCTAAGAGTTTTTCCTGCAGATGCTTAAACATCACCCAGTCGTCTAAAACTATACAATTATTCTACAGTCGGTAAAGTCACCCACTACTTTATCATACCCGAAGGGTAACCGTTTACCGGCAATAAGAGATACACTTTTTTTTTTTAAATATTCCTTTATTTAATATTTACGTATAGACATGTTGTAGTACAATGATTTTACAGATCTGTGACGAGCGTGGGTGTAGCACCGGGCAGTGGTGGCGTCTTGGATATTTTTCCGTCAGATTCGAGTGTCGTAATGGGCGTTGCAGTTGCGGATGACGTCAGCGCTGAATGCAATTCTTTCTCATAGCCAGCCCGTTGACACTGTTCGCATTCCCTCCTGGTCGGAGGGTACCCTTCGGCACGTGGGTTGAGATCCGATATAGGCCAATGCTCCCCGCAGAGTCGGAATGATGCGACTTCGGCATCGTCTTGAATATGCGCGGGTAGTTTCGTCCATAGGCAAGGAATATCGTCGCTCCAGTGTCTTAGCAGTAGTGGCTTGGGTATATATGCCAGTTCCTCCCTGGTGAGTTCCCAGGGGTCTTTACCGCAGTCGATCACAAGTATACCGTCGATGATATCCATGGTTCTTAGCACTGCTACAGTTCTTCTGAAAGTGCGTAACACCGATTCGTGAGTTCTGCTTTTATATTATTCAAAGGAGACTGGAGGGGGGGACTGTATTCACAAAAAGACGCAGTCGATTTTATCAAGTTTATTTAGAGATGGCATCCGAAACGGGGCGTGCACGTTTGGATACATGAAGGTGTACATTTATTGCGGCCCCCCTTTAAAGGAGCCAAACGTGTTTGATTTACATGATGTCTTTTCCGTTTTACATGTTTAAGTCTCTTGTAATAGCGTTGCACAATATTATCGTTTTTTACTTTATTCGTTGAAAATATGCTGCAAAAAGCAGCCAGGCTATACCCACGAGACATAAAATCAAGAAACATAATGCAATATTCTCCACACACTTTAGATTTGATCGATTGCAGCGGCTTGGTATTCCAGTCATAAGTAATGGTATTTCGTCGTAGTCGATTATGATGCTTGCCGACGAGAGGGGGTAGACCATAGCTGTCGAAAAAGGTGCCTCGTCCATTGTTGTCCACGTATATGGCGATCCAGTGTGTTCCGGGTTGCGTATGATCGTCGGTGTTGGCGACGATTGCAGCGGGTCTAGACCAGCGACTCGGGATGCGATCGGCGGGGAAGACTCCTTTCGTCTGGGCTGTTACGTGCTGAGAGCCTCCAGTACCTCCAGACTGTTCATTATAAATACTCTCGGGTCCTGAGTGGGGGCGACGTTTACGATATTGGTGATTATTACCTCCACGGGTTCCAGATACCGATGTTTGACGTCTCGGTGGTGGCGGTGGCGAGTTAAGTTTATTACGGTAGAGGGCTACTATTTCTTCTGCAGGTACCGTGCTGTCGCAGGTGTTTAGGGTTGCACTGTTGTCGAGGGTCGCTGCCGCCTTTGTTATATACTCTCTCACGGCAGATGCGGGATTGTTATCTTTTGGGATCTTGTCGTCGTCGTGGACCGTTTTTTTTATAGCGTCGCTTGGTCGATCTTTTTTCTTCGCAGCGCCAACCGGTTCCGTGTAAATGGGATTGGCATCATCAAAAAGTTGAGTCTGAAGCCATCGTTTAATTTTTCCAACGTTATTCAACGCACATTTCGCAGCATCTTCCTTCGCCACACCGTGATAAATGCACCAGGTATCGTACGCAGGCATGTTTCTGAAACTGGGCCCTTCGTACTCTTCGAGATTGACAATGTCACGGCCGAGAATATCGCGTAAGATCTCAGCTTTTTGTACACCGCGAGTATAGATGCGAAGCGCGTAACGGCACATGGCTCTTAGAGCAGCGTAGACTTTCCACAATGGTGTATCACCGTCAACCCACTCGAGACCGTGATGAAAGCACGTTAAACGATTGTTACTGGTGCGTACATCTTTGGGCAACTCGCCAAATTCGTACGGCGCGTCGATCACCCAATGACCAATATGATCACCCTGTAGCGTTGTTACGGCAACCTCTTTGGGCAGAAACTCGCCTTTCTTTCCGTACAGGGCTTGAATATCCACTATAGCGTCCATGATGAAGGTCGGATGTAAACTGTTGTGGAATACACCAAGATCTCACGGTTTAAATACCATTTCAGACTGGCATTCCAAGTGGACCCTTTCCTAAAGAGGCGTGACATTTTTATGGTTGGAGAGGGTAGATTCTTGGGCCCCCACGGTCGTCATGCTGTGCTCAGGCACTAAAATCTGTAATAACCTGACGGGCAGAATCAATTTCAATGACGTTATCGTACTCGGCATAAACGACGCAATTTATTGTAGCGCCGAGAGCCCGGGCGAAGCGTACCTCGATTCTCACACTGCCGTGTTTCACGAGGTTCCAGTGGGTGAAGCAGTTCGCCGATAAATCGGGTGTCAAGTCAAAGGCAAACAGACAATATCCTCTAGCGTACGCTTCACGATCAATTTCCAGTCCCTCGTTTTGAAAATGTATACCTGTGCCGGAGAAGAGCGTATGGTAACTCTGGACCCAGTTTTCGTTCCCAGCAAAGTCGGGTTGAAGCGGTTTTCCCGGTATCTGATGTCCATCAACGTAGAGCGATAAAAAATGTATCCAATGATGTTGAAAATTGAAGGGATTCATCGTTTTATCGCCGTTGAAAGCTCTATTGTACACAAAACCGAGTATAATACGTTTCGGTAATTGTCCAAGAATTACATTGTCCAATGTATCGCCCACTATCCCACTGTGCATAGTAAAAGATTTAACTTCCACGCGTGTAATAGGGTACTTGGCCGTCGTTTTCGCCAAAGTTTTGGCGTGTGCTATGAGTACTCCAGGGCTAATTTTTGCCCGTCGTACCTACAGAGTCACATCGTTTATTTTTACTGTGTGTGTCACGCCTTGCACCGGTGTCTCTATCAGGCAGAACTCGTCTTTTGAACGGACGAGACGTAGCCGCACTTCCACACCGTTTATCAAAAATTTGTCTTGATTGAATACATCGCAGTGTAAGTGGCCGATCATATCAACAGTCCTGCCGCCTCTGATATATTTCGAGCGAATCTCTTGTCCATAATTAATAGGCTCTGTTTTCGCGCCAGGCATCGACTCGAAGCTACCCTGATTATCCCTAAACCATAAAGCCGTTGTCAGATGCGATTGTTTTGCAGCCGGGCCATAATTGAGTAACGTTTCAATGTACGCCCGGTAGGCGTAAGCATTATTAGGCGGCGCGACAAGTTTTTGGTTGAAAAATACATCAACCTGATTGAAGAGACTATGTAGAAAGTTATTAACAGGTGCTACTTTGTACAACGAGTCACCGTTGGCTAGTACTTTCAGTTTTACACTGATCATAGTGTGGGCCAGATCCAAGTACTCGTCACCATGACCCGGTATAACAAACTCGATGGGACCATCGTCCGACAATGAAGAGACAGGCTTGTAATGGACCCATTGAGAGGCTTCTATGGAGGTTTGCGTTGGCGGTATAGTGAACAAGTCGAGCTCCGATTTCATACACTCACAAGAGTGTGAATGTAAAAAAGACATGATGTTCAAGCACTTCCGAAAATGTCTATAATTGCTCGTTTCTTCTTCTTCTTCATGCACTTGGTGTTTTTTCGTCTCTTCGTCACTTTCCCCGTGGCTGTCCTTCTCTTCTTTTTCCTCGCTGGTACGACAGAGGTATTCCTCTTTGTTCTTTTCGAGCGGGTGGTCCTTTTTTTGGCGCGGGTACGTGCAGGTGTACGGCCCGTCAACGACTGCATTGTTCGTGTACTGATCGACCGATTATAACCGGAGCCTCTCATGAGTAGAGCGATTTTGTCATTGGCCTTGTGTTTCAAATTTTCCCCAGACTCCATGACCCGCCGCCGAAGCGATTCCTTAAACGGCATATGGTTACCGCTCACATCCTCGATAACGTGTAAACCAGCCCGTAAGGCCTCTTTTCCCACGGCTTTAGCGCCTTTTGTCAGCAGCGGTAGTACACTTCGGAATAGACCACCGAGAAACCTCCCGATACCGTGACCCCGTTGGTACGGTGCACCCATAAAAACGTTACCTATACGCCCGGCCCCACCGCCTATTTGATTCTCGTAATAACTCGTATAATGGACCGCCATATTGTCTAACCAATCCGTTTAAAATGAAGCGTAAGGGTTAACGTACCGTACTCGAATGCGATTGGCTCCCCCAGATGATCCCTTATATCTATCTCGACGCTACGAAAGCAATTATTGAGCAAAGGTATATAATTTGGGGGTGAAAAATATTTCACCTGTGTCGTCCCGTACGTATACCGTGCGGTATTCAAATTGACGATCCGCAGCAGAGAGGCTTGGGTGTCGCCCACCGTGTACGGTACACATAGATCGGTATAGACAAAAAGCTGTTCAGGGAGGCCGCGAGCGATGCAGGGAGGCATCTGTCCTTCACGTTGAATCCCCCGTTCGTAACGTAGGAATACAGCTTTCGATGTTTCCCAGTCATTAACGGCTGTAGCGTTAAAGCCTAATATACGGGCAACCTTTTTATTCATGCACATTGTATTCGGGTATGGCACAGCTTTACTCCCACACTTTTCCACATACGCGTCCCCCTCAATTGCCGTGTAGCCATGAGCGTTTTCAGCATTGACAAGCCGTATACCAGCCTCCTGCAAACCCTGTAGACCATTTATATTTTTCATAAGTTCTACATGATCCTTGTAGAGACCGTGGGGTATATGTGCTGTTATACGATCTGTTTTGTGACACACCGTCCACTCAATTGCCGTCTCGGCTCGTTGTATGTGTATCATTGTAAGGGGTATGTGTATTTCCGACAAGCCAACGGCCCATTGACCACTCAAAGTTATTTCACGTGAAAGTTGAGTAGTGAAGCGCGTCGTCGTGTTATCCGGAAAGTATCTCATACTGCTGTTGCTGGGTAACACTTGATAGAAATTTTCATCGTTGTACATGATGACTGTTTTCGTGACGTTAGACACCGAGGTTGTGGGCGTTAGAAGCAGGTATCCAGGAGTTAAATTTTGACGGATAGCCGATCCAGCTGACAAAGAGTTGTTTCTTCGAGCCTCGTCCTTTTGTTTTTAAAACACGATCAATTTTAAACTCTTGATTCTGTGTCACGCGTTTCTCGTGTACAAGCGTTATTTCCTCGGTGTAAAAGAAACCGTCGATTGACTCGCCTTCAAGATCTTCCAACTCGTAGACGCGTATCCCCTGGCGGTTTACAACCTTAGCGATACGAAAAATTTCTTCGCTCCAGTTTCGCTCGTAACCCTTCTCGAACGTGCCTTTTGTTCTACTAATCCGAACATAATCGCCGCGCTTGTATTTAACCAGAGAGGAACGTCTTTTCGCACGTTGTCTCAAAGAAGCACTTGTCATATTCTCCAACGCTTTATCCGCATTGTATAACGTCACCGATGCCGGCTCCATCTTAATTGACGAGTGCTTGGCATGATTGTATGCGTAAACAAACTGCTGAAGCACATTGATATAGCGTCGTGTATTTCGATGTGTGAAATAGCGCCACATTCGTTCTTTGAGTGTACGATTGAAGCGTTCGATGATTGCCGCTTTTATATCGGGGTTACGTGTAACCCTAAAATTGATATCGCTTTTCTTGAGAAACGTCTGTAGCTCTTTACCGATGAATTCTTTACCTTTATCGGTCTGCAGACAAACAGGTAAACGATTGCGGCTGCGTTCAAAAATTCGTTTAAACGCATCTTTAACGGTGTGCGCGGTTTTATCCTCCAGTGGCTCGACCCAAGCGTACTTGCTCAATACATCGATCACCGTGAGTAGATATGAGAAATTGTCATTGTAGCTTTTTAGCGATCGTAAATCCACGAGATCAGCCTCCCAGACGTCGTCTATATTCGTAACGTTGTAGAACAAACGAGGGAATAGACGACGGACAGGTTTATGGATAGTATATGTATCCTGCTGGGTCAACCAATTGTAAACATTATCCGCTTTATTGTTTCTGTCGATTAGTCGTCTTGCTCCTGCATAACCTGCAGGATGCGCTGGATCGTAATAAACTTTTTCAAACGCCATATTTCTCACGCCCCCACCCAGCCTATGAGGGGGTACAATGCGATTCACAATTTAAGCCAGTGGTGAAATCCTCGTTGCTCCTCGGCTGGTTTCCCCTTTTGTCTTTTGGCCAAATGTTTTACGGCCTGGACGGTATTATACTTTTTAGTAGCAGCAGTCGTGGCAGCACGTTGGTTTTTGATGTTCTCTTCCTCGCCGTCGTCGTCGTCGTCGTCGTCGTCGTCGTCGTCGTAATAGACACCACTGTTTAAATTATCTGGATTCTTTCGAGAACGTTTGCGAGAGATATGTGTATCCCCCATATTCCACAGCTCATCGTTCCCGATAAATGTTCGAGGTACGGAAACAGCGCGAAGAGTTTTGATAAATTGTACGCGGCCATTAGCTTTGAAGTTTTTTCTACCACGTACGGCACCGTTAACGAGATCGACAATATTTGAATTGGGTATGAGTATGCCGTCTATCGTCACGAGGCCTTCTTTGTCCCAGGTGATGCGTTGCGATGCTGACGGTGAGTTACGCAGATAACCCGTGAGCGCTCTTGCTTGACGCTTATATACACCGGGTACACTGTTTACGATTATTGTTGAATTTAATTCATCCGTTTCCGGTGTTACCTGTCGATTGCCTGACGACTCTGCTGATTCAGCTGACATGTTCAAAGTTGCCGCACCATTCGGGACATCAACGAGAAATAAATATCGTTGCAACACCTGCAGATAGTGTTTCCACTTCGTGGCTTCATCGGGATACTTTTTTGAGTTTAAAATATCGGAAAGTTCAGCGTCGAGACGCGATACCGCATCACCCGGTGTCTGTACAGTTTTCTGATCGGCCGTCGGTAAGGTTGTTCCACCGCCGGTCATCGGTTCTTTCCACTTCTCGGCCTCTTCAACCGGTACTAAAATCATTTTCTTTGCGTGCTCCATAAGATTTGGCGGTAGGATGCTCAAGTGCTCACCATTCAAATTTACCACCCCTCTAATGACCGTCGCTTCCTTCACCCTTGGCGCCAAACAGTCTACTAAACAAAGTTGAGATAATCGGTGCTAATAAAAGGGGTAAAAATGCTCCACACCCTTTCTGCATCATAAGACGTTTCTTCGCTCTCCAATTGTACTTTCGTCGCTTACGTTCAGAGGCGCCACCACTGCAGCCTTTACCACCACCACCGTTCTGACCCGTGCGGCCTGATACACGGTACGGTGCTAGTTTGCGCAGTACATTTTTATATTTTTTTAAACGGTTTTTCGTGCCTGTTTTAAGTTGTACCACGCCTTGTAAGATGTTTAAAGCGCATTCACCTATACACTTGATGAATGACTCATCGGCCGTGCGCAGTATGGCTCGCTGCTGTTCTTTACTCGCGTGACAAAGAGCATTCATCAGCGCAACGTGACGTTTACCTATCGGTGATCGTCCGGAACACTGTCCATTGTTCTTTTTACAGCCAATCATGATGCGTCGATGTTTACCCATGTCGTACGATCTTACAACTGACTCGAAGATCGTTTTTACATTAACATATAAGCACATTTAGATTACCTCGCGAGACGGGGGGGTTTTTTTTTTTTTTTCGGTACGTAAACATACATGTGAGGATCGTCGGGAAATATAGCTGTACGACAGCGGTAAATATCTGGCGTAGATTGCTTGAGATCCAGCAAAAGGTACGCATGTTGTTCAGAAGTCGCATCGTGATACGCCTCTGTTAAAAATCGGGGATCCTCGGGGTATACTTGTCTTGCCAAATGTTGAATTTGCGCACGATCGCGTGGGTTTTTGAATATTACGATATAATTGGCGTTTAGAGAAATATCACGTTGACCGTGTCCTTGATGAAAAATATTTTGCGTTATAAAAATAACACTGATATTTTTATGATGGCTCCCTTTTGTGAAAAGATCCACGATCGTATTATTCGATGATTCTCTCATTAAATCGTCGATAATAATTAATTTTTTCGAATTATTATCATGCGAATAATCCTCTGGTTGTGGAAGACCCTCGTGCAATTCAATCTTAATATTTTTGTTTGTCGGATCTCGATGAGAATTTCGTAATAGATCAACCGTTTCGGAGTCAAGATTATCGCCGTGGTAAAATATTATGCGATCAAACACTGTGTCACTGATGATGCTTAAATTTCGCAGAAATCGTCGAACAAAAACGGTTTTTCCGCAGCCCGTTGGACCACATATCAGCGACGTCCATGGATGTTTCCAACGCGAGTCCATTGTGTAAAAGTTTACCTCCAGTTTTTCCTGTTTTCACCGTTCCCCTTCGGTATCACACGGTTAACCTCTAAATATAAGCTTCTCGGCGGCGGCGGCGGCGGCGGCGGCGGCGCGGGGGACACACGTCGCCATAAGCTTGTACGACGTGTGCGCGGCGGTGGTCCAGCTTGTACAGGCCCGTTCGATCGCTCCATCAGCTTATGAGCGAGCGAACGTGGCGATCAGCTCTTATGACGCGGTGGGGGGCACATGCGCGTCATAAGCTTATACCGGCGCATGTGGAGCCGCCTAGCTTATACGAAAATAATTTAAAATCAGCACAAATATACGGGGGAAATTTTTTCATTTATTGTCGAAATATAAAAACATATATATATATATATATATATATATTTTCAATTTTGCTTAAAAACGATTTCACAATTTATGACAGCGTGTAACTCATACACGCATATTGAAAGAAAAATATCGTTCTTGGTTAAATAAGATATTTACAATTCTATAAGTTAACGCTAAAATATACATTATATACGCCAACAATTTATAAATCTATGAATTTTATAAACCAAAAAATTGTACAATTTCCTTATGATACATATTTACATTTGTGTATATATTAATTGCACACACCCCACACACGCACACACACACACACACACACACACACACACACGCACACCCACACACGAGACAACAGCGATGACGACGGTAACGGTAAAATTTGTATCGGTATACAAATTATTCTTTAAAACCGAACGGAAGCGACAACGTATGCGTTAGATGTCGACGCTTATGGCATACGACACGGCAAGTTTTCGACATTTCTCGGGTTATTACGTCGTGAAGAGCCGTTCTTTGAATAGATGTAAAATCTAACCGTATCGATTCGTCATTTTCACAGGGTAAATCGGCTTCGATCATTCGTCGAATTGAGTCAAAATTAACTTTCCGAGAGTTAAGGTAATTTAAACTCAAACCTTTCACCTTGCATTCTGTTTTAATAACCTCGTCGGGCTTCGAGCTATTTACGACCTGGTAACCGTAAAATTTGGGGCCTCCAGAGACAAACGACTTTATGTAGTCTGTAGGCTCCTTCAACTCACTGGTCATATCGCCAAGAAAGTTACCAAGCGGCGGTGACCATTCACCCGGTCGTCCCGTGCTCACGAAAATCACCGAGTCGGTGTCGTAGTACAGCACGCGCCGACCTAACCGCTCGAGATAACTATACAATTTTAATCGGGCTTGAGCTGTTGTATAAGCTGCGATTACAACACTAGTTTGCGAAGATGGAATCACAGCTTCATCGATATTCACCCAAATCGCATACAACACGTTGTCGTTGACAGGGAGTAAGCGCCGCACCTCTTTATCACTATCCCCCAGAAGGAGAAGCAGTTGCTCACGATTGTTTATAACCGTTGTCTGTGTTAAATTGTCCCTCTGTCCGAATTTACCCCAGAACGAGTTCAGGCATAACTTCGCAACGGAACGCAGACCGGGGTTTTTACAGATATTGCCCGGATCTAGACGTATACCCTCCGAGCGCTCGTAATCTTCGATATATTGCGCTCGCGAGTCTACATCGGTACATTCACTAGGCCAACCACTGGCTTCCTGTTTAATCTTCAAAAAAGTATTTATATATTCGGCAAAGAGACCACCCTCGTGCGTTACAGGATCGTACTGGGTCATCTCGTAATCCCAAATAATAAATACTTTTATAATTTTGTAGTTGAGTTCGAGCGCTTTTCGAACTTCGTCCACCACCCAGGTACCTGTAAACGCACGCTCATCGACATCTTCGTGTGGGCAGTCTGACTGTGTTTTCTCCTCTGTGCATGTGCGACACAATGCAAAGAGGAGTTTATCGTGCATCCGTACGGGTAACACGGGATGAAAAAGATTTCGCGGCGGTAACACTGTACAACGGATCATACCATTGACCGTTGTTCCCAAGGCCTCGTACGATCCGTTCAACAGTTCGTCGCACTCTGTATCCACATATATCTTCGGGTGACCCTTCGGAAAGCGGCCCGTTTTCGATATGTAAGGATACAGAGAAGAAATATCAATGTAGTGAATCTTTTCACCCTCCGCAGTATCGTACACTGTTACAGTGTTACCCGTACGGCCACCGTAAAACCCATCACGCGGATTCAAAGACACAGATGTCAGACGAGGATGCTCGTACAAATACGCGTTGATCGCCGGATTAATGCGATGAAGCTCTTCAAACTCGCACTCCCACATGACTTCGAGCTGATAACCATGAGACCGAATCTTCGAGTCCATCGCTAGAGTACGCTCATAACGGCTCTCGTAGGACTCTTCGTTGGCGCGTGTCGGCTTTTCACGGTTGCCGGGGAAACAGCGCGGGCAACCGTGCCAATAACAACCGTGAAATTGAAAGACAAAGCGATCGTCTTCCAACTGCAAATACCCGTCAACGAGAGGCCCTTCAGGTAGCCTGACCTCTCGAGCTCGACTAGCGTGAACAATCTCATGCCCTATACATTTCTCGACCCATAAAAGCCACTGGTTGGCCTGCCGTGAATGCCGATCCGCAAGCCTGTATCCACCGTTCGGTATTAATCCAATCGTTTGCGGAACCAAAAATTTACGCCTAAATACCTTCGAGCACGCCGATGCAATTGTCGCAGCCTCAGTAAATGGACAAACATCGCCGGACTCGAGGAATATTTTCCGAAACTCTTTACAAGCCCGTCGCAATATGTCAACGTCTAGTACGCAATACTTTTCAATTTCTGTTTGAAAGTCGAAAAGTTCACCGGAAGCGACCCTCTCCGTGTACCATTCGTAAAAAGTATTTCGATCGTCGTGACTCATTGTGTCGGGCGAGTAATATTCCGCGGCGGGGATTACCCCACAGTATCCCTGGTTCTGCAGCGTGTTAAAAAGGTGCGGAAAGTATCCCTTTTCCATTTTATCGTTAAAGCCGAAGGCTCCCGGTAGAGCGCTCAACCGCATATGGAAGTAATTCATACTATCGATGAATACGGTACGACCTATACGCATCGATATTATCGAATTACCCGTTAGAATAATTTTTGGCAAACCGAGATCGCTACAATTTTCGACAACGTATCGCAATACGAATTGGGCGTCAAAGGCCTTGGCGTTATGCGCGATACAAACAATCTTTCGAAACGCCGTTGTGCGGCGTACTGCAAGATTGATCAATTCGGCGATTGGCGAAGTTCGAAAAACATACTGCCGCACGCCGCACCATCTGCAGAAGCTACCCTGAATTATGTTGTCCACGTCGGACAAACATATTTCGCACAACTGTTGAGCCGCGCAAAGCGTGACAACGTGCTCGCGAGTATTGTCGTCCGTACTAGAGCTGTAAAGTTCGTCTTGCCGCGTCTCGAAATCGTAAAAAATGAACAATGTTTTCGGATGCTCCCGGGGTTTCGATAATTCACGGTCTGCCAGCGGTTGCATGTAGCATTGCTCATTGTACTCATGCACGCTACGACACAGCTGACAGAACGTTTTACCGCATTCGTGAGCTTTCCGAGTGGTGTCGAATAACTTTGTGCATTTTTTACAAAATCTAACTGTCTCGCAAACCGACTTTCTTTCTATATTGCGGGTATTGACACGGGCTTCTCGGGGCTTCAGATGATTTTCAAAACACGCCGCGTTGTGGAAAAATCTATGGCAGTCCTCGCATTCCCACCCGTCACCGCCGCTTTCCGTAACGACGTTATCAACGGTCGGAACTGAACACGGCGGTGATGCGTAGCAACGCGGGCACTTGCTTGTACACCGATGTTGATGCAAAAATCGGTAAGATACATTGCAAGGGGTACAGTAGTTCCGTGAGCCCCCTGCGGCAAGAAGATTAGTAATAGGCGAATAATGATTATTATGTTTAAAATACGCAATATTTAATGTTATGTGTGCAGGCGTGTTTTCAAATCGTGTTTGCCCATTAAAAATGAGGTCTGCACCGCTACCGAGAGAAGCCCAGTCATAAACGCATATAGCGACCCTCGATGTCATAAAGTGTCGTTGAAACACCTCGAACTCCGCAGGGCCGCAACCCTGTGCCGGTACTACAACACGAGCCGCTGTCACGAGTTTCTTTGCCTCGTCTCGCTGGAGCCCCGATTTTTTATGACGGATGCGTTCATAAAAAATTTTCGACTCTGCGCTTCGATTAATTTTGTTTCGCGCATTTGCTAATGCTACGACCAGCGCCCGAGGAAAACACAAATTGTCGGTGTTCCCTATCAAAATGACGGATCGATTACTCGCAATTTTACTGTCCATACCTCCCGTACCGCGTACCATGTCGACGTACGTTACCGTGAATACAAGCGTTTCGTAAACCGAAAGTATTCTCGCACTCTGGTTAACGCTGCACAAAAGATCCCACAATTGCTCGGGATTGAATCGCCATACGGGTCTCAGGGATATGCCCGCTACACCGTCCGTCATACCCTGAGCTTCAAACGCAATACCGATCCGGTCGGTGGATAAACTATCTTTTGTAAAATACGCGTGAATGTCCCGTATGGCGTTTCGTATCCACGAGATTGGATTGACCCCTTGTGGTGGCGTGAGTAACGAGATTTCGGTTTGACGGGATTTGATTTCAAAACGTCGCGAAAAATACTCTTTTTCTTCACCTATAATCCCGAAACGCTGACCCACAGGTAATATACGGTCGTCATCGTCGGCATCCGCAATACCGTTGTCCCCGTCGCTCATGTCATTCGCGTTACCGTTCATTTTTAGACCGTCGGCATTGCTGTCGTCATTCGCTTTACGAACTATGTTTTTTACATTGTTAAAACTATTTCCCGGCCCCGTTAAACCCCCGCCCGTCTGCGGCTTATATAGTTCGGAACTTACCAATTCCGCCACAGCCGTTGCAGCCTCTGCAGCCCATGCGGCCGGTACCACTGTTATCATGGATGACGACGATGACGATGACGATGACGATGACGATGACGATGACGATGACGATGACGATGACGATGACGATGACGATGACGATGACGATGACGATGACGATGACGATGACGATGACGATGACGATGACGATGACGATGACGATGACGATGACGATGACGATGACGATGACGATGACGATGACGATGACGATGACGATGACGATGACGATGACGATGACGATGACGATGACGATGACGATGACGATGACGATGACGATGACGATGACGATGACGATGACGATGACGATGACGATGACGATGACGATGACGATGACGATGACGATGACGATGACGATGACGATGACGATGACGATGACGATGACGATGACGATGACGATGACGATGACGATGACGATGACGATGACGATGACGATGATGATGATGTTGATGATGACGAAGACGATGAACATGACGCTGACGACGAAGGACGATCTGTAAAAATAAATTAATAATTAAATAAAGACCCAACGTTTGTTTAATATATATATATATATATATATACGCGAGCGACTATCTGTTACGCACTTTAAGGCTCCGGTTCACCGGCTCGAGACTCGCGAACACGCTGGATGATTAGATCATCATCCTCATCGTAGTCATCGGAGTCGCGGCCTATTTCCCCTCGGGAATCATACCATGGGACCTGGTCGAAATTATGATGTCTGTAAAATTCCTCAAGGTCCTGTAGGTCGTCATAATCCTCATCACCCATCGCCAGACCGCTGTGGTGGAAGCGATTGAGCGGTACAAATCGCGTCGGGTCGTTCAGCGACTGTATAAGCCCACTCGAAAATCTACGACCTCTAACGATGACGAGACGACCATCCCAGTCAAATGCCCATGGCCTGTCACCTAAGGTTTAAGCAAAATGTTAAACCAGCCGAAGGGCATAAAGTCCCGTTGCAACGCGTATATATATATATATATATATATACATAGATATATATATATATATGAGTGTTTATGTATACAGGGGGGACGAAAGACAATAATAAAAACTTACCCAATTCCGGCGACGAAACTCGCTGCATCCGATCAGCTTCGTCATTGAAGACCGTCTCGGCTTCGGAGTCTTCATCTTCGCGATCGGATACGGGGTCGGGTGATGCTGGGCAGCCCATGTGGATAACACCATCGTCGTCGTCGTCGTCGTCGTCGTCGTCGTCGTCGTCCTGAAACACCGGGGGGTCGTCAATGACCATTTCTGACCCACCGCGGTGTTCAAGGGGCTCCGGATCCGGTGACGCTGGAGGTCCCATGCGAATAACGCAATGAACGTTATCTAAATGGGCCTCGTCACCTTCCGTCTCCAGACCGGAATCGTTATCGGAAACAGCCCGATACGCGATTCCATTCGCTGCATCTGGAGACTCCGGACTCTCCAGTTCGTCGACGACGACGACGACGTCCCGAACTGGTGACTCGGGCCGCTCGATGGCCTCGGGATTCAGCGGATTTTCACCGCTTTCGTCGATGTCGACAGGTGTAGCCTCCGCCTCAACATTCCGCTGGATGTGTCCATGGCTCTCCATCAGTGCACGCACAACATGAAGCCCTGCGCCGCCTCTTTCGCGCACCACCTGTACAGCGATATGTACGGCATCGCTCGAGTCGTCGAACGCGCCATGATCGTACGCACGCCCGATGACCCGCACCGCCAACTGACGAAGAATGGCACGGAATTCTCGCTGGGCCTGCTGGAGATTCATCGATCTCAACCTTGAATCCCAGCGCAACGTACAACGACGCGCGATCACAGCACTACGTAGGCGCGTTAAAGCCACCGTTTTACGGATGGCTTTAATAAGACGACTCACGCAACTCATTTCGAAGTTTTTCAAAAAGATTCGTAAAACTCGTTAAATATTTTTTATTTGCACATACAACCCGCTCAGGCAAACACGGTATAAGAATATCGCGGAAAGCCTCACTCACCGCGATTGTCGCTTGCACGGGGAAAACTGTCACAGAACTACCAAAAATACGCTCACTTTGTCTGCTCTACGCTGACAAGTATCACGCGAGGTGCTTTAGTAGACTTCTCGACAGAGAATTAAAATAGAAACAAACTTCGAAAGACTTTATAGATTTTGCCCACACCCCTACTACATTTTCTTTCTTCCCTCATTGGCGGGGGAGTATCGCTAAATTTACGGTAACACTACCTTCGTTAACTGAATACAGCCTTGTTACACAGAATTTCGCTAGAATTTTTTTTTCACTAGCCCTATGATTTTCATCTTGGGGACACCGTAACGAGTCGGTTCGAAATATCGGGATGACCGTGGCATGGACGATTCCATTGTCTGTACAAGTAACTCCCTGTGAAAAAACGCGGTCGCGCCCAACCGCTATAAAAACGAAACAATACCTACTTTTTAGTGTAAACTTGGCGACGGGACATACCTAGAACTGCCTTCGGTGCTTTCCAACTATTTTTACGACGATGCACTAGCAGCGGGTGGTCGAAGATTTTCACAAACACACTTAAAGAGTTCCAAACTTGTTGCGCGGGTATAAGCCTTTACGATCCGAAGGCTCACGAGGTAGATGTATATCTCTTAGATTTATATCGGCGGGGGGAGGGGTTCTTGCATAGGGCGTATGGAATTTGACCGCGTATTGCGAGCAACACCCGCCAGCTTCCGAGAAAAACGAGATATACGGGTGAGTGACACCCTGCGTATCTATGCCGATTTCTATAGACGCTTGTCCCAAAACCGATCTTGCATCCATGATAGCAGGTCAGCGGTAATCCCGTGAACTGTCTGCATTGGGGTAAACGAGTGTTCATTGTTCCACGGGGTCGTTCATTCTGATTTTTACGATCGACGACTTCTACACGGGGGTGACCACGCAATTTTATCTTCAATCGGTGCAACAGCCGTGGTATGGGACCGACCATATAACGACCTACAACTAAACGAAGATCAGTATCTTTTATTCTTTGAAAATATTCACAGATGTCACCGTGTATTTTAAGCATGTTAACGTTGGATCGGTTGACCCATCGACATCTTGGAGATGTGACCATGTTAACCAGGCAAAACCGGCTCTCCCCTCTAACACATGTCGTTATAGTTACGATGCTAGCGCCACGGTCTCACGGAAACACATATAAGGGTACGATACTATGAAAAATCGGCAGTCCGGCCCGTGGATTCGTTATAAAAAGTCGGGATAAAAGCCCTCGAATTTCTGTTTTACGGTTTGCCCCTTGTAACGTCAAACTATTGTTCGAGATGAGTCAGGCTATCGGTGTTAAAGATCTGAGGGACAGTGATCTACAGCCCGAAACCATGTATCGTATACTGTCGGATGACGAGAAGAAGCGTCTTGAAGCACCGCTGATTCTCGGTACAACGTATACGCTCAACCCCTCGGAGACAAAAAAAGTTCACATCGGTCTACAGACGTGCGCCGATGGCCGCATACGCCCGATCGTAAAACTTCAGAACAATACCACGGCTGGAGGTATTGTCTTTGAATCGACCGATTGGCATTTGCTGCAGACAAAACTACCTGAAATTTCGAGGTATTTCGACGGTGTCCAAAAGGTCGCCTGGGGTAGGAATTGGCGCACACCGCAACCCTTACGCATCGGTGATTGTGAGATACTCTTCACCTCGAGTTACGGCTCCAAATCCATTGTGTTTGATCGGATTATCGAAGAAGATACGACATTCCAAGATGATAGATCACAGCGGGATCCCGAACCAGCAACGAAGAAGCGTAAAAATTATTCACCGGCTGTTGTGATGCAAAAATCTTCGTTCGATGGATTGCTCGGCATACTGGTGTGTCTCGACGAACGCTTCAGACGTCTACAGCGAAATGTCACACATGTGGAAAAGTGTGTCAATGTTCTGTGCGCTGAATTACTTCTACACATTCCCGCTGAAGAAGACCCCAAAAAAATCGATGAGATACGCGTCAAAGAATTGCTTAAGAATAATTTCAAATTTTTGAAAGAAGCTACTCAACTCCGTATGGATCCTGCATTTGTCGAATTTACATTCGACATAGTTTTCTTGGAGTTTTCTGTACTGTGTGCCGCGTACATCGCAAACCAATTGCGGAAAGCACTTGCTACTAAAACGAAATGAACGGCTTAAAAACGGTGTTAGCCATGCATAAAATTATTTATCAGTATTATTATCGTCGTTATACTTTTAACATTGGTCGTTTTCGCATTTCCGTGGAAGTTTTTCAACTATTCGTTAATACCCTAAACAATCGAGCCCTTGCCCTTGCCCATTATTATAGTTAGGTGTATACGTATTCGGTAATACTAATCGGTATTTGTTGGACAGCCTCTCGACATCATGTATATATATATGTATAGGTATATGTATGCGTATTTTATCTTATTTGTACGATATATATTAAGACCAATGTATGCGGGTGGGATGGAACGTGACGCATAAGTAATTAATAAACTCATATACTCCGATAATTTTGTTTTTCATTTCGCGTAAAACGTCGAAATTAATAATCATGGACGCATTAACAAATATTTTTAAGCATCTGCAGGAAAAACTCTTAGGGCCCAATCACAACTCGGGGAGAATTTACAGGGACCAATCATGGCCCGGGGAAAATCATTTGCATCCCCCCTACTACCCATCGGACCCAACGCAGCATCACGGCTCGTGACGTCAGACGATAGGGTAGAGGGAAAAAACACGTTGAATTGTCCTCTCTCTCTCTCTCTCTCTCTCTCTACAGCATCCCCTGTCAGCGGGTGGGGGATGCTGCGTTGTGCAGCGCAGCTCTGGGAAAACTCTTAGGGCCCAATTACATCTCGGGGAATTTACAGGGACCAATCATGGCTCGGGGAAAATCGGCCCACAGCATCCCCGTCCAGACAGTGGTGGGGAGCATCACACGGAATCTCTCTCTCTCTCGGCCCCCCTCATTGGGCCCGCTACAGCATCCATGGTAGTGGGGATACCGTCTTACCGGTGGGAGGTAGCCGCAAGGGGGGACAGCAGATCCCTCTATCACACTCACCACACCCCCCACCGCTACAGCATCCCCCTCCAGTGGGTGGTGGGGGCGTGACGTCAGACATGGGGGAAGGGGGTGGAGGGGGAGTAACAGATGACCCTCTCTCTAGCACTCACTGCACCCCCCACCACAGCATCCCGGTCCAGACGGCGGTGGGGGTGGTGCCAGACAGGGGGGAGAGGGGGGACAGCAGATGGGCCCCTGTCTCCCCAGCCCTGTACAATACTACTCCTTTGCCATATATGTAGTTTTGCTTTGACATTTATTACCGCTATATAGATATCGCCCTACGTTATACTCAATTTAGTTTATTATTATTTATTTAAGCCGATTGTTGTTGATTATTATTAACAATAAAATTATAACATGGGATGATTATTCCGTATTGTCTTCGGTGTTATGCGTATCAGCTAATTGTCAAACTAAAAAATTTTTGTGTGGGTGTCGATTACGCTTTCTGGCCCGAATTTGACCCAGGACGTAACAAATCGCCGAAACTGAGAATCGACGTTTCAAGCTCGCTGTAGGCGTTGCCGGACGCTCAATCTGCGTTGAAACGCTTTCATTCACTGAAATACATGAAAACTATGCATTTGCAGCGACCTAGAGCGTTTCGTTCGCTCGCAAGTCGTTGAACCGCCGAAACCGAGAATCGACGTTCGTAGCTCGCTGTCGGCGTTTCCGGACGCTCAATCTGCGTCGAAACGCTTTCATTCACGGAAATACGTGAAATCTATGCATTTGCAGCGACCTAGAGCGTTTCGTTCGCCCGCAAGTCCCCGAATCGCCGAAACCGAGAATCGACGTTTCAAGCTCGCTGTAGGCTGCGCCGAACGCTCAATCTGCGTCCAAACGCTTTCATTCACTGAGATACATGAAATCTGTGCATTTGCAGCGACCTAGAGCGTTTCGTTCGCTCGCAAGTCGTCGAGTCGGCGAAACCGAGAATCGACGTTTCTAGATCGCTGTAGGCGTTGCAGGACGCTCAATCTGCGTTGAAACGCTTTCATTCACTGAAATACATGAAATCTATGCATTTGCAGCGACCTAGAGCGTTTCGTTCGGTCGCAAGTCGTCGAATCGCCGAAACCGAGAATCGACGTTTCAAGCTCGCTGTAGGCTGCGCCGAACGCTCAATCTGCGTCAAAACGCTTTCATTCATTGAGATACATGAAATATGTGCATTTGCAGCGACCTAGAGCGTTTCGTTCGCTCGCAAGTCGTCGAATCGGCGAAACCGAGAATCGACATTTCTAGCTCGCTGTAGGCGTTGCAGGACGCTCAATCTGCGTCGAAACGCTTACATTCGCTGAAATACATGAAATCTATGCATTTGAAGCTAGCTAGAGCGTTTCGTTCGCTCGCAAGTCGTCGAATCGCCGAAACCAAGAATCGACGTTTCAAGCTCGCTGTAGGCGTTTCCGAACGCTCAATCTGCGTGGAAACGCTTTCATTCACTGAAATACATGATATCTCTGCATTTGCAGCGAGCTAGAGCGTTTCGTTCGCTCGCAAGTCGTCGAGTCGCCGAAACCGAGAATCGACGTTTCAAGCTCGCTGTAGGCGTTGCAGGACGCTCAATCTGCTTCGAAACGCTTACATTCGCTAAAATACATGAAATCTATGCATTTGCAGCGACTTGGAGCGTTTCGTTCGCTCGCAAGTCGTCGAACCGCCGAAACAGAGAATCGACGTTTCAAGCTCGCTGTTAGGCGTTGCCGGACGCTCAATCTGCGTTGAAACGCTTTCATTCACTGAAATACATGAAATCTATGGATTTGCAACTAACTAGAGCGTTTCGTTCGCTCGCAAGTCGACGAATCGCCGAAACCGAGAATCGACGTTTCTAGCTCGCTGTAGGCGTTGCAGGACGCTCAATCTGCGTCGAAATGCTTTCATTCACTGAAATACATGAAATCTATGCATTTGCAGCGACCGAGAGCGTTTCGTTCGCTCGCAAGTCGTCGAATCACCGAAACCGAGAATCAACGTTTCTAGCTCGCTGTAGGCGTTGCCGACGGCTCAATCTGCGTCGAAACGCTTTCATTCCCTGAAATACGTGAAATCTATGCATTTGCACCTAGCTAGAGCGTTTCGTTCGCTCGCAAGTCGTCGAATCACCGAAACCGAGAATCGACGTTTCAAGCTCGCTGTAGGCGTTGCCGGACGGTCTATCTACGTCAAAACGCTTTCATTCGCCGAAATACATGAAATCTATGCATTTGCAGCGATCTAGAGCGTTTCGTTCGTTCGCAAGTCGTCGAGTCGCCGAAACCGAGAATCGACGTTTCTAGCTCGCTGTAGGCGTTGCAGGACGCTCAATCTGCGTCGAAACGCTTTCATTCGCTGAAATACATGAAATCTATGCATTTGCAGCGATCTAGAGCGTTTCGTTCGTTCGCAAGTCGTCGAGTCGCCGAAACCGAGAATCGACGTTTCTAGCTCGCTGTAGGCGTTGCCGGACGCTCTATCTACGTCAAAACGCTTACATTCGCTGAAATACATGAAATCTATGCATTTGCACCTAGCTAGAGCGTTTCGTTCGCTCGCAAGTCGTCGAATCGCCGAAACCGAGAATCGACGTTTCTAGCTCGCTGTAGGCGTTGCAGGACGCTCCATCTGCGTTGAAACGCTTTCATTCACTGAAATACATGAAATCTTTGCATTTGCAACTAGCTAGAGCGTTTCGTTCGCTCGCAAGTCGTCGAAACGCCGAAACCGAGAATCGACGTTTCTAGCTCGCTGTAGGCGTTGCCGAACGCTCAATCTGCGTCGAAACGCTTTCATTCACTGAAATACATGAAATCTATGCATTTGCAACTAACTAGAGCGTTTCGTTCGCTCGCAAGTCGTCGAATCGCCGAAACCGAGAATCGACGTTTCTAGCTCGCTGTGGGCGTTGCAGGACGCTCAATCTGCGTTGAAACGCTTTCATTCACTGAAATACATGAAATCTTTGCATTTGCAACTAGCTAGAGCGTTTCGTTCGCTCGCAAGTCGTCGAAACGCCGAAACCGAGAATCGACGTTTCTAGCTCGCTGTAGGCGTTGCCGAACGCTCAATCTGCGTCGAAACGCTTTCATTCACTGAAATACATGAAATCTATGCATTTGCAACTAACTAGAGCGCTTCGTTCGCTCGCAAGTCGTCGAATCACCGAAACCGAGAATCGACGTTTCAAGCTCGCTGTAGGCGTTGCAGGACGCTCAATCTGCGTTGAAACGCTTTCATTCACTGAAATACATGAAATCTTTGCATTTGCAACTAGCTACAGTGTTTCGTTCGCTCGCAAGTCGTCGAATCGCCGAAACCGAGAATCGACGTTTCAAGCTCGCTGTAGGCGTTACCGAACGCTCAATCTGCGTCGAAACGCATTCATTCACTGAAATACATGAAATCTATGCATTTGCAGCGACCTAGAGCGTTTCGTTCGCCCGCAAGTCGTCGAATCGCCGAAACCGAGAATCGACGTTTCTAGCTCGCTGTAGGCGTTGCAGGACGCTCAATCTAGGTCGAAACGCTTTCATTCACTGAAATACACTAAATCTATGCATTTGCAGCGTCCTAGAGCATTTCGTTCGCTCGCAAGTCGTCGAATCGCCGAAACCGAGAATCGACGTTTCTAGCTCGCTGTAGGCGTTGCAGGACGCTGAATCTGCGTCGAAACGCTTTCATTCACTGAAATACATGAAATCTATGCATTTGCAGCGACCGAGAGCGTTTCGTTCGCTCGCAAGTCGTCGAATCACCGAAACCGAGAATGAACGTTTCTAGCTCGCTGTAGGCGTTGCCGGACGCTCTATCTACGTCAAAACGCTTACATTCGCTGAAATACATGAAATCTATGCATTTGCCCCTAGCTAGAGCGTTTCGGTCGCTCGCAAGTCGTCGAATCGCCGAAACCGAGAATCGACGTTTCTAGCTCGCTGTAGGCGTTGCAGGACGCTCAATCTGCTTCGAAACGTTTACATTCACTGAAATACATGAAATCT
Organism: Listrodromus nycthemerus; assembly: GCA_963978505.1. Taxonomy (NCBI): domain Eukaryota; kingdom Metazoa; phylum Arthropoda; class Insecta; order Hymenoptera; family Ichneumonidae; genus Listrodromus; species Listrodromus nycthemerus. The sequence continues at coordinate 6,502,770 of OZ021685.1, forward strand.
ATGCATTTGCAGCGATCTAGAGCGTTTCGTTCGTTCGCAAGTCGTCGAGTCGCCGAAACCGAGAATCGACGTTTCTAGCTCGCTGTAGGCGTTGCAGGACGCTCAATCTGCGTCGAAACGCTTTCATTCGCTGAAATACATGAAATCTATGCATTTGCAGCGATCTAGAGCGTTTCGTTCGTTCGCAAGTCGTCGAGTCGCCGAAACCGAGAATCGACGTTTCTAGCTCGCTGTAGGCGTTGCAGGACGTTCAATCTGCGTCGAAACGCTTTCATTCACTGAAATACATGAAGTCTATGCATTTGCAGCGACCGAGAGCGTTTCGTTCGCTCGCAAGTCGTCGAATCACCGAAACCGAGAATCAACGTTTCTAGCTCGCTGTAGGCGTTGCCGGACGCTCTATCTACGTCAAAACGCTTACATTCGCTGAAATACATGAAATCTATGCATTTGCACCTAGCTAGAGCGTTTCGTTCGCTCGCAAGTCGTCGAATCGCCGAAACCGAGAATCGACGTTTCTAGCTCGCTGTAGGCGTTGCAGGACGCTCAATCTGCGTTGAAACGCTTTCATTCACTGAAATACATGAAATCTTTGCATTTGCAACTAGCTAGAGCGTTTCGTTCGCTCGCAAGTCGTCGAAACGCCGAAACCGAGAATCGACGTTTCTAGCTCGCTGTAGGCGTTGCCGAACGCTCAATCTGCGTCGAAACGCTTTCATTCACTGAAATACATGAAATCTATGCATTTGCAACTAACTAGAGCGCTTCGTTCGCTCGCAAGTCGTCGAATCACCGAAACCGAGAATCGACGTTTCAAGCTCGCTGTGGGCATTTTCGGACGCTCAATCTGCGTTGAAACGCTTTCATTCACTGAAATATATGAAATTTATACATTTGGAGCGACCTAGAGCGTTTCGTTCGCTCGCAAGTCGTCGAATCACCGAAACCGAGAATCGACGTTTCAAGCTCGCTGTAGGCGTTGCAGGACGCTCAATCTGCGTTGAAACGCTTTCATTCACTGAAATAGATGAAATCTTTGCATTTGCAACTAGCTAGAGTGTTTCGTTCGCTCGCAAGCCGTCGAAACGGTGAAACCGAGAATCGACGTTTCTAGCTCGCTGTAGGCGTTGCAGGACGCTCAATCTGCGTTGAAACGCTTTCATTCACTGAAATACATGAAATCTTTGCATTTGCAGCTAGCTAGAGCGTTTCGTTCGCTCGCAAGTCGTCGAATCGCCGAAATTGAGAATCGACGTTTCTAGCTCGCTGTAGGCGTTGCCGGACGCTCAATCTGCGTTAAAACGCTTTCATTCACTGAAATACATGAAATCTACGCATTTGCAGCGACCTAGGGCGTTCCGTTCGGTCGCAAGTCGTCGAATCGCCGAAACCGAGAATCGACGTTTCAAGCTCGCTGTAGGCGTTGCCGGACGCTCAATCTGCGTCGAAACGCTTACATTCGCTGAAATACGTGAAATCTATGCATTTTCAGCGACTTGGAGCGTTTCGTTCGCTCGCAAGTCGTCGAATAGCCGAAACCGAGAATCGACTTTTCAAGCTCGCTGTAGGCGTTGCCGGACGCTCAATCTGCGTTGAAACGCTATCATTCACTAAAATATATGAAATTTATGCATTTGCAGCGACCGAGAGCCTTTCGTTCGCTCGCAAGTCGTTGAATAACCGAAACCGAGAATCGACGTTTCTAGCTCGCTGTAGGCGTTGCAGGACGCTCAATCTGCGTCGAAACGCTTTCATTCACTGAAATACATGAAATCTATGCATTTGCAGCGACCTAGAGCGTTTCGTTCGGTCGCAAGTCGTCGAATCGCCGAAACCGAGAATCGACGTTTCAAGCTCGCTGTAGGCTGCGCCGAACGCTCAATCTGCGTCGAAACGCTTTCATTCACTGAAATACATGAAATCTGTGCATTTGCAGCGACCCAGAGCGTTTCGTTCGCTCGCCAGTCGTCGAATCGGCGAAACCGAGAATCGACAATTCTAGCTCGCTGTAGGCGTTGCAGGACGCTCAATCTGCGTCGAAACGCTTACATTCGCTGAAATACATGAAATCTATGCATTTGCAGCGACCTAGAGCGTTTCGTTCGCTCGCAAGTCGTCGAATCGCCGATACCGAGATTCGACGTTTCAAGCTCGCTGTAGGCGTTGCCGAACGCTCAATCTGCGTCGAAACGCTTTCATTCACTGAAATACGTGAAATCTATGCATTTGCAGCGACCTAGAGCGTTTCGTTCGCCCGCAAGTCGTCGAATCGCCGAAACCGAGAATCGACGTTTCTAGCTCGCTGTAGGCGTTGCAGGACGCTCAATCTGCGTCGAAACGCTTTCATTCACTGAAATACATGAAATCTGTGCATTTGCAGCGACCTAGAGCGTTTCGTTCGCTCGCAAGTCGTCGAATCGGCGAAACCGAGAAACGACAATTCTAGCTCGCTGTAGGCGTTGCAGGACGCTCAATCTGCGTCGAAACGCTTACATTCGCTGAAATACATGAAATCTATGCATTTGCAGCGACCTAGAGCGTTTCGTTCGCTCGCAAGTCGTCGAATCGCCGAAACCGAGATTCGACGTTTCAAGCTCGCTGTAGGCGTTGCCGAACGCTCAATCTGCGTCGAAACGCTTTCATTCACTGAAATACGTGAAATCTATGCATTTGCAGCGACCTAGAGCGTTTCGTTCGCCCGCAAGTCGTCGAATCGCCGAAACCGAGAATCGACGTTTCTAGCTCGCTGTAGGCTGCGCCGAACGCTCAATCTGCGTCGAAACGCTTTCATTCACTGAAATACATGAAATCTGTGTAATGTAAAATAATTGATTGAGGATTGGGTGCACGGATCTTGATGTTGGACCGACAAACTCTGAGAGAAATATATATGAACTTTTTATTCGTAGCACACACGTTTCTCTTTACAAACTATACACAATTATACACGGTAGTACTGGTTGAGGTTGTCGATGATTGCAGATATGCCCTTGATTAGTGAGATCGCCGAGTGATTGTCCACTGTGATTTGACCGAGTGAGGTGTGATCGATTTATATTAAATCGTCACACGAGAAAAATGAGATGGCGGATCGATTGCAACAATACGACCCAAAGAGATCGCGGTCCCTGTGTATCAGGGTTCTGACGAACTAAACCGCGATTTGTTTTGACGAGATGAGTGATTAGATTGACTATTTATAACATTTTCTCGGCGGATTGCAAAGAGATGACAATGATTACGACGGATTGCGACGGAGAGAATTTTCTCGACACGTGCTTGAGGAAATCCGTGAGTAGACTGCCGGCTAATATGGCGTCGCCGGCTCGGGAGCGCGTGGTCTATCGATCGAGATCTCTCTCGCACGCTAATTGGTCAAGGTTGGACAAGTTTTGCGTAGCGAGAGGGATCTGAGCTGCCGCGTGAATTTAAACGTCGCAATCCTGAACATTCCGCCCGCCATCAGCAACTTGATGCTGATTGAGATCTGCCCCTGAGATTGACGGAAGGATTGCAAGTTTGGCGAGCGGTCTGAGGAGTGTAGAAGATGCCGTCTTGATTGTAGCAACTCGAGCGAGTCCGTCCGCTCCTGGATGTAGTTGCACGATTCTGGCGAGTGGCCACTTGCATGGGGGTGAGTTCTCGTCTGTTAGGAGGACTAGTGAACCGATTGCCAATTGATTGTCCTGATGCCACCACTTGGTGATAGCTAATTGACGTTGCAAGATGGACTTAGACCAACGTGACCAGAACTGCTGCGTTTGTTGTTGAATTAGTTGCCATCGGTCGAGTCGAGATGTCTTGAGTGATTGTAGATTGGGTTCAGGTAGCGTGGTGAGTGCTGCTCCGATCAAGAAATGTCCCGGAGTTAAGATTGACAAGTCATCAGGGTCATCGCTGATTGGCTCAAGTGGTTGTGAGTTGAGAATGGCTTCGATTTGGGTAAGCAGAGTCGTGATTTCCTCAAGAGTGTACAGAGTTTCTCCCATCGTTCGTCTGAGATGGAATTTGATTGACTTGACTGCTGCTTCCCATTTGCCTCCCATATGTGGGGCAGCTGGTGGATTGAAGTGCCATTGCGTCCGATTGTCGAGTAGGAGTGATGCGATGCTCTGACTTTCCTTGGACCCTTGAGTGAACATTTGTTGAAGTGCTTTGTCTGCTCCCACGAATGTGGTGCCACAATCTGAGTAGAGAGAGTGACAAATGCCTCGGCGTGAGGTGAATCGCCTGTATGCGATATGAATGCTTCAGATGTGTAGTCGCAGACTACCTCGATGTGAACCGCAGAGGTGCTCATGCACACAAATACACAGATCCAGGCTTTGTGCTGTTTGGTGCCTCGCCCTTTCCAAGATTTGAGTGTGATTGGTCCGGCATAATCAACACCAGAGTGTTGAAATGCCCGTGATGGTTGAACCCTTGCTCGAGGTAGCTGTCCCATCAGCTGCCCTGCTCGCTTTCCCCGTTGGCGAGCGCAGCGCATGCAGCGTAAGATGAACGATTTGACTGGAGCCCTTCCGCCAAGTATCCAATAAGATTGTCTGATTTCTGTCAAGGTTTGTTGAGTGCCTCCGTGCAGTGTTCGGAGGTGCGCTTCTTGGATGACGAGTGTTGTAAATGTAGAGTGCCTTGGCAGAATTATTGGATGTTGTTGAGAGTAGTTGAGTGAGGAGTGTGCGAGTCGACCACCTACTCGCAACAGTCCTTTAGCGTCGATAAATGCCGTGAGGCGATGAAATGCGTGATTGGCGGAAAGTGCTCTATTGGTTTGTAGTTGTGCGAGTTCTTGAGGGAAGAAACATGCTTGAGTTGATTTTGCCCAATAAATTGTAGCTCTCTCGATGTCCTGGGGAGTGAGTGCTGCCGAGGGTGATCTTGGTACTCCCTTGAGTGTATTGACGATTCGAATGATTACGGCTGTAACTCTGATTAGAGTGCGTAAGGAAGAGTACCTGGAGATCAGGTCCCATTGACTGTTCGGCTGATTGGCTGTCATGACTAGAATTTGTCCTGGACGAGCTTCTTGACTAGGTGGCTCGTCTTGTGTGGCTGGCTGCCGTGGCCAGTGTTCTTCGGACCGAGAGAGCCATGGTGGTCCCGTCCACCATAGCGAGTGTGTTGACAATTGAGCAAGGGAGATGCCGCGAGATGCACAGTCCGCTGGATTCTGCTTTCCTGGAACGTATCTCCAACTGCAGTTTGAAGTGAGTTGCTGGATTGTCGTAACTCGGTTCCGTACGAAGTCTTTCCAACGGGATGGGTGAGTGCAGATCCATGTAAGAGTGACTGAAGAGTCTGTCCAGAGAGTGATTGATTGCACGTCCACGTGGAGAGTGGCTTGGACGTATTTGACTTGTTTTGAGAGTAGCAGCGCTGCTGATAGTTCTAGTCTCGGGATTGTGAGTCGGTTGAGTGGTGCTACTTTGGTCTTTGCGCAAAGGAGTGTGACGATTGATTCTCCGGACGGCGATGTGACCTTAACATATGTTGCGGCTGACATGGCAAACTGAGATGCGTCGCAGAACCCGTGCAACTCACACGTCGTGGCCTTTGAAGTGTGAATCCACCTTGGGACTTTTATGCAATTCAGCTGTTGAAGTTCTGATTGTAGAGAGTGCCATGATTTGACGATCTTGTCCGGGACTTGTTGATCCCAGCTGAGCTTGTGTAACCACAGCTCTTGCAGCAACATTTTGGATCTGACGGTGATTGGGGATAAAAATCCCAATGGATCGTATGTCTGAGCCACTTCAGACAGAATTGTCCTTTTCGAGATGCGTGACAGTTGCTGATTGTCCCTTTGAGTGAAGGTGAAACTATCGGAGGCGATATGCCACGATAGCCCTAAGATTTTGCTAGTGCAGTCTCCAAGTTGAAGCGTAATGTTGTTTGCTTCGTCTTTTGAGGCATTCTTGATGTCCTCTGAGTGATTTAAGTGCCATTTGGCGAGGGGAAATCCGCCCGCCATGCAGAGTTGAGTGAGTTGATCTGCGATTATTAATAACTCTGCAGGTGTGTCTGCTCCACCATATATGTCGTCGACGTATCGACAGAATTTGAGTGCAGGTACGGCGAGTGGATAATTGTGACCTTCGTCTTCGATCAATTGTTGTAGAACTCTCACAGCGAGAAATGGAGCTGATCGAGTGCCGTAAGTGACTGTTGTGAGATGATATGGGACGATTTTGTTTTGACCATTTATCCAGAGAATTTTTTGTAACTCCCAGTCGTCTGGGTGAACGTTGATTTGTCTGAACATTTTGGTAATGTCCGTTGCGAAGAGGAAGCGATGTTGACGGATCCTGAGGAGGACATCAGTGATGTCGGATTGAATTTTCTCACCGATGTGTAAGAAGTCGTTGAGTGACTTGCCATTTGACGTGGCACAGGATCCATCGAAAACAACTCGCAATTTCGTAGTAGTGCTCTCTGGCCTCAGTACTCCATGATGTGGTAGAAAATATTGGGTGCGAAAGTGAGCCCGTGTAGCTGTCTGTCCGGTAGGGACCCTCAACCCTCCTGACACCGACGTGCCATGTGCCAAGGTCATCCCAGTAGACAGAGCAGCTGAACTCATCTCTCTCACGTGATTGTTTGAGTGTGGAGCAACTGATGCGATTGACATGTGTCCCAAATCTTCATAGCTCTTCATGAAGTCAGTATAGAGTTGTTTGTAGTCACTGTCTCGCTCACACTTTCTGAGTGTGTGTAGAAGACGTCGGTGGGCTGTTTTGAAAGAGTCACCGAGAGTGATCCGATCGGTATTGATAGGTAGACGTACTACGTATCTTCCCGTTGCATCTCGCTGATGTGTCCTTCTGAAATGTTCTTCACACTGCTGTTCTTCTGGAGTTGTCTGGTGAGTTGAGGTGGCTGGTACTTCTTCTTGAATCCAAACCGAGTTAGTATCTCGTCTAGATGTTCGTTTGATGGTACAGATTGAGTGCTGAGACAACACGTTGAGTGTGGTGCTGTACCATTGACCGGACCAATGAGAAGCCAGCCGAAGATTGACAACTGTGCGATATGTAGATTAGATGATTGTTTTATTATGTTTGGCTTGATGATTTGACCGTAGACGTCCGCGCCGACCAGGATGTCGACCGGTTGTGGTGTGAAGAATTCAGGGTCAGCAAGCTTGATATGTTTCAGATTTGTCCAAGGTTGTGATGACACAGGAGATGAGGGTAGTATCATTGGAAGTGTTGGCAAAATAAGAACGTCAACTTCAACCGTTTTATCCGAGTGGATTGATTGAAGTGTCACCGTTGAAGCTCCTCTAGATTTTGTTGGATTTTGGCTTCCAATACCCATGATTGTCTGATGAGATTGTCTTCGAATGATTGACGCTTGCTTGACGAGATGCTCGGAGATGAGTGAGATTTCTGAACCAGAGTCAATGAGTAATCTGACCTTGATTCGTTCAGACGAAGTGACGAGCCAAGCCTTCGCTGTGGCTAAGAGTGTTGTCGTGGATGACGGAGTGCCTGTCGATTGTGTTGTGGAATCGATTGATGAGGTGTCTGGAGTGGAGTGCTTGGAGACTGCAGATATGTCCTATTGCTGATGCTGCTGAGATGAGGAAGAGCCGGGCTGGAATTTGCGAGGCTCGACGCGACGAGTGGGGGCCGGTAGATCCTTCCGAGTGATGGCATCGTGCAGTAGAGAGTGATGCCAACGGCTGCAAGTTTTGCAGCTCGTTTGACTTTTGCAGTCGGTTGTGTTGTGCCGACCTAGGCAATTTTGGCACAGACGCCGTTGAATGACGGTCTCCTTCTTGTCTTGGTCGGGCAACGCGCTGAACTCCGGACACATCGTGATGAAGTGCTTGCCCAGACAGCAGTCGCACTGAAAACGTTGACCGAGCTTCGAGGGCTGGTGTTTCCCTGACGAATTGTTGCCGTGATGTGAGACGTGATTTGATGATTTGCTTTGCGACTGAGAAGCCGCAGAGCTGGATCGCGATTGAGAGCTGCCGGACGTGGAGCGGGCTGCCTCCGTTTGCTCGAGTGTCCTTGCCCGCTGGGTGATGAAATCACTGAGCTGAGCATACGTGGGATAGGTGTGGAGCTGACTGATTGATTCTTCCCACAGTTCGCGAGTGTGCTGTGAGAACTGCTTGACAGTGTTGAAGATGATCACGCAATCCCAGTTTTCGGTAGACTGCCCGATGAGTGCCAGAGTGTTGAGTGCGGAGTCGATGCCTGTGTTGAGCTGCTGGAGGAACGCTGCGGTTTCGCGTTGTCGCTCTGAAGCGTGGCAGTCCTGCATGATGATGCTGAGCTGAGCGTCAACAAGGACCCGATGATTGCCGAAGCGCTTCTCCAGGGCCTGCCAGGCCGTGGGAAAGGCGCTTTCGGTGAGTGGCATGGCCTTGATGACGTCTTTGGCTGCGCCCATCACACTCGCCTAAAGGTAGTGAAGACGTTCCAAATCGTTGAGGGAAGCGTTCGATGTGACCATCGACTTGAAGAGGTCGGAGAACGCTGGCCAATCCTGGTAGTTCCCGTCGAACGTCCTGAGTGTCAGGCGAGGGAGCTTTGACAGGTGAGCATGAACATCGGATGGTGCCTGCGGAGTGTCGGATGCCTGCTGACCTTGTTTTGGCAGATGCGGAGCCGCATGCTGCCTGATATGTCCGATGAATGCCGATTCTTGTAGAAAGATCTCCGAGGAGAAGTATGAGTGATCGAGGTGCTTGAGTGGCCAGGCTGATTCCATGAACTCGTGCTCCTTGATGAAGGCTTGATGAATCTCCTCCGCAGATTGCAAAATTGTCAACGCAGCTAACTCTGTGATTTCTCGGTTCTCTTGAAGTTGAAGAGAATACGAGGTGAGTGCCTTGAGTCGACTCAATTGTGAGCGGGCCTTTAGTTCCAGCTGAGCTGGCAAGGCTTTTGTTGTTGGTATGCGTTTTGTTCGCGTTGTCTTCTGCGAACTGTTGCTGTTCGAGCTGTTGTCGTCGTCGTCCTCTCCCTTCTGGCTGGCCGGAGTGAGTGACAGAGACGGTATCACCGTGCTCTTCGGAATTGTTCCGGTTGCACTTAGAGGGGGTGGGGGCTGATTGACGGTGATGCCCGAAGCCTCGGACCACTCCTCACTGATATCGAGTTTCGACGGATCTGACATGATGTGTCAGTCGCGAGTATTGTCTTTACGCCAAAATTAAAACGGTTGAATTGTCCGAAATGTCACTTGGTTGGCTATTGACGATTGAAGCTGCACTAGCGAGTTGATGAAATGCACTGAAAATATGCCGAGTGTCACTGCACGAGATTGAACGGTACTGATAAATTATAGAAGTACGCGAGAGTGTCGAAGCGCGAGAGATTGAATTGTCTGAGAGTGCAATGCCCGTCTTTACGAGTCCCGAGCGCGCGAACTGGCCCAGCTGATGCGAGACACGAGTGTTAGAATAGGCACGAGAGTGAGAGAGAAGCACTGAACCGTACGCGAACGCGGCACGAGAGCGAGAGAGAGGCACTGAGAAACGCGGGAGCGCGCACGAGAGTGAGTGAGACACCCAGCAACGCGGGAGAGCGCACGAGAGTGAGTGAGACAAAGCAAGTGGTGAGCCGGCAAAGATGGCGGACACTCACGCACACGCTTCACTGCTCTTGCCGCTCGCGAGGTGGTTGCCGCGGGAAGCCGAGTATACCCGAGTGCCGCTCGAGGAGGGCCGAGCACGTTAGCACACGCACACGCGAACAGCACAACGGCACGATTGACTCACCGACACGAACCAACACGCGGTACGCGAACTACTTGATGAAATGCGCAGTAGATTTGTCGTACAGAATGTCTCAAAGTTTGCCGGCCATCCGGCTCGAAGGACCAAAATGTAAAATAATTGATTGAGGATTGGGTGCACGGATCTTGAAATGTGAAATAATTGATTGAGGATTGGGTGCACGGATCTTGATGTTGGACCGACAAACTCTGAGAGAAATATATATGAACTTTTTATTCGTAGCACACACGTTTCTCTTTACAAACTATACACAATTATACACGGTAGTACTGGTTGAGGTTGTCGATGATTGCAGATATGCCCTTGATTAGTGAGATCGCCGAGTGATTGTCCACTGTGATTTGACCGAGTGAGGTGTGATCGATTTATATTAAATCGTCACACGAGAAAAATGAGATGGCGGATCGATTGCAACAATACGACCCAAAGAGATCGCGGTCCCTGTGTATCAGGGTACTGACGAACTAAACCGCGATTTGTTTTGACGAGATGAGTGATTAGATTGACTATTTATAACATTTTCTCGGCGGATTGCAAAGAGATGACAATGATTACGACGGATTGCGACGGAGAGAATTTTCTCGACACGTGCTTGAGGAAATCCGTGAGTAGACTGCCGGCTAATATGGCGTCGCCGGCTCGGGAGCGCGTGGTCTATCGATCGAGATCTCTCTCGCACGCTAATTGGTCAAGGTTGGACAAGTTTTGCGTAGCGAGAGGGATCTGAGCTGCCGCGTGAATTTAAAGGTCGCAATCCTGAACACTGTGCAATTGCAGCGACCTAGAGCGTTTCGTTCGCTCGCAAGTCGTCGAATCGGCGAAACCGAGAATCGACGTTTCTAGCTCGCCGTAGGCGTTGCAGGGCGCTCAATCTGCGTCGAAACGCTTACATTCGCTGAAATACATGAAATCTATGCATTTGCAGCGACTTGGAGCCTTTCGTTCGCTCGCAAGTCGTCGAATCGCCGAAACCGAGATTCGACGTTTCAAGCTCGCTGTAGGCGTTGCCGAACGCTCAATCTGCGTCGAAACGCTTTCATTCACTGAAATACGTGAAATCTATGCATTTGCAGCGACCTAGAGCGTTTCGTTCGCCCGCAAGTCGTCGAATCGCTGAAACCGAGAATCGACGTTTCAAGCTCGCTGCAGGCGTTGCCGGACGCTCAATCTGCGTTGAAACGCTTTCATTCACTAAAATATATGAAATTTATGCATTTGCAGCGACCGAGAGCCTTTCGTTCGCTCGCAAGTCATTGAATCGCCGAAACCGAGAATCGACGTTTCAAGCTCGCTGTAGGCGTTGCCGAACGCTCAATCTGCGTCGAAACAGTTTCATTCACTGAAATACGTGAAATCTATGCATTTGCAGCGACCTAGAGCGTTTCGTTCGCCCGCAAGTCGTCGAATCGCCGAAACCGAGAATCGACGTTTCTAGCTCGCTGTAGGCGTTGCAGGACGCTCAATCTGCGTTGAAACGCTTTCATTCACTGAAATACATGAAATCTATGCATTTGCAGCGACCTAGAGCGTTTCGTTCGGTCGCAAGTCGTCGAATCGCCGAAACCGAGAATCGACGTTTCAAGCTCGCTGTAGGCTGCGCCGAACGCTCAATCTGCGTCGAAACGCTTTCATTCACTGAAATACATGAAATCTGTGCATTTGCAGCGACCTAGAGCGTTTCGTTCGCTCGCAAGTCGTCGAATCGGCGAAACCGAGAATCGACGTTTCAAGCTCGCTGTAGGCGTTGCAGGACGCTCAATCTGCGTCGAAACGCTTACATTCGCTGAAATACATGAAATCTATGCATTTGCAGCGACTTGGAGCGTTTCGTTCGCTCGCAAGTCGTCGAATCGCCAAAACCGAGAATCGACGTTTCAAGCTCGCTGTAGGCGTTGCCGAACGCTCAATCTGCGTCGAAACGCTTTCATTCACTGAAATACGAGAAATCTATGCATTTGCAGCGACCTAGAGCGTTTCGTTCGCCCGCAAGTCGTCGAATCGCCGAAACCGAGAATCGACGTTTCTAGCTCGCTGTAGGTGTTGCAGGACGCTTAATCTGCCCCGAAACGCTTTCATTCACTGAAATGCATGAAATCTTTGCATTTGCAGCTAGCTAGAGCGTTTCGTTCGCTCGCAAGTCGTCGAATCGCCGAAAGTGAGAATCGACGTTTCTAGCTCGCGGTAGGCGTTGCCGGACGCTCAATCTGCGTTGATACGCTTTCATTCACTGAAATACATGAAATCTATGCATTTGCAGCGACCTAGAGCGTTTCGTTCACCCGCAAGTCGTCGAATCGCCGAAACCGAGAATCGACGTTTCTAGCTCGCTGTAGGCGTTGCAGGACGCTCAATCTGCGTTGAAACGCTTTCATTCACTGAAATACATGAAATCTATGCATTTGCAGCGACCTAGAGCGTTTCGTTCGGTCGCAAGTCGTCGAATCGCCGAAACCGAGAATCGACGTTTCAAGCTCGCTGTAGGCTGCGCCGAACGCTCAATCTGCGTCGAAACGCTTTCATTCACTGAAATACGTGAAATCTATGCATTTGCAGCGACTTGGAGCGTTTCGTTCGCTCGCAAGTCGACGAATCGCCGAAATTGATAATCGACGTTTCTAGCTCGCGGTAGGCGTTGCCGGACGCTCAATCTGCGTTGAAACGCTTTCATTCACTGAAATACGTGAAATCTATGTATTTGCAGCGACTAGAGCGTTTCGTTCGCCCGCAAGTCGTCGAATCGCCGAAACCGAGAATCGACGTTTCTAACTCGCTGTAGGCGTTGCAGGACGCTCAATCTGCGTCGAAACGCTTTCATTCACTGAAATACATGAAATCTTTGCATTTGCAGCTAGCTAGAGCGTTTCGTTCGCTCGCAAGTCGTCGAATCGCCGAAACCGAGAATCGACGTTTCGAGCTCGCTGTAGGCGTTGCCGGACGCTCAATCTGCGTTGAAACGCTTTCATTCACTGAAATACATGAAATCTATGCATTTGCAGCGACCTAGAGCGTTTCGTTCGGTCGCAAGTCGTCGAATAGCCGAAATTGAGAATCGACGTTTCTAGCTCGCTGTAGCCGTTGCAGGACGCTCAATCTACGTCAAAACGCTTAGATTCGCTGAAATATATGAAATCTGTGCATTTGCAACTAGCTAGAGCGTTTCGTTCGCTCGCAAGTCGTCGAATCGCCGAAACCGAGAATCGACGTTTCTAGCTCGCTGTAGGCGTTGCAGGACGCTCAATCTGCCCAGAAACGCTTTCATTCACTGAAATACATGAAATCTTTGCATTTGCAGCTAGCTAGAGCGTTTCGTTCGCTCGCAAGTCGTCGAATCGGCGAAAGCGAGAATCGACGTTTCTAGCTCGCTGTAGGCGTTGCCGGATGCTCAATCTGCGTTGAAACGCTTTCATTCACTGAAATACATGAAATTTATGCATTTGCAGCGACCTAGAGCGTTTCGTTCGGTCGCAAGTCGTCGAATCGCCGAAACCAAGAATCGACGTTTCAAGCTCGCTGTAGGCGTTGCCGGACGCTCAATCTACGTCAAAACGCTTAGATTCGCTGAAATTTATGAAATCTGTGCATTTGCAACTAGCTAGAGCGTTTCGTTCGCTCGCAAGTCGTCGAATCGCCGAAACCGATAATCGACGTTTCTAGCTCGCTGTAGGCGTTGCAGGACGCTCAATCTGCGTCAAAACGCTTACATTCGCTGAAATACATGAAATCTATGCATTTGCAGCGACTTGGAGCGTTTCGTTCGCTCGCAAGCCGTCGAATAGCCGAAATTGAGAATCGACGTTTCTAGCTCGCTGTAGCCGTTGCAGGACGCTCAATCTACATCAAAACGCTTAGATTCGCTGAAATATATGAAATCTATGCATTTGCAACTAGCTAGAGCGTTTCGTTCGCTCGCAAGTCGTCGAATCGCCGAAACCGAGAATCGACGTTTCTAGCTCGCTGTAGGCGTTGCCGAACGCTCAATCTGCGTCGAAACGCTTTCATTCACTGAAATACATGAAATCTTTGCATTTGCAGCTAGCTAGAGCGTTTCGTTCGCTCGCAAGTCGTCGAATCGGCGAAACCGAGAATCGACGTTTCTAGCTCGCTGTAGGCGTTGCCGGATGCTCAATCTGCGTCGAAACGCTTACATTCGCTGAAATACATGAAATCTATGCATTTGCAGCGACTTGGAGCGTTTCGTTCGCCCGCAAGTCGTCGAATCGCCGAAACCGAGAATCGCCGTTTCTAGCTCGCTGTAGGCGTTGCAGGACGCTCAATCTGCGTCAAAACGCTTACATTCGCTGAAATACATGAAATCTATGCATTTGCAGCACTTGGAGCGTTTCGTTCGCTCGCAAGTCGTCGAATAGCCGAAATTGAGAATCGACGTTTCTAGCTCGCTGTAGCCGTTGCAGGACGCTCAATCTACGTCAAAACGCTTAGATTCGCTGAAATATATGAAATCTATGCATTTGCAACTAGCTAGAGCGTTTCGTTCGCTCGCAAGTCGTCGAATCGCCGAAACCGAGAATCGACGTTTCTAGTTCGCTGTAGGCGTTGCCGAACGCTCAATCTGCGTCGAAACGCTTTCATTCACTGAAATACGTGAAATCTATGCATTTGCAGCGACCTAGAGCGTTTCGTTCGCTCGCAAGTCGTCGAATCGGCGAAACCGAGAATCGACGTTTCTAGCTCGCTGTAGGCGTTGCCGGATGCTCAATCTGCGTTGAAACGCTTTCATTCACTGAAATACATGAAATTTATGCATTTGCAGCGACCTAGAGCGTTTCGTTCGGTCGCAAGTCGTTGAATCGCCGAAACCAAGAATCGACGTTTCAAGCTCGCTGTAGGCGTTGCCGGACGCTCAATCTGCGTTGAAACGCTTTCATTCACTGAAATACATGAAATCTACGCATTTGCAGCGACCTAGAGCCTTTCGTTCGCTCGCAAGTCGTCGAATAGCCGAAATTGAGAATCGACGTTTCTAGCTCGCTGGAGGCGTTGCCGGACGCTCAATCTGCGTTGAAACGCTTTCATTCACTAAAATATATGAAATTTATGCATTTGCAGCGACCGAGAGCGTTTCGTTCGCTCGCAAGTCGTCGAATCACCGAAACCGAGAATCGACGTTTCTAGCTCGCTGTAGGCGTTGCAGGACGCTCAATCTGCGTCGAAACGCTTACATTCGCTGAAATACATGAAATCTATGCATTTGCAGCGACTTGGAGCGTTTCGTTCGCTCGCAAGTCGACGAATCGCCGAAATTGATAATCGACGTTTCTAGCTCGCGGTAGGCGTTGCCGGACGCTCAATCTGCGTTGAAACGCTTTCATTCACTGAAATACATGAAATCTATGCATTTGCAGCGACCTAGAGCGTTTCGTTCGGTTGCAAGTCGTCGAATCGCCGAAACCGAGTATCGACGTTTCAAGCTCGCTGTAGGCGTTGCAGGACGCTCAATCTGCGTCGAAACGCTTACATTCGCTGAAATACATGAAATCTATGCATTTGCAGCGACCTGGAGCGTTTCGTTCGCTCGCAAGTCGTCGAATCGCCGAAACCGAGAATCGACGCTTCAAGCTCGCTGTAGGCATTGCCGAACGCTCAATCTGCGTCGAAAGGCTTTCATTCACTGAAATACGTGAAATCTATGCATTTGCAGCGACCTAGAGCGTTTCGTTCACCCGCAAGTCGTCGAATCGCCGAAACCGAGAATCGACGTTTCTAGCTCCCTGTAGGTGTTGCAGGACGCTCAATCTGCCCCGAAACGCTTTCCTTCGCTGAAATACATGAAATCTATGCATTTGCAGCGACTTGGAGCGTTTCGTTCGCTCGCAAGTCGACGAATCGCCGAAATTGATAATCGACGTTTCTAGCTCGCGGTAGGCGTTGCCGGACGCTCAATCTGCGTTGAAACGCTTTCATTCACTGAAATACGTGAAATCTATGTATTTGCAGCGACTAGAGCGTTTCGTTCGCCCGCAAGTCGTCGAATCGCCGAAACCGAGAATCGACGTTTCTAACTCGCTGTAGGCGTTGCAGGACGCTCAATCTGCGTCGAAACGCTTTCATTCACTGAAATACATGAAATCTTTGCATTTGCAGCTAGCTAGAGCGTTTCGTTCGCTCGCAAGTCCTCGAATCGCCGAAACCGAGAATCGACGTTTCAAGCTCGCTGTAGGCGTTGCCGGACGCTCAATCTGCGTTGAAACGCTTTCATTCACTGAAATACATGAAATCTATGCATTTGCAGCGACCTAGAGCGTTTCGTTCGGTCGCAAGTCGTCGAATAGCCGAAATTGAGAATCGACGTTTCTAGCTCGCTGTAGCCGTTGCAGGACGCTCAATCTACGTCAAAACGCTTAGATTCGCTGAAATATATTAAATCTGTGCATTTGCAACTAGCTAGAGCGTTTCGTTCGCTCGCAAGTCGTCGAATCGCCGAAACCGAGAATCGACGTTTCTAGCTCGCTGTAGGCGTTGCCGAACGCTCAATCTACGTCGAAACGCTTTCATTCACTGAAATACGTGAAATCTATGCATTTGCAGCGACTAGAGCGTTTCGTTCGCCCGCAAGTCGTCGAATCGCCGAAACCGAGAATCGACGTTTCTAACTCGCTGTAGGCGTTGCAGGACGCTCAATCTGCGTCGAAACGCTTTCATTCACTGAAATACATGAAATCTTTGCATTTGCAGCTAGCTAGAGCGTTTCGTTCGCCCGCAAGTCGTCGAATCGCTGAAACCGAGAATCGACGTTTCAAGCTCGCTGCAGGCGTTGCCGGACGCTCAATCTGCGTTGAAACGCTTTCATTCACTAAAATATATGAAATTTATGCATTTGCAGCGACCGAGAGCCTTTCGTTCGCTCGCAAGTCGTCGAATCACCGAAACCGAGAATCGACGTTTCTAGCTCGCTGTAGGCGTTGCAGGACGCTCAATCTGCGTCGAAATGCTTACATTCGCTGAAATACATGAAATCTATGCATTTGCAGCGACTTGGAGCGTTTCGTTCGCTCGCAAGTCGTTGAATCGCCGAAACCGAGAATCGACGTTTCAAGCTCGCTGTAGGCGTTGCCGAACGCTCAATCTGCGTCGAAACAGTTTCATTCACTGAAATACGTGAAATCTATGCATTTGCAGCGACCTAGAGCGTTTCGTTCGCCCGCAAGTCGTCGAATCGCCGAAACCGAGAATCGACGTTTCTAGCTCGCTGTAGGCGTTGCAGGACGCTCAATCTGCGTTGAAACGCTTTCATTCACTGAAATACATGAAATCTATGCATTTGCAGCGACCTAGAGCGTTTCGTTCGGTCGCAAGTCGTCGAATCGCCGAAACCGAGAATCGACGTTTCAAGCTCGCTGTAGGCGTTGCAGGACGCTCGATCTGCGTCGAAACGCTTACATTCGCTGAAATACATGAAATCTACGCATTTGCCGCGACTTGGAGCGTTTCGTTCGCTCGCAAGTCGTCGAATAGCCGAAACCGAAAATCGACGTTTCAAGCTCGCTGTAGGCGTTGCAGGACGCTCAATCTGCTTCGAAACGCTTACATTCGCTGAAATACATGAAATCTATGCATTTGCAGCGACTTGGAGCGTTTCGTTCGCTCGCAAGTCGTCGAATAGCCGAAATTGAGAATCGACGTTTCTAGCTCGCTGTAGCCGTTGTAGGACGCTCAATCTACGTCAAAACGCTTAGATTCGCTGAAATATATGAAATCTATGCATTTGCAACTAGCTAGAGCGTTTCGTTCGCTCGCAAGTCGTCGAATCGCCGAAACCGAGAATCGACGTTTCTAGCTCGCTGTAGGCGTTGCCGAACGCTCAATCTGCGTCGAAACGCTTTCATTCACTGAAATACGTGAAATCTATGCATTTGCAGCGACTAGAGCGTTTCGTTCGCCCACAAGTCGTCGAATCGCCGAAACCGAGAATCGACGTTTCTAACTCGCTGTAGGCGTTGCAGGACGCTCAATCTGCCCCGAAACGCTTTCATTCACTGAAATACATGAAATCTTTGCATTTGCAGCTAGCTAGAGCGTTTCGTTCGCTCGCAAGTCGTCGAATCGGCGAAATCGAGAATCGACGTTTCTAGCTCGCTGTAGGCGTTGTCGGATGCTCAATCTGCGTCGAAACGCTTACATTCGCTGAAATACATGAAATCTATGCATTTGCAGCGACTTGGAGCGTTTCGTTCGCCCGCAAGTCGTCGAATCGCCGAAACCGAGAATCGACGTTTCTAGCTCGCTGTAGGCGTTGCAGGACGCTCAATCTGCGTCAAAACGCTTACATTCGCTGAAATACATGAAATCTATGCATTTGCAGCGACTTGGAGCGTTTCGTTCGCTCGCAAGTCGTCGAATAGCCGAAATTGAGAATCGACGTTTCTAGCTCGCTGTAGCCGTTGCAGGACGCTCAATCTACGTCAAAACGCTTAGATTCGCTGAAATATATGAAATCTATGCATTTGCAACTAGCTAGAGCGTTTCGTTCGCTCGCAAGTCGTCGAATCGCCGAAACCGAGAATCGACGTTTCTAGCTCGCTGTAGGCGTTGCCGAACGCTCAATCTGCGTCGAAACGCTTTCATTCACTGAAATACGTGAAATCTATGCATTTGCAGCGACTAGAGCGTTTCGTTCGCCCGCAAGTCGTCGAATCGCCGAAACCGAGAATCGACGTTTCTAACTCGCTGTAGGCGTTGCAGGACGCTCAATCTGCCCCGAAACGCTTTCATTCACTGAAATACATGAAATCTTTGCATTTGCAGCTAGCTAGAGTGTTTCGTTCGCTCGCAAGTCGTCGAATCGGCGAAACCGAGAATCGACGTTTCTAGCTCGCTGTAGGCGTTGCCGAACGCTCAATCTGCGTCGAAACGCTTTCATTCACTGAAATACATGAAATCTATGCATTTGCAGCGACCTAGAGCGTTTCGTTCGGTCGCAAGTCGTCGAATCGCCGAAACCGAGAATCGACGTTTCAAGCTCGCTGTAGGCGTTGCCGGACGGTCAATCTGCGTTGAAACGCTTTCATTCACTGAAATACGTGAAATTGTTACGTCGCGGTTTTGATTTCAATGAATTTATTCCTTTCTCTTTCTTTTGCAGGAATTCTTTTTCAGTTTGCGCGACTGGTAGCTGGTTATATGAGGATGCTCCGAGTTTAAACCGGAGTGCGCCGGTTAGGGATCGGAGCAGTACTGGATGCGTAAATTGTGTATTTTGTTACGTACCTTGATTTTTTATGTTTTGATGTTTTGATGGCAGGTGACGAGCTTCCGTGCGTAGCGGGTTGAAGGCGCTATATACCAAGCATCAGCTGTGGAGAGGATGCCGGCGATGGCCTGTCCTCGTTGATTACCGTAGAAGCGTCTGAGCTGTCGTCGTCCTCGATCGTTGTCGCGGGATTAGACAGAGGATGCCGAATTTGTTTCGACACGGATTGATTTTCTTGAGGATAGTCGCGGATTATTAGAATTTTATGGTTTATCAGAGTGACGTCGGATACGACAGTCGGTAGTTTTCTCGTTGGGATCCTGTTCTCGACAGAAATGGAATTTTCACCAGCGATGTCCGCAATATTGTTCCGATTTTCAGCGATCAACGTAGGTATGGCGGAAATGCGAGAGACCTGCGGTGTCATTCGACGAACTCCTCCAGGTGAATTTACGCTTGCCACGACAACAGTTCGGCCTCCTCGCAATTGGACTCCTTTCTTTGTGCGTCTATGATCCATTACGAACCTTATAAATGGTGATCAATTCACACGGTGTTTGTCCCATAATGTTTGAGGTTGGGAGGTTTCAGGAAAGGAGTAGCGTCTTACTTCTCTAATATTGGATCAAATTTCTCTCGAACTCGTTGGAGTTTCGATTTATATATAATCCAATTTTTGGTTAATCCTAGGTTTGTTTCGGATCGACCGTTTAGGAGATCCTTAATGCCCTTTGAATCTGATCTTTATCAGTATCAGCTCGGATCTTGACTGGTATTATCAGGTTCAGTTTATTCCGGTTCGATCCTCGGAGTCCCAGGAATATTGGATACGCTCTGAATCTGGTCTTTATCAGTATTGACCCGCGCCGAGACTGGTACTATCAGTTTCAATTTATTCCGGATCAATCATTGGAGATCCAGGAATACTAAGTTCCCTCTGAATCTGGGCTGTATCAGAACCGACTTACATCGGTACTGGTATTGCAGTTTCAGTTATTTAATACTAAAAGCCGTAATAGGTTTGGGTGAATTGTCAGGTAATTGTTTATGGGAATTACGAATGTAAACTGATCCCAGATATATTGTTCCTTTTCAGTACTATTGACTTACTTATGCAGAATACTGGCCGTGAAGGATGACTGTTGGAGGGTATCGTCGACCGATCTTTAGAATTTATTAGTCGTAGAACGTTTTGATTTGCTTTGATTTACAATGATAGGTTTACATTGATGTTACAATTATATGAATATTATTATATGATGATTATTAATGTGTTGGAACTCGCGATGTTACCCGTGATTGATATTTTATATCGGCCTTTAATTCACCGCCTGGTCTCTGCCAGGTATCAACCGCGTTTTTAATCGCGAGAAAAACAAGTGTTCGGATCGCTAATATTCGAATATGTTTAATTTATTGGTATTTATTCCGATATTACGAAATATTCACGAAAGATTTCTCATAACGGCTTAATACCGCCTGGTCACAGTCAGGTATCGATCGCGACTTTATTCGTTGTTACAAAGTTGTCGAAAGACTTTTTCTTAATTCCGTAAATTGACAATTAATTATAAATTGTTACAATGGTAAGACCGATTACGCGTGGGTCTCTTCAGAGAACCCTTAGAGTCGACCGCCGGAGATGAGAGTCGTAGAAGAACTGAAGATCCCTTGGAGCGCTCCCAACCCGCGAGTCTCGCGAGTCCGTGGTTGGTGGCGGGGAGGCCCTCGCGGATTCGCTCCGCAGCTCTGGCCAATGGTGCGTCGCTCCCGTATATCGCCCTGAAGTGGGGCAGGCGCTCATGGTAGCGAGATGGATGATAGTGGGGCAGCCGCTCATAGCCGCACTGTCTCCTGCGTGGGGGCCGCCGTTGTCTCGCGGCACCGTGATGGGTGATGGTAGGGCAGCCGCTCGTAGCCGTACTGTCTCCTGCGTGGGGGCCGCCGTACTCTCGCGGCACCGTGATGGGTGATGGTGGGGCAGCCGCTCGCAGCCGTGCTGTCCCTTGAAGTGGGGGTCGCCGTTGCCTCGCGGCAGAGCAATAAATGGTGGTGGGGCAGCCGTTTGCGTACCCATGCTGTCCCTTAGAGTGGGGGCCGCCTTTTTCTCACGGCTGAAGGCTTCTCGAGACCGCCGTATCGGCGGCGCTTCGTGGAACCGAGCCGTCCAATGGTGGGGCGGCCGTCTTCATGGAGCCCCGTGCTTATGCAGCATCCCACGGGTCTGAATCCTAACGGCAGAGAGCTTATCGGGTTCGCCTTATCGACGGTGATTCTCAGAGTTGTTTGTCGGAGCCTCGTCCGGTCTCACGGTAGCACTGCCTGTGGTTGTGGTACTGCCTTTGTCCCACGGTGGCTATGCCAATGCAGCATCCCACGAGCTGGCTTCTTGGAGAGCCGTTATCGGTGGCGGTTCTCGGAGCTTTGTCGCGGGTGCATCCGGTCTTATAATCGCTTAGCCATCCGATACATTATTAACGATGGCTCATTATATGCTTAATATTGTATTTAATTTTCCCAAATCCCCAGGGTAAGTATACGTATTATTACATATAAATGTTCGGTTACAATTGTTATTAATGATTAATAGTAAACAACATGATTCGTCGTTTGTTGATATTCGAGATGCTCCAATCCGGATATTTCGAGTGGTGCGTGTATTTGATTTGAGATAATAGTTAAATATTTGACAATTGTTATCTTAATGTTCATAAACGTGATATCCCGTTATTATGTATTTAGTGCCACCGAATATCATTTGAAGGTGATATTCCGGATGTGTTTGTATGAAAATGTTTTGGAATTATTTATTGGTTTCTTTATTGTGGAACAATGTTTCTTTATTACTGTTTAGTGCCGTCGAGTGTCGTGTCTACACGGCACTCCGACGTTGTGCGTATTGAAATATATGAAAATAATATTATTTATTCATTGTTAATTAATGTTTATTTATTTGTTCAAATTTTCGTTGATTTATTGCTTTGTTTTTAGTTCAACTGGCAATTTTAAACGATCCCCTGCTTGCCATCCGAGTTACAGAATTAATTTACTTATTTTCCAAGGTCATGCGCACCTTTTCGGAAACCATTAACAGTGGCGAAGGTATCGCCCAGAAGGTATTGGGTTGCCAAGGATAAAGTATTCGCGACGGTTTTCCGCTTCATTTAACGTGTTCAGATTTTGTTTAAACCTCGCGGTTTTGTTTTTATTGCATTTTGAAGTTAACCAAATTTTGTTGGTTTATCCCTTTGCCATATATGTAGTTTTGCTTTGACGTTTATTACCGCTATATAGATATCGCCCTACGTTATTTTTAATTTAGTTTATTATTATTTATTTAAGCCGATTGTTGTTGATTATTATTAACAATAAAATTATAACATGGGATGATTATACCGTATTGTCTTCGGTGTTATGCGTATCAACTAATTGTCAAACTAAAATTTTTTTGTGTGGCTGTCGATTACGCTTTCTGGCCCGAATTTGACCCAGGACGTAACAACATCTATGCATTTGCAGCGACCTAGAGCGTTTCGTTCGCCCGCAAGTCGTCGAATCACCGAAACCGAGAATCGACGTTTCTAGCTCGCTGTAGGCGTTGCAGGACGCTCTATCTACGTCAAAACGCTTACATTCGCTGAAATACATGAAATCTATGCATTTGCTACTAGCTAGAGCGTTTCGTTCGCCCGCAAGTCGTCGAATCGCCGAAACCGAGAATCGACGTTTCTAGCTCGCTGTAGGCGTTGCAGGACGCTCAATCCGCGTTGAAACGCTTTCATTCACTGAAATACATGAATTCTATGCATTTGCAGCGACCTAGAGCGTTTCGTTCGGTCGCAAGTCGTCGAATCGCCGAAACCGAGAATCGACGTTTCAAGCTCGCTGTAGGCGTTGAGGAACGCTCAATCTGCGTCGAAACGCTTTCATTCACTGAAATACATGAAATCTCTGCATTTGCAACTAGCTAGAGCGTTTCGTTCGCTCGCAAGTCGTCGAATCGCCGAAACCGAGAATCGACGTTTCTAGCTCGCTGGAGGCGTTTCCGAACGCTCAATCTGCGTCGAAACGCTTTCATTCACTGAAATACGTGAAATCTACGCATTTGCAGCGACCTAGAGCGTTTCGTTCGCCCGCAAGTCGTCGAATCACCGAAACCGAGAATCGACGTTTCTAGCTCGCTGTAGGCGTTTCCGGACGCTTGCACTGCGTCGAAACGCTTACATTCACTGAAAGAGATGAAATCTATGCATTTGCAGCGACTTAGAGCATTTTGTTCGTTCGCAAGTCGTCGTTACGTCCCGAGGAAGCGAGACGTTACCAACAAAGAGAAGCCTTCGGTTTAGGCGAGAACGTGCTCACCAGGGATTGAAGCCCTGCTGTTATCTCTTCCGCAGTTCCTTTATTTAGTAGAATTCAATTATCTAATCTTACCTTTTCCTTTTCAGGTGCAGTTAATCGTGGGAGACGGTTCGTGGTCAGGCGTAGCGGGTGTTGGTTTCCACGTTATTCCAACGTAACGACGGGGATGTCGGTAGTCCGGCTGACAGGTCGGAGAGGTGCTTCGAGGACGAGTTCCTGCAGCGGACTTTTCCTTTTCAGGTGCAGGCAATCGTGGGAGACGGTTCGTGGTCAGGCGTAGCGGGTGTTGGTTTCCACGTTATTCCAACGTAACGATGGGGATGTCGGTAGTCCGGCTGACAGGTCGGAGAGGTGCTTCGAGGATGAGTTCCTGGCGCGGACTGACGACGAAAATCAATTTCGTGATGCTTGCGTGAATGCGGCAGTCAGAGATGATGGTAGGTTTGCTGGGCCTGCTGGGCCTCTGATATTTCGCGAATGCCGCGTCCGAAATTTGTTCGAGTTCACGGTATAATTTAGGTTTCGAAGGCACGTTATGCCCGGTGACCGATTGTCCCTTTTCAAACGCGACGGCGATGACTCGGCGGATCTGTCGTTTTACACCTCCTCGGCGTCTGCCTATCGAATGATTGCAAATCAATTTCAACGCCACATCGAGGTGAGTTTCGATTTATTAAGGAAGTAGATGGGTCAAGATGGAGTTACTCAGCGTGCACGTTAAAGAGCACCGCAAGAGTTTGTAAGGAGGGTTTCGATGATCGCCAGCGTGCACGTTAGGGGAGCACAACGAAACGGTCAAAGAGGAATTTTGGTGTTTTTAGGAGGAATCAGCGTGCACGTTAGAGAGCACAACGAGATTCCACTGGTGCAATAAGGAGGCCCGAAACTCCACTCGATGCAGATGTTCTATCGTGAGAATCGCGAGTGAGGGAATGACGGACTGAATAAAACACTGTTTGATGGGTAAAATAAAAGTGTATTGAATATAACTTATTGTTAAGGATTACAAAACGTTACACGATTAAAAGAATCGCGGAGTAATTTACGTTTTACAATATATCGATGCGCGACATGAAAACGACACGACAACGGTCCGTCCGGCAGTTTCACCTTTAGTTCTTCACTCCGGTATGTACGCCGTACGAATATAATGTTCCGTTCGGAGGTACGATGATTACTAACTGAGGGACCGATGTCGGAGGGTTTTATACCTTCCTTTGAGGTGCTGGTGGGGGTTTCGCCGTACACCGTAGGACAAAGGTCCATTGTTTATGCTTATGGTGAATAGAGGTTTATACCAATATCTTATCTACTTGAGGGTTAAATTACTCGATGCGGCGGCTTGGTACAAAGGTGAGCCGCCTTGTTTTGGTTAAGCGAGTTTTATACTAGTATCTTATCTGCTTAGGGTTGAGTTACTCGGTGCGGCGGCTTGGTATAAAGGCGAGCCGCCTTGTTTCGGTTGGTGTCGCCGACGGCCGATGTTATCCTCCGACGGCAAGTTGTCGTTGGTTGATAGTACCGACGGTCGGTGTTACCCCTCGATGGTAATGTTACCGACAGTTGGTTTTTCCCCATGTAAGGTAATGTATGCGTGCTGTGTGCGTTTATAATATCTTGTATGCATCGACGCGAGGACGTAACAATTCTTGGTTTCGGCGATTGGACGACTTGCAAGCGAACGAAACGCTCTAGGTCGCTGCAAATGCATCGATTTCATGTATTTCAGTCGAATTAAGCGTTTCGACGAACATTTAGCGTCCGGCAACGTCTACGGCGAGATAGACACGTCAATGCTTGGTTTCGGCGTTTCGACGACTTGCGAACGATCGAAACGCTCTGGGTCGCTGCAAATGCATAGATTCCATGTATTTCAGCGAATCTAAGCGTTTCGACGCAGATTGAGCGTCCTGCAACGCCGACAGCGAGCTAGAAACGTCGATCCTCGGTTCCGGCGATTCGACGACTTGCGAGCGAACGAAACGCTCTAGGTCGCTGTAAATGCATAGATTTCATGTATTTCAGCGAATGAAAGCGTTTCGACGCAGATTGAGTGTCCTGCAACGCCTACAGCGAGCTAGAAACGTCGATTCTCGGTTTCGGCGATTCGACGACTTGCGAACGAACGAAACGCTCCAAGTCGCTGCAAATGCATAGATTTCATGAATTTCAGCGAATGTAAGCGATCCGGCGCAGATGGAGCGTCCGGCAACGCCTACAGCGAGCTAGAAACGTCGATTCTCTGTTTCGGCAATTCGACGACTTGCGAGCGAACGAAACGCTCTAGGTCGCTGTAAATGCATAGATTTCATGTATTTCAGCGAATGTAAGCGTTTCGAAGCAGATTGAGCGTCCTGCAACGCCTACAGCGAGCTAGAAACGTCGATTCTCGGTTTCGGCGATTCGACGACTTGCGAGCGAACGAAACGCTCTAGGTCGCTGCAAATGCATAGGATTCATGTATTTCAGTGAATGTAAGCGTTTCGACGCTGATTGAGCGTCCTGCAACGCCTACAGCGAGCTAGAAACGTCAATTCTCGGTTTCGGCGATTCGACGACTTGTGAGCGAACAAAACGCTCTAGGACGCTGCAAATGCATACATTTCATGTATTTCAGTGAATGAAAGCGTTTCGACGCAGATTGAGCGTTCGGCAGCGCCTACAGCGAGCTTGAAACGTCGATTCTGGGTTTCGGCGATTCAACGACTTGCGAGCGAACGAAACGCTCTAGGTCGCTGCAAATGCATAGATTTCATGTATTTGAGTGAATGAAAGCGTTTCGACGCAGATTGAGTGTCCTGCAACGCCTACAGCGAGCTAGAAACGTCGATTCTCGGTTTCGGCGATTCGACGACTTGCGAACGAACGAAACGCTCCAAGTCGCTGCAAATGCATAGATTTCATGAATTTCAGCGAATGTAAGCGATCCGGCGCAGATGGAGCGTCCGGCAACGCCTACAGCGAGCTAGAAACGTCGATTCTCTGTTTCGGCAATTCGACGACTTGCGAGCGAACGAAACGCTCTAGGTCGCTGCAAATGCATACATTTCATGTATTTCAGTGAATGAAAGCGTTTCGACGCAGATTGAGCGTTCGGCAGCGCCTACAGCGAGCTTGAAACGTCGATTCTGGGTTTCGGCGATTCAACGACTTGCGAGCGAACGAAACGCTCTAGGTCGCTGCAAATGCATAGATTTCATGTATTTGAGTGAATGAAAGCGTTTCAACGCAGATTGAGCGTCCGACAACGCCTACAGCGAGCTAGAA
Source organism: Listrodromus nycthemerus (assembly GCA_963978505.1). Classification (NCBI taxonomy): domain Eukaryota; kingdom Metazoa; phylum Arthropoda; class Insecta; order Hymenoptera; family Ichneumonidae; genus Listrodromus; species Listrodromus nycthemerus. The sequence continues at coordinate 6,529,361 of OZ021685.1, forward strand.
ACGTCGATTCTCGGTTTCGGCGATTCGACGACTTGCCAGCGAACGGAACGCTCTAGCTAGTTGCAAATGCATAGATTTCATGTATTTCAGCGAATGTAAGCGATCCGACGCAGATGGAGCGTCCGGCAACGCCTACAGCGAGCTAGAAACGTCGATTCTCTGTTTCGGCGATTCGACGACTTGCGAGCAAACGAAGCGTTCTAGCTAGCTGCAAATGCATAGATTTCATGTATTTCAGCGAATGTAAGCGTTTTGACGTAGATAGAGCGTCCGGCAACGCCTACAGCGAGCTAGAAACGTCGATTCTCTGTTTCGGCGATTCGACGACTTGCGAGCGAACGAAACGCTCTAGCTAGCTGCAAATGCATAGATTTCATGTATTTTAGTGAATGAAAGCGTTTCGGGGCAGATTGAGCGTCCTACAACGCCTACAGCGAGCTAGCAACGTCGATTCTCGGTTTCGGCGATTCGACGACTTGCGAACGAACGAAACGCTCTAGGTCGCTGTAAATGCATAGATTTCATGTATTTTAGCGCATGTAAGCGTTTCGAAGCAGATTGAGCGTCCTGCAACGCCTACAGCGAGCTAGAAACGTCGATTCTCGGTTTCGGCGATTCGACGACTTGCGAGCGAACGAAACGCTCTAGGTCGCTGCAAATGCAGAGATTTCATGTATTTCAGTGAATGAAAGCGTTTCGACGCAGATTGAGCGTCCTGCAACGCCTACAGCGAGCGTGAAACGTCGATTCTCAGTTTCGGCGATTTGACGACTTGCGAGCGAACGAATCGCTCTAAGTAGCTGCAAATGCATAGATTTCATGTATTTCGGTAAATGTAAGCGTTTCGACGCCGATTGAGGGCCCGGCAACGCCTACAGCGAGCTAGAAACGTCGATTCTCGGTTTCGGCGATTCGACGACTTGCGAGCGAACGAAACGCTCTAAGTCGCTGCAAATGCATAGATTTCATGTCTTTGTTACGTCCTCGCGTCGATGCATAAAACATATTATTAGGCACACACAGCACGCATACATGACCTTACATGGGCAAAAACCAACTGTCGGTAACATCACCGTACGGGGACAACATCAACTGTCGGTAAAAATGTTTTATCATATACACACACCGTTGGTAATCTGCCTTACCATACACGGGTGATGCCTACCATCGGTACCGTACCTTCCCGACACCTGGTACATGCTCACACATATATGCTATCATACTAGTTATAAAACATATGTATTATTATTATGTACACGTTACGCATATGTATTATTAGATGAAATAATATATCACTACTATATAATGTTGTGTGTGGCATTATGCAGGTATACCACCGTACATATACATACATCTGTGTATGTGTGCATGTACATTCGATTTAAATATAGTTAAACGTATATAACATTATTGTGTAGTATTTCGCGTTGGAATTCTTCCCAACGCACACGACAAACCGGCGCAACGGCCCACCACCTCTGCGCACGTGCATCCACTTAAGGGTAGCCACCGGTGCGCCACGGCTGCATCCACTTGAGGGCTGCTGCGGCGCTGCACCCCAGTCTGGCGCACACGTGCACCCTGGCGCCAGGGGGTGTTCAAATGTAAACATTCCCATAGCCTTAAGGAACAAAGCAGCAGGCTGTTGCATCAGCATGCCGGTGCCCCCTCCACTCTGGACAAGGAGCACGGACATAAAAATGCGGCAGCGCGCTGCTCCGGCAGTAATCATCGTACCTCTGAGCAGAGCGAACCTCTGTCCGTCAGAGCATTCACGTCGCGTATATCCCGGAGTGACGAACTCGAGGTGAAGCTGCCGGACGGATTTAGTTGTACCGTACAAAGTATCGCGCATTGAATTGTTACGTAAATTGCTCCGCGAATTAATAGTTAGTGTAAGTTCTTTGTAATAATTATTGAATATATATCATTTTTACCAGTTACCTTCGTTCAGTTAATTAGCGTTCCGTCGTCCTCTGTCTATCCATTACATAAAGTTCTTCATCGAGTGGAGTTCTACGCATTCACACTCTCTTCTGAAGTCTCGTTGTGCTCTAAGACGTGCACGCAGATTTCTCCCTAAGACCGCGTACCTACTTACTTCCGAAATCTCGTTGTGCTCTCACTCGTGCACGCGGATTTCTCTCCAAACGCCTACATTTACCTAAGGGATTCTCGTTGTGCTCTACCACGTGCACGCTGATCCCGTCCTCTCTGACTAAGGATCACCCCGTTGTGCTCTCCAACGTGCACGCCGGTGATTTCTCCTTGAACTATTCCCTACAGCTCTCGTTGTGCTCTTAATCGTGCACGCAGAGTGTTTTTACGCATGCCGTTTCGTTCCTCTGTAAGCGAACTCCGCTCGATGAAAGAGACCACGTAGTGTAAATATTTTCCATGGGCAGACGTCGGGGCGGTGTCAAAAGATAAATCCGCCGCGCTATCGCGATTACTCTTGGCAAGGAGCGAACCGTGACCGGACATAACGTGCCGACGTTACCAAAACTTTACCGCGAACTCGAACCGATAACCGACGCAGCATTCACGCAGTATCAGGTTGCCACCAAACCGACGATAATCGCCGACCAGCGGTTCCACGCCAAGATCGAGAAGTTGATATTCGTTACCGGCCCGGACCAGGAATTTGTACTCAAGGCACCCCTCCGGTCAATCAACAACTCTTCCGCTAACAACCCCATCATCACTCTCGATTAAGGGAAAATCGCATCCACCTTCAACCCGCTACGCCTGACCAGAATCGCAACTCCACGCACCATTTCTACAAAAGGTAGGTAAACATCTTATTAAAACGTGAAAGCATCAGGGTTTTAAAAGTCAGTGAGGTCTCTTCCCTGGTGAGCACATTTTCGCCTCAACAGAGACTACCCCTCATCCGTAGCGTCTCCGTGATCTCTTTTAAAAAATACAAACAGGGAAATCGGGACGTAACAGGAGAAAATTTGGTGACAGCGGTGGGATCCCGTCACTGACAAGATTAAAAATTCTTGAACTATTTCACGATAAATTAACGAACTCACAAAATGGAAACTCGTTCCACGAAAACGCCCAAACCTCTTACGGAAGAGGAAATTAAGATCCTCCAGGATCAATTATTGAAAAAACAGCAACAGCTCGCAGAACAAGAGCTCGCTGTACAAGGCCGTGAACGTGACGCGGAGAACAAATATAGACAATTAATAAGACGCGAAAATGAACAAATAGAGCAGCAGAGGCAACAAGCACAACGCTTAGCCTCTGAACCACCCGTAACAATGGAAAACGCTGGTGCTAACGAAACTGCAACGGCACCCAGCGATTTTACTAATATACTAAGGTCAATTATGCAGGAAATGAATAACGTAAAAACAGAGATCGCGGAATTACGATATATCCGCCGGCAGGCGACGTCGAGCATCACGACCCCGAACCGCGCTTCTCAGGCACCTCCGCCGCCGTATATGGCGCTTCGCGGGCATGCAACCCCGCACCTCTCATACAAAGAAGCTCTCGAATCAGTACCGCTATTCGACGGGGAAACCATATCCGTGCTTAAATTCACGCGTGCATGCAACAGAATACGAGAGCTATTCCCGCCAGAAAACGAGCCAACGGTCGCCAGATTATTGCGGAATCGCCTGCGCGGTAGGGCCTATACGGCCGTGGAGGACGACACTCTCCCCACGGTCTCGGCCCTGACCGAACAACTAAAAACAATTTTCGGGGCCTCCAAATCGGTTAATCAGTACCGAGGCGAGCTAGGCAATATAGCCAAGGGGATTAATGAGCACATAATCGATTACATAAGTCGCGTCAAAGATTTGCACACGGCAATAATGGAAGACGAAACGAAAAACCTGGGTCCAATGCCCAGGATTCGCGAGCAGCAACTCGAGAACGGGACATTATTATGTTTTCTTGCCGGCCTTCCTCCAGATTTTAGACTACGATTAAAATTAGAAGGTTTCGATAACCTCACGAGCGCATACGCAATAGCAATCCGGGTCGAAAAGGAAATAAACCGCGACAAGGCTCATTTTTCTAACAAGCCCGAGCCGAAAAATGCATCTGCATCCGCGCAGGTGAAAACGTCAACGGCGAAACCGACTTGCGAACATTGCAAAAAGTCGGGCCATACGGTCGAGAAATGCTGGACGAAAAATCCCGAGTCTCGTCCGAAAAATAATAACCGAAATAAAAACGACACAACACCTGGCGTGATATGCGAATACTGCAATTAACCCGGGCATACTCGCGAACAATGCTATAAACGCCGCAACGACGAGAACAGGAACTCGGGAAACGGGGTCCCGCGGGCGTCGACATCGGGTGCGACGCGCCCGGGGGCAACCACCGAGCACCCTGTGAAGACGATAACCTTCGAGCAGCAGGAAACACGATGCGAACAGTCAGACACGCCAACGTTCGATTAAGCCGGAACTCCTTTATACCGATAATCGACATAAAGGCACCAGAACTTGAGCACGAAAGCGAATTTTTAGTAGACTCCGGGTCCGATCCGAACTTAATAAAAAAAAAAGCCCTTCAGGCAAACATCGAGATTGATAAAAATTCAATTCTAAAGTTACAAGGCATTTCGAACGACCCGGTTTTTACGATCGGGCAAACAAATATTAACATCTTGGGAACAAAGGCAGAATTCCACGTAGTCGAAAACGATTTCCCGATATCACAGGCCACCATCCTCGGATCGGAATTTTATGGTCTGAATAAAGCCGCGATAAATTGGGAGTCGGAGAGTATAAGCTGGGCCGATCAAGTAATAATGTTCAAAAATTCAAACAAGATCAAAATTCCTAGCAGGTCAAGCTGCGTATTCCGAGTCAGGGTGCGTAACACCGAGATGTCTGAGGGATACGTTCCGCGACTAAGCTTGGGTACGGGCATTTACGCGGGAGAAGCTATCGTAGCTAATAAAGAGGGTATAGCCTGCCTAAGGGTTTTTAATACGACTGACCAGGAAGTCGAATTGACCATCCCAACAATAACGTTGGAGGCATTCGACGAGCGGGACTCGGTTAAAGACGACAAGCGCGATATCGATATACGCGGGGCAACGGGGCAGAACCCGGCACGTACGCTTACTATTAATCCCGTCGACGTACAGGCAAAAATCGCGGAAGTCAAGGGACTTTTGCGGCTCGAGCACCTTAACCGGGAGGAACACGATAGCATATCAGGCCTAATAGATGAAAACTGCGATCTATTTCACGTGCCAGGCACATTTCTAGAAGCAACAAACGCCATGAAGCATAGGATCTCGACTACAGATGAGCAACCGGTTTTTACTAGGCAATATCGGTTCCCTCCCGCTCACAAAGACGAAATAACTAACAACATCACGCAATTGATCGACGGCGAAATTATTGCCCCTTCGAACTCCCCGTATAGCTCGCCACTGTGGATCGTGCCGAAAAAGGCAGATTCCCACGGGAAACCCAGATGGCGTATGGTCATAGACTACCGGAACCTGAATGAAAAAACGATTGGAGACGCACATCCGCTTCCCAATATAACAGAAATACTCGATCAGCTCGGAAGCGCGAAGTATTTCTCGGTTTTCGATCTGGCAAGTGGGTTCCACCAAATAGAATTGCACCCCGAAGACGCTCATAAAACCGCTTTTTCCACTCCTTTCGGTCATTACCAATTTAATAGAATGACATTCGGGCTTAAGAATGCGCCTGCAACCTTCCAACGCCTTATGGACAGGGTGTTGTGTGGTTTGCAGGGTATCGAATTATTCGTTTACCTCCATGATATAGCCTCTATGATATTTACCTCTATGATATAGTCATCTACGCCAGTTCGCTTCACGAACATGAAATTAAATTCAAAAAACTCGCCCGGAGACTCAGGCAGGCAAACCTGAAACTTCAACCGGACAAATGCGAATTCTTGCGTAAAGAGGTAGCTTACCTGGGCCACGTAATCAGTGAAAACGGCGTTAAACCCGACCCAAGCAAATTAGAGTCTATTAGAAACTATCCGAGGCCCACGAGTCCCACAAAAATTAAGCAATTCTTGGGCCTGGCAGGATATTACCGTCGTTTTATCGAAAACTTTTCAGGCATTGCAAAGCCAATGACGCAATTATTAAAAAAGGAATCAGTATTCAAATGGACTGACGCGCAGGAAAACGCGTTCGTCGCCCTCCGCGACGCCCTTTGTAACGCTCCTGTGCTTCAGCACCCAGATTTCACACAATCGTTCGTTATTACCACCGACGCGTCTAATACGGCAATTGGTGCCGTGATTAGTCAGGGAGAAATAGGAAAAGATCGACCGATTTCATATACCTCACGGACGCTGACAAAGGCAAAAGAAAATTACTCCACCATCGAAAAGGAATTGCTGGCAATAGTCTACGCTGTAGCTCAATTCCGACATTACGTATATGGCCGAGAGTTCTTTCTTGTGACAGGCCATAAACCTTTAGTCTGGCTCCACTCGGTCAAAGATCCCGCAAACAGACTGGTCCATTGGCGACTGAAACTAGCCAATTATCAGTACAAAATAGTTTACAAGCCGGGACGAATTAATAGCAACGCAGACGCATTGTCACGAAATCCACCGATTAAAGAGAAAATTGTACTTACCGCTCCAGCGAATCGGGGAAGAAGCGACAGCGAAAGTAAAAATTCAGACTTGTTCGATTTTCCTCCGTCGAGAGGACCCTCTGCAGCACAACCTCCTGAATCGGAAAATCATAATAATGAGAATAATGAAAGATTTAGCAGTAAAGAAAACAATCTAGAGGCTGATGCTCCCGGGGAGGTTCCGCTCGCGAGTAGCGAGGAAGATATACGGTCTAGCGACGACGAGACCTCAGACTCAGATGAAGAGATCATAGATCCAGTCTCCGTCCCGTATGAACAGTCTCCCCAAGACCCGTTAACATTAGAAATCATTGAAACTAGGGACAGACTGACAATGCGAAAGGATAACCTTGTGTATTTTGTTACTACCAAAGGTCAACCGATCGACGCAGGTGGAAAAGACATGCAGGAATCAAAAAAACTACCTACTTTGCGCGATTTGCATCTCTGCAGGGCCAAAGTAACTACTAACGGTAAAAATAAACTAATTGCCTTACCAATCAAGGCAGACCTGCGAGCCAACGCCTCGATCGATGATCTTACGGAGGCCTTAGACTCTCTGAGAGCCGTCCTAGAAGAACTGAATATGAAAACAATAAGCATAGCAAAAACGGAACAAATCGACACAATCCCTTGGGCCGAGGTCCTTTCTAGAATAAAAAATAGTCTAACGAACTTACCTGTAAGAGTCACGACCTGCAGTCAACTGACCAAAGCGCCACCTGAAAATAAAATAAAAGAAATCATTAGCGAAAATCATGAGTCAATGCTAGGCGGACACAAGGGTGTCACAAAAACCTATAAACGAATTCGGCATAACTATTTTTGGAAAAATATGAAAACAGATATCCAAGACTTTATACAACACTGCCGAAATTGCCAATTGAGAAAATTAGTAAGGATCAAAACTAAACAGCCCATGGTTATTACCGATACGCCAGGGGCCGCATTCGACAAAATATCGATGGACATAGTAGGACCGTTGCCAATAACTAAGAATGGTCATACGCATATCCTCACCATTCAGGACCTACTAACTAAATATTCTTTAGCCGTACCACTTAAGGCTACTACGTCCATGGATATAGCCGATGCATTTACTGAAGCGTTCGTGTCCAGATTCGGAGCACCCAAGGCTGTGTTGACAGACCAAGGGTCAAACTTTTGTAGCTCTCTTATGAGAAATATAGCTCGTAAATTCCGCATAAAACAGTATAAAACTACCGCTTACCACCCGCAGACAAACGGGTCGCTAGAACGCTCTCACCATGTGTTAGCCGAATACCTCAAACAGTATGTAGACAAGCATCATGACTGGGACGAATTCCTAGAAATGGCAGCCTTTTCGTATAATACAAGCCGTCACGAGGGAACGGGGTTCACTCCCCACGAACTCGTCTTTGGGAAAACAGCTCGCCAAGAACTCAGGGAAGCAGACGACACCTACGCAGACTACTTGGAGAGGCTCTTCGAGAAGATACATGGACTCCAGGAATTGGCCGCCGAAAACCTCAATCAGGCGAAGAATCGATCGAAAAACTATTACGATCAACATATTAACCCACAGCATTTCGGAGTTGGCGACACCGTACTCGTGCTAAAAGAACCACGGATCGGAAAATTCGCCGATCAGTATACGGAACCTTTCGAAGTGATCGAAGTTCTGTCGGGAGGCAACGTCGTCTTAAATTATAAAGGGCGGCGCAAAATCGTCCATACGAATAAGCTCCGCTTAACCAAACTCAGGGCGAAACCATATATGTTGCAGGAGGAGGACCATGGCAACACTACTGCTTCTGGTAGCAATTAGCCTCCTCATCCACCAATCCACGTCCCTTATCGGATACGACTGTGGAGGTTCGTCCCTGAACATAACAACAATATCGCTCAACGGGGTCGGCGACTGCAACATCCCTGTACCTGAGCCTACACCGACGAACGTATATATCCAACTACTGCAATTATCACACTTCGACAACGTCAATGTGATACAATGCAAGGTCCAAATAGACCGCACTATAACACACTGTGGCATGGGATCACACAACTCGGCTGTGCAAGGAGGCCGCCAGGTGTACCTCCTGGACTTGGACGAGAAGGCCTGCCTTCGCCTGCAGGATTCCGGGATGATTAAACTCAGCTTTACCGCCGAACTAATCGGTCTCCGACAAAACTCCACAACCTACCGCTCCGTCACCATGGGAGGATCTCTGGACCACGACGGAAATTGCGAAGGCATCCAGTACAGCGATCCGTACGGGACTTGGAGCAAAGTTTTCATCACCGCCGCCGTTGAAGTCGCTATCTACAATTATAGGGCGACTGTCAACCTGGAACAGGACAAGATCATCTTACCATCCGCAGTGCACCTTGACCGACGAACATTGCACGGACAGTGAGGGGCACAGCGCATTCTGGAAGGCAGCACCCACGGACACCTGTGGACTCAACCGGTACGACGTCCTGTACGAGGGAATGGCAACAAAATTAAAAGCCACCGAGAAGGGAGTCGAATCACCGGAAATTTATACTCTCAACACCCAGGCAACAACATTTGCACTGGCCAAACAGTCAAAGTACTCAATCCACACCTGCGGATACACGCTCATCAGCACGGAACACCCCAAGTTATTTATCTTGGAGACAAGCAAAGGGCAGTCACCTATCACCCACAAGAGGGTATTCGTCAATAACCTGGATATTTTCACATACATAAATTCAAAGTTTGTGTATGTGGAAAAACACGTGCGAGGCCAAATGAAGATACTATACCGAGACATCCTCGTCCAGCGATGCGGCATAGAGAAGCAAGTCCTCCAAAACGCGCTCTCGACTGCTGCCCTGCTACCTGAAAGGTTCGCACACACGATTATGAAGGGGCCCGGATACATGGCTGTCATCGCCGGAGAAGTGGCCCACATCGTGAAGTGCATCCCGGTAGAATGCAAACTTCGAAAAACCGAGGCCTGCTACCACGAGCTCCCTGTAACATACAGGAACACCTCCTTCTTCTTATCAACAACATCGCGGATACTACTCAGGTCAGCAACCCAAATCGAGTGCGACCCTGTCCTGCCTACGCAATACCACCTGGAAGGAGCATGGTATCGCCTCACACCACACCCTATCGAAGTATTGCCACCACAAAACCTACAACCACTCTCAAAACCAACGTGGAAGTACGAATCTCCTGGCAATCTAGCATCGAGTGGAATCTACACCGAAACAGATATCGAGAAACTACGGGACCGAATAATGTTCCCTGCGGAGAAACCCGCCGTGTTAAATAACCTGGCACGCGGCTCCAGTGGGTACAACATCCCTCCGGGAGCAATATCACTTCAAGGCCTCCTCGACGAAAAGACGCTCGACCACATTGCCGGAAATGCAGCTCAACGACTATGGACCGGTTTCCTCCAATTCGGCACTGCTAGTGCGGGAATCATCGGAATCTTCCTGGTTGCAAGGCTGGTAAAACTCATAATCGATACATGTATACACGGTTATGCCCTACATACATTATACGGATGGAGTATCTACCTGCTCGGGGCACTATGGAGCTCCATAACCAACCTCCTCGTCACCCTGGCACACCGGCGAGAAATGGATAGACACCGAAGCACCGACACCGTGCAGCCCCCACAGAACACCGATCCAGCACCGATACCATCACTGGAGGTGGGAAACTATCCAAACCTCCCGCCAAAGGACACCACGAGATTATCGGGCATCGACGCCGAGCTCTCCGATAGGCTTTTCGCCGGTCGTTCGTAGGGCCTAGGCACTACGATCGACAAAAAGGGGGGACGTGTTACGTCCTCGCGTCGATGCATAAAACATATTATTAGGCACACACAGCACGCATACATTACCTTACATGGGCAAAAACCAACTGTCGGTAACATCACCGTACGGGGACAACATCAACTGTCGGTAAAAATGTTTTATCATATACACCCACCGTCGGTAATCTGCCTTACCATACACGGGTGATGCCTACCATCGGTATCGTACCTTCCCGACACCTGGTACATGCTCACACATATATGCTATCATACTAGTTATAAAACATATGTATTATTATTATGTACACGTTACGCATATGTATTATTAGGTGAAATAATATATCACTACTATATAACGTTGTGTGTGGCATTATGCAGGTATACCACTGTACATATACATACATCTGTGTATGTGTGCATGTACATTTGATTTAAATATAGTTAAACGTATATAACATTATTGTGTAGTATTTCGTGTTAGAATTCTTCCCAACGCACACGACAAACCGGCGCCACGGCCCACCACCTCTACGCACGTGCATTCACTTAAGGGTAGCCACCGGTGCGCCACGGCTGCATCCACTTGAAAGTAGCCACCGGTGCGCCACGGCTGCATCCACTTGAAAGTAGCCACCGGTGCGCCACGGCTGCATCCACTTGAGGGATGCTGCGGCGCTGCACCCCAGTCTGGCGCACACGTGCACCCTGGCGCCAGGGGGTGTTCAAATGTAAACATTCCCATAGCCTTAAGGAACAAAGCAGCAGGCTGTTGCATCAGCATGCCGGTGCCCCCTCCACTCTGGACAAGGAGCACGGACATAAAAATGCGGCAGCGCGCTGCTCCGGCAGTAATCATCGTACCTCTGAGCAGAGCGAACCTCTGTCCGTCAGAGCATTCACGTCGCGTACATCCCGGAGTGACGAACTCGAGGTGAAGCTGCCGGGCGGATTTAGTTGTACCGTACAAAGTATCGCGCATTGAATTGTTACGTAAATTGGTCCGCGAATTAATAGTTCGTGTAAGTTCTTTGTAATAATTATTGAATATATATCATTTTTACCAGTTACCTTCGTTCAGTTAATTAGCGTTCCGTCGTCCTCTGTCTATCCATTACATAAAGTTCTTCATCGAGTGGAGTTCTACGCATTCACACTCTCTTCCGAAGTCTCGTTGTGCTCTAAGACGTGCACGCAGATTTCTCCCTAAGACCGCGTACCTACTTACTTCCGAAATCTTGTTATGCTCTCACTCGTGCACGCGGATTTCTCTCCAAACGCCTACATTTACCTAAGGGATTCTCGTTGTGCTCTACCACGTGCACGCTGATCCCGTCCTCTCTGACTAAGGATCACCCCGTTGTGCTCTCCAACGTGCACGCCGGTGATTTCTCCTTGAACTATTTCCTACAGCTCTCGTTGTGCTCTTAATCGTGCACGCAGAGTGTTTTTACGCATGCCGTTTCGTTCCTCTGTAAGCGAACTCCGCTCGACGAGAGAGACCACGTAGTGTAAATATTTTCCATGGGCAGACGTCGGGGCGGTGTCAAAAGACAAATCCGCCGCGCTATCGCGGTTACTCTTGGCAAGGAGCGAACCGTGACCGGACATAACGTGCCGACGTTACCAAAACTTTACCGCGAACTCGAACCGATAACCGACGCAGCATTCACGCAGTATCAGGTTGCCACCAAACCGACGATAATCGCCGACCAGCGGTTCCACGCCAAGATCGAGAAGTTGATATTCGTTACCGGCCCGGACCAAGAATTTGTACTCAAGGCACCCCTCCGGTCAATCAACAACTCGTCCGCTAACAACCCCATCATCACTCTCGATTAAGGGAAAATCGCATCCAACTTCAACCCGCTACGCCTGACCAGAATCGCAACTCCACGCACCATTTCTACAAAAGGTAGGTAAACATTTTATTAAAACGTGAAAGCATCAGGATTTTGAAAGTCAGTGAGGTCTCTTCCCTGGTGAGCACATTCTCGCCTCAACAGAGACTACCCCTCATCCGTAGCGTCTCCGTGATCTCTTTAAAAAAATACAAACAGGGAAATCGGGACGTAACATCGTTCAGTGAATGTAAGCGTTTCGACGCAGATTAAGCGTCCGGAAACGCCGACAGCGAGCTAGAAACGTCGATTCTTGGTTTCGGCGATTCGACGACTTGCGAGCGAACGAAACGCTCGAAGTCGCTGCAAATGCATAGATTTCATGTATTTCAGTGAATGAAAGCGTTTCGACGCAGATGAAGCGCCCGGAAACGCCTACAGCGAGCTAGAAACGTCGATTCTCGGTTTCGGCGATTCGACGACTTGCGAGCGAACGGAACGCTCTAGCTAGTGGCAAATGCATAGATTTCATGTATTTCAGCGAATGTAAGCGTTCCGAGGCAGATGGAGCGTCCGGCAACGCCTACAGCGAGCTAGAAACGTCGATTCTCGGTTTCGGCGATTCGACGACTTGCGAGCGAACGAAACGATCTAGGTCGCTGCAAATGCTTAGATTTCATGTATTTCAGCGAATGTAAGCGTTTCGAAGCAGATTGAGCGTCCTGCAACGCCTACAGCGAGCTAGAAACGTCGATTCTCGGTTTCGGCGATTCGACGACTTGTGAGCGAACCAAACGCTCTACCTAGCTGCAAATGCATAAATTTCATGTGTTTCAGCGAATGTAAGCGTTTTGACGTAGATAGAGCGTCCGGCAACGCCTACAGCGAGCTAGAAACGTCGATTCTCGGTTTCGGCGGTTCGACGTCTTACGAGCGAACGAAACGCTCCAAGTCGCTGTAAATGCATAGGTTTCATGTATTTCAGCGAATGCAAGCGTTTCGACGCTGATTGAGCGTCCTGCAACGCCTACAGCGAGCTAGAAACGGCGATTCTCGGTTTCGGCGATTCGACGACTTGCGAGCGAACGAAACGCTCTCGGTCGCTGCAAATGCATAGATTTCATGTATTTCAGTGAATGAAAGCGTTTCGACGCAGATTGAGCGTCCTGTGTTACGTCCTGGGTCAAATTCGGGTCAGAAAGCGTAATCGACACCCACACAAAAAATTTTAGTTTGACAATTAGTTGATACGCATAACACCGAAGACAATACGGTATAATCATCCCATGTTATAATTTTATTGTTAATAATAATCAACAACAATCGGCTTAAATAAATAATAATAAACTAAATCAAGTATAACGTAGGGCGATATCTATATAGCGGTAATAAACGTCAAAGCAAAACTACATATATGGCAAAGGGATAAACCAACAAAATTTGGTTAACTTCAAACTGCAATAAAAACAAAACCGCGAGGTTTAAACAAAATCTGAACACGTTAAATGAAGCGGAAAACCGTCGCGAATACTTTATCCCTGCCAACCCAATACGCTCTGGGCGATACCTTCGCCACTGTTAATGGTTTCCGAAAAGGTGCGCATGACCTTGGAAAATAAGTAAATTAATTCTGTAACTCGGATGGGAAGCAGGGGATCGTTCAAAATTGGCAGATGAACTAAAAACAAAGCAATAAATCAACGAAAATTTGAACAAATAAATAAACATTAATTAAGAATGAATAAATAATATTATTTTCATATATTTCAATACGCACAACGTCGGAGTGCCGTGTAGACACGACACTCGACGGCACTAAACAGTAATAAAGAAACATTGTTCAACAATAAAGAAACCAATAAATAATTCCAAAACATTTTCATACAAACACCACCGGAATATCACCTTCAAATGATATTCGGTGGCACTAAATACATAATAACGGGATATCACGTTTATGAACATTGAGATAACAATTGTCAAATATTTAACTATTATCTCAAATCAAATACACGCACCACTCGAAATATCCGGATTGGAGCATCTCAAATATCAACAAACAACGAATCATGTTGTTTACTACTAATTATTAATAACAACTGTAACCGAACATTTATATGTAATAATACGTATACTTACCCTGGGGATTTGGGAAAATTAACTACCATATTAAGCATATAATAAGCCATCGTTAATAAAGTATCGGATGGCTAAGCGATTATAAGGCCGGATGCACCCGCGACAAAGCTCCGAGAACCGCCACCGATAACGGCTCTCCAAGAAGCCAGCTCGTGGGATGCTGCATTGGCACAGCCACCGTGGGACAAAGGCAGTACCACGACCACAGGCCGTGCTACCGTGAGACCGGACGCAACTCCGACAACGGCTCCGAGAATCGCCGCCGATCAGGCGATTCCGAGAAACTCTCTGCCGTTGGGACTTGAGGCGGGAGACCGGACGAGGCTCCGACAAACAACTCCGAGAATCACCGTTGATAAGGCGATCTCGATAAGCTCTCTGCCGTTAGGATTCAGACCCGTGGGATGCTTCATAAGCACGGGGCTCCATGAAGACGGCCGCCCCACCATTGGACGGCTCGGTTCCACGAAGCGCCGCCGATACGGCGGTCTCGAGAAGCCTTCAGCCGTGAGAAAAAGGCGGCCCCCACTCTAAGGGACAGCATGGGTACGCAAACGGCTGCCCCACCACCATTTATTGCTCTGCCGCGAGGCAACGGCGGCCCCCACTTCAAGGGACAGCACGGCTGCGAGCGGCTGCCCCACCATCACCCATCACGGTGCCGCGAGACAACGGCGGCCCCCACTCTAAGGGACAGCATGGCTACGCAAACGGCTGCCCCACCACCATTTATTGCTCTGCCGCGAGACAACGGCGGCCCCCACGCAGGAGACAGTGCGGCTACGAGCGGCTGCCCCACTATCACCCATCACGCTACCATGAACGCCTGCCCCACTACAGGGCGATATACGGGAGCAACGCACCATTGGCCAGAGCTGCGGAGCGACTCCGCGAGGGACTCCCCGCCACCAACCACGGACTCGCGAGACTCCCGGGTTGGGAGCGCTCCAAGGGATCTTCAGTTCTTCTACGACTCTCATCTCCGGCGGTCGACTCTAAGGGTTCTCTGAAGAGACCCACGCGTAACCGGTCTTACCATTGTAACAATTTATATTTAATTGTCAATTTACGGAATTAAGAAAAGTCTTTCGACAACTTTGTAACAACGAATAAAGTCGCGATCGATACCTGGCTGTGACCAGGCGGTATTTAGCCGTTATAAGAAATCTTTCGTGAATATTTCGTAATATCGCAATAAATACCAATAAATTAAACATATTCGAATATTAGCGATCCGAACACTTGTTTTTCTCGTGATTAAAAACGCGGTTGATACCTGGCAGAGACCAGGCGGTGAATTAAAGGCCGATATAAAATATCGATCACGGGTAACATCGCGAGTTCTAACACACTAATAATCATCATATAATAATATTCATATAATTGTAACTTCAATGTAAACCTATCATTGTAAATCAAAGCAAATTAAAACGTTCTACGACTAATAAATTCTAAAGATCGGTCGACGATACCCTTCAACAGTCATCCTTCACGGCCAGTATTCTGCATAAGTAAGTCAATAGTACTGAAAAGGAACAATATATCTGGGATCAGTTCACATTCATAATTCCCATAAACAATTACCTGACAATTCACCCAAACCTATTACTGCTTTTAGTATTAAATAACTGAAACTGCAATACCAGTACCGATGTAAGTCGGTTCTGATACAGCCCAGATTCAGAGCGAACTTAGTATTCCTGGATCTCCAATGATTGATCCGGAATAAATTGAAACTGATAGTACCAGTCTCGACGCGGGTCAATACTGATAAAGACCAGATTCAGAGCGTATCGAATATTCCTGGGACTCCATATGATCGAACCGGAATAAACTGAACCTGATAATACCAGTCACGATCCGAGCTGATACTGATAAAGGTCAGATTCAAAGGGCATTAAGGATCTCCTAAACGGTCGATCCAAAACAAACCTAGGATTAACCAAAAATTGGATTATATATAAATCGAAACTCCAACGAGTTCGATAGAAATTTGATCCAATATTAGAGAAGTAAGACGCTACTCCTTTCCTGAAACCTCCCAACCTCAAACATTATGGGACAAAAACCGTGTGAATTGATCACCATTTATAAGGTTCGTAATGGATCATAGACGCACAAAGAAAAGAGTCCAATTGCGAGGAGGTCGAACTGTTGTCGTGGCAAGCGTGAATTCACGTGGAGGAGTTCGTCGAATGACACCGCAGGTCTCTCGCATTTCCGCCATACCTACGTTGATCGCTGAAAATTGGAACAATACTGCGGACATCGCTGGTGAAAATTCCATTCCTGTCGAGAACAGGATCCCAACGAGAAAACTACCGACTGTCGTATCCGACGTCATTCTGATAAACCCTAAAATTCTAATAATCCGCGACTATCCTCAAGAAAATCAATCCGTGTCGAAACAAATTCGGCATCCTCTGTCTAATCCCGCGACAACGATCGAGGACGACGACAGCTCAGACGCTTCTACGGTAATCAACGAGGACAGGCCATCGCCGGCATCCTCTCCAGAGCTGATCCTTGGTAGATAGCGCCTTCAACCCGCCACGCCCGGAAGCTCATCACCTGCCATCAAAACATCAAAACATAAAAAATCAAGGTACGTAACAAAATACACAATTTACGCATCCAGTACTGCTCCGATCCCTAACCGGCGCATTCCGGTTTAAACTCGAAGCATCCTCATATAACCAGCTACCAGTCGCGCAAACCGAAAAAGAATTCCTGCAAAAGAAAGAGAAAGGAATAAATTAATTGAAATCAAAACCGCGACGTAACGCCGGACGCTCAATCTGGGTCGAAACGCTTTCATTCACTGGAATACATGAAATCTATGCATTTACAGCGAACTAGAGCGTTTCGTTCGTTCCCATTCGTCGAATCGCCGAAACCAAGAATCAACGTTTCTAGCTCGCTGTAATCGTTTCCAGACACTCGATCTACGTCAAAACGCTGACATTCACTGAAATGCATGAAATCTAAGCATTTGCGGTGACCTAGAGCGTTACGTTCGCTCGCAAGTCGTCGAATCGCTGAAACCCAGAATCGACGTGTCTAGCTCGCTGTAGGCGTTGCTGGACGCTCAATCTGCGTCGAAACGCTTTCATTCACTGAAATGCATGATATCTATGCATTTGCAGCGCCCTAGAGCGTTTCGTTCGCTCGCAAGTCGTCGAATCGCCGAAACCAAGAAGCGACGTTTCTAGCTCGCTATAGGCGTTTCCGGACGCTTAAACTGCGTCGAAACGCTTACATTCACTGAAAGACATGAAATCTATGCATTCGCAGCGACTTGGAGCGTTTCGTTCTCTCACAAGTCGTCGAATCGCCGAAACCAAGAATCAACGTTTCTAGCTCGCTGGAATCGTTTCCAAACACTCGATCTACGTCAAAACGCTTACATTCACCGAAATACATGAAATCTATGCATTTGCAGCGACTTCGAGCGTTTCGTTCGCTCGCAAATCGTCCAATCGCCGAAACCAAGAATCGACGTTTCTAGCTCGCTGCAGGCGTTTCCGGACGCTCATTCTGCGTCGAAACGCTTTCATTCCCTGAAATGCATGAAATCTAAGCATTTGCGGCGACCTAGAGCGTTACGTTCGCTCGCAAGTCGTCGAATCGCCGAAACCAAGAATCGGCGTCTCTAGCTCGCTGTAGGCGTTGCCGGACGCTCAATCTGGGTCGAAACGCTTTCATTCACTGGTATACATGAAATCTATGCATTTACAGCGACCTAGAGCGTTTCGTTCGTTCCCATTCGTCGAATCGCCGAAACCAAGCATCGACGTTTCTAGCTCGCTGTAGGTGTTTCCGGACGCTTAAACTGCGTCGAAACGCTTACATTCACTGAAAGACATGAAATCTATGCATTTGCAGCGACTTCGAGCGTTTCGTTCGCTCGCAAGTCGTCCAATCGCCGAAATCAAGAATCGACGTTTCTAGCTTGCTGTAGGCGTTTCCGGACGCTTAAACTGCGTCGAAACGCTTACATTCACTGAAAGACATGAAATCTATGCATTTGCAGCGACTTAGAGCGTTTCGTTCGCTCGCAAGTCGTCGAATCGCCGAAACCAAGAATCGACGTTTCTAGCTCTCTGTCGGCGTTTCCGGACGCTTAATCTGCGTCGAAACGCTTTTATTCACTGAAATTGTTACGTCCCAAGGTACGGGATCGAGTTTTTTTAAAAACGGAACAGGTAAGGGAGCTTCGTTTCGACGAGAATTCGCTCGTCGGGGATGAAGCTCTATCCGCTGTCTTCTCTTCGCGCTTAACTCGCTTTATTAGGGTCTAGATGATATTACTAATCTTACCTTGTGTTTCGGGTGGATGCAGTACGTGGATGACGAACGTTGAGCGTAGCGGGTGGTGTCCTCCTGTCCGGTCGTTCAATCTAGAGTGACGACAGGAATGACTGGATTCTTGTAGTCCACGGGTGTTAGCGTCGCCTCGAGCACGAGTTCCCGGGTAGTCTCCTTGATGATCACGAATTTCCGGACCCTGGCGAAGAACCGCTGGTCCGCGATGATCACTGGTTTGCAGATTTGTTTACTCTCGGCGAATGCTGTGTTGGAGATCGTCTCGAGTTCGCGGTATAGTTTTGATTCGGTCGGAATGTTATGGCCGGTCACACTTAGATGTTTACCGTAGGCGATAGCGATAGCGCGACGGATCTGACGTTTCACACCGCCCCGGCGTCTGCCCATAAAGATTATTTATGTTACGCGAGATGAGACTCGATCCCGAGTAGAACCTTACGACGAAGGAGTGTAACGGACGGATGGACACGGTCTCTGTGTGCACGATAAAGAGCACCACAAGAGGTTCTCGGGAGAGATTTTGGTAATGAATCCCGGTTGCACGATAAAGAGCACAACGGTGATTCGATCGGATGATGTAAGGAGATAGCCCTTTTCGGCCGAAGACTCAGCGTGCACGAGAGGAGCACAGCGAGAGTCGAGGATAAATGATGAGGTTTTTAGGCGAGGAAGAAATCAGCGTGCACGATAAAGAGCACAACTTGATTTCTATGACTGGGTATGGTGTTCCACTCGGAGAAGATCCAGTTTTGGTAACAAGAAGAACTGAGTTGAAGGGAGTTCGAAATAAGTCACTCTCGATTAATATAAAAATTCAAATATATTGAACGAAATGCAAATGTTACAAAAATCTTACACGATGATTAAATCGCGGAGTAATTCACGATATTCTATCTGATGCGCGATACGTAAAACGGTACGACTACGGTCCGCCCGGCAGTTTCACCTTGGTTCTTCACTCCGGAATGTTCGCGTTACAAGATACAATGCTCTGCCTGATAGCGATTCGTCTCGGTCAGAGGTTCGATGATTACTGCCTGAGGGACAGATGTCGGAGGGTTTTATTCCTTCCTTTGAGGTGCTGGCGGGGTCCTTATCGTTGTGACGCAGTACACCGTAGGACAAAGGTCCATTGCTTAAGCTTATGGCGAATAGAGGTTTATACCAATATCTTATCTACTTAAGGGTTAGATTACTCGATGCGGCGGCTTGGTACAAAGGTGAGCCGCCTTGTTTTGGTTAAACGGGTTTTATTCTAGTATCTTATCTACTTAAGGGTTAGATTACTCGATGCGGCGGCTTGGTACAAAGGTGAGCCGCCTTGTTTTGGTTAAGCGGGTTTTATTCTAGTATCTTATCTACTTAAGGGTTAGATTACTCGATGCGGCGGCTTGGTACAAAGGTAAGCCGCCTTGTTTTGGTTAGTACCACCGATGGCTGATGTTATCCTTCGATGGTAAGTTATTGTTGGTTGATAGTACCGACGGTCGATGTTACCTTTTAATGGTAAGTTGTCGGTGGTTGAAATTACCGACGGTCGATGTTACCCCTCGATGGTAAGTTGCCGGTGGTTGATATTACCGACGGTCGATGTTACCCCTCGATGGTAAGTTATCGTCGGTTGATATTACCGACGGTCGATGTTACGGTTTTACCGAAAGTGCTGGATGTGTCGCTCTAGGTGCAATAGTCGGTTTTACCAAGGATTGGAAATACCTATTTAGCATTGTATGGATAGCGAAGTGCTTATGGCAAAACGCTATATTTTTAATAATGTAGCTTAATCTATGTGTTTTCCCGCGATGATCTAGGCGAGTGTGGAGGTTGATGCTATGACATAACACGCCCCCCCTTTTAGTCGGACGCAGTGCCTTGGCTCTGTGTGCGATTAGCGAACAATCTGTTCGCGAGGTCGGCATCAACCCCGGAGAGCCTAGGAGGTTCCCCGTGCGATAATGTGGGGTATAGCGATGCCTGGGGTTCCTCGGTGGATGGTGTTGTTGCGGTGACTTTCTCCAAATGTTGTTCTGTCGAAGGTGGAATTCGGGCCCTTACGTCTCGTCGATGGGCCAGAGTGATGAGGAGGCCGGTTATGGAGCTCCAGAGGGCTCCTAACAGGTAGAGGCTCCATCCATACAGGGAGTGGAGTGCATGTTCGTGTATGTAGCTGTTGCGGTGGTAGCACCTCTATAGGTTGAGGCGTGAGGCGGTACCAGGTGCCCTCGAGGAGATACTGAGCTGGTAACATCGGGTCGCATTCAATCTGTGTGGCGGTCTTCATGAACATCTGCGATTTGGTCGACAAGAAGTACGAGGTGTTACGATATGTTATCGGTCGCTCGTTGTAGCAGGTGGTTGTTCGTCTCAGCTTGCATTCGACAGGTATGCACTTGACAATGTGCGCTACTTCTCCGGCGATGACCGCCATGTAGCCAGGCCCTTCCATGACTGCGACGCGAAGTGCTCTGGCAAGATAGAAGCCGTGGAGAGAGCGTTTTGCAACACTCGTTTTTCCACGTCGCATCGTTGGACGAGAATATCCCGGTAAAGGTCTTTTATTTGACTCCTCACGTGTTTTTCTACGTACACGAATTTGAAGTTTATGTAAGTGAAAATATCCAGGTTGTTGACGGATATTTTCTTTTGTTTTACAGGTGATTGCCCCTTGGTTGTTTCGAGGATAAATAGCTTCGGGTGCTCCGTGCTGATGAGTGTATATCCGCAGGTGCTTATTGAGTATTTCGCTTGCTTTGCCAGAGCAAAGGTTGTGGACTCGGTATTCAGCGTGTAGACGTCTGGCGGCCGGGTCCCGTCCTCGGTGGTTGTCTCTATTCTCGTGGCCACACCCTCGTAAAGGACGTCGTATTTGTCGAGTCCACAGGTGTCTACGGGTGCTACCCTCCAGAAGGCACTGTTACCATTGATGTCTGGATATAGTCTTGTATGTCTAATTTCATGTTTTTCCAAAAATATTTGTGGCGGATTCGGCGATAAGTTTTTGTTACACCTTTGTGTCCTCCTATCGGAGAATCATGGTTTTCGCTTATAATCTCTTTCCTTTTATTTGCAGGTGGCGTTTCTACTAGTTGCGTACAGACGGTTATTCTTATCGGTAAGTTGTTTAGCCTATCTTTTATTTGAGACAGGACTTCGGTCCAAGGAATCGTGTCGATTGAACTACTTTTAGCTAAGCTTATCGTTTTGATACTTAATTCTTCTAGGACGGCCCTCAGGGAGTCTATGGTTTCCGTGAGATCATCGATCGAGGCATTTGCTCGAAGATCGGCTTTGATTGGCAGAGCCAACAATTTCCGTTTTCCGTTTGCGGTTGCTCGGGCTCTGCATAGCATCAGATCCCGTAGTGGAGGTAATTTATTATTAGCCTCTAGATCTTTGGCACCTGCGTCGATCGGTTGGCCCTTGGTCGTAACGAAATATACTAGGTTATCCTTTTGCGTGGTTAATCTATCGCTAGTTTCCTTTATCTCCAGAGTCGCAGGTGTACCCGGAGGCTTGTCGTACGGGAGTATGACTGAGTCAAAGATTTCGTCATCCGAATCGAGTGAATCGTCGTCCGTCACTTCTTTTTCATCCTCGGATGTTTCGTCCGGACGGATTACTGCTACCGGGGCATCGCCCTCGGAGTCGCTACCCGATGTATGACTTCTTGTCGGCCCTGTTATCGAGGGCCTGCTCTTGGGATGCGACTCGTAAATTGGCGAGTCGGTACTCCCGCTTGATTCGTTCGTTCTCCTTGCTAGTGCAGCGATTGTTATGAGGTTCACAGGTGGGTTGCGCGAGAGTGCGTCTGCATTACCGCTTATTCTACCTGGTTTATAGATGATTTTATACTGGTAGTTTGCAAGTTTAAGTCGCCAGTGAACGAGGCGATTTGCAGGGTCTTTGACCGAATGCAACCAGACAAGCGGTTTATGGTCGGTTACGAGCGAGAACTCTCTACCGTATACGTAATGTCGGAATTGAGCTACGGCGTATACAATTGCCTGGAGCTCCTTTTCTATTGTTGAGTAGTTTTCTTCGGCTTTTGAGAGTGTGCGTGAAGTATAAGAAATTGGCCTGTCTTTACCGATTACTCCTTGGCTAATTACCGCACCGATCGCGGTGTTCGAGGCGTCTGTAGTGATTATGAAGGGTTGTGTAAAGTCGGGATGCTGAAGCACAGGGGCATTACATAGTGCCTCACGCAGGGTGACGAAGGCTTGCTCCTGTGTGTCAGTCCATTTAAAAATGGCTTCCTTTTTTGAGAGCTGAGTCATGGGCCTTGCAATACCCGAGAAGTTTTCTATGAAGCGACGATAATATCCCGCTAGACCAAGAAACTGCTTAATTTTGGTGGAGTTGGTTGGTTGGTCTAAGGTAGTTTTTTATCGACTCTAATTTTCCGGGGTCAGGTTTAACACCGTTTTCACCGAGAACATGTCCGAGGTACGCGACTTCTTTGCGGTGAAATTCGCATTTATCCGGTTGTAGTTTCAGGTTGGCCTTCCTGAGCCTTTCCGTGAGTTTACGGTATTTGATTTCGTGCTCGTGAAGCGAGCTTGCGTAAATGACGATGTCGTCCAGATAAACAAACAGTTCAGTGCCCTGTAGCCCGCACAACACTCTGTCCATGAGACGTTGGAATGTGGCAGGTGCATTCTTTAATCCGAAAGGCATTCGGTTGAACTGATAATGACCGAAAGGAGTTGAGAAGGCTGTTTTGTGGGCATCGTCCGGATGCACTTCTATCTGATGGAAGCCACTCGCCAGGTCGAAAGCCGAAAAATACTTGGCGCTACCCAGCTGATCCAGGATTTTCGTAATATTTGGGAGAGGGTATGCGTCGCCGATCGTTTTTTCGTTTAAGTTTCGGTAATCGATTACCATTCGCCATCGTGGATTCCCGTGTGAATCAGCCTTCTTGGGTACTATCCAGAGGGGTGAGCTATAGGGTGACGACGACGGAGTTATTATTTTTCCGTCGACCAGTTCGGTAATGTTTTTCGTGATTTCGTCCTTGTGAGCAGGCGGGAAACGGTATTGACGCGTAAACACCGGTTGTTCGTCGGTGGTAATTATGCGATGTTCGATAGCGTTAGTCGATTGCAAAAACGTTCCAGGAATATGAAATAGATCAGAACTTTCGTCTATTAATTTGAATACGCTATCACGTTCTTCCTCATTGAGGTGAGTTAATCGGAGTAGCTCTTTTACCTTATTCGATTTTGTATTTGTGTCTGTTACTTTGGCTGTGAATACGCGCGTCTCTGCTTCATTGTGGTCTACGTCGTGTTCGCGAAGTTCGTATGGCTCTAGGGTGACCGTTGGCACTGCAAGTTCGAGATCGCTGTTGGTCGTGTTGAATGCCTTTAGACAGGCTGTGCCTCGAATATTCGAAACTAACGCTTCGCCCGCGTATATTCCCTTTCCTAATTCGAGTCGGGGAACATAGCCTTCGTTGATTTCGGTGTTTGCAACCCGTACACGAAATACGCAGGACGATCTGCCAGGAATTTTTACTTTAAATGAATTTTTGAACGGGAGGTGTTTATCGTGCCAGCTTACGACTTCCTTGTTCCAGTCGATTGAGGCTTCGTTTTGCCCGTGAAATTCTGATCCGAGGATCGCGGCTTGCGGGATCGGGAAATCGTTGCTGACGACGTGGAATTCAGCATTTGTTCCTAATATATTTAGTTTCGTTCGTCCAATTGTGTGGACGGGTTCGGGCGAAATTCCTTGTAATTTCAACAATATTCGTTCATCGACTCGGGTGCTTGATTTTAACGTTTGTTCCTTGATTAAATTCGCGTCGGAGCCCGCGTCAACTAGAAATTCGCTTCTTCGTTTTAGCTCTGGTGTTTCTATTTCTACGGAGGGTGTGAATGAACTGGAGCTCAATCGGACGTTGGCGTGCCCGATGATCCGTACTCTTTGCTCGTTATTTGTGCGAGGTTTGTCGAGCGGTTGGTCCTTCCCTCCAGCTGCGCGGCGCTCGACGTCGACGGCTGAGGGTTGGCGTTTCCCGATTTCTCGTCGTTTTGACGTCGATAACACTGTTCCCGCGTGTGCCCGACTTTACTACAATAATCGCACACTGCTCCGGGGGTTCGATCTTGCGGAGGTTTCTTCTGCTGCGGGGGTCGAGATTCCGGTCGAAGCTCCGGTTTCTTGTTCCAACACTGGTCGTGTAGGTGCCCGGTCTTCTCGCAAAATTCGCATTTTGGTTTATTAACAATTGACGTCTTTATCTGTTTCACCGGTGTGGAATTCCCGTAAAAATGGGCATGGTCCCGTTCGATTTCTTTCTCTATTCGTATCGCGACCGCGTAAGCTTCTGTCAGACTGCCGTAGTTTTCGATGCGTAGGCGTAATCTGAAGTCGGGCGGAAGGCCTGCGAGGAAACATAAGAGCGTTTCGTTCTCCAAGTACTGCTCGCGATTTCTGTGCATTGGGCCCAGACTTTTGGTTTCGCCCTCGATTATTGCGGAATGGAGATCCTTAACGCGACTTATGTAGTCGATGACGTGTTCGGAGTTGCCTTTAACGATATTACCGAGTTCGCCGCGATACTGGTTCACTGTTTTTGAGGCCCCGAATATTGTTTTCAGTTGGTCAGTGAAGGCTGCAACTGTCAATAAAGTATCGTCCTCTACGGCTGTGTAGGCTCTGCCGCGCAATCGGTTTCGGAGCAAGCGAGTGAGCGTTGGCTCGCTTTCCGGTGGAAATAAATCGCGGACACGGTTGCAGGCTCGCGTGAATTTTAACACGGAGATTCCGTATCCGTCAAATAGTGGTACCGATTCCAGTGCTTCTTTGAACGAAAGTTGAGGCATTGCGTGTGCGTGAAAAGGTACATGGGGTGGCTGAGGTGCCTGCGATGTGCGAGCAGGTGTTCGTGGGCCTGCTGTTTGGCGGCGGACGTCGCGAAGTTCCACTATATCCGTTTTTACGGCTGATAATTCCTCCATAATAGCGCGGAGGGTTTCTGTAAGTTTTGTTGAGGGGTCCGTGGCAGTGGCCATTTGTTCGGTTTGTTCGAGGGAAGCTAAGCGCTCGGCTTGTTGCTTTTCCCTCTCGATCTGTTCACGTTCGCGGCGTACGATTTGTTTGTACTTATTTTCCGCGTCGCGTTCGCGGCCCTGCACTGCTAATTCCTGTTCAGCAAGCTGTTGCTGTTTCTGGAGTAGTTGCTCCTGGAAGATGGCTATTTCCTCCTGCGTGAGAGGTTTTTGTGCTTTTCCGGAACGTGTTTGCATGTTTTTTTTTTTTTTTTTAATTTTACGTTTTGCGATAGTAGTAAAAAGGGTCTGCGCGAGTTCGGAACAGCGAACGATGTATCCCACCGCTGTCACCAAAATTATTACCTGTTACGTCCCAAGGTACGGGTTCGAGTTTTTTTAAAAACGGAACAGGTAAGGGAGCTTCGTTTCGACGAGAATGCGCTCGTCGGGGATGAAGCTCTATCCGCTGTCTTCTCTTCGCGCTTAACTCGCTTTATTAGGGTCTAGATGATATTACTAATCTTACCTTTTGTTTCGGGTGGATGCAGTACGTGGATGACGATCGTTGAGCGTAGCGGGTGGTGTCCTCCTGTCCGGTCGTTCAATCTAGAGTGACGACAGGAATGACTGGATTCTTGTAGTCCACGGGTGTTAGCGTCGCCTCGAGCACGAGTTCCCGGGTAGTCTCCTTGATGATCACGAATTTCCGGACCCTGGCGAAGAACCGCTGGTCCGCGATGATCACTGGTTTGTAGATTTGTTTACTCTCGGTGAATGCTGTGTTGGAGATCGTGTCGAGTTCGCGGTATAGTTTTGATTCGGTCGGAATGTTATGGCCGGTCACACTTAGATGTTTACCGTAGGTGATAGCGATAGCGCGACGGATCTGACGTTTCACACCGCCTCGGCGTCTGCCCATAAAGATTGTTTTTAGGTTACCCGAGACGTGGCTCGACCCCGAGTAGAACCTTAGGACCAAGGAGTGTGAGGGGTGGATGGACACGATCTCCGTGTGCACGATGGAGAGCACCACAAGAGTTTCTCGGGAAAGGCTCTGGTAATGAATCCCGCGTGCACGATAGAGAGCACAACGGTGATTCGACTGGACGATGTAGGTAGATAGCCCCTTTTTGGCCGAAGACTCAGCGTACACGAGAAGAGCACAGCGAGAGTCGAGGATAAATGATGGGATTTTTTAGGCGAGGAAGAAATCAGCGTGGACGTGGAAGAGCACAACGAGATTTCTATGACTGGGTATGGTGTTCCACTCGGAGAGGATCCAGTTTTGGTAACAAGAAGAACTGAGTCGAAGGGAGTTCGAAATAAGTCACTCTCGATTAATATAAAAATTCAAATATATTGAATGTAATGCAAATGTTACAAAAATCTTACACGATGATTAGTCGCGGAGCAATGTACGTTATTCTATTCGATGCACGATACGACTACGGTGCGCCCGGCAGTTTCACCTGGGTTCTTCACTCCGGAGTATTCGCGTTACAATATAGAATGCTCTGCCTGACAGCGATTCGTCTTGGTCAGAGGTTCGATGATTACTCCTGAGGGACAGATGTCGGAGGGTTTTATTCCTTCCTTTGAGCACCTCTGCTGGTGGGGGTATATCGTTGTGACGCAGTACACCGTAGGACAAAGGTCCATTGCTTAAGCTTATGGCGAATAGAGGTTTATACCAATATCTTATCTACTTAAGGGTTAAATTACTCGATGCGGCGGCTTGGTATAAAGGTGAGCCGCCTTGTTTTGGTTTAAGCGAGTTTCTTATTTGCTTAGGGTTACATTAAACGGTGCGGCGGCTTTGGTAACTCCAGTGGAGGAGTTACCAAAGCCGCCGCAGTTGGAGTTACGACTGGATAGTCGAATCGCCGAAACCACGAATTGACGTTTCTATCTCGCTGTAGGCGTTGCCGGCTGCTAAATGTTCGTCGAAACGCTTAATTCCACTAAAAAACATGAAATCTATGCATTTGCAGCGACCTAGAGCGTTACGTTCGCTCGCAAGTCGTCGAATCGCCGAAACCCAGAATCGACGTGTCTAGCTCGCTGGAGGCGTTGCTGGACGCTCAATCTGCGTCGAAACATTTTCATTCACTGAAATATATGATATCTATGCATTTGCAGCGACCTAGAGCGTTTCGATCGTTCCCATTCGTCGAATCGCCGAAACCCAGAATCGACGTTTCTAGCTCGCTGTAGGCGTTGCTGGACGCTCAATCTGCATCGAAACGCTTTCATTTGTTACGTCCTCGCGTCGATGCATACAACATATTATTAAGCACACACAGCACGCATACATTACCTTACATGGGTAACATCGACCGTCGGTAATATCATCCGACGATAACTTACCATCAAAGGGTAACCTCGACCGTTGGTAATATCAACCACCGACAACTTACCATCGAAGGGTAACATCAGCCGTCGGTGATACTAACCAAAACAAGGCGGCTCACCTTTGTACCAAGCCGCCGCACCGAGTAATGTAACCCTAAGCAGATAAGATACTAGAGTAAAACTCGCCTAAACCAAAACAAGGCGGCTCACCTTTGTACCAAGCCGCCGCACCGAGTAACTCAACCCCAAGTAGATAAGATACTAGAATCTAACTCGCTTAACCAAAACAAGGCGGCTCACCTTTGTACCAAGCCGCCGCATCGAGTAATTTAACCCTTAAGTAGATAAGATATTGGCATAAACCTCTATTCGCCATAAGCATAAGCGATGTACGGCGTCACAACGATAAGACCCCCACCAGCACCTCTGTTACGTCCCGTGGAGGCGAGACGTTAGCAACAAAGAGAAGGCTTCGGTTTAGGCGAGAATGTGCTCACCAGGGATTGAAGCCCTGCTGTTATCTCCACCGCAGTTCCTTTATTTAATAGAATTTAATTATCTAATCTTACCTTTTCCTTTTCAGGTGCTGGCAATCGTGGGAGACGGTTTGTGGTCAGGCATAACCGGTGTTTGGTTTCCACGTTATTCCAACGTAACGATGGGGATGTCGGTAGTTCGGCTGAAAGGTCGGAGAGGTGCTTCGAGGATGAATTCCTGCAGCGGACTGACGACGAAAGTCAATTTTCTGATATTTGCCCTAATACGGCAGTCAGAGATGACGGTAGTTTTGCTAGTCCTCTGGTGTTTCGCGAATGCCGCGTCCGAAATTTGTTCGAGTTCACGGTATAATTTAGGTTTCGAAGGCACGTTATGCCCGGTGACCGATTGTCCTTTTCCAAACGCGACGGCGATGGCTCGGCGGATCTGTCGTTTTACACCTCCTCGGTGTCTGCCCATCGAATGATTGCAAATAAATTTCACCGTCACATCAAGGTGAGTTTCGATTTATTAAGGAAGTAGATGGGTCAAGATGGAGTTACTCAGCGTGCACGTTAAAGAGCACCGCAAGAGCTTGTAAGGAGGGTTTCGATGATCGCCAGCGTGCACGTTAGGAGAGCACAACGAAACGGTCAAAGTGGAATTTTAGTGTTTTTAGGAGGAATCAGCGTGCACGTTAGAGAGCACAACGAGATTCCACTGGTGCAATAAGGAGGCCCGAAACTCCACTCGATGCAGATGTTCTGTCGTGAGAATCGCGAGTGAGGGAATGACGGACTGAATTAAACACTGTTTAATGGGTAAAATAAAAGTGTATTCAATGAAACTTATTATTAAGGATTACAAAACGTTACACGATTAAAAGAATCGCGGAGTAATTTACGTTTTACAATATATCGATGCGCGACATGAAAACGACACGACAACGGTCCGTCCGGCAGTTTCACCTTTAGTTCTTCACTCCGGTATGTACGCGGTACGAATATAATGTTCCGTTCGACAGAGGTTTGTTCCGTTTGGAGGTATGATGATTACTGCCTGAGGGACAGATGTTAGAGGGTTTTATTCCTTCCTTTGAGGTGCTGGTGGGGGTCTGATCGTTGTGACGCAGTACACCGTAAGACAAAGGTCCATTGCTTAAGCTTATGGCGAATAGAAGTTTATACCAATATCTTATCTACTTAAGGGTTAAGTTACTCGGTGCGGCGGCTTGGTAAAAAGGTGAGCCGCCTTGTTTTGGTGAAGCGAATTTTATTCTAGTATCTTATCTACTTGGGGTTGAGTTACTCGGTGCGGCGGCTTGGTACAAAGGTGAGCCGCCTTGTTTTGGTTAAGCGAGTTCTATTCTAGTATCTTATCTACTTGGGGTTACATTACTCGGTGCGGCGGCTTGGTACAAAGGTGAGCCGCCTTGTTTTGGTTAGTATCACCGACGGCTGATGTTATCCTCCGACGGCAAGTTATCGATGGTTGATAGTACCGACGGTCGGTGTTACCCTTTCGTGGTAAGTTGTCGTCGGTTGATATTACCGACGGTCGATGTTACCCTTTCGATGGTAAGTTATCATCGGTTGATATTACCGACGGTCGATGTTACCTCTCGATGGTAAGTTATCGCCGGTTGATGAGTGGACGTCGCACAGTCGGCGTTATCCTTTGATGCGGCTTCGGGTCGATGCGTGGACGTCACAGCTCAATCTGCGTCGAAACGCTTTCATTCACTGAAATACATGAAATCTAACCATTTGCGGCGACCTAGAGCGTTACGTTCGCTCGCAAGTCGTCAAATCGCCGAAAACGAGAATCGACGTTTCTAGCTCGCTGTAGGCGTTTCCGGACGCTCAATCTGCGTCGAACCGCTTTCATTCACTGAAATACATGAAATCTATGCATTTGCAGCGACCTAGAGCGTTTCGTTCGTTCGCAAGTCGTCGAATCGCCGAAACCAAGAATCGACGTTTCTAGCTCGCTGTAGGCGTTTCCGGACGCTCAATCTGCGTCGAAAAGCTTTTATTCACTGAAATACATGGAATCTATGCATTTGCAGCGACCGAGAGCGGTTCGTTCGCTCGCAAGTCGTCGAATCACCGAAACCGAGAATCGACGTTTCTAGCTCGCTGTAGGCGTTGCAGGACGCTTAATCTGCGTTGAAACGCTTTCATTTACTGAAATACATGAAAAGGATGCATTTGCAGCGACCTAGAGCGTTTCGTTCGCTCGCAAGTCGTCGAATCGCCGAAACCGAGAATCGACGTTTCTAGCTCGCTGTAGGCGTTGCAGGACGCTCAATCTGCCCCGAAACGCTTTCATTCACTGAAATACATGAAATCTTTACATTTGCAGCTAGCTAGAGCGTGTCGTTCGCTCGCAAGTCGTCGAATCGCCGAAATTGAGAATCGACGTTTCTAGCTCGCTGTAGGCGTTGCCGGACGCTCAATCTGCGTTTAAACGCTTTCATTTACTGAAATACATGAAATCTATGCATTTGCAGCGACTTGGAGCGTTTCGTTCGCTCGCAAGTCGTCGAATCGCCGAAACCGAGAATCGACGTTTCAAGCTCGCTGTAGGCGTTGCCGAACGCTCAATCTGCGTCGAAACCCTTTTATTCACTGAAATACGTGAAATCTGTGCATTTGCAGCGACCTAGAGCGTTTCGTTCGTCCGCAAGTCGTCGAATCGCCGAAACCGAGAATCGACGTTTCTAGCTCGCTGTAGGCGTTTCCGGACGCTCAATCTGCGTCGAAACGCTTTTATTCACTGAAATACATGGAATCTATGCATTTGCAGCGACCGAGAGCGGTTCGTTCGCTCGCAAGTCGTCGAATCACCGAAACCGAGAATCGACGTTTCTAGCTCGCTATAGGCGTTGCAGGACGCTCAATCTGCGTTGAAACGCTTTCATTTACTGGAATACATGAAAAGGATGCATTTGCAGCGACCTAGAGCGTTTCGTTCGCTCGCAAGTCGTCGAATCGCCGAAACCGAGAATCGACGTTTCTAGCTCGCTGTAGGCGTTGCAGGACGCTCAATCTGCCCCGAAACGCTTTCATTCACTGAAATACATGAAATCTTTACATTTGCAGCTAGCTAGAGCGTGTCGTTCGCTCGCAAGTCGTCGAATCGCCGAAATTGAGAATCGACGTTTCTAGCTCGCTGTAGGCGTTGCCGGACGATCAATCTGCGTTGAAACGCTTTCATTTACTGAAATACATGAAATCTATGCATTTGCAGCGACTTGGAGCGTTTCGTTCGCTCGCAAGTCGTCGAATCGCCGAAACCGAGAATCGACGTTTCAAGCTCGCTGTAGGCGTTGCCGAACGCTCAATCTGCGTCGAAACCCTTTTATTCACTGAAATACGTGAAATCTGTGCATTTGCAGCGACCTAGAGCGTTTCGTTCGTCCGCAAGTCGTCGAATCGCCGAAACCGAGAATCGACGTTTCTAGCTCGCTGTAGGCGTTGCCGAACGCTCAATCTGCGTCGAAACCCTTTTATTCACTGAAATACGTGAAATCTGTGCATTTGCAGCGACCTAGAGCGTTTCGTTCGCCCGCAAGTCGTCGAATCGCCGAAACCGAGAAACGACGTTTCTAGCTCGCTGTAGGCGTTGCCGGATGCTCAATCTGCGTCGAAACGCTTACAATCACTGAAATACATGAAAAGGATGCATTTGCAGCGACTTGGAGCGTTTCGTTCGCTCGCAAATCGTCGAATCGGCGAAACCGAGAATCGACGTTTCTAGCTCGCTGTAGGCGTTGCAGGACGCTCAATCTGCGTCGAAACGCTTTTATTCACTGAAATACATGGAATCTATGCATTTGCAGCGACCGAGAGCGGTTCGTTCGCTCGCAAGTCGTCGAATCACCGAAACCGAGAATCGACGTTTCTAGCTCGCTGTAGGCGTTGCAGGACGCTCAATCTGCGTTGAAACGCTTTCATTTACTGGAATACATGAAAAGGATGCATTTGCAGCGACCTAGAGCGTTTCGTTCGCTCGCAAGTCGTCGAATCGCCGAAACCGAGAATCGACGTTTCTAGCTCGCTGTAGGCGTTGCCGGACGCTCAATCTGCGTTGAAACGCTTTCATTTACTGAAATACATGAAATCTATGCATTTGCAGCGACCTAGAGCGTTTCGTTCGCTCGCAAGTCGTCGAATCGCCGAAACCTAGAATCGACGTTTCTAGCTCGCTGTAGGCGTTGCCGAACACTCAATCTGCGTCGAAACGCTTTCATTCACTGAAATACATGAAATCTATGCATTTGCAGCGTCCTAGAGCGTTTCGTTCGCTCGCAAGTCGTCGAATCACCGAAACCGAGAATCGACGTTTCTAGCTCGCTGTAGGCGTTGCAGGACGCTCAATCTGCGTCGAAACGCTTACATTCGCTGAAATACATGAAATCTATGCATTTGCAGCGACTTGGAGCGTTTCGTTCGCTCGCAAATCGTCGAATCGGCGAAACCGAGAATCGACGTTTCTAGCTCGCTGTAGGCGTTGCAGGACGCTCAATCTGCGTCGAAACGCTTTTATTCACTGAAATACATGGAATCTATGCATTTGCAGCGACCGAGAGCGGTTCGTTCGCTCGCAAGTCGTCGAATCACCGAAACCGAGAATCGACGTTTCTAGCTCGCTGTAGGCGTTGCAGGACGCTCAATCTGCGTTGAAACGCTTTCATTTACTGGAATACATGAAAAGGATGCATTTGCAGCGACCTAGAGCGTTTCGTTCGCTCGTAAGTCGTCGAATCGGCGAAACCGAGAATCGACGTTTCTAGCTCGCTGTAGGCGTTGCAGGACGCTCAATCTGCGTCGAAACGCTTACATTCGCTGAAATACATGAAATCTGTGCATTTGCGGCGACCTAGAGCGTTTCGTTCGTCCGCAAGTCGTCGAATCGCCGAAACCGAGAAACGACGTTTCTAGCTCGCTGTAGGCGTTGCCGGACGCTCAATCTGCGTCGAAACGCTTTCATTCACTGAAATACATGAAATCTATGCATTTGCAGCTAGCCAGAGCGTTTCGTTCGCTCGCAAGTCGTCGAATCGCCGAAACTGAGAATCGACGTTTCTAGCTCGCTCTAGGCGTTGCCGGACGCTCAATCTGCGTCGAAACGCTTTCATTCACTGAAATACATGAAATCTATGCATTTGCAGCTAGCCAGAGCGTTTCGATCGCTCGCAAGTCGTCGAATCGCCGAAACCGAGAATCGACGTTTCTAGCTCGCTGTAGGCGTTGCCGGACGCTCAATCTGCGTTGAAACGCTTTCATTCACTGAAATATATGAAATTTATGCATTTGCAGCGACCGAGAGCGTTTCGTTCGCTCGCAACCCGTCGAATCACCGAAATCGAGAATTGACGTTTCTAGCGCGCTGTAGACGTTGCAGGACGCTCAATCTGCGTCGAAACGCTTACATTCGCTGAAATACATGGAATCTATGCATTTGCAGCGACTTAGAGCGTTTCGTTCGCTCGCAAGTCGTCGAATCGCCGAAACCAAGAATGGACGTTTCTATCTCGCTGTCGGCGTTGCCGGACGCTAAATGTTCATCGAAACGCTTAGTTCCACTAAAATACATGAAATCTATGCATTTGCAGCGACCTGGAGCGTTTCGTTCGATCGCAAGTCGTCGTGTCGCCGAAACCAAGAATCGACGTTTCTAGCTCGCGAGAATCGTTTCCGGACGCTAAATGTGCGTCGAAATGCTTACATTCGCTGAATCACATGAAATCTATGCATTTGCATCGACGTAGAGCGTTTCGTTCGGTCGCAAGTCGTCGAGTCGTCGAAACCGAGAATCGACGTTTCTAGCGCGCTGTAATCGTTTCCGGACCCTCAATCTGCGTCGAAACGCTTTCATTCACTGGAATACATGAAATCTATTCATTTGCAGCGACCTAGAGCGTTACGTCCGCTCCCAAATCGTCGGATCGCCGAAACCAAGAATTGACGTTTCTATCTCGCTGTAGGCGTTGCCGGACGCTAAATATTCGTCGAAACGCTTAATTCCACTAAAATACATGAAATCTATGCATTTGCAGCGACCTAGAGCGTTTCGTTCGCTCGTGAGTCGTCGAATCCCCGAAACGAAGAATCGACGTTTCTGAGCTCGCTGCAATTGTTTTCGGACGCTAAATGTGCGTCGAAACGCTTGATTCCACTAAAACATAGAAATCTATGCATTTGCAGCTACCCAGAGCGTTTCGTTAGGTCGCAAGTCGTCGAATCGCCGAAACCAAGAATCGACGTTTCTAGCTCGCTGTAGGCGTTTCCGGACGCTCAATCTGCGTCGAAATGCTTAAATTCACTGATATCCACAAAACCCATGCATCTACACCGACCCACATCGTTTCGTTCCATAGCAAATGATCGAATCCCCGCAACCGACAATCGACGTTTCGGGCTCGCTGTAATTGTTTCGGGACGCTAAATCACGTCGAAATGCTTAAGTTCTTTGAAATACAACAAATCCATGCATCTGCACCAATGTACAGCGTTTCGTTCGATCGCAAATCATCTAATCGCCGAAACCGACAATCGACGTTTCTAGCTCGCTGTAGCCGTTTCCGGATGCCATATCTTCGCCGAAAAGCCTAAATTTACTATAATACAACGCATCCATGCATCTGCACCAACCTACAGCGTTTCGTTCGAACGCAAATCGTCGATTCGCCGAAACCGAGAATCGACGCTTCCACCTCAATGTAAACGTTTCCGGATGCTGAATCTGCGTCGAAATGATTGAATTCACTGACATTCGAGAAATCTATGCATAGGCACCAAACTACTCCGTTTCGTTGGAGCGCGTATCATCGATTTACCAAAACCGATCATCGACGTTTCAAGCTCGCTGTAATCGTTCACGGACGCTAAATCTGCGTCGAAATGCTTAAGATCACTGAAGTTCATGAAATCCATGCTTCTGTACCAACCTACAGCGTTCCGTTAGGTCGCAAATCGTCGAATAGCCAAAACCGACAGTCGACGTTTCTAGCTCGCTGTATTTTTTCCGGATGCTAAATCTGTGTCTGAATGCCTAAATTCACTGAAATACGAAAAATCCATGCAGTTGCAGCAACCTAGAGCGTTTCGTTCGACCGCAAATCGACGTATCGCCGAACCCGAGAATCGACGTTTCTAGCGTGCTGTAAACATTTCGGGAATCAGCGTCGAAATTCTTAAATTCACTGACATCCGAAAAATCCATGCATCTGCACCAACCCACAACGTTTCGTTCTATATCAAATGATCGAATCACCGAAACCGACAATCGACGTTTCGGGCTCGCTGTAATAGTTTCGGGACGCTAAATCTGCGTCTCAAATGCTTAAATTCTTTGAAATACAACAAATCCATGCATCTGCACCAATGTACAGCGTTTCGTACGATCGCAAATCATCTAATCGCCGAAAACGAGAATTGACGCTTCTATCTCGCGGTAATCGTTTACGGACGCTGAATCTGTGTCGAAATGCTTAAGATCACTGAAATTCATGAAATCCATGCATTTGCACCAACCTACAGCGTTTCGTTCGATCGCAAATCGTCGAATACTAAAAACCGACAATTGACGTTTCTAGCTTGCTACAATCGTTTCCGGGCGGTAAATCGGCGTCGAAAAGCTTAAATTCAATGGAATACATGAAATCCTTGCATTTGCACGAACCTAGAGCGATTCGTTCTATCGCATGTCTTCGAATAACCAAAACCGACAATTGACGTTTCTCGCTAGCTGTAGTCGTTTCCGGACACTAAATCTAAGCCGAAAAGCCTAAATTTACTATAACCCAACAAATCCATGCATCTGCAAATACCTACAACGTTTCGTTCGACCACGTATCGTCGAATAACCGAAATCGACAATCGTTTACGGACGCTAAATCTCTGTCGAAAAGCTCGGATTCACTGAAATTCGTGAAATCCATGCATCTGCACCATTTTTTTGTCCGTGCAAGTAGTATTCTAATTTTTCTATGTTCATATCTTTTTATGGATTTAAATACAATTAGCCGTTGTATGTGGATGTTGTATAAAGGATAATACAAACAAAATGGGTTTGAAAGCGCGCATCATTGAGAATGTAAGAAGTGGAAAAATAAAAGCACCACTTCCTTCGTTTTTTGTCTACCTCGAACCGAGTACCAACAACAAGGGTATTTCCATAGTCGACCTACTGCTAACGTCAGGGTACAGATCGAGCCCCCAAGATAAAACAATGCTATACCGTGCACTGTGCACGAGATGTCAAAGATATGGACACACCACAAGCTATTGCCGCAGAGCATTTAGATGTGTTAAATACGGCCCCAACCGCAAATCCGAAAATTATTTAGAAAGCAGGGAGACGCCGGTTAAGTGCCCCCTGTGCATTGGAGCTCACCCGTTTAACTATAAAGGTTGCATGGTATATCAGGAAATCATCCAAAAACGGATCACTGGAATCCGAAGACCACCCTGGCATAGAAGCGGTACGACAGAGACAGAACCAAGGGTCGAAAAAGAAACGGCGATGAACGTAGAATCCAGCTCACAACACAGCCGTAACGGTATACGCTACGCAAACGTTGATCGACCAAAACATAACGCCTACGGACGAGAAGACCAGCAAAATATACACAGTGACCTAGCAACAATAGTCGTCAAATCCTTCACCGAACTCAAGACTGTTCTAACGCATTAAGCAAAGCTGATGAATTCTTTCCTGAAGTTAATGACAACACTCGTTAATAAGCTAACCGAAAAATAAATACGTTTTATCGTGTAGCTCTCTGGAACGCAAATGGCCTAGCACACAGACGCCATGAACTAGCAGTATTCCTAGAAAATAATAAGATAGATATAATGCGTATCTCATGAACGCACTTCACCTCAAAAAATTACTTTAATATTTGACTTCTACGATACATAACACCGAGATGGCACTGCACTCGGAGGTACGGCTATTATTATACGTAAAAACATAAAACATCATGAATTAATTGAATGCGACGAAGAACAGCAGCAAGCAACGAGCATTCAGATTGAGGAATGGAAAGGACCTCCAGCATTGTCAGCAGTTCATTGTCGCCCTCGGCATGTAATGGAAAAAAATGATTTTATCGAATATTTCGAAACGCTAGGTCTACGATTTATAGCCGGAGGAGACTACTATGCCAAAAACAAACAAGGGAGATCCAGGCTAAACACAACCATAGTTTGTGAAGTATCAAGAGCCATAACAACAAAAAATATGAATTATACCACTGCTAGACAGCCTATATACTGGCATACGGATCCTAATAAAATTCCTGACCTCCTGGATTTCTTCGGCAGTAAGCGCTGTATCGAGTCTCGAATTATCGTCTAATCATACACCGGTAATCATTACAATAAGCACAGGGGTAATTTATAAAGCCATTTCTTCTAATCTACATTATAAAAATACTGACTGTAAAAGCTTTAGGGAAACAATTGACGAAAACATAAACCTCAACGTCTTGTTAAAAAACGAGGTGGAAGTAGATACCGCGACTGAATCTTTCACAAGGTTAATCCAAGAGGCAGCTTGGAAAGCCACACCCCAACATGAAACCAAAGAAAATAATACAAGTTATCCACTAGAAATTAAAAACAAAATCAGAGAGAAGAGAAAACTCAGAAGGAAATGGCAACTCAGCCGTAATCCTCTAGATAAAAACAGATTTAATAAAGCCAGCAAAGATCTAAAAAAATCACACTTGTGTTTAATAATGACAGTCTGCAACATCATGTACAAACCCTTACACTACCTAAAGCAACTGATTACTCCCTTTGGGGAATAACAAAAAATCTCAAACGACCGCACACACAAATCCGGCCTACAAGAAATGACAGAGGCCAATGGAATGGAAGCGATAAAGAAAAAGCAAACGCTTTTGCGGAACACCTCTCGGAAGTATTTACTCCAGTACCAGCAGCACCTCGCCAAAACAACGATACTATACGGGAATTCCTAGACTCGCCTCTACCAATGATCCGCCCAATAAGACACTTCGCTCCCACGGAAGTCATGAAAACCATAAAATATCAGATAAGAACAAATCAATTTCCGGGATACGATATCGTTACAGGAACAATCTACCCAAACCTGGGAAGCCGCCGACCGAAATTACTTCATACAGACCTATTAGCCTACTTCCGGTTAAATGAAAATTGTTCGAAAAATCATTACTATCACGCATGAGTCCAATCATACTCACAGAAAAACTAATACCGGAGCACCAATTTGGGTTCAGAAATTTTCATTCCACAATCGAACAGGTAAATAGAGTGTGTAACGTTATATCTAACGCCTTTGGAGAAAAAAAGTACGCCCCCCCCCCCTCCATCTCCGAGGGCCAGTCGTCAAGCGCACGAGTATCGCAACGACCACCCTGGAGTTCCTCTAGAAATTTTACACCCCGAGCCTCTTTTATTTGCCGAGCGTCCGGAATCTAAACCCGGAAACCTTTTCTCTCTCAAGGGTACCCGACCTAAACGCGCTCTTGACCTTAAGACTAGCTTGTCGCTAGCTTGTCAGGCTGC
Organism: Listrodromus nycthemerus; assembly: GCA_963978505.1. NCBI lineage: Eukaryota > Metazoa > Arthropoda > Insecta > Hymenoptera > Ichneumonidae > Listrodromus > Listrodromus nycthemerus. The sequence continues at coordinate 6,568,461 of OZ021685.1, forward strand.
TCGTCGCGCCCCGCTTATGTATGTGGCATGCCGTTGCGACGACTTCCGACCAGAACGAGGCACTTGACCCCGACTGCAGCAATAGCCACCCGCTCCGCCTTCCCATTCTCCTCTGGGGTGCGGGGATCTGTCAACCTTCTCTTGATACCCTGATCGGCCAAGAATCTGTCAAACTCGACGTTGCAATATTCGCGGCCGTTGTCGGATTGCAAGCACTTCACCTTCTTTCCGGTTTGCTTTTCCACGAGCTGTTGCTACATCTCGAAGGCGTCAAACACGCCACACTTTCTCGTCAGGAAGTACACTTCGCACCATATCGTACTGTCGTCGATAAAGGTCACGAAGTATTAAGCGCGACCGGTCGACTTCGTTATAAACGGACCTACGACGTCTGAGTGCACTATTTTCAATGTCTCTTCGCAGGACACTCGATCTTTGGGGGAGGGGAGCGCGGCCATTTTGCCCTTCAAGCAAATTCCGAAACGCGACAGCTGCGCTGCCTCGCTCACGTCAATCTTAGATATGGCGTGAGCGCGGACCATTTTTACCAAGTCTCTGTCGTTCAGATCGCCCAACCTCTCGTGCCACATCATCAGCTCCGAGTTCGCTAGTTGAACTACGGTCGCCTCTCCGTTTCGCGTTCATCGAAACGTTTCCACGAGCGTCCCGAACTATAGCACAGTCTTTACGGAAAATCACTTCGTTCCCTTTATTCGTAATCTTTGCAACCGAGACGAGATGCGTGCGCAACCCGGGCACGTATAGTGTGTCCTGAAATTCGATCAGCCGGTTTCCCTTGTCCCCTGAGACCGACACTCGAACAACACCTTTTCCCCTTACCTCAGCCGTCGCCTCGCTCGCGAAATTAAGCTTTACCTTTGTGAGGGGAGCGGGGGTAGTCCCGCATGAAGCATCATCCGCACGCAAATGCGCGGTACAACCACTGTACAAGAGCCAATCTTTTGCCTTCATTTCGCACGCGTTCTTTACATTCACCACGGTGTGGCTGATCGCGTACACTAGGTCGACGCTACTCGCCGAATGGTTCGGCTTATTTCGGTCGGACTCGAGCTTGCCATCAGGACACAAATCCGCCATATGCCCCCTTACCCTACACTTGAAGCACTTGATCGCGGTGGGCAGCTTGTCCCGCGACTCTATCGCACAGCGAAAACTCTCGTACGCCGGGGGGAGACTGTATAGTAGCATTATAGTCATTTAATCGCCATTCATTGCAACCTCCATGTTCTCGAGTTTGTCCACGGCATCGAAGAATTTCGCGAGATGGTCCTTCACACTACCGCCTTCATCTAGCTTATGCAACATCAGCAACTTCAGTAGCGTGGCCTTTTTCGAGGGCCCCTTAAACGCGTAGATCGACTCCAGCTTCGTCCAAATATCGCACAAGGTTGCACAGCCTCGAATTAGCTTCAATTCCGAGAAAATACAAAATTCCAACAAACTCAAATCGGCCCTCGCTATTTGGTCTTTTTCAGACCAGACCTGCATCGGTGGCACAGTAGTACCCGCCGGTGTACCGGTTTCCACTTTGCCCATCGCTCCATTCACATATCCCCACAGCCCGTTTTTTGTGAGAAGCGCCTAACCTGAATGCTACACGTATCATAATTGTCTTTCGAAAGCAATTCTATGCTCGAGTCGATGACAAACTTAATGCCATTTTCCTCCTCAAGCACGCTTCTCACGATCCGAGTCCGCGCAAAGATCACGTATTATTAAAATAAAGTAAAACCCCTGGGCCCATGACCTGTTTAGGTTAACGGGTGGATCAGGTGAAATAAATAACGATGACACGAATATATTTTATGAATAAATAGCGATAGAGGGGATATAGTGATAGCAATCGTTACACTCTACCTCAGGTGACTAACTCTCGCGTGATCTCATAACACAAGTACATGAATAATTTCAAATTTGTAGAATAAAAAATAAATAAATATGTAAACACATTATTTTTGACGAATCTGGATCACAAAAAATAGTTTTTAAGTGTTTTTTTTTTTAATTTTGAAGTAAACATTCTAGGAGAGACGGTGTGGCGGACGGTAATGGCGGAGGACCGGCTGACTTCGTGGGTCGTATTCGATGCCACTGCATAGTCGCGTAAGGTCAATAGGTGAATGATAGTACCCTTGTGAGGTGAATGATAGTACCCTTGTGAGGTGAATGATAGTACCCTTGTGAGGTGAATGATAGTACCCTTGTGAGGTGAATGAGAGTAACCTCGTGGCGAGTGACAGTGGCCACTGACATTTATTCGAGGAGTCGAATGTGACGAATCGAATCAGGTCAACGATAGTAACCTGGTGAGGTGGTTGAGAGTAGCCTTTGGCGAATGATAGTAGCCATGTTCATCGAAATGAAATCCAGGCGATGACGTAAAATTACCGAGTTTAGAAATTTGGATTGATCACCCCGATCTCGGAATGAACGTGTTCCATGCCTATTGTCTTTTAATGCGGGATTTTTCTTCTATGCGTGGGACGCTCATTTTCCGGATGAAGACCGGAGTCAATTACGACGAGTACGTCGTAAATCCAGGATGGTCGATTGAAGTAAACATTCTGAGAGAGGAGTCACAGCGTCGTTCGAATATGACACTTGTCGAAGACGCCGAAGGCGGGAGATGCTTACAGTCGCTGGGATAAATATCGATAAGACAGGAGCGTATAAAAAAGGCCGGAGCCCTAACTGCACGACGGAGCGTGTGGAACCGGGGAAATCCGGGTCAAAGGGTTTGAACGGGGAATTCTCTTGCGGGACATCGTCGAAATCGTTCAGCTGCGCGACTTAGAAATAATAGAGGGATAGAGTGGAATAGCTTGAACTAGCTACGATTGTATTTGGGAGAATTGATTAAGTTTATTTCGATTTAGCAATATTACTAAATAGTTCACACTAAGTCTTGTCTACCTTCGATAAAGTTACTGCCACTGTTTTGCTGATATTGAAAACTTATAACAAACATAAACTGTAGAAAAGTGATTCCTACAGTTGAATCTTGTTTTTTCCTGTTCGATATGAATATTTAAAATCACAAAACACGAAAACTGCACATGTCGATTTTCACATTTTTTCAGGACTACTAAATGTACGAACTTTTTACTTCGAAAAAAATTGTTGTGGACATAATTTTCTAGGAAATTTTATGCTCTACACCAATCTGTCATGCAACAATTTCGGCTCGAACCGTTTAAGAGTTATGAAAATTTAATAAAAAAATATTTTTTTTACGTGTCATTGGAATGGAAAACTTTAAGAGCTCATCCGACACCTTTTAAAATAAAGCTTAAAATTCTGCGTTCTACAGACTTCTTTTGCGGTAAATAGGTTCATTTTAACCTATAAATTCGATAGGTTAGTTGTTGAAACAGTATGTAACGCTAAGTAGGAAATACTGGGACCTGGGAACGCTTGTAGGTTAAACGTAGGAAATTTTATCGTTCGTTATTATAATTAATTATTTATTCAACGAATTTTTATTTTCTAAAGTCACAAGAATATTATAAATTACAGTTCTGTTTATGCAAAGTAACACTCAGTAGATTTCAGTTACTTACAAAAGAAAAGGTAAATTACAAAACACGTAGAGGTTAAGCACTGGTCACTATGCGGGTAAAAAGCACATGCGTCGAGATATTGCAAAATAATGTTTAGCAGTACTGAATTAATGTCTGAGAACAGAAAATGATTAGAAGAAAATTCACTGAACTCGGTTTTGGCAAAAGGGTGTTACTAATTAGCGTGATTAGCGCGAAAAAATTTGATTCACAGTGATCAGCGAAAAAGAAATGTGATTAGCGGCGTAGTAATATATATATATCGAAGAGAAGCTAACCGACAGATTAATGATTTTTGCCATCTACATCGATGATCCAGAGGCTGTCGGTAATGTAGTGGAGAGCGGGAGATTTGGCCATTAGTTTTTTTGACTCACCCTCCTCCCCACTGTGTATGTGCGAAACTGCAGGCTTCCGATTTCTCGTTCTACGTCGTCTCGAACTATTTTTGTAAAAGAAACCACATTAAGTTGCACCTCAGATACGTCAATAAGGTCCTTCTTGCTTTGAGGGGAAAGAGATTTATCATGGTGTTAGATGCAAACGCGAGTTCGTATGTGTGGAGGCCCCAGGAAACCGACGCGCCTGTTGCCCAGCTGGAGGAACTTACCCGAGCCTTTAGTATGAATATCGTGAGCAAGACCGGTCAGTCAGCCACTTTCTGAACCCCGACGGATGGGTCATTCATCGACGTCACCTTGGGGTCCCTATCCATGTCCCGGTTCATCGAGAACTGGAAGGTGAGAGTGGATATCAGACTGAGGATCCCAAAGGTCTCACGGAACGATCGGGGAATCGGCACTTGCCCATTCAACAGTCGTCGTGCCAACTGGGATCGCATCGTGGAGACCTTGAGCACTCTGTCGGGAGGTGGGTCAGAAGAATTCACTCTGAATATGGCGGAAGATGAAATAATGACAGAAGCCCTCACATGAGTGCTCACGGAGGGCTGTGCCGAGGCAATACCGCAAAAGGTCCGATTTAGGAAGTTGAATTTATAGTAGACCGCGGCGTTAGCTAACTTGAAGAAGACCCTGTGTATAAAAATGCAAGCTTACCAGAGGGTTAGAACGCAGCCCAAACGTCTGGAAAAATTGCTAGAGTATCGCACTCCCTTGCAATGCTATAGCAAACGGTCGAAGAGGACAAAGCGTGAAAGCTGGCAAAATTTGGTTGAGTCGCATGGCAAATAGGAGCCCTAGGGTTTCGTATACAAACACCAGTCGGATAAATTATGAGTTGAGAAGGTGTTGAGTACCACTTTGCTAGGCGAATATTCTACCATGGATATGAGAGAAACCGCCATCGGGCTTGTGGATGTCCACGTTCCAGAAGATCGAGAAGAGAACAACTCCCCGTGGTAACGAGAAGTGCGTGCCAGGTCGAAGGTTGTTCCCGAAACCGCGGAAGCCGACCCTTTCCCCGAGGCTGCGGTAAAGAGAGAAGTAGGTAGCTTCGCCAACGGCGAAGCATCGGCCCCCGACCTCATTGAGGTTGCGGTCTTGAAGAAGGTCGTCGCCGTTATCCCAGATCAATTCGTACGACTGGTCAACGGGTGCCATCGGTTGAGAGCCCTCCTTCCCCACGGAAGGAGGGCTCTCTCTGAGAACTGCTAAAGGTTGAAGATAAGAACTTGCAATATCCAAAGTTGTATAGGACCATCTGTCTTTTCTTCGAAGTGGAGAAGCTCTTCGAGCACTCAATACGGAGAAATTTCGCGAGGTTAATAGACAGCGTTGCATCTCTCGTCGACAGTTTGGCTTCGTCCAGGGCAGGTCGACGGAAGATACAATCACGGAACTGCGCGACATGGTAGACACCTGGCGGGCGACGTATACAGTCGGTCTGGTCTTGGACACAGCCAGTGCCTTCGACAACGTGTGGTGGCCCCTAGTTTTCAGGAGCTTCGGAGACGGAAAATGCCCTGCGAATGTATACGGTGTGTTTCAGAGCTCTGTCCCCCTGTTTCAGCCCTGCGAATGTATACGGTGTGTTTAGCGGCCACAGAGTTAAGATTTCGTAGGGGAATGAAGAGATGTTCAAGCGTGCCACAGGAGGTTGTCCACAAGGTTCTGTACTCGGCCCGACATGCTGGAATCTCATGTTCGACGATTTCCTTTCCCAAATGGATACTTTCTTCCCGAAAGTGTCGTCGTCTACGCGGACGATCTTCTCGTCCTCATTAGGTGGGGGTCTTGAATTCTATTTTTTTCCATATTTTTTAATTTAAAAAAAAATTAAAGTATAACATGCAATAAATGTTGTGTCCAAATTTTAAAGCGTTGCAAGCAAAACTCTCGGAGTTATGAATATTTAACGGAATTTTTAACAGTAAGGACTCCTGGTGTAAATATCAAAAAGCTGTGGCGACAAATATTCTAAAATCATTTCAACACTTTATTTTAAATCATTTCTTATTGCATTGAATCCCGTTTATGAGGATTTGAGCAAAGAGGCCCTCCTGCAGCGATATCTCGGCGGTTTTACCCAAAATAACAACGAAAGCCACAATCAACACGTTTGGAAAATTTCTCCGCAATCCGTTAGTGGCAGCGCAATCATGGTAGAAATTGTAGCTAATGTGGCAGCGAGCATTTTTAATGAAGGTTGTATTGCTCTACCAATCTTTATGCAAGAGATCGGCATAAAAAGTGGACGAAGCGCTCACGAATGGGCGCACGGGTCGACCGATTCCGCATATTTCGAGCGGACGAAAAGCTCAAAACGTGAGTAAAGAAAGTCGAATTCTTTAAAGACAAGGGCAATAAGACGCTTTGGACATCCTAAAGGATCGCCGACCCGGTATCGATGATTCCATGTAAGTATGCGGCATAAAACAAAAAAATATCGTTTTTTATTGTGTCCAAAACTTGAAAGCCATTTTTCCACACTTCATGTTTTAAAAGTCGGTGACCACTCTTCCGCAAAAATTACTGGATCGATCCTCTCGAAATTTTGCATACACTATCTCAACATGATTCGTGGGGTAACGCTGTCGAGTTTTGTTCAAATTTGTTATTGTTGGTTTTTTAACAGCAGCAAATACGTAAGATTTTGTAGGTGAAAATCACCTTTTTTACTTGAGGCGGTCATCGAAATTACAAAAAAAAAACAATATAGACAGCGGTGCCTGGGAAAATATATCTACTAACCGAATGTTCTTTGTTTTTTGTTGCTTCAGATGATCTGTTCACGAGTTACGATGGTCACCGCACTACAATATTTTTTTTTTTCATCTCGGGAGGTTTGGCAACAGCTTAGTTGTTAATATTTTTCGCTGAAATTTTCGCGAAGTATTCTTAAAACATCATTTGACAGTATTGTAATTTTCTTGTTTCATAAACATTGTCCGTATCTCGTAAAAAAGTTCGTGAAAAAGTCTCTTTTCGGTCGCATGGACGAACCCCCCGCCCCCTTAAGGGTGAGTCGCGGTGGGAAGTAGAGGTCAGGGGAGGTCGTAGATTTTACAGTCGATTCATGCAAGAAGGCAAGACGCCAGCTCTCGGCGCGTAAGACGGAGGCTATCCTCCTAGAGACTGCCTTGCGTGCTGTCTTGCGTGCAACTCAGTGTACAAGAGGGTTTTCATCCCTGTAATGGCGTATGTTGTTGCAGGGTGAACCCACCTGTGCACTAGCCACGACTGTAGGGTTTTTCATTCGGCCCACCGTCTCGCACCAATAGGTACTACGGCGGCTTATAGAACGGCATTGCTGGACTCCCGGTGCGTGGTCTCTGGCTCCCTTCTAATTATCATTCTCTTAGTGCCGGCTAGGCACCATTATTTCATCTGTGTGGGAATGGACGGCGAGATAAACGGGGTAGAGATATCCCACCGTAGCAAAGACGCGGTCGCGCGTAAAAAGGATCAGGCGATCGACATATGGTAGGCCCAGTGGGATTCTTCGGACGAGAGTCGTACCACATTCGCCTTCTTCAACAACGTTCAAGATCGAATTGCCGCGGCAAAGTAGTTTCAACCAGACCATTACATGACGCAGGTGCTCACCTGACACGGTGATTTTAGGGCGCGTCCCGGTCGTGGCCGAGGGGACTGCGAGTGTGTTCTCGAAGATGCAGGTAGGCACCTCCTCACCGAATGTCCAAATTCCGACCCGTAAAGAGTCTCTCTGAGGGCCATTATCGTAGATGGAGATTGGCCAGAAGCGACGCGCCGTTTGGTGTCGTCGGTGGAAGCGTTTTCCGTCTGCACTGTTTTCTGCACGGAATTGCTCTGGCTCTCGAGCCAGGAGCGCCTTGCCAGGGTAGCATTGTAAGGGTGGGAGAATTCCAATAGGACTTGAACTTCAATTTCAACTGGAAATATAATTTGATTTATAGAATTTAACTTAACTTAATTTTTTAATTCAATTTAATTTAATTTAACTTGAAAATATTAGTTAATTAATAAGCGTGTAGGGTGCGAATCGTGCCGACTGGGCCGAGGTTTGCTCGAACCGAGGGAGACAGGTTGGCGGGTCCGTAATCTTCCCGGATCACCTGCTAACCTATGCGGCACTTAGATAAGTCGGGAAATAATCAGTAATAAACGTTTTTTCACGCTAATGTGCAGCGGCATTTGAACTGCGCAAGGGCCATTCTTTTTTACAACTTGTTCAAGGCAGCTGCATGGCGTTGCCGACATATACCCGGATATTTCTGAGTATCCTGTCCGTGTACAGAGTGCTCATGACTCCACGTCCGCGTGGTCCCCGCTGCAAATGACTTCAAGAGATTCGACTTCGTTCGAATCGCTGAAAGCTCAAGCAGACAAGCGGCTGCCCATCGTAGGGCAAGCTTGGTCGAAACCGTTCGATGATCTGTAACATATGAGAGCGGGATTTTTCCAAGCCTTGGCCACCCTCATGAGTGTCTTCAAAGAAAAGTACGTTTATAGGTGTTTTAGTTGCGTATGCTTTGAATGGGCGGGAGGTTTTCGGACCGAGCATTCGAGCACGGTTTCCGACCACGCCTCCAACATAATAAAAGTGCTGATAAATATATATTATTAGATCGAATTATAGGCATGTAAATATTGGAATAACGATAATTTAACGGCATAATCTGTGACTGACACACCACTATAACTCTGTCACTCGAGTCCAAGAAATCCCAGCCGTTTGATCCCGATCGTTTAGAGAAGGCGCGAAAACCCGGAAATAATTGTTCGAAGCCTAGCTCTCGTTACATGCTAGTTTATCACAAATCTAGTTTATACACAAATGATTTAACTATAAATCTACATAACAGTAAAGTCTATGTCGATTAGACACTGACACCGATAATACAGAATTCACGAATTTTTAAAAATACTTACGGATACTAATGGATAGTCCCACAAATACTGCAAGTGGGCACAGCGGGTGTGCCACCATAATCGCTTTTTATCGACATCTTTAAAACCGTTATGAAGTTGTCGATAAAACATTTATACGATGTGTTAAAAATCTTCTGTCTCATGACGAATTCTCTTTTCTCGATATATGCTGGAAATTGAAGAATGGAGAATGAATTTTGTCGCAATATCAACCCGACTATTCACTACAACAGAGAGAAATAGTTTCTTATTTTCTTCACTACAATCATTATGCTCTGAAGTTATAAGCTTTGCCCTCCGATATTATAGATCGACTACGAGTTTTATTTTATAGTCGATTATGATATTCCGACGACTTTAATAATTGTATAGCATGGGGATAAGTAAAGGAAGAAAAGTCGATGTTCTCGTCGACTGCACATACGCAACGATGAAAAAATCAATGCAGCTGCATCCATTCTTGAATAATAACACGTAATGTACTCGCAGAGAAAAGTCCAGCAGATGGGTAGAGCCATCGCATGAGTGCATGTTTAATTGCATAATTTCCGATCTAATGCAGTTTGCCGTTTATTCTTGGATTAAAAGTTTGCCTTGCTCGATACATGGCATTACCTTTTATTTCATCCGCAGTTTTCCCGAGCGATCGTATAACTAACGTACATTTCACGCAATGACTGTGAGTTTCCATAAACGGGGACTGCTTCATATCCTAGTTCGTATATTTTATCTGGCCATTATTATAGGATGATTTCGATCGGGCCAAAGAATTGTACGAATGGAACAAATCAATTTTTTCTGTTATGGGCGTTTGGCCGCTACAATCGGCCTACGTAACATTCACTCTGTGGATGATTTACCTTATAATTCATATGAGTATGGAATTTGCCGATTTGTATTGCGTTACTGGAAATTTGAATCTTATGATCGCTAATCTATCGGAAACCACACTGGAGACGATGATAATCGTAAAGATGCTTGTGATGAGATTTTCGCAAACATTGGAAAAAGTGATGACAAAGATAGTGAATGGTATCGATGCGAAGTTCTTCGACAGTGTCGAGGAACAAAATATTTATTTGAATTACAATCGCATCGCCAAATCGTTCTTCCGCGTATGGCTTACGATGGGGAGCACCGCGTCGATACTGTATCACATGAAGCCATTAGAATTTCGTTTAAGAGCTGGTAACTTCACAAAGTGAACCGGTGAAAGATTGTTCGTCTTCAAATGTGACTGGTGATATGATATAGTAAATTTTAAATCAAATCCGCCGTGTAACCTCATTATTTGTTGATACTTTCAATAGAAATGCAGTTTGAGATCTATCGTGTAGTGTAAAACAAAGAACACAACACAAAAATCTGATGAATGAATTTAAAAACGTCTATGGGTTTAGATGTCTCTTTTCAAATAAATGTAGCATCTATGATTTTCTATATGGATACAAGATAGTAATAGCCATGGTCGCACAACTAAGGCAGCAGTCCCAGTGCCCAAACATTATCACAGATGATGTTTCCGTGTCTTTTTTACTAACGCTTTGTCCGGCTACTGGTTCATGTTTACGGCCGCACGTTCTGACATCCTAATCATTACATTTGAACACGATTTGACTAAAAATTTTGATTAATTGGAAATGATTATAGCCGGAGACGTATGGGTCTCTCAGACTTATGTGCGGTGTTAATGAGGTGCAAAAATATATGTCGTAGTAGGATGACGTAGTTAAACACATTTATGAGATTCTATTCGTTTGGTGATTTGACGAGGCTTTTTCGTCGTTTCTCAAAATCTACGTGGGAGATTAACAAATTTTTTAAAGTTATGCAGTTTTAGGCAATGACAGCATGCCGTTCGTTCTGCCATATCGTGCTCGACTCTTCTTTGAAGTTACTGACTCGACAACATTCTGGCTCGTGTGGATATATCAATCTCCGATGATATATATAAATTTGTTTCACACGGTAACAATCGGATACCTCTTCTCGTTGGTTCTTCACGTGTGCGGTCTTTTATCCGTTCTGGCGTTTAGAATAAAAAACCTTCACGTTGGAGCTGGAGACAATCTTCGGGGATTCGTTATCATCTTGCGAGAAATCGTTGATAGGCATCGGTCTATCATGATGTGAGCTTTAATTTATAAAACTATCAGCAGTGTCTACACATTTTTTACTTAACTACTTTGTGTCACATTATAAATTACCAAGAATAGCAAAGGATATCGACTATGTTTTTCGACTACTGCTGTTGGAAGAACTTTTTATATCCACCATCATTCTTGGTCTCACAGCTTACACCGTTCTTTTGGTACATTCTCCTTACTTGATTTCTATACGAAAAGTTACCGCTATCGATCAAATTATTATTTCTAGAATTCAGACATAGGCGATGTGACATCTTTGATATCGTTTCTTATGTACGGATCGACGGTCATAGTATTGATTTATGGTTATTGTGTTGCTGGTGAATATCTCATCACCGAAGTGAGAATAAATATTGCGTTCTATCGTAGGAATAATGCGTATCTAAGTTAAGGAATAATAATAATAATTAAAAATTGACGTTGTCTAGAGTACGAACGTTTACGAAGCTTTTTATCACTGTCAGTGGTATAATTTGGCAGACCCATTTAAAAAGCAACTGTTGATATGTATGATCGGAGCGAGCAAGCCTCTTCGCCTTACTGGTGGTGGATTCTATATTTTCTGTATTGCGAGCTTCACCGGCGTAAGAGCTGCCCAATTCACTTCAACAACCCATTCTAAAACATGCAGCTGTAAATTCACTATGACCAAAATCAATGTCATTTTTGTAGGTACTCAAAACAGCATTGGGATACATATCTATGCTCCGAACGATAATGTGAATATCGATCCCGAATGCAAACAGTTCAATTGGGTACGCGCTGGTATTCGTTTTTTTTCGGAGGTATGGGAAATACCCAGAAAGTCGCCTCATACCATTCAGTGGATACTTTCAAATGCATGCCGGATGGATTTTTTCTATAGAGCTGCTATCTGAGTAAGCTATACATAACACTTTAGCGTCATATTGCTGTCGAGGTCGTATGTTGCTGGTGCACAGCTGGGCTCGGGTTTGACCGTACTTGGATTCTGCATTCCTCCGTTTACTTCGAGTAGTAGTGCACGAAGTATTCGATTTCATAATTATAACTATTATTATTATAAATAATGAAGTGAACATTTTTTCGTGAGCGATATATAGACTTTTTTTCTATGAGTACCGTCCGACGGGAGAACAATGCATGGAAGGGCTGCATCATTAAATGTATTAATATGACCATATTTGCACTCAAAGATGGAAACAAAATTTGATTCTGGAAAAATATGTCCACTTATCCATAGTAGATAACCACAAGGGGTTCTAACTCAAGAAATCTACCTTGACATTTACCGACCATTCTTAGCTCAGACTCAAACTATTTAGCTCGGACTCGTATCACTTAGCTTACACTCGAAATTTCCCCAATTCGAATTAAAATCAAAGCCGTAGTACAATTCGATTTCTAAACATGGCTGATCCAGAAGTCTTTCGTCGAATCAGTTCAGAACGTGACCAGCATGATGCAGTGTATAACCCTGCAGAATCTAAGAGATTTCCTGTAAGCCGTGTAGGATCTGGCGGCAAGCGTGTTCGCAATCGTTACACAATTTGAAGATGTGGTGTCTGTATTGCCGCCCCAAGAGCTCGAGTCGTTCGAATACTGCCTCTGGACGGTACCGATACATTATCGGGCCCGGAGTGCACCGATCAAGACGTCAGATGCGTCTCCCGCCGGTACGGTAAGTGCACTTATGTTAACTCATTGACAGCCGGCGACGTGGGAGACATACAATGCCTGAGCGCCGGCACCGTGGCGGCCACTCAACGCCGCAACACCAGCCGTATTGGCAAGTTTCCGATCATTGGAGAGCCCAAAAAAATTTTTTAAACATCACATGATCTCGTAAAATCTTACAATTTATTTGCATATTCGTCATAAACAAATGTATGCTAATTTAAAATTTAACCAAAATCGAAATTATTGATTTATACTTGTAACAAAAACACTTTCTTATTTCCTGGTAGATTATTGCATATATATAACGTAACCTCAAATAAAAGTTTTAATATTGAACGCAAGGTTAATATTTTTGTAAACACTGCCTAAGATATAAAGTTACTGAGCATTCAGCTCAGATAAAGCTACGCTCGCTTCTTTCTTTACCAGCTGCGCAAACTCTACATGGGCGTTGTACGTATCGGTTTTTTGTCCCTGATCCCAAAATTCTGGGAACATTATGTTTCTTCATATCACTCGAAAGTCTCTGGGGGCTATTAAATTTTTGTGTACGAGGTGTAAGAACAAGTACAGTACTTGTAGTATCAGAGTGCGAAGTACAAAGAGTATGAATTAAGTTTCCAGCATTTGCGAATTCCTCAATCCAGGAAATTCAAACAGTATATAAAAAGCATTTGTATTTTGAAGTGTTACAGTCTATTTCAGTATATAAACTAAATTCATTAAACGTCGCGCATTTTAAAAGAAACAACACTGACTTCTTTGTTCACTTCACAGTTTTTCTCATGATGGAATAATATGATAAATATTGATCTCCCAAATCTACACACATCATATATTTATTATACTTTGTGATGGAACGCGGGTTTATATCTTTTTGTTAAGTTTTCAGTGTGTTTTATTTGTTTTCATTAATTCTGCCGAATGTATCGTAGAAATGATGGATGTATACCACCTTCTGATTCGGCTTCGACGGCTGTACCAAAACTTTACCCTTCCTTCTCCATCTCTATTCTCCAGTTTTCCATATGAGATGCCGTAAACAGTCGGGAGCACCCCTATTTTGTCTAATTGTACCACGAACTCGTGTACCATTGCTCATAACAAATTGTGCGATTTTAATGCTGTAATAATAGTTGTCAGTAATTCGAACAAATCGTTGCCAATAAATAATTCGACGACTTCTTCGATGCTTTTATTATCAGTCAGACAAATCTTTGGGCCAGGCTCACCAGTAGAATCTGGTATGTTGGAAATTTCGTCAACGTCTGACCATACTTCGCTGTAATTATGCAATTCGGTGGACATCTCACAATCGGTGGAATTATCGGAATCATCGGGATCGCTTGAATCCTGTAGTGGAAAATCTCTTGATCGTCTTCTTGGACCCACATGACTATTTCTATCCTCGATTATCACATCAGAGTCTTCTGAATATATGGAGTAATCCGATAGAGTCAGAAATATGCTCAGCAAAAACTTAACTTATATTATATAGGTAAAACGTCAGAAAAGAAAAACATTGTTATACTGTTTAACCCGAAACAGAAGCGTATGACTGGTGCACTGCTTGTGGAACACACTGCTCGAGAGTGATTCTTGCCTGGAATGTTTCTGAATAGTTTTGCACGTTTTGTTTTTAGACTAACTCAAATAAAGATCGTTGTAGTCGTGGCATGTATAGTCGGAAGGTGCTTCAACGTGAAGTTTCCCTGTAGTTTCGTATTTATAAAATTTTTTATGGTTGTTTAAATAAATCGAAAAGGTGATTGAGCCTCAGCTCAATCACGTTATCAAACAATGATTTGTTCATTGGCTTGTGGGGGAACAGTCATTCAGGCATAAAAACCCGCGTTGAGTTGAGTGTATAATGATTGTGTTGTTATTTTATGTTTATCAATTTCTGTGAATATGTGTGATCGCGCCATCGTAAATTCGTGTGTATGCAAATGTATGTATGACTTGGATGTGAGGGGACGTAGTCCCATGTCGTCAACGCCGTCCGGTTAGGAGTGTATGTTTGATAGGCGACGCAGTCCCATGTCGTCAACCCCGTTGGGTTGGAAATGTGTGTTGCACGTGTTATGTCCGGCCCTATGATGACAACGCGCAAAAAAACCGTATGTCTCGTCGTGCGCCTCAGAGGTAACTGCCTGTGTATATGTGCACGCATGGCAGCGCGTATCGGGTTTTTCCTACCGTGTCGTGTGAGTCACAATGGCGCGATTCAGATTGGAAATGTGAATGCTATAAGAATAACACTTCTCGGCGCTCACACCAACCATGGCAACTGAATACGAATCGACGTGTAAGACACTCATATCAGCAGAAAAACATGTACGCATCGTGCAACAATCCGCATTGTCGTGGGACCGGCGCTCAACCGCAAGACTCCGCATTTTCGCGGGGCCAGCTGTCACGGTGTTAATATTGAAACTTAAACAGCTCAATAGTTTCTGATTGACCAGCGAGTAATTATCTGGAAATGGAGTGAAATGGAATAAGTACGGGTTGACAAGGTTGCAAAATTTTCTTGAGAAATATATTTATTGAACGCATCTATTCAGCACGAGGCTTTAGGGAGATGACGATTTCTGCTTCTTCCGAGAGAACATACCCGACCGTAACAACTTTTCCCTCAAATTTTTCGCGAATGAAATGATAATAAATGTCGATGGGTTTAGTGCGCTTGTGAAAGATGGATTTTTGACTACCTCGGAGGTTTCTATACATTTATAGGTTAGGGTTATTGTTTTATTTACATTATAGTAGGATTAGTTTATTCGCCTTTGGCCTGTGTTCTTTTTTGTTTTTTGTGCATCTTTTTTTGAACTTGAATCTAAATATAATCTTCGCGAGATATGTACTGTAACGTGGTACGTTACGGCTTTCCCCCGGCCTAGCTCGAGGTCCCGCCACTCACCGAAAAAAATAAGTAGGATAAAATAGTTGTAAGGTATTAGCAAGTAAGTAGGTTATTTTAGAATAGAATGAATTCATGTCAACTTCTTCCGCCGAGTATTTTTCTCTTTACCCCTTCGCCTGTTAGCCCTCACTCAGCCGCGCAACGAAAGAAGAAAGAAGAGAGAAAACCCGAAGACTCAAGGACAGCCCGTGCAGACGCCCGGAGATCGCCCAAATAGCCTCGGTACGCGAGCACTTGCGGCTGCGTACCGAGCGAAGAGGCCTGGATCCCTCCTGCCCGGCCGGACTCCTCGCCCAGAGACAACAGCCACGAGCCCTCACCGTACCCCGTCTAGCCGTCACCCTCGTCCACCGCGGTGACAGAAGAGGCAAGGAGGACGGCAAAAAGGAGCCGTGCCGCGCGAGGAAAATTTGGCGGGAAGTGTAGCCAATAAATAGACTAATCCCCGTCACCCGACGAGGACCACCCGTCAATCGCTGACCCGGAAGGAGCCCCCCGAAGATAGCCCCGACGTGCCGCGAAGGAGCCACGAAGAAACGATCGGCACTTCGAGCTACGGCCTGTGTGCGGAACGGGGTGTGCGTGAGAGCGAGAGTGAGTGAAGCAGCAAAAATCAAATTGGTTTTGTTATCACGACCCGGCTACCATATGGACTTATTATTTCGACACCCCGCTGCGTGTACAGCGAGAAGGAAATTGCCTGCGGTTGCGTGAAGGTTGAGTGAGTACCCTGCCGCATATTCCCCCCTCACCACTCCATCGAAGTTCACCCCGCGGCCCTGATCCCCCCCCCTGCCATTATTAGCCTCTAAGTTTGAGTGTTATTATATTTGTTTTTGTTATCGATTCGCTTTCTTTTCTCGCCTGGGCTGCGCTTGCCCTGGCTAATATTTTACCGCGAGCGCCGTCTAAACGGATTAACTCGCGCGTGAGTGGCGGTATTTTCCGCGGTATAGCTTACAGCGTGCGAAAAACCCCCTTCGTCCTTTCTAGAGATCCGAAAACATTTACCGGAAATTGTCTAAATTATCAAGTGTGCCAAGGTAATATTATCAAGAAGCCCTGGACGGTGTACCGCTGACACTGATCAGCCCGCCCTCCGTCGCGAATTTTATTGTATGATTTCGAGCCCCAGTTTTAGTATTAGCTTCCATTCTTTTCGTTTGTATTTAGTTTAATTCTTTCATTTCTAATTTATGATTAAAACCTTTTTGCAATCATTTTATGTTGATTTTCTTTTTTTGTTCCTATCCCCTGGTTTCTACCGCTCAGACTCACGGCAGTCGTAAGGGAAGAACGAAATAATATCGTCACAGTACATGTGTGAATGGTTAAGGATAGGGGAAGGGGAATTCAAGGAGGAGGGGTTGGGTAGGCTGAAGTGTATTATAGCGTTCTGTATTTTGCGCGTTGTTCCCGACGGTAAAACATGGCATGCTCTCGCCTATATAACGACCAGATTCGGAGCTGCAGCGTCGAGTGTGAGCGAGTTCGCCTCTTGGCAATAGCCGAGTGGTAGTCGCGCCTAAAAAGCAACAGGAACAAGTCGCATCATAGTTTAGCTGGTAAAACGTTTTTCATGTAGGCATAATCATTGTCTCTTCATTGATTCAACTCGCTCTCCTGCCTCCTTCATATGCAATAACACACTCTCTGCTACAACAAAGTGTCTATTCCTCTAGTGTTGTCACGTCTCCAGGAGACGCAGGCATAGAATTACGGATTCCTCTTACTAGCCTACGCCACGCGCAATTGCTCGGGATGAGGTGAAATGAAAAAGGGGGTAGAGCCGAAAAATAAGAGATTTGGTGATGGTGGAATGCGGAAGCTCATTTTCACGTGCTCCCAAGGTTTTATTGTTATGAGATTCCGACGAGGGTGTATAAACAGTAGGAGCTACAACAAGCGTCGCTTACATTCGTTGAGTTAGTTCTTTGGCTCCCCTCTGGTGTGTGTATGTAGAAAAGGCCCAGGTGCACTAGCAGTTCTGAATAATTTAACTGACGGCAATGGCCAGGGTACTTCTTTAAGTGGCGGTGATCAACGTAACTCAAACCTCTCCGTAACTTAAAATCGCCCCCGCGTCATGACCTCTCTAATCCTTTGATAGATCTACGAGAGCTACAAAACGAAGTTAATCCACGGAATAACCTTGGTATTCATAATCGAACAATACAACAATCGAGCCAATCAAGACCCACTGAAAATGGAACAGAAAGCTTAATGCCGACGCCACCTCTCCCGACACCACCAGTGTCTATTAAATACCATCTAGAAGCAGTGCCAATCTTTTATGGACATAACATACCGCTGTCGCACTTCAGCGAAGGATGCGAAGAGGTCCGACAAATGATACCTGCTGAGTCACTAAGACGTCTGGCTCTAGTTTTGCGGAATAAACTGAGAGGTGAAGCATGACGCGCAGTGCATGGCGTCGAACTCAGCACAGATTGCAGCATATATGGACTTTTTAAATCTCTGTATTCACGATCTAAATCCGTTTATCAAATCCAAGGTGAGCTCGGTAGGATTTACCAAAATAAGAACAAAAGCGTTCTCGCTTACTCAAACCGTGTGAAAGACCTTGGCAATACAGTCGCTGAAACCCACAAGCTGACCCATGATCGCGTAATCGATAACACATCCCAAGATGCACTCGATGCCGATCTTGTCGAATGTTTTGGTTGTGGCTTAAAGGCACTTATAGAAAATAAATTAACTCTTGACTAGAGATTCGACTAAAGAATGAAACAAGCCATCGAGATCGAGAGGCAAATGCACGTTATCAATCACCTGCGTAATCCAAGAGCTACCAAAAATAATGAGTGGAATCAGCAGCAAGACCGTACTTTCCGGCGTGACAGAGTACTTTACGATCAACAAACTTTAACCTGTTCAATTTGCAAACGTTCCGGGCATAGCGTGGACACCTGCCGGCTTTGAGGTCATGACTCTCAGCAGTCCACTTCGCAACCGCTAGCAAGACCGTTTGAACGTAATTCACACACCTATAGAAACACCACACCATCTCCTCAACCATACAATGGTAACTACCAACAAGAATTCAGGAGAACGACCTGAGAACAGCCACCCACACATATGCAGAACAATCAACTCTCGTGCCGTTTCTGTAAAAATATTGAACACACAGATGACGAACGTCGCAAACGAGAGTACTGGACGGTGCAAAGGAGTCAACAAGGGTCATCACAACCGCGAACACCGTACCGCCCGTAACTGTGAAGAATCAGAAGGATCACCCTGGGATTCTGGCCAGGGTGATCCTCGGTTACGCCTTATACAATATACTAGGACTGTGCGAATATTCGAAATTTCGAACTACTCGAAGCGAATCAAATCGAATAATTTGAATAAATTGAATATTTCGAATAGGTATATGCTTGTTAAATTTTTTGATGGATTCCCACGAATATTTGAGTTATCAAAAAAATATACGGCAAAATAAACCTGTGAAGTTTCAATTTTATTATTTTCTGAATAATAATAATTGTTGTTAATATTGAGTAGTGAGCATTTTATAATAATGTTCTAGAACTGTTAAGATATTTATTTCTGAAATTGTACTAAGAATCATGTTCTTTCCTGACGGTTGATATCGGAATTCGATAATTTCATGAAGCTTTTATTTTTATTAAATTTGTAAATCACACTCAGCGACTGAGCATAGTAAGACAATGTCCGTTTTTATCATCGTTAACATGTAAAAGCTCAAGGATTATAAATTTATTTTGAATCAATAAAATGTCATCTAAAAATCCTGAAGAGGAAAATATGGTTGTAGAAGTGGAGCCAAAATCTGGAATTTTTTGGAATTTTTCCAAACTGTACTGAAGTATACAGAATGCAATATGCAATACTTGCTCTGAAATATAAAAGTTGCCACCATGTATAATTCTATTCATTTATTTATTTTTATAATTTTTCAAAATTTATGTCAAGTTCTATGTATTCATTAATTATGATGTTGTTTAGAGCTCCTACGTCACCTATGTTGAAGTATCTAAAATCAAAACACCCTATCTTATATCAACAATGTGTTGAAATTGGGAATAAACCTAAAGTTGCGAAAGATAAACAAAGTACTGAAGAATCGTCAAAACGTCGGAAACTCGAACCACCCACTAAAGCAGAGCTAGATCAACTGTGTATGGACATCATAACGATCGATATGAAACCTTTTTTCTTGCGTTGACGATGTCGGCTTTCGCAAGTCATTAAAAAGATTCGATGATACATATGATCCGCCTTCACTTACGACTTGCTCGCGTACTCTCTGTCCCAACTTATATTAACAAATCAAACAAAATTGATGAAGGAATTGCAAAACGACTTAGCGTCAGGTTTAATGAGTTTATGTTTCACTAGTGATGGCTGGAAGTCGAGATCTGGACATTTTTTTTACTGCTGGAGACACTGTTACTAAAAAACGAGCATCATTATCGCCCGATAATGCTGTCCGTTCACTATTTCTGTGTAGAAATTCAACACGAAAATTTTTCTTTTTTTAATTTAAAAATTTAATCGACTTTCGTTAATTTAATATAGTAGAAAAATTTTAAGTAGAGGATTTAATTAGTCAATAATGATCCTTAATATTGTCTAGAATATTAGTAATAAATGTTTAGCTTAACATCGATTTTAATAAAATAATAGTTTCTTTTCATTCCATTTAATACAGTTACAACAATAGAATTTCTTTTTACAATTTCAATACTTCGAATTCTTCGACATATTCGAACAGGATTCGGTCACACCCTTACAATATACACGTTCAGAAGAAGGAAACAATCAACCAACACGCATGCCCACCACCCTGTTGAATAGTGGAAACACCGTTCCCGTGATTTAGATAATATCGAAAGATTTCTTGAAGCCAATTCTTCTCATGAACAACACAGGCCCATCACTAAATTTAATAAAAAAGTAAACAAATTGCGCCGCACATTTATGTGGTTTATACAGAAATCGTCAAAATCAGTGTAACATCAAAGATTACGTACACACCTTCGAACGAACAGAAATAATACTACAGTCACGTTTCATCTCGTAAGGGACGATTTTCTTATAGAGCATGATGGCGTGAGAGGCACAAAGTTTTTCCACACGTACAACGCCGAGGTGTCATACGCCGACAGATCATTAAAGTGGGGACACAATTCCATTCCATTGGAATGGATAGTTGGAAACTATCATTATTCCTGCACGCACGAAAGGAAATTTTTATATTCACGTCGCAAGGTAAAAATCGGATATGTACCTCGACAATACATTATGGATGAAATTTTCATAAGCGAAGCTCTCGTTACGAACAACAACGGTGAAGCATACTTATGAAGAAATAACGACAAACGATCCTTACGAGGAAGAACGATTATTTAATGATGAAACAAAGGTCATGTTAGCTCTACTTCAGGTAACCGATGGGTCACGCCAGTTGTTTCTCGAAGCCAATGAGACATTCGCGTCTTCACATGCAAATAGTAAAACAAGGGCTTCGCTAGCTCAACTCTGAACGCCCGCTGGGTCACGCCGACTCACGCTAAAAATCATAGCGACAAAAGCGCCCAAGAGTTACAATGTTGAGGGCCACAAGATGCCCACAGACGAAAATGATGGAAATTCAATAAATTACACATGAGATACGAAAATGGGACAAGTAAAACTCAAACCAAACTACGGTAATGATTATGAAACTGAAAGGGCGACAGCCTATACCATAAAAGACGGTAACGGCGAATGACTAAAATACTCAGCCTCCTACGTTTGGACCAGTTAAATTCGGAAGAACAGGAAAGCATACAAACGCATCTCGAAGAATTTTATAGTATTATAATGATTCTCCAATACTGAAAGAGGAGATAAATCGACAGGTCAATGACCTGCTCAAGGGAAGAATTATACAGCCTTCCATATCGCCATATAAGTCGCCCGTATAAATCGTCCTGAAGAAAGTGGATTATAAGGGAAATAAAAGATGGAGAATAGTTCTCGACTATAGCGCACTAAATGAGAAAACAGTGAGCGACGCCTATCCGCTTCCTCTAATTAATGAAATATTGGATTAACTAGGCGGAGCCGTGTACTTCTCCACATTTGACCTGGCATCTAAATTTTAACAGATCAAGATGCATCCTGAAGACAGGCACTAAACAGCCTTCTCAACACCTTACGGTCACTACGAATTCGTCCGAATGCCGTTCGGATTAAAAAAACGCCCCGGCTACTTTCCAGCGACTCATAAACCAAGTATTCACGAGAGTATAAGGTTCCGATGCTTTCGTATACGTCCACGATGTACTTATCTACGCTTCTAATCTTGAGGAGCACGCGTTGAAGATAGAAAGGTTAATGATAAAGAATGAAGAGACACTCAACTCAAGATACAGCCCGATAAATGTGAATTTTTACGACAGAAGTTGCGTATCTCGGACACATAATATGGAAAGACGGAGTAAAACCTAACCCTGCTAAACTCACGTCGGTTCGAAATTTCCCCAGACCAAAGAATGCTAAGAATATCAGACCGCTCCCCGTACTCGCGGGATATTATAGACGATTTATAAGCAATTTCTCGAAGATTGCTAGACCCCTCAATACTCGTCTGAAAGAAACGCCGTCTTTGACTGGCGGGAAGAACAACAAGATGCCTTCGAAACCTTACGCAACAAGTTGTGCGACGAACCTATCTTACAGTATCCGGATTTTTCTTAATCGTTCATAGGGAATTTAAGTCAAGGTCCCTTGGAAAAAGATAGGCTGATAGCCTATATCTCACGACCTTCAAGGAGTTACATGGGTTTGACGGTTGCAAAAACTCGATTTTTCTTGTTGTCTTATTTAATTCTGTAACATCTCTAAAATTTTGTGTAATGCTCATCTAATGCTAATCTAAATGCTCAAGTTGATCCGAGTAATAGTTTTGGAGATACAGCCTTGAAAAGTTGCGCGCTCGAGGTCAGGTAGAGCTGGTCTATCGCAAGTATAACGGAGCACCTGCTCGTTTATTGTTAGCCGTAGTTCTTGTCCTTTTCTTTCTCTAAGGGAAACTAGTTAGAAATGTTTCATTTAGTAATTTCTTGTCGAACCAGAAGGTTTATTTTGAGGTTATAAGAGTTTGGTTTAAATTTAATTCGATGCAAAATGCCGTTAAAATGTTCAAAGTCATGAAAGCAGAAGTTGCTCGTAGAAAAGATAAACCTCAGAGAAGGAAACAGTCGTGTATTGCGAAAAATCGTGAGATGGATAATTCCTTCACAAGTGCGTCGGCAAAAAAATCAAAAGGCGGTGATAAACAGTGCGTGCCAGAGGAAGCCACGTTTCAATATTTCATCATTGACTTTGCTTTCGTTTTTTCTACTCTTTCGCGTTTTACGCGGTGTTTAAAAATTATTGCAAGGGCAGGTAAAGATAATTTGTGTAATGGAAAAGTATATTTTAAGCAATGCTCCAAATTCGGTCTGGGATTTAAAATTCTGGTACAATGTGAATGATGTGATCCAAAATATATATTTTACCTTGTCAAGAAATTAGATGAATGTATGAACTAAATCAGCGGTTCATTTTCGTTATGCGAATATTGGGCTTGGGTCTTGCCGGATGTAAAAAGTTTTGCGGTTTGATGGATATAAGTAGCTCCTTTCTGAATCAGTCAACATACGATTTGTACAGTAATAAAATACATGAGTGTATTGTGACGGTTACTAAAACATTGTTCTCCGCGGCTGCAAGAGAAAAATAGAAATTGACGCGTTTTGAAAACAGCCTTGAAAATACGACAGATATGACTGTCTCACTGTGTGATGGGACATGGGAAAAGCGTGGTTTTTTTTTCACTTTATAGTGTTAAATATTGAATTGGATATTACTCAGGAACAGTCTTAGATGTCATTGTAGAAGGTTCTTACTGTACATTATGTGCGTCTCGGAAAAAAATGAATACGACAGAATTTGAAGAGTGGAAAGAACACACGCAAACTTATTAATGTACCGCCGATCACACTGGAGCATCTGGGAACATGGAAGTATATTCGATGATTGAAATGTTTAAACATTCTATTGTGAAAACGGAGCTTGAGTTTCGCGAATTATATAGGAGATAGGAGTTTTACAACGTACTTTGGTGTTCTGAAAGCTAAACCTTATGGTGAAGAATTTGTTGTGAATAATAAAGAATGCAATGGACATGTACAGAGGAGGATGGGCACCCGGTTACGTGATTTGGTAACGAAAAGCGTTAAGGAAAAGCTAGTTAAAGGTAAAAAAAGCTTTGAAAAATCTTTTTCTGGCATCGGATAATTGACTAGTAAACTAATTGCCAAACTAACTGTATACTGTGGTTTAGCGATAAGAAGAAACGGTGATTCAGTGGATAAAATGAAAGAGGCGATATGGGCTACTCAATACCTCTACAGACCAAAACCCTCTGCATCAAAATTGCTCTGGTGGTCTAGACTCGTGGTGCACCTGGCAGTGAGCATCGGCAACAAATACTCTTTCATCGTATAAAGACGATTACACTCCATTATCAGATGACGATTGACAGCAATGAAACCTATTTATGAAGGCCTGAGTAAGGATGAGCTTTTGGAACGGTGTGTTGGTGGTTTTACGCAAAATAATAATGACAGTTTCAATCAGTTGATCTGGAAAATTATTCCCAAAATACTTCCAGCTGGTTCTACAATCGTCCAAATTGCTGCATTTATCGCTGTTCGTACTTTTAACGAAGGAATATCAGCATTTTTATGAATTATGTACGGTGTGGATTTAAAACTTGATCCAACTTCCCAAGAATATGCTCGAAAAATTGATAAAGACCGTCTGAGCACAGCTGAAAAAAAATCTGCTTCTGAGACTCCGGAAACCAGAATTCGTCATGGGCAAGAGAGAAAGGACGCTCTGGATATTCCAACTGCCGCAGGTTCGCTACTTTATGGCCCAGGAATCGATAATTCAAAGCAATCTTTTTTTCTCAAAACTATGTTTTCAAAGTAAGTTGTTGAAATTTCTCGGGAACTACTCAACCGATCTTACACAGTCATTCAGCATATAATTTTAAAGGTCTTGAACGAAATTTTTTTTTTTCAATTACAACTATTAAAAAAACGTCGGGAAATGTTTGACAAAATTTGTATTTTTTATAAGAATGTCTGCTAAAAATACAATTTTCACGATTTTTTTTCCTTTGTCCAATACCTAGTGTATGGTTTTATATAAAACAGGAATTTTTTTTACTTTAGATGATCCTGTAAGAAGTTCCGCTGTCAACACGGAGGCACCGTTTTTTCCAAGAGACTACTGGAAATGACGTCGTAACGGCCGAGTTTGAAAAATGTTCATTTGAAAATTTTACAAAATGTTCTTAAGATATGTATCTCGAGAATAATACAAAGCTTCAATAAATTATTCAATTTTTTATATGGAAAAAAATGGTTAAATATAGGCTGTTTTTTACTCGAGGATACCCGTGTAACATTTTAACAGACACGGAACAGAGGCACCACGCATATGAGAAGTAAGCCGTTGCGATCCTGCATTCCTAGTTCCACCCATATCTTTATGGCAAAACATTTTAATTAGTAACAGACCACCAACCATTGGTGTGGCTCCATACCTCTAAGGACCTTACATCCTGATTGATCTGTTGGCTATTGCGTTTTGAAGAATATGAGTACGAAATCATTCGCAAGGCGATGAACAATTATTCATGCGCAAGAATAATTACCTTTATTTTCTGACAGAAACCGGAAAGCTTTGCGATAAAGGCTACAAAGTACTCGCTGAAAAATCAAAATTACCAAAATTTCGCAATCTTAATTTTGGAACTATCAGCACGATTAAAAGCAACCATTGGACAAAACACAGGACAGTTCAACATCATGAATCCAAGGAGAATAAAAGAGGAGGAAAAAGAAGAGAAAGAACATGTATCGGAAGAAGAATCAAGCAATTATTTCAACCCAGAAACTTCTATCCGGGCCCATATGGACAAAATATTCAAGACCCAAGGTATAACAACACAGGAACCCCAACCGAGCAGCCCTCAGAGCTCTCCGAATGGATAGCACACTTTAAGCCCGACTAATTACGAGATGATCTACAAGCTATCCTCGAACCCCTCATCAAATACATGGAACTACCTCAAGCCGAATAAACTTATTCAAACCAGTGTTTTTTTATTCCAGAAAGAAAAGTGATTTATAAGAACTCGAGGTTCATGGACAGTTAAGTAAGCGAAAGAAAAAGAGTATACAACTAGACACCCGTAAGTACCTCGACATAACGATTTATAAATAAATGTATACGCGAACTAATACCAAAATAATAATGATAATAACCATACATATGTATTGTATCGTGTGCCACGTCCTGCAATTCTTTTCGACAACGAGATCCTCCGTTCTTTGAACCCCCGTCCCCTCTGTAACTAGAACTCTTCCTTTCCACGTGCCTCTAAACCGAATATTTCCATTCCATAATCTACCCGCGCACACGAAGACCCGGAAAAATGTCAGACTCAGCTCGTCGGCACTCTGCGAACAATAACCCCACTGCACGTACATAAGACGGAGCAATGTCAGAACTACGACGAAACGGAGCTCACTTAGCTCGTCAGCACTGTGCAAAAAAATAATAATCGCACTGCACATTCCTAAGCCGGAGCATCGTCCGAACTGCGACGAAACTCTCCCCCCAACAATTATCCCGCTCTAATCAGATCATATAAAAATCCCTTTCCTTCCGAATCAGGTAGTTCTCTCCCGACGGTTTCTAGAACAGCAGTTGTCTCCAGTTTTTCCGACAATTTCCAATTCAGTTGTCCGACAAAAACCAAACGTAAAGAATTCCGCTAGCTCTTTAACTCGCGACTAAATCATATCCGAACCTGTATGCGTCACTTTGTCTGGTATCCCTTGCGCGAAAGATAACTCCAAGACGAGTAAAACTGTAACAGTCCGTGTGGACGTGTGAGTGTGAGTCTCGGGCGTACAACCGCGGCCTTCGGCGCAACCGGACACTACAAGGCCCTCGAAATCCGCGATCCACGTCCGCAGCGAGCAAACACACGAGCGAATACACAAACGAATACACACCAACCAAATGTAAGCGACACTTGTTATAGCTGCTACTATTTATAAACCCTTATCGGAATCTGGTAACAATAAAACCTTGGAGCCATCTACAAATAAGCTTCCGCATTACACCATCTCCAAATCCCTTACCCTTCGGCTCTACCCCCTTTTCCTTTTCACCTCATCCCGAGCTATTGCGCATGGCTTAGGCTAAAAAGAGGAAACCGGAATTGCATTCTCGCTACGGAAAATAAGCTAAATATAATTAATAACGTAGAGTTAAGCTAGAAAATAAGATAAGAATGTCGTCTTAAAGATACCCCCCCAAAAGTTCCCATCCTTTCCCGTTACCCCCTCGCCCATGAGCCCTCCCTCAATCGCCCAGCGAAGAAGAAAGAAGACCGAAGACCGAAGGAGCGAGATAAGAAGAGAGAAGATCCCAAGGAGATGGCACACGAGAAGCCCCGACACAGCCCGAAAAGGTCGAGCGAAGCTATGGAAGACCCCCCTTCCCGCCCACGCCTCGCGCTACAGCCAAACCGGCCGTCCTCACCGTAGTCCCCCCGGTCAGCACCCCCGTCTCGCCCACCAGGGGAATTGTAACAACGCGCGGGGAGACGCAAGAGGAGCGGCAGAGCGCGAGGGAAATTTGTCGGGAGGTCCAGTCAATAAATAGGCTAATCGTCATCACCCGAGGACCTCCCGCCAATCGCTGACCCGGAAGCAGCCCCTCGAAGACAGCCCCGACGAGCCGTGAAGGAGCTACGAAGAAGCCGCTCTTCTCTTGAGCTGAGGCGTTTAGTAAAGGCGATTGCGTGTAACTTTTTCTCAGCGACAATTCATTGCATGTGGCCTACGGGCAAGTCAGTCAGCGAACTTTACCGTGTGTGGCCTGCAGGCATTTCCGGAAAAGAACGTGAGATTCGCAGCGTATTGTGCCGCGAAGTGTGTGTGTGTGCGTGTGGGTGTATTTGTGCCCCACGGATAACAGTAAGGATTACCCCCCCCCCCCCCCCCCTCACTAGTTGCGAAAATTAGAATATTAAGTCGTAGCGTAAGAATTATTATAATATTTCGATCGCCACAAGAGCGGCAAGGATAGTCGCGAGTAATAGCGAGCGAGCGACGGTATTTCGTCGTGTTGGTACAGCACCCCTCCTCCCGTGCCCATCTCTTCCCTTCGCCACGAAGCCCGAACGCTCCCCCCTTGCTTCTCCCCTCACCTCCTCTCGGATCATTTGGAGACAAAGCCCGACAAGAATATTCGGGATTATTCTCAAATATTGTGCCGAGGCAATAACGTTAAGAAGTCCTGGGCGGTGTATGCCACGGCCTAGAGAAGTCTCACCGGTATCCCTCACCCCTCGTTCCCCCGCGACCCGTGCCCATCAGCCCGAGCTGCCGCAAGTGTTGATAAACGCTTTCGGCAGTCTCCACAGCCGGCTTCATGCCTCCCGCTCCACCTCCCTTCCCCCTCGTCGAGGTGCTACGCCGTATAAGTAGCTGGCGCCCATTCCGTATTAATCTTTGTTTATTTTATATTATATTCTTTCGCGTTGACCCTGTTCTGTAGTAGTTAATGTTGATATTAAACGGAATTATTTACTTCTTTACTTTTCTATTATTTTCTCGCCCTGTATTTATCTTCACGCCCTGACTTCCCAGCTGACTCGCCGAGAAAGGCGAGAGAAGAAGTAAAAGAATATTATTACAATTTATATCAATATTTCTAAAATAAAAAAAAAATATCAGCATGTCTTATGGAACTTTCTTCTACTTTGCTCATTAGACTGCGTCAAAAGAAGTTTTTTTTTTTTCTCGATTAAACGTATATAAAAAGTTTCTTCAGTATAAAAAAAAAATTCTCCTAAATTTTGAGCTCAATATCTCAAAAATTGAGCTGGCGCATAGGGGGGTTCCCTTTCCCGTTTAAAATACATAGGAATTTTTTTTTTGGTTTTAAAATATCTACATGCATAAAATTGTTAAAAATGTTTGCTTCTCACTATCTTATAGGAAATTTAATTCTCTACAAATTGCTTTCCGGATTTTTTTTTTAAACTCAACCGCAACGAAGTTACAGGGCGCTGAATAAAAGGCAAAAAATCAATTAATGATTTAAGAATCGAAAACAATTTATTATATTAATTTATCAATAGATTAACTCAAAACACTTAATTATTTAACAAAATCTGTCTATTTACCATAACATGAATTTTAGTTCATTTAATTAATTTAAGTTATTATATATACAATTTTTTGATTTATTGTTGACTAGTTTGACTCATGTAATTTTGTTTATTGCACATAGGGTACAATTTGCGATGATTCTGTACAACTTTCCATAAAAACTGTTTTTGTTCTTCATCTTTAGTACTAAACTGATTAAATTCTTCAACTAAAGCAACTACCCTTTCAGCAACATCGTTAACTACTTTTAGATTTTTTAATATTGATAAACATTTTGTGTAGTTTTCATCACTCGGCCACTGGATAGGAGATAAATCCAGGAAATCAGTTGAAAGCTCGAACTGCTGAAATAAAGTCATAGATTTCTTTGTGATAAAGTCACTTATATTTTTAGTACACAATGTATCTAAATTTTTTTGATCAACATCAATGTGTATTGCTTCAACCATCTTTGATTTTACTTCAAGTGGCACAGAATCATCAAAAAATGCTAGTGACGCGATTTCTTCTGATAAATACCACAAATGGCGCGTACATTTTTTAGAGGTAACGTCGGAAATTTTTATATCAATTGTTTTAAATTTTATAAGATCTTGAAGAAAGATAAGGTCTTGATTTGGAGCTCTGATAGCGCTTGGACAACTAAACCAACCTTTTATATAAATTTTAACTATAAATAAACATATTACACGAAGTTTAGTTATTTCTTTGACATAAAACTTACTTCTGAACAAATAAATTTTTAAGCAGTAAATGGCTTTGACAAGCCACCTTGCATGGTGCGCGGGTCCAGGTGCTTTAAATTTTATCCCATCAGGAGAAACACCTCCCAAAAAGATACACGATAAATCTAATAATTCTTTGTAATCGTGGCGAGGATGATGGATCTAAAAAAAAGTTGTAAAAAAAATGTAATGTAATCAAAAAGTGCCATTTTCACCTGCTAGATGGCATTAGCTACTAAACAATAAAGAAAAGCAACTTTATCGACTGTAATATTTGATTTTTGTTTTTTGGTACAATAGTGTTGAATTGACAGATTTTGTTGGATAATTAAGAATTTTGAGTTGATTTATTGATAAATTAATATAATAAATTGTTTTCGATTCTTAAATCATTAATTGATTTTTTGCCTTTTATTCAGCGTCCTATAACTTCGTTGCGGTTGAGTTTAAAAAAAAACCCGGAAAGCAATTTGTAGAGAATTAAATTTCCTATAAGATGGTGAGAGGCAAAAATTTTTAAAAATTTTATGCATGTAGATATTTTAAAACCAAAAAAAAAAAAATTCCTATGTATTTTAAACGGAAAAGGGAACCCCCCTATGCGCCAGCTCAATTTTTGAGATATTGAGCTCAAAATTTAGGAGAATTTTTTTTTTATACTGAAGAAACTTTTTACATACGTTTAATCGAAAAAAAAAACTTCTTTTGACGCAGTCTATTGCTCATGTTAATTCATTAAAAACTTTAACATTCATTTTAAGGGAGGAAGTGTTACGTCCACGCAACATTCGGTCTATATCTTTCGTCAAACCCTTTCGAAACAGGCCAATGAAGCCAGACAATCGATTACTATACTGCGTTCAAGGACCCACGCGTGCTGCCGCCGCCAAACACGCAAGAGTTCAGTCCCTCCGACATTCTTCACCTGCGTACTAACTCTCTCGCTCTTTTACTCTAACACCAGCGCTTGAAGAAACGCCTATATCTTCTCCGACCCGCATATATAAATCAACACTACGTACACACACCAAACTACGTGATTGTCCGAAAACCCATAACAACTGCCCTACTTTAACTCTTCCATTCATTTCGTCCCTGATACGATCCCACGTTCATTCATAAACATTGAACTGGCAGCACGTAATTACGTCACAAAAACACTTAGAATTAGTATATAAGGTAAGTGATTTCTGGATTTAGGCAGTTACTTCAGTTCCTACGAACACCGCTGCACAGAGCGAGCAAGGCTCTGCTACGACGAACCTCTGGCCCAGCGAGGCAGAGACTTGCGAAGTAAGTAATAACGAGCAAGTTGCCTATTACTTAAGACTCTGTGTACGATCGGAACAAATTGTCGTTCAAAATACATACAGTGTCTCTTGAAACAGGTATCTCTTGAAACTCCGGTTTTCCAAATTTATTTCTGCATGCACCCTACTTCCCGCTTCCCTCGGTTTTCCAGAGGCTCACTACTTCTGTACGTCATCGTTTCTCATAAGTCCGCGACTGTAAGGTGAGGTCTTGTTCCGTAAATAAAGGGCTAACGCCTTGCCTCGCAAGCGAGATCACTCTTTTTTTATCGTCTTCGGTCGAACTCACCATTCGTCGGTCAGGACGTAACAGTGACACCTTGCCGGTCAATCTCTCGTACAGCATCAAGTTGCATGTGACATGCGCATCATCAAATTTACTGGTAAATTTTTTGGGTTAATACGACGTCGTTGTCTCGTGCATGATCCCAGGTGCATCGGGATATTTTCACATCGCAATGTTCTCGTACTCTTGACCGTTGTCAGAACGTAGAACTTTCATTGACCGACCGAACTTGTTTCGCACACTTCTCATAAGGATTTTAAATTTCTCAAGAACTTTATTTTATTTTATTTTTGAGAAAATACACATCACTATAACCACTTGCATTATCGATAAACGTCAGAACATAGCGCGCACCTGCCGCCAATTTCTCCGACATTGGTCCACAAACATCAGTGTGAAACATTTCTCCCAGCACGGTTGGAACTTTTTCACTCTTTCGATTAAACGGATGTTTATTCGACTTTCCGGGTTGACACAGTTCACAAACTATTGAGTTCTAACCCGACTCCTCGGTCTGTCCGGTCATTAGGCCCTTTTTTTTACCAAATCCATGATCACTTGCATGCCCATGTGACCCAACTGTTCGTGCCACACGTTCGGTCCTGCGAAGCTCGTTTCTTCGACACAACCATTCCTGACAACTTTAAACAGCATCCCGCATACACCGTTCAGTTGCTTTATGCCACTCGGGATAATCTTGTCTTCGCGCTGCATTTGTGCAATTTTTCCCTAAAAAAAAACATATCATAGCCCTTTTTCGTGCACATCTCAACGGAAAGTACATTTTTCTTTAGCTTGGGCACAAATAAAGAGTTTCCGATGCGTGGATTCTTCCAGATCCCGTCGACTAGCTTCTTTATCTTGACTGTCCCTTCGTCGGTAATGTCGCACACTTCGTTGTCTTCGAGCACGATGTTCGTACCACGCGGCACTTGCCGGTAATTACGAGTCACTCACGTCAGCACGTCAGATGTCTCAAGGCATCGCTGTTGATAAGCCAGGTTTCGCCTATGTTCCCCATCATGACCTCGCGAATTTGTTTTCCCGTCGATTCCGCACTGGAGACCGCGACGCTGCCTGGATCTGTCTCGACAACGAACGCAAAATCTTGCCCGTTCCCGATCGAACCACCGTCGCTATCTTTTTTCTTGGTCTTTGCATTGCACTCCCGCGCAAAATGTCCAAGAGCGTGTCACACATAACACTCGATGTCCTCGTTCGATTTTCATTCTTTTTTGTCCTTCCACTTTTGTCCTCTGCTTTTTTAGCGGTTGCAGACAATGTATTCGTTGCTTCATGGTCACCACACAACCGTGCGTCCTCCTAGATTAGCCTTTCTTGAAGGTTATTTAGTGTCTAACGATACGACTCCACACTGTCCCACGCGATGTACAGCATTCCGTCATTTGGTGGCAAATTCGTAAGAATTTTTGCGATTACTACTGCGTTTGAAAGTTTTTCACAAATATTACTTAGCTGACTCGCCATGTTCACGGTACGTGTCGCATGATGCATCGCTGTGTCGATTTCACTTATGCGATAGCCATAAGTCTTTTGCAAAAGTCCAAGTATGTTTGTTGGACTTTTTTTTCGTGTATTAAACATAACTTGTTCTAAATTTCCTCAGCATCTACGCACGATAAGACACACCT
This sequence comes from Listrodromus nycthemerus, assembly GCA_963978505.1. Classification (NCBI taxonomy): domain Eukaryota; kingdom Metazoa; phylum Arthropoda; class Insecta; order Hymenoptera; family Ichneumonidae; genus Listrodromus; species Listrodromus nycthemerus. The sequence continues at coordinate 6,601,345 of OZ021685.1, forward strand.
GTTGCGCTTCTTCGATCGACGGAGGCATTATTTATCTCGCGCACGCGTTATCATTCACAAACTTTTTCCGCGCCGCCGCATTTGCCGCTGTCTTGTCCGGCATAACACTCGTACCATATACCACCTTCAGCATTTTATTCATAAAAAAATAAGGCCCTTATCTGCGCTTTCCACCCTTGAAAACTCGAGGCATCGAAGCTCGTGATCTCGTGGCCGACTCTCTCGGCTATGTGCCCGCTCGCGAATATTTACTAACGATCCGTCCTTCCAAATTTCAGATAATATCTACACAAACACGGGACGGAGCCCATAACCTGATAAATCAACGACTAATTATCTGGAAATGGAGTGGAATGGAGTAATTATAGGTCGACACAATTGCAGACTTTTCTTGAGAAATATATATATTGAACGCAACTTTTTAGCACGAGGCTTCGATGGCACGATAATTTTTCCTCTACTAGCGAGCCCACAGGCTGCGACACCCGAGCGGTGTTCGACTTCGTTCGTCGGTTGAGCAGGCCGACAATTGAGATGCAGCAAAGAAGTGCTTCAAACTTAATTTCCTACAGTTCCGAGCGTTCTCATCTGTGCAAAATAATTGAGTAATTTCCTTATCGATCTAAGTTACCGGGAGATGAATTCCAACTAACCGATTTCGTGTATTATCGTTTTCCGACGATCGACGATTTGCCGGTGAATGCAAAGCACTATTGGTTTTCCGTGGTTTATTCTGGCGAAAGTCAGCATAGAGAAGAAACTCGGCAATGGAGCAATAACGCTCTTGCGATCTCCAAACAATTCACCAGACTAGATTGTGCCGAAAAAAACCTAACTCGCAAGGACTTGGAAATATCAATGAGAAGACGGTTTCAGACGCACACCCACTACTAAATATGATAGTGATCTTGGAATAACTCGGCTTATCTGAATATCTTGAATCTCCGACATGGCCAGTGGATTTCAGCTAATCCTTATGCACATCTGATGAAATTATTCTTTTACGTGCACGACGTCATAGTATTCGTGAAATCACTTCAAAAACAGGAGATAGCGGTTTGTCGACCACGATGCTCCTTGAAGAGGCAAACTTGAGTTTGGAGTCCAACAAGTACGAGATTTGGCGCAGATAAGTGGCTTATCTCGGTTACATCGTAAGCTGTAGAGGTCCAATAATGTGGTCAATGAAGTTCGGGGCTATTCAGAATTTTTCGGTTCTAAAGAACCAAAAAATGTGAAATTTTTTGAACCAGAAAAGAAATAAAAGAATTTTTGAAAAGAACCAAAAAGTGAAATGCAGGCCATTGTCGACCTTACTAAAAAAGGGGCAACGTTTCCACTGGAGGTAACAAGAAAAGAGAAGTTGTAGAAACCTGCAAGAAGCACTTTTCAGGGAGCCGATAGTACAGTATCCCGAAGTGATGAAACCGTTTATGCCAACGGACGGACGCGTCGGACATCGCACTTGGTTGCTGTGTTGCTTCTAGAGCATAACGGCTTCAATCTTTCCGAAACTTATTATTTACGAATGTTTTTCCCAGCCGAAACAAATTGTACGTGTCATATATGTACGGAGAAAAAATTCACGCTCGTGAATGACCACGAGCCTCTCAAGTGGATGCGAACTACACTGGATCCAGCGGTGGTCTCTTCGTGTATAAACCAATGCCGATGCTCTGTCGCGTAACTCGGTAAATTCGGATCAGTCGAGTACTAAGGATAATGATTCGGACTCCGAAAAAGAATCTCGTGCAGTCTGCAACGTACTACCGACTACATCTACCTCCGCAGACAAGAGCGTAGTTTGAAGCTCAATATAGCGAAAACCAAATCCATATTAAAGCCAGCATTGTCCTCAAGGCGTGAGCGGGTAGCGTCGGAGTCAAAATCCACCCGGGATGCGGTGGCCGCACGCACTCTTGCAAAATTCCGCACCATACCTGGCCTACCACTAAATTACTGGAAGGCGGACAAAAGCTTCGACGTCTTGGATGTTCCCTCAGGGTGCGTGCATAAGATCACGTCGCTGGTGTCTGTTCATTCACCAAAATGACCGATCACTCTTGTGGAACCTGCCATCGTCACAGAAAAAATTGGCCCTGAAACGATGCCCGCCCCTCCTGCAGCTGCTGCAGCGCTTAAAAGCAGCAACATATCCGTAGAACTCAGCCCTCATGCAGAGAATACAGAGAACGATGATGTATCCCAGCCAGCTAGTATGTTTACCAGCCTGAAAGCTCGGAGTTTGCTCTTCAGTCGCTGGGAGAATGAAGTTGTAAGATCGATGAATCGCTACGTGCGCTGGAGGAGAAATATGTTCGAAAGGGCAACGCGACGGTCCGGGACGGGCAGGGCTAGTCAGTGAATCAATAAATAAACTTTACAAGATGATATGATTATTACAGGTACGCTTCGAGAACAAAGATAAGTCACGAGCTCTCCAACGAAAAAGATAAGATTGAGTGGCTAGCCTTTGTATTGGCCAGCAGTCAACTTCGAGGCACAGCGCATACTCGACACCATCGCCCTCTCACGATCACAGAAGCTCAGTTAGCTCCTGTGAGTCCTGCGGGAGCTGTTGGTTCCAAGGTTTTCAGGATTTATTTAGTGTGACGTGACATTTCGGCTCCCGTCTCCGCAAACGGGCTTTGGTCGGACAGTGCGTCGGATTTACGGCTCTACTGACGCCACTCGCTGAGTCACCGCAGTCGCCGATTCTCCGGGGGAGGAATTTCCCGGATATCTGTTAAGCCCTCTCGATTTTCTTTTTTTTCCCGGCGAGCGGGCGTAATTTTTGTTCTCTTCCTTCCCTTTCTTCATTCCACTTCCCCTTTGTTATTTTGGTTTCGCCAATTAAGTTAGGCTCAGGGAAGTACTGCACGATTTAGACGTCGGACTATTTTGCCCCAACTGTGCTCACCCGAGGGAGTTGGTCTAGGAGGGCCGGAGGAGATTCCGCTCGATGAGCAGGCGGAAGCAGGACACCAGATTCCGCGGACCAGGAGGCCGGAGGGACGAGGGTAGTGACCGAGATACCGTGTTTCCCGCCCCTCCCGACTACACGGCCTGGAGCCGTTCCTGTCCCGCCGAGTCCATGGACGCCGTGGACCACTCATCACGGCGCCTCCATTTGCGTGGATAACGAGGGTAGAATGCGTCGAGGTGCAGTTATGTGGTGTATCGTGTAGGCCCACCGCGAAGCACGAAGGACGCCTCAACTTGGCGAGGGAGGCCCCTCCTCGCGTCCATCTTACCCCATTGGATCCTGGGAGGAAGGAGTTCATGGTCATTGGCATCAATTGCTGCGAGCAGAAAGATTCTCACGAGGAGCCAGGAGCGGCCGGGGAAGATACCCACTCCCCGGCCCCTTAAGGGCTTACATACAGTTAGAAGGCTTTAAAAAGACGGATTTTCAAGAATTTTTTTCGCGCAGACTATTCAATTTATTAATTTGAAAATTGGTGTACATATTATAATAACCTTATAATATATTAACATATTTTTTATTTGTAAAAATAATCATCGCGAATGTTGCTATCGCCGATCTCCTAGAGCTCCGCAAAAAAAACCAATTTTGCGGTGATCACGATATCTCTGGACCGGATTATCTGAAATGAAAAAACCAAAGAAATTTCGTTAATATAATACATTATCTAGTATTTAATCGAAGGAATTAGCGAAAAAATAATTTTTGACAAAATGGCGACTTCTCAAAGTAAAAGACTCGATTTTGAACGAAAATTTAAGCCTTAAATTGTTTATAAAATGGAAAATATTTATCGGAGAAAAAAAATCTTCGATTAATTACTGAAAAATCTAGTTAAAAAGGTTGTGTTAAAATTTGAGACTGATCGGTTCAGCCGTTTTCGAGAAATCTTGATCACCGATTTTGAAAACATAGTTTTGAGAAAAACGCGTTTAAAGTTTCAAAAGCGTATTACATGTGGTAAATTTTGTTTTTTTTTCAACTTACATGGAGTCATCCATTCCAGGGCCATATAATAATCCGTTCGCATCGTTGGCAGCTTCTAATAATTCGATTTGATGCTGTCTGCGAGCCATTCTTCCCTCTCTGGTGCTCTCGTGTGATCTCAGGTCGGAGATCTTGATGCGCTGCGCATCTTCTTTATCTGTATATGAATGCGCATTGGCCCCAAGTGAGACGCCCATTGCATTCATATAATATAAATGGGCAGCTGTCCCTTCATTGAAGATGCCAGCAGCTATATATGCAGCCATTTCCACCGTTTTTGATCCGGCTGGAAGTACTTTTGGAGAGATCTTCCACACCAGTTGGTTATAGCTTTCATTATTGTTTTGGGTGAAACCACCCACACATCTTTCCAATAATTCCTTCTTCACGACTTCTTGATCACCGTATGGGGCAGCTTTCAAAATCCCGGAGTACGTTTTAGAATCACCGTCTCCAATGTAATTTCTGTACTGCACTCCGAATTTTTCCACTGAACGCTTGAATAGGTCGATCACTGCATCAACTTCTATTTTTCCAGAAGAACCTGAATGATTACAACTGCAATCATCTTGATGGTTTTCATACCATTGTTGATATTCTTCACTATCAAGTTTGCTTTTCCAAGTTTCGCATTGTTTGCAATAGGCACTTTTCACGAGGATATCTCGCTTTTTCCAAGTTCCATCGCCGGACACGGTAAGCTTTGCAGATTTTTCGTCACCTTGGTGTTCAGCAGTCAAGTCTTTTTCTTCATGGCAAGCATGCTGAAAAAGTTTGTCGGTTGCTGTTTTCACACAGGAATGTATATTCTCCATAATTAAATCGTAGGTGGGCTGTGTTAGAAAAGCGGGCATGTCCATTAATCCACAAAATTTTGCAGCACCTTTTAACCCTAATCCAAGAACTCTCATGACAAACAAAAAACGCCGATGTATCTCATAAGAATGCTCGATAAAAGGACTAGAATTTATGCTACGAGATGGACACTGATCGCACAACAAAACAATTTTAAACCCGAGTCCTCGTTCAGAAGCAGTTTCAAATTTCACATTTCCGTTACAGGTTTTGCACTGCACAAATTCGGAGATGGCCGCGAAAACAGTAATAAAATTCAAAATTCGGTAGTCAACGGACGGATTACGCGGCACCAAGATTTCCTCCTGCATTCTCATTTTTTTTGCAGAGGCACTGAAACTAGACTGATCCGTTTCAGCTGTTTTCGGATTGAAAACATCCTTTCGTTTCTTCGCTCTTGACTTGTACACTTTCGTTGATTTTCTAAGTTCTCTGCTAGACTTCATTTTCACGATATTATCGAAGGCACAAGTACACTGACACGACTTTACTGTTAGGCTCCTCTGCTGAGACTGACGACTACTTTTCAAATTTTGGCAACTGAGAAACAGACAATAGAAAATGACAAAGGAAAGAGAGTAGGATAGACAAGGAAAGAAGGGACAGCGCCTCAGGTAGACAGCTGGCGCGCCGGTCCCCGACTGTGAGACGCGCCTCCCTAACGCGCCTTCATAAATGTGTCTATCTCGAAAATATTCGAAACTTCGAAAAATATTCGTAACTTCGAAAATATTCGTCTGATTGACATACAATTTTGAGTGTGTATGCTCAAATATATGTATATTCAGAAAATAGAAAAAAAGAAACGATTTTTTGAAAATTACAAGTGTATGTAAGCCCTTAACATTAGACCGTAAGCTACGATCGGGAGTCGCGCCAAAGAAGGGGAAGCACTTGTACGGTCAGTATGGTGAGCGCGTTAATCGGTGGATTATCCGGTGATTTGTGGTGTCAGTAAGCGATTCATTCTACTACGAGCAGCGTCTCTCAGGCTGGCATACCGGTGAGTCCCTTCCTTCTCTAATACTCAGTGTAAGCCGGAAGCGCCGACGCCGAGTCCAGTTCGGGAATTAATTAGCGATTAGTTCTAATATTGCCTTTAACTTCGGCATTTTGTTGTCTCTCTTGCGTTGTGTCCTCCCTGGGCGATTGTATGGACTCGGCAAGGCATGACCGGCTGTAGTTCTCTCTGGTCAAGTTCTTAGGTATTCGGTGATTATTATTTTCGCATCCTTCTTTTTTTTCCCTCTACAAACCCGCCGGATGAATTTTTTTTTTAACCTTTTGCCTTTTCTCTTCTTTTTTTTGCGGAACTATACCCCCCCCCCCCCCCCCCCCATTAATGAAACCCCTCGGCTCTATGCCGGGTAGTACAATTCTTTAATGTCGATAAAGATTTCACCGTTCATTTAGGCTCTCCGTTAGGCCGGTCGGTGAGTATGGCTAAATTACGCCCGTGAAGTCCCGACAGCGCCTTGTTTACGTCGGTCGGCTCGCGCCGAGCATTATTCCGAGAATACCTGTCGAGTGGTTGCTATTTGTTTTTCTACCGCGTACGATCTCCTCGACTATCTCACGGTCCGTGTGTCGTTAAATCGGCTACCTAAAATATTAGTGTCGATCGCCACTAGTATTTCTTTTCCTCTCTCATACGTATTCTCGTGTTTCCTTGTTTTTCGGTCGCTCCTCCCCGACGCTGCCCGACTTTAGTCAACAGATAAATACTACCTCTCAATTTCGTCCATAGTCAAATTTTACTGGCTACCTCTGAATTTCACTCATAGTTAAATTGTAGAGGCTACCTCACAATTGCATCCACAGGAAAATTCGTACTGGCTGCCTCTCAACTGCGTCCATAGGAAAATTCATACTGGTTACCCCTCACTTTCGCTCATAGTTAAATTTTACTGGCTACCCCGCACTTTCGTCAATAGTTCGGTCTCCTCAGTTACCCCTAAATTTCACGATAGTTAACCCTTTATTGGCTACCTCGGATTTGCCGCAACAGTGTACTAATACCGACGATCCGTCACCATCAGCAGTAGACATTATCTTTCGCTACCTTTCGTTCTGGGTGTTAATAGGTGACGTACGTTATAGGGGGATGCGATCACCGAATTATAAAGATGATAATTGTAAACGAGGAACGAATAAAATAACTAATTGTACGCTTGTGTGAATTGTCACTCGCCCGTCCACCCCCCTCTACCATTGTCTCCTAGGTGGGCTGAGTTAGTCGGAGTCTTGCCGGCTGCGCCTTGTCCTCGTTCTACCGCAAACCCCGGCCGTAGTGCAGCGCGACAAAAAGAAATAATCGTTCGTGAACGGTGGTACTTAGGTACCTGGCGCCAAGTCGCGGGTGTGAACGGGGCCTCCACCTGGTCCGGCGGCGGGGGTTAGGCTCGGTCAGTTCATGAAGAACCAGGTAATTTGGTCGTGGGTTCGACCCCGCAGAGCCGGTACCGAGTCAGGGAAGCGTTAAGATGGAGAGTTGGAGGCCGAAGAGTGCGGGAGGATAAAATTTCCCGTCACACTAGGTAAAGATTCGAAGCCCGAATAAATTACAGAAGTACAATTTATTAAATCGATATTAATAACAATATTTTGTCCAAGATTATTTACCAATAGTTATGAAGTACACTTATCTTCCTTATACGCTTATACCTTATACACTTATCCTATCTACGCTTATCTTTCTTCCGAAGACCGTATAGACTTTACGGCGCAACTAACTGACCGTAACGTTGTTCCGATTCAAATTAGACTGCAGAATGCGTGCTCGTGGTCCTTTTTGTAAAGGTGAGAGCAGGCTTGTCAGCCTAATTTTGACAGTGACAACTGTTTTGTAATCGCTTAAACACGTACGGCCCCCGGGTTTATGATGTTTTCCAATATCTGACACGTCTGATCCATCGCGATTTTCTTAAGTGGTACTTTGTTTCGTTTCTACTTGCGTATTTCGCAATGACGCATCGCGCAATTTTTGCGTAGCGTGGTTATTTTACAAGCGCATTGCTCGAATAAATGTAGCGATGAAGTACAACAGCCGCTTTCGTGAATCGATCTCGTCCCTGAAGACGGTGCAGAGGTGGACGACAAAGGTGAGGCCGCCGCCGTAAAAAGCAGCGCGTCTGCTTCACGGCGGAAGTCAATACGACGAAAACTCTTAACAAACTCCCGCATACGGTCAAGTAGTCGTTAGCTTCGGCCGGTTTGTAACCCGATACTTGGTGGACTGCCCATTCCTCTCGCGTAATCACGAGAGAAATATCTAGGGGTAAGCAACCGAAGAAACAATAAATGTTCCTCTGGAACCCGTAAAAATCTGAATATATCCCGTAATTATAGAATCTTCTTCGGCCGAACCGAGTGTGAAGAGGTTGACAATAAACCTGTCAAACTAAACATAGAAAAATTAATTCATCCAGTTTTCGGAAAGCGAGATTGCTTTACATATAAAGTTGACGATTACGATTATTTAATATCTGCGGATGTCAAGTTGTCAACCCCACTGGGAAGATCGTTGGACGTTGTGGAAAAAATCTCGACAAGTTGGACGGGAACTTGTGACATCGATCGGTCAACAAAAGATGACCTCGTAAAATCCCGTTATTTTTACCAAATCGACGAGGATAATATAATTAATAGATTAAAGAACCTGAAGTCGATTCTTGCGCGCACAAGCGTTGAAGCCTTTAGAATGTCGCGTGCGGGAGGTTCGACCGACGATTTGTCAAATAACCGAGTTGTTCAAATTTTGCGCGAAATATGCGGAAAATCTCAAGTCCGCGTGACAATTTGTTACGGCGGTTACAGCTCCCGTTGACAGAAGACCATTCTAGGCTAATTGACGAGTTTCACTTGAGCTTAGTAGGAGAATATCGAAGATTACAAAAACTTACCGGAACATTCGGGAACGTTTTCATTGCCCACTTCCACGTTACGATGAGATTCAAAATTTCATTCAACGATTTAAAAGGTGTCACTCAGTCTCTTCGGAAAAATCACGAAAATATTCCAAATACAATAATTGACTACTTCCGGGTATCCTTTGTGAATGAACGGAACACTCGAAAGGAGCAACATAATAACCAAATATGTAAAGCATTACGCTACAACGTATGACTACTGGAATCGTTTGCTGCACTATTCAGAGCTAGCCACATCACTAGCGTACATGAAGCGACGAATTTTACGAAATATGAAATCATTTACGGGAAGGTACGTCGACAGCCGAGCGAATTTCCGGTCGGCAATAACTTAGAATCTTATAATTCTTTTACCATCGGACTGATAAAATAGTCAGCGGAATTATAAGCTTAGGTGGGAGACTACCTCAATAAAGCGAAATAACGGAAAAGTTCTATTACGATCAAAAGGTTCATACTTTCGAAGACAAGGTAGGTTATAACTGCTACATTATAAAGGAACCGGGCAAGAAAAAACTCGACTGTCGCATCTTCACCACCTCAAATATCGCCGCAAAAAATGGTTTGCTCACATGGCGCGTGTCGACCTAGTTTGTCGTATATAGGTTGTCGACCTATCCTCCGCTTCTAGATTGCATGAACTATGTATTGTCCTTAATGCGCTATGACCGGTACCATGACAGGCTATTAGCTAAACGGAATCCGCTAATATTATACTGGCGACGGACTACATCGCTATGTCAGCAGATCAGCGATCTTATTTCCTGGCCGATGCAGTTTACATCGAAATCTGCAAACATTCCATTGAGCAAATGAATATATATGCTCAATGGAAATCCCCCTTCACGAGGTTCCACATTGGAGCAGTGCTAGGCGGTTTTGCTCAATTCAGTGTGTGCGAAATGTCGAAACCACGACAGTGTTGGATGGTGCCGGAATATTGCATTCAAGTTCTATTTGTATGCGGCGAACGCGGCCCACAACTCTGACAAGGGAAGAACGTGCGATAATCTCGAGCAATAGTTTTGTATGCCCGATATATCGTAAAATATATCCACGTTGGTGCCAGGGCTGATCAATCTGTCCGCAACTGTGGCGCAGGCAACATTTAACGAAACCAAAGACTGTGACAAGTCTTTGAAGAGTTCTTGGAAAATTCAAGAAGTGGAGAGTCACTCTTTGAGATCGAAAATCGGGTCCATGAAATCTGAACCCATCGACGTGACTGGCAACAACAACATAGCCTGTTCGTTGTTAGATGTTTCACTAGGCTTTCCTTGTGCGAAATTCGTGCTGTATTTACTCCAGGCCTCACTAAGGGTTGTGCGAAGTCTGATAAATGCAATTATCAAAATCACATTAACTCCTGCTGCCCGGGTGTACACATCGACTCTAACTTGACAAAACCAGAAACATTGGGTGATACGGATGGGTCCGATACGTCATTGGAGATCTTCGGTGATAAGGATCGAACGCTTCGATAGCGCGGAACTCGGACGTCGCATCAGCCTACCTGTTGATGGCGAAGGATCACGGCTATCAGTGTACCTCGAATCGACAGTATAATGGCGAGCCTCGATGCCCGGAAGACTAAATGGACATTTTGTGTAGTGTGGTGCCTTTCTGAGTTTCTGTCGGTATTGTAAAAAAATGTTTTATTTTTGTTTGCCTTTTGCTGTATTCAACGGTTTTGTAAATTCAGTTATATTCATTTCTTGGGAAAAATTTTAAAACAATGCCGACAATCTAATCTTTTATATATCTACTTCGAATTATTTTTAAATAATATGGCGACCAATAGCGGCGCGCCTGTTGGTTCGATCATTCTAATGATCAGTTCAAAAAGGATCTCGAGTCTTAAGGGCGAAAGACGTCACGTTCCGCGTGAGAATAAATTTTATTTCAAACTTTTTCACGCTGTTCGTGACTAAAACTCGCGGTATAGCAAGTTTACGCTATTAGGCTTCATTATGCTTATTTCTTAATCATGTTATTGAAGTGCACAAGATGTATTCCGATGCCCTTTTTATATTTTATATCTCTTCGTCAGTTCTTTCATATCGCGCAACCGTGACTGTATTCCCTGCGGCATGGGTCGTACAATGTTTTTCTGGCGAATCATGAATGGAGGCCTCTCTCCTTCTTTCAAGCTTGATATTGATACAATTACTTGATACAATTTTGCTGCAGTGCAGAAGTCCTCCCCGACTCGTGGTCCAACAGTCGAGAAATCGACCCACGAACGGGCCGGGCAGTCTCTTAGATACTGAGAGCGCGAGGTTGATTTTCGTATAAACGACTCGGTCAACACCCGCAAACGCGTTATAAATTTTGAGGGAACACAGTGGCCTGTTAGAATGTGGTGAAGTCGCGAAGGCTGTAAGAAGACGGAAGAGTGCCGCAACCGGCAATAGTGAGCCTGATCATGCTGGATTACAGAAGTTGAATGGTAGCCACGAACGAAATTGTCAATTAGTTAAGGGCTTGTAAGTGTGATGGCTTGCCGGCCGACCGATCACCATATTTGAGGCTATGCTACTATCGTGACGTAGCCTCAACTCACAACAAATTACCACGTTATTAATCCGATAATCAGCGCGAAATATCGGGAGACGTGTTCTAGAGGAGGAACTGAGAACGATCCTAAAAAATAAATATAAACTCGTCGCGGTTCTCACCACAGGGTCATTTTGACAAAAATAGAGCCCGTACCTCACAGCGTATGTAAAATTGAGTGTAGAAGACTCCACAATCGTGAGACGCAGAGCTTATTTTTTAACGCGAAGCAAGATAAATTCAATCGAAGATGTACTCGCGCATTATAACATAAAAACTCCGTGCGAATTGACGAAGGCTAAGCGGAAAAACATCACTAAACCTCGGTTTTTGCTGCATAGGAGCGAAGAAATTCTTCATCTGTGGGATCGGCTGTTTCCGTACGGATGTTGAACTGGCATCGTACTTGCCTTCTATGGAGCATTGGAATAGTTCTGGTATTCTAACGCATGTTGACGGAGCATATATAGAAAACTGCGATGAGTACAATCATAATTAGGGACAGTCATAGTGTCGACGACGAAAAAAATAACAATGTTTGGTGAAGAAAAAAGGAGGACCCTATTAATGATGATGTGGTGAGAATTCTGGGGAGGGGGCAGGCTTAAAAAAATCGGATGCCGCAATTTGAGTTAGATTAAATTAGAACGTAATGCAGGATAGATGTACAGAGCAAAACGTATTCATCTATTTTTTTATCGCATCGAAGAAGTTTAAAGTGTGCTCTGTACAAGATCGACATGTATTATTGCAAGAATTTCGAGGCTCAGCGTAATATCGCACGTTTACGTATCGGGACAATATGGATTTCTCTGCAATCAACACGGTGAGCAAGTTCGTATAGTTCTTTCCAGAGAATAAGCTGAAACATTAGGATGTGTAGAAGTCCCATTCAATCACTGGCATCGAATTCGTATAGACAACGTACGTGAAGAGAATCGTCGTCGAGGTGCGTAACAAATTCGCGACAATTCTACATGCCAGACTTGTGCCAGCTCATGACGAGAATAGAAGATATTACAATAGCGTCGATTTTAAAAGAGTGTGAACCAATGATGCGGAGGAAGAAAAAATAGATGCAGTACAGAAGTGAGATTCATGCAGACGATCCAAGCAATAAATTAGGGACATTGAATTCTCCGACAATTTCGCGACACTGATGGCAATGCAATGTGTCACAATGAATTTGCGAGCCCTGACACGAACAATGTTTGATCTAGAGTTATATACATTGTATCGATGGTTCCTGGGTGACGCCCCTATTTCCTCTGGTCGAGGTCTGGTGATCCGGTGGGATATTAGGAAGAGAAAGAGGGAAAAATAAGGCACTCTACTTTTGTATAGATCAGTAAAAATGTAATGACTTTCATTTTTATCCTTGGGACTAGCAATTCGTATAAAACATGAATCGATTAAATGATAAAAAAGACAAAAAAAAATCGTGACAAACGCAAAATTCAATGAACTGATCGCTCGACTTTGCGATAGGAACGTCGAGCGGACCGAAATGAACAATAGAAAATAATCATAATAAAGATACAAAAAAAAAGCTAAAATCCGATAACGAACGAAAAAGAAATACTGATAATATCTCCAATGTTTTTTTTACAGGTCTTCGGGGCTAACGCGAGTGACGTGATGTGTATATTACTTCAGCACACGCGCAAAAACGCGAAAAATCACAAATATGGAAAGAAAGGAATAATTACATTTCAGTAATAATAATAAGTACAAAAAACTTTAAAATTGAGAAAGGACAATTTTATTCCCTCACCCGCTGCGATCGTGGTCCATCGGCTGACCGAGCTTGTTGACGATTGATTTGAATATTTAGTTAAGGGATCGTCTCAGTGGGACCCTCCGAAAAACCACTGATTTTCGCAATTTTTTTTTATGTTCAAGTAAACTAATCGGTCCGGTTTTTTTATAAATCATTACATTCATGAAGAATACAAAATGACTTCTTTATGTTTATTTATTGGATTTATAATAGTTAAATGTTGAAATTATACGTAATAAAAAAAGGTCCGATTCGGATTCCACGATTGCGGCCGCAATTATGATGTGAAACAAAAATTTAAAAAAGATCATTAATTTGTAGGAAAGTTGCTATGGCGCTATGGAGGAGTTTTTTTTTAATTTCACTAAATGGCGGCGGTTTGAACAAAAAGTATCAAATTTGCCCCTTTTTTTGACAGTTTTTCGTAAAAAAATATAGGAAGATGTATAAAAAAAGCTGCCACAGCGCTATTAAGAATGACGTTAAGATCGTTCTCTCCAAATGGGAACTGGATATCTCCAAAACTCTTCGTTTCAGAGTGGAAACCGTTTTGAAAAACAACATTCTGAGAAAAATGCGTTTAAAGATTGAAGTCGGACAATTTTTAGTCAAATCGTTTATGTACGATCAATCGGCAATGGCAGGTTCATATAATATTCCTTCAGCTTCCTCGAACGGCGCATCTTTGGCTCAATAGACCGGAAGCACCTTTCAAAGGTAAACACGTAGTAAAAAACCAAAAAAAAAAGGAAAAAGGGCCGAGCAGAGCGCCGAGCGAGGCAGATGTCTCGCTGCGTTCCTTTTCTACAAGAAACGCTGTGACGACCGTAATAATATAAATTTCAATTTGAAAATCTAAGAGAATGAGGAGGAGCTTCCTTCTTGAGGAGGCTCTCCATTTTATTTGTCGATGATGCTCCAGTCGTCGGTGCTACGACGATTGTTGTTGTGACAGGAGATTTAGTCAGCGCGCCGTCGCGATCTATAGCCAGGACACGGAGGCGGTATTGTAGTTAGCGACGTGTATCGGCCGTCACCGAAAAATATCGACTGTCGTCGATTCAGATCCTGTGGCGCTCGTGCGTGAAGGCCAGGGCCCTCCCCCTCTAATTTGTACGAGAGTTTCCCGAGAGAGCAGCCCAGCTGTAAGGTGCATTTAAGTATTGAAGGAAGGAACTGAAGTTGTGCGTGTAGTTATTCACCTTATGGAGTAGAAATAGCGAAGAACAGTCGACGGCGATTTAAGAAGGGAACCATGTAAGTACCTTACGATCAATACCGTCCAAGTGGACTACTATCTTTCTTTCACTGTCGCTTAGAATTTTGCTAGTTTCATAAAACTAGTTGGCGCCCAACAATGAAATAGAATTGTCCAAAAGAAAATAATAAAGAATAAATTGACCGCCATAAGCCTCGGCAGCCACTGACCCGGGCCGCGCCGAGTGGAATTTCCGTGGGAACGGAATTCGGTTTCATTGTTGTTGCGATGACTGTTGCTGTTGCGACAACTGTTCATGTTGCGACGACTGCGGACCTTGATTTTGTCAGTGTGTAGAATAATGTCGGAGATGACGCAAACTACGTCTAGGCAATTTTAAATCTGATATGTAGTATGTTCCGACGAATTTTTTACTATTTTCATCTACTGGTTCGAATATCATTGGTCCTAGTAATCTGTGAACGATCGGTGGTCCAACAAAACGGTGCTCTAACTTGGCGGAATAACCTTCGACTATGCTACTTAATTTTTTGTTTGGATAGTATATTGCATATCGGGTTTTACTATTATTTGTTGGTCAGCTTTCGAACTATATTTCGCGATACATTTGTCTCCAAATTCTCGTAATTTATCTTCACATTTATGTCGCAATTCGTTTAAGCGCGTTAATCTTTTAATCCAATCGTTCGCTAGTTCGTCAGTTACTATCGTTTGTTTATCAACAACACGTTTCCGTGAGAACGCATTAGCCTCGCGTGCAAAATTGAGATAGGGCGAGTGTTACGTGCCCCGTACTTAGTTTCACTATATATTTAATTATTAACACTAATTATAATTGAAATAACTTTTATCTTAACGCTATGAAATTATTGGACAAATTCGACCCCGATCTCGTATTTCGAAGGAATATCACCAATTTCGTAACTGCGAAAGTCGTGGAAGGACGCGGGAAACCCGGGAAGGAGAGAAAGCACTCACGCTTCTCGGTACGCGGAAGCAAAACGTTTTAAAGCAGAGAAATATATTTATTATTATATAAACATAGAGTCGGCGTACTCTCAAACCGTAACTCGGAATAGTTAAACACAATATTAGCTTTTTCGGGAAACTCCCGTAATACAAAATGGTAACAAAAGAGATATATTAGTGCAGGTCAGTATTCTCGTACGTCGCCAAGCGAATGACACGTGCCTCCTGCGTCTTGACAAAACAGGACGCCAAGGCTTATTCATGTGACAAGTTCTCGCGCTCTTTCGAGAAGTTTCTATCCGCATGAGTGCCTCTGATTGGGCGAATCTCGCTAGCTCGAGACTCGCCTGGGTAAAACCCATAAAGGCGGACTTGCGACGAACCATTTACTCAATAGAAATAAATGCTTGGGCCAACGAACCTGTGTCCATCTCTCTCTATTCTTACCGCGCAGTTTCCCTTTTTCTGTCACATAAACAGTACGAGGCCTATTCCAAAAGGGCCATAGTTTTATCTACGTTTTTTGGCTAAAGTGCAAACATTCACACTACTTTGAGTCCATGTCACTCAGATTTCTTACAACGCCTGTCACAGTCAAAATCCAACCAATATTTTCCTTACCTTGGGCTATATATCTTTTAACACTAATCATTAGAGGTCCGCAGCTATCATAAATCCTATCTTCTGTTTTACTAATTTCTGAAACCTCACTCTCTACCGCCGACGAAGTATCAACTCCTACTATGACTTGAATGCTCTTAGTTCTCTAACGCGGGAGCGCCGCGTTGGTGATTGCAACCGTGATCCCCATCGCGCTACTTGCCAAGGAAAGAATGCGCGTACACCAGCGACAAGTGGAGGGGAACCGTCCCTTGGTCAAAAAGCAGGAACGAGCACGAATCCTCCAGGAGTGGCAGGATGCCTGGGAACAGGAGCCCACAGATGGACGTTCCGGCTCATACCCAACTTGTCGCCATGGTTGAGTAGAGAGCACGGAGAAGTAAACTACCACCTGACTCAATTTCTTTCAGGGCACGGCAACTTCAACGCCCACCTATACAGACTTAAAAGAAGAGACAGTCCACTATGCGACTTTTGCACAGAGCTCGACGATGCTTGTCATACGTTTTTTGCAGGCCCGAGGTGGGCAGAGGAGAAAAGCTTCCTGACAGCTACCCTAGGCGCAGCGCTGACACCAGAGAACGCGGTAGAGCAAATGCTGCAAAGCGAATCCAAATGGACCTACATCTCGGGTTATGTAGAAAAAGTACTACGTGCCAAGAACCAGCAGGAGCGTGCGAGGCAGGTAGCGGGCCTCTAAGCGCAGGAGTTTTCTTTTTTTTTTTTAGCGCCCAGGATGGCGCGGAAATGACACCCCTCTGATGCAATGCGAAAGCGGTTCCAGAGGGGGACAAATGTCAGGAGAAAGGGTGTGTGGTTTTTAGTGGGTACAAATCCCACACGTTGGGGAGTGCACACCCTCCCCAAATGTCTTGTTGAAGATTTTCCACAATCCCTCTAAAAAAAAAAAAAAAAATGCTCTTACTTCCTTCCTCATATTCAAGACACAACTTTTGTCCCATTAAATATTGTTAGCCTTTTCTAGCATTAGGGTTCATAGGGCTAGGTTCAGTATAAATAGACCAGACCAAACACAGTGTTCAAGTAGTCATCAAGCAGCATCCAACGAATGTTCAGTCGACGATAACCACTGCTCCGGGAAAACCTCTACACAAAGCGTGCAAGGCTCTGCAGCGAAACCCTTAGCCCTCCGAGGCAAGGTTCAACATACTGTAACAGTCGAAAGAGCAAGTTGGCTCATTTAATTCTTATCCGAAGAACTTGTAACTATTTCTACGACGCCTAAATAAAATCTGAGTAAGTCAACCAAAAACTTGTCTATTATTTGGTGCATGAAACCCTGGCCCATTTTGGATATTCTCTCAGTAGCTCACTACCTCTGTGCGTTCGTCCTGAGATATCCATGATAGTACTGCGAAGTCGCCGTCCCTCGGTGAAGGCCTTGACCCGGAAGATGGACCATTCATTCATGGTTCGACCGAGCGAACTCACAATTTGCCGGCTTGGACGTAACACAGGGAGAATCTACTGCTGGAGCGTGGCACTGTGTTATATGCCAATTGAAGTTTTGGCAGATTTTGGTCCCACTCGTTTTGGTTTTTTACTGACGCCACTATCATAGGTTTAATCGTTCTATTGACACGTTCGACGAGCTTTGATTGTGTATGCACTAATGGGGTTGTACGGTGTTTAATTCTGTAAACTGACAAGAGCACCTTGACTTCTTTGTCGAAATATTGTGTTCCGTTGACAGTGATAATACAGTCTGGGATCGTTTCCCATCTGTCGAACACAGTGTCTAATGCTCTGACGACGATTTTTCCTGTTTGATGACGAACTGGAAATAGCTCAACGAACTTCGTGTAGAGGTCTAATACGAGAATTACATACACGTTTCCCCTTTTCGATTCAATAGACGGCCCTACCGTGTCTATTGTCAACTGTGCCCATGGTTTATCAACGGTCTTATTGTCAATTTTCCTTTTACTGGATTCTGGTTTTACTTGACTTTGAGACAAGATTCGCAGCCGTCGATATATGATTTTATATCTTGGGATATGCCTGGCCAATAATAGTGTCGACGTAGGCGTTCGTATGTACCATTTCTACCTAGATGTCCCGCCTGAGGTGGCTCATAATTTTCTTTAAAAATCTTAGCAGCTTTGTTTGAGTAAATGACTTTTTTTCACGGGTACTCATCATCGATAAGCATTTTCTCGTAATCTGCAGTAATATACTTGTTCGTTCTCGATTTTCCATTCGGGAAATCGGTTAAATTGTTTCTTGACAAATTTGAATTTTGTCTAATACCAATTTTGATCGCGAATAGTTGTTGATTTTATTTTGTTCTTAATCGTTTCTTCGACCATATTCTCCCACCCCAATGAGTCGACATCTATATCATACATACGTGACAATGCATCTCGGGCTTCACTCATTGTTCCCCGCGTATATTCGACCGTCATGTTGTGTTAGAGTAAGTTTCTTGCTCGTCGTGCCAGCCTGCTTGCAGGGTTTTCAAGTCCGTGTAACCATTGCCGCGCTTGGTGATCTGTGACAACCTTGAATGGCACATCAACCAACCAACACCGAAGATTTTGCACGCCCATACGACGGGAAGACATTCTTTTTCTGTCGTTGTATAATGCAACTCCGCGCCTCTCCGTAGTGTGCTTAACACCTCTACTAGATTCACTTCTTTTTTGTATAGGCCTTGTTGCACTAAAACTGCGCCAAGGCGTAAATCATTAGCGTCAGAATGTAGAGTGAAAGGTCATACTAGAACCCCCAGGTGTTAGGCGTCGACAATAAAAAAGCATCCCAGATTGCTGTGGGTTAACGCACTGTAGGTGACCTCCAAGTACCTTCCTGAGGGAACGGTAAGAGACCCGCGGAAGATGCAACAAAGTGAGTACCCACGGTACGCTACAAGGGCAGAGGGGAGAACACCCCCGTAAGGACCCGGGACGCGGGAGCATAGATAGGATAGAGAGAAAACGGCCTTCTCCACGCCTTAAGGACATTTCAAGTTCACGCAAGTGCCCTTCGGATTAAAAAATGCGTCGCCGACCCACCAGCGGTTAATTAGCACCGTACTCGCAGGACTCGAAGGACTCAAATATTACGTATACCTCGATGACATGGTCATATTCGGAGACAATTTGTCAGAACATATCGAGCGACTCCGCGAGGTGTTCAGACGCCTCCAAGAAGCAAAATTGGCCCTCCAACCCAATTGCTGCGATTGGAGACACGTTACCTTGAATACCGAATCTTAAAAGAGGGAGTACACCCTGATCCGACATTAGTGGCCTCAGTACGGAATTTTCCGCCACCCCAAGGGGAAGCAGTCCTTTCTGGGGCGAGCAGGGAACTGCCGTGAAATTATTCGGGACTTTTCGGAGATTTCCAAGCCCTGAACAGGCGAACACAAAAGGATACCAAATTCGAATCGGCTTCACGGCCGATTCGAATACCCAGACTTCGGAAAACCTTTTGTGGTCACCACCAACGCATCGGACAAGGCCATCGGGGCCATACTGTCACAAGGGCCAATTGGCGAAG
Source organism: Listrodromus nycthemerus (assembly GCA_963978505.1). NCBI lineage: Eukaryota > Metazoa > Arthropoda > Insecta > Hymenoptera > Ichneumonidae > Listrodromus > Listrodromus nycthemerus. The sequence continues at coordinate 6,620,772 of OZ021685.1, forward strand.
ATTTGACCATCTGCTAAAGCCGAGAAAAACTACACCACCACAGAAAAGGAGCTACTAGCAATTGTATGGGAAATCGCACAATTCCGCCCATACGTATACGGCACCGATTTACGGTGGTAACCGATCACAAACCACTAACGTGACTGTTCAGCGTCAAAGACCCTGGCTGAAGACTGATGCGTTGGAAAATAAAATTATCAGAACACGAGTTCGACATACAGTACAAAGGTGGTAAGCAAAATCCCAATGCGGCCGTACTCAGCCATATATGCGTGGTGACTTGGTTGCACGCGCATAAAGTAACCGAGCCAGTTCGTAGCAGCAACAGGGACAGCGGGACCGCTCCGCTCGAGGCAACGGACAGCAAGGAGTGTGAGACTGCCGAATGTCATCCCAACGCACCATATAACAAGGAGTGCGAGCGAAATTGCTCGAACGACCTCTGCCCGAGCGAGGAGGAAAATTCTAAAATACTCCACAAACATCACGAGGCCCCTCTAGGAGGGGACCAAGGCGTTGCGAGAATGTTTGCACGGATAAAATTGAGGTACAACTGGCCCAGATTGCGGAAAGACGTAGAGGAATACGTGGGCCTCTGCGACAGGTGCCGGCGTAATAAAATTCGGCCGACACCAAAGACACCGCTAGTCATTACCAACACCCCCACACGACCCTTTCAAACGTGCTCTATGGACATCGTAGGCCCGTTGCCGGAAATGAAATCGACAAACAAGTACATACCAACGTTCCAGGATCTGCTTACGAAATGCAGCGTTGCCATACCGCTGAAAAACCAACAAACAAATGAAGTCGCCAAAGCGTTCGCCGAAGGAATAATATGTCGATCCGGGACGCCCTAAACCCTTACCGATCTCAAAGGAAAATCTGAACGGATATATCGACGAAATCGCTACCCTATGCCATGTTCGCGTACAACACCATGCTGGATTTACGCTGCACTGCCTAATCTACGGGAACAACGCTGAACTACCAACAGCACTGAGAAGGGAACCCAGGCCCACATACGCTTACGACGATTACGTGCAAGAACTACGGGAACGTCTACGCGCGGCTTAGTCTGCAGCGCGAAACACTCTAAAAACAGTGAAAAGAAAAATCAAGGTACGGTACGACCAAAAAACAAAACAAGTGAAATTCAAAGTAGGCGACCGCGTACTTCTACACGACTAGGCAGTACGCCAAGGCCGCTCAGGTAAACTAACCCCGAAGTGGATCGGGCCGTATCCCATCGAGGAGGTACACCCACCGTGTAACTACACCCTCCGCCAAGGACGAAGGACGGTAAAAATACACCCAAACCGCATAAAAAATTACGTGGACGTATAAAAAAAATTATTTAATTTGGGAAACGTTAAGGGCCCGCCGATATTAAGCAGCAAAAAAACGCCGAAATGCTCGGCACGATGTTAAGCAGCGAAAGAACGCCGAAGCGACGGAAACGACGTGAGTACGGGACGTTCTACATGCCACACGTTGCGCCCCATCAAGATAATCAACAACCACCGAGGAACAAATAAGGAGAGTACACGGCCAGTCCTGCCAAAATATGAATATTTCCACAACTAGAGGATAGTAGCGGGTATGAGAAAAAAAAAGGCGCAAACACAGAATACGGAAAACCTCTCGTTTAATACTTCTCCCGGCACCATATGCATACCCTCCCACACATCAAGACAGGTTTGCGGTAAACCACTTCGCACAACCCCAATCCACAACGCCACGCTCCGCCCTCTATGCCAACAGATCGGGTTCTTCGTCGTCGTCGATGTCAGACTCCGAGTCAGAAGCCCCCGCCAGACGTGGAGCAGCTTTCGACAACCGGGTAGGCTACGGTTCGGCCCTCGACGAAACCCCGTGGAGATAGCACAGATTAATTTCCGCCGGGGACAGCACTGAGCCGCGGAGGTAGCGTCAATCCACTGCTCGAAGGTATTCCGCCCGAAAGTCGCTCGACGAAAATGACCTCTGAACTCCGAGGTGAGTTGATTGCCGGGCTGCACGCAGACTCCCTGGAGCGTGAGGCCATGCACCTCCTCTGGAAAAACCCGAGGAAGAAAACGGATATATCTAAATAATAATAATGATAAAAAAATGATTATATACATGCATATATCCGAGGTTTTACCTTTATTAGTAGACTCGTAGTAGAAAAGCGAAGACTCGAGGCGTTGCTGGTAAACTAACGAAAAACAGTAAAGGCCCGACTAATATAGGAACGAAAACCCGCGCTAAGCACTTCACCGGACGCCAACCGGACACCAACCTACGACCGTCAGCGACTTCACCGACCAAGCCCGCCGCCAAGAGCACTTGAGGTTCCACGCTTCCAGTTGGGAACCGGAGAATAGAATCTCACGATGAGAGATGATCCAAAATAAATCGCAAATTTCTTTCCACCCCAGGGGGAAGGATGTTGTACCTCAGGTCAGCGCCCATTGTCCGAGTAATACTCTCGCGGAACGGTGAGAGAGTTCGATGCAACGTTGGAAAATAATACTCGGCTTGAATAGCACTTCATCGAGTCAGCTATTGGAAAGCAGGGAACCGGACAGGCGTTCCGGAAACGGTTATTGTTTAGACAATAACGAGACAGCTGACGTGCCTGCTCATGGCCCTATATAACGGAACACGAGCAGTCAATCGAGAGTCAGACTGGTTTGTATCCAAACACCGTTACGCCGCCAAGGTCATACTCTTTTTGGAGGAGAGAGAAGCGCACAAAGTGTACATAGCAACTATTGGTAAACGATCTTGATCAAATCTATTGTACTTGAAATTCTTGTAAAAAATCCTACTTTAATAATTTGTTCAGGTTTCAACCCTTTACTGCATATATGCCAAAACCTATAAGCTAATTGCTTCCGCAGTACTCAGAGTAGCTAACTGAGCTCTTGCGTACATAACACTAGCAACCCTTTTTCCTCGACTGCGGACGCGGTATATTCACAGCTTTGCGGATCCATAGGGATTTGATGAAAAGTTTCGCCCATGTCCAAGGTCGAAATGATTTTAGCTTGATGTAATTGGAATAAAATTGACTTCATATGATGCAATGAATATGCAGGTTCAGCCGTTTAACGGACGATAATCAATACAAAACCTTCGAGTCCCGGTAGCTCTCAAGGCTACAACTATATAATATATAACTATGTAATATAACCCTCACCCATAGCCGATCTACTTCCTTATTAATAAATTCGCGAACTATTTTACTGCGTCGATATAGCTCCTGTTGTTGGGGTTTGTATCTGTCAGCTCGATTACGTGTGTTATTAGATTCATGACACCTGTCGATTTTTCGTCTAATTTTTTTAATGCAGTATGAAGACATATTTTTAATTTGTCTTTTTCTTAGGTTGTTAATATTTTCAACTCGGTCAAATTTGCTCGACGATTCAAAAGTGTTGTGAATAATTACTTCCGTCTAATGTCCACGTTTCCGTGTACGGATTTACTTTGACTTCGTAAGTTAACTAAAAGTCCATTCCAAGAATTACATCGATTGACAAATTTTGGAGTACGCTAAACCATTGTAGACCGTAAATATCTTTTATATCAATTACAAAATACGTACCGTATTTGTTTCCGAAACGAATTCCATTTCTCGAAGTAGCATTGGGTGAAAGTTCTTTGATTTAATAAATCTTGACTTGATCATATGTGCGCCGATCTAAATACGATCTCTCGCTTCCACTGTCTAGGATAACTTGAATTTTTATCCCGAAAATGAAAATTTCTATCGGTATTCGAATGATTTTTTTTGGTTCGGTGACAGCATTATTTGCGCAGAAAATTTTCCTTTGTGAGAGACGATGTATTTTTGCTGGTGATAGACCCGCGGGCCTCCAACTTTTCAAATTTTCGATTTTGTCGGAATGATCGAGTGAGTCGCCGACTGTTACGTCAGATTCTCGGTTAGCGGAAGACGTTGTTAGCTGTATTTTTTCGTCACGATCTACATTTAATGCTCCGAGTTCCGTAGAGCCAAATTCATCATCGGAAAATTCCGTTTCTTCGAGTGTATTTAATATATCGAAACCCAACGAAGACCTTTCGCACTTGATCTCTTCGTTTTAAGAATAGCAAGGTGTCACGTGTCGAGGAGACGCGGACATACAATTACGGTTTCCTCTTTTTAGCCTTCGCCATGCGCAATAGCTCGGGATGAGGTGAAAAGGAAAAGGGGGTAGAGCCGAAGGGTAAGGGATTTGGAGGTGGTGTAATGCGGAAGCTTATTTGTAGATGCCTCCAAGGTTTTATTGTTACCAGATTCCGATAAGGGTTTATAAACAGTAGAAGCTATAACAAGTGTCGCTTACATTTTCTTGGTGTGTATTCGCTCGTATATTCGTTCGTGTGTTCGCTCGCTGCGGACGTGGATCGTAGAGTTCGAGGGCCTTGCGGTGTCCGGTTGCGCCGAAGGCCGCGGTTGTACGTACGCGACTCACACTTACACGTCCACACGGACTGTTACAGTTTAGCTCGTCTCGTAGTTATCTTTCGCGCAAGGGATACCAAACAGAGTGACGCATACAGCCTCGGATATGGTTTAGTCGCGAGTTAAAGAGCTAGTGGAATTTCTCACGTTTGGATTTTGTCGGACGACTGAATTGGAAATTGTCGGAAGAACTGAAGAGAACTGCTGTTCCAGAAACCGTCGGGAGAGAGAACTACGGTCTGATTCGGAAGGGACGAGGTTTTTACATGATCTGATTAGAGCGAGATAATTGTTAGAGGGAGAATCTTTCGGAGGTGGAAAAGATGCGACTCTGCTTTCGAGTAGATGGTCAGCAGTAGTTCGGGTGGATCGGTTTTTATGTTTGGTAAGTATGATTCGTACGTGACTTGGCTTTATAGAAATTTTATGCAGTGGGATTACTTTTCGCAGAGTGCTGACGAGCTGAGTGTGACATTTTTCAGGGTCTGCATGTGCGCAGTTGGATCATGCGGGGTATATGGGATGAAGATATTTAGTTTAGAGGCACGTGGAGAGACAGGGTTTTAGTTACATTGAGAGCAGGGGTTCAAAGAATGGGGAATCTTGTTATTGAAAAGAGTTACGGGACGTGACGCCTCCCCCCTTAAGGATTGAGCGTCTTGCTCAATCGAGTGGTGGGAGTAATGGGAAGAAGAATATTCAAGGAAGGTTGGTTGGGATTGGTGCTCATTAGTACATCAACATCTTGAAGCATGTCAGAAAGAACCATCCGGTGTGAAACGAAGGTCGCTCCTCACGCTGTTGTGGTAAGTTGAGCAATGATAAGAGACTTGACGACTTAGTGCTATTATTGATTATCGCTACTGTCAACTAAATATATTGCTAACGCTGTATCCCTTTTCTTGGTTCCCCGCAGGTTGCCTATTTCCGGGAGGCGGAGGAGATCAGATGGCAAAGGGAATTATACCGTTAGAATGTTAGAAACTAATAGGTTAGCAAAAGAGCGGATAAAGGCGCTTTTTCCTTGAATACGTGGTCAACACCCTTACTACCCTCGTTGCTTAATATTATTAATATATTATTGCTATTATTATCATTATTATTATTATTATTATATATATATTTATATATACATATATATATACATATATATATGTATATATAAGATTATAATAATAAATAAGTATAATAAAGATTAAAGGAAGTCAAAATATGCAATGAAAAGAAGATAAGTCGTTTGCTACGTCCCTCGTGGGGGTGTCAGGGGAAGGTCCGTGGATTTGGTTGGATTGGTCTCGGTAGTTCGGATAGGTTGGGATATACTTCGTTCCGGTGCCATCGGTTGGGGTGAGTTCGCTGTTGCTGTTTCCTTGCAGTTGGTGGTGGGTCCTGCGATCAATTCCTTAAGCTCTTGTCCGGCTTCTATATCCGTTGTTGGTTTTTGGTTGGGTTTCCGGGCAAGATGCATTAGCAGGTGTGTCACTGAGTCCCATATTGCGCCGAAGAGGTAAATGGACCAGCCGTATACGGAGTGTAGACTGTAAGCGTGGATCACTGTGTCGATAAGAAGTTTTGCGAGTCGTCCGGAGAGGTAGATGCCGATGACGCCGGCACTCACCGTTCCGAATTGCATGAATCCTCCCCATGTACGGTTCCACACGGATTCCGCTAGGCGTTGCACGCTCTTGTTGTCCAATAAGTTTGCCATGAAGGTCCCTTGGTCGGCAGTTGTTTGTCCGGTCATTCCGCGAGCAACGTGGTTTAGGACGGCGGGTTTTTCTACAGGGAACAATATACGTTCTCGTACGTTATCGATGCCTTCTTTCGTGTAGATACCGTTTGATGCCAATGCGGCTGGGTTGATATATTTCCATGTTGGTTTTGTCATGGGCTCCATACTCGCTGGTGGCAAGGTTTCTCCCGGGGTAGGCGTGAATTTGTACCACTAGTCCCCGAACAGGTAGTATGGTGGGAGCAAGGAGTTGCAGGTAGCTTCAGTCCCTTTTTTTTAGTAGAATATGGGTTTTTGGTGTAAGGAAATTGGATTCGTTCCCACGAGAGACTGGTAACTGTTGATAGCATTCCTTTAATCTGATCAATTTTACTTCTACAGGTTTATATTGGGCAATATGAACTACTTCGCGGGCTACTACGGCCATATAGCGGGGTCCTTTCATTACGTTATATGCAAATTCGTCTGGTGCCTGTGTCGCTAGGGATAAGCTATTCTGAAGCATTTGACGTTCTTTGTTACATTGTTGGCTCAACATATCATAATATAAGAATTTCATTTGTTGTCTGATGTGTCGCTCCACATATATGAATTTGGAGTTGACGTATGCGAATATGTCGAGGTTGGCGACTGGAAATCTTCCGCGGGTGGCGGATTTCAAATATAAATAATTTCGGGTGCTCAGTGATTAATATGTTATATCCGCAGATATCATCAGTTCCCTTGACGGCTAACGCGAATGTTATGTCATTTGTTATTACGGAATAAACAATATTTTTATTTTTTGATTCGGTTTCGGTAATCTTTGTGGATATGCCTTCGTACACCATGCCGAATTTGTCAAAATTACAAGTATTGCGCGGTCTTGCGTTCCGAAAAGTGTAGCCACCATCTTAGTCGATACATGTTCTTGCTAATAAGGTGCACGTACTTTCCGATTTCAAGTGAATTCGGTTCGAATTTAATGTGACTTGAGCGGCATAACTTCTCAACGTTATTTTTACCAAACCCTGCACTACAACATTATCCCAAGTGCCACAAGGGTCCGAGTACGATATGCCATCGCACTCGCCATTATTTCTAGTCGTACCGGCTAGAGTAACACTAATTGTGGTGGTTTCTTTGTCTTTTAAATCGCGTATTAGGGTGTTGGCGATTCGAAAACTCCCGTATTTATGCATTTCATCACACGCGTCTCGTCTAGTCGCTTCGAGATACTCGATTTGTCCGTTACCAACGATGGATACGTGGGAATGCATGCCGCAGTGATATATTGTTCTCGAGATTTCGACCTTACATTGGATAACCATCGTTTCGGAGTAGTCGTTAAGTTGAAAGAGTTGTATGTATTTGTCCGTGATTTCTGTTGTTGGTGTGGAAAGGTCACAGGGTTTTACGTCCAATATAGAGAGCGTTGTAATGTTGGCGGCACCTGATCCACAATCGTATCCTATCATGCCAAGAGTAGGATGGACTAAGCACATTAGCAATATAACGTGGACGTCGGTCATCTGAAAACAGCGTAACGATGGATTATTATTTACTTATTAGAATCGGACTTCTTGACTCGGGTCGTTTTATTTTTCCTTCAAGGCTTTGTGCTAGGATTAATGTGTGAGTATCGCAAACGGTTTTCGTGAACGATTCGGGTTTTGTTGTTAACCTGAATTTTGACGTTACCCTTTTCGAATTTTTCTAAGACTTTATGTGGGCCAGAATAGTGATCTCCCAATTAACCTGGTTTAGGACCCTTGTGTAGGTAGACGAAATCTCCTACTTTGAAATTTTTTGGGTTTGCGTTTCTATCGCAATATTTTTTTGATCGATGTTTGGAAGAAACTAGATTTTCGTACGCAATACTTCTTATACCGTTTATTCGAGTAATTAATTCGATTAAGTATCCCCTGTATGTAGGTAGTTGATCTGATTCCCTAAGCGGTTCGCTTGACGGAACTCGTGCTATTTTTCCAAAAACTGCTTTGTATGGAGTGTATCTGGTACTTTCGTGAACGCTAGTGTTGTAGGACAGCATTGCCAGATCCAACCATTGATCCCATTAGTGATGAGATCTCTCGAGGACTCCATTGGATTGCGGGTGGAATGCGGTCGTGCGACATCGCCTGATTCGAAAACGCTTAGCGACTCTTCTCATGAGTCCGCTTAAGAAATTACTTCTTTGGTCTGTTGATAATGCTTTGGGGGCACCGAAAATGCATATAAATTTTTTTACAAAGGCGTCGGCGACTGTTGTTGCCAAGGCATTTGGAAGTGGGATAGCGACGCAATATTTTGAGAGATTATCCTGGATCGAGGAGATGCATTCGTTTTGACTCGAGGTGCGTTGCATAGGCCCAACAATATCCATAGATATTTTTTCAAAAGTTATTCCAGGGGTGTCGGTTATGATCATTGGTTGTTTTGTTTTGACCCGAACTAATTTTTTGAGTTGGCATTCCAGGCACTGTTGTATACGTCATTGAATGTCTGATTTTAACACTTCCCAAAAATATTCGCCTTTGATTCTGTTATATGTTTTTGAAACCCCTTTATGTCCTCCTATTGGCGACTTGTGCATTTCGTAATATATCGAGTCACGTTTTTCGGGGGTACGTATTGTAAGGTCCCCAAAAGAATAATTACCTTAATTTGGTTATTTTGGAACGCTTCTTTCAGGATGTTCATTACTTCCGTCCACATTAAATGCTCTATGCTTCGGCTATGACAAATGCTAATTGATTGGAGATCGTGATTTTTGCAAATTTTTTCGAGTTCTTTTATGGCTTGACTGACGTTTTTAGATAGGACGGATAGTGACTCGGATTGTTCCCTACGAATGACCGATGCGATGTGAAATTTTTTTCCAACCTTTTTACTATAGGCTTGACCTACACATAGGTCCTCCCACATCGGGAATTTCTTTAATTCCAATAGTTTTTGTCCTCCGGAATCGCAAGGTTTGCCCGTTGAGTCGATGAAATAGACCAAGTTATCGTTTCGGAAATGGAAAAGTTCTTTGGTATCGATACAATTAGCAACTTTTAAATTCGACGTTTCCCCTTTTTCCATTAAAGGATCCTCGTCGTCGGAGCCTTGTAAGTCGAGAGAGCTGGAATCTGAATTTACCGAGTTGTCGGAGTCTGGGTCGGTGGAATTGTTGGAATGGATAGTAGGAAGTGCGTTGCGCTGGCTACGATTGTCCGTAAGCTTCGAGTGGATGACCCTTTTTGGCCGGGTAGCGCGCGCGGGTTTTACTACGTCAGCCTCTGTTCCTTTGTCACTGCTTTCTTTATAGTTCACGGCCTTGTGAGGTCGTTTTGTATACGTTTGGGGTTCACAACGGGAGGTTTCCCCTTTTGGAGCGAGTTTGTTAACGTGCGTTCGGCTATCATCACCCAATGTTTCGGTTTTCTGTTGTAGTGGATTCGGGTTTGGAGGTACGCTTCTTCTTACTCGAGAGCGGGTGACTATGTTCGATTCCCCTACCGTTGGAACCGAGTGAATATTGGCCTGGGTTATAAAAGCCGTTGGTTCTTCATCGTCGGTATCGCTACCGCTTGTTTCGGCTAATTGGCGAATTATATCTACGAAGGTGGGGTCTAAATTTTCTGCTATTTGTTGGGTATTCTGGAGAATTATTTTTACTTCTCCGATCTTTTCAACGGGATTGCGCCATAGGGCGTCTGCGTTTACGTTCAATGTTCCCGGTTTGTAAACAACTTCATATTCGTATTCGGAGAGTTTGAGTCTCCACTTGAGGACACGCGCGTTCGCATCTTTTGCTGTTTTAAACCATATTAGAGGTTTGTGGTCTGTTATCAGAGTGAACTTCCTACCGTATATATAAGGTCGGAACGCTTTTACAGTACGAATAATCACCATTGCTTCCTTTTCGTACCTGTCGTACCGAAGGGTTGCGCCACGTAATACGCACGACGTACAGGGTATGGGCTTGTCCTTTCCTATTTCTCCTTGTGACAAAACTCCGCCTAAAGCGTATCCAGACGCATCCGTTGTTATGATGAATGGTTTTTCGAAATAGGGGTATTGTAAGATAGGAGTTTCGCATAATTTGGTTTTTAAAATGTCGAAAGCCTTTTGTGTTTCTGCTGTCCATTCGAAATCGGTTTTGTCCTCTAAGAGTCGTGTCAATGGTTTTGCGATTTTTGCGAAATCTCTGATGAACCTGCGATAGTAACCAGTTAATCCCAGAAATTGACGAATATTTTTAACAGTTTTTGGAATTGGAAAATCTTTTACGGCTGACAGTTTCTTTCGGTCCGGTCTTAGTCCGTCTTTGCTAATTATGTGGCCTAGATAAATGACTTCGGGTCTGAGGAACTCGCATTTATCTGGCTGTAGTTGGAGGTTTGCTTTACGTAGGCGTCCCATTAGGTCTCGAATTTTTTTTCCGTGTTCTTCTAGATCTTTGGCGTATACTACGATGTCGTCGAGATAGACAAAGAGGGATGCCTCCTGTAGTCCACTCAACACTATCTCCATTAAACGTTGGAAGGTGGCCGGGGCATTTTTGAGCCCAAAAGGTATCCTCGAAAATTCGTAATGTCCATATGGTGTGGAGAAAGCTGTTGTTGGATTGTCTTCGGAATTCATTTCGATCTGGTGGAAGCCTGATGCTAAGTCAAAAACTGAGAAATAATTTGCACTTCCTAGCTGGTCTAAAATGTCCCTGATATTCGGCAGTGGATATGAATCACCGATTGTTTTTTCGTTTAGAGGTCGGAAATCGATCACCATGCGCCAACGTTTATTACCACTGGAGTCTGGTTTTTTCGGGACTATCCAGACTGGGCTGTTGTTTGAAGATTCTGAGTGATTTATAATTTTTGCTTCCAGTAGTTCGTCTACTTGGCGTTAGACCTCGCCCTTGAGAGCTTGGGGAAACCGATACTGTTTCGTGTTGATCGGTGGGTCGTCGATCGTAGGGATTTTGTGTCGGGCCACGTGTGTAGCCTCTAGGCGTTCCCCCTTGATGTAAAATCTATCGGAATAGTCCTCGATAATTTCCTCAATGTGATTTATCTGGTCCTTTCCGAAATGGTCTAGACGTAATAAATTTTTTTATTATTTTTGAACGCTCAAAATTTTTTCCTGATTGGCTTGATACAGGAATAGAATTTACATTTTGTTATGCGGTACCTTTTATATCTGGGTTTTGGCTTGAGTCCTCTTGAGATTTTCCTTTTGCATTTAAGGGCTTACATACACTTGTAATTTTCAAAAAATCGTTTTTTTTTTTGTATTTTCTGAATATACATATATTTGAGCATACACACTCAAAATTTTATGTCAATCAGACGAATATTTTCGAAGTTATAGACACATTTATGAAGGCGCGTTAGGGAGGCGCGTCTCACAGTCGGGGACCGGCGCGCCAGCTGTCTACCTGAGGCGCTGTCCCTTCTTTCCTTGTCTATCCTACTCTCTTTCCTTTGTCATTTTCTATAGTCTGTTTCTCAGTTGCCAAAATTTGAAAAGTAGTCGTCAGTCTCAGCAGAGAACCCTAACAGTAAAGTCGTGTCAGTGTACTTGTGCCTTCGATAATATCGTGAAAATGAAGTCTAGCAGAGAACTTAGAAAATCAACGAAAGTGTACAAGTCAAGAGCGAAGAAACGAAAGGATGTTTTCAATCCGAAAACAGCTGAAACGGATGAGTCTAGTTTCAGTGCCTCTGCAAAAAAAATGGGAATGCAGGAGGAAATCTTGGTGCCGCGTAATCCGTCCGTTGAGTACCGAATTTTGAATTTTATTACTGTTTTCGCGGCCATCTCCGAATTTGTGCAGTGCAAAACCTGTAACGGAAATGTGAAATTTGAAACTGCTTCTGAACGAGGACTCGAGTTTAAAATTGTTTTGTTGTGCGATCAGTGTCCATCTCGTAGCATAAATTCTAGTCCTTTTATCGAGCATTCTTATGAGATAAATCGGCGTTTTTTGTTTGTCATGAGAGTTCTTGGATTAGGGTTAAAAGGTGCTGCAAAATTTTGTGGATTAATGGACATGCCCGCTTTCCTAACACAGCCCACCTACGATTTAATTATGAAGAATATACATTCCTGTGTGAAAACAGCAACCGACAAACTTTTTCAGCATGCTTGCCATGAAGAAAAAGACTTGACTGCTGAACACCAAGGTGACGAAAAATCTGCAAAGCTTACCGTGTCCGGCGATGGAACTTGGAAAAAGCGAGGATATACTTCCTTGTATGGAGTGACATCATTGATCGGATATTATTCTGGGAAAGTAATTGATATCCTCGTGAAAAGTGCCTATTGCAAACAATGCGAAACTTGGAAAAGCAAACTTGATAGTGAAGAATATCAACAATGGTATGAAAACCATCAAGATGATTGCAGTTGTAATCATTCAGGTTCTTCTGGAAAAATGGAAGTTGATGCAGTGATCGACCTATTCAAGCGTTCAGTGGAAAAATTCGGAGTGCAGTACAGAAATTACATTGGAGACGGTGATTCTAAAACGTACTCCGGGATTTTGAAAGCTGCCCCATACGGTGATCAAGAAGTCGTGAAGAAGGAATTATTGGAAAGATGTGTGGGTGGTTTCACCCAAAACAATAATGAAAGCTATAACCAACTGGTGTGGAAGATCTCTCCAAAAGTACTTCCAGCCGGATCAAAAACGGTGGAAATGGCTGCATATATAGCTGCTGGCATCTTCAATGAAGGGACAGCTGCCCTTTTATATTATATGAATGCAATGGGCGTCTCACTTGGGGCCAATGCGCATTCATATACAGATAAAGAAGATGCGCAGCGAATCAAGATCTCCGACCTGAGATCACACGAGAGCACCAGAGAGGGAAGAATGGCTCGCAGACAGCATCAAATCGAATTATTAGAAGCTGCCAACGATGCGAACGGATTATTATATGGCCCTGGAATATATGACTCCATGTAAGTTGAAAAAAAACAAAATTTACCTCATGTAATACGTTTTTGAAACTTTAAACGCGTTTTTCTCAAAACTATGTTTTCAAAATCGGTGATCAAGATTTCTCGAAAACGGCTGAACCGATCAGTCTCAAATTTTAACACAACCTTTTTAACTAGATTTTTTAGTAATTGATCGAAGATTTTTTTTCTCCGATAAATATTTTCCATTTTATAAACAATTTAAGGCTTAAATTTTCGTTCAAAATCGAGTCTTTTACTTTGAGAAGTCGCCATTTCGTCAAAAATTATTTTTTCGCTAATTCCTTCGATTAAATACTAGATAATGTATTATATTAACGAAATTTATTTGGTTTTTTCATTTCAGATAATCCGGTCCAGAGATATCGTGATCACCGCAAAATTGTTTTTTTTTGCGGAGCTCTAGGAGATCGGCGATAGCAACATTCGCGATGATTATTTTTACAAATAAAAAATATGTTAATATATTATAAGGTTATTATAATATGTACACCAATTTTCAAATTAATAAATTGAATAGTCTGCGCGAAAAAAATTCTTGAAAATCCGTCTTTTTAAAGCCTTCTAACTGTATGTAAGCCCTTTAAATGTACATTTTCGTGTGTGTGTGTGTTAATACATAATTTGAAAAACGAGACCGCAGCGATCACGACGGTCACGGTAAAATTTGTATCGATATACAAATTATTCTTTAAAACCGAACGGAAGCGACAACGTATGCGTTAGATGTCGACGCTTATGGCATACGACACAGCAAGTTTTCGACATTTCTCGGGTTATTACGGCGTGAAGAGCTGTTCTTTGAATGGATGTAAAATCTAGCCGTATCGATTCGTCATTTTCACAGGGTAAATCGGCTTCGATCATTATCGAATCGAGTCAAAATTAACTTTCCGAGAGTTAAGGTAATTTAATCTCAAACCTTTCATCTTGCATTCTGTTTTAATCACCTCGTCGGGCTTCGCGCTATTTACGACCTGGTAACCGTAAAATTTGGGGCCTCCAGAAACAAACAACTTTATGTAGTCTGTAGGCTCCGTCAGCTCACTGGTCATATCGCCAAGGAAGTTACCGAGCGGCGGTGACCATTCACCCGGTCGTCCCGTGCTCACGAAAATCACCGAGTCGATGTCGTAGTACAGCACTCGTCGACCTAACCCCTCGAGATAACTATACAGTTTTAATCGAGCCTGAGCTGTTGTGTAAGCTGCGATTACAACGCTAGTTTGCGAAGATGGAATCACAGCTTCATCGATATTCACCCAATTCGCATACAATACGTTGTCGTTGACCGGAAGTAAGCGTCGCACCTCTTTATCACCTTCCCCCAGAAGGAGAAGCAGTTGCTCACGATTGTTTATCACCGTTGTCTGTGTTAAATTGTCCCGCTGATCGAATTTACCCCAGAACGAGTTCAGGCATAACTTCGCAACGGAACGTAGACCGGGGTTTTTACAGATATTGCCCGGATCTAGACGTATACCCTCCGAGCGCTCTGAATCTTCGATATATCGCGCTCGCGAGTCTACATCAGTGCATTCGCTAGGCCAACCATTGGCTTCCTGTTTAATCGTCAAAAAAGTATTGATATATTCGACAAAGAGACCACCCTCGCGCGTTACAGGATCGTACTGGGTCATCTCGTATTCCCAAATAATAAATACTTTTATAATTTTGTAGTCGAGTTCGAGCGCTTTCCGAACTTCGTCAACCACCCAGGTACCTGTAAACGCACGCTCATCGACATCTTCGTGCGGACAGTCTGACTGTGTTTTCTCTTCTGTGCATGTGCGACACAATGCGAAGAGCAGTTTATCGTGCATTCGTATGGGTAACACGGGATGAAAAAGATTTCGCGGCGGTAAAACTGTGCAACGGATCATACCATTGACCGTTGTTCCCAACGCCTCGTACGATCCGTTCAACAGTTCGTCATACTCTGTATCCACATATATCTTCGGGTGACCCTTCGGAAAGCAGCCCGTTTTCGATATGTAAGGATACAGAGAACAAAGATCAATATAGTGAATCTTTCCACCCTCAGCAGTATCGTACACTGTTACAGTGTTACCCGTACGGCCACCGTAAAACCCATCACGAGGATTCAAAGACGCAGATGTCAGACGAGGATGCTTGTACAAATACGCGTTGATCGCCGGATTAATGTGACGAAGCTCTTCAAACTCGCACTCCCACATGACTTCGAGCTGATACCCATGAGACCGAATCCTCGAGTCCATCGCTAGAGTACGCTCATAACGGTTCTCGTAAGACTCTTCGTTGGCGCGTGTCGGCTTTTCACGGTTGTCGGGGAAACAGCGCGGGCAACCGTCCCAATAACAACCGTGAAATTGGAAGACAAAGCGATCGTCTTCAAACTGCAAATACCCGTCAACGAGAGGCCCTTCAGGTAGCCTGACCTCTCGAGCTCAACTAGCGTAAACAATCTCATGCCCTATACATTTCTCGACCCATAAAAGCCACTGGTTGGACTGCCGTGAATGTCGATCCGCAAGCCTGTATCTGCCGTTCGGTATTAATCCAATCGTTTGCGGAACCAAAAATTTACGCCTAAATACCTTCGAGCACGCCGATGCAATTGTCGCAGCCTCCGTAAATAGACAAACATCGCCGGACTCGAAGAATATTTTCCGAAACTCTTTACAAGCCCGTCGCAATATGTCAACGTCTAGTACGCAATACTTTTCGATTTCTGTTTGAAAGTCATAAAGTTCAGCGGAATCGACCCTCTCCGTGTACCATTCGTAAAAAGTATTTAGAACATCGTGACTCATTGTGTCGGGCGAGTAATATTCCGAGGCGGGGAGTACCCCACAGTATCCTTGGTTCTGCAGCGTGTTAAAAAGGTGCGGAAAGTATCCCTTTTCTATTTTATCGTTAAACCCGGAGGCTCCCGGTAGAGAGCGCAACCGCATATGAAAGTAATTCATACTATCGATGAATACGGTACGACCTATACGCATCGATATTATCGAATTACCTGTTAGAATATCTTCGATTCTTCGAATTTTCGACAACGTATCGCAATACGAATTGGGCGTCAAAGGCCTTGGCGTTATGCGCGATACAAACAATCTTTCGAAACGCCGTTGTGCGGCATACTGCAAGATTCATCAATTCGGCGATTAGCGAAGTTCGAAAAACATACTGCCGCAAGCCACACCATCTGCAGAAGTTACCCGGAATAATGTTGTCCACATCGGACAAACATATTTCGCACAACTGTTGAGCCGCGCAAAGCGTGACAACGTGCTCGCGAGTATTGCCGTCCGTGCTAGAGCTGTAAAGTTCGTCTTGCCGCGTCTCGAAATCGTCAAAAATGAACAATGTTTTCAGATGCTCCCCGGGTTCCGGTAATTCACGGTCTGCCAGCGGTTGCATGTAACATCGCTCGTTGTACTCATGCACGCTACGACACAGCTGACAGAACGTTTTACCACATTTGTGAGCTTTTTGTGTGGTATCGAATAACTTTGTGCATTTTTTACATAATTTAACTGTCTCGCAAGCCGACTTTCTTTCTATATTGCGGGTATTGACACGGGCTTCTCGAGGCTTGAGATGATTTTCAAAACACGCCGCGCTGTGGAAAAATTTATGGCAGTCCTCGCATTCCCACCCGTCACCGCCGCTTTCCGTAACAGCGTTATCAACGGTCGAAACTGAACACGGCGGTGATGCGTAGCAACGCGGGCACTTGCTCGTGCACCGATTTTGATGCAAAAATCGGTAAGATACATTGCAAGGGGTACAGTAGTTCCGTTCACCCCCTGCCGCAAGAAGATTGGTAATAGGCGAATAATGATTATTATTTTTTAAATACGCAATATTTAATGTTATGTATGCAGCCGTGTTTTCAAATCGTGTTTGCGCATCAAAAATGGGATCTGTACTGTTACCGAGAGAAGCCCAGTCATAAACGCATATAGCGACCCTCGATGTCATAAAGTGTCGTTGAAACACCTCGAACTCCGCAGGGCCGCAACCCCGTGCCGGTACTACAACACGAGCCGCTGTCACGATTTTTTATGACGGATGCGTTCATAAAAAATCGATTAATTTTGTTTTGCGCATTTGCTAATGCCACGACCAGCTCCCGAGGAAAACACAACTTATCGGTGTTCCCTATTAAAATGACGGATCGATTACTCACAATTTTACTGTCCAAACCTCCCGTACCGCTTGCCATGTCGACGTACGTTACCGTGAATACAAGCATTTCGTAAACCAAAAGTATTCTCGCACTCTGGTTAACGCTGCACAACAGATCCCACAATTGCTCGGGATTGAATCGCCATACGGGTCTCAGGGATATACCCGCTACACCATCCGTCATACCCTGAGCTTCAAACGCAATACCGATCCGGTCGGTGGGTAAACTATCTTTTGTAAAATACGCGTGAATGTCCCGTATGGCGTTTCGTTTCCACGAGATTGTATTGACCCCTTGTGGCGGCGCGAGTAACGACATTTCGGTTTGACGCGATTTGATTTTAAAACGCCGCGAAAAATGCTCTTTTTCTTCGCCTATAACCCCGAAGCGCTAACCCACAGGTAATATACGGTCGTCATCGTCGGCATCCGCAATACCGCTGTTTC
Source organism: Listrodromus nycthemerus (assembly GCA_963978505.1). NCBI lineage: Eukaryota > Metazoa > Arthropoda > Insecta > Hymenoptera > Ichneumonidae > Listrodromus > Listrodromus nycthemerus. The sequence continues at coordinate 6,638,534 of OZ021685.1, forward strand.
CATCGCTGTCGTCATTCGCTTTACGAGCCATGTTTTTTACATTAATGTTCAAACTATTTCCTGGGCCCGTTAAACCCCCGCCCGTCTGTGGTTTATACAGTTCAGAACTTACCAATTCCTCCACAGCCGTTGCAGCCTCTGCCACCCATGCGGCCGGTACCACTGTTACTACGATGACGATGATGATGATGATGATGACGAAGACGATGAAGATGATGCTGACGACGACGGACCATCTGTAAAAAATAAATTAATAATTAAATAAAGACCCAACGTTTGTTTATATACATATATATATGTCGCATCGCTGTCGAAGACGTGGTTTGGGCGACGCACTCGACCTTTTTTTTACGATGTTTATGAAGGGCCAAGTGACGAGCGTCGAGCGGCGATACGTCGCCGAGATGTTTACAAAATACAGACTCTGTTGGTGGTGCGTGGTGCATGTACCACGAGTGGGTTGTATCGCGTAGTCATAATCCTCATCCCCCATCGCCAGACCTCTGTGGAGGGGGCGATTGAGCGGTACAAGTCGCGTCGGGTCGTTCAGCGACTGTATAAGCCCGCTCGAAAATCTACGACCTCTGACGATGACAAGACGACCATCCCAGTCGAATACCCATGGCCTGTCACCTAAGGCTTAACCAGAATTTTAAACCAGCCGAAGGGTATAAAGACCCGTTGCAACGCGTATATATATATATATATGGGTGTTTATGTATACAGGGGAAAGGCAATAATAAAAACTTACCCGATTCCGGTGACGAAACTCGCTGCATCCGATCAGCTTCGTCATTGAAGTCAGTCTCGGCTTCGGAGTCTTCATCTTCGCGATCGGATACGGGGTCGGGTGATGCTGGGCATCCCATGTGGATAACACCGTCGTCGTCGTCCTGAAACACCTGGGGGTCGTCAATGGCCATTTCTGTCCCACCGTGGTGTTCAAGGGGCCCCGGATCCGACGACGCTGGAGGTCCCATGTGAATAACGCATTGAACGTTATCTACATGAGACTCGTCACCTTCCGTCTCCAGACCGGAATCGTTATCGGAAACAGCCCGATAGGCGATTCCATTCGCTGAATCTGGAGACACCGGACTCTCCAGTTCGTCGACGACGACGACGACGTCCCGGGCTGGCAACTCGGGCTGCTCGATGGCTTCGGGATTCCGCGGATTTTCACCGCTTTCGTCGATCTTGACATCTTCCTCGAGGGGTATAGCCTACGCCTCAACATCCCGCTGGATGTTTTCGCGTCGCTCCATCACTTCACGCATGACATGAAGCCCTGCGCCGCCTCTTTCGCGCACCACCTGTACGGCGATACGTATAGCATCGCTCGAGTCATCGAACGCACCATGATCGTAAGCACGCCCGATGACCCGCACCGCTAACTGGCGTAGAATTGCGCGGAATTCGTGCTGGGCTTGCTGGAGATTCATCGATCTCAAGCTTGAATCCCAGCGCAACGTACAACGATGCGCGATCACGGCACTACGTAGGCGCGTTAAAGCCACCGTTTTACTGATGCCAGGCAAACGCAGAATAAGAATATCGCGGAAACCCTCACTCACTACGACTGTCACTTGCATGGGAAAACTGTCACAGAACTACCGAAAAATATGCTCACTTTGTCTGTTCTACGCTGACAACGATCACGCGAGGTGCTTCGGTAGACTTCTCGACAGAGAATTAAAATAGATACAAACTTCGAAAGACTTTATAGATTTTGCCCACACCCTACTACATTTTCTTTCTTCCCTCATTGGCGGGGGAGTAACGCTAAATTTACGGTAACGCTAACTTCGTTAACTGAATACAACCTTGTTACATAGAATTTCGCTAGAATTTTTTTCACTCACCCTGTGATTTTGATCTTGGGAACATCGTAACGAGGCGGCTCGAAATATCAGGATGACCGTGGCATGGGCGATTCCACTGTCTGCACAAGTAACCCCTGTGAAAAAACTCGGTCGCGCTCAAACGCTATAAAACCGAAACAATACCTACTCTTTCAGTGTAATCTTGGCGACGAAACATACCTCGAACTGCCTTCGGTGCTTTCCAACTATTTTTACGATGATGCACTAGCAGCGGGTGGTCGAAGATTTTCACAAACACCCTTAAAGAGTTCAAAACTTGTCGCGCGGGTATAAACCTTCACGATCACCTTCATGTGGAAAAGTGTGTCAATATTCTGTGCGCTGAATTACTTCTACACATTTCCGCTGACGAAGACCCCGAAAAAATCGATAAGATACGCGTCAAAGAATTGCTGAAGAATAATTTCAAATCTTCGAAAGAAGCCACTCAACTCCGTATGGACCCTGCATTTGTCGAATTTACATTCGACATAGTTTCCTTAGAGTTTTCTGTACTGTGTGCCGCGTACATCGCAAACCAATTGCGAAAAGCACTTGCTACTAAAACGAAACAAACAGTTTAAAAACGGTGTTACCCATGCATAAAATTATTCATCAGTATTATTGTCGTCGTTATACCTTTAACATTGATCGTTTTCGCATTCGTATACGTATTCGGTAATACTAATCGGCATTTGTTCGTCAAACTCTTGACATCATATATGTATATATAGGTATATGTATGCGTATTGTATCTTATTTGTACGATATATATTGAGGCCAACGTATGTAGGTGGGATGGAACGTGACGCATAAGTAATTAATAAACTCATATACCCCGATCATTTTGTTTTTTATTTCGCATAAAACGTTAAAAATTAATAATCATGGAAGAATTAATGAATATTTTTAAAAAGAGTGTACCTCTTATTGCCGGTAAACGGTTACCCTTCGAGTATGATAATATAGTGGGCGACTTTACCGACTGTAAAATAATGGTATAGTTTTAGACGACTGGGTAATGTTTGAGCAGCTGCGGGAAAACTCATTTACATACTCCTACCACCCATCGGACCACAGCATCCCAGTCCAGACGGTGGTGGGGAGCATTACACGGAATCTCTCTCGCCCCCCCCCCCCCCCTCGTTGGGCCCGCTGCAGCATACATGGTAGTAGCGATACCGTCTAACCGGTGGAAGGTGGTCGCGGGGGGGAGCAGCAGATCCCTCTATCACACTCACCACCCCCACCGCTAAAGCATACCACTCCAGTGGGTGGTGGGGGCATGACGTCACACATGGCGGGAGGGGGTGGAGGGGGAGTAACAGATGACCCTCTCTCTCGCAGTCACTGCACCCCCACCACAGCATCCCGGTCCAGACGGTATTGGGGGATGGCGTCAGACAGGGGGAGAGGGGGGACAACAGATGGGCCCCAATCTCCCCAGCCCTGTACACTACTACTGACGCCGCACTGCTGCAGTTGTTGTGGCTGGACTGCCGGCTTGGATGCGGGTCTTTCGGAGCGGCGACGGCAAATCTGCTGTCGTCCTGTCCAACGCGTTACTGGATGCGACGGTCGTCACCGTATCTGGTGGGGACGGGGGTGCTACGGTGTGGGTTCGCGTACTGTCGCCATGGGAAGCCTCTCAGGAGCTATCTCCAGTATTTGGAGTGGGTATTCACCCAGCTGCCAGGGGCCCTTGTGGTGGCGGGCATGCATGCAAACGCCGTGAGTCGCCTGTGGTACTCCAAGAACCGGTTCAGGGGACACGAGAATGCCGTCAGGGGTGGCGGATTCGAGGGCTTCATAGTCGCGAGTGACTTGGAGGTCTTGAACGAGCCATCCTGGCACTTCACGTTCGATGGACCTACGGGTAGATCGGATATCGATATAAGTCTGGGGAGGGAGATCGAGCGAGTGTACCAGGTAGGGTAGGAGATCCTACCCGAGCTGGTGCACTCGGACCACAACGCAATCTGCGTCGCCCCTCTCCGGAGGGACGGGGAGTCCGATCTTCCGCTGCCTGTGCTCAGGTGGCGGACCGTCGGCGTGGACTGGGCGGCGTACGGTGCCACACCGGTCCAGGCTGCTGACGGCCTGGAGAACGACGCGTTGGTGGAGGCGGGGTCCGTTGCCCTGGCTGAGGCGGTCACTTCCCTATTTCAGGGCGGGAACGACTCTTGGCTGGGGTGCGTGGACGCTGCTCCGCGACGAACAACCCGTTGGCGGAGTCGGGAGCTCACCTCGGCGAGGCGGGCCAGGGTGGCCCTCCATCGCGCCCGGAGGCGAGAAGATCCGGCGGAGGTCCAGGCGGGCCTCAGGGCTACGTACCGTGAACTGGCCCGGAGCTATCACCACTTGGTCCTCCAATTGGACGATTGGCGTCGTTTTGTGGGGGACGTGGGCAACGGCGACCCTTGGGGGACGCTTGTCGTATCGTCTGGAGTCGGCGGGCCCCCGTCGATATCGGTGGCGTGAGGGTCGGAGGGGCTCTCGCAACCTCTTGGGAAGCGAGTGCCAGGGCGCTGTTGCATCGATTCTTCCCTCAGCACCCAGGAAGGGAGCCACGAGGGGAGGAGGACAACTCAGCACATGATCCTCCGATCCCTATCACGCTGTCGAAATTGAGGGCCGCCCTCAAGCGAATGAGGGTCGGCAGCGCACCCGGGCCGGATAAGATCGGTGTCCGCATGGTGCGGATGCTGGTCGCATTCGTGCTGGATCTGGCCCTGGCTATGTACAATAGTTGCCTGGAAGCTGAGGTTTTTCCGCCCCAATGGAAGAGCGACCGCGTCGTGGCCATTCTAAAGGGCCCCGAGAAGCCGCGCGACGAGGCTGGGTCATACCGACCGATCAGCCTCTTGTCGGTCCTTGTCAAACTGCTGAAGAAGGTTTTGGTACGGAGATTAGAGGCGAGAGAGGTTCACTCGCTCGCGGACCGGCAGTTTGGCTTCAGGGCTGGCAGGGGCACCGAGGATGCGTAGCACCTGGCCATAAACGTGGTCGAGGAGTCCCCCCACAAGTGTGTGCGTGGCACATTTGTGGATTTTCAGGGGTCCTCCGATCACCTGAGCTGGGACAAAGTCCTCGGGATCTCAAGTGCCTCCGGATGCCCTGAATTGGGTATCTGGCGGAGCTTTTTCAGCCATCGTTGTGCGCACATGGCTTCTCGGTATGATCGTGTTGAGCTGGACGTGCAGCGGGGTTGTCCGCAGGGTCCATGTCCGGCCCGATTCTTTGGAATCTGGCCTTGGACCTCCTATTGCGGCGGCTCCGGGCCACTGAGTCCCTTGAGACGGTCAGGCAGTGGGGCGTCAGTGCGGCGGTCGAGGTCTCTCGGGACAAGACCGACTGCATGATGCTTCACGGCAGGTTCGCGAACACCAGACGCTCTCCTGGACCGTGTTGCCGTCCCTTCGGGAAAGAGGTCAGATATCTGGGTATCCTTGTGGGTGAGCGGCTCAACTTTGGGCCACACCTGCAGGGGATCCGGGAAAAGACCTTCTCCCTCGTTAGTCAGTTAAGGCGGGTGATGCGGCGGGACTGGGGTCTTCGGCGCCAGACCATCGGGTCTTGGTACCGGGGACTCCTTGTCCCGTGCGCAATGTACAGTGCATCGGGCGGGGAGGGGGGGCTTCGTGAGGCAGAGGGCGATGGCGCGCGTCCAGCTCAACAGGGCGCAGTGCTCGGTCCTCCTCGCCGCACTGTCCGTCTGCCGGATAGTTCGACGGAGTCAATGACGGTGCTCATGGGGGCGCTCCTGTGAAGGCCAAGTACGCCGAAGCGACGTACTTTTTCCGGCAAGGATAGCCAGGCCCGTGGGGCTTCCCCGTGTCGATGGCGAGGAGGAAGCCGCAGCGCTGTCCCGGGTGCGTGCTCTGCTGTGGGCGTAATGGGGGCAGCGCTGCAGAGGGTGGGAGATTGGCGGGACTACCCGCCTTTACGTGCCCGATCCAGCGCCTCCCGCCGAATTATTGAGGGGAAGTTGCTTCGGCCTCCCCACCGGTTATATCTTAACGGGTCACGGGTCGCTGAACGAGTTCCTCCATCGGAGGACTCTCTCGGCGACCCCGTTGTGCCGGTGTGGTGGGGCTGAGGAGACTTCATCTCATGTTTTGGTGGAGTGTCCTCTTCACGGGGAACGCCGAGATTTAGAGGAGATGGGGTGGAGCGTGGCGAAGACGGGACCTAGGACTTGACCGGGGTGGTCAATTCCCCCGGGAAGTTCGAGGCTCTCAGGCGTTTCGCGGCCTAAGCCTTCGACAGAAGGTCCAAGGGCCGGAGCCGCTTAATAGCTCGGCCGTATACGCAGGGGAGCGTGCAGGAGGCCGAAGGCCCCGGCCCTTTCAGGTTTGGCGAACGTGCGTAACCGAGCTGGCTCACCGGTGCCAAGGCTAGCTCGAGCCTTAACCGGAAGTGGGCCAAGTCGACCCACGAACGCCCGACCAGTGACGAAAACTGGTACCACGGGGGCCGGGAAGCCCGCTAACAGCGCGAGCCATTGGGTTGGACACGCGGGGGCAGTTGTTGTGCGTGTGAGTTGCGCATCATCTCAACTCGGGTGCGGTCCTGCGTAGGCCGTAGGGAGTTTGGAAAGTGCTCCCTCCCCTCGCCCTCGCCAATCCCCACCTGGTCTAAGCCACCGGGTGGGGATTGGCAGCCAAACCGACTCGCGGCGACACCCACGGGTGTGCCCGGAGTCTGGGCGGTGCGTTGGCCAGGCGTGATACCGGCCCCGCGCACATGGGTGCCGTGTCGCATGCCGTGAGGCGGAGACGGCACGTTAAACATAAAAGAGTGATGTTCACCCGGTATATCTGCCGAGCATTCCTCTATCCGCCACCTGAAGATGCGCCCGGTGGGAGTCGGAAAACCCCGCTTGGACATATGAACGTTAATAATAATAATTTTTATATTAATACGCAAATTTCTGACGTTTCTAGTCAAATGATTGTCAAGGATATATGTTATACTAATACTCAAACCAATATTTAAAAAATAACGGAAAATTAAAGTATGATTATGATTAAGCCATTTACTGATGGCACTTTATCTAACAAAGCCCGAAATATTAAAGACATTTAGGATCAATGTTTCGGCGAAATATGACTTCTGAAAATTCACAACTTCTACGCCTATTGTTTCGAGTTGCGTGTTTATTACGCCAATGCGTAACGCTCTAGAATATTCTTAATTTCCGAAATTTCTATACACGCGTTCTTGATACTTTTCCTTCTCTTCAGTGTTTCGTCATCCCTTATTGGGAACGGTTGTCGAGTATCGGAGTCTTCAGATATCTCGCCTTGTTCTACATTCGTTATAATTATTCTCTCCGTGTTTGAACGCATTGTGAGAGAAATAAATCGGTTGCGCATCAATCATTAAACGGACAATAAAGTGCAGTTATCAAAATAAATAAGACTACGGATTTTGAACCTGAATTTATTAAACAACCTTTTCCATAAAGTCGCTCCTCACTGGGATCCTTCGAGTTTATCTAGGTTTCTCTCAAACAATCAACATCTAAGCTGGCCAGAAGTGGGAGAAATAAAAAAAAAATGTAAGAAGAAGAACAACTACCATTTGTAATAACAGCTCCAAAATGGCGAGAATTCCATCAAAAATTAAAACTAGATAAAAAAAAATAGAAATTGGAAATTGCAGAGAAAGCTCTAAAACGAAATATGAACATGAAGAACATTAAGTTGAGAAGAAAAGAAAGAAAGAAGCGAGAGAAATAAAGAAGGAAGAAAAAGAAAGACAAAATAAAGAGAAAAAGGCTGGAATTGAGGGTAAGAGACAGTTGAAAAAAGAAGAGTCCGAAATAAAGAAGAACAAACCTACTAAAAGGGAAAACAAGTCAACATAGAATGTTTCCAATGTTGTTTGAAAACTTTCTATAGATTATTTTTCCGACCCAAATATCGACCAATAGAATTGCACCATTCGACGTCACGTGGTACAACCTACATGGTATTATACTGATAATTTTTTGATTATTTTCTCTGGTAGTTGCTATATATAAAAAACAAAACATGATCCAGTCAAATTAACCACACGTCAAACTGACAGGTTGAATTCAATTGTGATTTTTAATTGCACTAACCTGAATCTTAATTAAATGTTGTTTTATTCATTATGAAATTCTTATTTGTTAACTGTTCATTTCATCTCATGGTGCAATTCTATTGGCCGACATTTGGGACGGAAAAATAATCCCCCGAATACCACACGAGCTTCAAAATTATCTGGCATTTCCCTCAAGGTTCCCTGCAAACAAATAAAGTCGTCAAGTTTTTCAGCAAAAATCACTCGCGCTTCGCGCTCGTGATTTTTTAACCTGAAAAACTTGACTCCTTCATTTGTTTGCAACGAACCTATCGGGAAATACCCGATAATTTTGAAGCTCTTGTGGTATTATAAGTGATTATTTTTTACCATTCTAATTACATGAATATATTCTTTGCGTTACTTCGCATGAGAGAGCATTACGTGTTAAGAGATAATAAAAAAGATAATTACTTTCTGATATATTTTAAACATTATTATTTGATTTATCACCTTTTGATTCTAATTTTATAATGTTTCACTCTATAGTGGGAATAATTAATAAATTAATTATTTCCTATGGTATTTATGTGTTGAAAATCTCGAAAATAAAAATCTCAAAAATTAAAAATTCTCGTAACATATCGGTGCGATCATCGATAAATACAGTCAGGCCCATTGATTAATACTGGTTACGAAATTACTCGAAGGATTGTGCGAGTCACGCTAGTTTTAGGGGTTGCACGACAAGGAATGAACACCTTTTGCAATCTAATGAACTTGTGCACTGGTTTCCGTAAAAACAACTACGCCAAAATCATCGACTATATTTATGCAGCTGCTAAGTCATCATTCGATCTTTCATCAGAAAATATTGTGAAAGATGAGGTGAAAAAAAATGCCGAACATGGACGACCAGAAAAAATTCTCAAAGCCTCGGCGACGGTACATGGGAAAAGCGTGGGTTCAAATTACTATATGGTGTTTCCACGCTCACCGGTTAGTTCTCTGGAAAAGTGATCGATTTGATTGTGGAAAGCAGTTACTGCAGCGGCTTTACGTTCTGGAAAAATAAGACTCATACTAAAGAATATGAGGAATCACTCGAAAATCACGAAGAAAATTTCACGACGAATCACGAAGGCTCCGCGGGAAAAATGAAGGTCGATTATATGGTCGAAATGTTTTCCAGATCGGAGAAAAAATTGGCGTAATGTTTGGCAAGCATAGGTGATAGGGATTCAAAAACTTTCAAGGTCATACTAGACCTGAATCCTTATGGTGACGAGTTGACTGTTGTGAAAAGCGATTCCATGGGCCACACAGGGAAAAGAATGGGTACCAGACTCCGAAACGTGAGAAAAGAAAAAAACATTTCGGAAGAGGCAAATTGACGGATAACGCTGTGAAAAAATTCACAAAGTATTACGGTTTAAGCATTCGAAGAAATGTAGATAGTGTTGAACATATGAAAATCGATATGGCTACTTTTTACCATATTTTCTCGACAAAGGAAAAACCGAATCATGAATACTGCCCGACTGGACCCGAAAGCTGGTGCAAATGACAGAAAGCAATCGCCTTGGATAAAAATCTAAAATTGGAAGAACTACCACTATTATTTTACAATAATATCGAACAGCATTTCCTTCCAATTTCTGAAGACTTGTCTAGAGATGATTTCCTAGAGAGATGCTTGGGTGGCCATACCCAAAATGCCAACGAATGTTTCAACTCCCAAATACTTGAATTGTGGGCTAAAAATTGTTGAAATATCGGCCTACATTGCTGCCGGGGTGTTTAACGATGACTTTTCTTCAATCCTGAGGATAGCCTGCAGACTTTTCGTCGAAACCACAGATGAGGCGCGAATTGTACGAGAGGATCGGAGGAGTCTTTCTACGACGAAAGAATCTCATACAGCCTGGAAAAAGCAGCTAACGGAGGACCATGAGTTTTTCGAGGAACTCGAACGTCTATTGTATACGCCCGGAATAGCCGATTAATCCGTAAGTTACTACAATTAATATTTTTTCTCATGTTGAAACTTTAAACGCGTTTATCACAATACTAATTTATCAAAAACTGCTCGTGTTTTAGCTAAAAAATTTATCGACCGATTTAGATTAAATTTTGCGAGGTTACTCTCAGTAATATTGTCGCAAGAATATACCTAAAATTTAAAAGGTAGCGCGTAAATAAAAAATGGTTAGGGGTCAAATATGTCGAAAAAATGGTCGAAAATTCGAACTTTGGAGTAGAAAGGCTCTCAAATTCAGAATTTTGCCCTTTTTCATCCTTAGTAGGTATATCCTTTCCCTTAATATGTCTGTAAAAGAATGAACCTTAATAAATATTTTTCAGATCAACAGAAAAAGAGTGGCAACTGCAGCAGTTTTCGATGTCGCGGGAATCAGGCGTCCGGATAACCTTAATAACGCCGCCACTTTGTTGGTCATCCCAGAGAATTTTTTTTTATAAACTGGACAGTTCTAATAAACTTTCGCCCAAATATGAAAATTATTGAATTATTTTATTCCCTTTAACAAAATCTCAAAAAATACCTGTTCTTTACGCTCCTAAAGTGGTCTCCGGCCTTAAGTAAGTGGCCCTGCAACTCCCATTTACGTTAGATGAAAATTCTTGATACTGTGTCGGAGATAAAGAGGAACTTTTTTACCCGCTCAAATGGAAGGAATCGGATGATACCACTAAAATTTTCATCCGTTTTCCCTTGCCATTTTAAAAGATATAAACAATGGTTATTCTGACCACCGATTATTCTTTGGCGTTGAGATGTGTCTCTCTGATTTAATTGCATCATTTTGCGACGACTAAATCTGGATGCAAAAAAACGAATGGTTGTCTGCAATAACTGTTTCGTAGTCGTTTAAAAAAATTAAAAACAAATTGGAATTTCAGAGGCGTTACTAAATTGAATACATTCGTTTGGGTAAAAAATCGCCCTTCATATTCGACACACAATTGAGAGTTGCTAGTAGTCGGAACTGTCTCTGTCTCTTTGTCTCTTTGTTTCTCTGTCAGTAATATCAATTAGATTCTAAGCCCAATAAAGTGGATCCTGGAGTGCGGTCAGCAGCACAATTATGTTTAAACTTGTCTTAAGGAAAATTCAGTTAATACGAAAATTTGATGAAAACAGCGGTTGTTACTATGCGCCAAACACTTTTCCTATTGCCAAGTGAGCAAGATGTTTCATGTCAATGATGCGGTAATGTACGTTTGCTGTCGTAGTAGGTAGAAAGCACTGAAGTAAGATCTCTCATTAACGTCGTGTTAGCCTCACATACGACTGCGTAGGCGAGGTTGAAAGTGTATCCATAACTCGAGTACCTAAATAAACACGTTGTCTGCCATGATACAGATTCGTTTATATACCGTGCTGATCAGGTAAAACCAGACGGCGGAATAAGCATGGAGAAGGGAAATCTGAAATGTCATTGGCTGCGGTCCTTACTCAGCAGTGCGTTTCAACTCAGTGGCAATCGGATCGCCATGCGGAGGGAGACGGAGGGGGAGAGAGAGAGTGTGTGTGTGTTGGTGGAAGCATACGACGCTACAGAGAGTTTGAGTACATGCGGCCACCTTAACCTCAGGCGAATTCGAGTAAACAAAACTCAGCTACTGCTATTGAATAGTTAACGTAATCTCGATTGAATTCAATATACATGCCTGGATTCTTTCAATATTTAAGAGAGTATACAAAATGTTGATCAACAATAAAAATGAATAACGTATGAGCCATTCGGAGAAAAAAAAATGAACTCTAAAAGAATCATCCTCTCTGATGGTATTACAGACAATCTGTCGCTCTAACAGAATTTTTTTTTCCTTTACGAAATCTGAAAGGAATTCGTAAAAGGAAAACAGAAGTTGCGAAATCCAAGTTACAGATTCCACCAGTCCTGCTGGTGAGTATGTGGGACTCCCGTAGCCTACCCACTAAACCGCCCTCTCCTTTCGTTCTTCCCCCTACCAGGAACTATGTTAATATTACTTCTGATTGGAGGAACTGTCTGTGTGCATCTGTCTGTTTATTCGTTTTGTGTCCCGTCAGTCTGCCTGCTCTGTCACTCTAGGCAACCATCTGCATTTTTTCGTCTAAGTATTGTCTCTATGTAGGTGGCAACTAGTTGCCGCTGCTCCGCCGTCTGTAGCATCATTCCGACAATATTGTCCGGGGTGATGTTACCAACCGTTGTCTCCAGTCCTCGTCCGAGTGCTACCCAACGGTCGCAGTCGAAGAATGTATATTCCACATCGTCCCGTTCGTGTCCGCAGTACTTGCAGTTCGGTGTCCGTACTCTGTTCATGCTGTGAAGGTACCGCCTGAAGTGTCGGTGGTTGCCGCATCCTGTCCTGTATCTGTTTTGTCTTTGTCATCGTTTTGGCATTGTGCTGTCGCACAAGTCGTTTATTAGTCTGGCCGTCGCGTCTGTTACTCTTTCCGCCCTTTGCCGGCCAGGCAGCTCGGGGGGAATTTTCGTCACGGGGGCTGGTGCTGTGATCAGCTTCTCCGAAAATGTTTGTCCGTCGAGTTTGTTGAAATCCCATCGCGGGGGGTGGTGGTTCCTTGTTCGCCTGGTTTCTGTCTGTGCCGCCGCTTTGAAGGAAATGTACTAGTGGTCGCTCGCTGTATAGTCCTCGATCACCCGCCATCCCCTCAGACGGGGCAAGATAGTGTCCGACGTCATCGTCACCTCAGGGATGAAGTCTCGAAACCCTGGTCGTCTGTACGTCGGCGTATGTCCTGTGTTTACCACTGCTAGGCCCAGCCTTGCGGCCATCTCCAGCAGTAGTCGTCCGCGTCTGTTCGTTTCTGTCATACCCCACTCGACCGTCCTCACGGTGAAGTCCCCCGCCACAATGGCATCCCCGGGCAGGTCCCTGATCCCGTCTTCTAGGAGTGCCACTTTCCTCTCGAACTCTGCCGCGGTGCAGTTGGCTGTCAAGTAGACACTAACTTAAGTGATAGCGCCGACTCTTGCCCAGACGTAATCGTCCCCGGCACCGCAGTTGGAGACTAGGGATTGGGCGGCCTCCCTTACACAGATAGCCGTAGTCCCTGACTCGTTCGTGATATACGTCTGGGTTGCCCTTCTCCTGTATGGTTCACACATGATCAGGATGTCCGCGTCATGTACGTCGGCTATCTGTGGTAGGAGCATGTCTGCGGTCCTACTTCGGTTCAGGTTTCCCTGAACTATTCTGTCCATCTTTCGGCCTGCTTCCTCCACTCCTCCAGCGCGACTCGGAACATGTCACAGCTCCCGCTTCCGGCGAGGTGCGCCACGTCCCTGTGCCCGGCTTCGGAGCACAGTGGACAGATCGGTTTGTTTTTGCAGTCCGTCGCGTGGTGTCCAGATGCGCCGCACTTGCGGCAGCATTTCGTCCTGTCTTTATCATTGCCTTCAGCCTTTACGTGGCTGAATCCCAGGTATCTGTAGCATTTCGCCACCGTTAGTCTTTTTCGGACGCGGCAAGACACCCAGCCTATGACGATCCGGCCACGCCGAAGCAGCGCGTCGACTTCCTGCTAATCAAGTTCGCAGATCGCCATGTACCGCTCGGCGTGGTTCGGCCTAAAGATGTGGACCCGAAAGTCCTCTCGCGTCCCGTCTACCGTCTCAGTACGTCTGTTATGTCCTGGGGTCTCACGCACAGTCCAGGTCCATAATCTCCAATTGGGTTTTCGAGGTCATAGCTCTGACAATGCCCGCTTTCCCGATCGCGCCTTGGATCTGTTGTCCAAACTCGTCGCGCCCGTCCAGTTTGTCTGCGTCTGCTGGGAGCTTCACCAGACACAAGCCGTTCTTCGTTTTTCTGAGGGTCGGCACCTGTACGTGGCTCTCCCTCGGGTCGATCGTCGTCCTCATTTTTCGTACTATGTCGGAGTACGTCGTGTCCCTGCTCGGTTTGACCAGGACGGCCCAACCCCTTTAGCGGGGGACTGGTCCGCTTCGGTCAGATCGGGTTTTTGCGTCGGTTTTTTTTGTATTCCGTTTCCATGTCGCTGTCTGCCAGCCTGTGGCCGGTTTCGTCATCGTCGGCCGCTTTTGGGAGGACCCTGGCGTGGTTTCGTCCCAGTTGTTTCGTCGTTGCTGTTTCTTCTTACCGACGTCTTTTTTATGTCCACAAGACTTTCTCCTGAAGCCGCTTTCACCTGCTTATGCAGCGCGATGGCAATAGCCTCAAGGATCGTCTTGATTCCCGTCTTTATCATCATGTTCATATTTTTCATCGCCGTCCCGTGTATGAGCCGAAGTACTTCCGGTCTCCTTTGCTGTTCGTCGTCGTGGGTGCTTTTCCAGTCGTCCGTACTTGCCTGTCTACGGCAGAGGCGTAGCTCGCTACGCTACCGCCGCTTGACGTGCTGCCTGTCCTGATTCGTTCTGGTAGGTTTAGTAGCGTCCTGTTCGTTTCCTTGTTTCGTGTCGTCCTCCTCTTCGCTGTGCACAAATTGCGGCCCTCAAAATCCATGCCGCTGCCCGTGGCTACCGGGCCGTTCATCCGATCGGAACCCGGGGTGGATTCCCCCTGAGAAGGGGTTGCCACCTGAGGTACTTCCTTGTTTTTTTTTGTGCATTTCCATGCTTGTTTATCCCGTTAGGCTAAGGTGCCTCGTGTTTGCGACTCCACGTACCGCGCTGAGACAACACACGGCCCGCAAGGCCCCCCCTCCCTGTGTGTCCAGTCCCCTCCCTGTGTAGTGTTCACGAGGCTTCGCGCCCGTGGCGGCGAAACCGAGCTGCATTCACGTGAATTTATAAGGATCCCCTTTATTGGTTTTCGGGTGACCCCGTTTATAAGGGTGCTCCAGCATTCGCTTTTCCGAAGCACCTGTTTATAGATCCTCCGAGCATTCACTTCCCTGGTTTGTCAAATGGGCCTATACGTGTGGGTGTTTGTGTAATGCGTAAAGTGCGTGCGTGTGTGTGTGCGCGCGCGCGTGTGTGTGTGTGTGTGTTTATATCGTGGGTAGGTAGAAATCATCAAAAAGACCCTTGGCAACCCGTGCTGCCTAGGAGTGTGGGGGTTTTTAGCCACTAAAACCACCTCCCATCGTCCCTGCCTTGTCTTACTCCCGCGGGAACGCAGTCAGGCATCACTTCGCGGGACAAGGGATCGGCTATGGCCGCGTCAAGGTGTTCTTCTGGCTCGTGTCTTGACCGTTCTTCTGCACACAACTTCTTTAGGACTACCGCAGTAAAGTCCTCGATGCTACTCCATGAATCTGCTGCGTTAAGCATGAAATTCACGACGTTCTCTGAAGTGATCCGCTGGCTGAGATGCTCTTGGAGCTGGTCTCGTTCGTTGTGAATGCGTGGGCACGTGAAAAATACATACTCCGCGTTTTCGGTGACGTTACAGGCTGGGCGATCCTCACTGTCATTCAGCTTAAAACGGTGGAGGTATTTCCGAAAGCATCCATGGTCCGTTAGGAATTGCGTTCAGTAGAAACCTACCTCGCCATGTTTGCGTTTCACCCACTGCTCGAGTGATGGGATCAGCCGATGTGTTCATCTGCCCTTGCGTGAGGTATCCCAGCGCTGCTGCCAGAGCCGTAATGACACTGTTTTTTCTCCTCGGCAATCATCTCCTTGTCGAGTGGAGTCTGCCGACCTCGGGTGTAGATCCTATTTCGCTCGTCTGCAAGAATTTCCAGTGGTGGCATACCCGCCACTACACATGCTGTCTCGTACGATATGGTGCGGTACCCGGCAGCAACTCTCAAAAGAGTTCCGCGGTATACCGACTCGGTTTCTCTTCGGTACGAAGCTACCTTAAGCGCTTCGTGCCAAATCGGCGCAGCGTACAACAGTATCGATGCTATAACTGTTGCAAGCAGTTTCCTTCTCGCTTGCATTGGGCCTTCGATATTCGGCATAAGTCGCGCTAGTCTCGCGCCGACATTTGCACCTTTAGCAGCCATGTTCTCAATATGTTGCTTGAAGTTGAGCTTTGCATCCAGCATCACTCCGAGGTACCTGATATAGGGTTGCGACGTGATGTGGGTGTGTGTGCGTGTGCGTGTGTGTGTTTGTGTGTGCGCGCGCGCGTGTGTATGTTTTTATAAAGAGGTACGAAAAAAAAGATCTTCAAAAGACACCGCCATCGTTAACTCTGCCGCCCATCTTACGGCGGATATCGATAGACGGTAGTGTGGAGATTTCCACCCACTAAAAACAACATTTCTCTTCCCCTCTCCCCGTAGATGGTACGGGGAGGACTGGATTAGAACCGCGTTAGCATTATATCAATCCAGTCCGTGCTGCGTCTTGCGACGCCTACTCCAGGCTACTGGTCCCTTTCTGAAATTATTTCTTTCAGAAGGTGCTGTGCATAGGCCGCAACGGCTGGCCAGTTTTCTTCTTATTTGATCATAGGAGTCACCAGGCTTGCGGGGGAGAGCCTGGCGCCTATGATCTCTTCGGTGCTGCTTCTATAGTCCCTCCACCGTTCACACTCAAAGAACGAGTGTTCGGCGTCGTCGATTTTCTCCGGGCAGTATTTGCACGTTGACGTGTTGTGCAAGCCCATCTTGAAAAGATAGACGTTAAACTGCCCATGTCCTACTGTTAATAGCTTAGTCAGGAAAAAATCCGTATTCCCGTGTTTCCGCGAGAGCCAGATGCTGATGTCTAGAATCATGCGCTTCGTCCATCTGCCCGTCTTCCCTGTTGTCCATCGATTCTGCCACTCTTGTAGAGGTTGTTTCTTTATTCTCGTTCTTGCCTCCTTGGAGTTGTCGCCCTTCATTTTAGCGTCGTATAGTTTTACCCTCTTGAACGCAAGTAAATCGATAGGAGCGGCACTCGCTGCGACCAATACGGCTGCTTCAGAGACCGTGCGGTAGGCACAGGCTACCCTAAGAGCGCCCCGCCGCTGTACCGCTACTATCTTGCGCCGATATGTCTTCTGATTCAGGATGTCAACCCATATTTCTGCTCAATATATCAGTACTGAGTGGACTGTTTCCATGAGCACTCGTCGCTTTTTCGTTTGCTGTCCCGTGGTTTTTTTGATGATCCTGGATAAACTAGATACAATCTTGCTGGCTTACGAGCATGCTTTTTCGAGGTGTTCTCGAAACGATAGCTTCTCCTCGATCACTACTCCTAGATAACGCAGTGCCCTTGTAGATGTCAATGTGGTTTCACCCACGTCGACGACGAAAGGCTTTGGGAAACAACTTTTGTCCAGTTAAGACGACCATCTCAGTTTTCTGCTTGGCGAGTTTCAAGTGATGTTTCTGAAGCCAAATCTCAATGACGTCGATGGTTTCCCGAACGAGTAGTTCTGCCTCCTGAGCACTGTCCACTACAATCGTAGCCGCTACATCGTCCGCAAAACCCGTGAGTTCCACTTGTTTGGCAACGGGATTTCCAGGAGCTCGTTGTAGACCGCGTTCCAAACATCGGGCCCCATTATTGAGCCTTGTGGCACACCAGCTGTTATGTGGTGTTTTTGTGGGCCTTCCGTCGTTTGCGCCATCAGCGTTCTGTCGTCGAGATAGTCGTCAACAATCGCCAGGTTTTCTGGTTCAGCATCAAAATTGTTCTTCACGGCATTCAGGATGTCGCCTCAGATTGGGCTGTTGAAGGCGTTTTTGATGTTTAGTGTGCAGACAAAACACACCTTACAAGCTTTAAGGCTACCAGACCATGCTTTCCTCGCTATCTCCGTGACTGTTTGGATTGCTCCTATTGTTGATCGTCCTTTTCGGAAACCGTGTTGGTTAAAGGCGAAGCCTCCGGCCCGATCAATGGCGTTGCGAATTCTGCCTTGAATAAGCTTCTTAAACAGATTGCCTGTAACGTCCAGCATGCAGAGTAGTCTAAATAACGGAAGCGTTATAGGGGATCCCTTACCTTTGATGCACGATAAACTCCTCTTTGCATTGTGTCGCACATGCACAGAGGAGAAAACACAGTCAGTCTGTCCGCACGAAGATGACAACGAGTGTGAGTTTACAGGTACCTGGGTGTTGGACGAAGTTCGGGGAGCGTCCCACTTTTCCTGCCACCGTTGGAGGCTGTCCTGTCGCATAATTCTCTTCAGCTCCTTCTGCTCCCCTGGGGTGGCGCCCCGCTGCTCGTACAAGTGCTGTCTTTCCACAGCCAGCACCTCTACGGGCATCATTCCTGCGATGACACACACAGTGTCGTCGAACACTGTGCGGAAAACGCATGATACCCTTAGCGCACTGAACCAGTGGACTGCAGCGACTTCCCTTCGATATTTCTCTATTTTCAGGACTTCACCCCATATGGCTATTCCGTATGTAAGTACGGACGTCACCACTGAGGCCAGGAGTTTCCTCCTGCCTTGACGAGGGCCCCCTATATTGGGCATGAGGCGCGCTAGCGTTGTTGCCACTTTCGCCGCTTTTGCGGTGGTGTGTTCCGCATGCTGCTTGAAGCTAATTCTCGAGTCTATCATTACTCCCAAGTACCTGATGTACGGCTGAGAGGTGATCGTGCATTCTCCCACGTCGAGAGTTATCGTCTCTAATTGCTTCCTGCTTGAGAAGAGCACAGCTTCGGTCTTGTGATTAGCCAGTTTCAGGCCGGCTAAGCACATCCATTGCTGCACTTATTATATGAGTCAGCAAAGATGCGAATGCTTTCTTCCAGGTGCTTTGTAGTAATTTTAAGCCCCACATCATCCGCAAAGGCTATCATCTCTACCTCCGGCGGTAGCTTCAGTTTCAGCAGATCGTCATACATTATATTCCACAGAAGCGGACCCAGCACCGAGCCCTGAGGTAGCTCTTGATCATCTTTCGCAGATACTGCGGCGTCTCCAACCTGTTCAGAGCTTGGCTCCAGCGATTGCTTGTTTTGCAGTGCCGACCACGTGGTTGATTGCATCAATCGGCGACCTCCCTTTCCTGAAGCCGTACTGGTTCTCCTCGAGGAAAGGCCCAATGGCTGATTCGATCCGGTTGTGGATAATCCGTTCTAGTATTTTCCCGGCAGTATGCAACACGCACAATGGGCGGTATGACGACGGGTCGTTAAGTGGTTTATTGCCCTTGAGCAAGAGAACAAGTTTCTGCCTCTTTCATCGTTCGGGGAACATCCCCTCTGCGAGGCATGTGTTGTACATGTCTAAGAACAGCTCTGGGGCTCTGGTTACTCCTGCCGAGTAACCGATGATTTCGTCCTCTTTTTGGCGTACTTCGTAAACGACAGGCTCCTGTGTGGGAAAAAGCGTGGTCACGATCCTCCCCAATTGGTCAGGACATGTGGGTTGTTGTGACTGGCCCTTGAGCTTAGTCATAACGATCTTATAGGGCCTCCCCCACGGGTCATTGTCCACCTCCTCGATCAGTGTGGTCCAACACTGCCTTTTGCTACGCTTGATAGCTTTGGTCAGTTTGGTTCGGGCCGGCTTAGATGCCGCCTCTAGTGCGGCAAAGTTTGGTTTCTTCCAGGCTCGTTGTGCCAGCCGTCGTACACGGTTGCTTTTTGCACGAAGCTGTGCTATTTCGTCGCTCCACCCGACAAGGGCGTATGTGGGTTTCCATTCCTCCGACGAGGCATGGCGGCATCACATGCTGTTACCACCTTTTTCATGACGTCGTCAACCTTTTCCTCCGCTGTTGTTCCCTCAGCGAAACCTTCTTCAATGCATGCACAGAGGCATCCGTATCGAATGCATTCACTTTCCAACCAGCGAACTTTTTTTCCTTCGGTGCTCGGCTTACGCATCGCTGTTGCCTGACGATGTTCCATCTAATAGCAAGATGGTCACTCAGGGTGCAGAATTTTATCACTCGCCAGCAGTTTCCGCGTTGTGCAAGGCCGCTACTGACGAATGTTAGGTCGACGATTGAGCTCCTTTCGCCTCGGACAAATGTCGGCTGCTCTCCATCGTTAAGCAGTGTGAGGTTCAGTACGGAGAACGCTTCCAGAAGTGTTTGCCCTCTCTTCCTCGTCTCCCTGCTACCCCATTCCACTGCCCAGGCGTTGAAGTCGCCGGCAATTGCCACTGGGCAGCGGCCTTTGGCGTCCATGACCAGTCGGTCCAGGCTTTCTTCGAATTCCTCATGCGACATGCTAGGGGGCATATAACAGCTGTACAGGTGTACGCCATTAACTTTTGCTCTCACGAAGCAGTCCTCTGTATTCGTCATAGTTTCTAGGAAGGCGTGTTTCCCACAAGCCCAGATGGCAGCCAGGCCTGTTGCGTCTACCTTCCACGACGATCCATCCAAGTTCCTGTATTGATCAGCAATTTGGACTGTATCTATCTTTTCCTCACGTACCGTCTGTGTTAACAGGTCTTGTGCTGCCTCACAGTGGTTGAGGTTTAGCTAAAGGATTCTCAGCGCCATTTGTGTATTATCGCCTGGTACGCCTTCATGTACACCGGGCATTTGTTGCTGCCAGTTACATGATTTACCTTCTCTCCGCGTTCCTCCTTGCAGAGAATGCAGCAGACCGCTGCGTTGCATATGTCGGCCTTATGTCCGTCAGTACCACACTTCACACAGAGCTTGGATCTGTCCACTGGCGATCGGCAGATTCTGGCGATATGGCCAAACAGCCAGCAGCTGTAGCACTTAGTTGGTCTGACCACCTCTCGCACCCGACAGCCTGACCAGCCAATGCGCACCGTCCCCTTATCCAGTAGCTTCCTCGCTCCTTCCATCGTCACTTTCAGTAGAGTCGTCCGTGTGCCGCCGTACGTTTTCCGTACTGACACCACTGACTCCAGCTTGCCTCTGTCGCCGAGCTCCTTCTGGACTGCCTCGTAGACTTCTTCCTTTGTTGTCGTTCCATCCAGGCGCAGGACTTCTATCATCGCCATCTGAGCTCTAGCACTAGTGATGGCGTCATCGCCAAGCACGTTATTTATAGCCGCGCTGAATTCAGCCATTTTCCCTTGGCCAGTCTTGTTCAGGACCAACAGGATGTTTCCTGCAAATGTCTTGCGGACGCCCGCCACCCCTTGCCCTACTGCCTGGAGTGTCGGGTCTTTCTTCACTTTGGTCAAGACTTCGGCAAAGGACTTCCCGTCTTTCGGCTCTACGATGAGTGCATTTGGGCGTACGCGTCTGCTTCGCTGTCTCTGCTGCTGCTGCTGCTGCTGCTGCTGCTGCTGCTGCTGCTGCTGCTGCTGCTGCTGCTGCTGCTGCTGCTGCTGCTGCCGTCGCTGATGCCGTTGCTGCTGTTGCACCACTTCCTCTTTCTTCTTTTTCTTCTTTTTCTTCTTCGTCTCCACTTCTTCCCACAGTTGGTCTTGCTGCACGTGAGCGTCGGATGGACCGTCCGTGTCCATCACGGGGTCCTCACGTGATCCGCGAGGCGTTTCCACCCTCCTTCTGACCTTACTGACCCTTGTCGCCTCTGCTTGGGGAGGTGATATCTCCTTCCTCTTTGGGCTTTCCGCATTGTCTGTTCCGCTACTCAGCAAGTGTCGGACAGACCTAGGTTGCCCGAGCTCGGGAGAGGTCTCGACTTCTGCACACTTCTTTCCTGCTCTTTCCTCCAAAGCGGTGAAGTCTGCATCCAATCTCTCGATATACTCGATCATAGAGTAGATTTGCTGACCGAGCTTTTGAAACTCCAGTCTCCATGACTTCACGTGTTGCTCACTTGGAGGTGTGAACACCGTAAGCACCAACGGGGCCTCACGCTCCACCCCAGCGATACTGCAGTCACTGGTTGATGACGAACGGGAAACTGCTTGCGCACTCCCGATCGTCGGATCCCTCTCCTGCACCGCGTCGTGAGTTTGGCTCCCCCCAAAATCCATGGAGCCAGCACCAACCACTGGGGCTTTCACCCGATTGGAATTGGCAGCGAGATTTGCTACTAAGGGCTAGCTCGCTTGGGGTAAGTATCGTTGAGACTCACTTGCCATCTTTGGTTTATCTTCGGGGTACCTTCCCCTAGGTTTTTTTTTAGAGGTGTCCTTCCTCTTCGCACCGCGTTTGGTCCGCGAGGGCTATTTTATTTCGCCCCAGTCCGCCGGTCGCTCCGACAGAGTCACTGCTTCCGGTGATATCCTGGAAGGACTTCCCCCTCCCTGGAGGGGTGTGTGAGTGTACGAGTGCATCGTGTTCAGTATCGAGTGTTCCCGCTTCTACTCCTAATCACAGCTGGCAATCTTTGTCCCATATTCGAAATGCAATTTCGGATCATCCGTTGAGGGATCTGACGCCAAACTCTAATCAAAGCGTTCTCTAATGCTGGTAAATTGTTCAAATTTGGATAATTTTGTTGCAATCGGCGGCCCAATATGTCCCAGACGTGCTCTATAGGATTCAGATCAGGACTCATTGCAGGATGATTCAACAATCTGATGTTGATTCTGAGGCCTAGCATTATCCCGCATAAAAACGAATCCTCTCCTGTTTCTCGCTAAAGGTAACACCTGAGGTCGCAAGATGCGGTCGATATAACGCTGAGCATTGAGAGTGAGACCAATATTGAGTTATAATGTAGAACATTTTACGGTTCCGATACTGAGTTGTCGGGCCATCGCTCATAAAATGTATTTTTTTAATAGAGGGAAACAGTGAAAGGTAATAGTCAAGGACTTGCTTCAAGTGGGCAGTAATTACAGTAGGATCATGTTATGATTGAGTTAGGGTAGCAAATCCCTGAGAAAATTTCTGTGCATAAATAATTCCCGTATGCAACGTACATTGTGTTCTGCGAGCTCCAAAATTGACAGATTGGACCTCAGATCCCTATTCGCATGAATAGTTTTCACTGGAGTGAATAAGAACAACTAATTCGTCTGCACTCACGTTATCCAACAACGTATTATTGAATATTTTTTTATGAAAAATTCTAAATTCATGAGCCATAAATGGAATTATTTCTTGTTTTAGTAATTCTATGGCCTCTTCTACGGTACATGTTATTTTATGTTTCGATGTTATTTTGACAGTAATTGGTTTCTTAGTTTTTTCACTAAGTCTCTCTTCCAACGATAATACCCACTTCATAAAATCCATTTGACTTTTCACATTGACGTTACTCAAGTCAATTTCGATTTCCTTATGCTTGCAAAAATTACAGCTTCGAGACAGTCATTTTTCTGATCCATTATCACAGACTCGACTCTTGATAATTTTTTCTGAAGTATTTTTTCTAATTATTTTTATTCGATCAAGAGCACTGACTAGAAAGAAGAGAAAAATTTGTATGCATAAGACACGCACATGTAATGCGCTGTGTTACGTGTGAGTTCGACACAATAACGAGGACGATATTTGGCGAATGTCGAATATAATACTTTGCCGTACTTTGAGCACAGAACTTGGCGTGCATATCAATAATATTGCAGTGTGTTCGAATTTCCATCTATCAAATTTAACGTGTTGATACTCTGTTACCATGCGCGATTGTAGCCCTGGCTTTTCGCAACGGCTTACGACGTACGTACACAAAACCAAGCGCGTTTCGTACTCCCGAATTCCCCTTCGGCCCTCGCGATCCTCGGCCCAGGCTATTCACGCGTTCTTACCCGAAAAATTAGTGATCCTCCGAGCGTCGAGACAGCAACACTTAGCTCGCGTTACTCGATCTCGTCTTTCGTCTAATACTAAAACTTCAATTTAAAGCAACTTGCACTCACGCCGAGTTGCAATCTAACAAAACCTTCGCGTAACCCGCGCATTCGTCTGCCGTGTGATCCACGTCGACATTGAATAAATCTTTTGTTAAACTCTGAATCATTATTACAGTCTGCTCCATTTTTCTCACCACCCCGAAGTTTTCCCTATCCTCCAAAATTATCTACGCGTTTCGAATCGGCGCAAAAATAATATTAAATAAGATCCCACGTTAATCGAAGGACGTGCGCGATCACAGTGCATGTATCGCTTTGAAATTATTCGACCAGTCAACTTGACAAAACCTTTTTTCCTAGGATCAATTTGACTATTATTTTCAAAAAAACTTTTTTTATGTACTTTCAAGGAGCTTGACATTTCGGAACTCTTGAAGCGACTGATGGAATAATATCTTTCCTGATTTGTGATAACTGTTTATATTTTTCAACCATCTTATTAGTCACAACGCGACTCAAAGTCTGTTTCAACCTATGACTTTTACGATTTTTATACGCATCTTTAATTTGCTGAATAAAAACCTCATGAAATTTTTTTTTTTCTAATATCATTATCAACATGTTTATATTTAAAAAATCCATCAACAGCAGTTTTTAGAGAAGTCGAAGAAGATTTTTTGAAGGCGGTCAACGTTTTTCTTTAACTCCCCGTTTGTTTTTTTTAATTGATCATTTTCTCGATACAATTTTCTTAAATTTCTTTTAATCCTTTTTTACCCACCAAAGCTTGTTTAGAGATATTATTATTGTTAATGTTCTTGTTGAGGTTATTTATCTCACTCATTTTTTCAACTGAGGCATTATTTTGCAGTTTTTTTAGCCCGCGATGATTCTTGCCGTTTATTTTGTACTTTACGTCGCGATTGTTTTTTACGCTCAGTTAACTGGTAATAGATTTTAGTTTATTATCTCGTTTTCGCTGCTCATTTCGCTCTCGTTCTTTTCTACAATACTCTTCATGAGCCTTTCGATTTTCTCGTATCTTCTGTCGATGTAACCTCTCTGCTTCTCTCTTTTTACATTTTTCATCTTGCTGAACTTAGCTAGTTTTTTAATTCTGTTATAATTCATCTTTTCTACTTGTAGTCAATTGATAATTGCACAAATTGTGATGTCCAGGTATATTTTTCAGTCTTGTTCGAAGTATTGGAGCCATTTTTTATAATCCTAAATCAATTAAAAAAGAAAATAAATAAAAACATTGAGAAAATATTAATTCAAATATTTTTTGTAATTTCTATCATGGTGCTGACATCCACGGTACTAACATTTTATAGTGTAATTAACTTAACCAAATTTTTTACACATAATAAAGATGATTGTTTAAATAATTGCAATTTCATACGTAAAATTAAATTTATATTCAGTAAAACTAACTCAAATATTGTATTGACGAGCGTAAACTTCAGTACTATGGTACTAACATGTAATTTTATGACTTCCCTTTTTAAAAACAAAACAAATTATTTCTGTCATAAAATAGGGACTAAAAATAAACACACAGCTGAGAATGGTACATAAATAATTCTTCTTTAAAATGCCGCCAGAGCGAGCCAGCGTAACTAACTAGAAGATAGCGCTTTGGCGGAAAATATTTTGAATTTGAAAATTATATGAAATTCTAGGACATAAATCAATGATTATTATTCCTATCTACCCATTAATATTGGGGTGTAATCGCAGCATAATTTTATTAAATATACAATAGATTTTATTTAGAAAAGCTCATCTTTAGATTAGAAGACGACTATTTGTAGAAATTTAAATATATAACTTAAAATACGAAATCAGACATGCCACGGTACTGACAATTTAGGTATATTCTTAAAAGTAGTTCGTGGTACATGAAAACTAATGTAAGATACAATGTCAACGGTAGAATACTATTGAATTTATTGTATTTACAATTTTTTAATCAGAAAACATCATGGTGAATAATAAATAAAGTACTAGACGAAAAGATTCACAGGTATCTGAGGATCACCCATATAACCTGCGTCTGAAATTAGAGCACGACCATTTTTTTATTCGCAATATTTACAATTCATAACTAGTTCTAATATTCTTGCCTATGTAATCACACCGTAGAGAATCGTGCACGCTACATACTCGTCTTTTCGGAAGGACGGGCTTATAAGGCTTTGATTCTGTGTAACTAGATCGTGCGATTTTTTTACCCCCTCTCTAGCGCGTCGCGCGCCCGGCACACATGTAATCCAGTGTGTCGGTGAGTCGGAAAGCCGAGCGGAGTCGAGGGAAAGCGAGAACGACCGAAAAGCTAAGGGGAATTAAGCCCCCTTCCACGCAAAACGGAGAGGTAACGCACACAACTGTTAGCCTTCGTCTGTGTGAAATTCTCGGAATCCGACTGTTACCGAATTGTACGGCGGGAAAAAATAATGGAGCGAATAGTATTATAAGTAAAAATATGTGGAGATCACCTGGAAAATAAGCAATACCTAATTTAAATAAATAAAACTATTTTAAACAAATATTCTCAATATTTTTTAGGAAAAAAACCCCAACATTTTTTTTCCAGAATATGTATATGCTTTCAATTACAGGTAATAATAATAATATCAACGACAACAACAACAATAATTTTAGTGATTACTATTAGTATTCTATCTTACTATTACTATTACTATTAGTCTTTCGGCTTCAAACGCGTGGAGTCCCGTGTTCAAGACTGCGACGAACCACTTATTTTTTTTTTCCTTGACGAAAATCATTTTTTCTCGATTTTTCTATAGACTTTTCTATATCGCTTTTCCTTTAGGGATTATCGCTTTCGTTGCGATCACAGCTTTCCGCATCACCCTAGAGGTACTGTGCGGTGGAATGCGTTCCAATTTTTTTACATGGTGAGATCCCCAGTAGGCCTATACCATGATTTAAAAAAAAGCAGTGCTGAAGACTCTTGCCTTTTTGTCAGTTTAAAATTGAAACAAAAATATTGCAAAGCTCAACTTTGACTAGAGAGAAGCTGAGCCGAAGGACACCTCTTCGATTCTGACAGGAAATCGTCGTTTTCAAAATTAGAAAACACCTCTTATGCTCTTAAAGTTCCCGGAGGGAAACTTATTCAGGAAGAGTGGAGTTCTTTATACTGTGTGGATACAAATTTGAAAGAGCAATGGAGTAAATTATCATTCGACGAAATGTGGATGAAAATTTGCACCTTCACTTGTTCAGATGGGATTTTGCAGTTTCCAACTTTGCGCTTGCTATTAGGTATGATTAGAGCACTTCCTCATTCAAACGCTGCGGCCGAAAGGGCGTTCTCTCTCATACCTGATATTAAAACGAAGAAAAGGAACAACCTCCGTCATGAAACCCTGAATTCACTTTGTGTGATAAAATCTGTCTCCAGTTCTGAGAACCTACGAGCGTCGGAAATGTCCATCGATAAAAGTTATATTGGGTTGATGTCTTCATATAATTTATACCCGAAAGCTGGAAAAGCTGAACCAACAAGATTAAAATTGTATTCCTATGTAAGTAGTGGTGATTGCTGGGACAAGAATCATCCCGCGAAGAACTAGGTCGTTTTTTTAGTAGTTTCCGAGTAGTTTTTCCACTCTTATTTTTAAATTATAAATATTCGTTGCAGAGTAGTGGTTCGTTATTTCGTTGTACCTATAATGTATGTTTTATAATATAAGTTATGATTGTTTTTTAACATGGATAATTATTTGAAATATTCTTTCAGCACCCAGATAGAACGAAACGTCTAATGGACGTCCTTTTTTCATCCATAAGGTCCGAAAATGTCCAGGACCATATAGGACATTCAATAGATGTGTATTATACATCCACATGTAGTCCATATAACAACTATCCACGATACATAATTATATGTTCAATGGACGTCCATTTTTCGACCACTTCCTGGCGTTATTATTCGTACATTAACTAGACATATACAGTACATCTATGTACGAACATATAATGTACGGTCATGGAATACATCCATTGAACGTTCAATTTTTGACCACTTCAGGACGTTATAATGCATACATTGACTGGACATATATTGTACGTTTATGTGCGGACATATAATGTACGTTTATGGAGTACGTCCATTGGACGTCCATTTTTTTACCACTTCCGGACATTACAATTCGTTCATTAACTGGACGTATATAGTACGTCTATGTGCGGACATATAATGTACGTTCATTGTACGTCCATATTTCGACTCCTTCGTCACGTTATTATGCGTTCTTTAACTAGACGTATATTGTATGTCTATGTTCGGACATATAATGTACGTTCATTGAGTACGTTCATTGTAAGTCCATATTTCGACTCCTTCGTCACGTTATTATGCGTTCTTTAACTAGACGTATATTGTATGTCTATGTTCGGACATATAATGGACGTTCATGGAATACATCCATTGGACGTCCATTTTTCGACTACTTCAACACCATATTAACCGTTCATTAACTAGACGTATACAATGTCTATGTGGGAACATATTATGCGCATTCGTCCAAACTATCCACTGAATGTCCATTTTTTGCCCTCCTTACCACCATATTAGTCGAACATCAACTGAATGTTTATTATATGTCCATGTATGAACATTTATTATACGTTCATTGATAATATCCATTGGTTTTTCACTACTTTTATATAGAAGTTATTATGCTTTCATTACCTAGACATACATTGTATGTCTATGCACGGACATATAATATACATTTGTTGATAATATCCATTGAACAACTATTTTTTGCCTACTTCATCACCATAGTTAGGTGTACATAAACTTGACGGTCATTGTATGCCCATGTATGAACATATAATACACGTTCATGGATAATATCGAATCTAATTGGTTAAAGAACGAAATAGTGTCCTCTGGACGTTAATGGGTATACGAAATGCATTTTCTAGTTTCTCTTAGGTTTAATCTGTATTATTAACGTATTTATATATCAACGTTATTTTCTACAAGCCGAATTTATTAAAAAAACGAAATGCGATTTGAAAAATACGATTCCTTATTCCCAACGAATTTCGATATTTCAACCAATCATATCGTTCCACCGCAGCGCCGGTAGTATTCGCGATATTCGCGACCTAGAGTTGGCACAGCGATTTTCAATATGGTTGTTCAACGTACGATATAGATATATTGTGCTGTGTATCTTTGTATACTTTCTTCTTCTTCGCTTCTTCTTCTCCGCGGCGCCAACACAGTCCTGACGGATTGTCGTTGCTGCGTTACGCACGTTTTTGATAAAATATAAAATTGTGCTTCACGGTGTATTGAGGTAAGTTCGACGTTCAATTGTGTATGATTATAATGTCAACTTTCAACTTAATTGTTCAATTAAATTCTTTTTTAAAAAGGTTGCTTTCAACCATAACAAGTATTTGATCTCTACCATCGTACATTGAGGTTACGTAACCTTGTAACCACGTGTTGCTTGCAACGTGCTGCACTTTTTTCTGGAAGGATAATTTGATTTTTTTAATTATGTTATGCTTATTGCAACAAATTTTTTCCTCCCACAGCTCTTCTTTCGCTCTTCTCTTCCTCGAATAATCATCAATTGCATCTCTTCATATCTGTGCTTCCCTCGAACAGATATATAACTCCTGTCTTGGCGATATCCTGGTAAGTTTCGCAATCTTTTACATAAATTGTTATCTGTTAAGTTTCAACACTACTTTTACAAATTTTACAAAAATCGATTAAAAAGTTAGTCAGACAGTATTGTTTCGAATATTGCCTGTACTCGCGAGACTTGCTTTCGTATGTGCTTCTGGGGTCTTCGAAGAAATTTTCTCAATTGACTTTCTCCGCCATACGAAATTTCCCTTTGCAAGACATTGTCAGTGTCTTTAGAAATATTTCGAGTGCCTACATAGAATTTCTTTCACTATTTACTTTTAGTGTCTGCGAAGGATCTTCATCAGTATCCTCCCTGGTTCTTTTAAAAATTTCCTTCGCAAGACATTTTCAGTATCTCTAGAAATATTTCTAGTTCCTCTGGAGAACTTTTTTCCCTTTTTACTTTTGGTGTCTACGAAGGATTTTCTTCAGTATTCTCCCTGCGTCGTATAGAAATTTCCTTCGCAAGACATTTTCAGTGTCTTTAGAAATATTTCTAGTGATTAAGGGGAACTTTTTGTACTTTTTATTTCTGGTGTCTAGAAGGATTTTCTTTGAAAATTTCGTTGTGGGTTTTTGAGTTCTCATAAAAAATGTTGTCGTAGTTCATTCCCATCGTTTTCGAATCAGAACTTGACCTTACCAAACATATTACGACGGTCTTTGAATAATTGTCTTCGTTATCTCAAAAATTAGCATCACGCCTGACGCAATAGACTTGAGTTTTGTTTGAAGTTCTGTGCAGCATCCATAGATTGACAAAAAAACTACTTTTTCGAACACCACGATAGATTCTCTAGAAATTGCGAATAGAGATTGCGGAAAACTTTCTAATCGATATATTTTGCGATAAATTGTTTAAAAAATCGTCTGGATTTTCGAATAAGTTTTTCGCAAATTTTTTCACTACCATCGAAGATAATTTTGTTTCGTAGCAAAGAATGGCAAAGTAAACATGGTTCCAAACTTTGTTTGGCTTTCTTCAGAGGTTTAATGAATATTCATATATTATTTTTCGTATCCCAAATATCATTATTTTTTTTTGATATTTTTTTATTGCTGAGTTTCACAGCTTTTGCTGTAATTTCTAACATTGCAGATTTAATTATGGCTACAGCAAACAAAAAACGAAAGGAATTTTGTGAAATGTCCGATAGATACTTCCGGAAAATTTCAAGACAAAATTGCAACCGAAAAAGCCCAACAGAGGAACAAAAAAAAATATCTGATATTTCTATCCCGATGATTACGAGAGTTAGTAATGAACAGTCGAGGGAGATTTCCGTCCATAATCCTGGTCCCTCGACTTCTTTTAACCAAGATCTAATTCCGTTGCCAATAAACAGTTCAAACACATCGGAGCCCGACTTGACCGTAGAAAAAAACGAACCGGAAGAACAACAATTTTCAATGAAAATTCATGTCATCATGCTACGGGTGAATTGCTCAAACGGCTGAGGCTTCATCCGTGTTTCAAGCATTTTCCGAAGTCGTCGAAAACATTGTTGTCGACACCAAGACGTGTCGATACTGTCTCTATGGATTCCGGATGTTACTGTCATTTCGGTTTGCGTTACGGCCTGATTCGCTTTTTAGAATCTAATCCTAACTTTTCGGAAAAAACTATTATTTTACAAATCGGTGTTGACGGCCTTCCGATCTCAAAATCGAGTTCACTGCAAGTGTGGCCCATTTTATCTAGAGTTTACGGTTTTCGATATGTATTTTTCCTCGGTTGCTATTGCGGAAAAAGCAAGACACGATCGGCGAATGAATTTCTTGGATTATCTGTCGAAGAAATTAAGAGAGTTTTGCGCGAAGGCCTATCGTGTCATAATATTAATTACTCGATTAAATTACATAGTGTAATTGCTGACGCGCCAGCGAAATCGTTTATTTGTTACTGGAAAGGTCATACTGGGCACAGTAGATGCCCCAAATGTATCACTGAAGGATCGTACGAATGCGGTCGTATGGCTTCCCCCGAAATCAATGCACCCAAACGAACCGATGCAACGCTTAGGAATCAATTAGATGAGGATTGTCATACCGGCACTAATATATTGCTTGAAACACCAAATTACGGGATTAGTTTCCCAAATACCTTTCGACTACATGCATTTGTGCTGTCTTGGTGTGACAAAAAAACTTATCAAGCTTTGGATATCTGGACCAGTAAAAAAAAAATTCGTTTACCTACTCACGAAATTTCAAAAATTTCTGAGAAGCTTGAAGAAATAAAAAAGTACACGCCAATTAAATTTTCGTGCAAGCCGCGAGCATTGAACGATATAGCATTCTGGAGGCCACTGAACTCCGAATGTTTCTCTTGTACATTGGACCATTGGTTCTCGAAAAACATGTATCTGCAAAATTGTTTCTGCATTTTAAAAAACTCCACGTTGCAATTCTGTTACTAATAATGGCGCGACCTGACAATGTAAACGAAGCAGAATCACTGTTGAAAGAATTTGTGGAATCCTTTGGGTTTTTGTACGGTAGAGAATAATTTCTCATAATATTCACGGACTCATTCACATTGCCGATGATGTGCGCCGTTTGGGGTCTTTGGATAACTATAGTGCTTTTCCGGTCGAGAACCATCTCCAAAAAATAAAGAACTTGATAAGAAAAGGGCACCAATCGTTGGAACAATTATCTAAACGATATAACGAACAATTCGCTTTTTCAACTCCTTTAAAACAAGAAATAATGTTACACGCCATCAACTCTAAGCTTCAGGCTTACCTGTCCAGGGAAATCGCACCGGAACAAGCTGGTTTTGTTAGGGGTCGAGGCACACGAGAGCAAATACTCATTATGCGACAGATTGTAGAGAAGGCTAGAGAATTCAATATCCCGCTCTACGCGTGCTTTGTCGACTTCAGGAAAGCGTTTGACACTGTCATATGGCGAAAACTATTGCTGGTCCTGACAGAAATGGGTGTATCACATCACCTTGTGCACCTCATCAAACGTCTGTATGAAGATGGAACGGCAACAGTCCGAGTTGATGGTATCGATTCTGAACGCTTCAAAACGCAGGCTGGCGTTAGACAGGGTTGTATATTGTCTCCGTTGCTGTTCAATATATACACGGAATATATTATGCGGATAGTTCTCGAAGATTGGGACGGGGGAATATTTCGGCCGTGGGAGGCCGAAAAATATCGAACTTAAGATATGCTGATGATATGACCTTCCTAGCGTCAACCAAGTGTGAAATCGGGACACTACTTCGCCTTCTGGAGACAACAGCATTAGATTTCGGACTGGCAATCAATCGCGAAAAAACCAAAATGCTGATCATAGACCGCGCTAATAACAACCAACCAGACGTTCAAAATATAGCAGGGTGCGAGGTCGTTAGCAGCTACGTGTATCTTGGCTATATAATCACCAATACTGGAAGCTGTACGGATGAGATTCGGAGACGCTGCGCTGCAACTAGATCCTCAGTGGAAAAACTCACAAAGATTTGGAAAGACCGCAGAATAACTATACGGAGCTGAGACGTGGACACTGAGGATTCAAGACCGTCCCAAGATCGACGTTCTGGAAATGTGGTGCTGGAGGCGCATGCTCAGAATCCCATGGTCTGCTCACCGTACCAACATTTCCATCCTAAAGGAATTAAACATCAAAGAGAGATTATCGTCGACTGTACAAGTACGAACCCTCAAATTTTTCGGACACGTCACTCGCAACGAAAACTCTATAGAACGTCTGGTATTGCAAGGGAAGGTTGAGGGTAAAAGATCTCGTGGCCGATCCCCAACACGTTGGACGGACCTAGTTAAATCTTCCACGGGGAGCAGTATAAATGATTGTTCCCACTCCACCAGAAATAGAGATGCATGGCGACGGATCGCGAGAGCTACCATTTCCAAGAACACCGACCTCACCATGACCACGACCACTCTGTCAAGAGTGTACGATTAAGAAGAGAAAACAAGAAAATGATAAAAGTGAAGCGATTTTTAGAGGATTGCATGTTGATGGGCCTACTCAAGTGTCGCATGATGGGCTGTAATACAAAAAAGTAATTCTCGAAAAATTTACTGTTGGAACGAAAATTCCCGACAACTGTTTCGATTTGAAAGAGAATGGTGATATCGTTTTGATTGAAAATATTATTAAAAGCACCCAACAAGTTTACGTGGTTGGTCGATAATTTAAAGAAATTCCAAATTGGCATAACAAACCTTGTCCATCTTCAATAGTTTCTTGTTTCGGGGTACGACAATTGTCCTCTCTGAAAATCTGGCTCATTTCGGAACTTAAAAAGAAATATTTTATTGTAACACGTAAAGATTCTTATCTAATCACGGCATTGATTCATTCTGATTCATAATAATATTAATAAAATATGGTAATTAATCCCATAAAGCATACTAAATTTGCGTTTCTTTTTTAACCCTTTTTTAAATTTTGTACGTGATATATATTTTCCCGGTTTCAATAGATGTGATTCTCTCTTTTTTACACGTTAAATTTACAGATTCTCGTACAAAACTGCGTCGGCATGGCTTCAAAGTATACTCAATTCGCATTTTCGCTCGTCGAATTTAAAGACGGTATGCAGCTGGTGTCTACAACTTAGATCACGGAAAAAAGTGTATGCTGGTTCTCGAAGTATCCACGAGATTTCTCAGTCTCTTATGACGAAGCCGTGCGGACTCATCTCAAACCGAGTACCAAATGGGCGAAATATAAAATACTCCGCATTTATGGAACATATGGTAAGTTTGAACAAGTATTCATGTCATATTTGTAAAAAAATTATTTTTGCTGCCATTGTTCTAAAATTTGTTCTAAAATTCGATTCACAGACAACTTTGATCGGGCAAAAATAAAGCTCAACCAAGCTCTCTTAATGTCGGACCTCGAATCTGACGACGTTGAATCGACCAAAAAGGATGATGTCGGAGTGCACTCTAACGATGACAATTCAACAAGTGGCTCGCGCGAAAATGTCACAAATGAGCTACCAACTATCGTAGAAGTCACTATATTGAGCAATTTGCCAACTGATCCCAACACTGGTAAGGGTTTCTGTTCACTATCGATACGCTTTGTTGCTTCTGTACTTCATATGCTTTATATACTCCATTCCGTAATCTAAGTATACTTCGATATGTACTGTAACGTGGTACGTTACAATCCGCCCCCAGCCTAGCTCAAGTCCCGCTGCTCCCTACGGAGAATCCGCGATAGGGATAGATAAAATAGAGTTAAGTAAAGAAATAAGAATTTAGTATCAAGAATAGTAATGTAGGAATAAGAAACCCTTCCCCGAAGTCTAATACCCCCCCCCCCCCCCCAGCGAAGAAGAGAGAAGAGAGAAGATTGAAGATACCCGAAGCGAACAACGAAGAAAGAAGACCGAAGATCCCACGGAGACGCACACGGAAAGGCCGCTACAGTCCGGACAGTCTCGGTACACGCGCACCCATCCCGCGTGTACCGAGCGAAGCCATAGGAGCCCCCCTCTTCCCGCCCACCGCCGCGCGTTACAGCCAGACCGGCCGTCCTCACCGTACTCCCCCCGGTCAGCACCCCCCGTCTCGTCCGCCAAGGGAATTGCGACAACACGCGGGGAGACGCAAGAGGAGCGGCAGAGCGCGAGGGAAATCAGTCGGGAGGTCCAGCCAATAAATAGGCTAATCGTCGTCACCCGAGGACCTCCCGCCAATCGCTGGCCCGGAAGCAGCCCCCCGAAGACAGCCCCGACGAGCCATGAAGGAGCTGCGAGAAAGCCGCTCTTCACTTGAGCTACGGCGAGCGTTAGGAGCGATTGAGGGTGTAAAAACTTCAGAGAAACTTTTGTGTGTGGCCTATGGGCAAATTACTTGGCGGACACTATTGTGTGTGGCCTGCGGGTATTCCCCGAAAAGAACCAAGACTCACGGCGGATTGTGCCGTGAGGTGTGTGTGTGCGCGCGTGGGTGAAGTGTGCCCACGGATTAACTTAAGGACCCCCCCCCCCCCCCCCGACACGAGTAAGTACCTGCATCCATTCTTTACCTCCCCCCCCCCCCCGTATTCTCACCCAAAAATTACCCGTGCATTTCTCCCTCGCCCCCCAATAGCATTGTATCGTAAACTATTTCCAAGTGTTTTTTCAATTTGCAACTTTTTTGCGCTTGAGCTAACTCAAATTTTATATTTTTTTACATAGAAAAACGTTCATACAAATGTTTCAAATCTAAATAAGCAAAATTTTGTGTGACAATTTCATGTATAATTAACATTTTCAAAAAAGTTTCTAATTTGATTGGAGTGAAGTAAATATACACCTGTTTTTCTTTTAGATACTCTTAGAAACGATTCAAGAGATGAAGAGAACCATCGACTGCCATTCTCTGCTACTTGAACGCTGCCTCGGATTTTTGAGAAAAATCGATCAGCGTTTAAACGACTTGGGCCAGGCATCAACAACGAATGGAGTACAAAGCGATAATATCGAGTGGCATCAGATATTGCCTGCGGGAAATACAGCGGACATCAACCAAATTGAAGAATTGCTAAAAAATGCCGAGTCAAAAAAACAGTTGGTAAGTTTGTTAGTTTTTTTAATTATTAGAACACCATTTCATTCTCTATTTTTATTTTATATAACTCTCATATATATCCCCTCTTTATCTACGTCAATTTTTTCATTTTTTTTATATTCCTATATTCTCCCTCTTATTTGTCACTTATTAAAATTACAATTCTGCTTACATTTCATTTATCGCTTTCTTTTTACAAATTTTCCTCTTTTTCACCTGCATTTTGTTTTCTTTTGTTACCCTCAATCATTACCCCATTCATTTCTCTAATATCGTCTACTATTTATCTGTTTATTTTTTTATTTATGCTCCGTTTATCCCGATTTTTTTCTTACTGTTCTTTGTGCTCCTACTTCCATTTTTTTGTAACATTTTGATCCCCTTTTTCTTTATAGACTCCACTTATTCATTATATGCTCCTTCTTATCCTCACCAAACACCCCCTTTCCCGCCGTTTCCTTCTAATACACTGCTTTCACTTTTCTCTTTTTTTCTCGTTTTACCCATAATACTATCTTTTTTTGCTTCAGTCCCTCCGAAATTTCCACTGCCCCGTTCCTAATTTTCGATGCTTCCCTTTTTTCGTTCTGTTAACTTCTCCTCTTTCCCTTATCGCCCTTTAGCCCTTCAAGCTGTGACATTTTTCTTTCTGTCGATCTTTCGCAGTCTCCGTTTCGTCAACTTCCATCGTCCTTGCTTTCCGTGATTTCGTTGCCTCCACTTCTTTGTCTCTTGTTATCTCTGTATCTTTACTCCTTGTTGTCTGTGTGATTATCAGTTTTTTTTCTTCTATTTCATCGTCATCCCCTCCAACTTCTTTTGTACTTCATTTTTATTGTTTATCTCGCCGTTCACACTTTTCCTATCCTGTTTATTCGTCATTTATATCACTATAAATTTCTTCCTCTTTAATTGTCTTACTTTTATTTACTTTCTAACCTTTTGACTACTACTCTCTTGTTTCTTTCTCGGACTGCTCTTCATTTTGACACTATTTTATTGATTAGGCGTAAAAAATTGATAAAAAAAATTGAGTTTTGAGACTCAAGAAAATTTGCCCGGATCTTTTCCTACTTCAGACATACTTGTCTTACCGTACCTTACTTTTTTGTCCTTTGTTTAATACATGTTCTTCTTCCCAGATGTTTAATTTTGCATCTTACTATGAATCAATGTTCTTTTGATAATAGTGTTTTACACATTAATTTGCCTTACGATCTTCCTTAAAAGCGACGCCGTCTTTCTAGCATTTCAAAAAACTAGATAATCTTGATTTCTCCTGTAGCTGCAACTAGTATGTTATAATATACAAAAATTACTTTCTAACAGGTCCATCTACTCACAAAATGTGGTGGTACCAGCGTAGATGACTCAATTCGTCGCGTGTTCCGAGAAATTTTCACCAACGACCTCGCTTGTGAGTTTTCATGGAAGGGCAGAAAGGGTAAAAAAGACTTGTCATCGATCGATTCTTTTTCTCTTTTTCTTTCTTTACCTCTCGATCACATAAAAATCCTTCCTCATTTAGCGTCCATTAAAAACGTCCCAATGATGACGAAAGAGAAATTCGAAACGCGACTGAAGGAGTGGTTTCGGCATGCTCCGGTGCGTGTTGCCAACGCGAATAAGCAGCAAGAGCAGCAAGCTCCACTTGAATAGTCACGTCGTTGCTTTGACTTTATTCTATTTTTTTATTTGATTGACTTCATTTTTATCGTATGACTTTATTTTCACTGAGATCTCTAAAAATGCTGCGATTAATAATAAGAAACTAATTATAAGCGATTATCGATATGATTAATAAAAGATTGTATTTCCACTATAATAAACAGTGTTCGAATCGAAAACTTTCCTATGCATTTTTTACTTATCTGATGACTTTAATCATTATTCTTTGTATTATTTCATTTTGACGTACTTATGTACATTCATAAGAAATATATTGGACGTATCAATAAACATTCATACAGCGTTCTATGTACATCGTTTATACGAACATTCTAACATTCAATGGACGTATACTGTACATACAACTGCGACACATTCGAACTTGTTATGGATTATTTATATACGCCCATATATGTCCACTGAATATTATATTATCCACAAAAATACGTCCCTTGGACGTACTTTATAACGCTCAATGAGCGTACACTGTATGTCCCGTAGACGTACATTATATATTCTTTAGACGTACATTATAACGTTCATTGGATGTGCACTGTACATCCCTTGGACGTATTTTATAACTTTCAATAAACGTACACTGTACATAAAATTGCGACACATTCGCACTTTTTATGGACGATTTATGTTCGCCCATATATGTCCACTGGATATTATATTATCCACAAAAATACGTTCATTGAATGTCCATTATATGTTTTGTTCTATCTGGGCAGTAGCGTTTAATATAACCTAAGAAGCTTGAGCCTTCAGCTCTGCTTTTTTCTAGTCAGCTTAATTCTATTTTTTATAATTTAATTAAAGATTTAAGCCAAAAAAATTCATAGCTTTCAACGGTACTTTTCCTAGTCAATAGTGATCTCATCTTTTTATGTTTGACAATAAAATAAGTTAACAAAGAAACTACAGCTTTTAGCTTTGCTTCTTTCTCGTCAACTTGAAGATTTAATTATATTAATTTCGTAGCGTAGATTACAAGAAAGCTAAAGCCTCCAGCTCAGCTTCTCTCTAGTCAAAGTTGAGCTTTGCAATATTTTTGGTTTTAATTTTAAACTGACAAAAAAGCAAGAGCCTTCAGCTCTGCTTTTTTTTAATCATGGTATAGGCTTCCTGGGGATCCCACCATGTAAAAAAATGGGAACGCATCCCATCACACAGTACCTCCAGGGTGATGCGGAAAGCTGTGATCGCAACGAAAGCGATAATCCCTAAAGGAAAAGCGATATAGAAGAGTCTATCGAAAAATCGAGAAAAAATTATTTTCGTCAAGGAAAACAAAAATTAGTGGTTCGTCGCAGTCTTGAACACGGGACTCCACGCGCTTGAAGCCGAAAGGCTAATAGTAATAACTAATAGTAAGATAGAAAACTAATAGTAATAACTAGAATTATTGTTGTTATTGTCGTCGTTGATATTATTATTATTACCTGTAATTCAAAACATAAAAAAATTCTGGAAAAAAAAATGTTGGGGTTTTTTCCTAAAAAATATTGAGAATATTTCTTTTAAATAATTCTATTCATTTAAATTAGGTATTGTTTATCTTCCAGGTGATCTTCACATATTTTTAATTATAATACTATTCGCTGCATTATTTTCTCCCGCCGTACAATTCGGTAGCAGTCGGAGTCCGAGAATTTCACACAGATGGAGGCTGAGAACAGTTGTGTGCGTTACCTCTCCGTTTCGCGAGGAAGGAGGCTTAAATCCCCTCAGCTTTTCGGTCGTTCTCGGTTTCCCTCGACTCTGCTCGGCTTTCCGACTCACCGACACACTGTATTACATGTGAGCCGGGCGCGCGACGCACTAGAGAGGGGGTAAAAAGATCGCACGATCTGGCCACACTGCTATGCATCACCGCCGTGTTCAGTTTAAACCGTTAATAACGTCGTTACGGAAAGCGGCGGTGACGGATGGGAACGCGAGATCTGCCATAGATTTTTCCACAACGCGGCGTGTTTTGAAAATCATCTCAAGCCTCGAGAAGCCCGTGTCAATACGCGCAATTTAGAAAGAAAGTCGGTTTGCCAGACGGTTCGATTTTGTAAAAAATGCACAAAGTTATGCACGAAGAGCATCCGAAAACATTGTTCATTTTTTACGATGTCGAAACGCGGCAAGACGAACTTTACAGCTCTAGCCCGGACGACAATATCCGCGAGCACGTTGTCACGCTTAGCGTGGCTCAATAGTTGTGCGAAATATGTTTGTCCGATGTGGAAAACGTAATTCCTGGTAACGTTTGCAGTTGGTGTGGCGTGCGGCAGTATGTTTTTCGAACTTCGCCAATTGCCGAATTGATTAATCTTGCACTACGTCGCACAACGGCGTTTCGAAAGATTGTATCGCGCATAACGCCAAGGCCTTTGACGCCCAATTCGTATTGCGATATGTTGTCGAAAATTATAGCGATCTCGGTTTGCCAAAACTCATTCTAACGAATAATTCAATGATATCAATGCGTATAGGTCGTACCGTATTCATCGATAGTATGAATTTCTTTCATATGCGGCTAAGCGCTCTACTGGGAGCCTTCGGGTTTGACGGTAAAATGGAAAAGGTATACTTTTCGCACCTTTTTAACACGTTGCAGATCCAAGGATACTGTGGGGCACTCCCCGTCACGGAATAATTACGCCCGATACAATGAGTCACGATGATCGCAATGCTTTTTACGAATGTTACTCGGAGAGGTCCGTATCCGCTGAACTTTTCGACTGTCAAACGGAAATCGAAAAGTATTGCGTACTAGACGTTGACATATTGCGGCGGGCTTGTAAAGAGTTTCGGAAAATATTCCTCGAGGGCGGCGATGTTTGTCCATTTACCGAGGCTGCGACAATTGCATCGGCGTGCTCGAAGCTATTTAGGCGTGAATTTTTGGTTCCGCAAACGATTGGATTAATACCGAACGGCGGATATAGACTCACGGATCGGCATTCACGACAGACCAACGAGTGGCTTTTATGGGTCGAGAAATGTATAAGGGATGAGATTGTTCACGCTAGTCGAGCTCGAGAGGTTGGGCTGCCTGAAGGGCCTCCCGTTGACGGGTATTTCAGTTGGAAGACGATCGCTTTGTCTTCCAATTTCACGGCTGTTATGGCACGGTTGCCCGCGCTGTTTCCCCGACAACCGTGAAAAGCCGACACGCGCCAACGAAGAGTCTTATGAGAACCGCTATGAGCGTACTCTAGCAATGGACTCGAAGATTCGATCTCGTGGCTATCAGCTCGAAATCATGTGGGAGTGGGACTTTGAAGAGCTTCGTCACATTAATCGGGCGATTAACGCGTATTTGTACAAGCATCCTCGTCTGACATCTGAGGCTTTGAATCCTGGCGATGGGTTTTACGGTGGCCGTACGGTACGGACGTACGGGTAATACTGTAACACTGTAATTTGGGATTACGAGATGACCCAGTACGATCCTGTAACGCGCGAGGGTGGTCCCTTTGTCGAATATATATATGTCGCATCGCAGTCGAAGACGTGATTTGGGCGACGCACTCGACCTTTTTACGATGTTTATTGAGGGTCAAATGACGAGCGTCGAGTGACGATACGTCGCCGAGATATTTAGAAAATACTGACTTTGTTGGTGGTGCGTGGTGCATGTACCACCAGTGGGTTGTATCGCGTAGAGGCCTAGGACAAAGAAGAACAGAGGAAAGATTAAGAGGTCTCACGGATTGGAATTCATTCCTTCTCGGGTCATCGTATCGGAAAGAGCATACTTTGAACAATGGCTCTGCGCGATACACTCCGCTAGCACCGCTATCAAGAGATTCCGTATTATACCTTTTATTTTGCACTGTACTAAATCATTCAATAAATTCTGTACGCTGTGTCACTGCGGCCGTCAGTGAGGCATCTATTATGTCTTGAGAGCACGCTCTTGCTCTCTCTCTTTTATTTGTGATACACGTTATTTGTGTTGTAACGTGGTACGTTACAATTCGCCCCCAAATCCCCCCCCCCCCAGCGCAGATGAAAGAAGACCGAAGACAATTGGAACGAACACCGAGAAGACCGAAGACCCCACGGAGACGCACGTGAAAAGCCCGCTACAGCCCGGACAGTCTCAGTACACGTGCACCCACCCCGCGTGTACCGAGCGAAGCCATGGGAGACCCGCTCTTCCCGCCCACCGCCTGGCGCCACAGCCAGACCGGCCGTCCTCACCGTACTCCCCCCGGTCAGCACCCCCGTCTCGTCCACCAAGGGAATTGCGACAACACGCGGGGAGACGCAAGAGGAGCGGCAGAGCGCGAGGGAAATCAGCCGGGAGGTCCAGACAATAAATAGGCTAATTGTCGCCACCCGAGGACCTCCCGCCAATCGCTGACCCGGAAGCAGCCCCCCGAAGACAGCCCCGACGAGCCGTGAAGGAGCTGCGAGGAGCCGCTCGTCACTTGAGCTGAGGCGTTTAACAAGAGCGATTGCGTGCGAGATATTCCGAGCGAACTATTAGTGTGTGGCCTGCGGGCAATTAAAGAAACGGACGTGAGATTCGCGGCGGACTGTGCCGCGAAGTGTGTGTGTGCGTGTGGGTGAAACTGTGCCCACGGATTATATTAAGGATCCCCCCCCCGACACGAGTAAGTACCTGCACCCGTTCTTTACCCCCCCCCCCCCGTATTCTTACCCAAAAATTACCCGTGCCCCCCCCCCCCCCCCGCTAGTTGCTAATTAGAATTAGGGTAAAGGCCCTAGGGGTATAAGCATGGTGAATTTGCCCCCGAAAGGTATCGGCTTGATACTGCGGGGATTTTTAGGTACTAATAAGATATTAAGATCCTGAGAGTTTCAGCTTTTGAAATCAATCGGTCTTCGAGAAAAAGCCAAATATGTAAAAATCAGATAAAATGGATATTCTCAGAGACTATTTTATCGATTGACTTATACTCGGGATATGTTTTGGGGGTCGATAGTAGCTCTTCGGAAAAAAATTGGGAGCTTGATCGGTCGACAACAACCTCGAAAAAAATGACTTTTTAGTTTTAATTTCGACTTTTCACGATGTTACGGTTCTGGTACAATTATGAAATAATTTTTTTTGGATTCCTCATCCAATTTCCTATGGACTTACGTGCTTTTAAAATTTTTAAAAAAGGTACGCCATATAGAAAAAAAATAAAAACCACTTTTTAATTAATTATGTAGTTTTTTTTTTGCAGTAATATTAAAATTATTTTTAAATTGTCGCTTTTAGTCATTGAATATGGTATGTTATCGACTCACGATTTGCACGACTGATGGATACATAGTTGATATGTTGGGACCGTATTATGCTAACCAAAATGATGCTACTATACCGCGGGATATCATAGACAATCCTGATGGTATATGTCATTTATTAGAACCTGGCGATGCATTTGTGGTAGATCGAGGATTCCGTGATGTGAAAGGATACTTGGAAGAAAAAAATTATAAAGTATTAATGCCAGCACTCAAAGGAAAACAAAATCAGTTAACAACAGCTGAGTCTAACGCTTCAAGAAATGTAACAAAAATTCGTTGGACTGTAGAAGCAGTTCATGGGATGTTAAAACAAAAATATCATTTACTCGATCAAAGAATTGACAACAAAATGCTTCCTAGGGTTGGAAGTTTTTTTAAGATTGCCTCATTTTTGCATAATATGTATAGTAAGCGTCTTACTTCCGACTCAGAGTTTTTGGATGAAGTCATCGAAACAATGAAATCGCAAAATAATGTAGTAAATACGTTAGCTGAAGACGTTCAAAAAAATGGCTGGCAGCGAAAAAAATTGCCGTTTCAAACAATTTCATCTGAAACTCTTGAAGACTTTTCGGAAATGACAGAAAATGATCTGCGTATTTTTTTCACTGGTTCCTATCAATTGAAACAGGCTGTTTCCTATTTAGCAGAAATGCTTGATGAAACAGGTAATCTCACTATTCAATATGTGAAAGAAAAGTCAAATATACTCAAAATCCAAGTTCAATCCAGACACATTAATAGAAAGGTTTATAGATGTTTTATTGAGTATAAAAAAAATGCTATCGGTCCAAAAAGCATATTGAGGCATAGTTGTGAGTGTGCAAATGGTCTGAGAACAATTGGATGTTGCTCTCATGTTGCTGCTGTTGTTTACTATTTATCACACGGGAGATACTTAACAAAGATTTTAAGGCCTGCTGAAATACTTAGCAAATTATTTGATAGAGACAGTATTTCACCTGTGATTGAAGAGGATAGTGATGAAGACTGATAAAATATGATTATACATTTTTTTCCTCAAGTATATCTTTCATTTGTTGTTATGTATTTATAATTTACAAACTAAAATCTGTTTCCTGTTTTATATGTGTATAATGTTTATAATATTTTAGTTGATATTATATGATATGACAAAACTTAACTGCTGATGCAGCGATTATTTTTGCAAATAACATTCAAGAACATATAAAAACCAGAAAAACAATGATTCACACTTTAAACATGTAAATAAAGTAAATATTTGCTTAAAAAGTGGTTTATATTTTTTTCTATATGGCGTACCTTTTTTTAAAATTTTAAAAGCACTTAAGTCTATAGGAAATTGGATGAGGAATCCAAAAAAAATTATTTCATAATTGTACCAGAACCGTAACATCGTGAAAAGTCGAAATTAAAACTAAAAAGTCATTTTTTTCGAGGTTGTTGTCGACCGATCAAGCTCCCAATTTTTTTCCGGGGATCTACTATCGACCCCCAAAACATATCCCGAGTATAAGTC
This sequence comes from Listrodromus nycthemerus, assembly GCA_963978505.1. Classification (NCBI taxonomy): domain Eukaryota; kingdom Metazoa; phylum Arthropoda; class Insecta; order Hymenoptera; family Ichneumonidae; genus Listrodromus; species Listrodromus nycthemerus. Next base: position 6,682,676 of record OZ021685.1, read on the forward strand.
AATCGATAAAATAGTCTCTGAGAATATTCATTTTATCTGATTTTTACATATTTGGCTTTTTCTCGAAGACCGATTGATTTCAAAAGCTGAAACTCTCAGGATCTTAATATCTTATTAGTACCTAAAAATCCCCGCAGTATCAAGCCGATACCTTTCGGGGGCAAATTCACCATGCTTATACCCCTAGGGCCTTTAGTTATTGTAATAATCGGTCGCCACGAAAGCGACAAAGATAGCCGCGAGTAAAGGCGAGCGAGCGACGGTATTCCGTCGTGCCGGTTCAGAAACTCCCCTCCCGCGTCCCGCTCTTCCCTTCGCCGCGAAGTCCGAACGCGTCCCCCTTGCTTCCCCCTCCCTTCCCCTCGAAACTTGGAGACCAAAGCCCGACCCGAATATTCGAGAAAATTGTCGAATATTGTACCGAGGCAATAACATTAAGAAGCCCTGGACGGTGTATGCCACGGCCTAGAGAAGTCTCATCGGTATCCCTCCCCCTCGTTCCCCCGCGACCCGTGCCCATCAGCCCGAGCTGCCGCAAGTGTTGATAAACACTTTCGGCAGTTTCCACAGCCGGCTTCGTGCCTTCCTCTCCGCCTCCCTTCCCCCTCGTCACGGTGCTACGCCGTATAAGTAGCTGGCGCCCATCCCGCATTAATCTTTACTTATTTATTTTATTTTATATTCCTTCGAGTTGACCCGGTTCAGTAGTATTTAAAATTTTATATCACCTCTTTATTTTTCTATTATTATAATTCTGTTTTTTTTTGTTGGTACTATCTAATTTTTATTAAACAAACTCCTTGTCTTATTTTCTTTTTTTTTTTGTCGCCTGCCCTCCCTCCCTCGCCCCGACTCACGTAGGAAAGGAAAAATTAAAAGAGTAACGTTACAGTGTGTATCTGACATCAGAAGTGGGATAAAGATCTTTTAACTCAGCGATTCGACGATAAAGTTCACGTGAAAATTGTGAAAACTTTGAAATACGACTATGACCAAAGACAGTGAAAAAAGTGCCAATGTTGCGGCCAACGACAGTGAAAACAGTGACAGTGCTGTGGTTGAATCCGGTGAAAACAGTGCCGGTGTGATAGCAAAGTACGATGAAAAAAGTGTTAGTGAGACAGACAGTGTACGATATCGAAATCGGAAAAAAAAACGATTTCCGTTTTCATCCGAATCGGAATTCGAGTCTGATAATTCCGAGCACACAAAGAATAAACGGAGAGAACGTACATCGAGGCTGGAGCTCCGATGGACCTCGTTAAATTTAATCCAAAAACGACTGACGCTACCGGCTGGGCAAAAATGGTTGATGAATGGATTCGACGCTACAAACCGGACGATTGGGAGACCGTTCAACACCTGGCTAAAGCTTTCAAGGACGAAGCGGCACAATGGTTCACTGGCATGGACCCCTCCGGGAAAAGCTGGACCGAGATTCGTGCCGAGTTTATAAGCGCCTATGCAAAAAATAAAAACGTCGCTTCGGAACTTCATTCGATTTGGATCGACGACACCAAGTTCACGCTCGAGAATTTTATGAAGAGGGGGAGGAAGATAAAAGCGTGGCTCAAGGAACGGAAATCTGTGGACGAGACCGCTACCCAACTGATTGGATTGTCTTACTCGTTCCAGAACCGATTTGTGCGAAATGTATTCGTACGCGGATCACCTCGCAATTTGCAAGAAGCAATGTCGTACCTCGATGGAAAAACGACCGACCACCATCGACCGCGTGCATCCTTCGGAGCCCCTGGTCCACATACTAAGACTCCGACGCCGCGAGATGGGAAGTCGCACCGTTCAGACATCGAGTGCTACAATTGCGGAAAGAAGGGACATCGTAAAGCTGATTGCAGATCATCCTCGAAGTCAGACAGCAGCCAGTCACGGGACAGCAAGGGCTCGTATTTCAAGAAGGCGTTGACCTGCTACAACTGCAAGGGAGAGGGTCACAACTCCCCGAACTGTCCAAAGAGGGAGGAGAAAATCGTGAAGCTTTGTAATTTGACCTCTACCGAAAATACTTTGAAGCTGGCTGACGGCAAGGTGTCGACATTTATTTTTGATTCTGGTTCACACTGCTCGTTAGTAAAAGAGAGTCTGGTGGAAAGGTTGCCCGGTAGGAGCCGGTGCGTCTCCACGCGGTTGAGAGGTCTTGGAAATGGATATGTAGATTGCTGTGAGCAAATCTCTGTTTTGGCCGATTTAAATGGCATAAATGTTGAAATTGATTTGTATGTGGTAGCGGACGAAACTTTGTCCGTGGATATTATTCTGGTTAAAGAATTGTTAGCAGATGGTATCTCAGTCACGTTGGACGGAACCATGGTAAAATTTTCAAAAGTAGACAAATTTATTAGCTCGTATAACTTGGAAATTAGTATCGATGCTGTCGATTGTGATTCGATTAATATGAGAAAAGCACACGTTGAATTTTTGAGAATGTATGAGGAAAATATGAGTGTCGACTCCCCCACGATTCGAGTCACTTCGAGTAGTCTTGAGATAAGATTGAAAGACGAAAACAAACTCGTGCAGAGACGCCCTTACAAGCTAGGCGATGTAAAACGACAAACTGTGAGAGGTTTAATTGACGAAATGCTTAAGGCAGGAATCGTTCGAGAAAGTAGAAGCCCATTTTCTAGTCCAATCATCTTAGTAAAGAAAAAGAATGGATCGGACAGATTATGCGTGGATTTTCGGGAATTAAACTCAAATACGGTAGCAGACCGTTATCCATCACCGCTGATACAAGATAAATTAGATCGTCTGTGTGGAGCGCATTATTTTTCGTCGTTGGATATGGTAGCGGGATTCCATCGGATACCCGTAGAGGAAAACTCGATTGAAAAGCTTGCATTTATTACAGCTGACGAACATTACGAATACCTGACAATGCCATTTGGGCTGATGAACGCACCATTGGTGTGTCAAAGAGCAATTAACAACGCACTGGGAGAATTAAGATATTCTTATGCAATTGTTTATTTAGATGATGTCCTTATACCCGGCAAAACCGAACAAGAGGCTTTTGATAGACTGAAAATTGTAACAACAAAACTGGCTGAGAGCGGGTTCTCGTTTAATTTAAATAAATGTAAATTCTTAAAAAACGTACATTGAATATCTGGGATACTCTGTTTCGAACAGAGAGCTGAGGCCCAACCTTCTAAAAATCGAAGCACTGGTGCAATCGCCCATCCCTCGAACGCAGACCCAGGTAAGACAGTTGTTAGGACTAGCATCCTATTTTCGTAGATTTATACTAAAATTCTCACAGACAGCAGCTCCTTTATATGGGCTTACCGCAGGCAATACGAAGACAGTACAATGGACAAACGAACACCACGAAGCTAGGACAAAGCTCATTGAATTTTTAACGTCGGAACCGTGTCTCCGTGTATTTGACCCTAGCCTACCGATCGAATTACATACTGACCCTAGTGCCCTCGGCTACGGCGCTGTGTTGCTTCAAGTCACAAACAGAAATAAACATCCAATCGCTTACTACAGCAAACGCACTATAGACGCTGAAACTCGTTATCATTTGTACGAACTCGAGACCCTCGCAGTCGTAAACGCAATAAAACACTTTCGACAATATTTGGTCAGTCGTAAATTTTTGGTTGTCACAGATTGTAACTCACTAAAAGCCGCGAGCCTAAAGAAAGATCTAACACCACGTGTGTATCGTTGGTGGGCATTGTTACAATCTTTTGATTTTGAAACACGCGGACTTTCTATCACGAAACCCTGTTTTGAATAAAAGCATAATGAAGGTGACAAAAGTCGATATGAACAAAATAATAGAATTGGCCGATGACTGGTTGATTGACGTATCAGAGAAAACGAAAACTTACACGATTAAAGACAAAATCGTAATGCAAATGATAGAGAGAAAGGGTAGACAAATCACATTACCCGTAGTACTCAGGTTGATGGTATGGTCGCTCATACATCATGTAAGCGCGATTATTTGTCATTTAGGATGGTAAAAGACGTTGAACAAATTGTACGAACTTTATTGGTTTCCTAACATGTCAAAGCAAGTGAAGAAATTTGTAGCAAATTGTATTTTGTGTCAAACTTGCGAGTCGGTATCAAGACCATTGCAAGCACAGCTACATTCAATCGAAAAAGACAATATTCCATGGTCAACAATTCACATAGACATATTGGGAAAATTATTAGGCCCGTCTGGAAAAAAATAATATGTTTTCGTAATCATAGACGGATTCACAAAATTTGTAACATTGAATTGGATTAATAGATTGGATACAGAAACAGCAACAGCAAACAGTCTTCGGTCTGCTCGGTGTTCTTCGCTCCAGCTGTCTTCGGTCTTCTTTCTTCTGCGGGGGGGGGTCTTATCGCTAAGTGAATGTCCTCAATGCTAAATTAATCTTCTTAATACCAAATTCGTGTCTCTTTGCTTAACTCTATTTTATCTATCACGTATTCAGTAGCGAGCGGCGGGACTTGAGCTAGGCTGGGGGCGAACTGTAACGTACCACGTTACACCCTCTTACAAGTTGTTTTTTTATTTGCGAGATCTCGCGTGATTTTATCGATTTCTTCATATGTAATTTCTTTAAAAGGCTGTACTTATAATTCCACGTCTACTCTTGTTTTCAACCCTGCATTCTTCGTTTTTTTCTCCGCGACTAATTACTTCGTCGATACCATTTATTAAAAAAATGATTGAATCTGTTTGCAATCTCGGTTTCATTAGAATACGGCATCCCACTCACGAACAGTCTTTTCGACGCATCTTCATTTTGAAGTTCCTATTAGCTCCTTTATAGTTTCACACTCCTTCGAAGGGTTTAACATTCTATCATCTAAATTTTGTGCATAATACTTCTTTTTACATTTACGTATCGCTTGCACCACTCGATTTCTTTGGTATTTAGACATATTGTAATTGTCTCAAGAATTTGAATCTACAAGGGTTAAAACGCTATATGCTTATATACGACTTCTATTTATCATTTTCCATGTAACCCATGGTTTATCTTTGCACTTTGAAAGTATTGTTTACATAGTTTACAGTGCAACAACGTTGATAGCTCCGATGTTTTTTTCTATTATTTGTTATGCTAACGTGTTTGTATGTTTTCTGTACGTAATAGTCACTTTCCACTAGTGTATTTAATGTAATATAAAAACTTTCTGCACTGAAATTTGTGTAGTCTTGTGTATAAAAATTCTTGGTCATATTCTTGCCTTATTTCCTTGCAGAGAAGTCTACTTTAATTTTTTGTTGGTCCGTTATTTTTGGTGTCTCAAGAAACTTCGTTATTAGATAATAATCTGCAAAAAAAAATAAGAGTCTATCCGTGTCTTCAATACTTCCGTACTTTTCCATACTCTTCCCGTACTCAGTTACATATTGTTTAAGTCCCATGTTTAACCCATGTCTCAATATTCTCTGCGAACACTGGTTATTATTACTCACGTCACTATTGAAGTTACCTACTAGTATCAAGTGATTGAATGTCTTAGATGTAGTAAGTTTCCGCATTCCTCTGTAATTATTTCGATCAATTTTCCATCGTTTTCATTCGACGAGCAGTTACATATTATTGTTTCGTGATGTCAACTCGTCAATTGTATTGCACTTATCGTATTCACTGCCCGACAGTGGTTGGCACTTCGGCACTCGGGCCCGCTCGCGTCAACAGAGACCTCGTCTCTCATGACCGAGAGGGGCAGCGAACTGTAGTATTTTTTCGAAGGAATTTAGTGCAATGCAGTCGTCTATCGAGTGACGACTAAATAGCTCGCGCAAGACGCCAGGACCTCGAATCCTTACACTCACACATACACTCACAAGCGCTCATCAGAGCCAACATATATAAGGACCCACGAAACGAGAAGACTCAGGGGCCTCACAATCATACACGCAACAAATGTACACAACAACAACATGGGTTTTTATGTCGGCAAGGTTTTTCCCACATGAGCCAATAAACGAAACATACTTATTGGCTCAAAATGCGAGTGATTTTCTTAACTCATTTATACCTTGCCAAGGTCCATATAATTTCTTCCTCAATCGTTCCTCATCCCAAAAATCTAAACTAAAACTACGAGGCAACTTCGCATTTGAAGGAACCTCTACGAGACATATCCGAATGTTCTGTATACATTTATTCCAAATAATATTGTATCCTACACGCTGTATATAATTCGATAATCCGCCAGTTCTATTATTGTTTGTGTTATACCTGACGATGTCATAGTTTATTGTATTCAATTTAGCATTTTCTATTTCTACATTTACGTGTGCTCCGTGGGCCATAGAATATGTGAATTATAGGTTATGACTACGCTACCTGCTTTATCTGTGTAGCTTATAATACATCGGGCGTTATCATTAACATTATAAATGAATTCAAAGGAGTAATTTCTTGTACCGGTGGTTGCTATTCCCTAAAATAATATATGTTTCCTCATATTGTATTTACAATTCATTCTACGATTCACAGTATTTGTTTATCGCTCCGTGGTTAGATTTAATATTCACATAAAATTCTGTCACGCCGTATGTACATTTTATAACCCTGCTTTGACACTCCATACATGTGTGGTTCCCAACGCACGGTGTACAGGTCGTTTCTTTTTTTATTCACCAGCAAAGTAGTGAGAACTGGAGCATTTGTAGCAACGTATCACACTCGCAAAATCATGTACAGGACAATTATTTTATCCTACGTTTATTCTTTGTTTATCTTGAGACAGGAATTAATTTTCTCTAAAATTCCTTCACCTACCGCGGCCTGGGTCAGTGGCTGGTAGGACTCTAGGGCTGACAATTATTTTGGATTCTTCAAATAAATATTTTGACAAAATTACTAAAAATGAATAGTTGGGCGCCAGATACCTTGACGAGGCTATCACTCGATATTCCGTCATAAATCCATAATTGGATCAATAAATTACCCGAGAGACAATCTAACAGGGTGGGAACAGTTGGGGACCCAAGAAATTGCGATAGTCAGAATGTAGCGTGCAAGGCAGAAAGGTGCAAGTTTATTCAACACTTACAATTTTGTTGAGGAGAGAATCTTTAATTCTGGCGGACGTCAATCGTCGATCTCGCTCGTCGTGTTGACAATTTACAATCCTGACACACTACGGTTTTAATTTACGGCGGCTTTGACAACGTGCGTTATAATTACTAAGGCTCGAGGGTTTAACGAAGGACGATACAGAATTCACAATCGCGGCCTGAACAAGGAGTCTTTATCTTTTCGTTCTTCGAGACGCGCTAGCTTCTCGCTCTCTTCCCCTACTCGAGGATCTAGCCCTTGCTATTGGGGAAATTTGCGCGCACGCGCGCTTGCCCTTTGACGCGTCTTCAGGCCTCTACTCGTTAAGCATGGGCCGCGATCTTGGTCGATATTTGTCGCGCGGTTCTTACAAATTAGGCGTACCGATAATCGTACGCGCTTACGGCGTAGATAAAACCTACGAACATTCTCGACTCTACGAAGACAGGGGCGAGTGACCGCGTCGAGGGCGAAACTCGACTTTCCTGTCACATTCTCCCCTCAAGAACCTTGACGCGGGAGTGAGACAATTTGAAATCCGCCAGGGCGGTCCACACGCTTCTTGACCTGCGTGAGACCTACAAATTCCCACCCAGCACGCTGGCCTCAAACCAGAAAGGGCGGCCTGAAAATCAAAACCATCGCAACCTCGTGGGTGGGTAACACACATAGATTAAACACCAGGGCAGTTAGTTTGGAAGGTGTATATTTGTGGGTGATTCCTCCACATTCAGGTCAGCGGTACTGAAGTTTTTTTTTTTTTTTTTTGACAAAACAAAACAAAAGAAATAGCTGTCGACACCCTATAGTTCGGTTCTGGGTTGTCGACAAAAATTAGGAACGGAAATAAATGGAATACATGGAAAGTGATTTGCCCACGAAGGCTCGGTCAAGCAACATCTTAACAGCTAGAGTCCTATTGACAACACTAAATTAAAGAAAGGCGAATGGCCATGGCTGTGAACGATCCTTTGGCGGTCGGCTTTCCATCGTTGAAAGACGTACGGCGAGTCTTATTTTGTCGAGCGGTTGGTGGGTTCCTGACGTTGCCACTTTGTCGGGATGATTACTCCCCACCGTCGTGGAGCTCGGGCCTCTCCTCCATTATCTCGTCGAGTGCCTTCTCGGCCGCGGGCTGGCGCAATGCATTGATGGCACGTTGTCGTTTTTCTTGTGACAATTTGACAACCACGGAGCTGGCTGTCCTTTTGTCCTCTTGCAGCGCGTTCTCCCGGAGCAGAAACTCTCGAACTTGGTTCGCAGTGTCCGAGGGATCGTCAAAACGGGCTTTCCCCTTTCTCCTGAGGACCTCCTTTCCCTCGTTGAGGAGAGATCGATGGTCTTCGGGAACCCATGAGGTTGGCCAGGTTGCGTAGTTTAGCCTGAGCCAATCGACAAGACCCGCCCAGCGGATGTTGCAATCGGGACACTCTGGGCAATACAAGCAGAGCTCCCGTGAGCAGCCGACGCAACCTCCCAATGCTATTTCGTGTTCGACTCCGTGTGGGTACATGCAGTCCTCGGTGTCGACGTTGTCTGCTCCGCAGACTTGACAAAACCCTGGTCGATAGGGCAAATTGCACTCCTTAAAGTGGTGGCTCCGCGAACGACAATTAACACAGCCGACCACGCGTGCCTTGCCAACTACAGAGACACAGGTTTGCGTCCCTTGGTTGACCAATTTTGCCTCGCGTCTTTCGACAAAAATTTTGGCCCTTCGGGATTAACGATGGCGATCCGTTCCTTTGGACGTGCTCCCTTTGACGAGGGAGGCGATTTGGCGGCAGGCGGTACCCCTGACGCCTCCTCTGAGCTTTCGTCGATGGATCTCAATTCGGCTGGAGGGACGCTTGACAATTCCTGCTGGAGCGTCTTCAAGTCCGCTTCCATCCGTGCCTTTTGAGACAATAACCGTGATATCCGGCCTGGTGACATTCGACAATGACCCCCGACCGTGTCGACGCCCGATGTTGATGAAGCGTCCTCTGGCTCGTTGACGGAGTGCGTAGACATCGCGATACACTATAAGAGATTTTGACGGCTTCGTGTACCGCGGCGCGGTATTTTAAGATCCGTTACGTAATATTTACCGACTATTTTATTGTCGTTGTTAACCAGTTCGACAATCATTGGGCCAATCAAGCGTTTGATTTTCGCCGGACCTGCGTACCTATGCCCTAATTTTGCGGCGTACCCATCGACCTTGCTGCTCAATTTTTTATTCGGGTAGTATACTTCCATCCCGACTTCTAACTTAATTTTTCTCAATCTTGACGAATTTACCTTGACAAGACGCTTTTCGCGGTGTAATTTTATCTCGTTTTCGATCTTATGTCGTAGCTCATCGAAACTTGCAATCCTTTCTACCCAATCTTCAACTAATTTGTCGGTAACCTGTGGGGTCCCGTCAACGAAACGCTCCCGTGTTTTGATATCGGGTTCACGAGCAAAGTTCAAATAAAATGGGGAAACTCTACTTCCTGCATGCGGTACCGTGTTATAGGCAAGTTGTAGCTTCGACAAGTTCTCATCCCATTCATTATGGTTGTCCTTAAGAAATGCAGCGATCATTGGTTTTATTGTTCTATTTACCCTTTCTACGGGGTTTGCCTGAGGGTGAGCCAAGGTAGTTGTGGTATGGTTGACCCTCTTTGCCGTCAGAAAGGCTTTTACGTCTTTATTGACATATTCCGTGCCGTTGTCTGTTATTAAAGATTCGGGAATCGCGCCCCAACGGTCAAATACGGCTTCTAAGGTTTTAATAACGGTTTTACCCGTCGGGCTGTGCACTGGGTAGAGTTCAACATACTTGGGGTAGAGATCTTGTACCACGATCAAGTACATGTTGCCTTTTCTTGAACGGGTAAGGGGACCGACAGTATCGACGGATATTTGCGCCCAAGGTTTCACTAATGGCCTTGTCAAAAGAGGGCCTTTCAATGGGTTTTGGTTAAATTTCACCTTTGCGCAAATGCCACATTCTTCGACAAAAGTTCTGACATCACGTGACATGCCTGGCCAGTAATACGTTCGTCGAATTCGGTCGAGCGTATTATCTCTGCCCGAATGGCCTGCTTGAGGTGTTTCGTGATTCTCGCGTAATATTGTTAAGATTTCCGCAGGTTTGATCACTCGCTTCCAGGGGTTCTCGTCGTCAATGAAAAGTTTTTGAAAATCGGGCCGATAGTAGTACAGCTCGCCATTCTCGATCTTCCATTCGGAAAATCGTTCCGGTGCTTTTGACACGAGATTACGTTTAGTTTCGTACCAATCTATGCCCATTATCGTTGTCAAAACTGGTTGATCTTGGGAGGTTTGTTCTAGGACAGATTCCCAGCCTAGGGGATCGACGTCGACGTCGTACATACGTGAGAGTGCGTCTGGGGCTTCGTTGAGAGTACCTCGTTTATACTCTACGGTCATCGCATGTTGCAATAAGAATATTGCCCACCTCGCGAGTCTACCGACCGGATTTTTTAACCCGTAGAGCCATTGTAGTGCCTGGTGATCAGTGACTACTTTGAACGACATTCCTTCTAGATAACACCTCAACTTTCCGACCGCCCACACCACTGCCAAACATTCTTTCTCGGTGGTGGTGTAGTGGATCTCCGCACCTCGGAGTGGACGACTAAGCACTTCAAGAAGATTTTCTTGTCCCCCCTTTGGGTCTTGTTGAACAAGAATAGCTCCCACCCCGAAATCGCTAGCATCTGTATAGAGAATGAATGGTTGTCCTGGAATAGGCGTATACAGTCGCGGTGCCTTCTCGAGGGCCGATTTCGTTTCGTCAAAAGCCTTTTGTTCAGTCTCTGACCACTTCCACGGGACCTTGGGGCTCGTCAATTTGTTAAGCGGGCCCTGAACACGTGCTATATTCTTCAAATGTCGATGGTACCAGTTAACTAAACCATTAAATTGTCGAAGCTGAGTTCGATCTTTGGGTATTGGGAAATCGAGAATAGGTTTTATTTTCTCCGGATTCGGTCTTGTGCCGAGCTCGTCGACAATATAACCCAAAAATTTGACTTCCCAACAGGCGAAACTACTCTTTTCGCGATTGATTTTTAATCTGGCTTCTCGTAATACTTCGAAAAGAATTGACAAGAGTACGAGGTGGTCGTCCAGATTTTGACTGAAGATGATCCAGTCATCTAGGTAAGCAAAGATTTGCTCTGACCAATGGCTAGGGAGTTTTCTCTCGTGAATTACTTCTCCGACCCGACGTTTGAGCTTATCCATTAAACTTTGGAAGGTGGATGGGGCTCCAGTCAAGCCATATGGCATTCTGACCCATTCCAACAATCCTTTTCCTTCGACAACAAAAGCGGTGTATTTGCTATTGTCGGGGTCCATGGGAATTTGGTGAAAAGCTTCACTCATATCGAGGGTAGAAATAATTTTCGCTTGGTGTAATTTCGAGAGAATCGATTTCATATTTTGGAGTGGGTAAGCGGGCTTGACAGTTTTCCGATTTACTGGGCGATAGTCAATGCAAAATCGCAATCCTCCATTTGCTTTCGGAGCAACTACCGGTGAACACGCCCAATCGCTTTTACTCCATCGGATATATCCCTTATCTAATAACCTGTCGACTTCCCGATTTATAAATGCGCGAACCGCTTCGCTACGAGGGTAAGGCTTTTGTCGATGAGGTGTATGATCCGTTAGCTCAATCACATGCGTGATCAGATCAGTGACTCCTATAGAATCATTGTCTGACTTGGCAAACTCCACATCGAGAAATCTCTTCAGCCTGTCTGTCTGGTCGTCTGACAAAACTTTCAATTCCGTATGAGTTACGTAGCGTCGAGTCATTGGAAAAGAATGCCGACTGTCTTTCAGCGTCCAAGTACTTATGGTTGAATCCACCTTGACTCCAAATGTTAGCCAAAAGTCCATTCCCAGTATCACGGGGCACGACAACCCAGGGAGAATGCTAAACCATTGAGGTCCGTATACATCGCCTACATCGATCACAAAGCAAGTACCACCCTCGGTTTTGACGACTGTCTTGTCGCCGAGGCGAACGCCGTGTTTTGATGTCGAATCCTCAGAGAGTTCATGCACTTGAAGATCTTTGACCTGCTCGTATGCGGCTTGACTGAGGTACGACCTCTCACTCCCACTGTCTAAAATTCCCGAAATTTTCTTCCCAGAAATAGAAATTTCGACAGGGATTCGTACGACCTCATTCGGTTCTTCGAGGTGATGATTTGTACGAAAGAGTCGTCGATGTTCGAATTCACGGGCAATGGAAGCTGGTAAGGTGGATAGCTTCCAGTTTTTCAATTGTTCGACTTGTGAGACGTTTAGAAGTCTAGTGGCTGGTTCCACGACGCAGTCGTCAATTGTGGAAGTTGCCAAATGTACGGTTGTTATGTCGCTTTCATTCCCTACTAAATCGGATGGAAATGTCAATTCGTCGTCGGACATCTCGCAATCGCTAGATGACTCGTTCAGGAGCTCTAACCTGGCAGGCAAAACAGTTTCGACGAGTTTGGTATCTCCTACTGTTGTCGAATTTCCTACGTTCAACGGACAATCGGATTTGTCAAGAGTCTTGACTCGGTCCACGTTATTTGACGGTTCTTTGTCAACCGGCGTTACCTCTACCATGCCCTTCGTAACAGCGACCTTAGGCGCGATCACTGTTGGGCCTGGTCGTTTCCCTGCCCTTGTGGACAATCCGTATTATAGTGGCCCACATTACGGCAGATACAGCACACGGCCTGCGGTTTCGCAGTACAAAAGCGTGCCCTGTGCCCCATTCCACCGCAGTTATAGCAAAACATTTTGCTAAAGTCACGATTGGATCTCAATTGACCGGCCGTATCCCTATCTTCGCGGTTGTCCGGCGAAATTTTATTCTTAAGGGGGTTGGTCGAGCTTTTCTGTTCTTTGTCGAATCGCGCGAGGTTTTGATCGAGCCGCTGCCTTGTCAGGCTTTTGGGTTTAGTCGGGAATTCTTTTGCTTTCCTAATCTGACGGGAGGAACTATAGTCCATCGCGTTGAGCTCTGTCGGTTCGTCGCTATCTGTCGTACCGTGTTCCTCCCTATTTTCGTCAAAGTCTTCCTGCAAACAATTAAACCTGAATTTCCCGTGTCGATTACGTGTCTCAGGCTGTGTATCGGCCGCTCGGCGATAACGATGCTTCCACTTGTTGATATAGTGGAGTAAGTCGACGTAATTGTCAATTTTCAAATTCAACAGGATGCACGTTAACTGTGGGTTAAATTTGTTAACTATTTGTTTAATCTGTTCGCGGAATGGAGGCGGGTTTTGCATCCTTTCGTAAACGAGACGAGCTCGATACGCGAATTCGGCTAGTGTTTCATCTTTTTCAGGTTTCAAGTCTCTAGCTTCTCGAAGAAGGAGATCATCGTCTTTTCTCGCTATCCATTGAAAACGGAAGTCGCGGGTAAAGTCCCTCCATGTTTGCCACCGATGACGATTTAGCATGTACCAGGACCGATACGGTCCTTCGAAGACGCTTGACAAACAGGGCACAAAAAGGTCTTGATCCACTCCCGTTACGCTCAACTTGTCCTTTAATAGCATCAGAAACTGCTCCGGATCTTTTTCGGTTTTTGGGAAACTAATTTTCCAATTATCGACGATCCGGCTGATTCTCCATGCTGAATCAAGTTCCCGCGTACGGTGAGAAGCAACAAAATTAGTTGTTCCTTCTCTCGAACGATTCGACGTCCAAGCACCGCGGTTCGTCCGTGAGTCGTAACGTTCGTCATCGTGTCGATAATTATCGTCACTTATTGACGAATCATCACTACGCCATGACAGCATACCTTTATTGGGTGGAGATAAAGAGCTGCCATGTCGAGATCTTTGTGCCGAAGTTGAATCTCTATTCCGACACCTTTCCCCACCCCTTTCGACCGATTGTCGACTCAAACCTCCAACGTTTTCCGCTGGGCCATTAACTATTAATGAGCATTGATCGCTAAAGATCTGTGCCGCCCTGGCAATTACTTCGGCTATCGATTGACCTTCTTGGTCATTGACAGCGCCTGGCGATCCACGATCTCGACCCGCTCTACCGGCCCTAATACTCTGACCCGCAGCGAATGGTCGAGACGGCGACCGTACCTCAACATCATCTTTTGAAAAATGAACTTTATTCGGTGGCTCGACAACTTCACTGTGTCGAAGCGCACCATCCCGTACACCACGGAATAATTCCCCTGCCCACGGTATATCCCTAACGTTTTCCTTGGCAATCGTATGGGAATTATCCGTCAATTCATCGATCGGATCGGTGACTCCAGCGCTTCCCCGTGAAACTTGACGAGTATAAGCGACAAATGCCCTCGAGGAATCATAACCTTCTCGCGTTGATTCCCCCACCGTTCCCTCGGGTGGTTGAATCGTGGCTAAACGTCTACTCGCATTGGCGATCTCACTGTCGTCTTCACTTGTGACAGACAGTGGCCTTTGCACAATAATATTGGGCGATAACGCACACATATCACGATTATTCAAAATTCCCATTGACTCCTGTTCGGCGATTACTGCTCCCCTCTCGGACCGTTGGTTAAACCGTATTTCCCTACCTTGGGTACTTTCCAACGATTCGAGTCTACTGGAGAGGTCCTTGACTGCACCCCCGAGCACGTTATTAACCGTCATTTCTAAGCTATCTATCTTATCAAATTTCATTTCAAAATTACCAATTTTATCTAGTTTGGTTTCCAAATTATTAACTTTAGCAAATATTGTTTCCAAATTATTTACTTTGTCCAATAGATTTTCCAACAATGATTCTAGTGGCGGTCTTCGTAAACCCTCGCTCGGGATAGGGGTAGTTCCACGTGAACCCCTTCCCCTACCGACAGGAAGGTTTCCGCGAACACACGGCGGTAGACCTGAAGCCTCAGAGCTACCTGTACCGATATTTTGGGTCAAAGAACTCTCGCGTTTCCCCATTTTATCGGCAGGCCGAGATTCCAACTCGTCGCCCTGTGCTTCTCCCTGACTCGACATCGACGGGCACGTTTCCCCACGAGACGCCACAGAACTTTCGATACTTTCGAACTCCGATACTTTCGTTGATTGTCTTTCTCCCCGCCCGAGTTAAGCGTTTCGGTGGCGAATAGAACATTACCTTAATAATTTCAGCGAGCCTAAATGAGCATTCGACAAAATGTGATATTTAATCCAAAATATTTTATTCCAATTTTACTCGTCTGTCGAAATTACCTGATAAGCTAATCCAAAATTCGTCAAAATTGACAAAATTCAACGTACACGATAACCGGAACAGATGCTTTCGGTCAGCAAATAATTTCGAATTCAAAAATAATCCTATCAATAATCGAGATTCTGAGAATATATCCCTAGTCCGTTTGTTTTGCGTTGGCTGAGACAATGATCGTCGCACTGGTTGTTACAATCACGTTTACAATAATATTCGAGGATATACAATTCATTCATTCGAACAAGAGATATTCTTAAATTAGAAGCATAAGAAATTTTATAGCATACACATTATAAGGAGTGTCGAAGAAACTAAGCCATAAATAGTATTAAAGGATCGAAATACAATTTAGAATTTATAAGCGAGTCCAGAAATATCGAGAGAGGACCGTTACTATTAGCTTGCTCGTTTGTTTGCTCGAGTATTTACATGTGACTCGGCTTGAGCGAGAGCGGACCACTTTGAACAATAGACTCGGATTCTCAATTTCTCGCTAGATTTCTGAAAAACTATTCTCTTGAAAACTTTTCTTTCAAATTTCTTGGAATCCTTTTATGATTTCTCGATACTATTTTCGATAATATTTGACGATTTCGAATCGACCATATTTCGACTTCGATTTGAATATTAAATTTCTTTTGACAATTAATAAGTTATAAATTGTAATGGGTATCAAAAGTAGCGAAAATTTGACTAACTATCATTTTCGAACCTCGTAAAATTAGACATAATTCGTGATGAATTGATTTGGCAATTCAACGGCACCGCAATTTAAATTGCGCAAATTCGGATTATTAATAATTCCCATAGAAAAAAAAAAAAAAAATTCCGACAAAGAGCCGGCGAGAGTTACATGCGTAGTTATACAGGAAAGAAATAGTCGAGATATTACAGAAATATTATTTCAAAGAAAGTCGCACACAGTATGAAATATTATTCAGCGTCGAAGAAAGAAAGAAAGAAAAGCAAAGAATTTTCGGGTCGGGTATTTATGACGGTTCCTATATACTTGCTATCGCTCGAGTGTTTACATCCCGGTATATAGCTACGGCTCGGTCCAGCGTACGCCGGCCGGTGAACAATAGCCCGCACGAAAATATTCTCGGTCGCTCGAACTATGCACGATTTCGTTGACTACAAAATTTTAACGTTGAAATATAATTTCAGACGAATTACTCTTTGGAAATTTTATTTCGCTGTAATGTTTTCTTCGCGCGTTACTCTCGTTTTATTTCAATTTTACCATTTATTTATCGATCTACTAAATCTTTTCGAATGATCCACTATTTATCTCTGACAAAGAGTTGTTCTGACAATTATACTTTGACTACTCAACAAATTCATACAATACGTTATAAAGTTACGCAGACATTGAAATACGCAAAATAAATTAACGTTTAACAAACATATAAGTTATAACATTCACTGAGGACAATAAATATGTAGCCAAGAGGATTTAACAACGAATTACTGACTTTAAAGTAATATAACAATATATTTTCAAACTTTTCGAATTTAATTACTCACTTTAATATTTTTCATCTTCACGAATGACGCAATTAAATTTTTCGATTGAATTTCACAACATTTTAACCCAAAATTTTACGAAAATTTTCCAACTTCGCCCCACGTTGGGCGCCAAATGAGACAGGAATTAATTTTCTCTAAAATTCCTTCACCTACCGCGGCCTGGGTCAGTGGCTGGTAGGGCTCTAGGGCTGACAATTACTTTGGATTCTTCAAATAAATATTTTGACAAAATTACTAAAAATGAATAGTTGGGCGCCAGATAGCTTGACGAGGCTATCACTCGATATTCCGTCATAAATACATAATTGGATCAATAAATTACCCGAGAGACAATCTAACAGGGTGGGAACAGTTGGGGACCCAAGAAATTGCGATAGTCAGAATGTAGCGTGCAAGGCAGAAAGGTGCAAGTTTATTCAACACTTACAATTTTGTTGAGGAGAGAATCTTTAATTCTGGCGGACGTCAATCGTCGATCTCGCTCGTCGTGTTGACAATTTACAATCCTGACACACTACGGTTTTAATTTACGGCGGCTTTGACAACGCGCGTTATAATTACTAAGGCTCGAGGGTTTAACGAAGGACGATACAGACTTCACAATCGCGGACCTGAACAAGGAGTCTTTATCTTTTCGTTCTTCGAGACGCGCTAGCTTCTCGCTCTCTTCCCCTACTCGAGGATCTAGCCCTTGCTATTGGGGAAATTTGCGCGCACGCGCGCTTGCCCTTTGACGCGTCTTCAGGCCTCTACTCGTTAAGCATGGGCCGCGATCTTGGTCGATATTTGTCGCGCGGTTCTTACAAATTAGGCGTACCGATAATCGTACGCGCTTACGGCGTAGATAAAACCTACGAACATTCTCGACTCTACGAAGACAGGGGCGAGTGACCGCGTCGAGGGCGAAACTCGACTTTCCTGTCACAATCTACTAAGTACTTGTGCGCTATCGCGATGGTTCCTTTCTGACGTCACATAATTCCTCTGGTCGAGGTCGGATGATCCCAGGAGATGTCGGGTAAGGAACGGAAAAAAAATAACCTACTTCAGTGTTGTGTACAAAAAGGGAGAAATATAATGACTTCAATAATACCCATTCTGACAAAGTACAAATTCGACACCGTTACGGATACGTCGAATTAAAATGGACGAACTTGATGACTCGCCAAAAAAAGATTCTTCAAATAATAAAAAGAATTCAAATAGTCGAAAGGGAGAAAAAGAGAAACGGCACCAATTAGAAATGACAGCTTCGACGCCGGTACGGGTACGTCGAGCTGTTGACGAAACTATTGAATCCACACGTCACACGGTTAGCACTGGGAAGCAGTGCTAACTTCCACGCGCTTGAAGCCGAAAGGCTAATAGTAATAACTAATAGTAAGATAGAAGACTAATAGTAATAACTAATAGTAAGATAGAAGACTAATAGTAATAACTAATAGTAAGATAGAAGACTAATAGTAATAACTAATAGTAAGATAGAAGACTAATAGTAATAACTAATAGTAAGATAGAAGACTAATAGTAATAACTAATAGTAAGATAGAAGACTAATAGTAATAACTATAATTATTGTTGTTGTTGTTGTCGTTGATATTATTATTATTACCTGTAATTGAAAACATAAAAAAATTCTGGAAAAAAAAATGTTGGGGTTTTTTCCTAAAAAATATTGAGAATATTTCTTTCAAATAATTCTATTCATTTAAATTAGGTATTGTTTATCTTCCAGGTAATTTTCACATATTTTTAATTATAATACTATTCGCTGCATTATTTTTTCCCGCCGTACAATTCGGTAGCAGTCGGAGTCCGAGAATTTCACACGGACGAAGGCTAACAGTTGTGTGCGTTACCTCTCCGTTTTGCGTGGAAGGGGGCTTCATTCCCCTCAACTTTTCAGTCGTTCTCGGTTTCCCTCGACTCTGCTCGGCTTTCCGACTCACCGACACACTGTATTACATGTGTGCCGGGCGCGCGACGCGCTAGAGAGGGGTTAAAAAAATCGCACGATCTGGCTACACTGATTAGGCGATGAGCTAGCCGAATATTCGCCGCGACGGAAGGCACATCGCGACGTTCGACGCATGTGGTCCCTCGCATCGATGGGGGGGACATGGAAAGTTCCGATTTTCCCCCAGCGTGGGATCAAAACCCCGCCAATCACCTAAATAATAAAGTACCATAATTTTAAGAATCATAACCAAGTATTATTTTATTTCATTTTCTGTACTACTCAATATTGGATCCTTCCTTCTGAGATTTTCCCCTACCCCCTTGCCGGTCAGCCCCTAATTCACCCACCCATCCTGGAACAAAAAAGAAAGAAGAGAACTGTTTTCGGAAATTATACGACGATTTGGCGAGACATTGGATATGATTTTTGACTCCGACTGAAAATATACCGACTAAGCCCGCCACGAGAATTGATAGAGGAAATCGTGAGATGAGGTTTTTACGGGCGTAGAAGGTTGAGTGAGTACCCTGCTATTTATCCCTCTATTACCCGCCCGGATTCGCCCCCCCCCCCCCCCCCCCTATAGGAGGCTAAATAGAGGCTGCCATTTTTTAAAATTATTATTATTATTTGGAAATCTTCCGTTTACTTTTTCGTTATCGTTACTATTATTGTCGCACTTCGTGCGTGTGCTGAGGTACTTCAACAAGAAGCCCTGGACAGTACTCCTGCAGCCTACGTTACCACTGCTAGCCGTGTGCCGCGCGTGTTTACTAGTTTTTCTGTTGCTCTCTTATTTCAGTATTTATTTCTTGACCTCCTGTTACGGTGCTACGCCGAATAAATAGTTGGCGCCCATTTTATACCCTTCTTCGCGTTTTACCTTGTGTACAGTTGTCACCGTCATCGATTGACACCCGCGAAATACCGTTTCGATGTTATTACTATTATTGTTATCCTTATTTTCTGATCTTAGTGAATTCTTCTTTTACATCGATTATTCTGTTCCTCCTCTTTCACTTTTTTTCGGTATTATTATTGTTTAACTGATCTACCCGCCAGAGCTAATATAATTGTCATCGTCTCTACACAACAGCAAGCGCTTTAATTTTCTTCCCTTCCTTTTTCCCCGACTGTAGTTTTAATAGGTGAATAGGGTAAAGTAATCACAACAAAAAATACTATGTTAGACGTTTATTTATTATACTACTATAGACACTGGTGAATATGTTCCGTAATGAGCAATTCCGCGGGTAAAGACCTCATTGCAAAGAGAGACGCAGATGACACGAGTTGGTAACTGGTAACGAGTGGAGTGTGGCCGAGAGTTTGAACGTCAATGTTTGTACGAATTGTGTGATAAAGCCGTAATTGTGTGAATCAATTCTCACAGATGAGATTCCACAGATGTATAATGAGTTGATGAGAATCCACTTGAGTTTAAATTCCGTAATGTTAATGAGATAGCACCGAGTTGACAAGAGTGAGAGCTCACGTGTGTTTAGCGCACAACAATAGAGATAATGGCTGCCTCCGCCCACACCAGGCAGAGGCAGGGCCATACCGAAAAGGGGTTTTAATGAGTCGCGTTACAGAATTGCCGTCTCACGATGGCCGAAACTCGCACTACGATTCGTCGCCGTCGACAGTCATGACGGTAATTGGTAAGACTGTGTCTCGCGACCCAACAATTGAACACCCACGTCCCACCGAACCTCCCGCGCCCAACTCACGGAATGTGTGACACAATGAAAAAAGGACACATCGTCACAAATTTTAGATTTTGAAATCGACATAATAACCTGGTTTTTAATCAAATATATTATGCTAGAATATGAACTTTAGGTGAACTCTTAACATCAGTTTGCTTGGGAAATTGTTTTGCATTGTTTTCTGGTGTTTTGAAGATTAATTTTTCAGACAGGAAGAGCGACCAACGCAGCAGCTTTTCAGCCTGACCACAGTCTACCACCTTATGAACTGGGGGAGGGGGCGGCAGGGACAACTATCCTCGCGCTAAGCAGTCAAGCTTAGCGGCCGACGCGAAGTACTCCCTACTTTGAGGCCGCCATCTTGAAACTCCTTGTGAGTACTGACATTCGTATCCCTTCCATCGTGAAATCCATTGTGCCCCCAACTTGGAATCTGTACCTTATCAAGCACCAAGACCGAATATATGGCTTCATTTTACACAATAAATAAAGTCATGTTGGCAGGGCATCTTAGATAACGTTAAATTTCCGCCTTTCTGTATTACTTTATTCAATGACAATCAGGGCGCGCAGAAACCCGCAGAGAGTAATGGCTATCACTCGAGAAGCCAGGACATAGACGTACGGAGCCATTTCATTCAAGAGGTTATCGGGTTTGGTCGAGTTAACCTGCAGTACCGGTCTACGGAATTGATGCCTGCCGATGTCTTGATAAAAGGACTTGACCGATGGAAAATATCCTGAGTCCCAGATTAGCATGGGTATAATCAGTACTCGTGGTTGAGAATTAAGCTTGACAACTCGAGGAGAGGTGTTGAGAATGCAACGACGACAGCTCGGGCCGTTCGAATCGGCGTCGACCTATCAGGAGATCAGACGCTCTCCATACACTATTTCGTGTGCGCGTATTTTCGGGATGCGAAGAACACTTCCGTTATCGAATCAGCATTGGCGATCTCTCGTTACGAGCGACGAATCACGTGACAAAGTCGCTCCAATTGTATCTACAAATCGGATTATTATCACGGCTGAATTTTTCGGTTTTTTGGATCCCTCGAAACAGCGTCGACTAAGGTTAGGATCGTGCCCCCGCCGCCGCCCGCCACTAAGAAACAGCGATCATGTGATGTATAACCTTAAATAGCCGACAGATTTTACCCGACTGATCAGTGAAAAAATAAGTTCGACCATTGTACAATCGCCAATCAATCATTAAACAAAAATAACAACAAAAAAATGGTTTTCCCGAAGCTCCCCGATAATAAGTGCTGACCGAAAATAAAACATATTTCTTCGACACCGTGGGCAGGCTTCGTATTAAATGTAATTCTATTCTGTGCAATCAGTCCAGCATCATTTGTTTTGGTACAGTATTAGTTTTAGCTACCACTACCTTATTTTAGCAGCCCGTATGTCCGTAGGCAAGTCATTGACAAGATTTCTAATAGAGAGCAGCGAGCTACTATCTATTTTGTGTAAGTATCTTCTCAGACATAGCATAAACAGTTTTGGTCGAGCTTTTTCGGCAAGACATGACAATCGACCGAACTTTGATTTATCAAACGAAAGTGTAAGTTTCTGACATAGATTTTTTTTGTGTGCTTTATTAGGTATAATATACACCAATAACTCCAACCAATGTACTAATTGTATTGCTCACATAATTGTTATTCCCAAGTCATTACTGGATAAACAACAAAATGGATTGGCTGCGTGTACTATCTCGAATTTTATAATAGTTGTGGATTTTTAATCCCAATAAATGACATGAAAAACCAGACAGCCACATCAATATTTAATTTAATATTTAAGGACATTTACAATAATCTCGTTTAGTGCAAGTGATTATAATTTCCGTTGTTAACTGTAATTATTAACGTAAATTACACTGCGTGACAAGGTCCTGAAAGGGATTAATCAACACAAAGGAGTTAAATAGGGTTGCTACACTAGCACCTACAAGTTGGGACAGAGCTATGCCTTATCTTGGGTTAACTGACCGTCCGTAGCATTGATATATAAGCCATCGCGGTTTTCAGTACCTAAAGCACAAAGATATTTTATATGAACATCTTTACCTATGCATGCAATAATATACTTACGCCACTGAATCTGCCTAGTGAAAAAACGTAAAATCGACCAGCAGTTAACTTCAAGGGATTTTGCGCTCGAGCCATACAAATGGACAAATGTTTTCCATACTTTGGTGGCATATAGTACCACTGACATTCGTAGTATGCGTTTTGCACGTTTGCACTCTGAACAGTTTAAAAGATCACATATTGCCTTATCAAATTACACTACGTTGTACAACTTACCTCACGTATAAGGTATTCACCAGTGATACAATACATGAGAATAAGTAGGAATATCGCGGCGATGTAATTCACAACAAAAAAATATTCAAACGTAGATTCCTTAATTGGTGTCTGTGAAAATATAATCAATATTCAAAACTTCTATTCAATAGTTTCTATTACGTATGTATAAAAATTTCGTACCATAAGTAAGCTGTAAGAGGTGAGACCAAGAAGCATTGTTGAAATGACGAGTTCCTCCAACAAAATAGCATTGAAAATATCGTCAACTGCTGTAGAAGTCCTGTTTTACAATTTTTAGTCCAATACAAATACATTTGAACATTTTTTTTGCTCTCGCAATATCGTGTATTCATCGTTTTATAACTCACCGTATGATGTTATAGTGTTTCAAAACTATGTCACGGAAAGAAATTTCTAAATGGTTTCTCATATTATCGTTATAGTTCGAATAATCTGGTAACTTTATATTGCGTATTCTGTGTGCCAAAACAGACATTTCGCCGGCGACGTGAACAATCAAAGTACAAAGAAAACAAACAGATATAGGATGGAAATAGCGATAATAAAACATGGGTGTAAGAGCAAGATAGATAATTGCGTATGTTGACATATCCGTAATTTCGAAAAATATCCGCATTCGATACGGTAAAACGACAGGTATTGTCTCGTTGTACAATACTGTCAAAGAGAATAAGATATCAAAATATTATTGATTTTTTTTACAGTTTAATTCACAGTTTTTCACACGCATACCAATCGTTCCTCACCGGCTTTTAATATTTTTTCAAGTGGTTTTAAATGATACAGGAAGCAAGTTGCGAATGCCACAGGGTTAATTATGTTGCAAAATATTTGAGCGACAGCATTGTAAGCCAAATATAATTTCATCTCCGTTCGATCTCTGTAATTTTCTACGTTCTCGCTTTTCTGCACTTCTTTCAGAACTTTTTCAAGCAACTTGGAATGCCTTAGTAGCATCATTTTCACTCCGACCATCGCATCGATTGAGGTCTCAAGAATATTTGCAATCGTGAGTGACATATCGCCGAATACACTGATTAAGTCACCGACAGCGAAAATCCCATGACCTACGAAATATACGCTCCAGATATAAAACTTAAGATACGTCGGTTCCAGTGGCCATACACCCGCGATCGAAAAGACTCGTTTATTCCATATGTGCAATTTTCTGACATTTTGTAGATCGACAGATAATGCTTTTTTCATCGTGCTCTGTGATATCACCAAGTTCACGTAAGTAAGTCTTTTCCTGCAGAGTTTCGACACCGACGATTTACCTACGACGTTTACCTATAAGATTTCCTTGCCATCGTTATTTTCTGGTAAGGCTGAAATTATTTACATGATCTAATCGTAGTGTAATTGTGAATCGATACTTCAGGAGAACTTAGAAATCGAGGAAACAACACGAACCATATGGCATATAATGGCAAATTGGCCGCAGGGTAATAGCAAGCAGCGATTATCTACCTATTTTCTATTATTACCTTAAATGAAAAATCGTACACAATTTTAATCGAGTTTTTTAGCATGTCATACGTATCCGTGCTTTCTAGATACATCGAAACGGAAAAAATATAGTAGATTCATCAGACAAAGTCGTGAGTTTTTATCGAGGGTATTTTCGTGCAGTCTGCTCAATCCTCACATCAATGTTAACCCTTTTAGCAAATGCACCGAACGACGATATATCGTCGTTCGGTGCACTTGCCAAAAATACCAACGACCATATATCGTTGCGCCTCCGTTATAGTCTTATTATACTCATTACAAGAGATCCGTGTTTAAGCATAACCGCATAAAATGTTAACATGGTTTATATTTGATCCAACATAAGTGAAAAACGATTACTAGACCAACATTTTGTCATATCTTATGTTGTTTCATGCCGAGGGTCTGTATATGTCAGAGTGATAAGGTAGAAACGGGACACGGGATATCTCTCGGATATCCGTCGACACGAGATAGTTCGTCTGGACCGTAATCTCAATCTTTACGATGTTTATGAAAGCTATCCGAAAACTCAAGTGGCATCCGTGCATCGACACTGCGAGCCTTAAACCTTTTTCAGTCTTTCTCAATTCGTTGAACGTACGTTTTGACAAAGAGAAATTACTTTGTACGATTCTCATGATGTCTTATATTTATGTTATTCTTATGATTTTGAACAAATATCGGAACTCCATTGGTAGCGATTAATTCCCCATCCACTTCGCAATATACTGCTTTTTGAATTTTATAAATATCACGCCAACTTTGGTTTTTACAAGCTTTTTCGCAAACCTCTACAAATTCGTCGCTTCGGCCCGGTATTCTTCGGCTAGGTACGCTCCTTTCGCTCGGTGCTAAAATAAATAAGGACAGATATAAGACGAATCAAGCATTTACATTTATTTATTATTATATAATACGAATAACGGAATAGCACAGTTGTGAAGTTTAACCGGAAGTGTTAAAACGTTAACTCGTAACCAAACATTATTCTGTCGCGATACATATTTTTTAAGGGAAAGAATTTGTTAACCCACGACACAGTATAGCTGAAATAAAGACTACCAATTCGAAACTCTAATCGAATAACTCTGATTGTAATAGTGAACGAACATACATCATTTTGATTGTTAAAACATCCGTCAATCACTTGCAAAATGAATAATACTGTAATACTATATAATACCATATTACTACCGGTGTATTATAAGGTGGTTCTAACCCAGTTGGAATCATAACGAAAATGAATTTTCATGCAAGATAAATCGTGTGGAGAAAAGTAGGCCCTTTAGCAATATTTCAATTGATATTTTAGAACATCCACAATCGTCTCGTGTCCAATTCGAAAGTTTCGGTTGTTAGCTGATAGTTCGTAGCATTGATATATAAGCCATAGCGGTTTTAAGTACCTAAAATAATAATGAATAATCTTTTGATTAGCGTATGTAACGATAAATAGCAACACTTACACTATTGAATCTGTATAGGGAAAAAACATAGAATCGTCCAGCTGTCAGTTGTAAAGGCTTTTGTAAACGAACCATACAAATAATCATATACTTTCGATACTTTGACGGCATTTCGTACCAGTCACATTCGTAACAAGCATTTTGCATGTTTGTGCTCTGAAAACGTTGCATTATCGACTTATTTATAAATGTTTCTATATTAACACCATTATCCATACAATTTTAATAAAGACATTTCACCTCTTCTAAAAGATATTCACCGATAATACAGTAAACGAGAATCACTACGAGAAGAGCCGCGATGTAATTGATTATAAAGAAACATTCAGACATGGATTCCATAAACGGTTTCTGGCCGAAAAAAAAACATATTTTCGTTAATTTCATCATTAATCCATAGTTCTCTAAGGTATCACTAAATATTTCGTACCGAAAGTAGGCTATAAGTAGTGAGACCAAGAAGAATTGTCGAGATCACGAGTTCCTCTAATAAAACAACGTTAAAAATATCGTCGATCGCCGTAGCAGTCCTTTCCGAATCAGTTTTGAAACAAGTAATAAATTTCTATTTATTACTTTCTTATAACTGTAATACTCACCAGATTATTTTGTAGTGTTTTTTGATTATTTCGTAAAAGGCATTAGAGTGATCATACATTGAAATATCTGAGGATTTGATTTTCCGTATTCTGTGCGCCAGAACAGACATTTCACCGGCAACATGTATTATCAAAGTACAAAGAAAACAAATCGACATTGAATGGAAATAGTGATAATAACACATCGGTGTCTGGAATAGGTATAAAAGTGCGTAAGTACGCAAATCCGTGATGTTGAAAAATACATGCATTCGATATGGCAGGATGAGAGGGATTGTCCCGTTGCGCAATACTGTCAAAGAGTAACATAAGTTTTTTTCAAAAACATTTTTTTCATTTGCATATATGATATTGATATGATGATATTGTTTACCGGCCATCAATATATGTTCCAGGGGCTTGATATGATAAAGGCCACATGTGGCGAGAGATAAGAAGTTCGATATTTTGAAAAACGCTTTGCCAACTCTGTTATAAGCTAAATACAGTTTCAACTCTGTCTTATCTCTGTAATTATGAGCATTAGCTCCTAACAGCACTTGGTTCAGCACTTTTTCGAGCAAACTGGAGTGCCGCAGAACCATCATTTTCACTCCGATCATAGCTTCTATTGCGGTTTCGAGAAGATTTTCGATCATAAGTGACATATCGCCGAATACATTGACCAAATCACAAATTGCAAACATCTCGTGAACTATGAAATATACGTAGCTTATGTAAAATTTCAGAAAATTCGGTTCTAGAGGCCACATACCGCCGATCGAAAGAACACATTTGTTCCATGTATAAAGCTCTGTGACGCTTTTCGTGTCTCCAAATACCGCCTTCCACCCCATACCGTTGAGGAAAGAAAATTCGCGACTTTTGTGCGAGGAAATTTCGTATGCAACTATTACACGTCGAGATGATTTGGCGATAAACGATTGCGAATATCTTTTACTAACGTTAGATCAAATTATATAGATGAATTAAAGGTAATAGTAGATTCGTATAGCCTGCGTACGTATTCAGCAATTGACAAGATCATCAGACATGCAACGTCGAATGGACTATAAACTAATGTAGGGCTATTATTTTGTATTGGTATATTATGTCATCGTTATTTTTTCGAGATCTTAGCATCATATTATTTGAACATGCACACGTCTCCGTTCTTTGGATTACGTGATAGGGGACTAGGTAGTCGATAATATTCATAGTGTGGTTCGCCTTCTATTTTCAACACTCGCCGGAAAAGCGAGAGCGTTATGCGTTTGATTATGACGCAGATACACGAGCTATCCAAAGCGTTGAAAAGATCGTAATGTGGCTAAGAAATAACATGTAAAAAATTTCCGATTACTAAGAATCTGGCTCTTTCTGAAACGGAAATGCTGAAAATATGATTTTTGCGGTTTAACCTTATAGGATCAATTTTCTCCGTACTTGATCGTTTCGTAAGCTAATCGTTACCCGTAAGGAGTTTTATCAATAACCATATATCTAATATATAGCTACCGATAATTATATAATAACAAGCTTTTTTCCGAACATAAAGACAATTTTCACAAGTCATAGATAATCGCGCAGATAAAGTCTAGTTCAGGTGTTCTCAGAAATATATAAATAAATCAGATTTTCAACGAAGTAGACTTAACCGTCAACCCAATCGAACAACCGATCGAATTATAAAACTTTTTCGATATTGAGACGGGAGTAATATCGAAACGCTCGACGTCGACGTGTAAGATAAAGAGAGGGAAGGTAGACAAGGTGGGGCGAGCGAGAGAGAAGAGACAACGAAGAGCGAGACAGAGATAGAATAGATAGAGATATAGAAAAGAGAGGTTCAGCGGGATCGCTCTGAACAAAAAATTATACCGTTCGTCTACAGTCCCCAAGTTTTTTCTAAGTTTATTTACAAGTGTGTTGAAAGTAAGATCTGTGAAATAAAACGAAATAAACTTATTTAAATTTAACAGACTGTGACCGTTGGAAACAAGAACGTGAGTACGCCTTTTTGTCTTGGACATCCTCATATAAGATCTCTCCTGTTTCTCTATAATCCGGCCCCCATCGTACCCCCCCCCCCCCTTTAAGAGGAAGAGTCAATTGAGATTTAACCAGACCAATTAAGAAATGGATTGCTAATTACCGCGAATTAACTGGCCGCAACCCATTCGGTAAGATCAGAATTAACATTTAGAGCCCTGGCAGCCTTGAAGGACTCAGACCGCGCCTGGTGAGGAATAGATCCTGACTCAAAATGGAATAAAGTGAGGCAGACTTTTCCGACGAGGTTGATATTGAATAAATCCACTCCAAAGTTGATTTTTAAAAAATACAATCTGGAGTGTTTGATTCACGCTGCCATTTTAAAAGCGTTCTAATTAAATATAAAGAAAATTAATTGAAAAAAGCCAGACAC
This sequence comes from Listrodromus nycthemerus, assembly GCA_963978505.1. Classification (NCBI taxonomy): domain Eukaryota; kingdom Metazoa; phylum Arthropoda; class Insecta; order Hymenoptera; family Ichneumonidae; genus Listrodromus; species Listrodromus nycthemerus. Next base: position 6,711,461 of record OZ021685.1, read on the forward strand.
TTTTTTCGGGGTTTAATCACCGGCAAATATTTAAAAAATGATTATAATAGAAAGAGATAGGCTGCCCGCGACTGTCAATGTGAGTGAGAACGGCGATCACTGTCACTATCACGGTTCTTTGCTACAGTCCCACTGCCTGTTGGTCACGTGTTCATGTAGAGCAGTATATTTAAAATTAATATTTTAGAATAGGATTAATAAATATATGTATGTAATTAGAAACGTTAAAAATTTTACTTTTAAAGATAGAAAAAGAGTATATTGACATCGAAAAGAGGAGACAAAGGTCAAAGTATTTGTTACTAAGTATAATATTCGAAAATTTATTGAATAGTATCCTCAATTGTTATCTTCATCGCTGCTACCCTCTGATTCTTCTTCTGTCGAATCGTCACTTGGAAGCATAGCTGCATCGTAAGAAGTCCGTTCATCAGCTGAAAAAAACCAAACACGATTAATGATATGACTGGATCCGTGAGAAAAGAAAATAATTAGTAAATTATACCTTTGTTGGAATTCTTTCACACTAGTTAGTGTCATACAATCACGCTCGAACCATTTAAATTCATGTGTCATCTTTAAAAGTCCAACCTTGTCTTCCAGGCAACAAAAATGTAGGAGTACATACATGCGCGTTTCACCAAATACTCGTGATTTATTGAGTCCTTAAAAAGTGTTGGTATAATTCAGCTGTACACGGCGGTAAATTTGACGTGTCGTATTTCAGTGATGTTTTCTAAAAAGGTTCATTTATATCCTTCGATTTATACGTAGAGCAAAACCTTTCGAAACTTATTTTATTGATATCCGAAAGGTTCTTGCGCTCGTGTAATTCACATACAAATTTATCAAGTATCACAAATGTTTAATATTACAATCCAGGAATTTCGAAATTTCCAATCAGCTAGCCCTTTTTGATAATCCAGGTTATTTTTAATCAATTGAAAAGGGCTTTCTTTGCCCTTCTCAAAAAACGAAGGATTATAATCGCATCCTGTGATAGTGTTACGTCTCGATCAGCAATTCTCACTCCATCTCGGTCAAAGAGAATTTGCACCCTCCCTTTACACGTTACTCTGAAGTGACGCTTTATCGAAGTTTCGGCCCTGTTTTGAACCTAACCTTTCGGAAAATAATTCGGGATAAGGCCTTGAACGTGTATGCTTATATTTGGATGTGCGAATAGATAGCCGTTTACAATTCATTATCAGTTTACCCATTCATATATAAGTTGACCATCGAAATATTTCTATTTATCAACATCACAGATAAATGTTAATTAGTCAACTGTGAATGAAATAAAATTCAAGGAAAAGAAATGAATATTTATATTGTTGACGATACACTTACGAAAGTAGAGTTTCATCAAAATAGGTTTACCGTGTAATGGATGATGCAACGAATCAGTTGATCGATGATGTTAATCGATTGAAATGAAACGTCCTTCCCAAAATTATCAAACAATATTCGAGGTGGAATCGACGAGAATGATCGTCCCTCAACTTAGGAGTCCGTCTCAGATAGGAAATTCTTCAGTCGGAATGGTATGAAGACGGTTGATTCTCAGGAATAATGTGCATCGATGATTTTAACGTTGGATGAAGCTTGAAGAAAAACTCTCAATTTTGATGAAATGATTTCCATACATGTGAATTGTTTTATTGAACTGAATGATTTTTGGTTCCTGATCGTTAGAAATTTTATATTTCGATTGTTACAAAATTGTTGTCTGTCACGGAATTAATTTTGAATGTTTAATTTACTACTAACTCTCTCTCTGCTCAAGTATCTTCGCTTGACTACTTCTGACTACTCTTGATGGACTTCCTCACTCGACTGCTCTTCATTCACCTCTCTGTCTCTGCACCCGTATCCGCGCTAAAAGGTACCTTCTTGCAGCGGACACCCACGCGTCACCTTTATCATAACGCGCGACGCCTCTCCACTTTTGTCACATGATCCCTTTCTTCGAAGAATTAATTAGATTTTCTGTTTCTCAACTTTACAGTATTCTTAACATTTTGACTTGTTGATTGTTAAATTTTCTCTTAAATTATATGAAATTTCCAATTTGAACCAAAGCTGTATGAATTTTTGTTCCGAAGTTAACAATTATTGACATAAATTTTTATCTTAATATTTGATTGAATATTTTCCTGAATTGTTATTTATGATTGGTTCCCATCTTTCTTTTTCCTATAATTTTCTGTATATTCTATTTATTAATAAACTTATCCTGACAATCCAATTCAATTATATTTGACATATGTATTTGATTTTACTTTATTTCTTGAGCTTACTGATAGTTTCCCTAAAAATTCCGCCGTCTTCATGGTCAACCTTATCACACCATCTTGCATTCATGTTTCGTTTCTCTGTTTTATCTGTAATTTTTCTGGACTGAATCGATGATCTATTATTCATCGGTACTTGCCGTTCAGAAGGTGCTGCTCTCATTATGCCCGACGGTCATTTTGATTATCATGCCCATCGTGACACGCATCGAACAGCAGACCCTATGTTCTACAACTGCGAGGAGCATTTTTATCCTCATCTCTTCGGATCAGGTTACCGTGCCTCGCACGCTTGATTTCCGCTGTACAATCGTCTGTGTATTTCTTCAGACTAAATTATTATTTTATTAAATGCTTCCTCCATGATTCGTTTTTGAGGTTTTTAATGAATTTCCAAGATGAAAATGTTGGATAATCGGTCATCTGACCAAAAATTCCTGAAATGTTCAGGGAAAATGCGGAGGACGTAACAATAGCAAGAAATCAGGTTAGACTTGAATTAGGGTATGGACGGACGTAATTTAATGTAATGTTTTGTCAGTCTTAAGGTTTGTCTTTCGTTAGCAGCTTCATACTCAATGTAGATATTTAAACTATTGCCATTTCGGTTTTCCATATTGCCAAGCATGATAATTAGAACATTAGTATCACATGATTTAATGAAAACGTTGATAGTTGATTCTGTATCTAGTTGACAAGTATGGTAAACTAATTTGGTATAGCCTCTCAGTGATTTTCGTAGTATAAATTACACGGGTCAACAAGAAAATATTTTATTTTTGGGTTTCCGTTCTCATGCATAATCTCTGATTCTAGACATTTGAAAAACACTAAAATTTTTATTTTTAATTCATAACGTTTACTTTTGTCTGATTTACGATGATAAGTATAGTTTTCTTTGTTTTATAAACCAAAGATGGCAGCACTCTAATAAACCTGAATATATACTGTAATTATTTGTTAGTAGCATTGATGTTAGTATTAACTCGTCTATCTCAGCTGTAACAACTGTATTTGTGTATTACTAAGATAGAAAATGGCATCAAGACAGTGTAAGAATGATGTTGATTTATTTTATTTTATTTGTGGTGAGTTTATCAAAATGGGAAGCAACAAATTTTCTTTATCAACAAATTTGAAACGTTGCGAAACCTATGAAGCCTATTTTAACCTCAAAAATAGTAACCAAGATAAAAATTGGGTACCTCGCTTTGTCTGCGTTAATTGCAAGAGTAATTTAGAAGGTAAGAAACTACAAATAAAATTCTAAAAAATGTTTACCGAATTCAAATCACACTAATAGTAATTATGTTATTTCCAGCTTGGCATAGAGAAAAGCGACACATGAAGTTTGCAGTGTCAAAGTTTTGGAGTGAACCTAGTAACCATGTCCATGACTGTTATTTGTGTATGGTTAATACAAGGAACCGTCATCTGGAGAAAATCCGGAAAACATTTTTTATCCTGATCTCCCTTCAATCTCATCTCCGATACTGCATAATGCAAATTTTCCTCTGCCATCACGTTCAGATAGCTTCGAAGTTCGAGCGTCACGAAGCTCAACAGAATCCAGTACACCACTAACGAACACTGATGTTAGTGAATTTATAATGAAATCTCAAAGTTGTAGACCAAGTGTATGTATTTAGAAAAGCAAACTTTAAATGAGAAAATAATTTTCTTCCTTGTTTTTAGTGTAGGAGCAACTGAAATTCAATATGCAGGGCTCAGACCCAAAAATCGTTTTGAACGGTGTTATCATCTATTGTTTGAACGATATTATTGTTCTCTAGTCTGTATGAATAACAAAAATCATAATTTGAATTTATTATAGTTTGGCCAATGAAAGACACCATTTCAGGTTGACACCAATGTTCCATTAAAAAGGTTACCAAAGCCTGTTTCAATTTTATATTCTTTAATCCTTTTTTAAAATCGGTTGGTCGAACTTGCATTGGTCCACTCATATTGAAATCAATAGAATTTTCTTCATTTCTTAAGGACTTTCGAGACATATCGCATGATATTACCAAAAATATGAAATTTCATATATCGACTAATAAAGTTGTTGTACATCTTGTCTTAAAATTTCAAATCGATTCTCTTTACAGTTAATGAGAAATCAATTATCAAAGTCACTTGTTTTTACATGCTGGTATATGGAGGAGCGATGAATAATGTCGGTTTTAATTTAATAAGTGCTTCTTAAAATGTAAAAATTTGTCTAGAAAACTTTTATACGTAGTCTTCAAGATTTAAGCTTGATGATTTGACTAAAATTAAAAACTTTCTCTGTATGGTTATTTTTTAATTTAATTTTAGATGTGTAAGAAAACAAAAAATGCAGGATGAAGCGCGTAATCTTGGCAACTAAATTCAAACTTTTAAGGCTAATGTCTTACATGTGAGACATATTTATTAATATTGAATAATATAAAACTTGGAGACGTGGACAATTATTATCAACTATTTGTAAAACATAGATGAGAATTTACAGTGATATTTAGAAGTATTCAATAATTTTATTATTATTAAGGGGAAGCCTGCTCCAGAGGCTTTAAAAAAACGATTTTTTTTGCACAAATACCTTTTCAAACTATCCAAGAATGTGTCCCTAAAATTTCAAAAGCAACTACAAATTATTTTCAGAGTTACAAAAGAAATAGTGAGCAAGCGTCGAGCAGGTAGATACGAGCGGCCGGATCGCTCGGAGTGCCCGCATTCAGCCCCTCAATCTATTGTTTGTATTGTACCTATTGTACGTATCCAATGAGACTAATAGTCCGAGACACTATAAACTATAACCTGTTCGGAGAATGCCATTATGGAGCTATGATAGGGATAAAAGTATGTATTATAACGGTATATACTAGCTGGCTGTGTCGGCTTGAGCAAAGCTATATTTAGCATTTAAGTTCGGTTGTGATTTGTTTTTCGGCACATGAACATCTTAAAATCATGCAGAGTTATTCAAAAGTGCACAAATCTTCAAGTGAACGGACTGGAAAGCCACGGAAGCGTAGATTCCATGGCAATCAGTTTCATAATGTTTCGTCTGCGAACAATGAAGAAGCTAATACTAGCCGTAGTGAAAAAAAATTGGTGTCAGCAACTACGGACGACGGTATAATTTATCTGTCTCATTGCTATCGGATAATCGAATTTGTCGCTGTATTTTTAGCAATTTCGGAACTAGTTATTTGCAATTCGTGTGAGCAGACAATAAATTTTCCCGAAAGCGGTCATCGAGGTCTAGGCTTCAAAGGCGTTTTGTTGTGTACATGCGGTAAACGAGAAATCCGGACCGTTTATTCCCACCGGCTACGAAATCAACACAAGAATTGTGTTCGTCATGATGCTTTTGGGTGTCACACGAGAAGTCACAAACATTTTTCGTGGCCTTATGGATATATCTCAGGGCATTGCAAAATCGACGTATGACCAAATCGTGGAACATCTGTATACAGGGGAAAAAGAACTCAACATACAAAATGAAAGACCAGCTGACCATTTGAAAGTTTCGGGCGATGGATCGTGGAAGAAACGTGGATATACTTCATTGTACGGTGTAATTACCCTTATTGGGTACTATAGTGGCAAAGTGATCGATCTCGACGTTAAAAGCGGATATTGTCATACCTGTGCCAACAAGAAAAATACATTGAACGACGACGAGTTTGAAAGTTGGTATGAAACCCATGGAGAAAATTGTTCTTCGAATCACGCAGGTTTGGCCGGGAAAATGGAAGTTGATTCGATGTTGGAACTGTACTCAAGGTCCATCGAGACATTTGGAGTAATGTATAGTAATTACATTGGCGATGGCGATAAGTGCACAGTGACCAAAAATGAGTGCGTGGGGCATGTACAAAATGGATACTCGTCTCCGCAAGAAGAAAAAAGAAGAGAAGCTCAGTGGAAAGACGCGACTCACCGAGGCTTTGATAAAAAAATTAACTATTTATTACGGTCCGGCGATTCGTAGAAACTTGAATTCTGTAGAAGATATAAGAAATGCAATAGTCGCAACATTTGATCATTATTGCTGTACAGATGAATTACCTCGCCACGACAAATGCCCGGAAGGCGTCGAAAGCTGGTGTGAGTGACGCAAAGCTGAAGTGACAAACACCCTCGCTGCTCTTAAACATCCACCACGTTTAATTGACGAACATGTCGAGAAGCACATTCGTCCTGTGTACGAGGAATTCTCCAAGGACGATCTGTTCACGAGGTGTTTAAGTGGACACACCCAAAATGCGAACGAGTCGTTCAATTCCACTGTGTAGCGCGTCGCACCTAAACAGCTTAACTCAGGCATTAAAATTGTCGAGATTGCTGCTTACATCGCTGAAGGAATATTCAATGAAGGCTACAGTGCAGTATTAAAAACCATGCAGTTACTAGACTTGAAAATGAGACAGCAATGCAACAATTTCGCAGAGGAAGTCGACAAGGAGCGTGTCACCCGACAAAACACACGCGATGCATTTTTTTTTGTTTCAGATGGAAATTGCGACCTGCATCTTCCCGCCGCACGACATATGCACGCTCGAGGCGCCTTAGCGAAATCCTTGTACCAGGTATAATATGACATGTATTGTAATGAAAACATTTGAGTAGGCTGTAAAAATATATAATAAAACCTAAAAGAATCAACTGAAAAATATAAAAATAAAACCTAAAATTTATTTCCTTCCTAAAAAAATTCTCAAAAAAATCGATTTTTTGAAGCCTCTAAACCAGGCTCTCCCCTTAATTGTTAAAAAAAAAAATCTGTCAATCCTCATAGCAATCTATGGCACCTAATGAATAAATAAATACATATGAATTACTCAGAAACTAATGTTTATAAAAAAATTAACAGCAGTATTAACACCAAATGGTTATTTTTAAAATTTTGTAATTGTAACAGTAGTTTGATTACTTTTAAACTTCATAACTCATATCAGTATTACACACATATCAATATAAATATTTTCTTTTCCAGATAAAAAGTTATTGAAACTATAGTCAATATAATTTTGTGTTTAAATAATATGAATAATAATAATTTAAATATTTTTAAGATAATCTAAGATTGCGGTTAAAAATTTTTGGTTTGTTATCAACTGAGCTTTTCCATTATTGCGTTGCTTCAGGAGTTCAACCACTCTATCTATACCAGCAATTTTAAATGTATTAACTATTCGTTCATAGTTTACATTAAATTGAGCCAGCCTTTGAATCATTGCATCTGAAATAATACCTTTTAAAGATTGAAGAGTTGCAATAATCCGTTCAGCAGTTTCTTTTATGTCTAATTTAGCTGAAATAACTTAAAATTTATTTTAGCATTTACCAGACTATTGGCATCAAAATAATAGCTAGTTTCTGTGACAAATACACGTCATAAACAGCATTACGTGCATTTTTGTAGATAATTTTAGAGTTTCAGCTGCCAAGGATATCAATTTTAATTGTCCCTTTGGTCTTTTTTCTGGAATTTTTTTTAAATCAGTAAAGTATCTGTAAAACTATCAATAATTATTTCAAAATCACTGAGCATATTTTCATTTTTGATGGCTCTTATCAGTCTTATAGAGTCAAACGCACAATTATGGGCGACCAGAATGTAAGGTTTCTTTAAACCTTTTAAAAATTGTAATAGCTGCTTTAGAACATTCGTAAGAGAAAAGTTTCAACTTCCTGACCATTATGAAAAAGCTTGGGGCCTTCGTTTGACAACCCATTTGCTTCAGTTACTCTTCGTGACAGTAATTGTCGTGGTTTTACATATTTGTGAAACTTCATTCCATCTGCTTTCATCGCAATCTGGAGTATATCAGCTGTTATTGGGAATCCCGAAGTTTCTAAGTGAAAATAAACAAACGCATAATCTTCAGACGTAATGTTTGGCAGTTGGCTGATTGCATTTGTAGGAGGCACATTCTCTTTATCAGTTTCATTTTCTGCTAGCAGTCCGATGTTACTTTCATAAGTATATGTGCCATTTGCTTCTTTTCTGTTGCGTAGCTGTGAGTGTTTTTTTACGTTCGCGACGAGTTCACTTAAAGCAGGTATACAAGATTTGACTTTCCTATTGCATCTAATTCTTTGCTTGCGATCAATAATACGTTTTAAGACACTTTCAGGTTGCATATTAGATTAAGTTATAAAACGTGAATCATAATTATCTCCGACGTTTTTTCTAAACTGCACATGCAAAACGAAAATCTGCTGACTCAGAAATGCTATAAGAAGTTTGCTTTGCGGTATTTCTTGCCATAATAGAGTTGAATCTCTCATTGAGTTTTTGCTCCAACTTGGAACTTTTGGACACTCTTAGCAAGATTGTCAAATTTTGAAAGCAGAGCTTGAAATAATTTCGGATATGTAAAGCCTCCAGGAATAGTTTTATGCTTACAACTTAGAGGGTCTTTCTTGAACCCATACCAGTCACTGCAATTTTCGTGATGATTAAAAATATGTTTGGGAATATTTTGCATTGCTACTACAACTTCGGAAGTACTTTTACTTTTATTTCGATGAACTGCATATGAAAAACACCTTTGTAAAAACTGTATAGCTTCATGTGATAGTTCATTATCAGAATCGTGTTCTTTGGGTATTGCATATAAAAGGTTTTTAACTCCCTTGAAGTTATGGTTTTTGTCAGTAAAGTGGACAATCTCATGATCAGCTGCTTTTCTTATACTTCAAATACTTGATGTACCATCGTCACTTATAAATACTTCAACTTTAAGATTTTGATCTTTTAATACTGCACTATCATTAACCAGTCTCGTAGCAACTGAAGAGTCCATGGCTTTGAGACTCCCATAAAAATTTAGCCGACAATCGTGGTCTTCTTTCGGATGGCCCATACTGCACATTCGACACGTTCGGTTAGTAGCGCCGTAATCAACAAGACCACTTTGTGCTCCAATCATAGCTGGATACCCAATAAGACTATCGTATGTAAATCCATTTTTACGCTCACTGAATCCCATATCAACACAGCTCGTTATTCTAACAGTGTCTGATTCCGTAACAGCAGATTGATCTTTGATGGATATAAAAAAATTATCTTGGAAAAAAATTACTAAGGATAATAGCAAAATTGTTTAATGAAACAAAATTGGGTACAGTATTTATCTTAAGGTATAATTACTGAATAATTAGTATAATTTTTACAATTCTTCTTAATTACATCTTTGTTCATTAGGTGAAAAAATTACCACATTATTATTCAATATTAATTATCTAGTAGTCAAATTTACAATTTTTTCCAAACATCAACATTTTTGCAGTCCTGCCAGCTTCTATTTTAACTAAAAAATACTCACAGCAATTTTAATAACTCTTCAGATTTCTCAATCGTAGGAGATCTTTCTATTTTCGCAGCAACCGCCCAGCTTTCTTTTGCAACAATTTTAGTTATTTTTCGTACTTCTCTGTCGGGCTTCTTGAATGTTTTAACTGACATGGTGGGTATGTCGAGTAGACTGCGTCAAAAGAAGTTTTTTTTTTTTCTCGCTTAAACGTATGTAAAAAGTTTCTTCAGTATAAAAAAAAAATTCTCCTAAATTTTGAGCTCAATATCTCAAAAATTGAGCTGGCGCATAGGGGGGTTCCCTTTCCCGTTTAAAATACATAGGAATTTTTTTTTCTTTTTTGGTTTTAAAATATCTACATGCATACAATTGTTAAAAATTTTTGCTTCTCACTATCTTATAGGAAATTTAATTCTCTACAAATTGCTTTCCGGGTTTATTTTTTAAACTCAACCGCAACGAAGTTACAGGGCGCTGAATAAAAGGCAAAAAATCAATTAATGATTTAAGAATCGAAAACAATTTATTATATTAATTTATCAATAGATTAACTCAAAACGCTTAATTATTCAACAAAATCTGTCTATTTAACATAATATGAATTTTAGTTCATTTAATTAATTTAAGTTATTATATATACAATTTTTTGATTTATTGTTGACTAGTTTGACTCATGTAATTTTGTTTATTGCACGTAGGGTACAATTTGCGATGATTCTGTACAACTTTCCATAAAAACTGTTTTTGTTCTTCATCTTTAGTACTAAACTGATTAAATTCTTCAACTAAAGCAACTGCCCTTTCAGCAATATCGTTAACTACTTTTAGATTTTTTAATATTGATAAACATTTTGTGTAGTTTTCATCACTCGGCCACTGGATAGGAGATAAATCCAGGAAATCAGTTGAAAGCTCGAACTGCTGAAATAAAGTCATAGATTTCTTTGTGATAAAGTCACTTATATTTTTAGTACACAATGTATCTAAATTTTTTTGATCAACATCAATACCTTTTTTGCCAGTTCGACTTTCCTTTGTTTGTATTGCTTCAACCATCTTTGATTTTACTTCAAGTAGCACAGAATCATCAAAAAATGCTAGTGACGCAATTTCTTCTGATAAATACTACAAATGGCGCGTAAATTTTTTAGAGGTAACGTCGGACATTTTTATATCAATTGTTTTAAATTTTATAAGATCTTGAAGAAAGATAAGGTCTTGATTTGGAGCTCTGATAGCGCTTGGACAACTAAACCAACGTTTTATATAAATTTTAACTATAAATAAACATATTACACGAAGTTTAGTTATTACTTTGACATAAAACTGACTTCTGAACAAATACATTTTTAAGCAGTAAATGGCTTTGGCAAGCCACCTTGCATGGTGCGCGGCTCCAGGTGCTTTAAATTTTATCCCATCAGGAGAAACACCTCCCAAAAAGATACACGATAAATCTAATAATTCTTTGTAATCGTGGCGAGGATAATGGATCTAAAAAAAAGTTGTAAAAAAAATGTAATGTAATCAAAAAGTGCCATTTTCACCTGCTAGATGGCATTAGCTACTAAACAATAAAGAAAAGTAACTTTATCGACTGTAATATTTGATTTTTTTTTTTTTTGTACAATAGTGTTGAATTGACAGATTTTGTTGGATAATTAAGAATTTTGAGTTAATTTATTGATAAATTAATATAATAAATTATTTTCGATTCTTAAATCATTAATTGATTTTTTGCCTTTTATTCAGCGCCCTGTAACTTCGTTGCGGTTGAGTTTTAAAAAAAACACCCGGAAAGCAATTTGTAGAGAATTAAATTTCCTATAAGATAGTGAGAAGCAAAAATTTTTAACAATTGTATGCATGTAGATATTTTAAAACCAAAAAAAAAAAAAAATTCCTATGTATTTTAAACGGGAAAGGGAACCCCCCTATACGCCAGCTCAATTTTTGAGATATTGAGCTCAAAATTTAGGAGAATTTTTTTTTTATACTGAAGAAACTTTTTACATACGTTTAATCGAAAAAAAAAACTTCTTTTGACGCAGTCTAATGTCGAGGGTACTCAAATACTTTTCCATTTGATTGTGGCCAATCCCAGTGTGCAAGCAACCTAAAATAATACATTTTGATTATCTATATTGTAGCGATTTGAGTGTAACACATTTCACCTTTAGAATTGACGCCAAACCTTTTTTTACCTCATAAGTTATATTCGTAAGAACTAACGCATGGTCACATAATTTCCATTTTATATCATTGGCCATATGCTCAAGATCAACTATCCGGTAACCTTTGATAGAAAAGCTAATGTCAGAGCTAACTTCGTTAGTTCTATTCTGCCCGTTTTACGTTGCTTTAATTGTTTATTATACACTGCATCAGTTACTCACTTGCCTTTCTATATTTTTATTTCTTTGGGCATTTTATTTATTAATCAACAATTTTTTTATAATAACTATCAGTTATTTATTATCCTTTTCCAACCGAAACTCTTGAGTTTTAATTTTGTAAATGAACACGAAACTATTTTCACTCTATGATATACGTAGAGACTTGTCTTTACTCAATCCTAGTGATTGTCAGTGTTACCGACTGAGAAAATAAAGAAAATTCTCCAAATAATGCGCTGTTGTCATATTTCATTAGATTATTCACATAATTAATTTTCGAAAAAATTGTAATACATTTTCTTTTAATTTAAATATTGTTCTATGTAATTCAGAATTCCTTCATATTCTCTTAGAGATAACACATTACGTCTAAATATTTATTTTTTCACTTCATATTTTAATTTTTAGAATCAAAAGCTTGCATGGTTTCCATACAAATTTTATCAGATCCCCTAGATAGATAAATGGTCTAGAAACGCTTTAAGTTACTTTCATAATTTTTTACCGTGACTTGTATTGATCGAAAACGATATCATCTCGAGGAGTTTTTGTCGCTGTTAAACATGATAAGATTTTTTGACGTATTTTCCTTAGTTGGTGATTCTTTTCAAAAACATAAAATTTTTTCGATGTCAGGGGAATGGTCCATCGATAGTCCCAGCATTCTTCCAAATAAATCTCCCTGCATACTGACTTCTTGAACTTTTCCACCGCTTTTAATATTTTCCTTAGCTACTTCCGAAGTATTCTTAATCGCGGTATTGGTTTCTCAAATCTTTCTTCAGATATCTTATACATTCTTCGATAAATTTTTTACGTAATTCATTAACTTTCACGTCAACATTCAGTAAGAACTGTTCTACTTCAAGTGAAGCAGCGTTGTCAGTAGAAATATTGACGAGTTGGTTGTGATCAAGACCAGAATCGAATGGGTTCACAACCTTGGAGAATCCATCGATGCATTTTTTGAGTTGTTTAGCATTTTTTCGTATATGATTATTCTCTAAATCAGCTTCTAAATATCTTGACGTTTCCGTAAACCGGTTATCTTACTGGTGTATGAAATGACAGTTGATCTCATCTGATGACTCAAACTCCAGCGCTGTCAAGCTGAAATTGAGTTCGTAAAATTTATTATCCCAATTAATCGTTTGGCAGCGCAAATCGAACATAAAAAGAGTGGTGTCTCTTTCGAGTCAAGGCGTTAGCCCTTTACTCAGGGTCGGAGACCGCGCCGTACTGTCGTGCATTTTCGAAGTACGATGATGAACAGAGGTTGTCAGGCTCTGTACAACTCCGTGAGAAATATATATATGTCACAGGGTGCATGCAGAAATAAATGTTTGTACACCGAAATTTCTAAGCAATACTCACAATATGTATTTTTCGTTAGAGTTCGGTTCGATGGTACACAGAGATTATAACTAGAGCCAACTTGCTCGTTACTACTTTATTCACAAAGTCTCTGCCTCGCAGGGTCAGAGTTTCGTCGTAGCAGAGCCTAGCTCTCTCTGTGCAGCAGAGATCGTGGGCACAGGTTCGGTGTCGGTGTAGTAACTAGAGTACCTCGGAATCGTGGCGCTTTTTAACGGAGGTCTTCGTGACGTATTTCAGTACAGTTGATGCTTACTTTCCTATTGTATGTGTCGATGCATGCCCATGTAAGGAAACAGATTTATAAGGTTTCGGTAGGAGCGTTCTTGACGTTTGGATGCGTCGTTAACAGTTTTATGAGTTTTCTTCCAATGCTACTGGGTTAAAATAACGGACTTTGAGCCCATAAACATCCTAAAAGTGACGAGACCTGTCGCCTAGGCCCCTAAGAGGCGAGACCAATAGGCCTAGCATAGGAGCGTCAAAGGTTACTGACCCAGCGTAGGTTCGAAGGGTCCGAGCTATTCCCGCAGACAGAAGCTGTCGCGGAGACTATGCTCCGATGCGTTGCTTGTCGCTGGCACGCGAAAACGTTCGAGCGCAGCCAAATATTTTAAGTCGGGAGACGTTGGCTCGTCATAAAGATGTTGGACGGTAATCGGGGTCAGTGTGTCGCGTGGACGTAACAAATGGATGTAGTCTCTTGCATCTGTTGAAATGCTTACCATCTAAAAATGAATCGACCGATCCGGAAGCTAATGATTCAGTGTCTACGGCAACATTCATTATTCCACAACCTACCATAAATTTGCCAACAGCTCTAAAATAGGAAAACATTATGTGAAAAGCATCTAAATGAATATATAAAGCATCTAATTGAATACGTTATCAAACTTATGCTTTTCCGTTGCTGGTATTTGCATCACCATTTTTGCGATTGCTAAATCATAAGTGACGCTAATACATTCTCCACTTATCTCTTCTGCTATTTTTTAAACTTTTTTTCATAGTCTGAACAACTTCATCTTTTCCTGTAGGTGACTCGTTGATCGTAGGTAAATAATATATTTTTTATTGTACAGTGTTAAAGTCTCCAATGATTTTGAAATTGAATCCAATCCACATAGGTGTTTTCGGAATCTCCAGAGCATGTGAAAGCATTCATAATAGTCAAACGTTTGAGATAATGCCAACGTAGGTCGAACTGATGAAAATTTTTCATCTATATTCAAAATTAAAGTCTCAGACATTTTAATTGTTTTTATATATGGTTCAATTGTCAGAATTATAACATCCATCGATCTTCTTCTTTTTCTACGACTTGTCGCCCAAATCCTACTTCACTCAGAATCCCCAGAAGCTTCATCTATGTCTAATGACATTTCTTCATCAAATAATGCTGGATCTTCTTCCAAAATAGGTCTACATTTTATTTTACGTCTACATATTATTTACTAATAATATCGACAGTATCATGGAGACTATCTTTACCAGACGAAGTATCCACAAATCGATCAAAGTTATCGAAAGCAAGACCAGTATGCAATCCTTTCGTTCTTATGACACCTTCAGGACATTTAAACGATCGTTGGCTAGAAGTAGAGGTCATTTCTGTTTTTATTTTTTCAGCCATATGATATGAACAATAATGACCATACCTGTTGATTATCTCAACAATTTCACGGCTGGTCGTTAGACTCTTTAAACTCAAGCCTAAAGTTAAGGCTTCTTTGTCTTTACTCTTCCTTTTGTTACTTTGCATATCGCATCTTCAGCTAGTGAATTGCTATTTCTATCAGTTCGAATGTGTTTTCTCCGTCTACTCCGAGAACTAGCTAGCACCGTCGAGTAATAGTCTTTTCAATATAATTGGAATTAAACACTCTCCTCTTAATACATCGGATGTACGTAGATTATCTGGAAATGGGGCTTTTTTAATATCAAGTATTCTTCTGCGTGAAATATTTACGGCGCTCCGAACTATATATTTTTTTCTGTTAAAGAATATAAGTATCAATTTTACGACCCTTGAGCCATACAATTTTATTGTGATGCATTGAAATGATCTCCAGTAAGTCCCTGTATTTTTCTGCACATTTCTGCTGGAAATGAGTTTGTCCCATGTCCTCATGAAACTACTCCCCATTGTCAGCAGCTAATTGATCGATAGTGTCTTTATAGTAATTACATCGAGAAGAGAAAAAGAAACACTTTTTGAGTTTAACAATATTTTTATCAATGAAAAAGCAAACAGCATGAAAAGCTTTTTCGCGATAATTTATTTTTGTATGGTACTCAGTTTTCGGTTTGTTGTCGTAAATACGTAAAAAATGTATGTATTGAACTCTACAAATCATCGTCGCATTTTTTTTAATCGAGTATAATGGTACGTGCTTGCCTTTTATTTTCCGGCGAGATTTAGTGTAAAAAATACAAATATTAGAATTGATTGATGATCCGTCAAGATTAACTGTTGTAGGTTTGGGGTCCGCGCCTAAATTTTCTCGTACTGCAGTTTGAACAGCTTCGTCGAATATCTCACCGCCACTCCCTTGAACTTGAGGTTGTTTGAATAGTTTCACCGGTTTCAATAACATGTTCAATTACAGGATTATCTGAAAATTAAGCACTGTCTTCAAGTTCAGAAACAACCTGGACAATTTCAGTATTATCAGCAACTTAAAAACTAGTTGGAAGATTATCTGGAGGTAAAATACTGTCTTCAAATCCTGGATCCACCGGGTTTAGTTCATGTTTTCGACATCCAGATTACTTCTCAGAGGAATAGTTATGAAAAAATTCCAATTAAATGTCATTTCAATTTTTCATACAATCTTGGGATCTATATTATCTGTAATAGAAGGGTATAAATTAGAGCGTTAAAAAAGAAAAACAATTTTTTTTTATTCCGATTTTTGTAACTAATGAACCATAAATTGCGCTCCAATTTCCATCAACTATTTTCGTAGAGAATTGAACGTTCTACAAAAAAGTTCTGATATCATTTTTCGATTAATCAACTCGTTCAAAAGTTATTCAAGGTGAAAGTTAAATTCATTATCAATTTAGCCGTTTTTCTGAATTATTTGGCAAAAATATTGTTTTCAGAAAAAATACTCCCCAAACATTCAAATTTATGAGAAGCAATACATTTTTTATTTGTAATAAGTTTTAAGTAATTAATTTATAATATTTGTTAGTCATGAATACATATGTGTTAAATAAAATCATTTTTCTGCTGGTCTGAATTATGAAAACGCAGAAACATGAATAACTTTTCAGGTCATGAATAAAAATTAACTTCTTTTTATGTGCAATCGATAAACAGTTTTTCAATAAAACAGTTTTCAAACAGTCAACATCAACAAACAGTTTTTCAATAAAATGACAGCAATCTTTAATGACAAAAAATAATAGTTTTATATTTTTAACTCAAAGACCTTAGAAATAAACTTTCGATTCATTTTAAAACCTTGAAACTAATTAAATGCGAAGGATTATAAAGAAAACGGCTAAATTAATAATGAATTTAACTTTGACCTTGAATAAGTTGTGAATGAGTTGATTAATCGAAAAATGATACGAGAACTTTTCTGTAGAGCGTTCAATTCTCTACAAAAATATTCATTAGTTAATAGTATATTACTCTACAAGGGCAGGAAGTTTGAAATTCCTGCACTGCGCGCTATTATCATCACATCTTTAGTATGTTTTGATGCCCGCCCCGACATTTGCGGCACGAGCGAAGCGAGTGCGGCTGGTCGGGGCGGGCGGGCCTCAAATACATCTGAATGGACAAAACAAAACAATTAAGTTACTCTCATCCGAACTAGATAATGAATTTTTGTGATCTACTAGCCATTTTTTTAGGCTTCATAGTTTGACAAATATTTGTCAGCAGATACTTCGGGTAATGTATCTGTCCGTATAGTGAGGTTAGCTTCTGCATCAAAGTTTCGTAATATCTCTTCATCGTCCCATGAATCACTAGATGATAGTGCCATGTTCGTCTTTATGCCAATTTTTTGAACTATTACTATCTGTTGATATATTTGGTTAAGGAGATGGGTACGGCGTGGTATAGAAAGCAATATATAACACTCAGTAACAAAGATATACGTGTGTTCATTATAGAGCGTTACATTCAACTAACGAAATGTGCCCGTGACGAAAGCAATGCGCTTACGGCGCCTTAATACTATGCTTGCGCATGCGCCGCTCGACGCGCTAGAACTACTTTCTTAACACTCCCGCCGTTTGAGTGCGTCGAGAACCCGATGCCTAACCCGATGCATAGGAACTTAAACTGATTTTTGGCCAGTGCTTTGGTGAAAACATCAGCGAACTGTTTCTCCGTAGGAACATATTCTACCGAAATTTCTCCACTCTCTACAGTCTCCCGAACGTAATGGTGCTTAACATCAATATGTTTCGTTCGTTTGTGAAATTCCGGATTCTTGAGTAATCGAATTGGACTTTGATTATCTACACGCAGTACTGTCGCAATATCTGGTAGACACCCGAGATCGTTTAACAATTTTCTCAGCCATACGGCTTCTTTTGCAGCCGCTGCTGCCGCAACATACTCTGCCTCTGTTGTGCTGAGTGAGACTCCCTTTTGTCTTTGGGACGACCATGTTACAATCCCGTTTGATACGCAGAAGGCATACCCTGTGGTAGATCTTCGCGTCCCCACGTCCCCCGCGAAATCTGAGTCTAAATAACCCTGTAACTCCGAGTCACTCCCGCCGCTTTTGTACGTTATACCAATTTTCATTGTTCCGTTTAAGGGCTTACATACAGTTAGAAGGCTTTAAAAAGACGGATTTTCAAGAATTTTTTTCGCGCAGACTATTTAATTTATTAATTTGAAAATTGGTGTACATATTATAATAACCTTATAATATATTGACATATTTTTTATTTGTAAAAATAATCATCGCGAATGTTGCTATCGCCGATCTCCTAGAGCTCCGCAAAAAAAAACAATTTTGCGGTGATCACGATATCTCTGCACCGGATTATCTGAAATGAAAAAACCAAATAAATTTCGTTAATATAATACATTATCTAGTATTTAATCGAAGGAATTAGCGAAAAAATAATTTTTGACAAAATGGCGACTTCTCAAAGTAAAAGACTCGATTTTGAACGAAAATTTAAGCCTTAAATTGTTTATAAAATGGAAAATATTTATCGGAAAAAAAACCTTTGATTAATTACTAAAAAATCTAGTTAAAAAGGTTGTGTTAAAATTTGAGACTGATCGGTTCAGCCGTTTTCGAGAAATCTTGATCACCTATTTTGAAAACATAGTTTTGAGAAAAACGCGTTTAAAGTTTCAAAAGCGTATTACATGTGGTAAATTTTGTTTTTTTTCAACTTACATGGAGTCATCTATTCCAGGGCCATATAATAATCCGTTCGCATCGTTGGCAGCTTCTAATAATTCGATTTGATGCTGTCTGCGAGCCATTCTTCCCTCTCTGGTGCTCTCGTGTGATCTCAGGTCGGAGATCTTGATGCGCTGCGCATCTTCTTTATCTGTATATGAATGCGCATTGGCCCCAAGTGAGACGCCCATTGCATTCATATAATATAAAAGGGCAGCTGTCCCTTCATTGAAGATGCCAGCAGCTATATATGCAGCCATTTCCACCGTTTTTGATCCGGCTGGAAGTACTTTTGGAGAGATCTTCCACACCAGTTGGTTATAGCTTTCATTATTGTTTTGGGTGAAACCACCCACACATCTTTCCAATAATTCCTTCTTCACGACTTCTTGATCACCGTATGGGGCAGCTTTCAAAATCCCGGAGTACGTTTTAGAATCACCGTCTCCAATGTAATTTCTGTACTGCACTCCGAATTTTTCCACTGAACGCTTGAATAGGTCGATCACTGCATCAACTTCCATTTTTCCAGAAGAACCTGAATGATTACAACTGCAATCATCTTGATGGTTTTCATACCATTGTTGATATTCTTCACTATCAAGTTTGCTTTTCCAAGTTTCGCATTGTTTGCAATAGGCACTTTTCACGAGGATATCAATTACTTTCCCAGAATAATATCCGATCAATGATGTCACTCCATACAAGGAAGTATATCCTCGCTTTTTCCAAGTTCCATCGCCGGACACGGTAAGCTTTGCAGATTTTTCGTCACCTTGGTGTTCAGCAGTCAAGTCTTTTTCTTCATGGCAAGCATGCTGAAAAAGTTTGTCGGTTGCTGTTTTCACACAGGAATGTATATTCTTCATAATTAAATCGTAGGTGGGCTGTGTTAGGAAAGCGGGCATTAATCCATTAATCCACAAAATTTTGCAGCACCTTTTAACCCTAATCCAAGAACTCTCATGACAAACAAAAAACGCCGATTTATCTCATAAGAATGCTCGATAAAAGGACTAGAATTTATGCTACGAGATGGACACTGATCGCACAACAAAACAATTTTAAACCCGAGTCCTCGTTCAGAAGCAGTTTCAAATTTCACATTTCCGTTACAGGTTTTGCACTGCACAAATTCGGAGATGGCCGCGAAAACAGTAATAAAATTCAAAATTCGGTACTCAACGGACGGATTACGCGGCACCAAGATTTCCTCCTGCATTCTCATTTTTTTTGCAGAGGCACTGAAACTAGACTCATCCGTTTCAGCTGTTTTCGGATTGAAAACATCCTTTCGTTTCTTCGCTCTTGACTTGTACACTTTCGTTGATTTTCTAAGTTCTCTGCTAGACTTCATTTTCACGATATTATCGAAGGCACAAGTACACTGACACGACTTTACTGTTAGGCTTCTCTGCTGAGACTGACGACTACTTTTCAAATTTTGGCAACTGAGAAACAGACAATAGAAAATGACAAAGGAAAGAGAGTAGGATAGACAAGGAAAGAAGGGACAGCGCCTCAGGTAGACAGCTGGCGCGCCGGTCCCCGACTGTGAGACGCGCCTCCCTAACGCGCCTTCATAAATGTGTCTATAACTTCGAAAATATTCGTCTGATTGACATAAAATTTTGAGTGTGTATGCTCAAATATATGTATATTCAGAAAATACAAAAAAAAACGATTTTTTGAAAATTACAAGTGTATGTAAGCCCTTAAATACCGAAAAATTCTTTTCACCGCTTGCCAATGGCTCTCGTTGTGATCGCTTAGAAATTTACTGACGGAATTTACGAAATATGCGATGTCCGGTCTTGACACGACTGCAAGGAACATTAATGATCCTACCGCTTCCCGAAACGGTACTTTTCTTGACTCTTTTTGATCGTTCGGAATTAACGTCGCGTGCGGGTCAGCAGGAATGCTTGCCGCTTTTCCCTCAGTCATCTTTAACTTTTCAAGAATTCTCTTTACGTACGCTTCTTTATGCACGAAAACCGTTTTCTCTTTGCGGTTCCTTTCCATTTGTACCCCGACAAAAATGTCCCCATCCCCAAGTGTAATCTCAAACGTTTTTTTCAACGATTTTAATACTGACTCGAGAGCTTGACTCGTTTTTGCTGCGATGAGCCCGTCATCTACAAACAGCGCTAGAAATACATCTATACCGGTAACACAACCGCGAAAGATACACTTGTCGGCTTCCTACTCGCGAAAACTGTATTTTTCCAAGAACTTTCGAAACTTCTCGTTCCAGCACCTGGGTGCCTGTTTCAAGCCGTACAACGACTTGTTCAGTTTGCATACGTGCCCCGTGTTTCTTTTTTCTTTGCGTTGAGCCCCTCCAGTATCTCCATATGGACCTCTTCGTTCAGTTCGCCATGAAGAAATGCTGTTCTCACATCGAATTGTGTGAGCTCCAAATCCTGCTCAGCCACTATGGCCAATAGAACCCTTAAAGAGTCGTATCTCACGACTGGCGAAAACGTCTCGGTATAGTCGAGACCTTCCTTCTGTTTGAATCCTCGAGCGCAAAGTCGCGCTTTGTACCGGTACACATCTCCTGACGTGTCTTGTATCACCTTGAATTCCCACTTTTAATCTATGGGTTTTCGTTCTTGTTCTCTCGGTACGATCGTTCATGTCCCGTTCTGTTCGTGTGCATCGAACTCTTCTTTCTGCCTCAGGATTGTTCATCGCCTCCTGGAACGAGTTGGGCGGATTGTGTTGAGTTATTCGCGTAATTCAGTGGACGCCAGGGAAGGATCGGTACGAGAAAAATGATACACGATGTTGATAGATTGAACAGAAGAAAAAGAATATATTTATTATACTGTACAGAGACGTAGCGTGACTAGTGTTCTCGGCGGAAGTCATTCCAGGACTAGCTTCCGGTTACTCGACTAGAGCGCTCTCTCGTATCACGTACAAACTAACAGTGGTGCGCACGCAGGCGCGGGAGATTAGAGTACGATAAACTCACTCATTCAACACACTCACCGTTTGAGTACTCGCTATCGACAACATATCACAGAGTTTTTCGAACTGAACCCTCGCCAACGCGTTTGTGAAAATATTTGCTCTTTGCAGTTCAGTCGGTACATACTTTATTTCAACCTCTTTGCTTGCTACTTTTTCGCGAACAAAATGGTATTTTACATCGATATGTTTAGTACGCTTATGAAACTCGAGATTTTTCGCGAGTTTAATCGCACTCTGATTATCGACCCAGAGTACCGTCGCTCTCTCACACACCGAACCGATCTCCTCGAGCAGTCTTCTTAGCCAGACAGCCTCGCGTGCTGCCGCTGTAGCCGCCACATACTCCGACTCTGTGGTGCTCAACGTCACGATCTTTTGCCGCTGACTAGACCAGGAGAGTAGACCGTTTGCGAAGCTAAACGCGTAACCCGTGGTCGACCGACGCGTCGACACATCTCCCGCGAAATCTGCATCGCAGTAACCGTCGAGCTCTGGCTCGTTACCTCGACTCTTATAAAGAATTCCGCGACTCTTATTTCCAACTAAGTACGAAAAAAATTCGTTTTACAGCCTTCCAATGCGATTGGTTATGTTTGTTTAGGAACTTTGACACTGAGTTTACCGCGTACGCGATGTCTGGACGAGACACCACGGCCAGAAACATGAGGGAGCCTCGCGATACGGCACACTCACACACTCGTTCTCCTCTTCCACCGAGCTCAACACAACATTCGGATCAGCCGGTACGCAGACCGGTTTTGCATCGAGCATGCCGAACTTTTCTAAGATTTTTTCTACATACTCCGACTGATGAATATACATAGTTTTCTCAGTGCGGTCTCTCGCTTGATCTGCAACCCTACGAACCTCGTCGCGTTCTCGAGCGTTATCTCAAATGCGCTTTTTAAATACGAAATTACGATATTCAACACTCTGCTCGATTTAGAGGCTACGAGCCCATCATCAACAAACAACGCCAGACTCACGCTCACACCTTCGACACTCCCCTTAAAAATACACTAGTCCGAGTCACCTTGTGTAAAATTAAATTTTTTTAGGAACTCGCTGAACTTACGATTCCAGCACCTGGGTGATTGTTTTAAGCCATACAATGACTTGTTCAACTTGCACACGAGATCACTACGCGCACTCGAGTTCTTCTCGACCACGAGACCCTCGGGAACTTTCATCAAGATCTCCTCCATTCAAGGTCTGCTTGAGTGACCCTCGCAAGAAACGCCCTGAGCGAGTCATAGCGCACGACTGGTGCGAAGGTCTCGTTGTAGTCAACACCGTGTTGCTGCAAAAACCCTCTCGCACACAGAGGTGCCTTGAAGCGGCACTCACTTTTTGAGGACCCCTGAAGCACCTTGAAAACCCACTTGGAATCGATGATTCTTCCGTCCGATTTTTTCTCGATCACAGTCCACGTTTCATTCTTCCGATGAGCTGCCAGTTCTTTTTCGATCGCTGCTGACCACTCAGGCCCGTCTGGTCCACTCACCGCTTCCTGAAACGTCTTCGGCGCCCTGTAATCGACGAAATCTGCTTCGACTACGTATCTCCTTGGTGCTTGAAGTTGATTGCGATCTCTGAGCTGACGACCAACTCTTGCTTCTCGTTGCTCGTTCAATACCTCCTCCGGCTGTGGTGCAGCGACCTCGGGAACCGCCTCTTCGTCCTCGTCAGGATCATCGTCGATCTCGATAACCTCGTCTTCTCGTTGCTCGGTCGGTAGATACACGACCCCGTGTTTATCGTCCGACTCACTCGTACTCTCGTTCTCCAACTTCTCGTCGAAAACGACATCTCGAGACACGATAATTGATTTTTTCACTGAGTCATACAGTCGATAATTCGACGACTCGTCCTGATAACCAACTAGAATTACCTTTCTCGATTTGTCGTCAAGTTTCTTCCGAAACTGCTTCGGAACGAGAGTGTACGCCGTTGAACCAAATACTCTCACGTGACGAAGATCCGGTTTTCTTCCCGTCCACTCCTCGTACGCCGTTTTGATTCCTTTCCTGCTCGAGTGCGTCGTCCTGTTGAGCACGTACACTGCTGTGTTCACCGCTTCCGCCCACAACGATTTCGGAAGCTGCTTCGCTCGGAGCATCGTTCGAGCGCTCTCGATTATCGTCCGATTCGCCCTCTCAACCTTACCATTTTGTTGCGGTGTGTGTGGCGCCGTGTTCTCCATGTTGATTCCCCAACCTTCGAGATACTCTGCCAGTTTTTTATTTTTATATTCACCACCGTTGTCCGATCGAACCGTTTTCAGCTTTCGCCCGAATTTATTTTTGACCAATCGATCGTAGGCTTTAAACTTTTCAAACACTTCGTCCTTGTGCTTCAAAAAATAAACATGACAGAAACCCGACGCGTCGTCTATGAAATACACATAGTAGCTCGCAACACCTTGAGATTTTAACTCGATCGGTCCACCCACGTCGGTATGCACACACTCGACCGGCATCGCTACTCGTGAACTCGAATTCTCGCGAAACGGCAGACGATGTGCTTTGCCGAGCTGACATGACTCACAAAAAAATTTGTCCGAATTTTTAAGCTTCACGCCACTGACGAGATTTTTTTAAATCACGTCCTCCAGTGCACGGCTCCCGACGTGACCCAACCACTCGTGCCAGATTTTTAGATCGACGGATGACACATTGGGTTCCTGCGTTTTCGTTGGCACTATCACTCGAAGATGCATGCGATAAATCGCATTGCCTTGCCTCACGCCAGCCATGACTGTTTCACCCTTGTACGACACTGTCAAAAGCGCGTTGTCGATCCCGACAAAACATCCTTTTCTGGTGCACGTTCCCATCGAGATTAAATTTTTTTTCATTTCCGGCACATAGACAACATTTTCGAGACGAACCTCGTTCCACCGACCGTTGACCCACGCCTCGAGATTCATTGTTCCCTCTCCCTCCACGTCGCACTCCTTGTCGTTCTCAAGCACCACAGTGCCACCGACGCCCGTGCGGAGAGTCTCGAACCACTCACGACGATGAGAGATATGTCTGGATGCCCCGCTGTCGGCCAGCCAGGCATCTTTCTTATCGACCTCCAGTAGTCGCTTCGCTTGCTCCTCCGAGATACCGACGCGCTTTTCCCGCGCTTTCCGTTCACTCTCGTTAACCGTGGCAACAAGCACGACTTTCCTCGCACTACTGTCATCTCCATCACCGTTTTTGTCTTTTTTCTAAGGACAATCCCGCGCGTAATGTCCTTTTTCGTTGCACTTGAAACACTTTACGTCTTTCAAGTCCTTTTTTCCTTTTGACTTCGAGCTCGTTTCACGCGTCTTTTTCTTCGCGCCACTGTTCTTCACTGCAGCCAACACTTCGCCGAATCATCGTTCGTTCCTCGCCTCGACTCTTCTCGAACAAGCCGTTCCGTGAGGCCTTGAATGGTCTGTCGCTGCTCGTCGACGTTGTCCCACGTCGTCTGAAAACGATCATACCTCGGTGGCAGGCTGGAGAGAACTTTCCCCATCACTATGGCGTCGGTCATCGTTTCACCGAAGTTTTTCAATTGCAGCGCCATGTTTTTTTACTTTTGACACGAGCTGTAGCACCGTGCCCCCGGTTCCATCCGATATCCATGAAACTTGTTCAGTAAGAACAGGTTGCTCGACGCTGAATTCTGCTCATACTGTGTGCACAGGGCGTCCCACATCTCCTTCGCAGTCTCGCACGTTATCAACGATATTAACTGCGACCTCTCGAGAGTCGTTGAGATGATAATACGTGCCTTGGCATCTTTTTTATCCCCTGCTTCGATTTGCGCCGCGGTGGTATCCGCCGCCAAGACCTCCGTCCCGTTCACGATTTTATGCACTCGCGCCGCTCGAAACACTGCTAACATTTCGAACTTCCATGTCAAGAAATTCGAACCGTTCAATTTCTCGACATGCCTCGGTACCGTCTCGTCCGACATAAGGCACTGTCTCGACCGCGTATAATATTATTTTTTCGATACACCGGCTTCTCACCGAACTTGCTCACGAGCGAAAAAATGGCTGCCGCGCGGTATAGCCGACGTGCTTTCGCGAGACTCGACGCACGTTATTTTTGTTTCAGATTCGCACATTCCCGTCCGGAACGCCTGGGCCCATAACCTGTTGAGTTATTCACGTAATTCAGTGGAAGCTAGTAAAGGATCGGTACGAGAAAAATGATACACAATGTCGATAGATTGAACAGAAGAAAAAGAATATATTTATTATACTGTACAGAGACGTAGCGTGATTAGTGTTCTCGGCGGAAGTCATTCCAGGACTAGCTTCCGGTTACTTTTTTACTCGACTAGAGCGCTCTCTCGTATCACGTACAAACTAACAGTGGTGCGCACGCAGGCGCGGGAGATTAGAGTACGATAAACTCACTCATTCAACAGATTGTACTCGGCGAAGTCGACCTCATACCTTGCTGGCATCCGGATACTCCGTCAATCCCGCAACTGTCTAGGTTGGTCGGGCTGGTTGTCTTCTTCTTGCTCGTTCCTTTCAGGTTCTGCCTGAGCTTGCTCTTCCTCCTCGTCTTCGTCGTCGATGATCTCTGCCTCTTCTTCATTTTTGTCGGCTGGAAGGACACACTCAAATACCTCTCCTTTCGTTGTCTCGAGCTGCGAGCCCTCGTTGAACGTGACGTCCCCTGATGCTGATATTCTTTTGGTCTGTGGATTGTACAAACGATAATTCATCGAATCGTTCCGATACCCGACCAAGATTAACTTTGTAGCTTTCGGATCTAGTTTCTTGCGAAACTGTTTATCGATATGCATGTACGCCTCCGACCCGAATACACGAAGACGAGAAACGTCTGGCGTTTTTCCCGAACCAGATCTCGTACGGTGTTTTCTCGTTACCGACAGGCAGTACTCGATTGAGTACGGTAACTGCTGTACCGACCGCTTCAGCCCATAGCGACAGAGGAAGTTTCTTCGCTGTGATCATCGTGCGAGCGCTCTCGACGATCGTCCTGTTGTCTCGCTCGGCTGTCCCGTTCTGTTGGGGTGTGTACGGCGCCGTGTTCACCAACTCGATCCCACGCTCTTCGAGATACTGCTTCATCTCTCGATTGCAATACTCTCGTCCTTTGTCCGTACGTAACACCTTTATCGGTTTTCCAAACTTGTTGTCGACTAGCCTCTCGTATTTCTTGAACACATCGAAAACATCAGATTTGTGTTTCATGAAGTAAACATACCGAAATCCTGATGCATCGTCCTTGAAAGTTATGCAGTATCTAGCACCGCCTATCGACTCCTCCGAGAATGGTCCGCATACATCTGAGTGTATATATTCTCCGGGCTTTGTGTTCCTTTTTCTCTCGTTCATTTTAAACAGAAGCCTGTGTGCTTTTCCGAGAGCACACTACTCACAGTAGAAATCGTCAACTTCTGTCAGTTTTACGCCGCGAATTAGTCCCTTTTTCGTCATTTCTCGCAGCACTTTATTGTTCACGTGTCCCATGCGCTCGTGCCAGACCCGCAAGTTCACTGTCGACACATTTGCTTCACTCATTTCACTCATTTATCTCGCTCCGAAGAGCATGCGGTAGATTTTGATTTCTTGTTTTATTCCGACGCCGAAAACTTGCCCGTCACGATTTACTGTGACTTGTTTTCCTTTGAACACAACATCAAACCCCTTTGACGTACACTCGCCAACCGAAAACAGGTTTTTTCGGAGTTTGGGAACGTAGAGCACGTTTTCTATTCGCGCTCCACACCATTACCTTTCACGAGTCTGTCAACGCGCACAGTGCCACTACCGGTAACTTCACACACCCCATTATCCCCGAGCGATATCGTTTCGCCCTTCCTTGGATAGAATTCACTGTACCAGTCCCGTCGGTAAGTGATGTGTCTCGAGGCCCCACTGTCGGTAATCCAGACTTCACTTGTGTCGACTGCCAAGAGTCGTTCAACTTCACTAGATGTCACTGTCTCAGATTTCTCGTGTCCCTGTCCACGCGCACTTGACGTTGCGACGAACGCGCACTCGTTTGAACTTTTCCCGTCATTATCTTTGTCCTTTCTCTTTTTTCGACACTCACGAGCATAATGCCCCTTTTTCTTGCAGTAAAAACACTCAACTGACTTTTTATTGTCAGGATTTTTATCACTGTCTTTTGTTCCACTCGCGCCGGACTTTTTCTTTTTGTTCCCGCCATTATTCACGACGGCTAACGCTTGAGTGACGCCATCATCACTTCCAAGTCTTTTCGCTTCCTTGATCAACCTTTCGAGCAGGTTTGCGAGCGATTGACTAGCTTCTGGTACACTGTCCCACGCGGTCTGACGAGCATTGTATTTCAACGGTAGGCTGCCTAGAACCTTCGCCATGATGGCCGTGTCTGAAACCACCTCTCCCAGATCTTTCAGCTGAGACGCCATGTTTTGTACGCGGGATACGTGTTGAACAAGCGACTCGTTCGACTCCATGCGGTGTCCATGACATTTTTGCAGCAAGAGCATCTTATTCGACGCTGATTTCTGCTCGTGGATTCTCGCTAATTTGTCCCACATTTCTTTCGCTGTCGTGCAATTGAGAAGAAAATTAACATGGAATAATTGTAAAAAGGATTTTAATAACGAATTTGAAATGAAAGAACTAAACTAGATACAAAGACAAATCATAGACGCTAAACTAAAACTGGGGCTCGAAATGATACTATAAAATTTACAACGGAGAGAGATGTGGGGGGAGGACTGACCGGTGTCAGCTGTACGCTGTCGCTAGGAACTCGGGATGGGCGCCAGCTACTTTGACGGTGTAGCACCGCGATTGAGGGGGAAGCGGGGACGGAGGTTCGAAGGCCGCCGAAAGTGTTTATCAGCACTCACGGCAGTGGCTAACTAGGGACCGGGGGACGAGGGAACGAAGGGGAATGAATTTCGAGACTCCTCAGGCCGTGGAAACACTGTCCAGGGCTTCTTGATAATATTACCTCGGCACAATTTATATTGTATAAAATGACTCAAAAAAATCTCTAATGGGCTCTGGAGGGGCGAAGGGGGTTTTCCGCACGCTGTCGACTATACCGTAGAAAATACCGCCACTCACGCGCACTAATTACTCGCCACGAAATCTTAACTAGACTAAAAAGCGAAAAATACAAAGCAACTAGACTTAACTGCTAAAAGAACGGGGTATGGCAAAATTGGGGGGGGGGGGGGTACGGTGAGGGCTCGTGGCTGTTGTCTCTGCGCGAGGGATCCGGCGGGAAGGCGGATCCAGGCTTTTTCGCTCGGTACGCAGCGGTAAGTGCTTGCGTACCGACGCTTTTCGGGCGTCTACACGGGCTGTCCTTGAGTCTTCGGGCCTTCTCTCTCCTTTCTTCTTTCTTCTTTCTTCGCGCGGCTGAGTGAGGGCTAACGGGCAGGGGGGTAAAGGGAAAAATACTCGGCGGGAGGGGTTCACATGACTTAATTTTATTCTAAAATAACCTACTTACTTGCTAATTCCTTACAACTATTTTATCCTACTTTCATTCGGTGAGTGGCAGGACCTCGAGCTAGGCCGGGGGGAAAATAGTAACGTACCACGTTACAATATATACATATATAAATAAACATAACACTCTCAAAATCAATAATAATAATAATAATTACAATAAAAAAGAGTCCACACAACAAAACTGCTTATAAACATATAAACAATAGATCATTTTCGCTTAGCCGGCATTTGAAATTTTTCTGCGCGTTGGTTCTCATTAAAAAAAAAGCAGCTTGAATACTCACCTAAAAAAAACAACAACAAAAAAGAAAAACCATAAAAAACAGCAATTATACATATACACACGAAAATCTCTTCATTTCGTACCAGCAAATAGATAACTATGACTCCGAATAAGCACTCTACTCCTATTTCGTTTACACTCAATTAATCATGAGTTGTAAAAAGAGAAACACACCTTTTTCACCTTTTTTATTTTTTTTTCTCATCTCTAAAAGTTAGTAAAAAAACGCGAAGATAGATCCGCCAATGCCCCCCCCCCCCCCCGACGCGCTGGGCGAACAAGCAGAGTAAATAGCTTCTATCGCCTAGCATTAGCTGAGAGGTTACGAACACGTTAATACAACACAATACCAAATAAATCAATAACCCTGCGCGATGCGCAGAATCTTGTACCGAGCTTTAACGGCAAAAATGTGCCGCTCAACGATTTCATACGCGCACGTACCAAACCCGTAGAAATCCTACCCGAATACGACCAGATGCAGCTCCTAAAAATCATACAGCTCATTAGAGTTGCTCCTGAAAGACCTCCGAGATGCGCTTCAAAAACCAATCGAGTTATCGGACCTTGAACTCGAGATCAAATCAAATTCTCAGAATTACAACGAATCGGTCCCAACTACGCAACGCACACGCGAAAAATCGCGATCCGAATTGAAAACAGACTGCAAAACGTCTACCGAGCTAGACATCAACAAAATTACCTGCATAATTCAACTAACGAGGTTCGCTAAACGGTAATAAATGCATTCACTCGCGGTTTATTCGATCAAATCGCGAATATAATTGTGCGGAAAGGTTTCATAAACCTCGATAGCGCAGTCGACGAAGCGCTTAACATCGAGAACGAACTCATCCGCAGACATTCAATACACCAAGAACGCGAACGCGATAAATCGGAAACCAGGGACAAAAGCCCAGAAAAGACAAAAGTTCGGGTCATACAACTTGCAGTTAACAACGGACTAAAATTTTGCGAAGTCGACCGCGAAGATCCTACCCATTCAACATCGGAATGTTACTCCGGGCAACGGCTACGTGAAAACACAAACATACGCGCCAACAGCCGCTAATACCGTAATAACTCACTAGCAAACTTCCGAAACAGCTGGTGCGGAAATTCTCAGGACAATATTAGTAGTGGTCACCAAAATAATTCACGTGGTAATTATAATAATCAGGCTAACTATCACCAAAATAGCCCAAGCCGTAGTTATCAAAACAACTCGCGCGGACATTACCGAAACACCCCACGAGATAACTATCGAGACAATCCACGCGAGAACTACCATGATAATCCACATCAAAGCAATTCGTGAAATAATATCTACCGAAACAACCCGCGAAATGACTCATGGGACCGAACCACGATAACGGCTACAATAATATACGGCTACAACGGCTACAATAATATAATACAATGATTTTCGGGCGTCTCCTTCAAAAAAACGAGAGATCCGCCTTTCGCGACAGCGCAACGAGACGACGGACATCGGAGCGCTCGTCAACGACAAATTAAAAAAAGCGCAAGCGGAAACGCAAATTGTAAAATATAATTGTAAACATACTAACCACGTAACAAATATAGACAGTAGTATAACTATTAGAAAAGCGACAATGAAATTAGGATTGTCCCGGCGAGATAAACGACCAACAGCGACTCTAGAATCTCAAAATTTAATAAAAAATAGCAGGCCTTGTTTCTCGCCGACACTGGATCAGAAATAAACCTGCTAAATCAGTCGTTGCTTGGCTCGCGTACGGAAATTGATCCGACGCTAATATACGAGCTTAGCGGAATCACTGACGGTATACCGAAAATCTCGGTAGATGCTACCTAAAAATTAAAGAATTTGAAGTCGAATTGCACCTAGTGGAAGACTTTTTTCCCGATCACGCAGGACGCTATACTCGGAGACGCCTCCCCTAGGGGGACTCTAACCGACATTCTTTACAGCAATGCGTGGATTACATTCGCTAACTACAGAATTCCGTTCGAAATCTTCGAACGAGTAACAATACCCGCCAGATCGAAACTTATCGTACCTGTTAGATTACAGCCGGCAGACCTCGAGGAAGGTTTTATCACGAAAATGAACGTAGGCCATCGTCTCTACCTAGGCAATGCGCTCGTTAAAAATACCAACGTAATTGCGCATCTTTGCGTGATTAATTGGCACAATTGCGAAATAAATCTAGAAACTCCTACGGTCAAGCTAATACCAGTAGAAGCTATTCCGGAAAAACCAATCGTTGACCTTACACGGAGCAGCTCTCATAATTCTCAGCATGAGAACTATGTAGAAATATACTCGATACAGTCTAACGGTCAATCCAGGCTCGAAGCCTTTCGAGCACTTTTACAACTCGACCACCTCAACGAAATAGAAAGAGATCACGTATTGAAAATGGTCTCAAAATACCAATTTCTATTTTGTTTACCCGGAGATCGGCTAAGTCACACAACATTAGCAAAGCACGAAATCCATACAACGGACGGCAGACCAATCAATACAAAATAATACAGGTTTCCACAGGTACACAAAAAGGAGATACCAAATCAAGTCAGCGATATGCTAGAAAAGGGAATCATACAACCATCTATCTCCCCATGCGATTCCCCAGTTTGGATTGTCCCTAAAAAGCCAGACGCAAAGGGTAATAAAAAATAGCGCATTGTAATACTTTCGAAAACTCAATGATAAAACTACGCAAGATGCGTACACACTTCCAAATATCATTGATATATTGGATCAGCTGGGTAACGCCCGCTATTTCTCCACTTTTGACCTGGTGTCGGGCTTTCATCAAATTGAAATGCATCCAGCGCATAGACAGAAAACAGCTTTCTCGACCCCGAACGGACATTACAAGTACCGTCGAATGCCATTCAGACTTAAAAACGCGCCCGCAACTTTTCAAAGGTTGATGAACGTCGTATTATGCGGACTGCAAGGTACAGACTTATTCGTCTATTTAGACGACATAGTAATATATGCACAGCATATAACGGAACACGAAAATAAATTCAAAGCCTTAGCAAAACTCTTAACATCTGCTGGGCTAGCACTCCAAACAGAGAAAGGCCATGTCCTTAACAGAGAAGTGACTTATTTAGATTCTATTATATCCTCGGATGGCGTTAGACTAAATAACCACAACATACACGCAGTAGAGAATTTTCCGACCCCCAAAGATGAAAAAGGAATAAAGCAATTCGTAGCACTCACCGGATATTACCGACGGTTTATTCACGGCTTTGCGAAAATAACTATTTCATTAACGAACAATTGAAAAAATCGGAAAAATTCATTGGGATAAACGAATCCCAATCCGTATTCAAGTACCTCAAAGCAAAAATCGTCGAACAACCGGTTCCGAAATATCCGGACTTCGTGAAAACTAGCACTCTTACTACAGACGCATCAGATTACGCTATAAGCGCGGTGGCCAGTCAAAAACACGGGGACTTTGATCACCCTATAGCATTTTACTCGAGAGCACTAAAAAAACCGAAATCGCGTATTATCCGATGAAAAAAGAATTACTCGCGATAGTAAACGTGATAGAGTATTTTAAAACCTACTTATAAGGACGACGCTTCACGCTCGTTATAACAGAGCGCTCACATACATAAAAAACAAACCGGACATCCCGCAACAACTGCAACGGTGGCAGATAATCCTACACGGGTACGTCTACGATATCATACACAAACCGAGCAAACTGAACGTAGTTGCCAATGCTTTGTCGAGAAACCCCGCGGAAATCATGCTAATCAGGCAACGCAAGGAAAACTCGTGGGAAGACGTAGAAACACAAAAAAAGAAAAAGGAACCGACTGCCAAACCATCACCCGAAACACGCGATCACTCAACTACTGATACGGGTTCTGGAAATCCAGCGCCGAGGAAAAAGAGGATTATCCAAAGAGACAGCAAAACTACACCCGAAAAACAAATGGAACCAACAACGAATTAACCCCGACAAGAAACGAAACCACAACCAAAAAAAAAACAATAATCAGTCAACGAACCGAGAGTTCACCCACAAAAACCAATTCATGTAAGGCCAACGAAACATCATTATCGGAATTATCCGAAAATAAAGGCGAGCCCATCTAGCCAATGAGAAAAATGGCTAAAGAGCTGTACTCAAAGGAGAATACGCAACCCAACCGGCGACTCTCCAAACGTCCAGTTGTTACAACGGACGACGAAGGAAATAGGCAACAACCACGCAAACAAATTAGTAAACGAGCTGATACCGAAATACAAAATAAATTTACAGACATAGGAGATAGTTCAACAGAAAGCAGAGAAGCAAACGAAAAAAGCCCAACGAGGCCACAAAAAGAAAAAAGCCCAATGAGGTCACAAAAAGCGAAAAGCCCGACAAGGCAACACAAAGAAAAAGACCTAATAAGGCCAGATAAAACAGGAAGCTTATCCCAGCTAAACAATAGCGAAAAAACCAATGAAACAAAAAAAATGATATCCAAATGACGGAGAATAAGGAAAATGATGTGGAACACGACACGAAATATACTAATGAAAATAGTGGTAAACCACAGATTCAACCAACTTTCAGATCACCACCTTTAGGTACCACGCAAGAACTCGACGACTCAGAAAATGACTAAAGCAGCAAGAAACGGACAGTACCACCGAACTTCCGTTCACCACCCATACCCTTAGAATCCCAAAAAACAACAACATGGAAACGACTCCCTAAACCAGACAAAAAACGAACAAGAAAAACGCAAAAAGAACCAACTAGGCGAAGCGAAAGATCGAGGAACAAAAATTAGAAACCCTCCTACAAATAAAAAATAGTCAAAAAAGAAGGGACCCGCCCCATTATTTACAATTTCTATCTTTTTTTTAACCATTATCATTATTTTTCCTTTTTAAATAAAAAAGGGGGTTCTGTTATGAAATACCTATTTAAAAAAATACATTCGATGTTTTCTCTTCGGAATATCAATATTATGGTTGATTGTTTTTCCCAAACCCCAGAAATGAAAACTTTCATTTCTACCAACGAAACCACTCTAAATAACATACCCAACCTAGTAACCACCACTAATAAGACTTTAGAATGTTACAGAAAACGAAGTATTATGCGTAAACAAAAAAAATGATACGACAAAACTACTTAGAAAGATACGAGAGACAACACAAAAAAAATTAATACGATAAAGGAATGAAAAGAAATATATATATGTAGCCGTCTTTGGGAAACAACAACCAAACCTTGTAAACCAGAAAAAACAGGAAAAATTCCTTTATATATATACATTATTCACCACTACTCCACCAGATTCAACCCCGTCCAACTTAACCAAACCGTTCCTACAAAAAACAAACAAATAATAGTTTTTTTAAAGATTTTTGCAGATCACTATAGAAACTATCATCCATCTATGTAAATTAAGGTAGTACCTCCGCGACTTTCGAGTCAAAAGATTTTGGATTAGTACTATCCTTAAACACATTAGCTGTACTATGACTGAGTTCAATATATTTCCAACGTGACTGTACTTCTTTCACTACTACATCTCCTATACGTATACACACTTACTATGAAATTAAATTCTGCATGGAACTGTGGCAACGTCGCGTTATTATTATTATTATTATCTATCCTATACCAATAATACCACTCAACTTATGTACAGTTCATATGCGCAGTAAATGTAAACAACTTGCTATTTTTATTGAAATAAACAAATAATTATGGGTGATCAAATGCGTTATAAAGGAAGATTTATTAAAAAAAAAGTATTGAATAAAAAAATTAAAATAAAAAATGCCTTACAAGAAAAAAGAAAAGGCAACGATTTGTCAACGAATACTAGTAAACCTAACCTATCCGAAGGCTTTCGTGTGGTGGATTTAAAATTGTTAGGCCAAAAATTAAAATGTGTAAAATGTTTTCAAGTACTTTGTCTTGATAATATTGTACACGAACAAAATTTAGGGCTGAATTCAATCTTAAAAGTTAAGTGCACTAAATGTGATATAATAACACTAGTTCCAACGGGCAAGACTCATCGAACAGCTGATAATAAATCTAATCACTCAGACATTAATACAGGCGTAGTTCTTGGTAAGTTAAATAAATATTCATATTTAATTAATATTGATTTTAAAAAATTGATAATTTAAATTTACTATAAAACAATAATAGTTGAATTAATATGTAAAAGTTCCAATACTAAAATAAATATATTTATTACAGGTGCTATACACGCTGGCTATGGCTGCGCTGGATTAAACAAAATATTGGCATGTGCCAATATTCCAACAATATCGCCACAACTATTTAAAAGATATGAAAGAGAAGTTGGTCCCGCAATCGAAGAAGCTGCTAAGGAGAGTTGCAAAAGAGCTGCCCAGGAAGAGCGACAACTTGTCAATGAAAATATAGACAAGTTGTGTGAATTATTGTAAGTTTAATTGAAATTAACAGAGCGACGGAGTAACAATTTTTTTTTGTTCATAATTTTTTATTGATCATATGAGGATGATTTGAATTGATTTATTGTCATTAACGAAACAGAGTTTTTAGAAGTCTATAATTTTTTTGAATTGTAAATAATTATTTTGAATTATATATATATTTTTTTGAATTGTATATAATTTTTTGGACTTAATTGTTGTCTCAACTTTCATAATAATTTCTATTCTTACTTTTGTAAATTTTAAATGCTAATTGTAAATATTTTATAGAATAATTTTTGTTGTCATACATTCCAAATAAGAGTGATCTAAAATTCTCCGTCAAACTTTGTATTATTTTTTATTTTATTGCTGAATACATAGCAGCATAAATTATTGATTTTTATTTTAATGTAATGTTCAAATCAATAAATGCTGATGAAATTTAAAAGTGAAACTTAACATCTCTGATTTGTTACCATCCCATTTTAATCTCCCTTTCCTCTTCCTAGGCCTCAAGAGATCGTCGAAGAAATTTACCCTCATCATGCCAAATTAAAATCGTCAATAGTTGATTTAGATGAAAACAACAATGCCACGTATGATTCAGCTGTCGGAGAAGTTGTTAGTATTATTGTATCTTATGACATGGGATGGAGTAAAAGAGGAAATGGAAAGAGCTATGATAGTCTCAATGGTTATGGTACTATTATAGGTTTTTTGAGTGGCAAAATTCTCGATTATGCTAATAGAATAAGAAAATGCAAATTTTGTGACTTGGGTAAGAAAAAAGAAGACCATGATTGCCGGAAAAACTTCGTCGGTAGTGCTAAAGCAATGGAAGCATCTGCAGGAGCAGATTTGATAAACAACAGCACAGTTCTTAAAGAAGCTAATCTTGAAGCACGAGTATTAATTGGCGATGAAGATAGCTGCACTATCGCAGCCGTTCGTCGAGGGAACCCTAAAAAAATTTTTAAACTTGCTGATCAAAATCATTTGAAAAAAAATTTTAGCCAGGATTTATGGAAATTGTCGAATTTTAAAGAAATTAAAAAAAATAGTATTGATCACATAAAAAAATGTTTTAGTTATGCATTGGCTCAAAATGTAGGTGATAGCAAAAATTTAGCAAAAAATATACGTAATATACCTAATCATTTGTACGATAACCACGAGAATTGCGGATCTTGGTGTTGTCGTAGAAGTGGCTCTGGGGAACAAACAATTTTGCTTACAAACCTAACTTTATTTGATAAACTATCAGCTGTATGTGACAAGTACGCTGCTAGTGCAAATAAATTTTCAATTCCTGCTTCGAGCCAAGCTAATGAATCATTTAATAATATAATGGCTCATAAATCGCCTAAAAATATTTGCTACAGCAAAAGCGAATCGTCAAGTTATCGTCTGGCTAGTTCTGTGTGTACCAAAAATGATGGCGATTCCTGTATCGTTGGAATTAGACAAAAACTAAAGTTGTCATCAGGACTACACACTTCACTTTATGCAGAGCTATCAGATGATAAGCGAAAGAAACGGGCATTAGATGCAAAGCAGCCGGCTGCCAAGAAACGACGTGTAATTGTAACTCAAGAACGTGAGAAATTGAGAAAGAAGAATGAAAATTCCGAAGGCGTTCAGTATAAATCTAACTGTGGTCTGTCGCAAAACGGTGAAGATTTCGAAGCCTTTGACGAATCACTACTTAAAGGTCCAGATATTCAAATGTCACCAGAGACATGCAATTTAGTTTTTTTTTATTTAGAAACCTCAGGCTTCCGTAAAAGTGACGAAATCCTTCAAATTGCAGCATCTTGTGAAGGACGAAAATTTAGTGTCTATATTAATCCTACAAAAATAATTGATGATAAAGCTTCTGCGCATACTGGATTAAAAAATATTAACGGCGATTTATACTTTCACGCTAAAAAAGTAGAATCGTTGCCTCTAAAAAAAGCTCTCCAGAGTTTTTTAATGTTTTTAAAAATGTCACCCAAGCCATGTTTACTTGTTGCACATAATGTCACGTTTGACAAATCGCATTTACTGCGTTCTATTTTGAAATGCTCGATGGTACCTGCCTTCAGTAAAATCGCAGGACTTTCTGATAGTTTGCCTTTATTCAAGAAAAATTTTACTTCTAAAAAGATTTCGGGTGAATATAAACTGTCAGAATTAGCTAAAAATCATTTAAATGTTAACTCTGACGATACATTCCATGAAGCTTTATACGATGTCGAGATTTTAGAGAAACTAGTTTCGTTGACGGACAACAAACATTTATTCGAAAGCTCTAAATCTTACAGAGAGTGTTTGATTCATCTTAAAAAATTAAAGCAAACTGCTTCTGGCATGGACTGTTTATCTCCACTAAAAGGAGTTCTATCTGGTCATATATTAAGGAAAATGGCGTCTCAAGCCATAAAATACCAAGATTTAATTAATAAATATGAGAATGGTGGAATAAAAGAATTAATTAAATTTTGTAAAGAACCAGGAAGTGATAATAAACCGAATATTACCAAAGATAAACGAGTTTTAGATAAGCTGTGTTCATTTTTTACAAAAAAAGTGTGATATATATTCTGATAAATATATGTGTTTTTATGAAATTAAGAAAAAGTTTGTGATTATAAAATATTGCAATAATTAAAAATTTATTGTCATAAGAATTTGGTTTTAAAATACTTTGTAATGTTGACTCGCTGAATATATTTTATGTATTAAATTTTATAATTAATATTAAATAAAAGAATAACGCTATAAAATTTGTTTTTTTTTTCATGTAAATATTCATCAATTATTGTTATTAAACAACAGTTGAAAATGAATCTCCTTTAAAATATATTTCATTGATTTGAAAATTCGCGCTATTTCTCTTTGCTCCGACATTTTACTTGTAACAACGTTGCCACATAGTTTCCATGCCACTAGTCACCATATGCCCTCTACAGAAAATAATCGCTAAATCAAGTTATTTATTTTAATTTTTTATCGAAACTACACGGTAAATAATTCCTATTTTTTTTTTATATTATCAAAATACAGTATTCTAAGTAATATTAGTTTTTCATAGTGATGGTGAAAGTAATTCATTGATAAATAAAATTAAATTGGTCATTTTCCCACGCTTCCCCCATGCTACGTGTACAAATTATGTCATTTTTAATTGCAAATATCTCAGGTTTGGTACGGTAAATCATCTTCAAATTTGTACAGCATATGTATTATACATTTAATAGCTTATATTCTGAGTTTTAAGAAATTCTTGAAATATTGCATTCATAACCGTACTACCTTAACCAGAGTCTACCGCAACGAATGCTAAACCAGGAAGGAGATCCAACTCCAATAACAATCGGGATACCAACAACCAACAGCCAGCAAAAATTAAATATATATACACAAAAAAAAAACAAACAAAATATTCACACGAGCACGAAAACATTAGAAAAAAAACAAAAAGTTCTTACATAGAATCACACCAAACGAAAATAAAAAAAATGTAATCAAATTTTTGTCATCCGATGCGGGGGCATCGTTTTTCCAAGAGGGGGAGTGTAACGTCCCCAGTCTATTAATTTTCACTGCATCTCAATTCTGGGAATGCTTACAGCTAATCTGCATCCGGTCTCACAGCTGAGAACCGGGAGACGGGCCCTTATCTCTACCGTCGCGACACTTTTTCGCAAGTTTGTTGCATTGTCGCGGGGTCCGAGGCCCTTAGCCGGGAACCCGCTCTGAACCAGTCCAGCTCGAACCGCGAAGGAGTGCACTCTCCTGAACTCAACACTTTTACTGTGACCAATAAACAGATTTTCACCAAACGCCACTCTTCACTATTCAACCTGCCTAGATCATCGGCCACTTGACGCTACAACTCAATATCGGACATAAGTCTAATAAAATAGTTTAGCAGACCGTTTTCTTATCTGTAGTCGATTTGGTAAACCTTCGAGTCCGTGAACCGTCCATTGTCGCGGCGTAGTAGTTACGACAGAATCGATACCGAATCGAGCAGTAGCCGCTAGCTTTCAACATTCAAAGCTATAAATCATTCTGTAGATATAAGAAAAAGATCCTATAATTTCCCACTGAATAGAAACATTATGAATGTATTAGATGTACAACTTTGGTTCTGCATTTTTTCGAAATTTGATGCATTATTGCAAAAAGCTGGTTATACATTTATGTATCAAAGTATTGTCCAGCGCTGGCCAACTACTTTCTCTTATCTTTCGAGCAGCGTACGAATCTCGCGTTGAAAAAACTGGTCATCTGTTGAAACAATGCACAAATCGATCCAATTTCTTGCGTCTTCATAAGGCCAGAAGTGCTGGTCAGCTAGGCCGTGTGCCATAAATAGAAACAAGCAATAGTTCAAGGAAGCA
Organism: Listrodromus nycthemerus; assembly: GCA_963978505.1. Taxonomy (NCBI): domain Eukaryota; kingdom Metazoa; phylum Arthropoda; class Insecta; order Hymenoptera; family Ichneumonidae; genus Listrodromus; species Listrodromus nycthemerus. The sequence continues at coordinate 6,751,815 of OZ021685.1, forward strand.
ACGTTTGGAGAATACGGTGGGTGGAGTAGGACTTCCCATTTCAACGTTTTCAAATATATCTTCACTACTTTCGCAACATGAGATCGAGCATTGTCATGCTGTAAAATTACTTTATCATATCTCTGCTTGTATTGCGGCCGTTTGTCTTTTAATGCTCGGCTCAAATACCTTCATTGCGTTCGATAACGATCGCCTGTGATTGGTTCACTCAGGTTTAACAATTTCTAATACACTACGCCGAGCTGGTCTCACCAAATACTGAGCATGACCTTGGAGCCGTGAATGTTAGGTTTGGCCGTCGACGTGGAAGCATGGCCGGAATGTCCCCATGATTTTCAACGCTTGCGATTATCGTAATAAGCTTATTTTTCGTCGCCAGTCACAATGCGATACACAAATCCCTTCCGACTTTGTCTGGGAAGTAGCAATTCATAAGCAAAGAAACGCCGCTCAACATACATATATTCGCTTCAGCTTGTAGGGCACCAAATTTCCTTGTTTCTGCATCATTCCCATGACTTCCAGGTGTTTTGAAATGGCTTTCTATGTCACTCCCAATAATCCTGCCAATTCTTGTTGCGTTTGATATGAGTCTTGATCAAGTAATGCCTCCAATTCTGCATCTTTGAAAACCTTCGCTCTTCCACCGCCATGCTGGTCTTCTTTCACTAATAGCGGCCTGTTCATAGGTATTTGAGAACATTCGATAACCCTTAGCCGCAGATTTCTGCATATTAAAGCAGAAAACTAAAACCTCCCACAATGACGAGAGTTTGGCTCTTAAGCTGTCATGTTTAATCGAGAATAACTCCATAATGCAAACACAAATCGACTAACATTTCGATGGCGTTAAGGTTACAAATACCTAAGCTCATTGTATGAGATCTACGATCTACTTATTTCGACAACTACTGACCATCCATCTATCCATCTATTGCAAAACGGCGGAAGCAAAGTTGTACACCTAATATATTATATATAAATATAATATTGTAAATATTTCGAAATTTCAATTTAACCCGGCGTGTGTACACTGGGACTTTAAACAGCCAAAATTTCGAAAACTCCGTCATTCCGACTTTTTAGACGATTGTTTCATTTTTTTTAACACCGGTTTTGAACTTTTGAGTTTGGTAGCTGCGGGGTCGTGTAGTAGACACTTATATAAGTAACCTAGAATTTTTTCAGATTTTTTGGAAGCCTACAAAACTTTGTAAACTTCACTGCTCCCTAAAGTGCCCAGTATACGGACCGTCCACCGAAAAAAATAGCATACACACGCCGGGTTAAATAAACTATTCGGTATAATAAAGGAAAATTTCAGACATTCGATAAAAGGTCAAACTCGAAATTTCCATGAAAAATAAGCAAATAAAACTCGTAATTTTGATACGAAATTAAGGACGTTCCCAAGTAGCAGTTGTTCTCAATTTCTAAAACGATCCCCCATGTAAACTGTACTATGAATGCAATAACAAAAAGTTGTGATACAGTGTAGATTTTCAGTGGCGCGAACGTGCGCAAAAGTCCGAAAATATACCCATTGCGTCGTTTCTCCAATCTGGCAACATTGTATTCTCCTCCTGTATATTTTTATATCTGAGACGTGTGCTAGAAAATATCAATGTCTTGAGGTTATTTTGGAGATAATAAATAAGTTATTCATAATGACTTCGCGTTTGAAGAATGGGAGGTTCATAAAAAAAAAGTCGGTGATAAAGTAGCTAAAGCTCTAACAGCTATGTCAGAAGCTAAAAAAAAATTCAAGAAACACTGCATGACACTGCTCAATGTGAAATTCCAGATGGGAATTGTATTGTTACATTGAAAAAATTAGCTAGAAACCTCAAATGCACCTGCTGCAGAAGCCTTTTAGACATGGAAAAAATGTGTGGCTTTCACAGAGAAGGACTTCGCGTACAGTTTAAGATAAAATGTGATAATTGTGCCAAATGTAATGATGTTCATACCGGAGAGTCCAGCACTGGTGTTTCTGATATCAATACATCCGTGATTCTAGGTAAGTAAATTCGAAATATTGTATTTATATGCAAAAATAAAGAAGTTGAATTACAATAATTAATAGCTATTATAATTTTTTTATAAGAAGTTTATGATAATATTTATTATTTGAATGTTTCAGGGGTTATCCATGCTGGTGTTGGTAATACTGGCTTAAATAAAATTCTTGCTCGTGCTAATTTATCTCGAATAACAGATAACATTTATAAAAAGTACGAATCTATAGTTGGTCAAGCTATAGAATTGGAAGCTAAGGAAAGTTGCAAGCGGGCTGCTTCCGAGGAAAGAAAATTGATGATAAAAAATGTCAAAATGTGGTTTGACACATTGTAAGCACCGATTCTAATTCATTCAAACTGTTCAATGGACTAATGCCGATTAGCACAATAATCATAAATCATTTTTTCAACCTTGATTTTTATAAAATTGTAATATAATTTATTATAAAATTGTAAAATTAATTTCTTTTGCGAACGAATTATTTGTAATATAATATTAAGCAGAATTAATTTTTATTTTGTTTCAATTTAAATCATAGGATTAGAATATTATACATAAACTGATGATTTATTATTATTGTGCTATCAGGAAATGGATAATACATAACAACGTTTATTTTTACACAAAATAAAGCAGAAGCTTTATCTTGTTGTGATTATTTACAATATTTTGATCAATAATTAAATTAAATATTCAATAAGTTGAGAAGCACTAATCTGTGTTGTATAATTGTGTATTTTATAAAAAATGTATTGCTATTAATTTCAAGACATAGAACGGTCTGTATAAAAAATTTGTTCAAATTGCAAATCTGGTTTAAGAGCTTATAATTATTAATAATGTTAACGTAATGAATTTCAATATTGTAAAATTATTTATAATAAATATTTTATAAATTTACCAAATTGCATTTTTTTCCAACAGCCTATAGTTAACGTATGTGTGAGCAGCTCACATTTATTTACAAGTACTGCGCCTTTACGGTCTTTCAAACTTCCCGCCCAAAGCAACGTTGCCAAGTGACCATTTCTTACGGATCAAGTAATGAAAAAAAAGCGAAAAGCAGCTCACTTTCAACATTTTTTATAATCAAATGAATACCGCTTCTTTTTGTTCTTTTATGAGAAACATATTTATTCTATGTTCAATTAATGATTTTCAGTTTTTCATAGAAATTGTAAGAAATGTACTGCAGTTATTTAAAAAAAGGTGCGCCGCAATGGGGGTTAGTATAGGAATCACATGTTAAATATGTGATTTTAACCTTTCAATATTTCAAAATTTAGCACCGCGAGAAGGGTTTTTAAAAATTTCTACGTATAAAGCACACTCGTATGTATGTGGATTCAGAATTTAAAAGATATTGTAGGAAAAGTGTTTTCCTTGGGAACGTCCTTAAGCACTCCTTTTCGAATATGAGTCACGGTCTTAGAGTGCTTATATATCTCGCTTTTATCATACATAATTTTTTTCTGGCAATAAATGCAAGATGCCTTAGATGGTTTATCGCGCATTGGTTACAGCTGGCCCACGAACTCCGGTACTCTGAGCCAAGAATCGGAAAAAAATTCCTTTTAATCTTTACTTCCTTTCCATTTTCGTTCCTTCAATTTCTTAATCGTTGGCTAAGGCCATTGGTTAAGAAATTGAAGGAACATGAAAAAATGTTTATGAATCTATAGATATTCGTTTCATTGTACAACAATATATTTGGTCGCATGAGTGAAGTTAGTGTCACGTCCTGCAATTCTTTTCGATAACGAGATCTTCCGTTCTTTGAACCCCCGTCCCCACTGTAACTAGAAGCCTTCCTTTCCACGTGCCTCTAAACCGAATATCTCCATTCCATATACCCCGCGTAATCCATCCGCGCACACGAAGGCCCGGAAAAATGTCACGCTCAGCTCGTCAGCACTCTGCAAAAGAGTAATAATCGCACTGGACATACCTAAGCCGGAGCAACGTCCGAACTACGACGAAACTCTCCCCCCAACAATTATCCCGCTCTAATCAGATCATATAAAAATCCCTTTCCTTCCGAATCAGTCAGTTCTCCCGACGGTTTCTGGAAGAGCAGTTCTCTCCAGTTCTTCCGACAATTTCCAATTCAGTCGTCCGACAAAATCCAAACGTGAAAAAATTCCGCTAGCTCTTTAAATCGCGACTAAATCTTAGCCGAACCTGTATGCGTCACTCTGTCTGGTATCCTTTGCGCGAAAGATAACTCCGCGACGAGCTAAACTGTAACAATTCGTGTGGACGTGTGAGTGTGAGTCTCGAGCGTACAACCGCGGCCTTCGGCGCAACCGGACACTACAAGGCCCTCGAACTCTGCGACCCACGTCCGCAGCGAGCGAACACACGAGCGAATACACACCAAGCGAACGTAACCGACACTTGTATAGCTTCTACTGTTTATAAACCCTTATCGGAATCTGGTAACAATAAAAGCTTGGAAGCATCTACAAATAAGCTTCCGCATTACACCATCTCCAAATCCCTTACCCTTCGGCTCTACCCCCTTTTCCTTTTCACCTCATCCGTAATTCTATGCCCGCATCTCCTCGAGACGTGACATTGGCGTAGTGCCAGAACTTGAGTTTCGTAGTCGTGACGTCGTTGGGTCGATTGTAACTTTTTGTTCCAGAATAATTTTTCTTGCTGTGCCTTAAAGATTAAAACACTTAACCGCACAATGTTTGACTAATGAATTGTTTAACTGTTGTAATCGTTTAAGAAACTGTTGGAGCGGATATATGTATATCAGATTTTGATTTCCGTTTTTTTAAACAATTTTTATTTAATACTGTATCTCAATGATTAAATAATTGAACATCCACGTATTGAAAAAATGTTCGTTTAATTTTTCAACCTCTCAGATTCAACAGAATGATAAAATTACCAAAATTTTCGGTTCCATTCGTTGTACATACTGAATAATGATTGTCAGCACGCTTTACTAGTTATTTAATCACAAGACGTATTCTTTCTTTAAGATAATGTATAAATTCATCACTCGTTATTACGTTAATTTACGCTTAGCCAACATGTTGCGTTATAACTTGTGACGTCAGAGGCGCGTTAACCTGGGCAGCCGGGCATGAGACAGCCTGTGACGTCACGCGTCCGAGTACCAAGCGCAAGAGACAGGTGAGTTCGTGCGCGTGGCTTACGCGCGCTAGAGCTAATATATTAGGCAGAAAGGTCAAAGTAATGCTCGGCTGGCAGGCAGCCTGGGTGTAATGGTAGGGGGGCGATTCGAGTAATTTCAATCGAGTGATGGCTAACAGAATGAAATACTTCACTTCATCATTTGAAGACACGGGACGGACAATTTATTGAAACGAAATTCGCGTACGGTCGAACCCTTCCAGAGCAAAATTACGATAGTCACCCGCTCTTTTTTTGTTCTCCAAATCTTACAGCTACTCGATACATCAATCATCCCTACTACGCTCCTCAATTCAACGACTACTTAAGGTCGTTTGGACAATACTCTGTAAGTCAGAATAATATCTATATTTTATTTCGAGTAAAAAAATAAATTCTAACCCGAAAATTACTTATTTCAATTTAAATTTTAGCTGACATAATTGAAATTTAGATCTCTTAATTATTTGAACTAATAAATATTATAATAAAAATATCTACTGACTCAAGTATTTTTCGACTAAAGTAGATCTGGCAACATCGCATCTAATCACCTCACCTGTGCGCTCTAAATTATGGATGTTTTGATATGGGTATAAGTACATATGTATAGATACTGACTAATGTGTTTAGTAAAAGCCATGTTTATTATTTTGAAATGAGACATGCAAATGAATTTCGTCACAACGGGCGATTTTCAAGAATAAACATCATAAAATGGAAATAAAATATTAATGAAAGTATGAAAAAAATACATGAAAATTATAAAAATTCTGGTGTACCAATGCCAAATGCTCGTCGGATCGTAGATTTTTACATGCTAGCAGAAGACATGTGGTGTCGAATATGCGATCTGCCTGTATCTTTTCGTAATGTGGAGAAAGAAGATATTACAGGAGTTGCAAGCGTATTTTATTTAAAGTGCCAAAAATGTGAAAGAATCCGCCTGGTAAGAAGTTTTGGTAACGAGAAAACCAAATCAGTTCGTTCAAAATATTGTGACGTAACTTAACAAGTCTTTGTATGATTAAATGGGTAATTGCGCCCGATTCCACTACAAAACGCGTTTGTGAGGCAAATGGCTCGGTAGATACTTGGCTGGATTGAAGATAAGACGTTTAATCGGAAAAATACAGCGACAGAGTAACAGCGTAATACAGAGTCCCGAAAGAACTGACTGACCAGCCCCGTCAGGTCTGGGTTCTTATAGCTAAAGATGGTGTAGGACTGTGGAAAAATGTAGTAGGTCGGGAGAGAATTTGAGAGTTAGGAAAGTCAAAGGAAAGTCCAGGTGGCCGGTTTTCCAGGAACGTCAGGCGGCCGTATTATCAGGAGATTTATAGCCCTCTGGTGGGATGCCGCGGATGAAGAGATGGGGTTTTCTTGGAAGGATCGGGAATGCACGAGTGCATTCCTGCGGTGAAAAGACTAAACACCTGCAGGGAAGCGAGGCGTGGGAAACAGTGACTAGGAAAATGAGAATCAGGATTAGGGTATACGTTACAATATCATGTAAACTTTAAACTAGCTCTCGGTATTCTCATTCAAAGGTTTACGTGTATATCATCAAACCGTGAACTATAAATTTTATTATTATTACAATCATAGTTGTTGCCAAATTAGGTAATGTATATTATCTTACAACAATACTGGATGGAGGTATAGGAGAATCTCAATTGAACACAATTTTATCAGCTTTATATGTGCCTACTGTTAACTACGACCTCATAAAAAGCTACAAAAGATTAGTCGGACCAGCGGCCGAGAATGTTGCAAAAGAATTGCCGTGAAGCTTTAAAAGTTTAAAGAGAATTGACAATTGCAAATAAAGGGTAAAAGATTTATTATTCAGAGTAGTATTGGTATTGCTAAAATATTTTTTTCGAATATTATATGTATACAATTGTACATTTAATATTTAAAAAAAAGCCCAGTGAACTGTAAGTGTGTATAACAGAAGAAGTATTTTCACAAATTTTACACATCGAAAATTTTTTAAATGAAGATTAATATAATAATGTAAAATAGAACCAACTCGATTTATGAATATTTTTAAAAATTTTGATTGTATATCAATAAACTTTTATTATTCCTGAAACCAGAAAGCTTTTTTTTTTGTTCCCAAATATACTTGATACTGATGAAAAGGTATTATGCTCGTTAGGGGGTATGTCCGTTATTTAGTATCAACATGTCGTCTGTGTACTGGGAGCTAAGACTGGCCGAGTGCAGGACGTCTGAGGTATATTGAATATTATCGGCCCAACCACAGAGCCTTGTGGAACTCCATGCGGTTGGTGAATAGCCTCGCAGGTCTCATTTAGGAATTTACCCAGCAATTTCCGATTTAATAACTATGACTCGAGTATTTTTATTATACCGAGGTCAATATTTTTCCTGTTAGTTTGTATACTAAGGCTGCATGGTTTATACAATCGAAGGCTTTTGAAAGATCCGGTTGGACAGCATAACAGGTTTTGTCCTTGTTTATCGGTTTTTGGATATGATGTATAGTTCTGGTTAGTTGACTGCCTGTCCCCAGGGCTGGTCGCAATCCGTGTTGAGAGTCTCGTAATATTTGGAAACAGCGATACATTCTGTTGTTGATTATCCGTGCGAACCATTTTCCCATTATATTGAGCAAGGTTATTGGTCTATATGATGCCGGTTCATTTACAGGTTTCCCAGGTTTATGTAAAAAGATGCACGTCTCAACCTTCCATGTGTTGGAATAATAATTGTGAGTTAGGCAAAAATTGAATATTTCTAGGACTCTTGCGAAACAGCTAGTGTGCATGTGCTTTAAATGTTTCGCTCCGAGACCGTCTGGTCCGGGGGCTTTGTTGTTTTTAAGTTTCTTTAAGGCCTTGACCATTTCAAGATCGTTCGTTAGGGATCGAGTTATAGCGGGCGTGTAAGAAACTGTTGATTTATATTCGTCCTTTACTGTGCTTTCACGAGTGATTGCGGTATCAACTAAGGTCGTAGCAACTTCTTTTTGGCTTGTTGCACCTGCAAAAAAAGGTACCCTGTTTTCCGGTCATTTGAGCGATTTTTGTATTTTCCACATTGCTTTACGATTGTCAGTTTAGTTCTCGATAATGCGTAACCATTGCTCTTGTTTATATTCACGTATTTGCTCAGTCACGCGCGCCTTGAGCTCGTGTAAGCGAGCGACCCACGTGGGATCCAGAACTCGTCCGTTACGTCGCATAGCGTACCGCACTCGATTTTTTTCACGAATTGTTTGTTGGATTTCATCTGGTAATAGATCACTAGACTTTATTACCTCACGAGTCATCCCTTGCACGACTGTCTGCAAGTGGCCTGTGAGATGCTCAATAGCGTTTTCAACCTCGTCAGTTGATCGTATTGGAAACGGGTGCAGAAGGATTGTCCGGTTATTATATTCGAGCCATTCTTCAAACGATTTGAGTCTCGCTTGGCCTTTTTTTGAGAGTTCAGGTGTTATTTTCATTTTCACGATGATTGGCAAGTGATCACTTCCGATGTCTTCAATATTCTCGCAGGTCGTAATGTTATTGACGATGTTGGTCAAAGCCAAGTTTATTGTAGGCTGACTTTGGCCTTGATCCACGCGAATCCATTGCTATGTCAACAATGCTGTTATTTATGTATTGGTTTATGATCGTCCCGCAGTTATCGTTTGATCTGGGCCCAAATATTCGGTGTTGAGCATCACCGATTGAAATCGAGTTAATATTACATTATAAACTAATCCTTGTATTAATAATAATAATATGACACAACAAAGATTTAACATTGAAACAGATATTCAGCAAGATTCTAACAGTAATGTTGTTCTAGGCTTTACTCTTGAACAAATAAAATTTTCGATGAAAATAATAACTATAATAATACTCCAGAAGCATGTAATCATTTTGGATTTGAAAATTATTTTTAAAACAATGAAGAATACCCTGCTGGGTCTACCTCGAACACCAGAACATCATCAAATAATACCAGTGATGCTTATTTGAGGACGATTGAAAATAGCATCCAAGATACATACAGTAATGAAGGTGGCAAGTCGAATGGTCGTCAAACGATGTCCAACAAGAAAAGAAAACTTCAAAGCATCGAGAATAATGACAAAACCAGAAGCAGAGAAAGTTTGGTTTGCAAGTATCTTATGATGGAGTCCGGCTAAAATAAGGCTCCGGACGACGCTACAATAGCAGACAAGGTCACGGTACAGCGTTTGGGCATTATAGTCGTAAGTGTCTTGCCTATGGAACTATAAATAAAGGCTATAGGTTCTGCCGTATTAAATCTAAGAAGCCTCATGATTATCGCAGCAACTTTGTAGGGAGCTCAAAAGCGATGGAGGCTGACGTCTCGGTTGATATTTTAACAAATAATGACAGTTTTGTTGCAGAAAATGTTTGAAAAAAGACATTAATAGGTGACGAAGATTCTTGTACAGTCGCAAATCTACGCAGAGCTTTCGATCATGATATCGATAAATGGACTTAACGTATTTTTTCAGTAGTGCTCTTAGAACGAATAGAGGCAACGCTGAGGCAACAAGAGAAGCATTGTTAAATATTGTATCTCATGCTTTTAATGAGCATGATTCTTGTGGTTCGTGGTGTAATTATGTCAGTAATCCTCAAAGATTCCGGCACAAATACTCACCAGGTGGTGAATCGTTAACTGGTGAAGATCTGAAAACCACCACCTTTCCAAATAATGAAATAAATGCTAATCTTGAGCTGACTGAAACCTTCATAACTTGCAAAGCTTCAACTGTAAAAGACACCACAAAACTTGTGATATTTGATATAGAAACAACTGGATTGCCATTGACTGATAAAATCGTTCAAATTGCTACACAATGTAATGAACACACATATAATGTCTATATTATGCCTTCTTATCAGTTTCTTTCAAAGGCCTCAAATGTAACAGGACTAACAATAAAAAATAGTAAATTATTTAAAAAAAAACTCTATTACTCTAAAAACCATCATACTAAAGCAGGCTATCTGTGGATCTGTGGAATTCTTAAAATCTGTGAGTTCATCAGTTATTTTAGCAGCTCACGATGGCCTTCGGTTTGATGTACCTAGGATCCTAACGCTCATAAAAACAAGTTAATTTACTCGAAGAATTTCAGTCCGTCGTTTTCGGTTTTACAGATACATTACCTTGTTTGAAAAATAGATTGTCTGACAGGGGTGCTGAAAAGAAAAGTTTTGCGCAATCGGCTTTAGCCGAAGATTTTCTGAGTGCGACATTTATAAAGGAGTCTGCACATGATGCCTTATTTAATGAGTCTATATTATTTCAACTTCTTAATCATGAAGCAATTAATATTTCAGCTAAAGATCTAATGAGTACCAGTGTTCCAGTTGATGCTATTTTAAATGCCAAAAATGACAAGGAAAAGTTGAAAAACTTGAAGAATTCACTCATTTCCTTGAAAAATGTTTTAAAAAAAGTTACCAAAACAGTGAATTGCGATGGTTTCGTTAATATTATTACTAAAATAGCCAAAGCAGGGATAACTATGGGCAACTTGCAGAAATCATATCAAGATAATGGACTGGAGGGTTTGAATATGTTACTTAGTCAAAGTATTAACAAACGTCCTCGAGTTACTGCCAGGATGAAAACTACTCCGGCGATTCAGAAACAATTGGATGAACTGAATAGTGTCAATAAGTTGCACTATAACCTAAATACCTTTTATGATTTTTAATAAAGTCTAAAATTATATGATTCATTAAAATTGTTCTTAGATGAAAAATCGTTTTATTGTTGATTTTCAGCATGAGAAATACTGTTAGTTTTATTTGTAATATCTATGTATTCATTATATTTATAGAAATTATAGATTCAACAAAAAATGGTCTGGAGTTTACGGTGGCTTTCATTTATTTTCCATTGCAAATAATATGACTTATAAAAAAAGGTTAAACCGAAAATTTCCAGATTTCTTTAAAGACATTAATTTCAGTGTAGGACATTACATAGACTATTACAAGATTTATAATTGAATGTCGGTGCAATTTTTTTGTGCGACGTTGCCATACTTCGGCAAGTCACGTGAGTTATATATTTTTAAGCATGGTGGCGTGATAAGTTTCTAAATTTTCAATCATTTAGATGTAATTAAAAAAGAATCCCTTCGTCAGAATTTTTTTTCTATATTTCTACATTAACAATAGTTTTTGGTGTTTCCCTCTTTAGCTGCTTTGGCTAGATTAATCGAAATATATACACATTTAGTTACCATTTCCTATGTTCTCCGTGTTAAAAAAACGATTCTTTAAAAATTAATTACTCAAAAACCCTTCGTCAGATTTTTCTCAAGAAATGAATTTAAACACATTTGATATTGATTTATAACATATAAGTAATTTAGATTTTTATCTTTACATTACCTTCAGTCCGAAAAACCTTAATTCACCGGCGAAGGGGCAATAGCCTAGTACCTAATGAACGCAACCACTATTCAATTAACAAAACGAAAATTATTAAAGAAAATATTCAATGAACAGAACTTTAAATAACGCGAACTGCGGTGGCCTACGGCCCGTCTAAAATTACAGCTTACTTTACGTGGCAGGGTGCACATGGCAAGATCAGAAGCACGATCCGGGAAAGGCCTGGGGACGCCCGAATCTTCGTTCAAAGGAAACGACTGTCGAAAATTCCTCGACGCGTAACGGTACGTTATTGGTGCCGGCAAAAGTACGTAACTGGGATGCGTTAGCCGGAGAAGCTAAGGCGATACGGATACAGCTCGTCCTCGCATTATCATCGCATGGTTTACTCGTCGCGCGGCGACGGCCGGTTCAGAGATCGAACTTTGCCCTGCGTACCAACCGGCGCGCGAGGCTTGTTGCATGCAACGCCTTTACATGCACCAATTCTCACGTCTCACCTTACCTTCCCTCTGGCCCTGGCAGTCTCCAGCGTCGGCTTCTCCTATTCCTATGGGGAGAGGAAAAGGCGACGTCACCGACTGCAAAACCCCAACTGGGCCCTGCGCTGTCGATGTCCTTGGGCATTGACGGTGACGGAACGGAGGGGTCTACTAACTCTGTTTAATTTTAGGCGCTAATCCTTTCTTTCTTTCAGGTCGCAGGTCCAAGTCGCTCAATCGCTCGGTTTTCTCCTTCTCGGTTAGTTAACCTGATTCGCGGCGCACGTGATTTGCGTTGGCTCGATTAGGGTTGTTTCCGCTCGATGGCTTCCCACCAATGTGTCTTCCCTCGCGTCGTCTCGAATCGGAGTCAACATGTGTGCCGCGACTCGTTGTTTGTTTTCGTCTCTTTTGTGCGGTCTATGCTCCCTTATGGCCTTTCCTCTCGGCGTCTCTTTTCTTTTCTTTTCTTTTTTTTCCTATTCTTTCTATTCCTTTTTGCTCTAGATATTCTGTAAGTAACTTTTATCCCCTGTGCACCCCCTTTTGGAGAGGCGAGAGCATTTTTGCCTCTCGTGTCTGCGCGCATGTGTGATTGTGTGTGTGTGGGTATAACTGTGTGAGTATGTGAGTGCCAGTGTAAGTGTAAGTGTATGGGACCCCGCTTTACTTCTTCGTTTCACCCCATTTCAGACGATGTTTGAACTTGTTTCGATTTGGTCTGACCCTTTTCGAGTTGAAAGACTGGACCGTTCAGTCGCCTCCTTACCCGACTCGATGCGAGATTGGAGCGTGTCGTTCCGGTTCGACTTGGATAGGCTATGACCCGGTTATTTCCTGTCATCCGGTCTCTCCGGTCATCCCACTTGTCCAGCATGTTGCCCTCTCCTACCTTGTCTCTTAGAGTTGTCGTTAAAAATTAAACTTCTTGCGGCGCCCCCTAAAAAGCTTCCTTTTAATGAAAAACACTGGGAACACTTTTTATAATTTTTTTAAGCCAAGACAACACGTGCGCCATGTTTTTTGAAGATTTTTAATAATAAATACAATTTCATACAAAATATAAACAACCACAGAACCAAAATTCATGAGAATACAATAGTTAATCAAAATAACGATAGATTTTCCGAACAATAAGGTCTGATAATTTGAAAAATCAATGATATTTTAATTACAATTTTTGTTTTATTACAAAATTAATACAATTTTAATTTTAATCTCTAGTTTTCTTCATTCCAATCCTTAAGTGAACTTTCTTTCGTTTTCTTAATGCCTTTGATTCTGTAATCATCTAAGATTTGAATGACGAATTGCTTTTGTTCTTCATCTTTTGTGAATAAATCGTTGTACTCTTGCATTAGTTTAATACCTCGTTCGGGAAAATCGTTAACCACTGATAAATTTGCAACAGCAGTCAAACAATCTTGATAATTAGTCTTTATAATTAGTCTTTAGTCCAAGTTTATGGAAAAAATTGATAGAAGTTACATTAACAAACTGTTCTAATCTTTTGTCGAATAATTTTTGAATATCTGCACGAGATACTACAGCCTTCCTAAAAACTCGTTCATCATCACTGTCTAATAAATCAGGTTTGTCTGGATTTTGTGATATTTCGATCACTTTTTTAACTATTTTCTGTTTCGTTTCCGTATTTACACTATCATCGAATGAAGCCAATAGATAATTTTCGGGATTCAGATACCACAAATGGTTCAACATTTTACCTAAAGCACTCTCGTATATTTTTTTGTCAATAAGCTGAAAGTTATGAATAAATTTATCAACTGAAAATCACAGTGCGGTGCCCTGATTGATAATGTGGCGATAAACCATATCGGTAAATAAGTTTCCACAATAAACGCGCAAATCATGAGAAGGCTTCTTCTTTTCGTAGACTTTAGTTTAAAAGTTGTTCGCAACAGAAATATTTTCAACAAATATATTACCTTAGCCATTCACCTAGCCTGATGCATAGCTCCAGGAGTATGAAACGTGATATTATCGGGTATTATTCCAATGAACATCAAGCTTAATTCTAGCAGTTCGAAATAATCTTTTCTATCATGGTTCAAAGTAGATTGTTGCTGAATGAATTCATGAATGCCTTGAATATCATTTTTCAATCATTTACTGATCAAATGATCCGCTATTCCAGTCAGCAAAGGGAAGAGGGGCATCAGGGACACTCCGAGCCCGCAAAACTCCGAGGCTGATAGAAACAGCAGAAGAAAGAAGGAAGACGTAGACGATAAATGGTCGCTGGTGACACGTCCCCCAAAAAAGCCGCCGAAGACCCGAGTGACAGAAGCAAAGCCAGGAAGGAAACCAGCCACGAAGGGACAGAAGACTCAACAAAACAGGAGAGCCCCCAACACGCAGACGTTCTGAAAGACATCAGGGCAACCGTGAAACCCACCGAGCACGGCGTCAATGGGAGAGCTATCAGAGAAACACAGGCTAGGGCCGTTCTGGTACAACTAGGTAGCTGAACGGAAGCAAACAACAAGATCGGCGAAGCGATCCAGGCAGCAATCGGAGTGAAGCGGCACTGTCTAAAAGCTCTCACCAAGGTGGACGATCGAGATCGGGGATATCGATGCTATTTCCACCCAGGAAGAAATCAAAGCTGCCTTTACCATAACACTGGAGTTTGACAACTGCGAAGATATGAACGTCAACCTCAAGAAGAGCGAACTGAGAGGCCACCGGATAACGTTCTTTGAATTAGATGCGCAAGCAGCAGTGAAACTAAACAAGATCGGCCGAATAATCATCGGTTGGGTCTACTGCCGAGTTCGACTGAGCCCCGAGGCTATCAGGTGTTAAAGGTGTCATGGTTTTGAGTGAAGGGCGACTGATTGCAAAGAAGTGGACAGATCACAACAGTACTGGAGGTGTGGAGTCGATGACCACAAGGCCCCGTCATGCACCAAGCACTCACATTACCTCCCGTGTGCAGATCTGAGAAACGGAAGCACGACGTATCACGTACCCGGCTCTGGTAGAAGTACCCAAACTGGCATAAAGACAATTCAGGCTGGGCGGCAATCTGGGTCCGGAACCGCAAAAACGTACAGGTGCCCAACACCTGTGTTGGTGACGACGACGTATGGATAAGGTTAGGCGGCACAACATACGTGACCAGCTACTTTTCCCCTAGCGACCCCAACGAAACCTTCAGAGAAAAGATCAATAATCTGGAGAACTCAATCAGGCCAATAGAAGGGAAAATCGTCAGCGGAGTCGACTTCAATGCCAGAGCAATTGAATGGGGGATGCAACGAACCGACAGTAGAGGAGCAAGCCTGGTGGAGATGGTGGCCAAACTTGATCTGATCATCATGAACAGCGGAACAGCAACTACCTTTAGGAGAGCTTGACCAGGGGGTCCATCATTAATGTAACCCTTGCTACCCCAAAAGCTGCAGCCGCAATAAGGGACTGGAAAGTAATGGAGGGGTTCACTGCAAGCGACCACCAGTATATCAGTTTTGAATTCGGCTCTGGAGATAGTTCTAATGCTGGTAGAAGGAGAGGGCCAATACAGAAAGGCTGGAACGCAGCCAAACTAAATCGGCAGCTGCTGTGCTTAGAACTGAGCCAAGATGCAACGTTCCTGCAAGAAACAATGCCGACTGACCGGAACGAAGAAGACGCTGAACTGCTGGTGCAACGCACAATGCGACTGATCGAGAAAGGATGCGACGCGTCTATGCCCAAAAGAACCGGGAAAACGCACAGAGCACCCGTTTACTGGTGGTCTAACTCTATAGCAGAGATACGGTCAGAATGCCTCAAACTCTGGCGCCGTTCGCTTAGGACCAGAAGAAGACACCGTACGGCCGAGGCCACCGAAGATACCGAAATCGCTTTGACGTTATACAGTTTTAAGAAAGGTTCTGGTTAAAGCCATCACTAGAGCCAAGGCACAAAGCTGGAAACCCCTCTGCCTTCTGCTGAATAACGATATGTGGGAACTAGGCTATAGAATCGTAACGAAGAAACTAGGAGGTCTTGGTCCTGAGGGCCCCAAGGAACCTGCTACAATGGAGGAAATCGTCACAGCTCGCTTTCTCGAACACCCGGAGAGAGACTACTCCGCGACTTCAGTAGAAGGCGAGGTTCCACTCTTTAACGAGGAATAGCTGAGGAAGGTGAAATCCCCCCCCCCCCCCCTTGAAGGCCCCGGGACCCGACGGAATACCATCCGAGGTACTCAAAGTAGTAGCAGCTGACTACTCTCTTCTACTACTGAACATGTACGTCTGCCTGCGGGCGGGGATTTTCAGCGCCAAGTGGAAAAAACAGAGTCTCGTCTCACAAGACTCGAGCAAGAGACCCCCAATAATGGCATCATCGTATAGACCCCTGTGTATGCTGGATAAGGCAGGGAAAATCAACGAGAAGCTGTTGCATACGAGACTGAGAGTAGCAATAGAAGAGGCCGGCGGCCTCTCCGACATGCAATTTGGTTTCCGAGAAGGGCGTTCAACGATAGGAGCTATCCAAGAAGTCGTAGAAACCGCGAAGAAGGCATGGAACAGCACGAGCAGAAATAAAAGCGCCTGCATACTAGTGACACTCGATGTAAGAAACGCCTTTAACTCGACTAGATGTGTCGATATCCTAGAGTCGCTTGAGAGGCTGCAAATTGAACAGGGGAGTGGCTACGATAACAGGGCCTGGACCTTGCGACAAGCAAATCAGAGGTCATAGTACTTACCAAACGACGCCTCTTCCCAGACCCACTCAGCGTAGACATAAATGGACTGGTTCTTGAATCCAAGCGATCAACTAAATACCTAGGACTCGTCGAAGACAAGAAGCTGACCTTTGCAGAACAGATCCGCGGGGCAGCAGACAAAGCTGCGAATCTCGTTGCGGCTCTGCCTCGACTCATGCCCAACGTAACAGGGCCTAGAGCAGCAAAAAGAAGAGTCATGATGAGTGTATGCCACTCGATCTTGCTCTACAGTACAGAGATCTGGGCAGACTCCCTGAAGGTCGAGAACCACCAAAAAAGACTGGCAGTCGTGCAAAGGTCTAGTGCTCTACGAGTGGCTTGCGCCTACCGTACAGTCTCCGGAAGCGCCGCGTTAGAGATTGCAACCGTGATCCCCATCGCGCTACTTGCCAAGGAAAGAATGCGTGTATACCAGCGCTAAACGGAGGGGTACCGACCCATGGTCATAACGCAGGAACGAGTACGAACCCTTCAGGAGTGGCAGGATGCCTGGGAGCAGAAGCCCACAGGCAGATGGACGTTCAGGCTCATACCCAATTTGTCGCCATGGTTGAGTAGAGAGTACGAAGAAGTCAATTACCACCAGACTCGATTTCTTTCAGGGCACGGCAACTTCAACGCCTACCTGTAAAGATTTAAAAGAAGAGACAGCCCACAATGTGACTTCTGCACAGAGCTCGACGACGCTGGTCATACGTTTTTTGCATGCCCGAAGTAGGCAGAGAAGAAAAGCTCCCTGACAGCTACCCTAGGCACAGCTCTGGCATCAGAAAACGCGGTAGAGCAAATGCTGCAAAGCGAATCCAAATGGACCTACATCTCAGGATATGTAGAAAAGGTACTGCGTGCCGAGAACCAGGAGGAGCGCGCGAAGCAGGTAGCGGGTCTCTAAGCGCAGGCGTTTGCCCAAATGTCTTGCTGAAGATTTTCCACAATACTCGAAAAAAATATATATATATATTCGATGCAGTAGTATCACAACATAAACCCGCAACTAAATCACTGACTCCATACTTTTGAAGAGCATCAAAAACTGTAATTGTCTCTTGGGGATAATTCATGTTGCCAAGTAAGCTCAGATTTTTCTCTATTGATAGAAAAAAAAATTTTTAGTACAAGAAGAAATTTAAAAATATCTGACTCATATTAACACTTACCAGATATATGTATATCTTCAACGTCGTCAATAAATCCAACACGATTCGGTTCACGCTGATTTAATAAAAATCTTTTTGTACGGTCATTAACCATTGTGAAAAACGTAACCGTGTAATATATCAAATAAGTTATTCAAATGTGATAAAAATAATTTTTCATTATTTTCCTGAATATCATTTCGTCTTGGTGAGATTTTCTGTAAACTTCTCCAGTCGTTGTATAAATCATCAATTTTTTTCAAACACCGAGATTTGTGTTGCGTTGGAATTTTTACTTTTTACCAAAAACTAATCAATTCATCATATACTAAATTTTCACGGACTTTCGAACTATGTTTCAATATTCGAGTGTTGTGAAACAAAAATTTCAATACTTGTAAATTAGATGAAAGTTGGTTTCTAGCAATTTCATTATGCGTCTCTCCGATTAAAAATATATTTTCTTTTCTATTTTCCATTACAGAGGAAAAATGATACTTCACGAAAATACTATCGTTTATAATGTTCAATGTTTAACCTTAAATACGCACCTCATGTGAGTCTTTACTAATAGTAATGAAATATTCAATAACTTCTAACAAAACATACCATTCAGTTCACGAGTAAGCTCAATAAGTAATAAACAACAATACTTATAAAAGATAAGATGTTTTAAGTATAACAATATTAAGTGAATGATTTATGTAGAGTAGCTGATACAAATTTTGTAATGTAAACTATACAAAAACTATAGACGTATATGCCCCTGTTAGTAACTTATCGATGGAGACCTATTTGACGCCTTTAAACAAGTTATCCTGCACATGTGCATCTGCAATTTTTTAAAGCATTTTTATGAAAATAACTCATATATGAAGCCGTACCGACGTATAAAAAATTAAAAATATAAGAAACATTAAAAGATAAGCTTGAATCACGAAGAATTTTAAACTTTTTCTGAAACGCACTTTCTCTTTTTTTCTTTTCTTTCATTTTTCCTTCCTTTCTTTCTTTCTTCCATTGCTCTCTTCTCTACCTCTCTCTTTCATCGTTGCTTTTGTGCCTATCCGCGATTGGATGATCCGACACCCAATAGGTTGCAAGTTCGGATCGTTCAATCATCCGGTCGTTCGATTCGCAGCCGTTTTAGGTCTGCGTCGTTTCGGCACGTCGGAGTTCGTCCTGGCTCGTTTCTCTTCCTTTTTTCCTGTTCCTTCTTCTCTCTGAGTTCAATCCCGTTTCGGCCGGCCTCGATTATAATTATTAAAACCCCACGTCTCGTTGTCGATACGGCTCACTGGGGTATCGTTCTCCGTCCCCTTTGATTTGGTTATCGGATCTGCGCCTTGCGTTTTTTGAGTTTTGGGTATTCCGTTCGTCGTTTTGATGGGGTTTACCCCATTCCTGCCCCCTGCCCCCTTTGCTCCTGCTCGCATGTGTACGGTTGGGTTTGAATTGACTTGGCTCGAGCATATTTTAACTTGAATTAACTGTACTTAAATAATTATCTAATTTGATTCATTATCATAATATTATCTTATACTCTCTTACTTTAATTTACGATTATTATTTTGCTTTATCTTACCTATGATCATTCACTTATAGTAACTTAGATATTTATCCATTTATCAATAATACCTATAACTCGTGATTTACATTTATACAGTAGCATTTTTTCAGTATCTCTTTTAATTCTCTTTGGTCTATTCCTTAACCCCACATTATAGATATATACTCTATCTACCTGTGGTCCTCTGCGACACTAACAAACACTAAACATACTAACACAAAATGGACTGGGGGATGGAAATTTTTTAAGCTTTATATGTTTGCGCCACTAATACGCTTTTTACCCCTGTACGGACGGGCCTACGGACGCGACTCAGTCGGGGGGGACTGAGTCGGGGGGGGGGGGGGGGGGACTAAGCTGGACCTACGTGACGAGTGTTATGGCAGAAAGGGGTAATTCCTTCTGTCCCGAACGTGGCGGTTAGGGCGGTAGGGAGCCCGCGACACCGTAACAATCCTCTCGGGTGGAGCAAAGCGGCTCTGCGCCAGTCTGTGTTTTTTTTTTTCGACTTTCGTGGAATCAGAATGAATTGCTATAAAAACCAGTGTGAATGTGTAGCTATGAGAGGTCGGTAGGAGTGTCCGCCTGGCCGAGCACAGGCTACCAGGTGTGACACTAGTGGGAGTTGCTGACGCCGTCGCGAGGTCGTGCACCCGGTGGCTGCGACGGGGTTGACGGCCTCACCCTGTGTCCGATCACCAGGGCCCTCCTTACGGCGGTTCCACGGGTGTCGCCGACCGAAGATATATCGGTTGTCAGCGAAAACTTCTCGGCCTTCGTGCCGCCAGCGTCGTCTTGAATAGGTGCGGTGGCCACGTGGCCGGGTCGGCTGGACCCACTCGTGCGCCGGGACTCTCAAGCCCCGCCGGGCCCATGCTACCGTCGGACGGCACGCTGTAGGAGAGGCCACTGATGCTGACCGTGGACGGGATAGGACAGGTAGAACCGCAAACGCGTCCCACCCCGTTAACCCTATCCCCAACAACGATCCGATCGGTACCACGAGTATCCGGATTCTGCAGCTGAACATCAGACGTTCAGAGGCAGTCGCTAGTGAGGTGCGTACGCTCATAAGCCAAAAGCATCTTGACATCCTGCTATTGCAGAAACCGTATGTCAAAAGGCCGGATGTGAGCCACACCATCTTCGGATTAGGGACCGCGATACCGGTAACAGCTGTCCGCACTGTAAGAACCTGGGCTACTGTTGTCCTTTGCAACGGTAGCCCGTCAGGTGATCTTCGTCTCGCAGCTCAGCACTCCCCACTGTGTTTGTGTGAAAGTGCAACCTACAACTTCTCGTTTTACGTCGTCCCGCACTATTTTCAGTTCGAAGACGACATCGAGTTGCACCTCAGACGCCTCGATATGGTGCTTCGTACTCTGAGGGAGAAGAGAGTAATCGTTGCGTTAGATGCGAACGCGAGGTCATCCCTGTGGGGGCCACAGGAGACCGACCCGCGTGATGCCCAGCTAGAGGAACTCATCCGAGCTTTCAGTCTGGCCATCGCCAACGACCGGGGCAAAACGGTACTGGTCCATAATGGGATCGGGGCATAACGGAATAGCAAAAAATGAAGTTTCTTGAGTGCTTGATTTGGGGCAAAATGGGATAGGGGCAAAAAGCGACAGAGAGAGGTGGAATATCAAATTGGGGCAAAACGGGACACACACGCTGCGTGTGTTATTACGCAGTCGCAAATTGCCGAGCTGTTCGGTGAGTCGTTTATGCAAGCAGCATCGCTATCGAACGCAGTTAACGGGTTCGAAAACACTGGCATATCGCCTTTTAACGTTGTTACGGATCGCGACTTCGCGGCGGCACACGCAAATACACTTTGGTTGTCCAACGTGAACGCAGAACTCTCGACCACCGTGGGCGAAAATCTTCCGGCAAATTCAAATCCGGGATGCTCCGCACGCAACCAGCAAAACCAGGAAATCACTTCCAACAGACTGGGATTGACTTCTATCGAATCTCTTCAAAACATTTCGTCCATAGAAAATCTCCTTGACGAAAGTTCCGACATTTCGAGTCAAATTTTGAGCCAACTGTCAATTGACGAAACAAGATGCTCAGCCGTACATAATTTCAATCGAATTACGAGCCCTCAAACAGAGTGATCGAACAGTGTATCCATAGACGTAAACGGAATCGACGCTGCCGAAGATATGGTGTTATCGGGTGTATCGTTTGATAGTGGATCTGACAGTGATCCGTTCATGACAAAACGAGGATACGTATACACTGGACGTCTCGATGATTTCGAATCAGAAGAAGATCACGATATTATATGCTCCACGATGGAAGAAAAAACAAATGGAAATCCAAAAAGAAAATGCGAACCACTGCTGAAACAGTGGTCGATTCACCGCAAAAATTAACGTCTCCCGTAAAAAAAAAAACATAGCGAGCTCTACGAAGACTCAGCTCTTCGAAAATCACCATCCCAGCTGCTTCCGATATCGGCAGGCAAAAAATCTAAACGTACGGAGACATCAAGAAAGGGTACAAGTGGCATTCTTACGAATTCTCCATACTATAGAGAACTTCGTGAGCAAAATCCAGCGGCATCGATAACAACCGACGATGACGCATCATGCCTTTTCTGCGGGGGCATATATTCGAAATCCAAGGATTCCTGGATTCGTTGTAATTCATGCGAGAAATGGACCCACTATTCATGTGCCCATCCTGACGATAACTCAATCAAATACGTTTGCGACAATTGTGCCGGTAAAAATTAGCTTAGTTGAACAAGTAAAAAAAAATAAACATTGCCACCGTTAAATTATAGTATCGTGGGTAGAGTGGGGCCCAAATATCGTGTAACATTCAATAAAACCTGTTTTCAGTCATTTACTACCGTTCGCTTTTCACCCCTGCATTTATTTTGTTTCTGCATCGAATTATTCCACTGTCCCATTTTGCCCCAATGACGTATTTTCCAGCGGTGTTGATTTTCACTATTCCATTTTGCTCCAAACCCGTTTTGCACCGGTCCCTTTTTGCCCCGGTTCCATTATGGCCCGCTGTACCATTTTGCCCTGGTCTCCCCTACAGGGGGTTTTCATACCTGTGATGGCGTATGCCGCTGCAGGATCGGTCGACCTGTGCACTAGCCACCACCGTAGGGTTCTTCACTCGGCGCAGGGCCTTGTACTCATAGGGACCATGGCGGCCTATAGAAGAACGTCGCTGGAGCCCCTATGTGTGGTGGCTGGCACACTTCTGATACTTGTGCTCTTAGAACAGGCAAGACAGCGTTACTTTGTCAGGGTGCGGATGGCGAGATAAACGGGATAGAGATACCCCACGGTAGCGAAGATGCGGTCGCACGTATAAACGATCAAGTGATCAACATGTGGCAGGCCCAATAGGTTTCTTCGGACAAGGGCCACTCCACATTCGTCTTCTTCGACAACGTTCGAAATCGGATTGCCGCGGCAAAGTAATTCCAACCGGACCATTACACGAAGCAGGTACTCACCGGACGGAGAGACATCAGGGCGCGTCTCGCGTCGATGGGGCTCGTGGCCGGGGCGAACTGCGAGTGTGGTCGCGAGGGCACAGCCCGACACTTCCTTAACGAATGTCCGAACTTCCACGCGCAGAGGGTCGCTTTGCGGGCCATTATTGGGGACGGAGATTGGCCAGAAGCGGCGCGCCGTACGGTGTCGTCGGCGGAGGTTTCTCTGTCCGTACCGATTTCTGCAAGGAATGGCTCTGGCTCCGCAGCCAGGAGCGCCTTCCTGGGGTAGCCTTTCAGAGGGGGGAGGGAATCTTTATAACAAAATTTGTATGTTGTTCCATTTTATTGAAATTAACGTTAATTTAATAATAAGTACGTAGGATTGCAAACCGTGCCGCCTTGCTCGATGTTTGTCGGAACCGAGGGAGATAGGTTGACGGGTTCGTAATCTTCGCGGATCACCCGCTAACCTAGGCGTCACTTAGATAGGTAGGATAATACTAATCATTCTCTTCTTTTACAAATTTTGCAGCTGCACTTGAACTTCGCAGGGATCGTTCTGCTTTACAACTTGTTCAAGGCAACCGCGTGGGATTCCATTCCCCCAACAATTACCTGGATATTTTCCGGGTATCCTGTAAGTGAATTGAACATATCGTGCTCACGACTCCGCCTCCGCGTGGCTCCGCTGGAAATGACTTCGAGGGATTCCACCTCGGTCGGATCGCTGGAAGCCCAACCAGGAGAGTCGCTACCCGCCGCAGGGCAAGTTAGGTCCAATTCGCTCGGTGATCCGTAATAGGTGAGAGCGGGATTTTTCCAAGCCTCGTCCACCCTCGTCAGTGTTTGTCAAAGGAAAGTAGGCTCATCGGTGCTTTAGTTGCGTATGCTCTTTATTAGAAAAGTTCTCGCGAGTCCATCGAGAAGCTGCGAGTCGTCGAGTCTCGTGGAACGTTCGAGAAGCGAGGCAACCTTACGCTTCGATTGACCGTGGCGAACCACGAGGCGAGAGCGAAGCGAGCAAGCCGCAGTAGAGCTGCGCTTATGCTACAGTCGAGTCACGTTGTAAAAGAATTTAGAAGGAAACCAAGACTGAGTAATTTATCAGTTGTTTCTAATTTTTTTCCCGCTACGTATAAAGCAAAGTTTATTTTTGTTATACATATCAATAAAGATTTACCGCATTTTCGTTGACCGTAAAAATAAAATAAAACGTTACCAAAACCACCTGTTATTTTTTCTCTCTCTCTCCCGACTGCGCACTCTGAGAAGAATTGGCTAATACTCCAACAAAAAGACCAATACTCATAAAGGGCGAGAGGTCTTCAGACCGAGCATTGGAGCACGGTTTTCGACCGCACGTCCAACACAATAAATGATACTATGACCGATACAACAAAGAAACACGTTGGTTTCTCCTTATGTTCCCGTCCGGATCAGCAACGCCAGCTCGGTACCCGTATTCCGGGGCGGTTAAGTTTCCGATGCCGTCAAATGTACGAACTGTCGCGACGCACCATCTCAGACGAGCAAACCGTTTCCGGCAACCGAACGGTGATCGGCGTTTTGGCCACGAGTACGCCGCGTGTGACAAAAGACCGTTATATCGACTTGTCTCAAGCGACACACAGGCTGATTAGCGCTGATTGCGAGGGGGTTACCGGTAACGATACGTGGAATAAGTCGACAACGAACGGGTTTCCGGTACTTTCTTCCCCAAAAAGTATCTCATTTGCTGACTATTCCGGCCTGTTCCCTCTCATCCTCAAGTTATTCGGTAACGTTGAGAAACAGTCCGAATAACGCTCCGTCGCAGATAACAGTCCCTGGAAGGATACCTAAACTCTACTATAGTCGCAATCGCCTGAGCCCTCCGCGTTCTACCCGCGCCTACTCTGATACCCACGGTCGCGCCGAATGCCAAGTGGCTCCTCGCAAGGCAGCGCTGTGATTCGATCGTTGCGAATCGCTCGCACACCCTAATATTTAAATGACGATGACCGCGACATCGTACCCACAAGAACGTACGCGTTATCTTTTGCGATGGGTAAAATGCCACATCACAATGTATACCACGAAGACCAGGTAAAACTAGACGGCCGAATAAGCATGGAGAGAGGAAATCTGGAATATCGTTCTTTGGTGCCCTCGCTCAGCAGTGCGTCTTAATTTAAGAGTGATCGGGCCGTGTGCGAAAGGGGGTAGAGAGAAAAAGAGAGTATTGTTGGGGGCACGCGACGCTACGAAAACTCATGATGCCGTGTGACCAGCTCAGCATCAGGCAAATAGGCGTAAAACATCCATTACTATCGATAAATTATCGTGAACTCACTTTGGTTTAGTCTAAATGCCGGGATGATTTCGATTTCGAGGGAGTATGCAAAATTTTGACCAAGAGTAAAAACAAATATCGTTTGCGCGATACGACGTAAAATAAATGTACGCCAAAAGAATCGTTTGCGCATTTTACGCATTGATAGAATGTCAACAGAAAATTTAATTATCTAAATGTTAAAAGTGCGGATTCGATGGTTAGCACGAGCCTTTGCACTCGAGAAATAATTTATGAAAGACAAATGCATCAGCAATTATAATCACGTCTGTAAAAACCATGTACGAATATCCAATTTAATATTGCCCATTCCCTCAAGTAATCGAATTACTTGTTGTGTTTATTAAATTACTATTGAATTAATGACTATTGAATTACTATTTAATCATCGATATCGATGAAAGGCTTGTACGTACAGAAAAATGGAAGAAGTGTTTTCGACGCAAACCGTCAGAAGAAATATAGAAAAAGTAGATCAAAACTAAAATTAAGACGTCTTATTTCCTTATTAAACATTAACAATGAATGTTATTGAAAATTCTGTGCATCATTTAGAAGAAGTAATGTCTTCTGGTATTCCTGATTTGCAGCAGCTCTTTTGGTAACTTTGAGACAGATTAGACATTGAGTCTTGATTCTACGGCAAACATGAACAAGAGCTGTTTTACTAGGAAAATGTATGGAATCGAACCATACGAGTGAAAATTTAACTTATTGTTCATTACTTCAAGAAAAATAAATGTACAATACTTTTCACAATTAAGAATTTGTTCTAAACGTTGAGATTCATTCCCTGATTCAATTGCATCGTTTCGGGAGGAAAAGGTGTCTTAGTACTTCCACCCACGAGCGGGCTGAGTCTCCAGGATTACGACATTCCATGTAATTAAAGTGAGAGTTGGAGAGCCACTCGCTTAATGCATGTATTGACGAAAGGGTTTCTCGTAACTGGAAATACTAAGAGACCCCTGTCTCTCGAAATAATGCAATCGAAACAGAGAGATAAATCTCAACGTAGAAAAATAATAAAAGTAGATCATTCTTTTAAACTTAGTGTGAATTCGCAATTCTGTAAGTGCGCAGGTTGGTACGATTGGACAATGCTTTCAGAAACCCATCGAGGACGTGGCATATCTATTATAGCTGTATACCACTATAATCACGCATATTTACGGATAGAGTTACGTTGCCGTCGTCATTATATTAGCACCTGCACTTTTGCTACAGTTATAGACCATACCGAAATATCTGTAAAAGTAGAGGAACGATTACTGGATACTTCCATAAAATAATAATTATTAACATTTCACCTCCTTCGTTACAAATTGGTCGTGTTGGTTGTTTAGGTCGATTTTTCGAAAAATTACGAACATTTAGGTTGGAATTCGACGATTCTGTACATATTATAAAAGCGTGTTGTCACAAAGTATATTGAAGATAAAAACTTCAATTATCTGAGCTGATATATCGAGTTGCGTCACTCGTTCCTGTGCGGATTGTCGTGCCTGCGGGTGCCGAATACTTGACCGAATGCGAATTGTGAATCATGGCCAACCTCGTCATATCGAAAGTTCCTGACATAGTTTAAGTCGGAAATCTTTATATCTAAATATGGGAGGTATACACAGTCAATTAAAATTTTTGTATAGAATCCGTATGGATTTGCGTATACTTGTCGACAAGTTTAATGGAACAATGATTTTGTAATAAATGTAGAAATCCTGATGGATCATATGTCGGCCTCTCTACCTACGAACGCCTACCTACTACATACCGGAAAAAATGTTCCATTTTTTTTCAGAGTCCGTCTAAAGCGCGAACAGATTTTCAAGCATCCCCATCGGTTAATAATATCGGTGAACCTGATTCGAAATTTTTACGACGGCTCTTAGGCCTTTCATTTCTGAAATCCGTCATGTAAAACCGATAAAATATCTGTGCTCGAATACAATGTCCATATAAAATTACCGGAGACTTTTGCATAATACAGTAGATAAATTTTATAATACAATGATTTTCATGATACATAGGCAAATAACGCTGGGTGCGTTTTCCGTACGCACTATCTAAAAACTCCTACTTACTTCATAAGTGCCGATATACTGTCAGTAACAGTTCAAGGTCTTCATAAGTATCGTTTTTATTACAATCTTAATTATTCTCTGACTTCAGTATATCGCAACTGCGGCAATTTCAATAGTCTCAACACTTCATTCACATCGATCGGTCTATATCCGTATTTTTGAGGCAAGCAAAAAACTGCGTTGCTTCTTTTCCCAAGCGTCGGTAATTTAGCTAGATGGCGCGTACAGGAAGCATGTCGGTCATTTGAATATATCGATTATTTCATTATTTTTCATGAAATTCATTGCATTATGAAACTTTTTTACTATATCATAAAACATCTCAGGTGATTTTACACGGAAATTCTATTCCAGCGCGGATATTACTATTTAAAATCTTTTCTTCGGAAAGGATTTTGAACATCTTGGTTGGTTAAAAACCGCTTTGTACTCAAGACGCCTGCTAAAAAAAATTATTATTTGCATGCAGTCTGCTGTCTGTAAATGTTTGTAGGTAGTTAGTGCGATGTCTACCAATTACGCCTTTATATTTATGACCAATCTTGTTGCAAAAATATGCAAACCTAGACAGGCATCTTATACGAAAATTTTATTCGATCGAGGATGCCTATGATATTTAGTTAAAATATTTTGGACCTCAACTACACTAGGGACTTTTAATATGATGAGGGTGGTCATGCCTCACAGTTCGCATTCGGTCAGCTGTCCGTCACCCGTGCCAGCCCCACACAATAGGAATTTTTATCACACAAATTTTTTATGCGTATGCGTCCGTTTCAGCCATCTTTTTCGTACTGTTTTTTGTAAACAATTATGGTAAAGTGCCCGCTACCTGAGTGTCAAAAATTATAAAATACATTTGAGTAAGTTAATTGTAAAAAAATTAAAAGAAAAAGAAACTACTAAGTTAAAAAAAAACAGAAATTTTTTTTATTGTATTATGATAATTATGTTGTCTGTACTAAAAGGAACGACGAAACGCTGTTGTTATGGAGTATGGATCTATGTACGATGTTACTAGATGATGATACATAGACCGATAAGTAAAGTTTTTAGGTACTTTGTCAGAGGGAAATGGATCCCATGTGTTTGGATCATTTATTTGGTTACTCTGTAAGACATTTGGACCTTGATTTATCTAATCATTTAAAAATTTTTGCCATTTTCCTTTGCCAACTGTTTGATCCACTAGTACTTTATTCCTTGTTGCATTTTTAACTTTGTAAATAAAATGAAATTTTTATATATTATTTCATATTTAATATTTGATTTCTAATAAAAGGTACTAAACATATTAAATTCAGTATTTAGATTTCTAATTAATAATGTCATATCCAGACTTCAAATATTAAAGACTTGATTTATTTATTACTCTCATAAATAATACATTTGTTAACTAAAATATATTTTTTATTACTGCAAAGCACTGCATTGATTTTATTAATGAGAATAAAATTGTAAATACTAATTTCTTTTCATATGTTTGTAGATAGTAAAGAAACGTTGATGCCTAACCTCTTAATCATCTCTCCTTTTTTTTCTTTTTGCGGACGCCCATGACATTTTAGCAATCTTTTAAATTGTTCACAATTATGAGCTTCAACTCAATCATAAATAAGTGAAGCACCATCGATAGTTTTTTCCAAAAATTTATTTGTTTCTGGAGATATTATTCCTTGCCCAGCCATTCTTTATGAAAATAGTATAAATATTTTGAATTACCGCTATTATAATATGGCGACTACGCTTGCGCTCGTCTTATGATGAAAAGGCCTATGCATACCGCGTACGAGAACGCCGCATATCCCCTCCCTCTTCCAACGAGATTGTTGCGTAAAAGTACACCAATATACTTTTTTCTCCGTATTATATTCTTTGAGACTCTCCCGATTATATTTATTGAAATTTCGAGGCAAATGAAAATTAGGTTTTCAGGCTATATGCATATGTAAATCAACGTTTTGAAATAAAGCGTGATAGGTCTGCGAACCGCTAAAACTGCGCACCACTGACAGCTCTTGCAGCGAATATTGAAACTCACCCATAATAACTTACCACGTCGTCGCCTAGCGCCGACGTGGTCACTTTTGGCTGCACTGTAACCTATTGGCTTTCATCGGTACAAGAACTACGAGCTCATCGAGTGACTAAATTTAAAGAGTGACAAGGTAATATTTTCCATCAGTACGAAAAGTTTATTTGCGCTGGAAGTTAAATTAATGAGTTATCGCGTTTTGACAGATGATCACCGACGTACAACTTGCAGTATTCTCAAATATTCTCGGCGTGACACTGTTTTTCCTCGTCTTTCTATTTCACTACATTAACGCCAATTACTCGAAGTGAGGATGCAACGAGACGATGACATCGGTGCCTCGACGAACATTGCATATTGTAGATGCGTCGGACTATCTGCTTGTGATGCTGCTCTTCGACGCACTCCTCGACTTGTCACACTACACAAGAGTGTTACCGTTACTACCATGTACGAATCATCAGAATCGATAGATTAAAACACATTAATCTTTAAATTGTTATTTAAATAATTTATTCTTTGATAAATAATGATACAAGCATTAACTTGTTGAGTCATCGGAGGAGAAAAAAAAGTATGTCTTATGCTCACCGTGCACCCAACATCTTCTTCACCGAATATCCCGGAATTGCATAGAAGAATAATAGCAACAGAATAGCGAGAACAACAAAAAAGGTAGCCTTCAAAATAGCCCACTTGTAATTGTGCCAGATTATGTATTTGATGGATTTTATTGGATTCAAGAGCCAAACAAAGGAGGTGTCCGGACGGCTGGTAAAAGGTGAAAAAGAAATTGCTATTATAGAAACAGATATTGGAATAGTCTGTCGTAGGTCTGTATAGAGACAACCTTGGTTTATCAAGAGGGTCCGGCTCGCTCCTTCCGTGACCTACTGGATTGGAGTCTGCTTCGTCTCTTGTTACCAAATGGATTTCGGCTTCCACTTTACCCTACGAATACACGACATTGGAATGCAAGAGAAAAAACAGGTGCCCTAATGCTGTGTAAAGTATAATGCGTACAGTCAATTCCATATCTTCATTTTCTTTCTTAACATAAAACGGCCACCAGCCTTTGACACGCTTCTGCTTGAATATGTTTATGGCAGGCACCAAACCGTCTGTCTTGACCATACCGAGGGTGCATAGCTTGCTGCTTTTAGCACCGCGTGGGAACCGATTAAGATCGAGCGTTATAGCCCCAAGAAAATCATCGGCCGAAAAGTGATCAGCATCCCAGACCT
This sequence comes from Listrodromus nycthemerus, assembly GCA_963978505.1. NCBI lineage: Eukaryota > Metazoa > Arthropoda > Insecta > Hymenoptera > Ichneumonidae > Listrodromus > Listrodromus nycthemerus. Next base: position 6,782,502 of record OZ021685.1, read on the forward strand.
ATGGTTCTTACTGGTATAGTAGGAATTATGTGGCTCTACAGTGTTATCAGATTCGAAACAAGTTACCTGCAATTCCAAACGAGCCGGTATCTTGAATTCGCTCTCGTCCCAACTGAAAAGACTTTCCTTTCGTGTTGTTACGATTCTTTCCTCAGCCACGAGATAATCGAAAGGGAAGATGAAACGCCAATTGAAGTTACCCTCGCCGGTCAGGGATCGATAGTGAATATCGGTACTTTGACAATCTTCGGAGCCCTTCAACCATCTGATCATCCATGGGATATAAATTTTGACAAAAAATTATTTTTGCATTTATACAAAAGCTTGATGATACTTACCCCTTTACATAAATATCGCTCATTTTCTCGCCGGTGAAGAAGGCATCATCTTCCAAAACAACGTCTTCGGTATTCCAAATAATAACGCGCAGTTCGTATCCCTTTGGTTTTCGTGGTGAAATGTCTATGGGTGGGCCTGGAAGTGGCGTGTCCATTGGAAACATATCGACCCACATGTCCAATTTCCCTTGTTCGATACCGGGTTTTTCCGGCTTATACAATGAACGGCTCTCCACATGCTCCGGTATGAGAGTCGTGCCAATCCGGTCTATCGTCCCCCATCGGTGAAGCACTTGCAATGCCAAGTGCTCTTCGATCCCTGAATCGTAGAACGATAAGTCTAACAATAACAATCCCCGGTTTATATCACCAGCGTCTCGAACCTTTGGTGTCCACGTAGTATCGCATTTCTTCATTAGACAACGCGAAACTTCTATCCCCAACGTTGACTCGACCGTGCGAATATGTTGGTGGATCGAGTTTTGCTTCCTTGCAAAGCTTCGATAGTATTTGAGTTGGTTTCATTGGATCTCGCCACTTGTTGTAACCGGATCTACGTAAAATTTAATGTTGTTATCTTAATGAAGACGATATCCTTGACAACCCGGTGAAAATGTTTCTCTGACAATTTGTTTGGAAAAATCTAATCGGACTGTTTCAATAACTTCAAGAGGTTTCTTATTTAGAATTCTTCTCTGAGTGTTGAAGCTGTTTCCTCAATATATCTAAAATTATCTTCACAAAACCTCTAACAGTCTCGATTTTAAGGAGCTTTTGAACGAAACAATCGAAAAAATTTTTTTTAAGCACGTACACCTTTTTTTTGACGAGAAAAAATTCGAATTTTTTTTTCTTTTTCAGTAGTATTCTTGTATTCTCCAGACCAGGACATGACAAAAATGTTTATGGTCATATTTGAAAATTAGACACTTGGAGCGACAATTTGCTTTTCTTTTTTGTACGATAATTTTTCTCGGAGTTACAGTTCGTTGAAAATCACCCAAAAATTTGGAATTTTTTAAATTTCCTTTAATATTTGTGACTAGTGCGATCTTGGATATGAATTAGCGAACATTGCGGTAATTAGCGTAATTGCGGAAATTATGAAACTTTTTAGAAGAAAAACTTTATATACACTTTGTACGAGAAAATCAACGAAAATTTGATTTTTTCTGCAAATTTTATCTGAATATAGCAGAAAAACTGGTTTATAAAAACACTGAATTTAGTAGGTTATTAGAAAAGTTTGCCAAGGAAAGCGGACAATTCTAGGATAATGACGTATGTTAATATTCAGAAAAGTCTTTCATTTTTTCTGAAAACTGAAAAATTTGAAAAATTCAGAAGATTCGTCAAATAAACTTTCAGACGTATTCAGAGAAATATTTTCACCGGAACAGCAGATTGTGGTACGCACTCATCGTAACGCCGCGCTATGCCGCAAGTTGCGCGATGTTTGCTGTAAAATCGATTTTCTAGATCTATCCTAGTTTCCCCGATGACGTCATCGCTTCCTACCAGATCCCAGTCGAGTATCTGCACGGTGAGCAACGAATCTTGCGGGAAAGTTGCTTCGATCTCGAAACACCTGGTAAACGGTAATTGGAATTACGACTTTGATAAATAACACGATCGGTTAAAAACGTACTTTCCGAATACTGGATTCAACTGCTTCGAGACGTAATTGTCCTTGTCGCTTATTCTCTTATCTCCAAGATTAAGGACAACGTAGGGATCGGCTTTGCCGTTCGGATCGCAGGGGTGAAGGTCCTTTCCCCTGACAATGTACACCCTAACAAGTACATGAATCGGTTCGTTCGATGGTATAGGCAGGCTCTGAAAGAAGCCAACTTGAATATCGAAATTTGTTGTTCTCGCCATCGTTCGCTCCTCCCCGGGCCATTTGTATACTTTCAAACCTCCCTTGAAAGTACCAACTATGCGAGACGTGTCCTCGACATCGTCACCGCTCTTTTTACCCCTGAGCAGCTCAAACGTATCGAGCCATTCCCGAAATTCATTGAATTCCGTTTGGGTTTCAAGCTCCTTGTCGTATATAGTCATAAGGGCGATAGTATTATTGTCTTTCTCCGGTCCCAGAGTGACGCCAGTACTCTTATTTGTTGCATTACTTATTTGTTGCATTGCGTTCGACGGACCGAGTCCAAACATACGCGATTTCTTATCGGCTATCGAGCCTGCAGCTGCTTCGTCCACCGACGACGAGTGTCCCGACAAATTGGTCTTAATGCGTAACTCTGCGCCATCGGTGTGGATCATTGCCTCGAGCGAAGCGAAATACTTCGTCCACCAGTCCCTCGAGCCGTTCTCGTCCATCTCCGCGTCTAGTGCCAAAAAATTTAACGTTACTAACGGTCTCCCGAGCGAACTCAGCCACCGACCAAACCACTGAAAAAGCCACATTGGTTTATCGTTAAAGCGTAACCGACCAAACCTCTGTGCAAATCACGGGTTCAGTGATAAGCAAAACTCTGTGAAAATCACCCAGCGGACTCAAAAGATTCGAGGGAAGCTTACGATGTAGTGGGTTTTCAAATCACCGTAGAAACCACAATCCGAATAAGCTCTACCGCTGCTTGCAACCCGGTGGTTTTGCCCTCGAAACTACCACTGAAACTACCGTATAATCTACCGTTCCAGTGAACGAGTTCACCGTTCCAGTGAACGAGTTCACTGGAACGGTAGATTATACTAGCTTACAACGGTATTTTTTTTCATTAAAACTTTATACCGGATCATTGTGTTAACTCCTAAGACCGAACGGGCAGGAAATCCGATCGGGAAAGAGATACGTCATATTAATTCATAAAGGCTTTCGTTTTCTAATATTTCGCATGGAAACTATCGAGTTTCAGGAAATAGCCGAGATCCGAGGACTGTTTCCCGCAACGAAAAATCCAACCGTGGTTTCAAAGTGATACCAATCTCTCGACCCCATTCGTTCGAAACCGCACTTTAATCCAATTCGAATAGTGGTTGTACAGTAATTTGGACAATTAAACAGCCATCTCTTATGCTCCCTTCAGTTTACTCGGACAGCGGTTTGAACGAGGGTTTCGATGATAAAAACCACCGTGTTGCAAGTGTACTTAAAAGTACTCCGACTTTAGTGTAATACGATTGTCTAGATAGTAGTTATTTTTAAAGTCATCAGGCCGCAACCTATTTTCCGAAAATAATCCCTTTGCTTCCACCGCGGTTTCTGCGTTCACGTTTTGACGATAGAACACGTGGGGGTAATCACCATGGCTTTTCACGTCAGCCGAATCCGTTACTGCTTAATCCTGATTCATTACTGTCTTTCGCAATCGTCAATTCGAACAAACAAGCATTACCTCCGTTTCCATCGTTGTTTACGATGCTTTCTTTCCGTCGGATGTTCAAACGCATTTTGTCCCTCTTACTTTCGATTCGTGGTACCGAACCAGGACGTATCAGGCCCAATGAGATTATGACGTCACCGTCGAGTCCCAAATCGTAACGATCACCGCCATTTCCTATTAACGGATAGAGCGCTGATAATATATTATCGAACTATAGTAGAGTGCACTATAAAGTCGTATCGTTACTGTCTTCGATTAATAATCAATATATGTATCGCTCGATTTACCGACTGCGCGAGCCGAGGAAAAGGTCGTAGTCGCTGCCTCGTCGTCCATATACTTTTGTATCGAGCTTATCGTGTGGGTTCCGACAAGGGTGTACCGACCAAAGCTCCGACAATCAACGGCTCTAATCGTCACCGGCGGGCGATACAGCTCTCGATCCGGTAATTCAATGTCAATGTACTTGATCAGTATCGAGAAATTTGGATTTTTCTTCGTGTTCGAGATAACCGACGAGTGGAGAATGTGTCCAGCACACTCGACATCCACTCTCGGCTTATCGACACTCATTAAGTGAATCCTTTTGATGTCTCTCAACCCCCAAAATAGAACTTCGATTCTGCATCCGTGATTATGTATCACAGATGGTTATTATTGCTTACATTTGATAGAACCATTATGTCACACTTGATTACCTGTATCTGGATAAGGTGGGCCTAATTCCAAAGGGTACCGGAAATATCGGTCCTTGGTCAATTCCCGCGACTGCGGCATTCCCGCCCGCGAGTCCTGTTATCCTTCCGGAAATTGGAATTTCGTAGTCGAGATAATACTTGGGATCGGGCAATCTAGGCTGGATGTCCGGCTTGTCGCCCGACGAGAGATACTCGATCAGCTCGAAGACGGCCAAAAGTTCCCCGGCAGGTTCGACTCCTCTTGTTATTTGATACCATTCCAACGAAGGTGGGAATTCCGGTGGTGCATATGCGTCCGTTCTCAGTTTAACGTGGGTGTTCGCTAACGTTCGGCCTATATACTCCGATTTTCCCTGCAATGATCAACGACAACGACCGCAGCTGTAAAAAACAACGGCAAGTAATGCTTCCAATCGCAATCTATAATCAAGCTCACTTACGACCTTATCCCTATCGAATAATTCAACGACGACTGCAGGCCTATGCTTCTTGATAACGCAACTTGTTCCGTATATAATTATATTATCGATAATCACAAGTTCGTCCCACGTTGGGCTCAACGTCTCGTCTATGACTTGGGTTGTTTTGCTGAATTCTCCACAGATGACTCGAGCGAATGGATCGGACAAACCGGAAGCGTCGCTGCCTATCAGTGATCTCGCCTGATACATGTGCGCTCGAAGCTGAAATTTCTGAAGTTTTTTTTAAGTTTTTATCCTTCTTCCACTACCGCAACCACGCTTGACTCTCTGACTAAAATGTACGTACATGTTTCTCGACATAGTGTATCGTGGAGGGCGCGAGGGCACGGGGTCTCTCGATGTTCTTCAACTCATTGCTCGTCTCGTAGCCCTTGGGCAGGCCCTGTACAAGGTACTTCTTGTGTTTGAATATACCGAGCCACATGTATATTTGGATCTTCGCCTGTACCGTCCAGCCACTCGTCCCGAATCCTTTTTTACCCGGCAACTGGGTGACAGGTATTTTCCATTCAGTACTTCATCGTTCCTCATCCCATTTGGCCGACTGGCAAAATATACCTTCAGAAACATGTTCTGTACAGTTGCGCAATATCGTCCAGACTCTTCGTCAACGATAGAGTATATTATATCTCGCGCTGCTATTCGATGATAGGCAACTCGTTTGCCCGAACTAATGACCCATACGAAGACATCCGGTAGCGACTGTTGAGGCTAGTCCCGGAAGGAGAAAAAAAAATCAATTAAATCTACGACAGTACAACGATTGATGTATCTCAAGTTAATTCTTACATCCTCCAGTAGAAATTTGAGTTTCTCTAAGAAGGTGCGAATTGTCTTCAGCTTTTCCTTGTACGTGTTTCTCGTTACGGCAACCTTGACATTTTTTGCAAGCAAACCGATGTTCTCCAATTCCCGCTGGCACAGTTTTGTTCTTTCCCTGTCAAGTTTCGTTTTTCCCAAACCTGATCCACCGGTTGAGCTTGACTTGCTAAGAGTGACATAACGATTGCACCCTGTCGCCAATTCGTCCAGCACAGATTTGAGGATTTTGTCGACTTTTGCGCTGTCCGCGTGAGCGTACACCTCCGCCAGACCCGCCTCCTGCAAATCGCATTCGCGTTTCTATCGTCAATTAGGCTGGCGATATAGTTTATAAGGTCTGTACACCGATCGAGCAACTCTCACCAGTTTATCGACAATTTTTCCTATCATATTGCTATTGTACATTCTTCGTCTATAGTCCGGCCATACGCTTCTAACATGGAGACACGGCTTGTCGTCCCAATAGGGAAGAAAATAGTACAGTCGATCGTGCGTCATCGGCTTGGCAGGATTCGTGGTGCTTTGCCAAGATCCGCCGTCCTCGCGTGTCGAATGCCCACGAGCGGAATCATCCTCGACTGGTGTATCGGCAACAAGTGAGCTCGCACTATTTTCCGCACCGATACCGTCGCACCCTCTTGATATTCCGTGCATCTCCAAATTACGCGCTTCCTGTATATACGCAACATAATTATTTTATCTTTTATGTTATATATTTTTTCAAGCTTCAATGAAGCAGAATTTCGTGAAAGAAGATCTTGCTATTCCATACCTAGTCCCGAAAGTTGCGCAATTTTACATAGAGTTCTCATATATTTCAAAAGACATCCATCAAAATGAAGGTGATGAAAAACGATACTTTAATGCTCAAACACGTATAATATAACTGTCTAGACTGACCAAATTGCGTCTAAAAAATGTTTTGATACGATTGAAAACTTCTAAAATATTTATGATCTACGAACAGTATCCGTACCGACAAAATCGGATTTTTACGATAATCATACAATACGTAATATCGATCGGGGACTGAAATAAAGGAGGCACGTCTTTTTTTTTTCCGAAAAAAAAAATTCCCGATTACTAAAAAGGGTAAAAGTTGGGATCGGTGCATGAAAAATTCTGATCAATGCCCCATAGATATAATAGGATTAATGTGAAAAATAATGTGTAACCTTAGAACTCTCGTTGTGACCGTCCAATATGTTTCCGGCATTACCAATCGATAGCTCAAAGTACATCGGTTTCTCGCCGAGTTTCTTGTCAATCATTGTTGCGTCCATAATAGTAGCAAAGAGAAAGAATTCCTCGTTAGGGGCATACGCCGTCTCGTTTGCTGGGAACGTTGACGTTACTTCGACATCGGAGGTGACCCCTGCACCGATAATGTTCTCGGCATTGTCACTCATTTCAGTTCTAATTGCCACCAAGAGTCTGGAAAATGTTTATACATCCGTTACAGACAAGGTCGCCATACGATTAGAAAAAATATATAGTTACCTGGCTCGATAAGAAATCCCTTCGCCCAATCCGGTGTTCAGAGACGAGTGTCGATCTACCAGGCTGTAATCCCTTATGCTGCCGTACAGATGAATAAAGGCAGGCCCGAAAGATGGAAGAAACCCCTTCTCCCCGTCGTTACTTATTTCCTTGAGGTCTATAAAGTGGGTACCGATAATGCTTCCGTTCACGGGATCATCGTCACACAATTGTATCTTTATTCTCTGACAAAGTGGTGGAAACATTTCTGTGAATACCACTTGCTCGTTCCAAACTGGTGCGTAACTGTTTCTCTTGACGCTTGTTTTACCCTACCGAAACACAGGGGAAAAGAATTGCGTAAGGAAAGTGATGATCGAATGCTAGAAACTCACAGTGACAAACATAGCAGCGTGTGAATTATCTTACGGTTAATCCGGCAAAAGAGACTTTGACGTATGGATCGACAAGATCTTTGAGTTGACCAGTGAAGGCCCTTTTAACGTTCGCCATGACGCTGCTGTTCATCTTCGGCAACCCGTCAGCACGAAAAACCTTAACGATGTACCGGGCTCGTTGCCTTTCGATCGGTCCTCCACCCGGTAATAGGAGATTACCCTCGATGTCATCCTCGTCTCTCGCGGCCCGTTTAATCGGTATCTTTACCGAATCTCCCTTACCGATAACACTGATGTCACACTTGAGATAACCCTTCGGTCCACCGGTCACGTCATCCGGATCCGTCAAAAGAGCCCACTTGTGATAAAATTGATGATCTGTTCGATTATCATCCAATTTAATAATCAATTTTGTTTCATTGTATCGTAAGCAATTGTTCGTTCGGTATTGTTTGGCTATACCTGGTTGCGCCCAAGCGGTCGCGATGTCCAATTTAAAAGTTCCCAGCGTTAGATTGGCTCGCAAAATATTCCGCGATTGTTGTACCTGTGCGTTGTAGTATACAGTTGATAATTCTGTGCGGTATATAATATGTTCTTTGACACTTACCGACAATGTTATTATCTTGTCGAGAAGCATTATAGGCGGCATGTGAAAGTCGAAGACGAAATACTGAAAGTGATTACAGCGAAAATAACGTACCGTCATAATGACTTAGAACTCATATCATACATGCCTCGTTGTAATACGGGCAATTTGTCGACTCCTTGACGCTCGTATATTTCCGCTGATCCTCAATTTGGACGCAGACGACTGGATCCATGTTGAGACCGGCGAGTTGTCTGGCTTCGATTATAGTTATGCAAACTTGATAATGCTGCGCCTTGAGCGAAAAATCGCAGTGTCTAGCAGATATTTTTTCGCTGGCGTGCCGACGGCTCTGTATATTTAATTGCGATTCGTACAGTAAAACACATGCATTCGGGCGTAATCATGTTTCTTAAAGAGTGATTATTTTTGACTCGATTAGAAAAACAGATTAACATTGAAAATCAGCCAATGTCAATGCATGCATTCGCTCATAACAATTTTCTCTTCAACAGCAATATTTTTTTGTTCAATTGTAAAGAGAGTTCTAGATTGGCAATCTGCATCTATACAGGTACAGGAAAAAAAACGTGCCTTTGTCTTATCAGGAGTTTCGGCGCGACTCGCGATATCGGCCGACTGATTGTCCTGAATAAAATCCGTCCCGGTTAGAGCGAACTCACGACGAGTTCCATCCATATAATTATCATCGGCATCATCATCATCGTCATCTTCCTCGGGCTGAGATGTATTATTATCGCCGAAAGATAGGTCCGAGTCGAGTGACGTCGTCGAGCCCGTTCTCGAAGCGTTAGAATTAGTAGCGCGTTCGCAACTCGAATCCATTAGTCGCCGAGTCTCGCTGAAATCACTGCTCTCGCACGTTTTTGCCCTGGACGGTCTTTCCTTGCCCAGTCTCATGAAAGATCTAACCGTCTTAAAGGCGAGCGACTGTCTGCCGATTAATCGTCGTCCAATGACACAATAATAAATTAAAAACAGTTAAATAATCTCTCTTACCTCACCGAAAAGAGCCCCTAGAGGTCCACTAATTAATTCAAGAGTTTCGGCATTTACTAATGGCATTGCACTAATTACTACGAACAGTTAGTACTTCTTACAAATTTTTCCTAAAGACGTAGCGGCTCATAAATGAGTAATGTCTAATTAAGTCGTAATACTGAAACCTACCAGCGATGCTCCGTCGTGAATTACTCGAAACTGCGGCAATACGCAATAGTTACTTTCTGGACACTTACTCTGAGAACAGGTATAGTGATCCCTACTATATCGAATAATTGCGTCTACATGGTTAATTCCCGATAGAATATATTCACTCGATTCGACTATTATAGTGGATACAGCTATAATTCGTTACCGTTGCCATAACTGTAAAATGTAGACGTTATTTTTGACGGTGAACAATTAGTGTTGTTGCTTTTACCGGGTAATTTTTTCTCATTTCACAGTAATTTCGCGCAATGACCGACTCATTTTCGATAGTTTTTAGTAATCCGCCGATTTAATATTCGACAGTATTTCACTCGTTTATCAGTAGTTAAGTACCAAATACTCACAGTAATGCCTTTCAGTAGTTCTTTCCAGTGAGAGTTAGAGGTAAGCAACGATTATTCTATGCGAGTAATTTGTGAAAGATTGTTTACTTTCGATTCGATGTCGTCACATCAGAGGTCTTGAGGCTGCGCTTGGACGCATTGGCCGAGTTCCTCCGATGCTGCTGTTTGACCAAGTTTTTAATCTTACTCCAGGATTTAACGTCGGAGCTTTCACCCGAACTGAGATTTCCGCTTCGTCTCTTTTCCTCGCGATTCGCCAAAGTCCGTTCGAGATTCGCAATGTTTTCCTCTATGTCGATGAGCATTTGCCGCTCGTCTTGAAGCATTTCCGTCGTCGCGTACGAGCTGCAACTTCCGTCCGGTGGATCGTAACGGATTTCAAAGTTTACGATCGCCTTGAGTATTCCAACAGATATGAACGAGGAAGCTATAGTTTATTGCTGTTATTAGATTGATAAGGAGACACCTTACCGCAATTGGTTTGTTATCAAGATCGACGAGAGCGTCCGTTATCGATACACGACCATCCCGTACGACGGATTGAAGAACGAGACCGTAACGAGCTATTACTTTTTCACTTCGAAGTACATTCCTCGTTACTACCGCCAATTGCAGGCTCTCGGTCTCTTTAACTGCCGTTCCAAAGTTCCACGTGAAACTCTGAAAAGCTCACATTCACTTACTAATCATCCTACGCGGTGCCGTCGAGTCGATCGAGTACGACCACGTTAACTTAATTCGTACTCGATTGACTTTACCAAAATCATACCGCAACAATCGTGTCAAGGTAGTCTTTGCGATTAGTGTTCACTTCACATAAGTTGCAGATGGATGAAAATAAATAGCACATATTTGTAGATGGTATAAGGACTTAAAAAAAATGAAGAATATTAAAGATCCTCGAACGATGAATTTTGCATGATAACACGGGTCAACATGAAATTTGACTTTGATTGCAAAGCATTAAATTTCGATAGTTTAGGTCGTAATAAGACGGAAAAAAAATATATGGCATGAAAAACTTTGCTTTTGTGCTTAGAAGACTGATTGAACGAAATTTTTAAAAATCTCGGATTTTAATTTTTGATTGAAAATAAAACTATTGAAATAAAAATGTTTATTATTTTTATTAAGTTTTACTATCAAATTAGCTTACAGAAAAGTGGAAAATAACTTAAAAGTGCACACTTTTACTTTTTCTTTTATGTTCATAGCTACTTTCTCTCAATAAACCCCAAATATAGTCGCCCATCATGTTTTCATTGTATTGGCCTTGATAGCGTTGTTCAAAATTCATGATGTCCTGATGGAAACGTTCTCCTTGCTCTTCGGAATAGGCTCCCATATTGTTTTTAAATTTATCCAAATGAGCATGCAGCATATGTACTTTTAATGACATCCTGCAGCCCATGGCCTTAAAATTTGTAAGCATATCCTCAACCAACTTTTCGTAGTTTTCAGCTTTATTATTTCCTCAAAATCCAGAAACTACTGCTTTAAAACTGTTCCAACTTGCTTTTTGAGTACGATTCAGCAACGTTGGAAATTTTTCATCGGCGAAAATCTGTCTTATTTGCGGACCAACAAAAACCCCAGCTTTAACCTTTGCTTCCGATAACTTCGGAACAAATTTTTTTAAGTATCCAAAAGCTTCTGAAGTTTCATCCAGTTTTTTAACAAATTGTTTCATCAACCCTAACTTAATGTGCAAAGGCGGCATTAACACTTTTTCCGCTTCAACAATCGGCTCAAATTTGACGTTCTGTTTTCCGACACACAATTCTGTTCTTACAGGCCATGACCGTTGAATATAGTGTTTAGAATCCGCTCTGCTATCCCACAAGCACAAATAACACGGATACTTTGTATATCCACCCTGTAGCCCCATTAAACATCCCACCATTTTAAAATCTCCAATCAGCTCCCAGTTATACTCACGATACTTTACAGATTCAAGCAAAATTTTGACACTTTCATAATTTTCTTTAAGATGTATTGAGTGAGCAATTGGAAGAGACGGAAATTTATTTCCGTTGTGCAATAGAACTGCTTTTAAACTTTTTGTAGAGCTGTCAATGAATAAACCCCATTCGCTAGGGACACAGGGTATGCCAATTGCTTCAAACATACCTTTAATGTCATTACAAAAACAAAGTCCATCTTCCTTCGTGAAAAACGTTGCAAACATTTCATGCCTAGTCCGCTGATCCGTGATCTTAACATCATCAAGCAAATTCCACTGTTTTAACCGAGAGCCTAGAAGCTCTGCTTTATTTTTTGGCAAATTTAAATCTCTAATTAGATCGTTAAAATCTTCTGAAGTAATGAGATAGTGTTTTGGTTGTTCAGGTGTAGGCAAAAACTCCTTATCGGAATTACTTTTATAAGAACTAAAAGATGAGCTACTTTTCTGCGATAACAAAAGTAAACTTTATACCGAAAAAAGGTATTTTCTTTTCGTTTTTGTGCATAACTAACTGGAAAATAATAGTATAAACTTTAGGACAAAGAACGAAAATTTTTTTGTAGAGTCGTGTAATTATTCCAAAATGATATTAATAAATTTATGAAAAATAAAATTGTTCGAAAATCTTCAGGAAACTTCTTTTTTTATGTCAAATGAATCGTTCATTCTTCTGAAGACATGTGAATTTTTCCCGATTTTTAAATTCATTTCGAATTTTGTGACTTTCTACACATTTCTTACGTATAAAAGAAATTTACGCATTCAAAAGCGTAAACGAATCATTCACATTTAAAAGAATGTAGGTTTGCGGAAGATTTACTGAACAACCCACAGTTTTCACATTGACGAAAAATATTTCATCAATCAAAAAATTAATGAAAAATAAAACTGTTGGACAATTGTCCTAGAAACCTCACATAAATATTAATAAAATTTTGCATTGACTATTGAGCAAAGATAATCTTTTCAGCTTGTTCTTAATTTTTTCAGACTTTCGTACTATGCAGAAGTGTTTACAATTCCGTGTCATTTGAGAGAACTTATACAAGAAGGGTGTGTTGTGCGGCACATAGACATTTTTTTTTTCGGAAATTAAACTTGCCTCATTCACCACGACGAGGTCCTCCGTGTCTTGGAGAGCGCTCGAATAATGCGAAACCCCTGAAATATTGTTTGTTGCTTGAAGATCTTAAAAGAGGCTGAACCAAGTGCGGGAATTACCTCGAAAGTCGATCTTGACAAATCTATCGCCTTTCCCATATCCGCTTAGGCCATTGAATCGTTTAATTATCACTACTATTGCCATCGTCCCGAGTATTTATCCTACCGATGACAAGACCATCAAGGAATCGTTACACCCGACTATTTTAATTTCGTCGTGCTGAAAGCTCCTTCGCGAGAACTCTTTTCTTCTCGTTGCACGATCCTACTCGTCAACAACGATCCTCCTGACAAACGCATAAGGCAATTCCATCTTTCGATCACTCGCACAACGCGACGCGTAGAAACGTACAATTACCAATATTTCATATGTCACACGGTGCCGAGAGTTGACGCAAAAAATTGTTACAGAGAGAGAGAGAGAGAGAGAGAGAGAGAGAGGCGTCCGACATTCAGCCAACTCGGCCTCCGACTGACCGAGTTGCGCGCCTTATCTTCCGGCCTTCTCGCGATATCACGCATATGCCACTACCGACACGAATATATATTTTTATACGTGTCCTGAACCTGCAGGAAACGAGCGCACGCGCAATCCACTGTACGAGAAAATTCCCCTCCACTGTGTGACCTTTGTCTCGGTCGCGTTGACTGATATGAATAGTTTATGTCACAGCCTCCGCCCTTTTCTCTTCACTTTCTTTCTTCCTCTCTCTATTTTCGTCTCTGTTCCTTTGGGTCAACAGGTTAATTATACACACAGAGACGTACGCATGTGTATGTGTATATCCATATTACCTGTTGACCGATGGATCGACGGACGGTAAACGAATTATGTAGAAAGACACGATTGTTTGTACACAATAGGGGTGGCGGGTACGCCATTGATCAACTATCGCCAACGGTAAGCTTTCGTGCACGTAAAGGAGCGGAGCCGGGCTGAGTGGATCAATAAATGAAACACGCCGGGGCAGATCCACATCTTAGCTCGCACTCTTTTGTTAACCTTGTTGCGCGCTATCGGTGCGTATATTTAAAATAAATAATAATATTCATGACTCTTGCCCCAATAAATATTTATTGAAACCGTTTACTTTTTTTTGTACAGTCAATAAATATTCAGCGACGCAATATAATTCATGGTCGAATTAGTATGAGTATAAGCTTGTGTAGACCCGGGGAGGAAAATGCAATATAAAAATGTTGAAGCTAGCACGCATATAATCTATATTTAGGTGACGATGGATTTTCAAGATCGTTGGAAATTGAGACCCGTTGCTTACAGAATCGATCGTTCAGAGTTTACAAATGAAGTTTCTGTAGCAGACCTCCAACGATCGGCAAAGCTTTTATCTTGTCGCTAACGAAATCCAAGCCGAGTCTAGCCGTCTCGAAGTTCTTGTAGACGAAATACAGGATGCCGAAGTAAAAGGAGTAGACGGCGATTATATGTATGAGGTAGAGTCTGCGAAAGAGAAGGACATTCTTCTTGTTTTTGTTTTTTTTTTTAAGTAGCCGTTTACACTACTGACGCGATGGTACGTAATATCTCAATTTAAGATGATATCGATTTCTGCTGACGTTTATCTAACTGTCTGTATGTAACTGCTCTCACATTTTTTGATGGAAACGAGCCCTCGGCAGAGTCTCCAGTTTCTCCTTCATGCAGTACTGCCGGGCGCCAAGTATTATCTTCTTAATATAGTCCACAATGTCGATACTGAAGAAATCTATGGGGAACAACAGCTTGTCTTTCGGGCTCATCTCGCCACTAAGAATCAAGAGATTGGTGTTGTAGAAAACCCACTCGTGAGTGGTAAAGTACTGCAAGAGGTCGAGGCCGTCCGATATTCGCTTTTGAATTCGTACCATACTGAGGGTTCAATTAAACGAATGGTCAGAAAATTAAATGCAGTCGTCACTCATAATTTGTCATTTTTCAATTACCAAGTTTCGGTTATCAATTATAAATTACCAATGCTCAATTACCAATTGAGAATTACGGTGCTGTACTTACAATCGCTTTTGACGAAAGATGATCATGAGAAAGTCAATGAGATAGGCCGGCAGTAAGTGGAAGAATAATACGAAGAGGGAGTGAATGAATTTACTCGATCTGATGTCGCCATCCGGAAACCATATGGCACCCTCGAACGGATAATCGTGGACTATTTTCCTCCCCTTTTCCAAGATTTCGCCCCACGTTATCGGCATCACACCGCTCTGCGTTACATTGTAAACCGGTATGTTTTTTGATCTGTGTAAAACGACATATTATCACACAGCGCGGCGAGATCGCTTCTTAATAAAAACAAAAACAAAAACAAAAATATTATTTGCTTACCTAGTGCTCACGGGTGTCGTGGCGACCTTGCTGGCAATCGCTATCAATGCGTTTATAGCAAAATCAACGGGGACCACTTCGGCATGATAATTGGCGTTGCAGTGCATCGATCGTATGACACCCTTTCCAGCGCCGACGATAAGTCCAACCGGACCATTGAGATTGTCGACCCAGCCAGGAAGTGGCTCGCTTAAAGCCGGGGTCACTAAAAATTATGCGTTAATCGAATGATCGTATTCAATTCGGGAGACCCGAAACCAAGAATCGCGTACCGATCGATGGTCTCGCGATGACGCAAGGCAAATTCGGATATTCTTTTTCGACCAGGCTCTCGGCGAGTCTCTTCGAATACGTGTAAGTGTTTGGATGGGGTTCGAGCAATCTGAAACAACGAGAGGCCGAAAGTATTAATCGCCGAATTATCAGCTAAATTGTATTTATTTATTAACTTTGACGGGCTAAGTGGCCGATTAGCCTGAAGGCAAAAAATAACACATGAACACGCGCAATGTCATCGAGCGATGCATTAGTAAGGCTTATAAAGCGCGTTTACAACTACTGATATTAACTTTGGAGTGATGAGATCGAGGGCGCTCTCGTCCAACCACTTGACCAATCTCATTATATCGTGCGGATCGTTCGGTGTGTCGTAAACACACTCCCCAAGTTCAGCTTGATCCACGTGACAAAATGCAGTGCTCAAATGTACGAAAACCCGCAGTTTCTGCATGCCTTTCGCCAATTGAAGCATCGATGCCGTTCCAATCTTAACATTCCAAGAAAAAACGATTATTATCCTAACAGTTACAATATAATTATCTTAAATTTTTCATTTGTTTTTTTTTTGCTTAATTCGTGATGAGCCACCGTGTTCATCACGATTGCATCCTTGAGCTTGGCCTCGAGTCTGAGGGTTGCAGCGCAGTGAAAAACAACGTGGACCTCGTTCATCAACAGTTCTCGTTGCTCCTCGGAAATACCCAAATGCTCCAGAGACACATCACCTTGAACCGCGGTTACTTTTTTCATTACCGCCGGCTTCTCATTCTTGATTCTTTCGAACATCTGTTGAAAAACAAATCTTGCACAGTTGTAGAAACACTCGTTTACACTGATCATTGTACGGTGGAATCTCTGACATGCTACTCTTAACGAGTAAACGAACTTGACAACAGCAAAGCTATCCCAGATAGCAAACCGTAGCACTGGCAAACAGGTGCGATTGCTTGCCGCCACGATGTGCCCTTTCCTTGCCACAAGTATGCCCGCATTTCGTAAAGCCACACCATAAAAATGAATTGGATATTTTACATGTTCGAAAATGTTGTCAACGTTCAAATCCTCTTAAGCATGAATATATTTTCGTGGATCGTCATTAACGATCCCCGATATTAAACTTTTTATAATAATTTATTGGAGACATTCGAATTTTATACGAAGTTGTCTTTTGTTTTTATTTCACCAAAAATAACCATGACGGAGACAAATGAATCATCATGGTGACTGGCAGAGCACCTGCAAGCCTGGCTGGCAACTTGCTGCGGACTTATGGTCCCTTTATTTCTGACCGAACGTTGGCAAAATGCTATCTGGGAACTAGTATACAGATGAATTTCGAGAGATTCGAAATCAAGCTTACCGGTAACTTGAACATATCGTCGACGCGTATAGTAGGCGCGCAACCGTGTTTAGATCTCAGCAACACATAGATTCTGTCGAGATCGCTGCAACTGTATAGCAACTTCTCGATCAGAACTTTGCCCATCAGACCGGAGCCTCCAGTGATGAATACAGTTTTGCCTTTATAAAACGATTGTATCTCGCTCAGTTCGCTTATCCTGTCCGCCATTTTTCTGCTTATGTGGCCTGATGTGAAAAAGTTTATGAGCCATCATTAATATTACATATATTGTGTCTCTGTCACCGATGTGTTGGTGCACTGGTTAGCATGCAAAGCTCAATCCACGATATAGATTACAAGTTTCTTTTATCTAACTGTAGCGGTTCTTTGTTTGGTTTAGTCATATTCGAAAAAGTGATGAAAAAATGTCTAGCGTGCTCGCCTCTAAACCAGAGCATCGGGGGGTCGAGAGGGGGCTGTACAGTTGAGCCGTCTTAGCCGACTAAGATGGTTTGACTGGCTACAAATTAACCGCAGTTTTCAAGACCATTCATTGTTATTGGGAATTGCAAGAAAACTTATTAAATTAACGAGACAGTTATCTTTGACATATTATCTGTTGTGCTTATTGATTTCTGTACCGCTATTATCTCCGAGAAATGAGTACGTTATTACTTTCTTATACCAAAATGCAGATGTATCGAAAGACACAGTTAATTTGTGGGCATAACATGTCGGAAATCTTAGAGCGAGTCGATTCTATACAAACAATACACTACAGAAATGAACAAATGAAAGGCGTTCTGTCGCAAAGATAAATGTCTCATGAATTCGAAATTGGGGCGAATTTTTAACCCGGCATACGACCTTGCCGGCTGATACGCGGCTAATTTTTAGCCAACCAGACTAACTCAGCCGGTCAAGATGGAGAAACCAGCCATAATTTTTTAGCCGGTCAAGATAGCGGAACTGTACGGTCGTAGTCGAAGGTTCGATGACTTGTGCTGTCTTTTCGTCGAGAAGCATAAAACATGGGCGTGGCGTAGCTCGAAGGGTACACTTGCGGTACACTCGGTACTTGCACGTGTGAGCCACAAGTGTATACATAGCCGTAGCCCGTGTTTACATTCTCGCGCAAAACTCGACGGAACTTGGGTGCCGTAAGGGGAATTTGAAACTATTATATCGGCATCGGTTTTCTGTACCGGGTACCCTGTGTCTTTAGTCACAAGATCAAGGCGACGACAAAAATACTGGGGATTCGCTCGTTGCTTCAAGACAATAAAAACAAGAAACACAATAAACAATGGTTGAACAGAAAGCGAAGATTGAAAATTAAAACACTCTCATAGAGGAAACTATAATTATAATGTAATGTTTACAATTTAACAAAAGACAAAAGTTATATTTTAAAAAACATAAAATTGTCCTATCGCGTGCATACACAAAAAAGTGTGCTCGCAAACACATTCTTACGGAGCAGAACCTCGATTATCGAACTTCGCCGGAACCGTGTCTGGTTCGCATAATCAAAAATTCGGATAACCGGAACGCAAATTTGCTTTTTACGTAATTATAATATCTACATAATTGAGGTATATGGTTATGAAATAGCGGTGTATATTAATCGTTGCAACATCGATGGCTAACTTTAAAAGTTCTGCGAAATAAAGTCGATATTAATTACCGATCGCTATCTAGGCGCTTTTGAGCAGCAAAATGTCGCAGCCGCTTCACGGTGTGCTACGTATGCGAGTCGATTCGAATGATGCGGTGTCGAAACTAGTATCCGATGCACGCTGTCCGATTCTTCTAGAGTGGGTAAACCTGCTCGGGAAAGCCGGTGTGCGAATAAGTTGACGTTGCGAGAGAGTAAAAGTGCGGTGGAACACGCTTAACGAACACGAAAGCGCCGTAGCGAGCAACGATGTGCAATGTTTAGCGCCAAAGTTCGGTCAATCGAACACTCGGATAAGCCGAGTCATGCATCGAGTGACCAAGGTATATCAGCTTCAAAATATTTGTCAATGAACTGTTTCACAAAAAAATGATGCGCAAAAGAGTAGGACACGAGGAAATTGCTCGGCATAATTTTCATTGAATGAGCTTTTGGTATTTTTGCTATCGTGGCCATTTTCATTCTCTCGTTTATTCAAGTTACCACTATCAACTTGATATCGATCCTTTCCGCACTTTCATCCGGTTTTTCTATTTCTCTTCCCTTATCTTCGGCTATTTGATTTTCATAACCAGAGAATACATCTCATTGATATGATTGTTTATGGAGGCCAATAAAAGTGAAATTAAACGAAGATACGTGTATCAGTGGCTTTGCTACATCATTCTTGCTCAACAGATGAAAAAGCTCCTACTAAAAACTACTCTACAGATTAAAAAATAATCTTTTAAAATGTCTTGTGCATGTACAATAAATTATCCACGAGACTCACGATACGTTGTTATTCCGAAGTCGACGGTACGATACACCGTTTTACAGCTGTAATCGACGATATCAGATCAACGATGCTTATCGAAGATTAATCTTCCAAAATTTAGGAGTTATTGTCTTTGCGTACCCTCGACGGCTCGAAAACTGGAAGCAAATTCCGTGAAACCCGTTATCGAGCTGTATCCAATGTCGACACCGATGATCGGACAAAACTTTGTCGATTCCGACTAGATATGCGAATCGATTGGTTCTTCTATCGAATTAGTACAACAACCAAATATTGCGCTCTACGCGTAAGTCAATGTTTATACGCGAGAAGAGGAAGTATATGTGCACAGGTTGGAGCTGCGAAATACCTCAAAGCTCAACGACTCCGGTGGAGAAAGGCTCTCGAGAACGACTTGTTTCGAAAACACGGTCTTCCGGCAGAGTGTTAAATTACGAATCTGAACCACGCCGAAGTAGCCGAACCGCTGTCGAACTGATGCAATTCTCTTCAATCCGAAAAAACCAAATACCACAATCTTGTCGATTGTCACCTAATTTTTTTTCTCCATACCTGTGCAAAGTAATCCGTACAATAGGAAACTACTGATGCACGCGCATCCGATATCGAGACAATTGATAAAAACGCGATCCAAGTCGATCGCTAACGACGATCGAGCCTTCTCACAATTACGGTATTACGGATATGTGTATTACGGATAACAGGTGAGCAGCGGAATGGACGACGCACGTCGAGTTACTGAGCTGGACGGTTCCTCCTCCGGAGAGTATGTCTCGCTACTCTCCCGCTGTTGCAATCATTTAGCAGCGATTCACCCCACCTCCGGAGGCAATCGCGGATTACGAATCCTAGCCGTTTCTTTCCCCTTTCACCAAAAAATTTTTATTCTCCAACTACTTTACACCGTGCCCGCTGCACTGTAGTCAGTCAGTTATTCGAGTCATTATAGAACCGGCTATTAATGATGTCAGAGCCGTACAGTCCCGCCAAACGTGAGTTTTAGAATCGAGTATACGGGAGGTCCTGCAACGATTCATTTTATGTGATAATAATTCCAATTTATCATTAACTTAGTAAAGAATAAAAACAATATTCGAAATCGTTCGACATCCAATAAGTTTCATTACCCGGCAACTTAACCATTGTTTTTTCATAAAAATTATCCGTTTACTTTTCTAAATACATAGGAATTTTTGTAGACTTATTTGTAAGCTTTCAAAACATTTTTTATCTATGTTCAAGTTGTAAAAAAGCAATTTTCAAAGATTACACAAAATTATGAAAAAGTAAAAGAATAATATTTGTGAAAAAAAGTTTAAAATTGACATTTTTAGAACGCTTTCCCATCATAGCTGAAAGTTAAAAGTTCAAAATAAAATCTTTTATAACACTTCGTCATTATGTCCTCTTTACAAAGTTTCTTCTATGAGGAAGCGTTTTCTATTTTTTCGGCTTTCTCATTAACACGTTGAGTGCCACGTCAGTTATCGGTGACTGAAACCGACCTTTCCGTTCACGCCGCGCCAATCAGCGGTGACTGACAGTACCTACGATTAACTATACGATACCTGCGCGCGCGACCTGACGGCGAAGTCGCTGTATAAAAAGCGTGGCACTGATGGTGTTAAGGAAGTTTTGCGAATAAACAACATAATAAGAAGGAGTTACAAAGATCAAATCTTTCCCCTGTCAGGTTTGATGCCGGCGAGTCATCAAAATTGTAATTCTCGCCGTTTGTCAGTAAGCGTTATGAAAATTAGAATCTTCAACTTTTTCAACACCAATGGCGTATTTAACTTCTAAGAACGCTACCGACCAACTCGAATGTAGCTCGACAAAAAACACTAACATTGTGCTTTCGGTCAAAACAGCCCTGACATCCTCAAATACAGCCTCTCCGGGTTCTTCTTATTCGCTACTTAAGTCTCTCCCAGTATGTTGAAACTGATTAATTTTTCTCTCAATGAAACTGTCGTCATACTCGCACGTACGCGCAGATTCAAAAATATAAACCGACGTAAATCGTCGCTCCGAACGGTATTTATTTTTCCTGCACTCGGCCATCGGAACTGATTTGTTACTGAGCTGACGTCATCGGAATCGTGTTCCGTGCGAAAAAAAATACTGATGTATCAAATACATGGACTACCGCCGGACTTTGACTTTTAATATTAGGTTCATTACTGAGGAGCGATGAATTATGCATAAGCAAGAGACTTGTACACTGCTCAACGTCTCCTATAATGTACCATGTCACCAAGTTTTTATTTTACCCCGCTATAGACGTAAACTCTCGAAACTCCATACCAACGCGGCATTTCCGTACAAAATAATACATCCACAGGTATTGCCATCTGTCTGAATAACGTCGCAGTCCGGTTACCGCACGTGCTCGAATACCCGTTTAGAAATACGCTGCGACTTTACTGCAGTGGTATTCATTTTCGCGTTTTTTTTTTCTTAGTGTTTGTACTTGTTGCGTTCTTATATGTGAACGAAAGAAAGACCAAGGCAGCGTTAGCGGAGGTCATAAAAAGTGAATTAATCGAATGAGTATAGTTGCCGAGTTTAGAGCGGGAGAGCCTTTCCGCAACTGTGTGAAATTGCATTACGCAATGTTCCAGAAGAGAAATCACATGCTGCATAGAGCGATCATTTGCCTTGTAGGCTGCTAAAGGTCTGAAGCATCCACGCGCAGAATTCATCGCGCGCAATCATATAACGGAGCCAATTATACGTAGCGTTTTACATGAATGGGAAAGAAAGCGATGGTCCGATTTATAAAATCTTTTTTATTCATGCTATCAACACGCGGCCCGTGGAATAAACGCACAAGAGCGCGCACACGCACAGACGCACAGACACACAGACACACGCACGCAGGTAGTAACACGTGTAGAAAGATATGCGTTTATATAATTAAATAAGTGTCATGATAACAATAGCCATTTCAGTAGGTACTTCAATCCCGCGTATAAATCCAAGATTCAGACAAGGCAATCGAGGAACCTCCTACAACATATATACGTGTATATATATATATATATATATGTATATCTATATATACGTGTATATATATATATATATGTATATCTATATATACGTGTATATATATATATATATATGTATATCTATATATACGATATATAGTCTGTATCGTGTAGTTTATGATAAAAACAAGAGAGGCATTATATAAAACAGAAAAACCAATAATAGATGCACCGCGATGTGTCGTAAAAACTTCAACGACTCTTCTATCGAAAGCGAAGGCCTAATAAATACTATAAGGATTGCAGTCACTGATTTTTTTCCAATCGTATGCTTTAAAGGAGCGTATATAATGTAGCGTACACAATTTATATACAAAGGGGCGCCCGCGCGCGCACACACACACGACACACACACGCACGCACATACTACCTCGGAAACGCTCGCTCGAAACACACCGACACAAATATATATATGGTATACCTATATATTATGTAATATATACATATTTATATTGTGGACAATGCGCGGGTTAGCTATAAGGTATAGTATAGGTAGGATAGACTCTTCTAATAGACTTTGCAGACGGACATAATAGAAATAGTTCATTTAGCATCGTATTTGATATAATATTTTCGTATTAATATGTCAATGATCCAATGCGACAAGGAGGCACACAGGCTGTGGCATTGTGCACAGCACAATACCCCCTTGTGGCTTTAATCCACCGATCGTTTATTGTTTTCTATCTTCTTCTATCGTTCATTCATTTATTTATTTCTCCCAATGTTTCATCTAATCCCCCCTCACTTCCCATTATCATTTTATCTTTATTGCAATAGGGCTTCTCTCAATTTTGTTTGTGTGCGTGTGTGTGTGTGTGTGTGTGTGTGTGTGTGTGTGTGCGTGTGTGTTCTTTCTGAGATGATATTCAAGGATTGTATCCATTTAATTTGTGAATATCACACACAGCGATATAAGAAGATATATATGTATAATTAACGTCAGCCTTGTAAGTCGCTGGTCTCTCGCTCTGCGGACCATTATTCATTAAATTGCGAATAGTTTATTACCTGCGATTTCGACATGTAATCTATTTTATTATTTCAATTTCTCCATGCCCTTAATGCATACTCGAGCTACGCGTACTGTTTTCACTCGACTGCTCATTCATATATATTTATTGCTCTACTCGTTTTCGCAGCAAAACTGTTTTCCATGAATTATCACAATATATATATATAATATGCATAGTTTTGGTTCTGGGAGCTGCTAAGGACAAAAATAGGAAGAAAACAAAATTCTTTATCAGCGAGCTCCGAGTAAAGTTACCACTTTGATGACAGTGAAAAGCTATCAGTAAAATGAGCATGTTTTGCTCCTAATGCGAGACACTGCGATGGATAAATGACGAACCTAACTACTAAGTAGACGTTTCTCTATGGTTTTTCTTGCTTTAGTTTTTTTTTTTCCTTTTTTCAATAAAGTTCACTCACGTAAGCCACTTAATTTAGTGTAGCGCGAATGATACGAGGAATTGTAACTTTTTCTTACGTACTAAAAATATCCAACTAACATGTAAACGACGGATGATTCTACCTCCCGTCCAGCACGATATCACTCATTCGTGTGTATTAATTACATTTAATGACCGACTCGATTATATTATATTTTATACCAGCACACGTACACGTAATTTTCCTTAATTGTTTATGTTCCTTTGGGTAGTGCGTCCATTCATATACGGAGGATAAAAGTGGTGAGCATGGTGCGACCCACATATGATCAATTTACGAGCATATCGAGGTGAACAATGTCCACCGCTTTTATTCTATATATATGTATATATATATATTCTACGATATTCATAAAATAAAGTGTGTAAAAAATGGACTATAGCCGATTGCTTTAGTCGTTCATTTTTCATTTGCTATCGCGATAAATTCTTAATAATTGATTTTCCACTTTTCACGCCAATAGAGAATAACTTATCAATTACAGGACTGTTGGGCACATGTTGCGGGAGCTCCTCTACGATCATCGACTTTCATCAGATATGTGGCGTGATAGACTAGTGATCTTACTATGTTCGAATTATTGACCTTTCTCGGCCAACCGGTTTTTTTATGCGCAGATAGAATGAGAAACGTCAACTCTGTGAGGAGTACCGCGTGCACATAGACGTAATTCTCATACAGTACGGAAATTGGACGATGCAGTAACGGCCAATCAATCAGTCAGTCGATTGATCAGTCGGACATAAAAGTGCCAGCTTATTAAAACTTTTGCGTATCGTGTGCATGTAGTTTTCCGCTTTTACTAGATAGTTTTATTATAGAGTGAATATCGGAGGTTTTTAAGGGCGGAATATTTGGTGCAGATTTAATCGTTTTTCAGTCATATATGTACGATCTTTCGATTATCCACTCTTCGAAGAGTATCTTTACAGTGTAACACGCACAAGGATCGAATACCGTTGCCGAACAGTGATTGTTACTGGCAAACACGACATTATTACATTTTGCCAAGTTCCATCGGCAGTAGTTTTATAAACAAATTTGATTAGATCCAACGAACCGCGTTGGGTCTTTTCTTATCCTCCCGCCGCGGTACATTGTACAGATTCGTATATATCAATCGGTGAAAAATTGTACTTAATATTTTTATAAAAAGTGCAACGGTGGTGGCAATAGAAGCGCAGCCGATGGCCATGACGAAGCTGTATGAACTTTCGTCCGAATATTCTTTGGAAAAAGAAAAGGATGTAGAGGACGATCAAGTTCGAACAGTATCGTTTTATGGGCGGCTATATTTTTCAACTGGCCGTTCGAAGCTTTAATGAAAAAATTGACGCTGAGGGCTTATATCTTATCGATAATTTTTTTTCTCTTTTTTTCTCATGACTGTTTCGTAATCTCGCTAGGCTCAAGCCTACACCTTGAATTTAATCGGATCGAGGTACCAACATGGGAAAACTTGATATCATTCGAGTATGATATGATGATTATAATACATATATATCGGGGTGTATTTACAACATGTTGACTAGATTATGTGGGTTATAGTCTTTCGCGCTTGGTACGATGAGGTAATGTTACAAATTCATGGGTATACTAGTATTGTACAGTACAAGAGAGTCGTAGACGGTGTTACGTGAACGTATCGTAACCGATATTACCATTTCTTCGCTCTGGATTCTCAAGGGATACACGAGTGTGTATTCGTCGACTGTTCTGGCGAGGACAGGGCGACAGAGAAATCTGTGTCCAATACGAGATCACTGATACAACCTACCATTCCTCTGAAATATCTCCGGCCTGTTGTCCTCACGATATCGGGAGCACCTCCTATAAACATCGTACGATAAATAAATTAAGTCAATGAATATGGTAAATAAAATAAATAAAGTAGATAAGAGAAATAAATAAAACAAATCGTTTTCCTGCTCAACCTCACCATACCGAGAAAGAAATTAAGAGCGACTCACCAACGTAGAGACCTGTATCCGTATTGAGTTGTCTCAATTGTCCCGGCGATGAAGCTGACACTCCTATCCCGCTATCAACGACGAGAGATGCCCACTGCTCGTTTCTGTTAATAACAAAAAGCTCGTATTTGCACTGCAGTGGGCCTAAAAGACGGCAGGCACAGTCGTGGCTGTTTATTAAACCTCACCTGACTGCTCTAACCCTATGCCACAAGTCGTCGTCCAGTCTAGTCACATTGTACCTTAAAATGGCCTCGCCTGACCCAAGATTGTACGCGAGCGTCAGGTAGCCGTCGTTCAATCCGAGAGCGAGAAAATCGTCATTCGTCTCTGGCTGCTCCGATGGGTCCGGGTGTCTGCCGCTCCACAGTAACAGCCCGGTACTGCTGCTTGCTCGAAATCTCATATTTATATCGACCCGATAACTTATTATCCTGTTGATAGAAAATAAACAACATACTACTTTTTTGTGGCGATCGCGTACGTTGTTTTATCGACGAACTAGATAGAGTTGGAAAATTCAAACCTCTTCATGGTGTCGGCGTCGTTGTAATGGAGATAACTCTCGCTACCGGTAAAGCTCGGTACGCCAACTTTGGATTGGTATGGAATTGGAATGCGGCGATGATTCGTTGGAGGTAATTCCTGTTCCGAGTTACCGGCCGATGTGGTCCTTACGACGGTAAAGTCCGTATGTGATGGGACTGACGGGCCAACGTACTGCTGCTGTTGAAGCTGTTTCTGTGGGCCAACGGCAGCCGGACACGGATGGGGCATGCCGGGATGACAGCGGCACGTAAATCGCTCACGCAACGGCCGACACTCGGCATCGCCGCAGGGCCTTGCTTCGCACGGGTGTCCACAATTACCAACGTTCACACCTCCAAGAGCCTCAGCCAATATGCCAACCTGTATGATTTCCGTTCCATTATTATTAGATAATGAACAAAGTCCGCGCGGATGGGTTTTTCATCGGTTTTACCTCGCGATTATTCAGGAGAACCGTTTGTATGCAACCAACGAAACTCGCTGTTGTCTTCATTTTTGGTGTATACATTTCCGGTGTTGGTCCACCACCGAGATAAAGATTGAGTGGCAGGGATAACTGTGTAAAGGCACCTGGGGCGAGAATCTCTTGCGGGTGCTCGTCATCAACTTCCAGAGCAGCCAGTCTACCGGTCCTTGACACACGCACCTCCACCCATTCACCGAGTCGCACTGGCGATTCGCTTCTGCATTTTTTTTCAATATGTATGTTTTATTAGAATAGTACACAATAAGGATAAAAGTTAAAGTTCTCAACTATCTACGTGTAAGACACATATCAAGATTCATCAATGATGAAATGTCATATAATTGGGCGTCGTATGTCTTGGTTATTCAAAATTTAAAACCCAACGCTATACTACATGAACAACATATGTGGAATTTGTGACACTATTGGTATTTTACCTCAGGGTCGCCGGGCCAGTGCCCAAATCAAACGTAAACTGTACATGGCCAGCACAGAGATAGAGCGCAATGAAATCTCCAGTTGCGTCGCTATGATGACCATTGTAAAGAATAACGCCATCAGGTGAAATGGGTTTGAGAGTGACCGACAACTCAAGCCACGAGAGCGACGTCTCGCCGAGTCCCGGATATCGTAGGTACGATGAACCATTGAAAGACGGCACCTGCGACAACATTTGTTATGAGATAAACAGTACAGTAAATTAGTATTCCGTCCGCCAGCTTTCATTGTCGCTTCTTACCTGAAGATCAACTCTCGTCTCGCACAAATCACCGGTGTACCCGAGAGGACAAAGGCAAACTGCTGTGTCGCCCCCGGTCGCCAGGCATTTTCCTCCATGAGAACAAGGCACCTTGCTGCATCGATCCGCTGTGCATTCCTCTAAAAAATAAAAATATTAAATCAATATCGTACAAACCTAATAATTTGCTTTTCTTGCATAAAAATAATCAGAAAATATTTTTAAAATTATCACAGAATAGAACGACATCGTTGAACGCGTTACTGACCAACGTCGAAGCCATTCGCGGCGTCTCCTTGCGGAGCCAGTGGAAAGCGATAGTGATGCTCGTTTGCCTCGAGATGTCGGACGCAACCCCGAAAACCACTTGCCACCGGGAGTCGCTCCAATCCCGAAGTATTTCCGGGACCCCCGACGAACAGTGGTTCGCGAAACGTTATTCTCGAGAATAAGCCCTTCAGATTAAATAAAGAATGTAGAACACGATATACCTTTATGTTTACTATCTTTGACTCTACCCACATAGCACGATAATATTTTTGAAAGCTTTCGCAACTATTTTTTTTTTCCAAATAACGAAAACAATTTAACCAATGTTAAAGAATATTTGTGAAATGTTTTAAAAACGTCTTCAATTTTTACAACATGAAAAGATTCGTAGAAATATTTCGGTCAATCATGAAATTAAATATGTCTCCAAATATTTGAACACCATGTTTGAAAATATTATTTTCACATATTTCCGAAGTATTTCGAAAGATTCGAAATCATTTGAAAAGTTAAAAATATTTCGTGCTGTATAGGCGTACAATTAAGCCACCTTTGATCGGCCTTGAACGCGCTTCGCCTGATTAAGCTGGATCCAGGCGTCCCATCGATGTCTGTAAACGCTCAACGTATTCCATTTGTTGAATTTGACCGTTTCCGTACTTCTAACGACGCCCACTCCACTGCCGCAATCGAATCTGCAATGAGAATTAATACACTCTTATTACTCAATTAAAAATGGAAACGCGAAACGACCAATGGAATTTTTACAACCGACCTGAATTCTATGAATCCATGATGCAAAATCAAGGCCATAAAGTCACCCTGTAGATCGTCCCGTTCTCCAGCGAGAAGGAGAATGCCGTCCCACCCCTCCGGACGAAATTCAAGATCCAATTGTACATGTTTGTAAGCTGCGCGCAGTGCGGGGAACGCGAGCCATCCTGATCCAGTGAAACGAGGTGATTTTACATCCGTCTCTGAAAGTCGTCCAACATGTCACACATTAGTTTCTGCAAAAAAGAATATCCTCCGCTGATCGGGACCCGGCAGTTCGTACGTCCCTTCGCCAATCCAATTGTTCCTTTCACAGTTTGTTCGCTTACGGAAATGTAAAGTTAGTGTTCGACAGATGGAAATTCTCCCGACCCCGGTATTACGTATATAGATTCAATATTGATTTCTACCCTCTCTCTTTTTCTCTCTCTCTCGCTCCCATCTAATTGAGCTTTCTCTCGTTGCAATCTGCCTTCCTCTGGACCTTTCTACTTTCTTGCTGCGCTCCATGCAAATTTTCTTGACTCCCTGTACAAAGCCGGTATTACGGTAACAAAAGCAATAAGCAATTCAAGACAAATTAAACAGATAACACGATTGCTCGGAGCACTGCTGTGAGAGACACTGTCTTCATTGCTGCCTCTCAAACCATTGGATTCTTATTTTTACAGACCAGGATAGTGGAGATAGCGCTGAACGAGAGAGAAAGTTCTTTTATTTGTCTCCCTTTTTTGTTATTGTTATTCCGGCACACAAGCACGGTTCTTGCGTGGATGATGAGAGAACCGACATACGCCGCCGACATTGTTGTTAGTGGCGGAAATGGAAACCCATTCGAGAACCGAGTTCAATTTACCGAGCTCGCATCGATCGCCGCCCCTGCCCAGGGGACATTGACACCGCTGTCGGAGGCCTCCGCGATCCACTTTTCTTCCGTTCGTGGGGCAATCATCATCTTGGGAGTTTTGAGCGTCGCCACTCCTCGCTTGTTCCAAGTAACAATTACCAGCGGCTCCGCAGTCGAGTGAACACGCCGCTTCGGTGTTGATAGCGTAACCCTCGGTAATCGTAACTTCACTTTTTCCACCTTCCGAGCTCACCGTCTAAAATAAAAATCGACTTCTGTCAATCATTGTTTACGCCGGCATCTTTATCGTTTTATCGCTCATCGCGACTACGTTCTGAACGGTATCATACATATTTATTGGCTAACTTTATTACCCTACAGGTCTGCACTTGACAATAGGTCAATCGTCCGCAGACTAACAGGTCTTGCAAACAACATCAAAGGTCTCGACTTTAGAGGCACTCCAAGAGAATTCAAAAGGACGGCAGGCAGACTTGTGCTGGACTCTGTATAAAGACGATTCGGGGGAAGCCTTAATGTGATATTGCTGTGATATTATACTGTTCTACTAAAGCACCAAACATGCTTATGTTTTAATGAATTTATGTATTCTATTTATAAGTTAAACAGATTATATTTTATATACCTATATATTGTTGTTTTCATAAAAAGGTTCATACCCGTGAAATAAAGAAATGAATAAATGAATATTTTAAAAATTTTGTGAAATGTTTTAGCAATACTTGAAAAATATTTTTTCGCCCACTCACAAATGTTACATTGAAATAATTCGTTTATATTTTTTTTTACATTTCAGCGAAATGTGAATTCCATCGTCAATCTAAATTGCAGACGAGGATAATTTTTGGAAACATAGAGGTGAAGCATGAATTCAAAAATATTTATCATTGTGTTTCAGAAATATTTCCGATATGTAGAACCATTAAGTGTGTTTCCAAAATGTTTGAGAAACGTTTTGTTCGAATATTTTAATAGAATAGATAAAGATATTATTTTCATATATATTATAAATATTTCATAAGATTTGAAAGATTTCAAGTATTTCTATAATATTAAAATATTTCGTACTACATTGGTATTGGTTGCAAAGACCTTTTTCATTACAGTAGTAGAATAGGCTTTACAGAAAGAATTTGCATTTGCTCCGACCTGAGAAGTAGGGTCGAGTGTCGATTGATCCGACCAGGGTATCTCATTACTGTCTCGGCTCTTGTTGGATACTGTAGGCGTTGAGTTTAATGCATTCGGCTCGAAATGTATAGTGAACGAAGCACCCCTCATGTATAATATATCCTCGACGGCATCCTCCTCGTTGTCCACTTCTGTGTTCAATTCATCGCTCTCAATGTCATTAATAAATTGTCCAAGCTCGCTGCCCGGTGCCGTCGTCGAATTAACCTCTGAAATCATTGCGGAATTTTAAAAAACTTACGCATATTGTTCGATCGCTGTGTTAGCTGAATCGTGATATCGAACGGCAAAAATATTGTAAATCTACATATAGACTATATAACTTACAATCCGATCGAGTTATTTTGGATATTTTAAGCCATGCGAATATTCTAATGGATCATTTCTTTTATACAAAGATAATATAATTTGGTGAAATGAAAGTTGTTAACTAACAGTTACCCTTTGCCATTGAATTAAATTTTACTATTGCCCCACCTCGACACAATCGATCGTGAAATCATTAATATCCGATGCGACAGAAAAACATCCCGCACGGATTCCGTAGGATCACACTTGCCTCGACGAAATGAGAGGAAAATTAAGACCCCCGGTAGATCTGAATAAATGATGCTTCGAATTATGTAGCTGCGGTATGTGTGGATCGCGTCGGAGCATCGCGAAGCTATTCTTTATATTCTTCATCGACCAACACCGCTCACAACCGGAGCGATCCGACGACTTGGCATTTACGTGCGCCTCTATACATTGTGTATATTCGATTATTCCGACAAGTTTTCGCTCCCATGGCTGCGAACATTATGCGCATCTACCATGCACCGGCGTGTTATATGCGACATACCTACCTTGAGCGATATCTCTTGCATATACAAAATCCACCTACATTCCCATCAACTTTTCGAATCTCCTCAAAGTGAAACATGTTTTTCGTCGCTGCCTCTCGTTCCACCGTCGAAGCAATGTCGCTATTTTTTTCACTCTCCTAGTTTCGTCACGTGACTTTCAATTCACCGGAAGGATGTTTAAGCCGAAATCGTTGAACGGTAACCAAAGTCAGTGTACGAGTGAACGAAGCAGACAAAGCAACTAGCTGGAAAGAAATAGGGTCTTTCGTTTCCTGAATTCATCTCAGAAACAGTTCGGTGTATGTTCTTGAAATCCGGATACAATCTGTCTGTTGGTACGCTCCTCGCTTCGTTCTACCGCTACTACCGTTAAACCACTACGTTCTGTCGTCATTGGTTGATTTCCGAAACGTTCACATGGTATCTTATATGCTACTACCGTTAAACCACTACGTTCTGTCGTCATTGGTTGATTTCCGAAACGTTCACATGGTATCTTATATGCTACTACCGTTAAACCACTACGTTCTGTCGTCATTGGTTGATTTCCGAAACGTTCACATGGTATCTTATATGGTTCGGGCGACGGATCCAATGATTTCACTGTATCTCGGAACACACCTTACGAAAGGTGATGGGGTCAGAGCAGACGGAGCACAATTACAACCTTGTTCGAACGAGCGGACCATTTTACGTTAATCTGACAACGGTAAAGATTATGAGGGAAAAAACTCAAATTCAAACGTGAAGAAATAATTGTTGCGTCGCCAGACACATAAGCCGCGGTATCTCGTGACTCCCAGCTGATTACCGTTGCAATACATTATCATTGATTGAAGCTTTATAGATGTTTTTGCAAGGCCCCTAATTCGTTTGTTTTATATTAATGAATAATTTTGATGTATAGAAAGGTCATCAAAATTTCCGCTCTCGCAGCGTCTCGCCCCTTCGCGTTAACCTAAGCAGCGGCAACACGACGCGAATCAAATCGATAACGTGCTCAGTAAGACTTACCACCATGGCTGCGTCTCTACTACTGGCGTATCAGCTTTTTTTCCTTTTTTTTCCTTGCATTTCTTATTCACATCACGATGTTATAGAAGCCCGCTTAAAGATTATGTTAATCGACTTTAACATTCAATATCCTCCGACTTTAGGTGGAGTTGACTGACAGGTAAACAATGTTATATTATTCTAACACACAGTCGTTTATGTGAAATCAGCTCGACCCAGAAACAATGGAACATTGACTGACTTGTATCGAGATAGCGACGTTACTCGATGGTGCGCGAAACCCGAAGAGGCTTCCTACAGCTGCAGGAAGACAGCCGGCTCGCTTACCAGCTGCCAAAAAAAACTCAACTCTTATTTCTGCCATGAGGTGAAGATAACGGTGCTCGGACGGTTAACCTTACGACTTATAAGTCAATTTTTTAGTTGATTATAAATCCGGTCCTATGCAGACCTAAACAGGCTTTTTCACTTATGGTTTCCTTCGTTTTTCTCATGAGGAAAAGGTACACGAGAAATCTGATTTCATATGTATTTAGTTAATGGGAAAACCATTCGAAGGTTGAAAACCGGTAAGCATCAGCAAGTAACTTATTTTTTCGCGTTCGCGTGGTGTGTGTTCGGAGCCCAGTCATGAGTTGTAGGGATGAGAGCATCCTCACATTCGAGTAGTCACTAATTTATCAAGAATACATTTTCCGCGATAATATCTGAAACCAATGACGAGCGGATAATTTCTAGTTTCTAGAACACATCAATTCATTGCCAACGGGAAAATACTTTTCGTTAATTGCGAAAGAAAACAAGGAGATCCAATTGAACTAACGTCCGCACGCAATTTTTCGGCACACCCCTATATTCGGACACAGATTACCTTAGATTTTGAGGATTCCTTTCTACGAAATAGACAAGTTCATATTAACTGAAACAGTTTATTCCTGTTAATTATTACGGAAATCGATAAAAAAATTGTATTCACGAGATCCAATGTTAAAGATACGCTACGCAGAAATATGGCGGACCCAACTTCTTTGAACTGGTCGATTATCGGATCGCGTATGCAGTAAAGCTTGTACTAAGTCCGGGAATCGTCTATCTTTTTGCAACATCCAACAATAGCAAAATACAGATACAAAAAAATCATTTGGGCTAAACCTTGTATAATTTTTTTTCTGTGCTAATAATGTGTTCAGAAGGGTGGATTTGGATTATTAATATTTAAAGCCGTAATAAATCAATTGTACGTAGCAACCACGTGCGACGACTGGGAGGACTGCGATATTACAGCAAAAAAGGTGTGTAATTTCTACAATTTATTCTGTATAAATCTCCACAATTTTTCATTTGATAATCTTCGGATTACCTTCATCCGGTTCCAATTTTACAAGCTATATATTCAAACATACCACCATTAATAGCACGGGAAATAAGAGGACTTGTTTCTACATACAAACGTCGACAAACGAATTTGTCACTTATTCAAGTCAATTATATTTGCATCAATGCGTATTCCGATATCATTATTATTAAACTTTACATACGGGAAGTTTAACGCTTATAAAATGATTTTATTTGAAAATAATTGTTCGTCGTGTGCCTTACCAATGAAAAGGGGAACCGTAATAATTGGCTTTTTATTTTCCCTCGAAAACACATGTCGCTCAGACTGTATCGACCGGTGAGAATCAAAAAGGCGTATTCAACAGCATTCAACATGTGTAAACCATATGGATAACGCCCTTCTGATTCTGAGAAGTCGATGTAGACGACATAAAATTCAGACCAATTAAAATATACGCACCCGAGTCAACAAACACCGTACGTGTACCTTGGATCTATATAATCTATGATGTATGTAATTGAGATGACAATGGAGTTGTCTTACCCGAACAGCTGTATCCATTTTTGTCAAGTACGTAGCCGTTGGTGCAATCGCATTCGTACATGCCATCGTGAAGCTCGTAGCAGAGCTGCTCGCACGGCGAACCGTGGCCGCATCTTCCTGCGAAACATTCACACTCAATTTTTTATTGTTTCGTTCTTATTTAGTAAACATTCGATAGCGGAGAATAAAAGAAATAACAACAACGACAACTCGACCGACGCGTTCGAACATCGTGCTGTGTCAGCGAGTTGTTGGTTAATATTATTTAAAAGAACGGCAGCTCGAGAAAATCGAGTGCGCTATACGAAGGCTTCGACCGATCGAACCTTCTCATCGCGTGTCATTAATTACATCAGCGTACATTGAGCTGTATCTCGGGACAGCCGAGAGATATAAAAAAGCGATCTATAAAAAAAAAACGCCGTAATCGCAGCAACAGGGCGTCGTAATGGCTGCGCATTCCAAATAACACGGCCGGCAATGGATCTCGTTATTGCCGAAATTCAGGAATACGTTTGTCGAATATATAATATTTTTGTTGTTGTTGTTATTGTTTTTTTAATCCAATAGAATCATTCACGAAAATGACTACTCGGGAGAACTTTGAAGCATCTTTGAATAATCCGAACGTGAGTCATACAACTGTTCGAAGAAGCACACGGCAACCTCCCACGTGATCGAATGACAATATTGCGAGGAGATTAACGGGTGGGCAAATGGACCGCCGAGGGAAGAAAAGCCATTGAAACGATAGGTCGTCTCGCGCTCGGTTTATGTGACTCGCTCGTAAGCAAGTCGTAAGTTGTTGGTAGCGGCAGGCCCGGCCTTGTGTTTGGCGGCTCGCGCCTCGCAATATCGATCCGAGGCAAAGGGACGTCGGACGCGCGGCTACAACTGTGACGGTATGGGAAAACAAATGGGACGATCGTGTTCAGGAACGTTTACCGTCGAAATTTTCCATGTCAGTCGGCTGAACGGTGTGCGGTCGAACGTATGGGGATCAATTTGTGACGCTCGGGTCGTTTCCGCACCGACACTCATAGCGCCATCGCCGGCAATAATTGTCAAATAAATTCGATATAGCTGGCATGACAATTCCGGTCTCGCGAAATGAATTTAGCGTTGCCCGGATGTCTCAACGATCCGAAGATAAATCCAGTGAGGAGCAGTCCGGACGTTTATCGCGTTAGTCATAGCATTACCATTTACGCATCTGCTTTACCCGAAGTTTAAGAGAGGCGTCGCGGGCTAAATGTACAGCATGAATCCGGAATAAGTAACGGACCAATGCGGGCCGATGCTTTTCGGGCACTCACGGCCAGTGACAGGGACGGGCTCTGTGCGAGCACATGTACCCCCCCCCCCCCCCCTTCGATGTACAACTCATTTGATGCAGACTCACCTTGAAAGGCAGCTTCGAAAATTGTTCTCTCCTCGATGGGATTTTGCGAGAGAGCTCCGAGGGCACCAAGGTAGACGAAAGTCACGGTAAACCAACAGCCATGCCGAGCCATCGTTCCAATAATGACATGCGTATGCACGTACTAATACCCAAAGGTATACCCGAAAAGCACGGAAACACGCTCGCAGGTATGCGATTATGCACGGCAATCAACGCACTTGTCTTCTTTCTTTTTTTCTTCACTCCACAGTACGATTCAAGGGAGAAAGGATAAAGAAAAAAAAAACTAAATCTTCCTCACCGTCGATGATACAAATGATAAAAGGCTTCGTTTGATGGGTGAGCTGGCGCTAGGCCTCAAAAATATTGTTTTGGCTGATCTTATTTCACTGGTCTACATGCTACATCCGAAGGGTACGTAGTACGAAGAGGCAAGATGCTCGTGTTCAGCAACGACGGCTTACGTTGTCCCCGTGGTGAAAGGAGCGTTTAATTGTTGCTCCTGTCGCTGGTCAGTAGCGATCGATAACTATTTCTAAAGGTCACCCCCGACGACGCGTAACAGCACCGAGAGTTCTGCCGACTCTACCGAAGCGAGATGCTTTGAAGAGAAAAACAAATTTGCGTTTAAATTGCTACGCAACTTCCTTGCGTTGTTATAACGAATAATTGCGGTTCACTTTCTGCAGGCACTGACCGGGGCAGGAGGGAGTCGCGGCCACTCGCGACAACGGCGGGTGCGAAGAACGTCGGAGCCGGCCGGTGTCGTGAATCGAACTGCGAGGGTTGCACGACGGTGGCGCCGCCGTGAAAATTCTAGGCTCCGAGGGACTCTCACTGCGAAAAAAACGTATTTCCCCCCCACCCCAACACACCGGAAGTGTAGCACGCAGTAGTCGTAGTGTAGTACCGTCGGCAATAGTGGAGCTACGACAAAGATTCTGTCGGTATAGGCGACCAACTTCCGCGCGCATGTATGGATTACGTAGAGAAATGGATGCTGTATATACGAGCCAAAGGTGAGCGCGCACCACCCTTACGCGGCCTCGAAGCAATCATCGGTTCTGGCTGGTCGAGGCGCGCGCCGACTTCGATCGACCGCCATGTCATTTTTCCATGCTCGTTACTAACGCCGTTAAAAAAATGCTACTTTATGCTACTTTGCTCAACGCCGACGTTAAAAAATACTACCGTGCTGTCGCTGCTGTCGCGAGGGCCAAAGACGAAGGGGGTGTTCGATTTGGCACAAGGAGTAAAGGACACGAGGTACACATTAATGTTCTAATGATGAAGCGAGAGTTTCAGGCGTGCACGCAAATTTTGTTGCAAGCTCGATTTTACGGCAATTGAGTTCACACTCCAAACTATGACGTCAAACTCTTGACGAGGCTCACTATCGTCTAAAGGTAACTATATAAGGATAGAAGGATGTTCACGTCATGGTCGTTGCTCCTTTTCCGTCTTCTGTTAATTTCAATGCTAGGTCTC
Source organism: Listrodromus nycthemerus (assembly GCA_963978505.1). Classification (NCBI taxonomy): domain Eukaryota; kingdom Metazoa; phylum Arthropoda; class Insecta; order Hymenoptera; family Ichneumonidae; genus Listrodromus; species Listrodromus nycthemerus. The sequence goes on from OZ021685.1 coordinate 6,819,737, forward strand.
ATATAGCCGAATACATTTATTGGAGACGGTGATTTATACTGGGTTCGGTGCCCGAATATGCTTGACAAATGTTTATTACAACAGTAGAAACAAATCGACGTTTTTTTTTAGTACCTTGGTTATCTTAAACAAGTCACTTACCACGGCATATATGCACGCATGAATTTTTTTATTAATACTGGATGTTTGTGGAATATATTAATTATTAACAAAACCTACTGCGACACTTTATTTGCGACGTTTCTTCTCGTTAATCGCAATTGTGATGTCAAATGCTAAAAAGCACAAAGACGTATCCCCGATAGTAACACTTATATGTGCCCTGTTCTTCTCCAGATATTACTTATTCGACGTATAGAATGATGTCGACTCTCGTACTTACTAGCCCGACAAAGAAAAGCTGCGGTAACATTTTTCTTGCCGATCAATCACTATACGATATTCGGTAACTGACAACTATAATAAGACATGCGCTGTTTGACGCTTGAATCGTTCAGATCTTGTATATGGTAAAAAATTCGAATATATTAGTCAAAATAATGTATGTATATGTAGGTATTAGCGGATCGCGCTATGTATCTAATAGCGTATTAGTATTTACCTCCAAAAATTCTATATTTACATAGTACATATAATATATGGAGTTAAGTTAAGATAACGTAGAAACGCATATGCCTGACTGGCCAGTCAACTGTGGATAAAAAAAATACCGGTACGTTATTACGGCAACGTGACATATGCACACCACAGTCGGTAACGATGAATGCTGGCTTATTCTTTTCTACATTGCCAAATCTTTCTAGGTAAACGCATATTCTTGCTGCCAGATAACAACGCTGACAAATAACGTATGTCCCAAAATGATCACAAAAAAGAAAACAAGTAAATTGCAATTTTTTTTCTCTTTTACGGTACGAGGTATTTTACGTGTCAGCCTGGGCACATGACATCGCAAAAAGTTACCGCCCGTCTATTCGATACCAGTTACATAGTAGTTGAAATGAACGAGGCATAGATGTACACATTTTTTGCCCTGATTCGTCAACATTCTGTTACTGCGGTCAAAACTAAAGGATTCTTAATAATTACTGATGCTCTCGGTGAAGCTGTTCCAGGTTTTTTCAATAGGCGCCAATACGGTTATGATGAGAAGTACTATTGAAAAGGTCGCAATAACGACCAAATAAATTCCAAGGATACTCTGCCTGAGACCAGAGAGCTGCCAGAGACAAAGTTCTTGTATCATTATTACGACAATATACGAGGATAGCACACCGTGAAGATATAATGATTAAGCAGTAGACTGACTTGCCCAGAATTAACTCGCCGGTTAAAGTACGTGCACGATAAATGACCATTGACCTTTATCAAGCCGCGCGAATGTCCATGATAATAACTTACCGGAGCATCACGTCTCACGTCCGGATGTCCCATGGGCCCTCGAGGATGCATGTCTTTCATGGGAAAGGCGTTGATCCTCTGACTGTCTTGCCTATCGGAGGCGCATCCAGCAAACTGAAAAAAAATCATTGCTGAATCAATGTCCATGAACTTGGTCCGCTGTAATCGTTGTTACCAAATAATCGGACGTTTACCGTGAGGATTAGATGAGTCAGAACATGAAAAACAACATAAGCGACGAGAATCCAGTCGAACCAATGGGGTAGCTCAGCCTTCGTCAGACGAACGGCGAAGAATATCGCGACGACTGCAAGCGAGAAAGGACGATAAATACGATATTACGAAAGTTTTATACAAGTGGCGATTAGCGTGTTTACACTGACTTGCACAAATGTGGGCGGCGTTGCCGACGAACCAGTGGGCCCAGTTAAATAAAGCTCGCTTAGGAGTTCCAGGATTCGGCCTGATAGCCGCCATAAATGGCTGAATGAAGCATAGAATCGTCGTTGCGAGTCCAAGCGATGCGTGTATGGTTGCGGTACTCCATTGGCCGATTTCGACGAATATTATGACAAAAGAGGCGAGTGTCATTGCCCAAGTGAGGACCATGAAAAATCTATGCCACTGAAATAGAAGATAAAATAAACATCGCGATCGTGTATTGTAGACTGTGGTGGAAAAGAAGGTCACAAAGAAGATACTAACAGCAAACCACTGATCTTTTCCGCAAAGATGCGAGTTCACCCACGTCTGCTTGTAATATCTAGCGAGGAGAATGCCAACGGACGCTGTGCCAATCCAGGATGCGAGCATGAGAGCACCGTGTAGACGAATAAGTAACTCGCTCGCAGTCGTAAAATCCCCAACATCCGCGAGGACCTTCGCTGTGCCAGTCGCAACCCGAACAACATCATGGTAGACAATGCCTTGAGCTGTTGAATTATTGTAAAGATCGGATTTCTTTGAAAGATGACAATGTCTTCCGTGATCTTAGCTGTTGTTACCAATTCACCTTGGACAGACGATCCCGCAGCTAATAACAAGTTGTACGGTTCTCGCTCCAGATTAAAAGTATGAGCTTCGACCTGCGTCTCTTTCGATCTCAGAAATTTGCATCTTATAACGTTGTCGCGAATTGAACTTTCAAGCATTTGGACAGCACCGCTCGGCTGCACAGTTACAACACAAGTACAATATTACAAAACATTACAAAGGCAGGACGCATTGCTTTTCAAGTTAACAACTAACAGCAATGCTTATCGTTGTTCCGATAAGTTCCATCATCAATATTGGATACCCACCGTCGGATATCTCGTGTTAAGTTTTCCTTCGTTCCATGACATGTGTAGTCCAACGACGCTACCCTCGTTGGTGCACTCGACTACACTGTCGTCACCCTGTTATAGGTCGTGATACTCTGTAGTTTTGTATGGAAACCATTCGTATTGATGTACGAATGTGCATCTTTCGTCGACTTACCATCTTGCTGTCTGCAGACAGGCCAACAGCGACGTACTTGCTCTTTCGGGCCATCATCTCAAAGAGATACTGTTCACCTTGGACAAGTACAGACACAGCAACGTCACATGTTTTGGCGGAGATGCATTCGGGCGTCGAGCCCAAGCAATTTTTTGTTTTCGAACATCCCTCGTAAAAGGAATCGTCGTCGTTCGTACCCGAACCCTAAAAGCCCAAAGAGTAAAATGGAAACGTTATACAAACAGGTGTACGAAATGTTGTCCTTTGAAGTACATGCAACGTACTACCTCATTATTGTCACTTGACTGTTCGAAATAAGGGGGTGTAGTTGTTATCGGCCTCTGATTCGGAAATACCGGACCGGAGGTGTCAATCGTTGGCGCGTCGATCGCTCCCTCCAGAAGACTCACTCTCGGTGACTCTACGCCGACCCAATACGTCGCGTAATCCTGGGCAAATGTTGCGCTGCGAGTACAAGAGACTTTACAGAGTGCTTCAATGTTATGTCAAACGAATCACTCACTTGAATATAACAGTTCCATCGTAATTTGGCGGCGCTGTCCATTCGAACTCGAGGTTGTGCTTTTTTTCAGAGTCGATGTGCGTCACCGCATTCTTTTCCGGGCATAAAATAATTTGATGAGGGCAATTGTGGATAGAAAAATTCCATAGACATTATTAATCGTTTCTGCACAATTACTTCTATTTATTAAGAAAATATGAAATAATGTAGTCGGAAATAAAAACTGTTATCATCTTTTTTTAAACCGGCGGGTATTCACAATCGAAATAAAAGTCTCACCAGAGCCTGGTATGATAACTGAGTTTGATGAAACTTTTCTTTTTTCCATCGTTGCCGAAAACCGGCACAAAAATTGATCACAGTCTCTGATACGATTTGATTCGCAGAATGTTACGTACAGTCAAGTCGATCGGATACCTGGATTTCGAGAAATTGTTCGTATACGTTTTAAAGGTGCAATTTTCGCCAACTTCGGTGGAACTACATTAACGAGTTTCTACTCTATGTAAAACAAGTACAACAATGGATTTACAGAAAAGTAACTTGTATTTTTCTGCAGTTTTTGTAATACTACGCCATATTCGTGATTTCGGTTCCATCTCAATGAGTAATAGCATGTTCCGTTTGTTAAAATATGTTGTACGGAATCATCGAGTAATTCGCTTTATTTAGATTTTTACATCGGAACACAAGTTTGGTTAACGTCGTCGTAATGGTTTTTTCATACATGCAAATTACTTTAAATCGTGAACGATGAATAAGCATATATGCATACAAGGTATTCCGTATCGCCTCAATCAAAATCGGAATGAGCTCCGTATTTTTTGAATACGAAAAAAGTACTTCTCAAAAAACACGTTCCAAATTTTTCAAACATTTTTTCAACACTCTTTTTTTTCAAATCCTCCATTCTCGAATATCTGAAAAAGTTCTGAAAAAGCTTACAGAATATAGCAAAATTATTTGAAAAATGTGTCTTAAAAAGATTTAAAGATTTGGTACGTGTTTTTCGGCAATCGCTTTTATATACAAATCGGATCGTGTTTGTGACACCATGGAACGCCTCATACGTATATTTACAAATCGATCTTCATAATCGTTGTATATTCCAAATAGTGCACGACGACTCGCCGTTTTTTCGCGATAGATTTTAGGCACAATCGAACCGGTTGTATTTATAGTTCAAACGCTGTCGATGGTAGCGATGGGGTATCGCTTTAAAATGCGTACAAATCATTCGTGAAATATTGATACTCGTTTGAGTTGACTGTACCGCAAGGACTACCTTTCAGTCAGAATAAGGCAGTGTAGAAATAAAGGTCATTCGCATGGGACTTGCCGAATGCCATGGCTGTTAAATAATTTTTCAAAATGAAAAAAAAATTCAATACGCAACAATTATTCCTTTCTTTTTTTTGCTGCTAAGAGTATTTACCTTGAATCCAGGCACGCACTCCAAAAATTTAGCCGATGGTGGCAGATTGGCGAATTGTCCGACATATTCGCCAGTCTCGACATCTCGGGCCACAATTAGGAAACCCTCATATGGAAGACCTTGGGGACTGCCGAGGGTCAAACGTACTCTGCCCTGACCGCGTACAGGCGAGACTTCGTACGGTGGATACGAGCCTTGTATCTGACCTCCGCTGTGACGCGGTATTAAACTCGAGCACGCGCTCGCCGGTGCGCCGTCCGGCAATCCATCGGCAACATTTAGAAATGTATACGCACAGGTCAGAAGGAACAGCGTCCACGTTACTCCCGGACGGCCTGGAATTTATAAATGGCTGATTGAAACTGTCCGTACTTTGTAATGTTATAATGGTTGTATAACTACACAACTATTATTGACCTTTCATTTGGAAAAAAAAAGATGTAAACGGAGGAAATGAAGTTTTTTCCTATGTTCTCCTTTTTCCTTTATTCTCAGCAGGTTAATTCTCACAAATTTGAGAAACAATGTCACGATGTCAAGAGCCTTGAATCGTGGAGGATTTGCACGGGTATCTATGTCAAGCTTCATGTGCGACCAGTATGAGCGGAAGTTGTGTAAATTAAAAAGAAGAATATGTTGTGTGAGCTGCAGTTGTACTGCTGGTATATGAAACGAATAGAGACCGACCGTTTTCGACTCCACCGCTCCGCCAAACCTAATTATTAACGTCGCACACCTGAGATCGATGGCTTGTACAAAAAATCTTTTGTAACAATATTGACTTATTATTCGTAATGGAAAGCATTAACTGCAGTTCATTAGTTTTTAATAATAAAAATACATTATTGTCATTATTATTATTTCGATCTACAGATAGTAAGTTAATAACTTGTACTATTTGCATTTAGTAGATAATTTGCTCGATATTATCAAGTGAACATGAGGGCATCTAACGCGTTCCTCAATCAATTTACGGCATTCGAATTTGTATTATATAATATATGGTATATTATATTTTATATCTTTTCAAATCGAAATCCTATATTTTTTAAATATCCGTTGTTTTTAGTAACTGTTTGTTTTTTTTCACACAATCACGTCGCCATTACGGACTCATTCGGACTCATTACGAAATCAATCAAAGCGTTGAATATTTTTCCCAAATTTTTTTCACTGTCACAAATAAGTGAAAAAAATTTTTGATTCCAAGCATCTTCTCCCGCATATTCACGTAATCATATATACTAGGTGTACAACTTTGCTTCGGCCGTTTTTTTTCCGAAACTCGAGGCTTCATTGTAAAAAACTGGTTATACATTTATGATTCAAAATGTTATCCATCGCTGGCCACTACTTTTTCCCATTTTTCGGGCAGCGTACGGATACCGTGTTGATAAAACTGGTCATATTTTCAAGCGAAACCTAATAATGCATATGACAGAGCTGGACAAGTACACTGAGTACGCAATGTTCGTGTTGGAGTAAGAAGTACTCGATATTTGAAATAAGTACCTATATGACGACACAATTTCGGAACTTTGGCTCCAGGTACTTAGTATATTTGCCCAGCTTCGATATACCATACACACGGATATTAATATTTAAAAATGTAGCATATATAATATACTTTGTGGATTTATTGCTAACAGGAAAAACGCGTACAAGGCTGGCCTTTCCACTCATTCACGAAGCCATTTGATATGTGTTTGTAGTAGCTTAGTCACGGCAGTCACACCGATGCCATAGTGATATTTTTATTTCTCTCTCTCTCTCTCAACTTGGACAAGGTTGAATGTCTCGAACGCGTGAAATTTCCGAGAACACGTGATCTCTCTCTCTCTCTCTCTCTCTCTCTCTCTCTCTCTCTCTCTCTCTCTCTCTCTCTCTCTCTCTCTCTCTCTCTCTCTCTCTCTCTCTCTCTCTCTCTCTCTCTCTCTCTCTCTCTTGACCGATCTCGAGTCTAGTGTACTCCATTGCTTCACAATCGCTACTGAGATATGCACATCGTCCTTGAAACAAATTTTGTCCTTGAGCCTATGTCGCGGTTGGTCGACATAGTTTCAGCCCGCCATAATAAAAGTCTCGCGAGTTACGTTCGTTTCGAAATCAACATTTCGTTCTTTAGAAATTTTGATAATAAGCATTCAACGATGGAACTTTCCCGATTGACTCGAGACTGTTCGTGGATAACCGTAATGCCGCACTGACGATGAGACACCGAGAGGTGCATTCCTGCCGAATCGCGCTCTATCCCTTCTCCGTACCTCGATCCGATACCGTGCTTCGACAGTACCGAGTAGTACAATGAACTTTGTTCGAATGAATTAGACGAAAATTATTGACGAGCGAATTAAATGTACATGACACAATAACAATGATATATCGAAAGAGGAAAAGTGATCGATGACTTACCGTTCGTCATGGTGTTGATATCGTTCGAGTCTGATTATTGTAAATAATACGTATGGTGGTCGGGCGAAGAGCGCGCGGCACGCTATGCGCGTGGTTCCCAATACGCAAGTGATGACGTATCAACCGCAGGTTTTCATCAAGATCCTCTTGTCAATGGGTCACAGCACTACATATATATGTGCATCCACACACTGGTCAACCAACACACGTGCCAAACCACAGCATTCTTATCTTAAGTCCCCGGATCGATTTACCATGGAATCATTGGACTTTCGTAAGTGATAAATTTTGTCCCAACCGACTAAACTTGAACTGGAATCGATAGTATTTACGAGGGCGTCGAGTTCTCGAGTGGAAGTTGGATCGGCACGCCGATCGCAGCGGCACGTTGACGGGTGGGAAGGCGAACAAGCGCTGCCAGGTAGACGAGCAACAACCCGTCAAAGCGAAAGGTGAAATCTCGTTCAACGTACACTGGACACCGATTCCGAAACACAATGTGGAAAAAAGAACAAAATTCTGGACGATTGGCTCGTCATCGAATTACAATGTGAGAAACAAAAAAAACAGGCGGTTTGAAACAATATATTAATGATGGAAGGACGCGGGAGCCAGTAACGAAACGTGGTCAAAGTGTTTGTGGAGTCAGAAGAGAGAGAGTGAGGATAACCACACCTTGACAGAGACTGCTGAATGCCGACGGGTATGGGAAGCAACACTTCTTCGAGAGTTGAAAGGCCCTCCGCCCGGGAGACCAGCTCAGGGATGGCAACCGTAGAAAGGAGGCCTGATTCCCACTGTCGAGTGTTCGCTACCTATAACGAACGTCAGTGGCTCCCCCGCCAGGACGTCGGACCTCTTACGAGCCACAGCTGTCTCGTGCCTCGTCCTCCGCTCCTCCATCTTCCAACGCTCGTGATTCTTTTATTGATTAGAGATCGGCGACGAATCTGTGCCTCACCGTTGTGTTAATATCATTCGAGTTTCCGTTCGTTCGCTAATCCGTAACGGTGCCGATCAACTCGCTACGAGATATGTTTGGACGCCTAATCTCGCGCTTAAATTTGTATCTTGCTATCTGTGAGGAAATTACGTAAAACCGTGCATGCATTCGTTACTACGTCTTGTAGGTCGTGTGACTCGATTGAGCAGGAAAAAATCGGTTGTTCATCACCCAAGTAGCACGACGCGATATCGATTCGCAAACCATTGAGCGTCACGGAGAATGTCAGGTGCACTAAAAAGATTCGGGTTTCTCGAGGAGTTACGACGTCCCTGGTCAAGCCACGAGCCTTTTATGCGCGAATGGAAAACAGAATATACAGTTTCGAGTGCGCAAAGATTCTGGTCAGCGAAATGGGATTAGGCGAATATCCAATTCATTACTTTGCGATCTGACTCTCAACTAAAATATACAGCAATTTTTCTACCTCTAAACTGTACAAGGCACAAAATGTATGGTCTGGATTTAATACACATGTCAGTTGGGCGGTTACGGCCCAGTGAACAGTAATGCATCGGCAATTAAAAGCAATGCAGCTAAAAACATTAGGTTATATTACCAGAGAGTTGCACGTAAATTACATCCAAATTGCATAGGGATGTGCGAATAAACATAATATCGAATAATATATTATAAGTTAAATATGAATCATTCAATTTGAAATTTAAATAACATATTCGAATATTTAAAAAAATTAAAATTTTCATGAATATTTCGAGTAATTAAAATTTTGTACGAATATCCATGAATATTGATGAATGATTCGTGTAAGACGATATACGCTTAAGAGCTGGAGAAAATACTCAGAATACAAAATACTGAGGGAGATCTCGGTAAAGTCGTGCAGTAGGACGAAACGAGATAAAAATCGGAATGTACCGTTGGAACAAAACTGGATAGAAAATCGAAATAGGCAAATCAATGGGGCAAAATGAGTGAAGAAATTCGCATGATTCAATGGGGAAAAGGGGGCCAAGAAATTGGGGTTAATTGATGGGGCAAAATGGACCAAATAATCGAAATGCATCGGGGTGGCCAAGCGGCACAAAAGATCGCAATCTATCGATGAGGCAAACTCGGATCTCTTCGAATCGTGAAAAAAAAGCAAGGTAAGGTATAATGGGGAGCCAGACAGCCGGACAGGAGGGCAGATCCGTCTGGTTGCACCACTCTCCCTATCCCATTTTGCACCTCGTGATTTGTGAAAATTCCATTTCGCTAATCCATGTATACCGATTTTTCGCCTCTTTTCGCCTACCGATGCATCCCGATTGTTTATGAATCGTTCATGAAAATTTGAATAATTATGAATAGTCATGAATTATTCATGAATATTTAGATAATTCAAGAAAATCATGAGTTATTCGTGAATATTCGAATAATTCGTATTATTTAAATTTTTGGATATCCGATTCAAGTGTTATATTTTTGTTATTCGACAAATGTAACGCGCAAACATATTACGAGGCGAGTCTTCGTAACCGTAATGCTACTACAATTTGTTACATTATGGTAATGCAATAACGTTACACCCCACTGACATGAATCGACAGTCACGAAAATAAAACTAAAATTGTTACAAGCCGTTATGAAACGGTTACACAATTTAGGATAAATAACTGTAACGTTACGCTGACGAATAAATTACCCGCATATACAAATTGACATTCACATGTAACTTTAATGCTATACTGCCGTAACGAAAAATCCCTGATAGACAAGCGCCGCGAAAAATAACAGTTGACGCAATAATTTCGACGTGTCCCACAAGTATTGCACTAATATTGCAACTGTTCGTGGTGTCTTTCCGTCAGAAACGTTCACTACGAATTGTGTATATTGTTCTAGCCGCAGCTAACGGCAATGCGCACCGAAAAAGCTTTGCCTATTAATTCAGAAATATGTGTCGTTGAAAATAAAAAAAATAATCGATAAGGACGGAGACACGATTGATCGACGAATCGTCAATCGTTTGATCGAGTATGGAGCGGCAGGATTAAAAACATGTCTGTATCTGTTAAAAACTAATGCGCCCGTCCGAAATGTTTTGGAACTCGTTCAATAGAAATGAATGAATGAACGAATCCGTAAATCTAACTAAATGTAATTCTAACGAAAATTTTAAATTCATAGACAGCTCTCCGGTCGATACGTATGGGCTCGATGAGACGGTAACGGCGTCTCAGAGTTGACATGCGCATCGGTCGGATGATTATCGTGAGAACGTTCTACAATGAGGCACGTCACTCGCTGTCGGTAAGCAGATATCGTCCAACGGTTGGCTGTATTTCACGAGTTTCATCCTCCAAAGAAACCAGTACGGTTCCTTAACAAGAAAACGGTACGTGTAAAAATCACACTCGACTCGAGTATATTCATTCTTCAAGCACGTTCTTTTTTTTCTCAACCATTACTTTACTGATCGTCGTGGCGATTGATTTGTGAACTATGCACCTCAAGAGCATGTTAAACTCACCTTCGCGATGAAATTTAGCGATTATGGATTTTCTTCGATTCTGAAAATTTTTTCAAGAGTAAAAAGACATTCGCTAACTTCGCCTCCGGCTCGAATGTCCTTAATTTCGCAAACAAGAAAGTACAATTGTAAAGAAGTTAATTGGTAAATTACGTTTGTCTTCGTCTCCCAACCGTCTCGGATCTCTTCAATGAGTTTGGTAACAGTAAAAATTAATTGTAACTTTCGCTGCGAGACGATCAACTTTGTTGCGCGTCTTTGGTGTATATTCACGTATGAAGGACGCATGTGCAACGTCCCTCCGTTGTGTACGACCGCCGAGTAACAATAATAGACGGGAGGATCGCGGCAGTTGTTTGTCAACTTCCTAGAGAAGCACGTATTCAAAAGTTCACGAACAATCGCGATATTTTCTTTTATTTGCCTCGAACGGAAGTCAATGTATTTTGGCTGCTCGTCGAATAAATAAGCAATAAAAATATACTTGTCGCTATTCGAACAAGCGATCGTTCCCCTTATACACGGAGAACGTTTTGTACTCTGATCAGCGCCAGGATACAGTTCATCATCGTTAGTGGCGTGTCGCCGAAGATGTCTCTATTCGCCTGTTGCGTGCGCCGGGTGAGTCCAAACGAAACTATTTTGCACGGTCCATGCGAACTAACTCACCATGGATTCGACGACGACAGGATTATCTCGTTATCCTATCAATGGCAAGCGCGTAGTTGCCGAAGGATTAACTTTCGTGGAAATAAAGTCTGTTTTAGTTGAAACACGTATTTCTGTTTGACGTTCGCATACACATAGAGTTTTGATGGATCAACGGCAAAGTAGAAACCAGAACGAGAATCGTCCGACGAGATTTTAGGTATCAAAGATCTCGACATCAATCACTGGTAGATGGAAAACAATGCATAGAAAATAAAAGCGGCAAAGATGACGACCTTTCAAAGTCGCGGTTTGCGGTATATGGATTTTCTTTTTAAACGTTCGTGATTAAGAATAAAAAATAGAGATGAGCAAGGCGTTAATCGGTTTATAGTGTCTCCAGCGGATATTGCTTGAGGTGTGTATCAGTCTCGAGTATAAAAGGTGCTGGCCTTAATTAGAACGACGCTTGTGAATGGCACCCCTGTCCATCATGCGGCAAAATCGGTCAAGACGAAAATTAGTCTCTGTTACAGTAGGTCAGCGACGAGAGTTTCATCCCCTTTGATCTGAGCCGCAGCAACGAAAGGTCCGGAAACCCTAAATTGTTTGTCGCTTAGTTTTGGGAACGACATTTTTTCTCCGGGCAAGAAAGTATAAAACTTGCGAGACCAAATCGAGAGCCAGCAAGTTGGCAGCTTTTATCTTGAAGTTCCTTGAATTGATAGCATGCCATCGATAGACCTGTTCTGGCAGCATCAATTAATTTATTTATTTATTTATTGGTAGACGAGAAAAAGACTTTATATATTATATATAGAAAGAAACAAAGGGTTAATCCTTGACTAGCAATTTATTCGATTTATTTACGGGGTTGTTCATTTCAAATAGTTTTTTCCCTATATTTTCATTTTGTTACAGTAGAAACTTGATTATTCGTACCTCTAATTATCGGAAACACAGCCCCATTCATCACAACACTCGATTATTCGAGAGCTACTGCGAAACATACATTATCGCTCGATGCAGGGATGAGTAGTGGCCGTGTTAAAGCCTTTTTTTTTCGTCCAGCGGCAATCCACCCGCACTTTGGATTTTCCGAACAGTTTCCCCGCACATTTATCGATGTACAAAACCAACAAAAATCAAAAAGAAAATAGGAATTTGAAAAAATTCATACACGTTCCGGAAAATGAACTAGCCATTTTCATTTTAAAAAAAGTTGAGTTACCGCATATTTCGATGAAAATGTTTTTCTTCAATAGTTTGTTAATAACATTCTGGAATTATTATTAAGTAAAATTAGTCTCCCCAGTGCCTACAATAAGTGTGAATATTTTCCGATTTTTATAACATCGGAAAGTTTTTGGAATTTATGCCCGAATTTCTCGATTTTTGTCGGAAAGAACAACATTCGCTGGAGCTACCTTAGAATGCATATGTTGAAAATATGTCTCGAAATTATATATGTTTGCTTATTTCATTTATATACGGGTTATAATGTGTGATCAAAAAAATGTGCATTTCGTTTATCCGAACTTTTGATTACCCGAAATAGACCCGGTCCCGACAGATGCGGATAATCGGGGTTTGTGGGGTGCCGCGAAATTATGTACTATTGAAGTATGACTGAAAGTATGACCGGAAGTATTACGCGTGGTATCGCGAACGAACGACACTGGAAGTGCAGCGATAGCAAATCTCAAAATTGCGTCACTAATTTACATGATTTTTATACCACTTTGTCAAGGTTGAATCGAATGAGGATGGTCGTGCTGAAAATTCGAAAAATGCGGAAAATTTGCTTAAAATTGTTAATCCAAGGTGTTTCATTCCGACTCGTCACCAATGTACCAATTATTTCGCTACCAACTCAATATTTGTTTAATGAAAACCCGAATCATTATCGCCAATGGGTTCGAGCGGCACATTTCCCAAAAAAAATAGAACAATTACTTTCTCAACCAATTTTGGAAACCCATCATTTATTAATATTAACTTCTTATTCAAGATCGGATTTAGTTTCTTAATTTTTATGAATTGAATTATAAGAATGTTTGGTTGAAATTTGGCTTTTATACTCGTGGCTATCGTCATCTCCGAACAATGATTAAAAATCTCGAAATTTCCATGTTCGGATTGAATAGCCGTTTTCATCGGTGGAAAATAAGTTTTGTACCTTTGAAATTGAAGAAAAAAAGTTGTGTTCAGAGATTGTTGCTATTAAAGGGTAAAGTTAAAGCTGTGAATCTACTGTCCCTATAGCGCCATTGGAATCTTCCCGAGCGGTGTTTTAGCACACATTTTCCGCTACTTAGAGCTGATTTCATGCTCAATTATCAAAGCGTCGGACCAACGTCCTTGCTGTTCCGCTTTGATCGGAAGCAGTGTAACGCTGTCGGACGGTATAAATAGCGGTCACCGTCCACACATCGATTTCCACAAGACGAAAGGGTAAATCCTTCGTGTTAAAGCGTACGGATTACGCCCTTTTGTTTCTTAGCAATCGCTGTTCTTCCATCTCTGCTCACCTCGCTCCGCTCAATCTATCTCACAGCGCCACGTGCTATTTAGATTATTTAACACACTGCTGACAATGTATTTCGTTTTGACAATTCATATCCCACATGGCATAGAAATATTTTTCGGACGTTCCGACGATATTGATTTTCAATTATTAAAAATATTTTATCAACATTAAAAAATATTTGTGACGATCAAAACATTTTTCAAAGACGGAAACATTCGTAGAAATATTCTGGTGAAAAATGAAATAAAAAATATTTGAAACTATTTTATCATTATATTTCTGAAATATTTCCGACGTGTTGAAAAATTGAATATGTTTCAGGAATATTAAAGAAAAGTTTCGTTGGAATATCTTTATAGAAAATTTCATCATATCATCTTTATATATTTTAGGGACATCTCGAAAGGCTCTCAGAGCTTCGAGAATATTTGAATAATGATTTAAAAATATTTCGTCCCTGCATCTTTGACATCAATTATCAACGTCATAGACAGATGTCGCATTCTCCATGTTGAGGCATACAGTTTTACGCCCCCTCAGTCTCTCAGCAGTCGATACAATAACGGTGCTCGTACAACTATTTTTCACTTACAAAGATTTTTCGTTGTCTCTGTTGCCAGAATCGTCGACAAATGCAGGAGTCACGTTCTCAAGGATTCATTATAGAGCCGCCGGAGATCTCCTGGGAAAACACACTGGGAGCACCGGGTGGAGTTCCATTCGACGAGGATACAAAGGAACTGCTGAAAGATTGTCTCGACAAAATGATGCCGACCCCGAGCACGTTGCCCGAAATGATAAGACGAAGCGACAATTTTCCCATACCGTTTCCGGTCAACACGGCCCGCTGTGCTGCTCTACGGGACAGAGGCGTTCCCCAAGATATCCTCGAGGTTTGCTCCACCCGCCTTCGTCGTTTTTCGGCTACACATTTATTTCCACATGTTACTATGGACCGTGAAATATTATACAGTGAAATCCCGATTAACCGAGGTTATTTTTTATTCGACGAGAACGACAGTTACCGAGTACTTGAAAACAAAAAAAATTAGCTTACGTACTATCAATGAAACATATAATCCGATAATCCAAAGTTTTACATTCTGCTTCGAAGTATCAAACAATTGAGTGCAACATATGGTCAATGTCATTGCAGCTAGTGAAAATAAAGTTGCATCATTAGCCATTATTGAGTTATCGTCGGATTAACCGGAATTTCGATAATCCGCCGACTCTTCGGTCCCGCGAATCCCGGTTAACCGAGGTTCTAATGTACTTTCAATTATAGTTATTATAGATTGCAATGCTATGTTAGCTGTTTGTTAAAAATTATAATTGTATAAACTATGAATTAACGTGGGAATATTGTATGTTTGACGAACAGTTTAACGCAAATTCGGCTTATCCACTGATTCACGAAGCGATGATACCGTTAATAGCTTCGTGGCTTAAATACAAACGTGAACACGGAAGTTGCGTGGAGAAAGCGATGTACGGGAACATGGGCCTAGTGCAATTTATCCAGAGGCTCATCGACAAGAGGGCTGTGCATTTCTTCGGCTCGGACGATCGTTACAAGCTAATCGACAAAAAAAGTGGCAGCGAGGGATGGGAGAACGTCGGTACCGATCGTGAGAAGGAACCATTGCTTCTCTCCAAGTGCTTGTCCTACGACGAGATTAAACTATCGTCGATGATGGTCGTTTCGTCTCATACGGAGTTTATAAACGACGGATCGCGCGATAACAGAGGTGTCGTTAGCAACGATGCCCCGTCGGTTCAACCTAGGGGCGTCGTAATGGGAATCGTCGGAACGAGGCGAGTATACCGACAAATAACAAATGACAAAGTCATTGTGTCTGCAGAAAAATTGAACGATAAAAAAAACACGTTTACATTTAAATTATGATGTTCGAAATAGAAACTAAAGTATCCTCTCGGTAGGTTCGAACGAGCCCGATTGATGGAGTATCAAGATATTCTGGTAACGCCTCTACAAAACAACATGGATAATGGGTGAATATGCACATTGCACGGGAATATTCTTAAAATAACGAAAATATCTCACCGACGGAAAAAAACGACAATACAATTGCAAAATGTTTAAAAAACTTTGAAAATATTTTCTTCTCCGTTCATAAATCTTACAAATGTAAATGTTTCCGAGATGTTTTTTAAAAATAATTTAGTCAAATGTCAATGCAACGACCGAATCGGCTGGCCAATTTGCACAAACAACCCGTATACGCAGGGATACGATTGTATGAAAGTTTCAATGAAAGATTAAGCAAGAAATATAGCAACATTATTATCGCTGTTTCGCAAACATCGCGGATGTGTTGAAAGATTAAGGATATTATTGAAGCATTTGAGAAACGTTTCATGGAAATATCTGTACAGAATGTTCCGAGATATAATTTTCATATATTTCGGAAATGTTTCGTGAGATTTGAGAGGGACCGAATGTATTAAATTTGCTTTTAACATATCGTGAAACGGAGAAAATGTGACAAGCGTCTTACTCGAAGAGCGATAATCATACGTTTCGCAGGTACGGTCCTGCCCTCGATGATAATAGCGGTGCAACTGCATCGGGGGAAGATAAACGTGGATTAAGAGTGCTCTGGGCAAAATTCTACGGGGAGGATTACCATCCGCTCTACGAGGAGGCAGTCCGAAGAGCAAGGCACAAAGAAAATCGTCGATACCTTCCACTGACTAGTCAAACTATATTCGATGTCGAGAATTACATGAAGCGGGTTCTGCTTTCCGTCGAGATAATACTTTTGGAGGCAAATACTCGAGCCGAGAAACAAAACACGACGGCGTTCCTGCACATCATTGGATTTGGCTTGGGTACGATTATGACTGGAATTCTTCATCGTGCAGTCAATCGACCAATTCGTAGTAACATAACTGGAATATATTACTCATTCGGCAGGGGCTTGGAAAATAATTCAGGATCAAGAGATATACTTTTTGAAGACGTTCGAAATTGCCCTCAGAAAGATGAACAGAAAATTGAGATACGTATCGGACATAATGTTCGCTTACTTTCGTCAGGACAAGTGCGGCGGCGCGGGAAACGGCGATTACCTCGGAGGTTTGCACGACTTGTTTAACCATTAACGTACGGGATCTTGTTTCGACGGGAACCTTACAATTTCCCTAGCAAGTTGACGGACCGTAAAACGAACACGTCCGTTGATAAAAAACCGTCTGTAAAAAACAGAAACGGACAGTTTTTTTATTACCGCTCCCTCCATTTTTGGCAATGGAACGCGGAAAAGGATCTTTTTCAATCAAAATTCCATTCCGTCCATTTCTAGATGCGAGAATTGAAACCGGACCAAACGAGCAGAATGGTCTTTTTTGTAACCAAGAATATTGAATTTTGATTGAAAAAAAAGTTCAATTTTGTTAAAGTTAGTTCATTCTTTTTCGTTTTTCGCAACAGAACTAAACGCTGTACCATCACTAAAGAGATACGTATCGTTTATCCATTTTATGCGGTCCGTTTTAATCTTTAACGGTCACACAACTTACATATGGTTGCCACGATGCAATTTTTGGACGATTCGAATAACAAGTTGATGTGCTAAAAAAATCTGAATAAAATCGTTGAACGACCTTACAGTTTTGTTTTTATATTAAAAAAGAATTTTTATTACAAGTATCCGTATGGTTTTCGTGCCTTGAAGAAGACATCGTTGTTTATTCTCGGTAAAAAGTCCTCTGTACTCGACGGGTTAGTTATATGTATATTTTACGTAAACTGTGCATGCAACGTGAAATCATAATTTTTGTTATTGTTTTTTTTGGTGCAACTCTCCATGCGCATGTACAACACTAGACATAAGAATACACTTTGCATTGAGAGAACCACACAGTAGGCTGTCAAGGGCCGCCGATGCCGATAAATTGTTGGTCGTCACTTATGCATGGGATGGCAACGCCTATCCAGGTAGGAAGACTTCGAAGTCACCAAATAAACGTCATAAATGGAATGAATGTCTCATTTTTACGAAACTTTATTCAGGCAACGAATATTGGTGCGGTTATTTGTCATCGAGCGGAGATCCCGCGGCAGCTTGCAGTACGCAGATTGCGGAATTGCACAATCCTTATGTAAATCCGCGGACCGGAGGTGCGAGTTTACACGTAGCATCGCCGGAGCACGGTCTTCTGCACATAGCTGACTATGCCAGGCTTCATCTACTCCCTTAGGTACGCTTGATCAATCATGTTTTTCTTCTTCGCCCTGGTGAAAATATTTGTCTGAAAAACTCTGAGCGGACCTATCCACTGGTTTTCAAAGATTTACAGACATTTTTCTCCGAGTCTTTCTGCTGTTCGCTAAGATAGCATTTTCATGCCACAAGTTGTAGCAGTCACAATTACCAGGGAAATCCCTCATATTCATCGGAAAAGTCTTTTTTTTCTAATAAAATACATAACGAGGATATACTCAATGTTTCTGAAATCTAGTCTTTCTATTTTCGCTAAATCGGTGAAAATTGGAATTGTCCAGTTATCCGGATAAATATTCATGACTATAGAATATTAGTCGACAGAAAAAAAAAACAAGATAATTCATAGTCATCGTAATAGAAAGGAGCGGGAAAAATACGACATTCTCAAAGCAATCATGCATATTTAAATTCCAAAAAATTGTCGACTTTTTCTGAAAAGCGTAAAGTTGTATTTTTACGACACGCAGTTGCTTTGGATCGTTGCAAGAAGTACATCATCTCGTCGGTCACCGTATTCAACAGCTATTAAGTATGATAACTTTCAGAAATTCAGAAAACCTTTTAGCGAATTTTGGGACACATTTACGAGACTTTCAGAAGAATGTTTTTATAAATCCGAGGAAATTTTGAGTCTAGTTCAAATTAATTTTCGGATATATCGAAGGAAATATCGAAACATCTTCAAAGAGAAGTTGAGACATTTTGGGAGAAATTTTCAAGTTACATTGAAAGAGATATATTGGCCAGAGCGTATTTAGGTAACGAGAAGACTTTTGTAACATTGCAGGATCGGTTTTGCCCACTGGGGGGCACTGCTCAGCGAAGAGCCTCGCGATCTCCGCGCTGCCAGAGGAGTCGCAGCGACGACGTCGATCAGCTGAGAAAATACACGGGTAGGCGAATCGAGGAGAGAAGAAACACGGATACAAGCCCCAATATCACTGGTCCACCACCGTCTCCGATCACGGTTACTCCGAGCAAGAGGCTTTACCCGCGACGAGGTCGTACGATTCCAAGTGGAAATGAAATTCCGTCGATGTGCAGAAGACGTCTCGAGGCGACGAGCGAACGAGTCATCAGCGTCGGAGCTGCTCCAGGAGCAGGTTCCTCGTCGGAATCAGCGAGATGGTCAACATGCGGCAACGATCCGTCGAGGCTTCCGCTTTCGCGAAGAAACAGCGCCGAGAAGAGATCCGAGAAGAGATCGATCGTCGAATCGTCGTCGCCTTCACCGAGGTCGAGATCGCAAGGGGGTCAACTTAAATTAACGTCGGCTCTGACGGAAAACGCTGATTCCGGTAAACAGCCCAAGCTCAAAGGCGACGATGACAATTATGTTTTCAATCGAACAGCCGTACCGATATTGAAAGATAAGCGCGACGGATCGTCGAACGATCGATCTCAGCGACTGAGTCAACGAATGCGCGAACTTTACGACTTCAAGACCGAGCACGACTGGCCGGAACAGCCCAGGTCACCAAAGTCATCGCAGTTCGGAACGAGCTCGACGACAAGGGCCAACAACGAAGGTGACGAAGAAATCCATCAGACACCCAGGCGCAGGTTGGGGCAAAAAATTGGAAAAAATTTGGAAAAACTCGCGGTTCTTAACAACAGTCAGGAACTCGAATTCCACGACAGGTCGAAAAACGAGGACTCTAGCTGGAGGATCGAAGGTTCATCAGGCAGAGAAGAACGCGCACCGCCGCGGTCGATGAGATCTTACGAAGCCAAGACGGAGAATAATACGGTGATGCGTCGGAGACGTATCCGTTCGGACGACTATGACGAGAGGGGAACGGGAGGCTGCGGGATCGTCCCGAGAAGAATTTCGGAGGAGCGGATCCGTCTTATCAGCAATACGGAGACCGACGACGTCTTTGCCGCTGCGTCCTCGAGCGCCACCACGCCGCGCTCCAGTTACGCATCGGTTTTTAAAAGAAACTCCCGAACTAGCGACGTCAGTTACGCGACCATCGCCACGAAAGGTACTACATGCGTCGACTCCAATGCCAATTCGACGAATATCGAGGAAGCACCATTCGCCTCGAAAAATACCAAGAGCGCAAATGCGACAGCCGCAACAACGATCCTCGAACCTAAGAGAAAGAGAGACAGCACGAGATACAAAGTCTATCTCACATGAGCACTACATAGCACGGAAATATTTTTCAAAGGTCTTATGAAAATATTTTCTTTCGAAATATCGAAAATATTAGATCGTAATCAAATAAATATATTTGAAAAGTTTTTGATATTTTATTTGCGAAACGTTTCTAATGTTTTATTTGTGGAATTTTGTAAAAACATTCCACGAATAAATTTCTATTGAAGAAGAATACTTTCATGTCCGCTGATAAATATTGCGTTGAAATTTTTTTTCGATATGCCAAAGATTGCATTGATTGTCCAATTTCCATATACACATTGAATTAAACATGTGAAACATTAAATTAAAAATCTTTCAAAATTGTTTAAGTATGTTACTAAAACATTTGCCAAACGTTTCATTGCAGAATCTTGATAGAATATTCAAAAATATTGTTTTCATATATTTCATAAACATTTCGCAAGACCTGAAAAATATAGAAAATATTTGTTAAATTATGAAAAAATATTTCGTGCTATACCGAGTGTTTCTAACACCGCGCATAGATCTGTACCACTGTAGCTTCTGAAGTGAAAAAAAACAAAAGCAATCACAATAACAACAGCAACAAAATCATTAAGTATTTCCGAAAGATTCGATCCATCGTTGTTGAATTACAATTGTCATAGACTACACGGTCGATCCTGTATCGTCCGGAACAGTTTCTTTATCTTTACGAGTAATGTCACATGCCCTTGATAAAACCGTTTAATAAATTGAAGAGCAGCACCATGGCGTATAATGTATATGTAATATAATACCATATTCTACTACCAATAGCAATAAAGTGTAATAGTTATGTCATAAAGTCACTCCGTATGGCCCGCTAAATGTTCAGCGGGGACGAAGGAGGTTGTTACTATGAAAGTCAAACACTCACTGTACGAGTTTTTTTCCCTAAGCGTAAGAGATATTTACAATTGAAGTTGGCATCGTTTGTTCTCCACCCGCCGGTAACTAATCTTCATCGAGTACCAAGCTTTCGAAAAATATTTGTTAAACATGAGATTCAAAGAAGAAATCAATCTGATATACATTTCGATGAAAGTTCACAATTATTTTCTTCTCGTTGAGAATCAAACCTTCGTGCGCGGAATGTTTGTTCGACGAGGACCTCGCGTTTCCAAGTCGCAACCTTTGAACGATTCGAATAACAAGTTGATGGGCAAAAAAAATCTGTAAAAATGCACAGACGTAACTCGAAGAGTTTTTTTTTTAAATAAAGTGAATAAAAAGTCATTGAGAAAATTGGTATCGTTTCTGTGCTTGGAAGAAGGCCATTGTCGTTTGCTCTAGGCAAAAAGTCTCGAGTATCCGAAGGCGAGAAAGAAAAGAGACGAGTAAACTGCAACAAATTGACAAATAAACTACGGAGACTTGGAACGGTTCCTGTCGTTTCGACAGCGCTTCGGTTCCGTCGATGGTCCCTTAGCGTAGGACAACCGAATTCTCCTTCTGGATCCACCGACACCGTTGGCCGATATTGTACTCTTGCATTCCGATATTCCGCCGTTTGGCGAACCGACATCCTGCTCATCGTCCCGCATATGCTCGAGCTTGAACATTCTCGGTTCCGCACAGTCTGATTGTATGCCGTTTCGCCAACTCTTCTCACTGGAGGCGCTCCTCGAGTGATCGTTCATCGCGTAACGCGTACAACCCGAGAAGCCCAGCAAAGATAATTGCGACGATTTGATCGGATGATTAAGAGGATTCGCCGGCGCTCGGTTGTCCGAGCCGGTGGCGATTCCTCTGTTGTTACCGTTGCTGCTGTTGTCGATGGCGACACCAGGCGTCGTTCCGACAGTTGAGAAGTCGTTTTGCGATTGGGCCGAGGCGGAGACGCTTTTCGCGACCGAGACGATCCCGTTCGATCGTACAGGAGCGATTATTGCCAGATCGTTGCCGTTTTTGTCACAAGAATTATTGTGGACTCGACTCGGAGCGGACTGGTAACGACGGTCTGTCGAGTTTACTATTCCAAAGCTCCCTCGCTGTATCGTTTCGGCCGAGGTTCCTAACGTTCGTCCGGTGTATACAGCGTCGCTCAATTTTTCAGGCTCCTGCTTCAACGACTTTCGAGATTGGGCGCAAGACAATTTCTCGTTTGACATAATCGGGCGAGGCTCGGGCTTGAGACGGATGTGTTGTTGCGACTGCTGCTGTTGTCCGTTGAGGTCTTGGGCATTTTGCCAGTCGAGAACATTGCTCAACAGTCTTATGTATCTTGAAAACAAAAAACAAAATGTAAATTTTGTATTAACGACGCTGAAGAAGCTAGACCGTGTAGATTTCTAGTATTTTCGGGCAGCGTGAATTGTCGCGGTAATTGCCATCGAGAAAACTCGGTGGTTTACATAATGAAAAAATGATATAGTAAATGGAACAATACTGATTTTCCACTATCAAAGTTATTTTCCAGGTAAACATTACCTTATAGTTACAAAAATTACAACAATGGTTGCTACTATAATTATAGTTTGAAAAAATTGAATCTCTACTGTCCAAGACTAATGGAAGGTATAAATACTCGACCCTCTCCAAAAAAGTTTTAATTTCACCACAATTCACGAATACTCACGAGGGTTTTTTGTAATTTTTTCAGAATCGTTGTACTGTACTTTTTTTTTTGAGTTATCGAAAAATGAGAAATTCTCCATCTTAAAAACTATTAGTCGTACGAAAAAATGTTTGAGACATGAAAGTTGCAGCTGCAAATGACCTTTCAAACACACAATTTCGTTGATCTTTCAACGTAATAAACATCTCTTTCTATGAAAAACAAACAATAATATTTGCCTTACAGTAATACGAAATTTTTTACTTTTCTTGAAGATATCCAGAATATAGTCTCAAGTGTATGGAACGATCTAATATTCTAAAAGATATTTATTAGTTTCCACTGATATTAATAGAAATCATCATCCTGTCCACCATTAAGGAAAGTGAAAAATTGAATGGAAAAAGGCTCTGGGCGGAAATCAACAAAGTATAAACAGAGTACTTTGATCCAGTAAATCCATCTTAAAAGCAGCATAGCGATCAAATTGGCATCTCTCTCATCCGAATAAAAATATGCGATCACTCTATACACTTGTGAGTACATTCGGGAATTAAAAAAATCAAACATAATATATTGTCTAAGCAAATATTTTTGTCTATTTTTTATAGCGACGATCATTGCATTCAAAAAGATCTGGAGAATGTTGTGAAAATTTCTTTTGAAACTGCAACTTTAATATATGAAACTTTTTTTCGTGTGATCATAGTTATTAAGAAATAGGATTTTTTTTTAAAGATCAATTCCTCGATATTTTCCAAAGATACAATGCAAAAATTGTGCAAGAGATAAGAAAAACCTCTCGATAACAATGATTAATCGTAGAGAAGTTACAACGTTCTTAAGAGAGGTTCGAGATTTAACCGTTTGGAATCCAGTAGATTACGTCGTGAGATTTCTTCCCTAGCGACAATTTTTCATAGGACAAAATACTAACCTTTTCTCAGTGTATTGCCGAAACGTAACCGCACAAATCACTGGTAAAACCACAAGCCCAGCGAGCTCAAAAATTCGACACGTGCTTGCAATTTAGTAGCTTTTTAAATAACCACTATCCAGACCGTCGGATTAATTTCGAGCGAGCCTGCAACACGCTGTTTTTGTCCACCACCCAAGTAAACTGGCGTTATATTGTACAAATCAGCGTACAAACACTTATTTGGATGAGCTCGAAGTAAGCTCTCGAGCACTCGTTTTCGGTATCACTTTCAAACCACTGTTGAATTCTTCGTTGAGGGCGTCGTGGACACCGTCGTCGGATTTGGGATTTTCCCTGCAACGGTTATTCGAATCTCTGTAGATCTTAGGAGTTAACGAGATTATCCGTCATAAAGTTTTTGCACCATTACCACCTGCAAGCTCGCTCGAGTTCACTGGAACGGTAGTTTGAATCGTGGTTATTTAAAAAACCCACTACATCATGAGTTTCCCTTGGAGCTTTGGGGTCCGCTGGAGCCGTGATTTTCGTCGTGGTTCGGTCAATCGAGTCGTGACAATAAACCACCGTACTTTTTTTTAGTCGTTCGCTCGGTGGACGAATCAGTTTGATGTATTTACTCACCTGATCGCTATTCGGAGTATCTCGTTTTTGGATAGTTTCTTATCGGGCGGATGGGTCGGCACGAGTTTCCGCAGCTCGGCGAACGCGCCGCTGACGTTCTGCTGTCGCCATCGTTCGCGACTGTTCGTGAAGAGTTTTCTCACCCCGACGTTGCAACCGATCTGCGAACCGGAAGTCGGCGATCCCAGACGATCGATCGTCGAATGCGAAACGTCATCCGGCTGCGTTAAATGTTGAGATTGAAAATATTTGAAGAAAACCAATAATCGAACAGACCGCGGCAAAAGAAGAGCCATTGGAACATAAAAGTGAAGACATTACCAAAACGGCCCGATCTCTTCGTCTTTGCTTGTAGGAGTGCGAAGTATTATCCGGATCCGCCTCGTCGTCGGTGTCGTGAGAGTAAAATTCGTCGGAGAATATGCCAGCGTCCTCCTCGGTGTCGCGGGTCGTTTCCGGTGAGTCGCCGGGATCCTCGCCGAGGTCCGCGCCATCGGACACGAGCGATTCCGCTGGCGAACGATCCTCGGCCTCGGAGGCCGGCCAGCGCGACGCGTTACTCCGGCTACTCGCGTACGTAAGCATAGGCTGCATAAAAACACCACGGTGAGAGACAAATCGCATGGGTAAAAGCCTCGCGGCAAATCGCTCGCTCTATCGTGTGCGTTCGCTTCGTCCTTATCTCAAGAGGAAATACATATCGTGTGTGTAGTGCGTATGTCGGCGGACTCTATTATTATTATTTGGGTCTCGGCGTTGAGCCGTCCATACCGGAGTGTCCCTGACATTCGCCTCGTTACATGTCGTACACGTCAGGCTTATCTCCTCTTTCACCGACGCTCTCCTTAACGTGGTCGTTTACGCGCATACATTTTTATTTATTTACCAAGTCGATTGTGCGATTGACAAATTTATTTCTCCGGGTCATAGACAACAATACGTTGAAATCTTACCATCTTCCGGTTACGACGGAAGCGCGTATTATCGAACAGTCGTCCTTGCTCTCGGTGACGATAACGCGAGCCGTGATAATCTTCGAAAAAATATGTAAAAAATTTGGGAAAAAAAAAACAAAAAGAGTCTAACGGGCACTCGATCGCGTCGACATAATTTCACTGTGCCCGCTCGATATATCACTGCGTCCCGAATCAATGAAACTATCGCGGGACGACCGCTTCGTTCGCGTCTTACGGAGCAAATAGTAGAGTTTGGGAAGTCGGTCGACGCGTAGCGAACCCGACATAAATGAATTTTCGCGAAAGCAGTCTAGGCGGAGCAGCCTCAGCGTCGTGGGTGGAGCTTGCCTGAGTCCCGGAGGTCCTGCTCGCATCGGCTGCTCCCCCCGATCTACGACCCGCGGCTTTCCCCTACTTCTCCCCTTGTCATTCGCTCCCACACTTCCACCTGGCGCGTCCCTATACAGCTTCCTTATCTCGCTTGTTCTATTACTCGCGAGTGGACCTCTTTCCACCGCTATCTCCGCATATCCGCGTACTTACTCATTCGTATTGTTGTCTACTTCGATGCTTTTCGCTCCTAAAAATAAAGATAATTCACTTCTTTTTTTAACGTATCTTACTCGAAATAGGATATCCCTCGATTCGACACGCCGCAATTTTCACCGACTGCATACAAAATGTCTCGACAGCACTGTTTCAAATGTTATGAAATTTCGAAATTTGCTATGTTAAATTCGAATTCGCGTACATTCTATTTGAATTTTTATCATTCGATCTCATGTGCAATTGGTGTATATTAAAATTACCAGTGACGACATTGAAAATTAAGACATCCGCATATGAAAATTCTGTTGTTACAAATATTATACAAAAAATATTGTTTTCGATATCCCAGTAATACAATATTCTTACGCGTGTGTCAATTAAATTTTGTACAATGTATATCCGTGAAATTTTATATAAATCGTATGACTTTGAAATGAGAAATTTTTAACAGTTTTTCTTTTTCTTCTATTTTTTTGCTTCCTCGGATAAAGGTTTTTTTTTTGTTAATTGTATGTTTTTGGAATTTTCATGAAAACGTGAAAAGTTCTATTGAGATAAAATTTTCAAATCCGTGCGTGTGCGTGAGCGTCTAAAAAAATTAAAGCACCATTATTCAAGAACGCTTTGACCGATGAAGCTGAAATTTCGTACGGAGCATTTGTGTCTAATAATCGATACTTTTTCTTTGTTTTATTAAACAATCTGCACTCGATTTCCCTTAGCACTGGAATGTTTATTTTGTACAAAATTTTTGTACGTATTTCAGCCTTTCCAGCCATCGTGTAAATCAAAGATTGCTACATTCGTATTACTGCCTCATAAAAATTGAAAATGAACATGTTCATATCGTTTTCTCCCGATATTCCCGTATTCGCAAAGCCTCCTCGATAACGTTGCCAAAAATACAGAAAAATGATTTCTCATGGAACAACCTTCGCGAATACAGTAAATAGCGATACTCAAATTAAACTTTTTTCTCGATTCACGAAATGGCGTTCCGTCGCAACTCACATCACACATAAAAGGAAACAAAAAAAAAAGGAAAAAAATGCGATGCAATCGTTCTCGCGGAGGCGAATCAATAGGATACGCCGAGGTGATAAAATTCGAATTAGCCTCCGAGGATCCCCCGAGCAAAGTTGCGATAGGGTGGGGGGATTAAAAAAGCGGAAGGCGAAAGGCAGCTACTCGTCATCGGCGGATAAATATGCATTAGGGTAGAAAATCGGATGAAGGGCGGTAATAGAATACTGTAACCGCATCGACAGACACCCCCTTGCCCCCCTTCCTACCCCCTTTCCTCCATCGTCGTCAAGTGGGACTTTGTTTGGCGTTAGTTTTAGATTATAACTAACGCCTGCGCGCCGTCGACCGGTATTTCTCTCCCTATCGGTCGCGTGCCGCTATACGAATAGCACCTCCCCCAGTTATTGTGACACTTGGAATCTGCTTTAATCGCTCACGTATATCTACCGATCAAGTATGTTCATTCGAGCGCAATTACCGGCCAATCTGCGTGAGAGTTCGATGCTTCCGTATGTATCCGATCTATCCCCGATAGAAATCCCCTGCAAGACTCAGGAAAAAAAAAACGGTCGAGTCAACGCGCGAATAAAAACTTGGTTCTCGTCTCGAGCGGGGCGCTGGTTAAAGTCGAGCACAGGCCGACACGTGCCCTCTCGCATTCGAGTCGGTCGAATCCCCGGGCAATCCCCGGCAGTTCCGAGTAAACCCTGTTATTGAAATATTAGCGGGGTGATTTTTAACGTTTTCTAAAAGTAGCTGTACAATCGAAATAACGATCTATTTGTGGTTCTGATAGACGCGGCAATATTGGAATGATGTCGAAATAAATAAATCGATGGAGAAGCTAGTGCTACGTACAAACGAGAACTATTCCACGGCTCTGTGAATGGGTTTTGACGCTTATGCCAGTGAATCGGTTAGGGCTACCTATATACTTACATAAAGTGTTCCATACAGTTCGACGAAGCCCCCCAAATTTTTATTCCGATATTCAGGGGAGATCCGCCTACTTTATGACATTTTTTTTTCTTTTATGAGCATGCAATAACAGTTAAAAAAATTTAATCTTTATGACGGATATCGCCTTTACAATGAAAATGTATTATCATAATAAGTCGTAAGTGAAAAAGCTTGAGACCCTGACTAGCTGCGAAAATTTACAACGCTTCACTTAAAACTTGCGCATGACTAGTCGCCACCATTTATTTCGTTACTCAATCGTTTTATTTTATTTTGTTAAATTCGATTAACGTAACTACTTAGTGAAAAACATGTTATTTCTTAGTAAAATGAAAAAACGATTATATAGCAAAATCTTGGCAGCTGGACATGGCGACAAAATTGATCGGAAACGATGCCTTTATTCACAACGTGGAGTATCTATGGAAAAACATCGAATTTTTTCTACAAATACAGTGTCAATACATATAAGGGCCTGTCCTTATAGTTCTCTGCGTCGCAAGGTTTACTTGATCGTTTTATTTTACTTTGTTGAATTCGATTAACGTAACGACTTAGTGAAAAACATGTTATTTCTTAGTAAAATGAAAAAACGATTATATAGCAAAATCTTGGCAGCTGGACATGGTGACAAAATTGATCGGAAACGATGCTTTTTACAACGTGGAGTTCTATAGAAAAAAATCGGATTTTTTGTTACAAATACACTGTCCATAAATATATCGGTCTGCCCTTATAGTTCTCTGCTTCACAAGGTAGCCGTCTCACCCCTGTAGCGGTTTCCCACACATTACGGCGATGCAAACCGCACGTCGCTACGGGGGAGAACGATCGTGACGATGAATAGAAAATAGAGCTCCCGCCATGCAAGATTAAAAAAAATAAACAATAATAATAATAATGACGATGTTTGGTCGACGAACGATATTACGAGAACACGGTGGAGCGAATGGTCGATGGGAATGCAATTGATAAAAACATAAAACATGGCAGCTCGGGAATATCACATCGACGAAAGAAGCAGCGTCGTTACGACGTTGTATAGGTGCGCGAGCAGCATCCGAGCAATGCTCGCTCACACTATACTTCGTCTCGTTGCGGTCCGCGCTATAGTACCAACCTCGTTCCAACTGTCAGCGGCTCAGCTCAAACCAATTTCCCTTATCGCAACTAACCAGCGACGGGCACCATCACACTAGCTAAACGAATTTCATCGTGCTATATATGTTATAATAGATTTTTTTTATTTCGCCGTTCCCTTTTACTTACTAATTTATAATAATCGATCTGATGTAGTTTAATACTGTTTTATTTAATCGTAATTTCTGCATTGATTCTTTTGTACGGGTACTCCGACCGATTGAGCACGCAGTATTTTTGAAACATTTTATAAAGTTTTTAAATTTATGTCATTTTGGAAAATGTTTCTGAATACACGAAAACGGTTTTTCGTTAATTAAAATAAAGGTTTCTCAAATATTTTCAAAATGTACTTACACTTACAATACCACTGAATAGTGATTTTATTTTGTTTAACTGGAATATTTCGACGATCGTTTCCGTGTTAATGCGAGGGTGTATTTGCAAATTGGACTGGTGATGCAACCTTTGACATTTTGCTGTATTGCTTTACGAAAGCTTCGCGAACCGTTCCATATACCAGACTTATGACCGGACAAACGAATGTTGTCATAATCTTTTTAAAAATTGAAAAAAAATGTTAATATCGGTAAAATATCAAAATGTACTTTAAAAAACATATTTGTAGAATCTTTCAAAAATATTTCGTACTAGGTAGGTCCGGTTCTGCTCTGAGCGAACATCAAGTTCTAGAGACAAATAATAAACAATAATAATAATAAAAGTAATATTAAAGTCGCAGCATACTAGAGGAAATATAGATGTTTAAGTGAAAACTTTCGTTTAGACGCCAAAAGAAGTCCATGAAAATATGAGCCCTTTATTTAAAAATGAAAGTTGTGCGCTCTGCACTTTTCGATTTCCCATAAGAATAACACAGGAAAAAAGTTTTTTTTTTTACTTTTGATTACTATTTTTAATGAATGGGGACTCATACTGTCATGCTGATGAAACATTTTTGTAGAAAATTTAACGCTCTACAAAAAAGCTATGAGGTCATTTTTCCATTAGTCAACTGAGTCAAAAGTTATTTAAAGTTAAAGTTGAAGTTATTCAAAATTTAGCCATTTTCAAAATAATTTGGTATAAATATTGATTATTTTAAATGAAATTTCTCAGAATACTTGAAACGATTTATGTACGATTGTAAACTTTTAATTTGAGATATTTTGTTATTGAAAATTTGTGTCCATCGTTCCTTCAAAATCAATTTCTTTTTGACTTTGTTATTCGAATAATACTATTGAATTTTTATTAATTTTAATAAATAATAAAAACATGGATTTATCAAAAATAATGTTTTCTTAATTGGTCATAAGTCATAATTCATAAGGAGATAATTTAAATATGTATAAGTTTTAGATTATTATTAGAATAAAGGACTGTTATATTGCATGGCTTAAGCGCAAAAAGCGTAGGTATGTTCTACTTTCGCCTTATTCCGTTACACTCTGAGAGCTTAGATATGAACTTTCAGTTTCTTTTGATATCATTATACTTATAAAGGTCACGGTATTGTAACGAATACGGTCAAATTTAGAATTACTTCAACTTTGACTTTAAATACCTTTTGACTGAGTTGACTAATCGAAAAATGACTTCAGACCTTTTTGTAGAGCGTTCAATTCTTTACAAAAATGTTTCAACGGCATGACAGTACGAGTCCCCATTCATTGCAGATGATAACCAGAAATTAGAAAAAAATTTTATCCATGTGTTATTCTTATGGGAAATCGAAAAGTGCAGTGCGGACAACTTCAATTTCAAAATTAAGGACTCATATTTTCAGGGAATTAATATTTTGGCATTTAAACGAAAGTTTTGAGCTAGGTCCAAGGGAATATTTTTTTTTACACGCACTAATATATAAATATAAATATATATATATGTATATATATATGACAAGGATAAATTTCAGAGCAAAGTGAATACCCATAGTAGCGCCTGCGTCGATTCTTTCTCCGAACTGTGTGCTACCGGATAGTACATTGCGTTTAATATTAACGGACAAGGGGGTTCCACGAAAGAGCGAGAGTGTTCGGTGCTGATAAGGTAAGCCCCGCCTACGAACCCCCTGACGGCGTTCAGACCCGTTGGCCTATCGCAGGGTCACTTGTTGGCGGGTAGCGAAACGTTTCGCGTACCGCGCCCACCTCTCTCTCTCTCTCTCTCTCTTTCCCTCTCTCTCTCTCTCCCTCTCTCTCTCTCTCTCTCTCTCCCTCTCTCTCTCTCTCTCTCTCTCTCTCTCTCTCTCTCTCTCTCTCTCTCCCTCTCTCTCTCGCGTCCACGCTTCACGGCCAACAAGATTTAATATTACTATTGTTATTATGGATTAAAAAGGACAAATCGACGCCGGTCGGAGGATTAATTTTGAAGGTGCCGCGAGACAGCCTTATCTTCACGGAGCTTTTATCGGGACAGCACTTTTACGAAAGACGATGGAATACCGTCGATAGTTTAAATTTGTCAGGTTAATTCCCAGGGATTTTCATGAATTCAAAAAACATCATAAAAAGGGGTGCTTAATATACATTAGACTGGGCCAAAAAAATTAAACCATTATAAAATCTTAACGGTACTCTCAAAATATTTTTTTTGATGGCAAAAAAAAATTTTCCTAAAAGTTTGAACCCTCAATAATAATATTAAGTGGTGCATCATTGCAGTTATTAATTTTTCTACGCCCGCTGCGTTTTTTATATAAAATTCGGACTTAGTCAATTAAAACAAAAATCTCATTTCCTATCCTTGTAGAAAATTAAATTCCCCACAAAAAAGCTCGCTTAGTAAATTTTCGCAAAGACGAGGTCATTCCTTGTAATCGAGCCTTGAACCTTTGTATACTTTTCCAAGTTTCACTGTGTATTCGGAATTTCCAAAATAACCTTAAATGTCAATATTGTTTCAAGACCAAGGATTATTCTTAAGGGAAATTTAGTGTTCTACAGAGAAGGTCTCTCAATATTTTTCGATAAACTCACTCCTTTTAAAGTTATTCGATGTTAATGGTCATTTATAAAGTATTTAGAAATTAACGTTAACCAATGTTTAGGGCTCGGTTACAAGAAATCGGCTCGCCTTACAAAAATGTACTAAGAGAGCTTTTTTGCGGGAATTTAATTTTCTACGAGGATAAGAGATGAAAAATTTGTCTTAATTGACTAAGTCCGAATTTTATGTAAACAACGCGGCAACTGTTGAAAGATCAATAACTACAACGATGCACCATTTCATATTATTATTAAGGGCTCAAACTTTCAGGTACATTTTTTTTGTCATCATGAACAATATTTTCAGAGTACCGTTAAGAAAGAAAATTGTTCAATTGTTTTGACACAGTCTAATATGCATATACATGGGTCATTCCATACCAAATCGACAAATTTTTTACCTAAGCCCCTTCGATGTCGCTAAACATTTTCTATCATTTTCTACCCCCCGAAAAACATTTTTCAGAATTGAAAAAAAAAAATTCCGACTCAAAAAAAGTTTCAAATTTTATAAAAAAGCGGATTTTTTTTTATTTACCGTTTGGGACCTTTTTTTAATTTTTGTTTTTAAATGTCGTTTAAGAAATATAATATGAACAAAATTTCAGAAGCCCAGATATATGAAATATTTTTGTTTTTACCGACTGTTTTTTTTTTAGATCTAAAAAACTGTAACTCATTCTGCAATGATGCCTGCTAGTTTCAAGATGCGATGAAAATTGCTTCCAATTTTTTGTTTTGTTTAAAAAAAAAATTTCTTGATTCTGGCATATTTTACATAACTTTGCATAATTTTTTTTAAATTTCCTCGTATAATCTCTAAAGTTGAAGAATCAAATTTGATTAAAAAATTTTAGGTGGTTATCGTCCAGAAAACCGTTATTTTTTTCAGAAAAGTAAAAGAAAAACAAGTCAATTCATACCCTTAAATAAATTATTGGTTTCATCTTAACGTTTTTGAATGATAAAATAACGATTTTTTGGACGATAATCACTAAAAATTCTAAAATCAAATTCGATTCTTCAACTTTAGAGATTAAACAAAGAAATCAAAAAAACTTTAGCAAAGTTATATAAAATATGCCAAGATTAGTAAAAAATGTTTTCAACCAAAAGCAAAAATTATACGCAATTGTCATTACATCTTGAAATTAGCAGGGATCATTACAGAATGAGTTAAAGTTTTTTTAGAATCAAAACAGAAAAAGGTCGGACTTTAAGAAAATTACGTTTTTTTTCGAAAAAACTAAAACATCCATGTGTGGGCTTCTGAAAGTGTTTTCATATTTTATTGCTTAAACGACATTTAAAAACAAAAATGAAAAAAAAAGGTCCCAACCGGTCAATTTTTAAAAAAGTTCTAGCATTAAAAAAAAACAGAAAGAACATTTTTTCATCTTCTGGAAAATGACTTCGGGGGGTAAAAAATTTTTCGCGAAATCGAAGCGGGTCAGGTACAAAATTTGTCGATTTGGTATGGAATGACCAATATATATATATAGTCATAGGCCGAGCATATACATAACGCGCGTATTGTTTGACTGCGAATATTATCAACTCTTTAAGTACCGGCGACTTTTCGCCGATCGCAAAAGAACGTGCTTTCTGTTATGGTAGTACTAGAGAATTGAAAAAAAATTATGAACACTTCTCAAAGGGATGAGAACCTGGAAAATATGAAGCGGATGAAAATTGCTATAAATATTAATCTTGCATAATAATAATTTCAAAGTGTTATTAACGACTGAATGAGAAAAATTGTTCAACAAATCCCCCGACAACTCAACTTTTTTCACTTAAAAACAATTTATTAATCTTTTTGAATTGAGGTTAAAATTACTTGAAATTCCGAATGAACTCAGACGTATTCAGAAAAAGTAACAAATCGTTTTCATTTCCAAAAAAGGTACGATTTCGGGTGATTGGTTGGAATTTTTTTTTTTTTCGTTGATTTGTTAATAACTTTTTGGCATGATTTTATAGAATACAAAATCAATTTTTTCTGTGCCTTCCACGTATGTAGTTGATTTTTGTCGGTTTTTTATCTCATCGACAAGTGTTTCCAATTCCTCTTTCAATTATCTCTAAATTTGTGTGGCTATCGATACAGATGTTCATGCACGTCTGTAAATCTTTGCAGATTTTCATGGTACATTAATGTGTTGTACGAATGATTCGATGGTTGCGTCTCGGAAATTTCTAGGTTCTCGTTGAACAAGCACCTATGTGACAAGGATTGAAGACAAACACGAGACTAAACATTTTTTCGAAAACCCGGCCAAGATTCATGTAATCTCGTCGATCGATAATCCGCAAGTCTATCGTTCATCACATCGAGTCTTTCCGGTCAACTATTCACTATAGTTACTCTTGATTAATCCTCAACTCTACCGTAAAAGTGAGGAATACCCAATCCGGTCAGCACTCGAATCAATGATATACGGACCGGGCCATACGCACTACTTTTATCCTATATTTTTTACAATCACTGTACTCATAACTGTGATATGGTGCAAGACGATTTAATGAAATTAACGTTAATGGCGTCAATGAAAAGCGAATAGCAATATCAGTAAAGGTACGGTTATGATGCATATAAGATAGACGGAGGTTCTTGGCTCGCACGTCGAAACGACAACGTATTCTTCGTTCCACTGCGAGTCGTTTCCGGTAATCGGCAGCTCAAGAACGGTTCTCTCCTGGCTGAAGAAATCGAACGGCAAAGCGCACTCGCGCGTGCTGTTCCTGCACACGTGCACCGGGTCGGATGTGTCGTACATGGTTTTTATCAAGTCGAATTGTATCCTGATGTAATTCGGCTGAATCTCGTTCTCCGAATTGAAAACGAAGAAATAATATCCATCTATCGGTACTCTGATTAAAGAAGGTAGTTATCGATTAATATATATATACGTAAAATTGCATAAATCTTCGAAATTAAAAAGAAAAAAAAAACTTTATAGTGTCTATCGATGAGGAATCAATATTTTCTAAAGACCTTAGAAAAGTCTAGACACATGTTTGTTCTAAGAATATCAAAGACCGTAAACTTGCCTGTACGTTATTGTGTTTGCGACCGATGCGCTCGTGTGTTCCGCCTCTAATTTCGGCGAGCATCGCCGATGCGGAGTCAATGGCAAGTTGAGTATCAGTCCTTTGCACTCCAACAATCGCTCCTCGGAACTGCTAAACGAGCTCCAAAATTCGGAGTTGCTTCTGTCGTTCAGAGTCGTTTCGTTGACGGTTCCTCGATCTTGGGCGAGTCCATCGGGATACAAGTCCTCCTTCAATAAAAATATTAATATCGTTGACAAGGGCCGCTCACTACGATGTACGATATTTTGTTTTGCGAATGATTCACCTGAACTATTAAGCCGTTTCCGAAATTAAAACAGAACTGTTTCTGAAATTATGCTCACCCAAAGATTCTATACGGCCATTTCTCAACATCAAGACGCCAAAAGTTGGGCTTTTCATCCAGAATAGCAAAAGAGAGTATAGCAAAACAAATAATTATCGACAATTCTTATTCGGATTAGGAGACTCGAAAGGTGATAAGGGTGGACTGGACGAACCTCTTCGACAGCCGCGTCTTCCTCTTGAGCAACATCGTCAACGAGTAAGTTGTGAAATGCCGTACCAAGTACCGATTGCCTCCTGAACCGTTTTTTATCATTGGCCGACAAATCCATATTGGTTATCACAGGACTGAGCATTGATTTCAACAGACGTGCCTCGGCATCTTCTCGATCAATTTCATCGGCAAGCTTTTCCAATATCGCTTTACCTCGCTCTCCCAACGACTTCAATTTCTTCAAAACTTCCCCGAATTTTTTTGCCGACTTTGCCGACATCGTGGTGTCGGTAGTTTTAGGAATTGATGAGGTCTGTGCGGATTGGACTCTCTCGGTCGTACCAGTCGACGCGTACTCGTTCGTTGTCTCCTTCGGGCCGGATACGACGAAATTCGGCGGTGGATCAATATTGGCCCTTTCTTTGTAAACACCTTCGTAATGATGATGAGGATTTTCCTTCTGCTTCTTCTTCGTATCGATTGTTTTGACGAACAAGGTTGTGAGAAGCTGTCGCATGGCCTTCGCGTCAAGCTCGTGACTAGCGTAGTTGAAAGAAGTCGACCCTGAAGACGGCAACGTTCCATTGGGATGTCTGGGTGCGTTACTCTTCTCGTGAAACCGGACTTCCTGTCGCGCTCTCTTCATATTTTCTGGTACATTGCTTCGCCCACTGTCCTATATATTATTTATTTATTTAGTTATTAAGTAATTATGTATTTATTAATACTACGTAAATTATTTATTGTTCAGCATTATATTGTTTATTGATTACGGGCTGGATCCGATTACGTGACGATCGGCAGACCCACACGGTCAAAAATAATTATAGACACTGATTCATTGATTTCCCGTGTCATTGACAATATTAGTTTGTAACTTTTTTATATAACTCCCCGGATCGAAAAATTAACAAATAAAAAATTGTGGACCTTTGTGGACAATAAATTGTAGTAAAGAGTACAAACTTTTTTTACTGTGTAACGTCAAAATGTACAATAACAGTTGTGTCTCTTTACAGATGATAATATGTTTTACCCACTGAATACGTATCGAAAATACAGAAAGAATTGCAGATGGCTAATCAAACTGGCAAAAATTAAAGCACACGAGTAATTTTCAATTACCTGATAACCGTGGTTTAAACATCTAATTTGAAACAGTATTCACGATACTCGGCAATCCAATTTATAATACTTTATTTTTCATCGTCTGTAAACTCATTTTTGTTTCCCTTGCGCATGATATACCGACCTTGGAGAGACGGAGGTGGAAATCGACAGCGGTACTGTTAAGCAAACCCTGTTCTTCGGCTACTTGGACGAGCTCCTCGAGTTCCTCGCTGCTGTCGTCGCCGATAAAGGCGCACTCGTGCAAATGCTTGTGCCCTCGTATTATGGTGAGCGATGCACCCGGCCATCTGGGCAAGAAATCGAGTGAGTGCAGAAACAATTATTATTATTAACATAATTTTGCACAGCGGATCGTCTAATTAAGAACTTACGCCACAATAAATGGGTAAAACACACATGTATATTGGGTGACTTTCTTCTCCGTTTACATAAGCCTCATCAATTGAATTTCTTTAGGGCAAAAGGCGAATATATTGAAAAATTTTTTGGAATTTTTTCATTTATTTTCAATGTTCTTATGGATTGTTTTATCATTGTCGTAAGTATTTCTTCAAGTTCCTTTTCGGGGTTAACTTGCCGTTCGATCAAAAACAAACGACAAAAATGTTGTTTCTCAACAAATTATACTTACCACAGTCCTTGAGGAGGAAAAAAAAATTGGCTATATAGCGGCCAATTGGACGAAGTCGATTCTTACTCTTTTTCAACACTAAAGCATTTCAGAAAAAGTCTATTACTCCCTTTGAAATACGGCTAAACAATCCGTCGAATAAAAATCTTTTTTCTGAACCAACGTCGTAGTTAACTTGGAGGGAAAACTGCTGGCCGACTCAGATTTAGCGTGAAAGAATATAAGAACACACCGGCCTTGCGGATGTGTTCAAAATAGATATCTAATCTGTGCTTGGCACGACAAAATACATAGAATTATGTATTCAAAATTTGGTTCTTCAATCTTTCGGTCTGAACTCGAGACGTCTGAATGACCCCGCTTTAGCTAATGCTTTGAACTCCGTTGAATGCATTATCTTGTGTAGTTCTTGCTGTGGAACATCATAGGCGCCTACGTTTTTCCGACATCCCATCGGAAAGCATAGAAATTGCTGTTTTCAAAAAGACAAAATCACTAACTTTTGCAATGTATGCTGTATAAATGAGCGATAAACATTTTCTTCGGTCGTCACTTATGGGCCGTATTTCATTTATTTTTTCACTCCGATTACGAATCTGATAATTATATTGGTCATAAATGAATATTTTATGTGTCTAAAGCAAGATATTAATTTTTAATGAAATTCGTAAAATTCAAATTGAGATTAAATTGAAACATTTTCATCGGTTCTCTTGAAATTTCAATGGGTTCTTCGGGTCATCATATTACAACTGTGTACGCGATTTTGGCCCGATAGTTTAAAAAAGGCTAGCGCTATGACGCGCACAGTTTTTTTTCGAAAAAATTGAAACAGCGTAGAAAAAATACAACAAATATTTTTCGGACGAAATTTTGACAAAAACTTGTGTATTGATCACAAATTATGCGCGCCAAATTTCATCTTGATCGGTCA
This sequence comes from Listrodromus nycthemerus, assembly GCA_963978505.1. Taxonomy (NCBI): domain Eukaryota; kingdom Metazoa; phylum Arthropoda; class Insecta; order Hymenoptera; family Ichneumonidae; genus Listrodromus; species Listrodromus nycthemerus. Next base: position 6,858,058 of record OZ021685.1, read on the forward strand.
AGCCATCCTCGAGTTATGAGCCATTGGAATTTTTTGCGGCCGATTCACACGCACACGCAAACGTCCGGACATTTTTTCCAAATGTAATTTTTCGATGATTCGGAACATTCTGAACACATTTTCATTTAAATTTCGAAATGTTTTTAATCGTAACAAAGCTTCCTCCATAAGAAAGCAAAATTAATATTTTACTGTGGCGTAATTCCTTGAACTCTGTCAAATTGTACCTTACACAAGTGGAGACGGTGACGCTGCTACCTCGAAGCAGATAAAAACCCCAATATTCCTTCATATCGTCCTCAAGAATGAGATGTCTCGTCATTGAAATTGGTTTGGTTTCACGCTCGATTCTCGGCGAATCTCTCAAGAGATACGCGTTGAACGTTGCATTGACATTTACCAGTTGACGCTGCGCAATCGAATAATCGTGGTCGTGATGGACGGAACCATGGATAAGAGAAGTAAACATTTTATCTTCCGACTATGACCCTGAGGATATCTGCATGACATCAAATTTCACTTTCGACGAGTCTCCGTGAATGCAGTGTTTCAAAAATAAAACATGATTCACTCGTAGACTTTTATTTCTGGAGTAAAATTGCCCCAATCTAAGCGTGTGCGATGCAAAGCTCACCCACTAAATCTTGATGAAATATAATCTCAGATATCTTCGGGATGTTTTTCGACCGTACAAGTGATACATCTAGCGTAGACTCGAAAACAACAACAAAAAATGGTAGTCTTGCGTACGATACCTGGCACCAAGTCGTTGAAACTTTTCTATCGATCAATCTCTGATCCGAGGCAGCAAGAGGATAGAGTTGCTCCGAGTAGACTCGATAACGCAAATATATCGGTCCCGCGACCAGTGTTGCAGGCAGGAAAGCACCGAGCACGCATAGCCTTACGAGCCTCAGGGGGCCTTTGTACGTGGTTTTTCTCGGTCGCCAGTCTCTAGGTCGTGGATCAACATCATCTGATAAAAATACAATACTTTTTCCGTCACTCTTAGCGGATCGAGCGACGACCTCCAACGCCACAAAAAAATGACCAAAAGAAAAAAAACTAATTGTTAAATTGAGAATAGGTTGGTTTCCCATCTATTATCGCAGAATTACTACATAAACGACCTATGCATGAATTACCAAAAAAGCTCGACATTTATTCGGACGTTCGCCAACATTGAAAAGTCAATAAACCGAACAGAACACCATCTTGAGAGTTTTCGATTGTTTTTGTGGTCATTTTGTAAACAGTGATGGAGAAAATGACGAATTCTTAGCTTAAGGATTAGAAGTTTTGTTGGTCGTTGTTTCGAACGACAAGTGTGACCGAACGACTAGTTTCTTTTCGGGTCTCTCGATAGTCGCTCGAGCCGCTGGGGTCTCGCTACGTACTCAATGAAATTACATCAATGGCTTCATTCCATAAGGGCATTATGAGCTATGAAGTAACGATAGCCTGTTAACACTTTCGGCATTGAGCCACCGACATTAGCAGCACGGTGGGCGGATTCCCAGTGAACACCTTTTACCACAGCGATATAACACGAATGTTACATGTAATGTAACAATATTATATAACTAAGAAGTAATATGTTACGATTCAATTATTATACGTACGGAATGTAACTATTGTATATCTATGTTACGTTGCAATACAAAATTGTGTGACCGTTACATAACATATTTGTAACATTTGTAAAAATGTGTTAATCTTTTTGGCTTTGTAATGTCTATACAGCATGATTATAGCGTCGTATATGACGATTATTAATCTGCGGATAATCTTGAATTACAAAGTGTGATAGTCTCACGGTTACGAAACCAGGCTTCGTTACAGGTATATAATACGTTCAAAACGTTGTTGTGACACACGAATAATTGCTAGCTTCCCTGCTACCAAACTGTCAATGTCGCAAAACAATATGTATTGCCAAATATTAAAGTCTTCGCATCAATCAAGAGCCGTCGGTAAGTCGTCTGGACCGTCTACCCAATTTATAATACAAAATTAGTGTCTGAAGTCCAACACAGTCAAATAGGGACCGGTGCTGTCTGAAAATCCGAGGGTATTACATCCGTATCCCCCCTAATAGTATACAAATTAAAATCGTTTTTTTTTTTTCACAGATCAATTTGTTTCAGTCGTTCAATTATCATATGAATTGTATAAATAAAAAAAAAACAAACGAGAAAAAAAATCAACTCAGTGGCAAAGCCGCCCGTCAACGATTATAAAATTACAATCTGTCTCCAATCTACACAAATACTAAGGCACTTAAAAATTTGAATTCAATATCAAAGGGATATTGGTTATCAAAATTGAGAGATAAAAAAATGTGCCGAAGAATGTTAACGATAACTAAAACATACCTTCTATATCGAGTCTGAGTGGTGTCGCTGACATGATTCTCTCGGTACAATTGTCAGCTGCTATCCGTCGAGCTGCTACTTTGCGACAGAGCTAATGGAGAGATAAGCCCGGCACACGGACTCTATTATAACGATTGTATGCGCAGGGTACTCGAGAGAAAGAAATAAAAAGCTCTTCTTCGTCCTTTACATCATTTGTCTGCGAGTAAGTCTAAGATGGCGCGTAATTGCTTCATCACCGCACATCGTCGAAAACGATATTTTTGTTTTTTTTCTTCCCGGATCTATGATAAATAAACGATAGAAAACAAGTTAGCTTGACTATAGATGAGAGGGCGCACGCGCGTCTTTAATCTCGATCGTTTAAGTACACGGTAAAATGTCACACGTCGCTAAATCCTCGCTCCAGAGATAGCGCGACGAATGAGACCCGCGTAATCCGCATCGTGGATATTCAATGTACTCGTAGCATTGCAAAACAACAAGGTTTACGATGTCTGATAAGTTTGTGGGAAAAATTAAAAAAACGAATGATGCGCCCAACTCACTGCCGACGGATCAACTACTTCTAGTAATATCGTACGTAAGAACTTCAGCCCAGAGCTATTATGCCTATCGTTTATCAATTTTCCCCGCGATCATTGACTTTCGATGCGTAGTCGCCGCCGCAGCAGCATCGACAGGAGGGGGGGACTACGCGTCATGGTTTGACAACATTTACGTCGGCCATTTCCTTTGTCGTTTTTTTTTCCCTCGCTGTATCAAGAAAGTGTAAAGACAGATAAAACGCTCGTAACACGGATCGACGGATTCGAAGACAATATCAATGTATTTGTTAGTGCTGACTGAAGATGAACCTCAGCGATTCACCACCGAAATTGGATAAATGGAAAATTTAAAGATTACGATGTCAACATGTCTACTTGTATTGTTATTGGTGATGACTTTTATTGCATTCAATAAAGCATCCAATCGCACACAATTATCACTTCTTTCGCGTTCGTGTCGTGTGCTTTTCGCCTCGTCGCCTTTTGTTCAAAGGATTTCTTGGATCGTATATTTCAAACCAATCATCGTCTTTTGTACTGGCGTCTTTGGCTAAAACCGATCCACTCTCTTCGCAATGTAGCGGACGCGTCATCCACGCATCGCCGATATCGGCATCGGCGTCGGCCTCGGCATCGGCTTTGTTCCCGACCTCGGTAAGTTGAGAGGGTTTCCCTCCGTTACGGCTATCTATCTCCGTTTCCTCGCATCGCGCTTGTTCCTTAGCATTTTGAAGCTTCTTTTGAAACTTTTTCATAAAATCGAGCGCAAAATTTTCCCTCGATATGCCTATAAACATCAATTGTATATAATCTAACAGTATCGAACATCGAAGAGAGCTGAAAACTAGGATAATACCTTTTTTCGGCACTTTTGACGCTGCTTCTTTGTACTTGACCTGTGTTTCCATATACGCCTTTACAAATTCGCCCTTCGCTTCTTGTTTTTCCACCGCTTCTATGTGTTCCTGAGCGACAGCTACCTTAGCATTTTTTTCGTTCCTCACATCCCGTTTAAATTCCCGTATTTCCTTTCGTATAGCTTCACTGAAATTTATGAACGTGTACAATATATCGTCAGTATATAACTAGTATATACATATATTGTATTCAAGATTTTTTTCATACGCCTGTTTTTTTCGCTCGTCCTTGCGATCCTTGCCCAAATAATATTCTTCCTCTTGATCCTCATTCACGTCCGGCTTCGACTGAACTATTGTTTTTTCAGAAGCATCATAATCCAGCTTGGACTTTGATTTACCTTTCAGTTTGCTCTTTACTGATTCTCTCAATTGGCTGGAACAACAGAGTAATCGGTATGTATATTAATGACGATGGGTGATGGTGACGGAAAGAAGGCTGCGGGTGCGAATTTGTCATTTTCCGTTTTCTTCCCTTAATTCATCATCCATACTTGTTGCACTAATTAGCCGTGCGGGATCTCCGTTCCCAAATAGTTTAAGTACCTAGAATCGTTTTTCGAGGAAGCGACAAGACTGTCCAATTCTCGACGGTCTCCTTCCTCTTCGTTTACGCTTGACATATCGTCGGAGTGTTTTCTTTTTTCCGGCCGATCAGATTGCTCGATAGCGAGAACAGAACTCAATTTCGGATCGACCAAGTTATCATGCGCCGACTTGCTCTTGCCGCTATATCGCTTATTCATAACTGTAGTTTCCTCCTCGTCTTCCTCCGCTTCCTCTCCGAACGATAATAATTTGAAGTTTCTGTAGAGATTAAACAAATAAAAGTGTATAGATAGAATAATTTTGTTTTTTCATACATCAACCAATTTTTGTTTGACCAATTGCTGATATTTAAATTCATAAATCAGTCGTAAAACTGACGTATGATTGAATCTAAATTTAAAGAAAGAATTGTTTGAGAACTAGTAGATAACAACTAAAATATTTTGCTTGCGCCGCAATCTCTCTTTGATTGATCATATATATTGAATTCATGGTTCCTACTCATACGTAAATATCATCTATTATGCTCGATTCTGGGACATGCTGAGAGTTTACCCAACATTGAGATGTCAAAAATTCTCACTTTACACCTTGCTTCTTAACTCTGTCATCCTTAATTTTCTCATTAGTGCCACTCTTTTCACTTAATCTTGGTTCGATATCTCGGAATGGATTTGTAATGACGTCAGTCTTGAGAATTTTTTGGGGATATAATGGTCGCTCTTTCTGAAAATAAATTAGAACTATAAATTGTTGTGAAATCAAAAAATATGTCTGGCCTTGGGTAGATTATTATGTAAATTTTGGTAACATTTTTGACAACCAATGCTGCATAGATAACTGACATCATCAACGAGGGCCTCTTCCAACTTCAGCATGTTGTAGATCGTCTCACCAGTAACCTTGCCAAATATTGTATGCTTGTTTTGTAACTCGGGTGTTGCACCGAGAGTAAAGAAAAACTGAGATCCATTGTCATCCTTGCCTGCGTTGGCCATAGCGAGCAAGCCTCGTCTGCAGAAGCGTAGCCTGGTATGAAATTCATCCTGAAATTTTAAAACGATAATATTTGTGGCCCACATTACATTTATAGCAACACAGTCCACAAAGGTGGGAATGAACAAACCTTGAATGGATTTTCGTATATACTTTGACCACCATGTCCGCTTCCTGTAGGATCTCCACCCTGAACGATAAAGCCCTTGACTACTCTATGAAATATCGTGTTTTCATAGTAACCTTCCATACACAACTGAATGAAGTTTCTGCAAGCTTTGGGAGCTTCCTTGGTCCATAATTCAACCTCTATGTCACCCACCGACGTCTTCATAACGACCTATTTTAATACAACGACAATAACCTCTACAATGTTTATTTTTTCTAGGTTATTTCCTTTCGAGCATAAAATCCACGTCAGTACTACCTTCCCCGAAGTTGGTGGTTCTTGAATATAAATATTACTCATATTTTCTTTTTGCAGAAAACTGCTAATTTCAAAATATTATCACTTTTCTTTATGTTATTGTTTTCATTCTACTTCGGTGTCGCTACACCACATTAGCACGACCGAGTTCCGACCAGTTGTCATCCGATCGGTGCGTTTCATGCGGCTATTCATACAACTGCGCTTATTTACATGTGACAATTCGCCTGCTTGCAATTGGGAACAACCCACTGTGTATATATATATATATATATTCACCCGCACACACACACACACGCGCGCGCGCGCGGATATATATCTACATTGGACAGAAAATCTAAATTCCATAGCAACAACCGACAAACGCTTGACAACCGTTTTAATCCCCGTATTGTCCACGTTTTATCAATACAACTTTGTACCTTGTGACGCGAAAATCTGTTGACTGTCGTAATTCAAGTTGAACAGTGTTGTGATACTTGTTTGTAACTTAGGGTACGACTTTTTTTATTTAACGGCAGTTGTTTTAAAATAACAGTGGTAGTGCAAGTCCAGACAAAGCCCGGATTCGAATAATCGAAGTAGAAAAATAGGTCCAGCATGCTAGAAAGTAAACAAACGCCAGAAGAGGGGTTAAATGAATCTTTTTACTCGCTCAGACTAAACGAGTGGTCGGAAAGAATTCCCTTGACAAGACTGTCGAAGGAATGGGAGAAAAATATACTTGCTCTCGTACCGGACGAATTGCTGAAACGACATCCTCGACGTGTCGAATTAACGCTAAGGGAAATAAGAGACATTTACGAAAATGACATGCGAAAATGTGTAATCGCTTCGATTGTAAGAGACAGCGTAACGGCGGTTGGCGCTGCCGCGAAGCGTGAAGGAGAGATAAACAATGTTAGGAAGGAATTAATTAGTGGTCAGGGCGAACGTTACTGCAACGTGATCGGGCAACGCGCCATATTGGCAGATAAATATTTTCTCTCGCACATCGTCGTAAAGCACATAGTCGCAACTGCGAATTTGGTTCTTCCGCGCGTCATAATCGACCTCGATGACTACAGAAAGAGTGATCTGTTCGAGATGTCCGAACTGAAAGGGGCGATGAAGCGTAGCGTTGAGAGATGCGCCATGACAATAAGGAATGATTATTACGGTGAAACGGTCAGAGTCATAGCGAGTCATTCGCGACTTGAGAAAAATTTCAGTGGGAAAAGATTCGGAAATTTAATGAATTGCGCGACTAACATGTTCGTGCAACGAATCGTCAAAGTAATGATGGATACAATAGACGAATTGACGGAAAAATTGGGAGATTACAGCCGACAGTCTTGTCCACGATTGGCACTACAACTCGTGTGGAACGATAATTGTCTGTCGATCGAACCGGCGATAAATGAAGTACACTCGATCTGGCATTGCCTTGTGGATAGCATTGAAAGCATAGCAAAAAATTTGTCGATATTCCAAGACGCGATAACGTCGATAAAGGCGGCCAAAAAGAATGTAATAAAAATTGGTTTGCCTGATTGGTACATGAAAAAGAGTCACGAAACGATCGAAACGATAATGAGCAGCGTATTCGAGCCTTTGAGGAACCATTTCGCCTCGATGGCGAAACAATTCGGTGCCGTAACTTCTATTGAAATTAGGGACAACGATATTTTATCCGACTCGGTGCCGAAAGGTCGTAACTCGAAGACCTACTGCCAGTACGTTGAAAAGTTGAAGAAGCATTACGCCAAGGCGAACGAAATAATAGATCGAGTGGAGTACGATATAGGAAGGTTGAGTCAGAGCGATGCGAAGTCGCGGTTGAAAAAGCACATCGAACATATGATAAATACAATCGTCGAAAAATTGTCGATTCGTCACATAGAATTCAACGATAAAATTTGCAGAGACTTCGAAGAGCTCGAGGATCGAATGCTGGATATTCCAAAGGACGCCGAGGCGTTGTTCGAACTCAGCGAAATGATTTGTTACGCTTCGAGAACAACGATGGAGAGTCTGGAGACAAGAGTACGAAAATCGATCGAGATGCTCGGCTCTCTGATAGTCATAACGAACAATATGACGGAAGAGCACATGAACCTGAACTCCGCGACGATAAACTGGCTCTCTCGAATAACTCCGGTCTTCAACAGAAGCAACACACTCTGCGAGGCGATGAAGAGCGAGCTCGAGGACGAGCTTCAGCGGAAAATAAGTAAATTGAAGATCGACATAGAGGCGATAGTACCGCAGTTGGAGATATTGGACGACATGGACGACGTCGGAAGGGTCGAAGATTATGAAGTGCATCTCGCCGTGCTCGTCGATCATCTCGACGAGCTCGATCGGCAGATCGAACGGATAAACTTCGAGGAGAGACTCTTCAAATTTCCGGAAACGTCCTTTCCGACTGTTGCGGAGATACGAAATATTCTAATACCGATCGAGACGTTGAACAGCCTGACTTGCCGATGGCGCAGGGATAATTCGGTCTGGCTCGATGGTCCTTTCGAGTACATTGTGCCGGAAGTGGTCACCGCTAAGACAACGACCTACCACGACCAATTCAACAAGCTGAATACGACCCTCAAAACTAAGATAAAGTCGGAGATGCAGTCGTCGGGTGGAAAGCGGCTGATAAAGTTGGCAGGCATCGTCGACGATCCCGACCCAATGCAGCAGCCTGCTCCGTTGAAACTCTGCTGGCAGGTTCTACGGGCGGTTGAAAAATTTGAGGAGTACCTCGAACTGATCGCTTGCATGTGCAATCCGGCCCTGTGCGATAGACACTGGGAGGAAATGTCGTTGATCTATTACGGCAATGACGAGGAACTTATAACACCGAACGCTGGCACGACGCTCCGAAAGTTCATAGCTCTCGATTTAAACAGAGACATCGCCAAGTACAAAGTCGTAAGCGTGGGTGCAAACAAAGAGCTCGCACTCGGCAGGAAGCTCGACGGCATGTGTGCCCGATGGGACGAGATCGACTTCACTCTCGTTGCCACGTCGAATGACGAGGACAAACCTCGAAATCCCTCGACTTTCGCCAGTCTCGATGAGATTCGGATCGTCATGGACGAACACTTTGTTCTCATTCGAGAGATGAAAGTTTCATATTTCGTAAAACCGATCGCATCGGCCCTTCAGGAATTCAATCTATCGCTCGTAATGGTCAACGACCTCATCGAGAGGTGGTTGGACTTTCAGTTCGAATGGTTCGATATGGAACCGATCTTTCGTTTCTCTCCCGTCGAGACGAGCGAACAACCGAGCTTCGGTAGTAAACTCTTCTACCAATTATACGAATCGATAGACAGCATTGAGCGGGACATCGTCGCGGATCCAAGGTTTCGTTCACTCGCTGATAAGTCATCGAGATTTTTGATGTTGCTGCGCGAGGCGGCCGAGCAGCTCGATAGCGTAAAGGAATCGGTGAGAAAGTATATCGAAGAAGTGAGACGAATCTATCCGAGATTCAACTTTATCTCCGATCGCTCAGTTACGAGAATACTGTTTGAACCGAAGATACCTAGAAGGATCGAGCTGATGTTGAGACATTGCTTCAACGGCATTAGGAGAATCCGTCTGGGTGAGCCGCCTGAGAACACCGCGAGAATTGTGTCTGTAATCGACGACAATGATCAGGAATTGGCGCTGCCGAACCGAAGTGAAGAGCCTCTGATCCACGAAGCGACTCTATCGTGCTTTGCCGCGGTTGAGAGAGCTATAAGAAGCGCTGTGCGACGAGAAATCCTCCTCTCTTTTCGTCAGAGCAGTTACAGATGGACAAACTGCTCGTCGATATTAATAGGAGAACTGTGCGGCGCGGCTCTCTATTGGACTTGCAAAGTGGAGGAAGCTTTAGCGAGCGCCGATCCTGCGGCGGAACTGAAGCGGTGGTCTCGCGATGAACAATCGCCTTACCTCCAATCGATCGCGATGGCATTGAGAGGAAAGCTGTCAAGGAAACATCGGAATAAACTCGTTTCCATGATAATTCTTGTGAGACAACAGCAGGACTTAACGAGACTGCTGATTAACGTTGGAGAAGAGAGAACGCTTTCCCGACGGGAATTCGATTGGAAGGGCCAAGCGCGTAATTACTGGCGAAATGACGATGTTAAAGTCGAGATCCTCGACACGAGAGTGTCGTTCGGTTACGAGTACAGCGCGTCCGACAGGCCGACAGTTAGCACGCCGGTGACCGATCGATTTTACCGCACATTTATAGAGGCTCATCGTAATCGACTCAATGGCGCTCTCTTCGGTCCCACCGCTTCCGCCAAGACTCAATGCATCGAGAGTCTAGCCAAGACTCTCGGAGTTCCGCTGCGCCTCTTCGATTGTCACGAGACCTTTGTCAATTACACATGCATCGGTAATCTCTTGTCGGGCTTCGTCGGTTGTTCGTCTTGCTGGCTCTCCTTCGAGAACGCCGATTTCCTCACGATCGAGATGCAGTCCGTATTGGCGCAAAGAATCTCCGTATTGTCCCAGAGAGTCTCGGAGAGTTCGAACGTTCTCCACATTGGCACGAACCCCAACCCGGCGGAGCCAAATTCCTGCTTCTTGTCCATAACGTCGAAGTTGGGTCCGCATTCGGCGTCGAAACCTCGACATCTAACCGACAGCCTCAAGATTCTATTTCGTCCGGTCGCGATGACGATACCGGACAGTAGAAGAATCGTCGAGATTCGACTGTTCGCCGAAGGCTTTTCCGATGCCGCAATTCTTTCCCAGAAAAATCACCTTCTCGAAAAATACGCCGGCAATATGTTGACTGTTGCGGCTTACAATTTCTCAATGAGATCAACCATGCGCGTTGTGGAAACGGCTTGCGCTCTGAAAAATCGTTATCCTGACGACGCCGAGGACGGTCTTTTTCTTCGGGCGATTCTCGATGTTCATCTCCCGAGGCTAGCGCACGCCGACGTAGTCGTATTAAAGAACATCATTGACGACTTGTTTCCGGGAGTGGAATTGGCACCACCGAATTACGATAAACTCGTATCGGCGGTGGAGCTGGTTCACGGGGAAAAAAAATCGTCTGCCGATTCTCGAGGGTATAACTTGAAGATTATCCAGATGTTCGAGACTCTGCTCGTCAGACACGCGCTGATTGTCGTCGGTCCGCCACTCGCCGGTAAAACGAGTCTGATCGCCGACCTCGGTGCGAGTCTTTCGTTGCTCGACGATGACCAAGATCGAATGCCGGTCGAGACCGCGAGGTTCAACCACGTATCACTGTCCTCGGAGGAGCTGTTGGGAAGGTACGAGCTGAATGATTTCGGCAAGGTCGTATGGAAAGACGGCCTACTGACGCGCAAGATTCGTCGCTTCACCGACGGGGAGAAGAAACGCAAGAAAAACGATCCAAACTGGTCATGGATCGTACTCGACGGACCGTTGGATTATTTCTTTCTCGAGAAATTCGATTCTCTTCTGGACGAGAACAAAACTCTGTCGTTGACTTCCGGTGAAAGAATAAGAGTCACCGATTCGATGTCGCTCATTTTCGAAACGTCGAACATAGAGAAGTCATCGCCTTCAACGATATCTCGTTGCGGCGTCGTTTATGTCGATGAAGACACGACGAGTTTGAGCGTCCACATCGATCGATGGATCGCCGAACATGAGGCCATCTTTATTTCCCCCGATGGAAGCAGCAAAAATGACAGTGACGAAAAGAATTGCGAGGGCAAGGACACAGAATTCTTTGGATCTCTGCTCAAATGGTCTCTGTCCGCTTGTCTTGGTTTTGTGAACAAGAACTTTTCAGTTGTGATGAACAATGGTCACCTGACGATTTCTGCATTGAGGCTTCTCGAGATGTACCTGAGCGAGGCAACGGGGGAAAGAAGCGTGTGCGCAGCTCAGGACACCAACTACAATCGCGAGGGAGCTTCCGTTTCTTTGGATCGTACCAGAACCGGCCAGTTGCTCGTGTGGTTCCAGGCCGCTCTCGTTATGGCGATTGTGTGGGGAATCGGTGGAGGATTGGATCGTCAGTCTCGCACGGCACTCGACGAATTTTGTACGTCCCTCTGGCGCGACGATTCAACGGCTCGTCCTCATCGGGAACTCATGAAACGACACGAGCTCGCTCTGCCGAGCGAGGGCCACGTTCAGGACAACACGTACACTTTCATCGGAAACGGAAGCTGGAGGCACTGGTCGGACGTTTTGAAGAAAGACAGCGAACAGTGGACCATGGATTCTGAAGCGAGTCCGGCGAGTTTCGTACCAACTATCGAGAGTGTCAGATACACGAGTCTCTTCGAAACCCACCTCAAGTATCGCCAACCTTTCATCGTATCGGGTGAAACGGCCACGGGCAAGACTCTGTACATGCGACATCTACTCAAAACAAAAGTATGCCAGAGGAAAACGATCACGAATTTCATGAGTGTGGGCGGTGGTAGTGGAATTTCGCCTCCCGCCGCCGACATCGGACATCGAGCCCGCCGAATCTTTATCTCGCAGATAACGAAGGTGAAGAGAGGAGTTTACGCTCCGGGCGGATCGCGGCTATTCGTGAACTTTATCGACGATTTGAATTTATCGAGGTCGTCAAATTACGAGGCAGACGCGACGGCAGCCGCGGCAGCTGCCGCACTCGAATTGATAAGACAGTATTACGACGACTTCGAGTGGCACGAGATCGAGAGCGGGGATACGATAAGACTCTCGGACGTTATGTTTTTGGGAGCCCTCACGCGGGACCGTTGGAACGATTCGAGAAACGATGACGACTGGCGAGAACCGAGATTCTTTCGTCACTTCAGCCTTTACAACGTCGAAGAACCTTCGAGGGAATCCGTGAAGAAGATTTATTCGACTATACTTTTGGCGAATTTGCGAAAAAATCTTTTCAACCCAGACGTTTCCGGTAACGTTAACGCTATGGTTGATGCGACGATAGACGTTTGTACGTCGGTTCGGCAAAGGCTGAGACCGGTACCGAGTAAATTTCATTATCAGTTCGGCTTGAGAGACGTCGCTCGAGTGATTACCGGTTGCAGTCTCATTCATAAGGATTCGGCGGAGAGTAAGTTGACTCTCGCGCGATTGTGGGTTCACGAGACTATTCGCGTCTTCGCCGATCGCATCGTCGACGACAAGGACGACGAGTGGCTCTTCGGTTGTATAAGAGAATCAGTTCGGGACCATTTTAGCGATCCCTTCGAGACGATATTCGACAATCTCCCGAAGAACGGCAACGACCAATTGAGTAGGAAAAGCTTTCGGGACTTACTTTTTTCCGACTTTATGGACGCCGATTGGATCGATCGTGATCGCAACGCCGATAGACGGCGGCGGTACGAAGAGGTCTTAGCTTCGGGGGAGGCGCTGAGAAACAAGGCGATCGCGTATCTAAAATATTACAACGAGCTCGCCACTGACAAACTCGATGTACTCATACTTTCCGAATCTTTGGAGCATTTGTTGAAAATATCAAGACTCCTTGGTACACCGGGTGGAAGCCTGTTGATAATCTCCTTCGGAGGTTCCGGTAGAAGATCGCTAACGGCGCTCGCCGCAAGTCTCAAGGGTCACAATTTTCACGAGTTGAGTTACCATAGAGGCTCGTCTGGCTCGTCGCTGGAGGACACTTGGAGGAAAGGCGTAAAAAAAGCCTGCGCCAACTGCGTCGCCTCGACTGAATCCGTACCGACAGTCGAGGATTGCACATTCTTCGTCACCGATCGACAGATCTTTGGCGGCGGTCGAGGCGGTAACATTCTCGGTGAAATTTACTGCTTAATGAAAACCGGAAGTGTGCAGGATTTGTTCACCGAGAACGAGACCGACGACATCGTCGGGAAGTGCCGATTGACGGCTCAAAATGGTGACCGCAATCTCGAACTCGATCGTCTATCCGTGATGGATTATTTCTACAACAAGTGCCAGGAGAAGCTCCATTTCGTTTTGTACTTCGATCGCAAGATAATCGATGGTAGAGTCGGCAATTACACGAGAGCGACGATACTCAAGAGTATCTTGAATCACTGTAGCATTGACTGTCATCAGTGCTGGCCCGAAGAGGCTTTCAACGAGATTGGGAAGAAATTTATGGACGGGATCGACGTAGCCGAAGACGTTAAGTCGAGGGCGATCGTCGCAGGCAGATACTTTTACGATAGTGTCAAAGATAACGATGCGGTAAAGACGAACGGTGGTGTGCCGGTCGTATCTTACATACACATGATGAAGCTCTACGGACTGTCGGTTACGAGAAGGCAGAAGGAGATAAAGGCCTCGAGAAAGCGATACATGAGGGGCCTCGAAAAATTAGAACTGGCCGGTGAGGAGGTGAGAGAAATCAAGAGAACCCTGACTAGCCTCAGGCCTGAGTTGGAGCTTTCGGCGAAAGAGACTGCCGATACGATGAGAAAAATTGAGAGGGAAAACATAAGTGTGGAGAACGCTACGGTACAAGTAAAACGGGAGGAACAAGTGGCGAACAGAATAGCCGAAGTTGCGGGGATTCTCAAGGAGGAATGCGAGGCTGAACTTGCAGTCGCCATACCGATTCTCGAAGATGCGGTGGCGGCTCTAAATACCTTAAAGCCAACGGACATAACTCTGGTAAAAGCTATGAAGAATCCACCGGATACGGTGAAGCTCGTCATGGCGGCGGTTTGCGTGATGTTGAACGTATCGCCTGATCGCTCGGTCGATCCGGTGACGGGAAAGAAGTCCATCGACTATTGGCCGCCGAGCAAGCGGGTACTGGGCGATATGAATTTCCTTCAGAATCTGAAGGATTACGACAAGGACAACATACCGAGCGGTATAATGTCACTCGTCAATAAAACTTACATGACCGATGAAAATTTTCAACCTCGCATCGTGGCGAAAGCTTCGAGCGCAGCGGAAGGGCTCTGCAAGTGGGTGAGAGCAATGTCGTCGTACGACGAGATAGCAAAAGTAGTCGCGCCCAAGAAGGAGAAGTTGGCCGTCGCCGAGAAGGAATGCAACGCCAGTCTCGAATACCTGAACGAGAAACGAATGAGTCTCGAGGCTCTCAACGACAAACTGGCGGCACTGAACGCCGTTCTCGAATCGACGCTCGCTAAGAAATTAGCACTCGAGAAGCAAGTGGACATTTGTACGAACAAACTGAGAAAAGCGGAAAGTTTGATAACGAGCCTGGCTGGTGAGAAGTCCAGATGGCTCAAGTCGGCGGAGAGTCTCGGACGATCGTACGAGTTGATCGCCGGTGATATTCTTCTATCGTGTGGTATTGTCGCTTTGCTCGGGGCTATGAACGCGGACGATCGTCGTGTTTATCTCGGAGTTTGGATCAACAAACTCGTCGATCTCTCGATACCGAACTCGTCGACTCTTTACAATTTCGTCGAATCTCTCGAGACGGAAATCCGTACGAGTGGTTGGCATCGCGACGGTCTTTCCAACGACAAATTTTCTCGCGAGAACGCTACTATCGCTGACAATTCTCTTCTTTGGCCGTTCTTCATCGACCCCCAGAGTCAAGCCAATCTCTGGATCAAACGAATGGAAGAAGCCAATCACCTGCGTGTCGTCAAAGCTGCGACAGTCGGCTCGAGATGGCTCGCAGAGATCGTAACGTGTGTCGAAGACGATGTTCCGGTACTCGTGGAAAATTTTAGCTGCGCGGTCCTCTCCGAGACAACCGCCGCTCTCGACTATGTACTCTCGCGTTTGTGTCCGCGATACAAACACAGCAATACCAATTTTAGGCTTTACATCACCAGTCGTTTCCACCGCATCGATCATCCCGAAGCATTGGGCTCGTTGCGTATACACAGAAAAATGAGCGTCATCAATTTCTCACTGACGGACGAAGCGATCGGGAATCGTCTCCTCGAAATCGTCGTCTCACGGGAGAAGCCCAAGCTTCACGATAAATTCGATAAAATGACGGCCGAAAGTGCGCACAACAAGAGAGCCTTGAGAGAGGAGGAAGACAATATTTTGACTATTCTGTCGAGCGCAAGCGTCAACATCGTCGACGACGCAAGGGCGTTGGAGACGCTCGATTATTCGAAGAATTTGTCACTCAAGATCATGAGGCGGGAGGAAGCTGCGAGATCCACCAATCGCGAGATCGAGGAAATTCGTTGCGATTATCGCCCGTTGGCAAACTACTGTGCCGCACTGTACGAGACTCTCGTCAGTCTGAGCAACATTGATCACATGTACAGATACTCCTTGGATTGGTTCACACGACTTTACGTGAGATCCATCGATAGATCGAGGAGGAGTGCGTTGCTCGATAAGCGATTGAATTACCTCAGAACGTCGTTCACCGAGATCCTTCACGAGACCGTCAGAAATTCTCTTGTCGATAAGCACAAGCTCGTCTATTCCTTTCTCTTATCCACAAAGGCTCTCCTTCGTTCCGAAAGAACGACTCGCGACGAGATTGCATTAGTCAAAGAATTATTTTCACTTACTTCCCGACAGAAGCATGAGCGCGGAGCCGAGGCGATGGCGATCGACGACGAAAGTATCGTTGCCATAGGCGAAAAATTAAGGCGAGCTTTGCCGAATGTCTTTCAGAATCTTCCCGACAGTTTCCGCACAGATGCCGCCACATGGCGGATGTATCGCGAGAGCGAGGATCCGACCTCCTTGCCACCGAAACCTTGGAACAATAGTTTTCTCACGGAGTTTCAGCGATTGATACTCGTGGCTGGTGTGAAACCCGAGAGAATTACCAACGAAGTAATCGCCATCGTCGAGAAGACTCTGAAAATTAAAGTAAATTCGGAGACGTCGAAACGATACAGCATAGCAAGCTTCTTCGAAGAATCGAGCTGCCTCGTACCACTTATCTTTGTTCTACCGAGTTATCTCGAGGTATACCGGGCCGTCGTTAAATGGGCAGAGTCGATCGGGTATCCTTCGCGAGTGTCCAGATTCTCGATGGGCGAGGCGACAAATTCAGAAACGTCGATCGAGACCGCTATCAGCAGAGCTCGTGTTCACGGTGGCTGGATATTGTTGGAGAATTGCCATCTCGCGAGTGACGAATGGCTCGACAGAATAGAACGAATATACGAGAATCTCAACCCGGCCGACACGACGCTCAGTTTTCGACTGTGGCTGACTAGTTATCCGTGCGAACGGTTTCCCATTAGCGTTCTGCAGAACAGCGTAAAGATAAACTGGGAGGCACCTAGCGGCTCCGCCGTCAGGGAGAGCCTCCTGCGTTATTACCAAACCGAGCCGCTCAACGACCCTCACTTTTACGACATCTGTCCTGCGAACAATAAACTATTCGCGAGACTCGTTTATTCCATATGCTTCTTTCACACTGTAGCCCGGGGGAGAGACAAATTTGGTAAACGTGGCTGGTACCTGGCGTCGTACGAGTTCACAGACGAGGATCTCAAAATATCAATCGAACAGTTGCGAATATTTCTCACCGATTCCGTCGATCGTACACCAACGAATTTCGATACCCTCAATTATCTTATTGGTGAATGCTATTACGGCGGAACGATATTCGATCCTTTCGATCGTAAACTTATCGGTGCTATACTACGCGATTATTGCAATCCCCAAATTGCTCGATCCAATGACAAATATGTTTTTGCGGTCGACCTCGAGGGCCGTCGTTACTACGTGCCGAACAGATCGGAATACCATGACTATAAGAAGCACATAGTCGACACTTTGCCGATCGATGATTCACCGCCTGAAATTTTTTATCTCGACGCTAACGCAGCCAATCTCAGGGATTGTCGTAACGCCACGGATTTCATTGAATCTCTGTCTCTGACAGATGTTCATCGACCGGCGAACGAACCTCATTCTTCGACTATTGATCGACGTCGAAGTCTCATTCGTGAAATACGTATTAAACTACTGCCGAGAAGTGCTGAGGAGCTCTTCGACGTTGTCGACGCGAAGAGGAGATATCCTCGTATCTACGCCGAACCGCTAAACGGACTTCTCATCGAGGAAATTGAAATTTATAACAATCTTCTGGAAATAATTCGAGATTCGATCCTCGACATTGAGAGGACGCACGACGAAGGTCTTGCACCGCTATTCCTGACATTCACGGCTATCGAACGACTGACCGAGAGCCTTAACCGTAACAGAGTCCCTGAGGAATGGACGTGCATTAAAGGCCATCGGGTAGAAGAATCCTTAGCACGCTTCGTCGATTATTTATCGAAGCGTAGACAATTTTTATATTATTGGATTGAAACTGGTCATCGCCAAGTTAGCTTTTGGCTCGGCGGTATTGTCCGTTGCTATAAATTTATCTCGGCCAGCCGACTCACATTGGCGAGACAAAACTCCATACATCTTTCTCATCTCGCTATCGACTATGAGATACTCGATACATTCTTCCCGTACCAACACTGCGCCCCCTCCACCTCCGTGTCCGACATAAAAATCCATGGACTGTTTTTGTCGGGAGCTAGATGGGACATCGAACGCTCGACACTCGTCGAAAGTTTCCCGAAACTTTACTGGGATCGAATGCCTATGATTCGTTTAGTGCCAAAGACTAAGGATTCTAATATTTATGACGAGGATTCGTCGCCGTCGCAGCAATGTTTGCGTTACGCATGTCCGGTTAAAGCATCATCCACGACAAAGGAAAACTCATCTTTTTTCGAGTCACGGTCTCTAAATTATATCGCCACTGTGCCACTCGATAGCCGAGACACGCCGCCCGACCATTGGACGAAACGTACAACAGTCCTTTTTTGCAACCGAGACTAATGTCGAAGTTTCAAAAACTCATTATTTTATGGAAGTTCAAATTTCTTGAAACATCAGACTATATATTAAGCGTCGTCTTTACGTAACTACAGACTTTCGGAAATTTAACCAGCCGACAAAGTGAGCAGTGAGGAAGAGAGAGTTCGGGGAGTGTGAGTGAACGCTGGTGGGGACCGGAGAGATTTGCTTGTAGCAATATTTAGTTATAATTAGAAGTAACAGAATTAAAGAGTAAGCCTACTCTCTAGCATTAGTAAAGTTACGTAATATCAGTTTCGAAACGACCAATTGAATTCACGCCTTCCGCTCCCTTTTCTCAAAGCGTCTGTCGCCCGTTGCAATCTGAATCGTCCATAACCCCCACAAGAATGAACAGTTTCTTACTATATGTAATATAAGAGTACTTTTAGATAATGACACTATGCATGTTATATAGTTAACTTTTTCTAAAATTCTATAATTAATGTATGCATCCACACGTTTCGACGTGTCGGGTATAAAAAAAAACCGTCAGTTTAGTCTAACAAAATATCAAGGTAGGCGCTTGCCTCCCATGCCAAGTACTGTAAAAAAGTTTTTCAAGGGACTTGACGGAGACGTCACCAAATATACTTACGGTAATATAGCGGATAGCTTGATTCTCAATTTGTCTACTAAGAAAATATTGAATATCACCGTAAGCATGCCGTAACAATATGTTGCTAAAAAAAACCTCGAATATAAAAAATCCTGATTCAATAATTATTCTGTTCATATAAATTTGAAGCATGGGTGTTTTTACCCGCCACGAAAATTTTATTTAAAAAATGCTGAGCTGAGTTAATCCAATGATTCATGGATCATTGGTGTTTCAGACATTTTGAACATTCGTTAGCCGAAGTGAATTTTTTAATAAAAAAAGACTGTCAGATAGACGTCAAGCAGTCTTAAAAAATTAACTGAAGACCATTCAGAAAATAGTGATACATAAAACGAAAGTAAAAATAAAACATGTAATCATCTTTATCAATCGAAAAATAATACAACTATGCCGGTATACAACTTGACATGCCACTTTCTTAACAATAGTCAATATATACCTATACATCCATACTCGCGTTTGTACCGGGCATAGGAAAGGTCTAAGACCTATCGTACCAACGAGAGAGAAGTTGAAAAAGTTTTCACTCACCGCGACAGTGCTTTGTTCTCATCCGTATCCAATGCCTGTGTAGAGTTGTTCGCACACCGTTAAATCGAGAGTTGCGAGCGTGGGACAGCAGGCAATAGTCAAACGTACGAGCATCCTTGTTCTGTACCCGTCAAATTAAGTCATTCAGCACCGACGAAACGATCGTTCTCCAACAAGGTAAAACCGTAATCGTCAGAATTATTCGCTAATATGGAGGACTTGGTTTGGTACTTCAGCGATGTAACCGGTGTGGATAACGAGAGAGCAAAGTTTCACCTTGACGCAGCGAATTGGGACCTTCAGGTGAGACTGCATGTTTTCGTGTCGTCTGGACATAACCTCAAATAATTTTTCTTATCGAAACAACAATTTTAATCGATAACACCAACATTAAAGGTCGCTCTGGCGAATTTCTACGAGTGCAGCGAACAGTCACCCGCTCTCGATGAATTAGCCACCGCCGCCACAGCTGCCGCTGCCGCCGTCGTCGACGATGACGTTGCCGCAGAAAATCCTACTAGAGCGAAAGACAACAGGATAACCGGAGATGAGGACAACAGCAACAAAAGTGGTGCTGAGAATTATTCGAAACCTGGAAATTCCGAGCAACCAAAGGATACGAAAACCAGTAAAAGCAAATCAAAGGCTAAAACCAATGTTAGATTCGGAATCATCAATCAGGTTCAGAACCAAGATAGCAGCTCAGACGAAGAGGGTCAAGCGTTTTACACAGGTGGATCTGTACACAGTGGCCAGCAAGTCTTAGGACCCAGCAAGAAAAATGATATCATAAACGACATGTTCAAATCATGCCAAGGGCAGTCTATTGTCGCAGAGGAAAGATCAGTTTCGCACCATCCTCACAGACCCAATACCTTTGGTGGTACAGGCTACAAGCTTGGGCAAACCTGCAATGATACCGAAGGTTACTCAATTGTATAAGAAAAAAAATGCCAGTACCATTAATATATACGTAGTTTGTCAGTTTTCAATACATCTGTTTGCTAATTAATACATTTAATTATGTAGAGGTGAATTTACTTTATAGTGGTGGACATGTAAAATGCGCTACCATTGAATGCAGTCGAAGCAGACAGTTTAAACCAATTTGAAAGCAAAATCAATGCATATATTTTTATGTGATACTATATAACACAGAAGCAGATCAATAACTGCACACTTAAATTCCGTTAGTAATAATAATCACAATGAGAGTGAAAAGTTTTGTCGACATAGAAGAAATGTCTCAAAAATGCTTGTCGACTTCAGTATAGGGTCTAACGTAAACAATGTGGTCTTTAGTTGTCTCCGGAGCTGCCTCCAGTACACAGACTGGCTCGCAATTGGGATCGACCTCGACGTCGCCACCTTCGACACTGCAGACTAACACAGCGGGCATAATAACTCTCAAGTTGTGGCGGGATGGATTCACCATAAACGATCGTGAGATAAGATCCTACTGCGAGCCGGAAAATCGAGAATTTCTCGCAGCTATAAAACGCGGGGAAATACCGATGGAGATTCGCGAAGAGGTACAAGGTGCCGAAGTGAGGCTGGACATGGAAGATCATCGTCATGAGGAATATGTACCACCCAAACCGAAAGTCAAGGCCTTCACTGGTAGAGGTCACAAGCTCGGAAGGTAACGGCTAGTCATATCGTTTGAATCTTCGATAGAATATTAAGATGATTTACTACACGTTAATGCTTGTAGTCCGTCACCAGCGACAGTGGGTATGACTGTCCCGACGGATCCAGCGGACCAAGCGGCGAACGAATCACAGGCACGAAGCTCCCTCAATCTCGACAGCTCTAGGCCTATAACGAGCGTCCAAATCCGATTGGCCGATGGCGTCAACATCCGGGAACAATTCAACACGTCTCACACAATCGGAGACATTCGAAGATTTATAACAACGTATCCTTTTACTAGACGATAATTCGTTATTTCGTTCAAACGAAATTTTCCATCTGATCATTTTGTCTCACTTCCTTAACTATACTTCTCGATGCGCATCACAGGATGAGGCCCCAATACGCTCTCCAAGAATTTAGTCTGCTAACGACTTATCCGAGTCGGGAATTGACCGAGGATGATCAAACCATTGAACAGGCGGGTCTCAAAAACTCTGCTATAATGCAACGTCTAAAATAGGCCGCCTTCGTCTACGGAGTTTCATACCCGCCTGCCTCCGCTTCATATATCGAGTTGTAAAAAAAAAAAAAATAATAACACACACAAACCACTATCGCAACTCGATAAACGAAAGGAAAGAAGAAACTCTAACGTATTTAGATTTATTTCTAATTTTATAGGCTACGTCGTGTCTATTTATATTGACAAATATAAAATTACAAAAAAGACTTCGGCGGGACGGTTTAAAGCGCCTCGCATATCAGGTCACTAAGGTTCGCGAATAACAATCGCAATCGCTCATTAAATCTAATGATGAAACAGTTTGTATACTGGGGAATTCTCTATGGCAGTGGAAAACTTTCCGATACGATCAGCATCGAGACGATTCGATTGTAAATCGTCCCTTCGATTACAATGTTTCTTGTATTTATTCACGACGATGACGTCGGCAGTTATCTCTCGCGATGTCACATAGTCATCGTTCAGCACCGAGGTGTTCTTCGTCGACCTGTAAATATACACAGGACGATTGTCGACGATTCCGGCGTCTCCGAGAGCCAGCAATTTCGAACCATCGTGGCAAAAGTCGCTTGTCGCAAGTCTGTATCGCTGACTCACTAGTCCCGTTTTGTCAATGTCGAGAAACAACTTTTCGACTGTACGGTGATGCTTGACGACAAGATATTCGTCCCACGTTAGCGTAGAGACGAATCGAACCTGATTGTACAGACGATAGAAACAATCTGCCTCGACTATCCGCGTCGTCACGTCGACGGAAACTTCTATAAAAGGAAAATTCCACGGTATCGTTGTGTATCTCAAATTAAACTCTGCACCCGATTGTCTCTCTATGTGTTTCAATATACTGTTGATCCTTTGTGGTATGCCAAAGTCATACACGACGAATTGTTCTAAACCTATCGAGTTGTGGAAACTTATAAATTTAATAATGTCAGTACTGCTGATCAGACGCGAGGTGGACGGAGCCACGCATATACCGATCTCATTGCCATCCTTCTTTCTACGGTTATCGAACTTTCTTACAGACAATGTTGCCTCCACGTCGGACTTGTATTTTGCGTCCTTAAATTGAAATGTTATCCCCGCTATAGCTTTTTTCTCTATCCTGTCGTATCTGCAAATAAAGCGGTAACCACGATATATTCCGCTACTCGCGCTTCCTTCGATCTTGTGTACCATGATTTCCGATGAGTCGATCGCTTTGTATGTAAATTTTCCGGTCGAGGGTTGAATGTCATCTTCGTAAACGACCTTACACAACAGTGAGCTTAGTCGTTTACTCTTGGCGAAGGCAACGGCGCTTATCTCACCGACTCCGGTCTTGTACGCGGAATACACGTAAATTTCATCGGTTAACCTCTGCCACGAGGTAATCGGATCATCGAAACGGTCGCCCTCCGTAAAATCGAACGACGTCGCATTGTTTTCACCGCTGTTCGATGAGCACACGCTCGTACAATTTCGCCGATACAGGTTCATATCGGCTGGCCTTCCGAAATAATTGAGCACCTCCAAAACATATCTTAGCTTGTTATACTCGTTTCTGTACAAGAGTAACGCGACGAGACTTATCAATGCAATTATCGCTAAAGCTGCTTGATGATATTTACGCATTTTTAAAAATCTTAATACGTATGATTATTCGTCTTTTTTTGCTTTCTGCATTGCCATCGCCTGAAAGAAATGTTTAAATGAGTATGCGGCCGATGCAACTGGCACTGTCTGCTAATATTGGTTACGAGCGTCGATTCCAATGCAATCTAATTATATACACGTACCTATATACAGTTTCCAGCAAGTATTGTCCTCCAAGCGTTTGGGAGGTCGATAGAAAGAAAGTAAAATATGAGTTTACTAACTGTGAGGTAAACAATACGACACTCGTCTACTCGTTCCTTGAAGACTCGTTCAATACGACTTTTCTTTTGCCACGAGAAACGAGTCAGCTGTGACTCTATTGGTACATGAATTATTCGATGTACAATGGCGGATAGAGTTAATGGAGGCTCGGCCGAGACACACGATGCTGTCAAATACTGCAAAGCTGCACCCCCCAAGCCCGTTTGGAGGCCCGGTACGTTCAACAACGTTCTCGCCCAATTTTCTCGTCGTTGCCGAATTTAAATATCATTGATGCTCGAATACGCATATATATATATGTATCTTATTTTTGGGTTTCCAGGCAGAGTCAGAGTAGTGAGAGCATTGTACAAGTACACAGCTCAGAATGTGAGTCAGCTGCTACGCTTTACTCTTGTTTATTTGTCGCGACCCTTATTTAACACGTTGATAACATAATAAATGTGTCGATGTAACTCGACAGACGGATGAGCTGTCGTTCGACCAAGGTCAATTGCTGTACGTGCAGGAACATGAGACAGATCCAAACTGGTGGAGAGCAAAGTCTGAAACAAAACAAGGACTCATCCCTGCCAATTACGGTACGAATATTCAATGGAAAATCTTCCGTTTGCGTTAAACCGAAAAATTTATAATGGTTGTAATGAAAAATCTGTCATATCTATGATTTACATTGCAAACATTTTCATTTTTTTTCTTACACTCAGTAATTCCAAAAATTGAAAACGACACGCAGATAAATTTAACGGAATTATTTCTCTTTTGAAGACTGATTTTGTTTAATTACTCAAATTTTTTATTATTTATTTTATTATTTTAACGAACTCTTGCCGGTTCGTATTTTTTTTCACTCACATTTTACACACGTGTTGAGTGCATAATCGTGACGTCAATTAAATTATGTAAAACTCCGGATACACCTCGAAGATAGACGGTTTAATGCGCATAAGATTGGAGCAATTGCACGAAAAATAGCCGAAATAGAACTCTGCGAGAAATAATTTTTACAGTTCAAGAGCAGATGGAAGAAATCGAAATGCCTCTGCACGAGGCAGCGAGACGCGGGAATGTGTCGTATTTGAAGGAATGCTTGAAACAGGGTGTCTCTTCGACAGGATTGGATTCCGTTGGCAATACGGCGTTATATTGGGCCGCTCGTACCGGGCACATTGATTGCGTTAAAGAACTATTGAGTTTACGCGAGCCTCCGCTCGATGCTCAGGTTGAAGGAACAAAACATCGTTTTACCGATCGATCGACGATGATTGTTGCATTTATGTTAGAGAGTAGTAATTTTCTTCTGATATTTTCAGAACAGAATGGGTGATACGCCATTGCACGTGGCCGCAAATCACGGTTATCTCGACATTGTGGAGCTGTTGTTACAAGCCGGCAGTGATGCCGCGGTAAGAAACAGCGACAATTTATTGGCAGAGGAACTGGCTACGAACGCATCAATAAAGAATACGATACAGATATACAGACGGTCTTACGACTCGTCGAGTCTTGGATACGGAGTAGACGATTACAACGATGAAAGTGACTAATAAATTTTGGGTCGATGCCACCAGACTAACCACAGAAGATTACGAGACTTACTTATTCCCGGATTGTCCATGGTAATTGATATCGTCTCTGACGAAGTGCAGAAGACACGGTGGTATGTCTGTATGAAAATCATGCATATTACAGTTATAATAACTAAAAAAAAGACGAGTTGACGATAGATTACACTTTGTGCGGTCGAAATTATAATGCGAATAAAATTAAATAACCATGGAGCGGAGCACTTTAAGCTTTACTACTGAACCATCGGTTGAAATCAAGTCGCAACAATAACTGTGCCAAATGTTCTCCACTTGGTTGGGCTCGAACTGTATTCAATGTTTTGATAAGCCAATCCATTAAACCGTCGAGAGTGTCGGTCAGTGTCTTTAGTTCTTCCTTTTCGCTCTCGAGCAGATTCGTAATTTCCCAAATCGACGCCTGAAGAATAAAGTCGTCGCATAATCGCAACAGCAGTCGTATCAGCTTACTGACCTGTTTTAAGAGAGAAATCAAGTCAGAGATCGTTCACGTTCTATTACGAACTTGTTCTACATACCGAATTTTTTCTGTCTGTCGTTGCTCCTGACAAAAAGGTTTGTGACATAACGTTAGTTAGAAAAATAGAATGTGCCTTTTGAACATGCTCGAAATTTCGGGTATTTTTCATGCTGTTTTCCATTATTGTGTATTGACTCTCCAAAACATCAACTTGTAAGTAGTACTGCAGATTGTCGATGATGAATATGAGATTATTTCGTAGTTGCATAACTCCGGTCTCGCTGCAAAAAGGCAAAGTGTCAAAGTTGAACGATTATGATGGGCCATATGATTTTCATACTTACACGTTTCTACAACGCATTTGTTCTGTCCAGAGGTTCGACAGGTCGATTTGAGTCTTTTTCACACGCAACAGAAACCGAAATAGTACGTTGTAATCATTCAATGCACTCAGACTGAAAATCAAGTGTAAAGGCCAAACGACTTTGTATTTCAAGAGAATAACACCCCAACCGCGTAGCTCTGAAAATATTTAAGCATTATTTGCGTGTACGTTTTTTGTATAACTTTCTCACAAATACACAAAAAATATGAAATGTACGTTAAACAAAGATTTCTTATTTACAAATTTTTACATTATTAACCCAAACAACATTTTTACCAATCAGAAAGAAAATGATGAACCCTTCCGGACAATACGCGTTTGTTAAAGGGATCACTTTTTAAATAATTTGCCTATACTAACGAACTCATTCATTATACTGGCTAATAAGATTAAGTAATTACCAATGGGATCTTGATGCTCCTTTTCGGAAACTCGAGCGTTTTCGACGGTGCCTTGTTGGGCATCGTCGGACGCGTCTGCTCTTTCTTTATCAATTTTTTTATCCTGCTGGGAAACGGCATTCTCGGCAACGGGAACCATAAAGATAAAACTGTCTAGCGCAGTTTCGTCGTTCAAATGCATTTTCCTCATTGCCATTTGGAAGGCGAGATTAACGTCGCGCGAGCTGTGACTCGTCGGCGTTTTATTGAGAATATGGCCCGTCAGCTTGATAAATTCCAAATACAAATCGCCCCTGCCGATCAGATAAAAATCTTTGATCAATTTGAGCTGTTGAAAAAGCTGCGCCTCCTCGACAGCGACGCGCCACAGGAGCTCCGTAACGCAGTCCTTAAGTTGATCCACCGTTCGCTCGAAATCAATAGTATCGAAGGTCGCTTTCGTTTGGAGATTTTGAAGCTTTTGAAAATATTCATACTCTCTCTCCCCCCATATTGGATTTTCAACGTTGCTTCTGCTTCTGAAATCTGTTTGCGATAAATTCAGTGTACACTTGGTTCTTTCGTATCGATTTGTAATTTGAAAACTTTGTTTTTACCTTTTTTACTTTCTCTAGGATCGTTGCCAAACATGATTATAGTTTGTCCTATGGTCAAGATTTTTGAAGCAAGTGATGCCCTGATGTACGTCGGCACCATATCAATTTCTACATCGAAGTCCCACATGTCATATTTGTATTTTTTGTTGGCTGCTTTGACGTTTAGGCCCGAACCGTCATTAGTCCCTGAGTCGTACAGTACGAGACTGCTCTCGCGGCTTCTCGCCGATTGCTGAATGAAAAATTCTTTGTGCAAGTCTTCGAGATGGCCGTACAACAACCAGCTAGTGAGGTGTTTGTAGAATATTGCGTGCACGGAATGGGTGATCCTGGAATGCAACATATTTTATTGGTCATAGTTGGCAACATTTTACAGTTTCGGCTTGGATTACCGACTTTTCTAGCGCCGTTTTTATCTCGGGTATACCCGAATGCTTGTAACGGTGGAGACACTGAAGCACTTTGCAACCATGTAATTTCTGTGTCTCAATCTTGAATAAATGATGACAGGTTTTTATCTTTGGAATGTCTTGAGCAGGAGAGTGTAAAAAAAAGTATAATACCAACCTCACGAATAATGCAATTTAGTATGTTGAAGAGACAAACATATTTTTCTATACGGCACAGTATCAACGTCAGCGGCGTATGAGCATCCTGAAGGACGATATTTTCCAGGTCGACGATGTCGTCTCTAAACGATTTTAGGGCATCATCCATACCGTCGCATAATGCTCTCAGGTACAAGCCTGAATGCAACGTACCCTCAGTTTCTACAAGATAGATAGACTTATAGACTTAAGAATATCATGCAATATAATGGAGTAGACCACGACACAACCATAACATCAGTGCATGAATTTTAGGCGATCCAAAAAAAAAGTAATCAATAAAATGTAGTACTACCAAAAGAACGTTACATAACACAAGAATATAAATAAGCCAATATAGGGATAAAAAATAATAAATGGAAAAGAACAAAACAATAATATTGCATCAGGCAGTAAACAATAGTATAATTCATATAGCAGAAAGAATATGATGCCAGAAAACTTAAAGCCTCCCGCATCCCAGCGCATCTTCCCGTCAAGCAAGAGGGTCAGGCTGCCAGAATATTCCTAAGGAGCTTACAATTGACATAATTATTTATTTGTTTTCCAATAACAACTATCTGTCATTCAAATAAAAATTGTAGAGTATACAGGAATTGCAGAAAAAATTAAGCTTTCGGCTAATCACAATAAACCTAAAGTATCCTTAATGAACCCTGGACACAACAGTAGGATAAACTAACATTGGCTTGTTCGTAAACAGGCTACTAAACTTGATTTTTTACTGTATTATTATGAATATTGTGATTGTCGCAAAAAATAAAATATATGAATAATTATAAACATCTTTTGTATGATTCGTTCATACCTCTATCGATACTCTGTTTGGAAGGCTCGTCTACCACTGTCCTTTTTTTAATGAATCTTGCAATTTTGTTGAATTTGCCGACTGTTTGGAGAATTTTTTTCATCAAAATCTTTTCGCCTGGGTGGAGATATGTATCGAAATCCATTGACTGCAGTTTATGAATTTCGAAAGAGATTAATGGCATTAATCTGTCAAATTCTGTAAAACCATATTATGAATCGAACTCACGTCATTTTGAACTATTCGATCTAGGTTAGTCGAACAGCCCCAGAGCGATAAGAGAATTTCATGCAGCATTTTAAAATATTTTGATCGTGTCTGATGTAATAGTTTCGTTGGTCGCGCGTTCCTGGTTTTATATGTAAACTGCGAGCATAGCGCTTATCCTCGATGCGAAATGAATCGCTTCAATGTTTATATAGTTTTTTTTTACGACCAATTTCTTCTCTGCATAGATGGCACACAACCAGCATCACCTTACCGACGCCCGTCTCTGGAAAAAATATCAGATTTGACCGCTTCCTTTCGAACTCTGCGTGGCGCTAGACTCCTAGTCTCTGCTTCTAGTTTTCCGACCTGAAAATTTTACGAGTTATACACGATATGGGAATAAGTTCCCGAAGCCAGGAGGAACAAGAATAACAAAAGTCATACAGGCCACGCACAAGAGAACACACGTAGGTTTATTTTGACGGACACAACTTCACGTTTTAAAGAATTTTCTGACAATATGAAGTACAGATACAGTTGAACCCCGCTTATCCGAGGTGGCGTGGGACGAGCGTACGTCGGATAAATGAAATTTCGGATATAGTTTGAATACATATTAAAAAAATAGAACACGACTTTAGATAAAAATTAACTCTTATAGATGATTTAGTTACTTTTAAGGACAGTTATAATTCAGTTAACTACTAACATTAAGTTGATATATACATAAACCATTGACTTTGAAATTGGAGCTGTTGTATTTGCAGCTCGCAATATAAAGACGCAGAAAACTTGTATGAGTCTGAGCGCATATGCAACAAACTATGGAATATCCGTTTTATCCGAGTTTTCCGGGTTGCGGAATGCTCGGATGATCGAAGGTCGGTTAAACGAAGTTCCACTGTACTGTTGTTTATTTTTTGATAAGCTTCGTTGGCTCTCATCCGTACAATCAAGGCCCAGAAGCTGGCGACATCTGACGACGGTATATCATTTTTTTAAAGGTTAGCCATCGTGCCACCGCTTTTTTCGTAATTACTACCGCGACCGCCAGCGGCGCGTTCAGTCACGGGTCGTTATTTTCAAAATAAAACAATCAGGCCTCCGATATTCTGAAAACTTACGCCGGTTTTGCTTCGCAATTTTTGTTGCAAATCGTTCGAAAGATTAATTTTATTTATGTAATTGAGTTATTTTCAACGTTCCTCGTCATGTTTGTTAAGTAAATGAAGTAAGAAACGCAGGTCGATAAAGCATTAGTTTGAATTTAAAGTTAGTCGTAACCTTGTTGGCAAACTTTGCTTTCGACTCTCGTGAGCACTTTCTCATTGTTACCTCAGGTTATGGCTGGAAAAGCAAAAAAGGCACCAAAGAAAAAAGGCGCAAATGGATATCAACTTCCCGATCCCATACCGCGCGGTGAGGTTATCACCGATCTGTCGAAAAAACAGTGGATTATCGGCGAGTCCATCGGTGTCGGTGGCTTCGGCGAAATTTACTCCGGTATTGATGCACTTTTTTTTCTCAATTTTCATCTCTTTCAATGTTGTCTCATTCATGTAAATATATATGTATATGTTTTTTTTGTTGTAGCTGCAGCGTATTCTGGTAAAACACCAAAAGATTATCCAGCAGTTGTGAAGATCGTAAGAAATTAGTTTTTTTTACCTTCTAGTAATAGAATGTTATTTCAACGCCAGGTTCAGTTTTGTAGAGCTTTCATGGTGTTTAAGTTTGAATGTACTTATTTTTGTCATTTATATAAATTTTATGTTTTACTCCAAAAATGCTACTTATTTTTTTGTAATTTTATATTATAAGTGATTTCTATAGTGACAATACTTTTTCCAGGAACCTCATGGAAATGGACCACTGTTTGTTGAGATGCATTTCTACATGCGTAATGCCAAACCCAGTGACAGTAAGTTTTTCGACAACAACATGTCATTAATAAGAATATATATTCACTGTATTGTGTACTCCTCATAATGCACGACCAAGAATTAGAAGCAAATCTCCTACTGTAAAGTAGGTTTCGCTTTTCTCTAATTCATACTCATTGCCAGGAACAAAGCGAACATACAATTGCATGTAATTCAATGCATGGATTTCTGCCAAACATAACAAGAAATAAATTATGTATAATTCAAACTTGCTAATTATATGGTACATATATATTTTTTTATTAGTCGAAGCCTGGAGAAAGAAGAAGAAGCTTTCGCATCTAGGAATGCCAAAGTTCGTAGCGTCGGGCAGTCACGAATGTCACAACACAAAGTATCGCTTTGTTGTGATGGACCGATATGGCACCGATCTGTGGAAACTGTTTGTAGAAAATGGTCGACGCTTTCCTCAGCACACAGTCTACAAAATTTCTTTGCAAATAGTAAATATTTCGTTTCACGGCGTTTTTTTTCTCTTCGTCTCAACTCTATTCAATTGATGCGTTTTATCGCTTCAGATAGACGTTTTGGAGTACATTCACAGCAAAACATACATCCACGCTGACATAAAAGGTGGTAATTTGCTTCTCGATGTCAAAACAAACAATTTTGTTTATCTTGTTGACTTTGGCCTGGCGTCACATTACACAACGAAACCGGAGTACAAACTGGATCCAAAGAAAGCTCACAATGGCACCATCGAATACACGAGTAGGGACGCTCACATGGGTGGTAAGTTTTTGTATGCGCCGATCTTGTCTTTTTTTTTCTTTACACGTTTTTTTAATCATTATTGTATTCTTTTCTTTTCTTTTCTGCAATTCTGTCTGCAGTACCCACGATGCGAAGCGACTTTGAAATCCTTGGTTATAACATCATTCAGTGGTTATGTGGTTCATTGCCGTGGGAGAAAAACCTCACCGACAAATCGGCGGTACAGAAACAAAAGGAGAAAGCATTTGAAAATATTCGACATTTTTTGAAAGAATGCTTCGGCGATGGTGTACCCGGCCCAGTCAGCGAATATATGAAATTATTGGCTGATATTAAATTTAATGAAGCACCGGATTACGGAAAATTTCGTAAAATTATAGTAAAAGGTCTCGAAGATCTGGGAAATAGCCCTGATGGAAAATTAGATTTTTCCAATGGCGAAAAAACGACAGCGCAGTCGGCTTTGACTCCGCGAAAACCTAAGAAAACTATCGACGCAGCGTCGGCATCGAGAAAGAGTCCGAGAGTCAGAGCGCGGAAGAATCTAAGTCCGACGCATTCGGTGGGTCCCTCGCTTGACGATAGTAACATCGGAATAGTCGTAGACAGAAAGCGCGAAGGAGTTAAAGGGATGAGACAAATACTGGAAACAATGGAAGATGACTCGGATGCGGAGTACGATATTTGTATAACGAAGAAACGCAAAGTGAAGAAAGTCGCGCAAAAACTGGTCGCCAAGAGCGCGACTCCTAGGAAGGCCCGAAGAAAAGCTGCAATCGTGGAAACGTTGGACTCAAGCGTTGGCTCCGAGCCGGAAGTAAGAATTTTCACTTTCAAAAATGAACTTTTGCATATAAGCAAGGCTTCGTTTTTGTACAAAAATTAACATTCTCAGCTCGTTTCTAGTTACAATTGTTGAAATCGCTAATCAGATTTTTATTTCATTTGGTTTCTTTTTTTCTTGGGCAGGTCGTAACAATCGGTACGAGATCAAGACCAAAGCTGTCGAACAAACAGACAAATCGTAACGCAGGGGCCAAAATTGTCGATTCCGACGTAGATATGTTCGGCGAGGACGACTTATGAGCGACGTGATTGGATTAAAGTTGAGAACAAACTCACGTTCAGAAATTAAAAAAAGAAATTCAGAACTCGCGTATGGCAGGTCCAAATCCAGATTTTATACTTCATACGGATTAAGCGGGTGTCTGTAAAGACAATACGAAACAGTCTCCATCATTGCCGACCGAGTCTGGTGAGAATGGATTTCATATCGCATTTCTACTGATCGTGATCCTATTTTTCGGAGGTTGGATTTTCACTATTCGCCAGTATCGGTACAAACATATTCATCATAAAAAATTATCCTACAGTTGAAAATGGGAAGGGTAACGCCGAGAGTCAATAAAAAAGAAGCTCGCAAACATGTATTAACGCATTGTTTTTTCAATAAAGTATTTTTTTGCAATCCTTGTAATTAAAATGCTATCACGATTTTACAAGATTCTCTTAGCGTTTATACAAAGATATGTACATCTTATTTAGAGTAATCGGTAGCGGTTTCAAGCATGCGATAACGAGACGGCGTTATATCCGGATTCACTACTATTTTTTGAGCTTTTGTATCTGAGGAGCACTGATTTTCACTTTCCCAGGAATGTTTCTTGCGATAGTTTCATCCTTGACAGCCTTTAGGAGATCTTTTTCGCGAGGCAATATTGCTTTGTCTCGCAAGAATACGGCTACCGCAGTTTTCGCTGCTTTGCCTCGTTTACCTGTACCAGGCATCAATTTCACTTTGAATCTAAAAATTATAAGTACAGTTACACATTTACACATTTAGTCTTAGATTGCAAATGGAGACATAAAAGAATTTGATTGACAATTTGAATTTGGTGTGAATCTGATCTTTACAAATTCTAAAACAAACATTTTATTAATTTGCAAAATCTGTTTCATACGAATTAAAAGCTGTACTCGTCAACCGGGAAAATGAGAGGACGATAACTTACTTGTAATTGAGTACCGTATTGTAAGGTGCTATAACAGGTACGGCGAACAACAATTCGTCTTCGGCCAAAGGCTTTCCTGTTAATTGATCTAACATATCGATTTCCGGCGCCGGCCCAGTGTCTTCTTCATCGGCATTCTCTATATTTCGTACGTATTGTTGTTGAGCAACTACGTTCGGCTTACCTTGATTACCACGCTTCTTGGCCTGTTTCGGACCCGATGGATCCTTATTCTTACTTTTACGCTTGTCCTCCTTCGCAGCACCAGCGGACTGCAAAATTATCAGTTTTATCATGATATATGATTATCGTGATTCAATATTCATCGTTGCTTTTTCATTACAACGACCTTCAATTTCATTAAGTTTTAAAAATAAATATCTACTTTATATTAAGCAACTCGTTCTTTCATATACATTCACTTTTTTCGTCTGACAAATATACCTTGAAAAGATCCATAATAATTCGCCTATCCTCGTCATCCTGATCCTTGTATTTTCCCTTCATCTTCTTCAATCGTCCTTTTTGACCCCTCTTCAGAACATTGGGTTCACTCTGTTTAACATTTTTTTCAGGTTTACATTCTTGCTGCCTGGAATTGTTTTTTGATTGTCCTTCTCCCCTGTTGATCGATTTTGTGACAACTGTCGTAGCGACAGGCTTATCGTCGCCTAAGTAGACAACTTCTTCCTCTTTCACGCTATGAACATCCGCTAACGGTCGAGTGTTGTTTATTACCAATTTCATTCTGTTTTGACAATAAAAAATGTGTCGTGTTATGTGAAATATCCAAGGCCGATGCCTTCATGCTTAGGGTACGTTTCAATTAAAACAAAATGGAAATTACCTCGATCCTGAAAGATCAAGTTTGATCTGGGTGTCAGGAAACAGCGACTTTTCGTTGTCCTCGCTGTCGCCGCTGTCGTTGTCTGGCTGTTTTTCAAAATTTTCTTCCTCAATTGAATTCAGTTCGACTTTTGCTTGTAGATCCTCAGTTTCCTCCTCGGAATCGCCCTCCAATTCAATTTCTTTGTCGAACTCCACGGGTATGTCCGCCACGACATTGTCTTCCTCGAGAGTTCTCACGCGTCGCTCATTCTGGTGCCTCTCTATCGAACTTTCTTCAAGACGGAAGAGAAATCCCAAACCCATGACCAATTGACAAGGCGGAAGATAATTCTTCTTTCCGCGTATCATAAAAGATCCGGTGGTAAGGTATTCTCCGGTTGGTGCGGTTTTCGAAACTTGATCACTGTTCACCCACCAAGCGCCGGCAATGACCTTTGCCTCCCAAGCAACGCTGTGTAAAATTTCGATATTGTAACGGCTCGATGCGATAAACTCGAATTATTGTTACCTGTAAGCCACGGCCATGGTTCCAGCCTCAGCCAGACTCTTGGGTGGTACTGAATCGCCGCTGGGATTTTTTATCACCACAGAACTGGCACCCGTGAGATCTGCGTGAACGTACAGATCGCCCGCACGGAGATACCGCTTCACGATCAGTTCGTTTTGCTGTTGATCTCTTCCACCGATTACTGCAAGGGATAAACTTTTTGTACAGTTATAAACAAAACGTTGCTTTTGCAGTTAGGAAAATGTTTTGAATAATCATGTTGAGTCCATTCTGCATCGACTCAATGGAACCCATGCAACTCTGTAACAAACTCGAGAGGGACTCACCGAGGTAATTTTCCGAGGTAATAAACCAGTAAAATTTTTCGAACCAGTAAACCTTTCTCGCCTTGTTGATACTGTGTATCGCTTGAACTTCCTTTAGTGTTTGTTTGGTCTTTCTCTCGGCCGATTTCAATGCTTTACCCTGCGACTCTATGGTCTTCTGTTGCTTCTTGGCAGCCGATCTTTTCTGGCTGTAATATCTCGTTGCGTTAGCGTAAGCCGAGTGGGCCAGATCTATGTCGATAACCATGGGTTTTATGCCCTCCTCCACGTCGTCATCACCATCGGCTTTACCGTTGTCATACGGATCGGTAAGGTACAGCGACGCGTGATTAGTTTCCAACTTTAATTGCTTAACAGCCGAAGCGACCGGATCTCCCCGAGCTCGGGCCTCTGCAAGCAATGCCTGAATATCCGGCCACGACAACTGATTCGCCAGAGCGCTCTGTATTGCGAGTATCGCGTTGTCAACCAGACTCTGATTTCTCGTTATCAATTCGGCCTTTAGTTTATCAATTTCCTGAGTTTTCTCCAAACTATCGAGTCTGTGATCATGATCCTTCCTCACGTTTTCCAATTTTTTCATAGCCTCGCGTTCCTGCTGCAACACTTTGAGATCCAACTTTTGTCCCTCCATCGTCGAAAAATATTCATCAACGGCGACGTCGAATTTTTCGAATTCTTTGTACGGCTGATCCTTGTACTGGTCTAAGAGCATGGGATGGAAATCTACATTTGCGAGGATAAATTCCTCGCTGCCATCCTGAAGACGCTTCGCTTCTTTCTTCTGTATGATGTAACCTCTAGCCGGATTTGTTTTGGCTTTGTCAAGTATACCGTCCGCCTCTTTGAGGGCCATAATAAGTTTTTCCATGTCATTACAGATACGGAAACCCTTGTCGATCTTACAGCCCAAAGCGAAACCCGCTTTCAAGAGAACATGATCGATGAGCGCTGAACCGAATTCTAATAGGGGATTCAAAATTTTTTTTAAACTCTCGCCTTGCTTAGCTTTCTTTACGTGCTCAATTATGTCTTCTGTCGGTGGCATCGTTCTCGTGCGCGCGCGATGCTGCGGATATTTTTCCTTTACAGCAAATCTGAAATACATTATTTGTAGATAATATATTTTTTGTCAACTGGCATTTTCTTTCAGTTTTCCCTTTTTTTTCTAATTCACCTTATCTTGTCACCTTCTGTGTGAGGCCTCAGTATATTCATTATAGTCATTTCATGATCAGCAAGAACGATATTGCCTCTGTCATAGAGTTCCAGTATAACATGATAAGCAGCTTCGCCGCTGCCAAACTGCAGATCTACAATTCTGTCCGTTCCAATCTGTTTCAGACTCTCTAGACGTTTGTTTTTAAGATGTTTTCTCATCTGTAAAACAACATAAATATCATTTGTCTAATATGCAATATAGTGATAGATGTTCGGAACATGTTAACAGCAAATGCATAAGGAATAGAGACTTTGAACTACTTTAAGTGTAAAATCGATGCATACATTTTTATGTGATATTATATTATATAAGTCAGACTAATAAGTGGAAACTTCAATTTTGTAAACACTACTAATGAGAACATTCAATAATTATACGAGCTATGCTTATGCTGTGTAGACTGCGGGACCTTCTACCATTTAGCCATACGACTCCCGAGAAAGTGGTAAAAAAAACCAGACAAACTTTGGTAGTAAATGGAAACAAATTTGGCTTAGTTTATAAATGATTAAATATACCTTCATGGAGAAACCTGAAGGAGCGACATTTTTTGGCCATTCGAACGCAGTTGTGTGCAATCTGTTGCCAGATTCCAGTAGAAGAACACACTTTTCTTCACTTCGTTGAAAGCGAATCAGATAAGTGCGATGATCGATATCGTATATCTGATTGACTCGCATGCCAATCAATCTGTTAAAGAGAAAATAAATAAACTATATCATCGTTCGAATTTTCAATTCGAATGAAAGAAAATGAGGCGAAAAAAAGTAGGGAATTCGATACATAGACGTGTCGTACCAATGATTGATTTCGATAATTTGACGATACATTACCTCTGCAACTCCGCAATGGAGCACACGAGATCGAAAGTGTCGAATCGGGTCTTCATATTTTATCCTTTCCGGGGAATAAAATAAAATGTTTTCTTTTTATCAGGGCAAGGCCGTGTCGTGTAAAACCGACGGAAAATGACAATCTTGTCAGAAAAAGAAAAAATGAGGTTAACTGGAGAAATGTTAACGTGTAGATAGGTTTACGATTGTTAGCCAAAGCGTTAGTTCTCTGGCTCTGGTTAGTGTCATCACACCGTCAATGACAAACTGTGCGACGGAGAGTTTTACCGACACTCGATCGTACAGTGCTCTTTTGTGCTGCTGATAACATTGAAATTGCGTTTGAATTGAATTGTTCAGGTAACAGTACAAATGCTTGGATCCGGTCATCGGCCACTTTTACGCAGATTTAATTTATTTCAAATGTAAGTTTAAGCAACCGAACATGTCATTCGTATCTGAAGCCATTGTTTGATGCATGGAAAAAAATTATCCAAGGTTTGCTCCTACACGGATGATAGAGTATTCGGAAATTAGACGCGACTCAATAATCGGACAGTTCAAAGAAATTCAATTCATCAGCTTTCTACATAGCTTCCGTACTGTTTCGCATAAATTGACTCATACGATTTCATTTATAAATGATAAAGACATTCTATTTACTACAAACTACTTGAGTTTGTACATCAGAATGCTCGATGTTCAAGAGACTAAGTGTGTAAATCGAGGTGGCAAAACATACTACTTAACGATTGAATTTTTAATTTTCTCCTTTTTTTTATTCAATTATGTGAACAGTACATATGTAGAATGCACGAAGATTATCGGTAAGATTTCTGGTAGCGTGCTCTGGCACCCGGACCACCGAATTTCTTTGGCTCGCAGCGTCTCGGGTCAGCTACAAGGAGGGTACGATCGTACTGAATAAGAATGTCCTTGACTTCCTTCTTGCTGGCTTCATCGACATCTGCAAATAATTTCAACAATGAAACAAGTTTATAGCAAATTATATTCCAATTATTTTAGTAGCCAATAGTTTAAAATATTTTGGTGTTGGTGACAACATAATAGTGTTGCTCTTACACTTTTGGTAGTAAGCAACGAGAGCTTTCGAGATGGCCTGCCGGATGGCATAGATCTGAGCTACGTGACCTCCGCCATTTACTCTGACCCTGATGTCAACTCCAGAGAACTTCTCCTAAAAAAGAAAGCGAAACAAAAATCACCAAATAAATTATCAATATTAAACCTTATACGTAAGAAATACGTAGAGTAAGGAAAGTATAATTGTGCTTAATCTGAAAACTTACCTTTCCGAGAAGAAGAATAGGTTCCTGCAATTTGTATTGGAGAACACGCGGCTCTACCAGCTCCAGCGGGCGTCCATTAACACGGAGAATTCCACGTCCACGCTTGCAGTAAGCTACAGCAGTCGCGCTTTTCTAAACCATAAAAAAATTTATGTCAAGATAAATTTATGTCAAAAATACATCATACACATATGACAAATTTTTTAATAAAATTTCTTTTTTTTTTACGTTGCTACACAAAAGACGAAAAATAAATTATATGAATGTGGCACAATAAAACTAAGGACTACTTTCGAGAAATCGTATAAATAATGATTCAGTTTTTGAGGTTATGCGCACATGCAGGCCGACAAACGATAGATTGCCATTGCCAAAATTTACTCACCTTGCGTCCGAAGACCTGCACCGACTGGTTGGGTACCTTCTGCTTCTGTACCTTTTTTACGAGAAACGTTCTATAGTTAGTAACAATTGCGTGAAACAACGCGATAATATTATCAAAGTTTAGCTTCTCACCTTCTGCATTTTGTCGAGCACGTCGTGAAAAAGGAAGTAGGCCGCTGGGTGGTGGGTTGTTGTCGCCGCAAGCCGGAACTGCCCTAGTCAAAGTAACTTTGTCTTTGAACATGAACCACTGTAAACAATATCAATAATAATAATGAATTATCGAATATTCCTCGTCGATTTCACAGCGATCGACCAGTAAAACTTTAATATTACGTTTAATCGATAGTCATTAAAATCAGCGTCAATTAACCGATACTGAAGTTACGGCAATTTTCAATCCCAAGCTTACCACACACGTGTTTGGCTCAAGCAGAGAACATAGATGTACACTATGTTCTCTGGGTTAAGTCAGTTCAAGTTTTCCTCGAATGCTTAATACTTAACACCCGCTGTGTGATTGAAATAAAATGTGTAGGGGATTAATAAAAAACAAATGGCTAATGATATCAAAATGTATCAATGAATAATAAGATTAACTGTTGAATGCGA
The DNA here is from genome assembly GCA_963978505.1 of Listrodromus nycthemerus. Lineage (NCBI taxonomy): Eukaryota > Metazoa > Arthropoda > Insecta > Hymenoptera > Ichneumonidae > Listrodromus > Listrodromus nycthemerus. Next base: position 6,897,558 of record OZ021685.1, read on the forward strand.
AAATTCTGTCACGAGTAAATAAAATAGACACTCGAATCGAAATAAAAATAGATGATGGATCTGTTTGTTGTCAACAGGTAAGATGCAAAATTTGTATGTACATTTTCTTCGATGATCAAAACATTATTTTCCGTTTGTTTTTCCAAAGATATGAAGGTGAGAATCCTGTAAAATCCGAAGGCTCAACCAATCATCTTTCGGATTTACTTAAGCGGATTGAAGAAAGAAAGAGGCAGAAGGCTGCCGCAGTCAGTACAGAAAAAACTGTTGCACTGAGCAAGGAAAAAGCTGATGCACCGAGCAAGGAAAAAATTGACGCACAAAGCAAAGAATACATTTCTCGGAACAAAGGCAGAAAAAGAAAATTGTCTAACAAAAGTGAAGCTTCAAGCGTATTGATAAAGGATGAAAACCATAGCGAACCTTCCATCGAAGCTAAACAAGCTGAGATTGACAATGCTGAAGAACGATCTGCTTCAACTGGAAATTTTATGATACTGGATGCTGGATTACAAAAACGCAGGAAACTTGTTAAAAGAGTATTGCCAAGATGGTTGGAAAAACCAGAGATTATATCTTCAGATCTTGGGAGCGGGCCTTCATTGGATGACTTGGAAAAACAATTAAATCCTCATCTCGTGGAGATTCTGAAATCTAACGGCATTGAGAAATTATTTCCGGTGCAATGGAGCATCGTTACATGGCTTCTGAAATGCAACAGAGATAGAGATAGAGGGCTGTGGCCCAGAGACACTTGTGTATCCGCACCGACTGGCAGTGGTTAGTATTTGCATAACTTGAATTGTGCAAATTCAAAGAAATCCTAGGCCATTAGAATAATAATTATCATTCTTTAAGGATGTTTGTTTGTGTGTAATGTCGTAAATAAAAATTTCCATATCACCATTTCCATAGAAGTTGGTAATTAAAATTTTCCATTTGGCTTTCTCACAATAATCCTTTATTTGTCAAGGTTTGTCTAACAGGAAGCATGTTCTTTATGTGGGGTTTCCTCATACAGAAAACTCTGGCCATATTATGAACAAGCCATATGAAAATTTTAATTGTCAACTCTAGTCAGGAAGTACAACAAAAAAAAAAATGTTTCAAGGTCATTAAATTGATATTTTCATGTCGGAGCTATTGAAAAGGTCTAAAGTAGAGCTACAGATCTTAGCATGTTTTTCATTGCGTCCCTATTGTTTTACTATGGAAACTGTAATCAATCTGTTTTTTATCTCCTCAGGGAAGACACTGGCATACGTTCTGCCAGTCGTCCAAGAGCTGCAATCGCGTTTGGTACCAAAAATTCGATGCTTAGTTGTATTACCAGTACAGGAATTGGCTGCGCAGATTTACAAGGTTTTTCTTACGTACAGCGCAGGCACGAAACTTAAAGTTGGTCTAATAACGGGAGCATGGTCGTTTCAAGAAGAGCAGATGAATCTCGTGAAGACAAGTAAATTTCAACGAAATATGTTATGCATTATATACGTATTTAGAATAATTTGACATCTTCAATTCAAAGCTCAAAATGGACATTACGAAAGCAAGGTCGACATAGTGATAGCGACACCAGGTCGTTTGGTTGATCATATCGAAAAAACCAAAGGATTTTCATTGGTAGATCTAAAATTTCTCGTCATTGACGAAGCCGATCGGGCGATCGATTGGTTGCAACGCATTCCAGCACCACACTCACATTCACCACCACTCACTCTGGGAAATGTACTTAGAAGGTTCGATAATTCTCATAACTATCATGTCTGATTTCAATAATAGAACTATTATTGGAATGTTTTCTTATGTCAATAATAGAATAATAATAATAAATTTTTCAGCGAAAATCGACCGGCACAGAAGCTCTTATTTAGCGCGACCCTCTCGCAGGATCCTGAAAAGTTGAGCAGACTCGGCCTCTTTCAGCCAATACTCTTTACTTCCGTTGTTGCATCGGGCAGAGACGACGACATTGATCTTGATCAAGAGGCTGGAGATTTCTTAGGACGTTACACAAGTCCGAACGAATTGGAGGAACGGGCCGTACAGTGCTGTGCGGAATACAAACCATTGGCGTTACATCAATTACTCACCGCGAGTGCGAGCACTGAGAAAGCGCTTGTGTTTACAAATTCCGGTAAAGCTGCTCATCGCTTGGCGGCTCTTTTGCATTCGTTACTGAATGAGAAGGGAATCAGTGTTGGGGAATTGTCCGCCCAGTTGACGTCGAAACAACGCACAGATGTACTCGAAAAATTTGCCGCCGGAAGTATTCACGTGTAAGTTTAAACGAGTGACGTTAACTCTTAGAAATTAATCTGTACTCTGCGTTAAATGCAGTCGATAACCTAGCAAAACCTGCAAGCCATTATTATTTACTTATTCATTTTCTCTGAAGGCTCGTAAGTTCCGATGCTTTGGCTCGAGGCTTGGACATTCCTGGAGTAAAATTAGTCGTGGCTTACGATCTGCCTAAACACATAGAGGGTTACATACACAGAGCCGGCAGAACCGGCAGGGGTGGAAGCCCTGGTACAGCAATATCAATTCTTACATCGAATCAAATTGCTGCTTTCACCCGAATGTTGGACAAAGCCAAGAAAACAGTGCCGGCAATCGAGATTCTCGATTCCCTCGCGGATATCGTTGAGGAAGTCAATTATCAGGAACACCTTGAAAAATTGAAGCAAACGTTGAGCAAGGAGCAGGCGAACATGTGGGAGAAAGTAAAATCTACTAAACGTAGACACGGTGTCAAAAATTAAAGGACTCACTGCACAAATTGTACAGAAATTTACCGTGCATTAGATAAAATAAAACTTTGTTGTAACATCGATAATAACATTTTATTGTCCGGAGTAATAATATTATACTTCATACGTCGTCCCTTAACTCCTATCGGTTAATTGTATTTTTTTCATCAATCGGATCTTTAGTTCTATATATATTCGTTAACCCTTTATCCCAACTAAGGCCCAAGTATTCACAATTTGTTAATTTTTAAAAAGTTATATTATATAAAAGATAAACGACATTATTTTTTATTCGATAACGACACAGACACAGTTTCCTCTTTTTATTTTTCATTTTGTTCTTTTATTACTATTATTGCTGCATGCTTGATCGATTCTTTCGAGAGAGATAGACACGCGCTATGCATACTCTTTGGTGATCGGCAAAAATTGTGTTTCCCGAACAAACGTGAAGATTTATCTTTAATATTTTTCTGTTTATTTTGTTTCCTTGAGCTTAGGCGCGGAAAGAAGCATTGCGATACGGAAACGATCGGGAGCTTTTAGCGAATTTATCGGTGCCTATAAATCTATTTGGCGGTGTAAGCGGATTGATTTCTATCTTCCGGTAATACATAAGACTCGAGCTTTAAAAGAGTTGAATATAGTTTAAAGAAAACAATTTTCATCCAAAGCTGTTATCGGAAAAAATTAGTAATATTTACAACTTTATTATGAGACAGCTTGCAAACCTTGCGTAATTTCATTGCGTTCGGAAAAGATCTGGAGTTCAATTTTCTCAAATTCAGTTTGAAGTCTATTTACGTTGAGGTTACGAACATATAAGGCTTTTATTTATTTTGAAGCGTGTCCGAGGTGGTTTAAACGAATGAATCAGATGTCTATCAGTCTCTCCGAAAATACTCTGTCGTTCTTATTCATTTTTATACTTCTCACTGGTAAGCATTTTATTTTCTTATTTTAAACCGTTTGAAAATTTTATTTTGTTTTTACAAGGATTATAAATCGCACGATGTTTACCGTATAAAACAATTTTTACTTGAGTACGACAGAGTATATTCTTTCCGGTCAACGTTGCAACATATCTCGAAGTGACGATACAAAATCGTGCCTACTGATACATTATTTAATTTTTTTATCAACATATTTCGATACATCAACCAGTTTTTAAAAATCAACTGACGAAGTGTATAATGCCGTTAAAAGAAAGTTTTCTTTTCAGCAGGTAAAAAGTCTCGTCCACCGTGACGGTAACTAATTTAAGTCTCGAGATATGTAAAACTTGAAATACAACGCGATCGACGAGCATTTTCGGTCAAGTGTGTAGATAAATCGTCAGTATATTATTCGTTGCGCTACGAAGATATCTGACGAGCAGGTTAATACATTTATTATCAATCTTATAATAATAATTATACAAGTTTCTTTGGTGTATGCGCGTTTTTTTTGGAAACGCGATGCCGTTTGCTCCTTTAGTATGTTACATATCTCAAGCCGTTCAATATTTCACATATAAAATCTAGCGTTCGTTCGGCGTCGCATCGACTCGTCGGTAGCGCATCTTAAACATTTTTTTTTTTCAACGATCACTATATGATATTTACATAATTATATTTATTATTATCAATAACAATAATAATAATCACAATAATACTAATAATGATAATAATAATAATAATAATAATAATAATAATAAAAATGTACTGGTGTATTTACATACATAAAACGTGGTCCTATCTGATTCATATGTGTCGTTGCCGTATATATGTATCTGTATATCGCCTTCGTACACCGCATCCTCAATTTAAAAAAAAGTAACTTGCAAGTATTTTAAAGATTCAAATTGAAAAGCTCTGCATCGAAGCATGTAATCCACTTTTTCGTAGAACATTAACATTTTGCGCTAAAGCACATTTTTTGTACTCCGAAAATAATGGAGACTGCGCGAGTGAAGTGAGAGAGTTAATTTTTTTTTTTCAAATAATATTTTTAAATAATAATTTTATTTGGACCATTTAGGCAGAGAGACTTTCAACTGACATGGAGATAATAAATCTTCCGGCGACATCGCGGCATTCACTATATAAAGTATTTATTGTCGTAACTCCTGCTTTGCCCACGCATTACAATTATCGGTTATAGATTTGGATATTATATACGTGTAACCTATCACGAACTTGTCCGTCGCGTAAATCTCGTTTTGTTTATGAGGTATTCAATGCCAAATGGACCTGAGTCTGACCCTACGTACTTTAGATTTTGGCCGCAATTTTTAATATGGTTGAACTAACTTGCAAAAGTACTGAGATATTATTACAAATGACTCTAAATTATTTACAATTAAATAAAGAAACTTATTGATCGCCACGATTTAAAAATCTGAAAAGATTCTAAAAATGTATGAGTCATGTATCAGAATCTTTAAGATTTGAGCTTGAACAGGCCGACGTCGTTATCAATTTAAAAAAAAAAAAATCTTACTAAATATTAAAAGAAATCGGGAGAAAAAAACTAATCGGCTCTAAAAAAACTCCTAAAAATGTCAACCGATGTAATAACAAGCAATAATAGATTCGTTTTTATTTCCTATTTTTTCACTGTTTTTGTTCGAAAAAAATGAGCAAATAAAAGAAGGCGAAGCCACACCATTTCGGCTTCGATCTCAACAATTTTGATAGGTGACACATAATTTTTTTTTATTTGTTGAGATGTTTGAATTGTGGCGATGGATAAATTTTTTTTAATTATAAATGATTATAAAAAATCAAGAGAAATGTTTGAAAAATCTGGGTCCGTTTGATAGATAGTTTAATCACACAAAAAATCGTCGTTTAAATCCCAAATTAAAAGGGAGCAGACCCAGGTCGACTCGATGTCGAATACCTGATATTATATTTTAGGTGAAAAAAACATAATCTTTATTTCGATAGAATGTTCCGTTGGGAAAGTAAAATATTGAACAGAGATAAACAATACTTTGGATCGAGTCTGTTTGAATGAAGGAAGCAGCGAACCCAGTCTTATGAGCCGAGGATAGGCGAGTATCGAGCAAATAGTTCATTTACACTGTTCAAAATTTGTTTTTCTTCATATACCAAACAACAATTTTATTTTTATTTCGTCTGGAATTCGAATTATTTCGCAAAGTTTGTGCGAAGGAAAGGAATCTAACGCTTCTATTCGACTTACTAGAGTCCCTCAAAAGTCCTGCTATCGATTTTATTCTACTCGGGATTCTTTATATTTTCCTCTGTATTTACATAAAACCCTTACGAGCTGGGCACGCGGTGACACCGCCCTAATTTCACGCAATCGGTATTCGAAGCAGCAATGCCAATTCGTTTTTATCCCACTTGTGAGAAGCCGACGAAAAAAATTAATCGGACTTGCATGGTCGTTTTATGAACAGCGATTTCGGAAAAAGCCCTCTCGAGGCTCGGAGGCAAGTTAAATATTGATGTTTTCATAAATTACATTAAACGTTGGCATCATTCTTCTTGAAACTTTCAAAACCATATTTACGGCTCGTTCGTGTAATGATTACGCTAAAAATTGGGAAGACCGATTATTTTTCGTTAAACACGACACTTCGGTCGTCGACGTCAACACTTCAGCAATCAGATGATTTCGTCGATGCATGCATAATATCACCGTTTGCCGACCATAGATGTGATTCAGTTTTGTTACTATTTAATTGTATGATACATAAGATTTAGTGGAAAATATATTATGTTAGATCGGCAAACGTCCAGTCAGAGCCCTCCAGCTTGCGGAGTTGCTTAAAAAAATTTTGGAGAATTCTCAAACATAATTTGTTTCACGTAAAACCCCCATTTCCACGTTTTGTTAAATAAAATTTTGTACGATACTCATATGAAAAATGTTTTCTTAACGCGTGTGATTGCAAATTCACAGTCGTCAGAAAACGTTTTTTTGCACTTGCATTGTAATGTATTATTATTACATTTGGTGCGAGGATGGCTGTTTTACGCACGCTTCGCCGGTGCAAAGCCCTCATTTTCACACCTAATGAAGTCAAATTTGATACGATCCACGTACGGCAAACCTTCATCTCGATTACGCTAAAAAGGCCCTATTTCATTTCTGAGCAGGAAAGATAACTCATTCAGCGGAAGGAGAAGGAATTTAGCGGCTTCTCAAAAAAGTCAGTTCTAACGCACATAAAAACCCGTCTTTCGTTCTGAAAAATGCTGCATTTGCACATAAACGCAATATGGTATTTTTCTTGCATTAGGGCGGGAAAGTGGATTTCTACTCACATGTCCACAAACGAAAAGTGTCATTTTTGTGAATTTGTTAGAACAAATTCTGTGAAAGGCATTGAAGGTTGAAAAAGGAGTCTCGAGGCATGTTTCATATTCGTCAAGAACCTATTTGCACCCTTGCCATACAAATAACTATTGTCGCACTAGTATAATTATGTACTATTCGTTAGTCAAAACGTTATTTTGCCGTACAATCAACTATCATTTTCGTGACATAGAAATGACAAAGAAGCGATAATTAATGCGAACCGTAAAGTCATAGCTCTTAAGATGCAAATGGCAAATATTCGGGTAAAAAAGAACCGTGCGATTAGGGCACTATGTCATCCAATTCTCTACCCGTATAGATATACTAATCCCGCATTACATTTGTATATAATTCTAGGCTTCTAATATATCCGAACTAACGATTCACTTGGCCATTCTGTCCTATATCACTTGTTTCTATTTACACGATGACAAAGTGCCAACGATTCTGACGTCCACAGACACTCGTTTTTTCCAACGACCCTTCAAAACATTGAAACTCAAAAAAATTCAGTCACTGTGAATACATAATTGTATTTTCAAAGTGGCTCTTTCTATGCAATAAAAAAACCAAGCTACTCATTGGAGTCGACTAGTTCTCAACAGCTTCAAACAAATCAGCCATATGCGTTGGCGCGAAGTGTAACTGGAAAATGGAAATTCTGGATTTCGGGCGGATTGTCGCACACATACACATGCCGTCGTCATATCACTTTCGGCTCGAAATCCTCGGGTTGTATAAATAATATCAGTAATATGCATTCGAAAGATGAACCAGGCACGCCCGCTTCATAGGAGAAGAATGGCGGAAAGTATTAAAAGTTGAAGAATCGTTACGTCGAAGAGCAGGGGTCGTCTAGTGTTTGCGCCATTGAGTATAACCCAGGGTGGTGATAGAGATGGAATCGTCAGTGGCCTTTCGGTGCGTTGACCCTCTTGCGTACTACCGCCCATTATCTGCGTCGTTCCAAAGTCGTTGTTGTTACCGAGATAATTACCCTCGGCCACTCCTTCCGTAATGTCGTTCGGTCGACGATTTGACTTTTTTCGGCTGTTGTTTATTTTTTTCGTCTGCCTCGTGTTTGTATTCTTGTACAGTGTGCCAGGTGTAGTTTTTGTTGGAAGCTCCAATTCTGCAAGATAAAATACACATATACACATATGTATATGGTGTCCACTGAGATTCAGTCATTTTCACATACAAATCGTACGAGTATTGAGGATTCAGAGAATCTTACGACTCTTGTATTGCGGGATAGCGTGAGTACAGGGAACCGATCACCTAAGAAGAGAGCCCCCTCACCGAAACAAAATACTGAAAACTATTCGAAAATATTACCGCGAGTATCCAATTCGTAACTACTGATAAGCTACTGAATTACTCTATAAACTACTGAGCCACTATAAACTACTAAAACGTATAAACTGCTCAGTAGGAAATTTGCAGTCTGTTGAAAACTGCTGAAGAAGTGACGTAATCAATGAGTAAACATTGCTGGCTATGATGAGTAGGTAATTACTGAACATTACTGGACGTTTTGATTGGTTAACTGTCCGAAACTGTTGTGGGTAATCAGTGGCTAACCGCTGGAAATTGCTTGGAGTGTTTAGCAGTTTTGCTTACAAGTCCTCGGTAACAACTTCTGCTACAATGCAAGTAGTAACCGCGGAACCTCCAGTAATCACTGAATCTCTAGAACTTCTTCTCGCGCAAGAGCCTTGAGGTGACACGGCACAGAAAAAAAAGTACGATTTTACATTGATAACTATTTTTACAGTCGACGGATTCATCAAAGCGCGTACGGTTGGGAAGGTGAAGCTCGTTTTAAGCACCGTTTGAAAAACGAAGAAAAAGGAAGAATAAAATGTCTAGCCGTCTTCTAATAGAGAAGTCGGCGAGATTTCCCATCAGCGGCTCCCTCCCACCCACGAGCTGACTGCACCTGTTGCACCTGGCTCAGCAATCGCGGCACTAATTGCCGGGCTGGCGGTGACGACGTTGCCGGTCGCTGGCCACAAAATCAGCAGGGCGGAAGAGGCTTCTTCGTACGAGTCCATTTATCCTCACCTTGCAAACGAACAACGTTCTCGGCCTTTCCGATTGCATTCACTGCTGAACAAGCGTAACCCCCGAAATCCCGCTTCTCGAGATCGTGGATCGTCAAGTTCATCTGCCACGCGTAGTCGCTCAAAAGAAATTCCGTCATCGTGTACTTGTCGCTCGGTAATAGTCTGTCACCTGTAATTTCTTTTATTTATCATCAATGTTCAATTCCGAAGCTGACACGACTGAAACAGACATGGTCGGTAACAAAAATCCAGCAAACAATTCTTAATTGTTGTCATCGACGATGGTTTCGCATCGCCTCAAGCGACAAAGTGATGTATGAATATATAGGGGTATTTTGTTAGATCAGAGTCGAGACGGCACAATCCATATAGCGCGCGATATATATATTTTTTTTTTGACATATTTTTAATAATCTTTCAAAGCTTACGAGATATCTCCCAAATATATGAAAATAATGTTTTAAAATATTCTCACAGAGTATCCCAATCAAATGTTTCTCGAATATTGTAGAAACGTATCTTATTTCTTAATAGACCTGAAATATTTCTGGAACATAGTGATAGAAATTTTGAAATACATCCTAAAATGTTTGAAAACATTTCGGAATTATGTCAGAGAAAGATTTTTCAGTAGACACAAAATATTGTCAAAATGCTTGAAAAGTATTTGACAGTTATTTTTTAACATTGATAAAAGATTCTCAATCCTATAGATAAATATTTTTGAACGTCTTCAAAAGTATCGTCTATATAACGTGGGCGCACTGAGCGTTGTTATGTGCGACGTTATTCCTTACACGAATTCTTTATTTTAATTCCTCGACCAATTTGTCAATTTAAATGTGAACCCTGACAAGATTGGCAGCGCAGCGATGCACTCGCGTAAAACCCGCTTCCTCGGGTGGGCGAAACTAAGATTTATGGTTTATCGCCAAATTTTCCTGAATTCTTTCCCCAATATTTGCTCTTGAATTTTCCTTCATTTAAAAACACGAAACACTTCTACTTTCTTCGGATCCCGGAACCGATCAATTTTTATATTTGTATACTCGCTAGAACTTATCCGCGAGTTGAAATAGGGTAAGAATCTCGTATAAAAGGCGACGCGGTAGGATTAAGAGAGTTATTCTACGTTCAGCGAACAATCAACATCTCCGTAATCTCCGAAGGGGGGCCAAGAAAAAAATTGTTTCAACCGTCTAAAAACAACTGTCATTGAAGATGACCATTCAAATAATACGTTGTGAGTATCCTTCCTGTTTTATGATCGTCACTGAACGAACTCACTATTTTCGCGTCCGGACGTAACACCTTTATCCCTGTACCAGGTGTTCATCGAGCGCGGCCACGCTTCGACGTAACACTGAAGTATCACGTCACTGTTCACCGGCGCAGCGACAAGTTGATTCGTCACTTTGATGAGCGGCTGAACTGAAACAGACAGGGAGAAGAGAATCAGAGAGAATCATCTTTAATCAAAATTGTCACGTTCTTTTTTATTGTCAAGGGGGCTCGTTTTTTCAATTCGACTTTCATTACATCTATAATAAGTTATTTATTATGGCCAAAGTTTTTCTGCTAGTCATCGTATTATCCTGCGAGCACTGTGAATAATGGAAAAACTGAGGATTTAATTCGATCTTGGCGAGATTATTCGGACCTGTGTCGAAATGTGTCGACATTTCGAGGAGTATGATTGAGAGATACAAAGTAAGAGATTCCAAAGGAATAATTAAATTCTCGATGGATAGACCAAAGTTGCACTCGCGAGTAACGACTGCATTGCCATCACTTTAGGGTTTTGATTTGTACACCTTCGATTTCCTTAATAGTTCCCACCAGGGAGCGAATATCGATCGACGCAGTAACCTATTTGCCATGGACGACAGTTAGTATGGGTGGGGCATGGGCAGCCTCGATTTTTGAGTGTGTTGGCAGGAACTGCTCCCACCGCGGTTAACTAATCGAGGCCCTACTGTACGTACTGCATAGGAGAACAATTATTTGACGACTTCTTCCCGGACGTAATATTGATTGAATATAACCATTGTAGGATCATTGGTATGTGCTCTGAGAAAAAGTATACTATTTTTTACAAATCTAATAGCGCTCGGGGGTGACATCTATATAGTTTCAGATAGTATACATTCAGTTGCTTCAACTGTAATTATGCTACGCCGTCTTGTTCTCTAGATCAATAGGTAGTAATGCCAGTTGCTCAATCCTTTACTGTTTCAAATCTCTCCGAAACTTGTGGAGCTCACTATCAAGGACAAGTTTGTTATCTCTCAACGCTCATATGCCTTTCAGTGAGTTCCGACAAGTATCGAGGCGAGATTATTGTCTCGAGAACAGTTTGCTTGCGGATCCGAGATTGATAAATTAATCGAAAGAGGAGCAATCTCTAGGTGCCGGCCTTGTGAAGATCAATTTATCTCATTATTTATAAATACCTAAAGCCAACGGGGTTGGGCGATTTATTCCCAATATGAATGAACTGAATTCTCTTATTGCGGCGCCTCATTTAAAAATGGAAGTTAAAAAGACGGTGATTCGTTTGATGCGTGAAGACTCGTTTATGGCGTCGATAGGTTGGATAAATTTAAACTTTTTAATTCCTGCAGAGAAGTTCAACAGAAAATATCTAATGTTCAATACAAGAATCAATTGTACGAGATTAATTGTATCTTATTTGATACGTGCAGCTTTATTCTTATTCACATAATTGTTGAAACCGATGGCCCAGCAGTTAACATCGAGAGATTTCTCGTCAGTCTTCTGCTGAAAAAACATCCTCTCATTCGGACAATCAGTACAAGAACATTATTGTAATGATAAAGAAACTAGAAAGTTGCGAGAGGATGCAGGTCTAGTTTTAAATACAGACAAATAAATGTTTGTGCTGTCAAGCGAAATAAAATATCTCGGTTTTTTTTTTCCATTCATTAAAGTTTCGTTTGTAACTGACACGCGTGGAAAGATCTCAGATATACAATTTAGTGAGGAAATACGCAGATATTCCTTGCTGTAATGATGGAAAGCGGGGGAAGTTTATAGGAGTCCTCGCAGCCAACGTACTCGGCCATTAGATACTCACCTTTAAAAACAAAGGCTTCAGTGGGAAAACTTTTGAGGTTCAGAAGAATCGAAACGGAATTATAACAGTGATATGACGATTTGGAAGAAAATAATTCCGGACTGAAAATGGTTGGAGAGCAACGTCGTGTCGCGCGTTAACGCCATAAAAGGGGATCATTTCTAGATGAAGGTTTTTACCGTTGCTTCCCCAACAGGCTGGGCATTTGCCTGTAACAGAGAGGAAGGTCACGGATTTTGGGATAGTCAAGAGCGAAAGAAGCGCATAAACTTTCGCGAGTTGTAGGCCGGTTTTGTTTTTTATAAATTAAATTGTTTTGCTTAAGGCAGGATCTCGTGTGAAATTTTGCTCAGTACCAACAATACAACTGCGTTGTCGTGTGTCAAACGGCCGAAGAGTATTCAATATCCAAAATTGTCAGAGCTATCTGAAGGGATATAGCAGCGGTGCGAAAATATCGCTTTCTGGGTCTTTTCACATCTTATAGTAGCTCTTGAAAAAATAAGGATGCAGCCGCGGAATGTGGAGTTACGGAGTGTGCGACTGAGTGGGAGTTAGCGAACAGGGCGGACGAAAGTGCAGAGTCTTCGTACGGGAGCTTTGACATAGACTTCTTTGCATCAAATATAAACTCCAAATCCAAGAAATTTGTTTCTTGGCACAGAGATCCGGAGACTTCGGTTGTGGATGTATTTACCGTGTCCTGGACAAGCCTGCATTTTTACGCTTTCACGCTGTTCGCGATCGTTTAATGGACAATTCGGAGAATCATCGCAGATAAAGCAGACGGGCTTCTTATCATCATCACCTTGGCCGACACAGTCGCGGTACCCTATGTTTAAAAAGATTACTCGTTTCGGAACCAACCGTGTTCATCTTATCGACTGATAATTGTCCGCAACAATACCCGTTACGTGAGTCGCTTACCGCGTATGCCGGGAGATTATCCGGCAAGAGTTCGACGGGAGATTATCAGGAAAAAAAGAGGGCATCCCTCAAAGGCTCCATCCTAAGAATGAGGGTGTCCCTATCTAAAGACACCATCAAGTAATACCGGAACGCGTCGATTTTTTGGTGGGACCTTTGTCAGGATGAAGGAGTTTGCCCTTTCACGGCCCCAGTCGCGAGGGTTCGGGAATTTCTTACACGATGTGTGGAACAAGTAGAACGATTTTGTAGAGGTGCGGCTCGTTTACGATCGCAGACTCTAAAATATGAGGAACTCTGGGACTCGAAAACAGTCATGCATTATTTAAAGATACTTTGTCTTCATGAGACACTCTTTTTAGAGTAACTAACAAAGATGTTACTCATGTTGCTGGCTCTATCTACGGCCCACAGTGTACAAAACCTTATAGAAATTACAATAAGAAATATCCAAAGATTCGATTCGGAGATAAGAATAAAGATAGCTGAGAGGATAAAACCTCTGAGCTAGGGAGAACTAGACTCTTGTTACAACTGCCGTTTTTAAGGAAGAGCCACGGTTATGAGTTGCGTCGATTTTATATTTTTACGAAGACTATTCCGCCCAAACACGACTGTGCAATGACGATATGTTACTGTTGACTTACAAGAAGCCACATCGAGTGGCAACCACTCAATCCATGAGTAAATGGCTGAAATGCGTGCACGCCAGGAGCGGAGTAGTATGTATAAGTATTTTTGGTTCACACAGCACAAGCTTGCAGCCAGGTCGGCATCGTTTCGAAAGTGAGTTGATATCGAAACCATTGGAAACACTGCGGGGTGGACGCCGAAATCACCAAAAATTCAAGTTTGGTGATATCTATTGTGAACGTAGCCTCATAGACGTAGTTGATAAGCAAAGAATTGATGACATACTAAAAAAAAAACTGCGTTTCTTGAGGCGTTGTTGAAAGCGTTTAATCGAAATTTCATTTCGTCAAACAACTACCCATTGACCTAGAGAACAATATGGCGAAGTATACTTATACGATCAAACGATCTTTCGTGAATGACGTTCCATCGTAATTATGTCAAACGTCTTGTATGAATAGATGAACCCGATCCATTTATTTTCAACCCCTTTTTACCTATTCGCGCAATTCTTAAGCTCCACATTGCAATGGCGTTGGGAGAGAAGAGACCTGCTCTCCATAGTTGGGTCTACAAGTTATGGAGGGATAAAACAGTGAAGGATCGAGGAACTGGCGTTACTACCTATTCATCTATTCGGACAAGACGTATTGCATAATCACGATGGAACGTCACTCATGTAAGTTAGTTTGATCGTGCAATTATGGTCGCAATCATGATTGTTCGTCATTCTCGAAGTTACCGACCAAAAAGATATAGTTTCGGAGAGTATATTTTCGATTGGTTGAAGTATAATAACGGATGGAACTATGAGTGTTTAACATTCTCGTTACAATAAAATGTAGAGTTTCCCCTTGGGAACTTATTTTTATGGTACAAAGTCAGTATCGGGGGTTTCACTACGTAGTTTGTGTCCAGTACGCAAAGCTTAATGATTGTTATACGTACATTGCACTTGTACTGAGTATCGTTTGCTGACCGTGGGTGGCACACCGTTGCTTGCTATGCACAAATACGAACCCATTTCGTGCCTCATAACCCCTAACAAATTCAGGCTCTCTCCGTCTATCGACTTCCGAGCTGTTAACAAACAGAAATTATTTTCCATTATACAATTATCTATCCTTCACTATACAATAATCTTTTTTTTTATTATAAAATTATCGGAAAACCGTTGAGAATGAAGAGGGGCCTTCAATCGTCCACTCGTTCGTTGTAACGGAAAAATTGACTAATGATTTAACAATAGTGACGCTCATCGAGCACTCGCAACTTTTCTTCCCACCCGATTTACACATGTGAAGAACATTCGATCTGTTATGTTTCAAAGCTGTTACGTTCGGTGAGTGTTCCAACAAAATTACGTACACTTATGAATGTATAAACTGTTATTTATGAATATGTAATTTTTTTATAGTGTAGGAAAATTGTGGTGTACAATTGGTTATTTGTTCGATTAAATGAACTCGTGAACCGGTTTTGAGATTGAACGGTGTTCTCTTGAAAGCAACTCCTAAAGCAAAGGGAGTAAGTAGCAAATATTTTCTTGTGGACAAAAGTAAAAAAAATCAACCGCTTACGTTCTAACATCCGGTAGAGATTCTACAGTCCTACCACTTTGTGAATTTGCAACGACGTGTTCATATGGAGTATTCCATGCCAAATCGATCACTTCTGAACTCGACCCCTTTAGATTAAGCTGAAACTTTTTCATTTTTTTCCATCCCTTGAAAAACATTTTTGAGAATTTTCTAAAATTCTTTGTCCAACCAAAAAAAAGTTATGAATTTAAAAAAAATGTCTTTTTTCATATTCAAATAGCCATAACCTTTCTTTTATATTGATCTTTGGGTACTTTTTTTCATTTTTGTTTTTGAATGAACTTTTCAAAAAAATACACGGAAAAAATTAAATACGATACATTTGACAAGATAATCGGGTTTTAAAAACAAAATTCAGATTTTTTCAAAGTATGTCATTTCTTTTTACTTCTTAAAAAAGACTTCAATAAATTTGACAACTATTCCGATGCAACCCGGAACGGGCCGAATTTTTTAAATATATATTTTTTTATTAAAAGAAAATGGCAAATTTAAAAAAATTAACAAATTTTTTTTTTCCTTCAAATTTACTTCTATAACAAAATAAGTCCTATTCACCCATTTTAAGGTATTAGATTCTCAACCTATAATCTTAATCTACGATTATACTGCCTAATATTCAAATTTTAATACATCATACGGATAATTATCACACTCTAGATTATCGATCGAATTGATGTACTAAAATTGCTTGAGGATATAATACGGTAAAATCGGTGAATAGGACTTACTCTGTTATAGAAGTAAATTGTACGGAAAAAAAAATGTTTGCTAATTTTTTAAAATTTCACATTTTTTTTTTAATAAAGAAAATATATTATAAAAATTCGGCCCATTCCGGGCTGCGCGTGAACAATTGTCAGATTGATCGAAGCTTTTTCTGAGCAATAAGAATGGAAAAAAATAATTACATACTTTGACAAAATCACGATTTCGTTCGAAAAACCCGATTAACTTGTAGACTTTATGGTATTGAATTTTTTCAAAATATTTTTTCAAAAAGTTCGTTCAAAAACAAAAATTAAAGAAAAAAGGGTCCCAAAGATCAATATAAAAAAAAGTTATGTCTATTTGAAAATAAAAAAGTCATTTTGTTTAATCCATAATTTTTTTTGGATTGGACACAAAATTTGAAAAAATTTGAAAAAATGTTGTTCAAAGGGTAGAAAAGAATGAAACGGTTTAAGGTGAATCTAAAGGGGTCGCGTTCAGAAGGGGTCGATTTGGCATGGAATACCTAATATACTCTCATATAGCACGAAATATTTTGAAAACAGTTTAGAAACGCTTTTAATGTTTCACATACTCCGAAATATTTTCGAAATATACGAAAATAATATTTTTTAAATTCTCTTCCAATATTGCAACGAACATTTTTTTTCAAGATTCCAGTAATATTTTCAATATTTCAAAACTCACGATGTATTTTTGAAATGGTGAACAAATATTTTTAAAACGAATATGAGTAAGTGTGCAGTGAACGAGATTCAGAACGAAATCCAAAGCCATTTTTGCGAAATATTTCTGAAACATTTCAATTCAAGATTTATGAGCGGACAAAATGATATTTTGAAATATATTTCAGAAATATTTATAATATATAAGAAAATATGTTAGAAATATTGCAGAAATATTGCCGCACCAGGTGGGAGTATGATAAGGACGTCTTAGTGAGGACCACCGCCGTCTACAGCAACGGTACGCAGAAAGTGTCAAGTCTAGCAATGCATCACTTACGTTGTCTTTGTCCATCCTCGCGTTGAACGATGTCCCGACCGTCTTCTCGTTTCCAGACGACCGTTGGAGTCGGCGTTCCGGTTGCGACACATCGAAGGGTGATGTTGCCACCCTCTTTCATCACCAAACCGTCCGAGGACTCGTCGTCCATTATATCAGGTGGCACGACGACTTTCATTGTGCCCATCTTAAATTATATGCAAACGAGAATTGCACCCATTATTAAATATTCCTTTATGGCCACAGACAACGGATGGCGGACTTTGACAATGTACTCGAATACCCGATCGACCGTTCCAGTCAGAGACGTTCGCAAAATCGTAAGTCCGAGATGCGTAACCGTTTCTCACGTCTTACTACAGAATGGTATCGTAATCTTGCGTTAGCGAATACACAAGAGGCTCGCCAACTTTCATTTCGTTGTGCACGTTTCGGTAACGGACGGCGGAGGAAAGAGGGTGAGGTTCGAAAGTTTTCACGGTAGCGTAAAGGGTAACTCCAACTCGGAGTAGCGGTGGCGTGGGCCAAGGATGTCGAATAACCATTCTCGTTGGACGGTCAGATAAACCCAGATGATCGTAAACCTAGACGACTCACCGGAAGTAACGGATTCGTATAAACGTGTGAGTGCGCGAGCGCGCGTGTGTGTGTGTGTGCGCGCACCCCGAGGAATTCGGTATAGGTTTGGCGAATAGCGGATGAATACCTTTGGCGCACAGTCGCACACAAAATCGGAGCCTGTCTGGGTGCACGGAGTGGAAGCAACGGGCAAAAGCCGGGCGAGGCCGCAATCCCGTGTATCGCGCAATCAAGTCGGATAAAGATAGTGCAACTAATCCGGTATGATTGAACGTATTCGTGGTAACGGCAGTAGAATAGCGGACTAGACTCTACTCGATAGGAAAAGCTTCGACGCATCACGTCCTTTTTTATCCGCTCTCCGGTCACGTATACACACGGTACCTCGAAATTCCGGTGTGATGGAAAATTTTTGAAGGCGAGATTAAGACTGGGAATGGATTTTAATAACTGGGCGATCCAAGTTGTTTAACAGTAGAGTAGAAATTTTGTTCGCCGTACCTGGCTCAGCATTGGATCGGTGTTCACCTGGCACATGTAGGTACCCGAGTCATTTTTTTGAACGTTTGACACATGAAGCATCCACGTATTGTGTCCGTTGTGCGTCACGGACAGCCTTGGATTATGAGCGACCATGTGAGTGTGGATCGCGAGGATGGCTCTGGTATCCGCTTTTATCCAAGCTACCTGTGCGGTAAAAAATCATTTTGTCAAATCGGAGTACGAAATTTTGTAAAAATAATTTTCGTTAGAGCGGCGTTCGAAACTCAACCAACAGATTTTACGGGAAGCAAAAACATTTGAGCACATACATAGGCTGTAAGATTCATTTTAACGACCATCTAAAAAGAACAAGCTAATAGCCAGAGTCACTTATTTCGGAAGTATCACCTTCAAAAACTCTGAGGGTAAGACTCTTGAAATATGTGTTCATATTCAAATATCAATATTCGAATATCAATGTAAAACACGCAGTCAAAATCTACAAATCGATCTGTTGACCATAAATTAAATGTGGCCATCCAAGAGTTCTGAACTGCAGGGAAACTGCCATGTAATATGTCAAAATATTAATTTCCCACCCATGCGGTATTTCAAGCCCTGGAGTCGATGGTCAACGACATTTCAGTAAGTATAATACACTCAGGTACGTTAGGAAAAAAAATTACATCAAACTTGTTATCATCATGAGCGTAATAAACAGTGGATATTAAAGACTACCTCGAGTTGAACGAGCTCGGCCGATAGCGCATTGGCATTATATGTTTTGAATATCATTCGCGACAATCTTACTATCCTTATTGTAAACTCCAATGCCAATGGATATATTTACCATTACTGAGTTTGTTAAGTGACAAGTTCATTGTTTTGTTTGTTTGGGTTTAAAAATGCAAAGCTGCCCTTTTATTTAATGTGCATTTTTATTTTGCCCTTTCGTGTGTAAAACTACTACAGAACAGAGGGATTGAATGATAAAAAATTACGCTTGTGGACACTTGAGGACAATAAGTTTGTGTAAAAAGTATAAACGTTCCATACCATGTGGGGGGGGGTTTTTGTCCAATTGTTTAAAGTTTATCTCGTGTACCTTGTAACCCTGTAGATAGTTGACGGTGCACGTGAAAGCGACCTCGCGTCCTTGGATAACCGTGTGGTTCTCCAGGGGATAAGGAAACTGAGGCTGGACTTCCGTCGTTATTTGACCTGCAATAATAATTGACTTTTTAAATTTATTCATCGGGTCGATGACTGCAAGGCAAGTTGTAACATTTAAAGTCTCCCCTTGTCGCGAGTCATTGAAAACCGAGGACATTCTCGAAGTTTTCTTGGGAAACAGGAGGTTTCGCTGCCGCTATACATTTCCTCGACGCACGAACGAGCAGCGGTCGATTAGATATTCAACGGTGTGGATCGAGTGGTTCGGTAGGTAGGATGAATGACATCGAAAGGGATTCACACGAGAGGAACGCATATTCTTCCTCGTATATCGGAAATTCTTGTATGCGCTCATCCAAGAGAAGGCGATAAATGGAAAAATTCTCGAATCTCTGAGCGCAATCGTAATCCAGGGATTGGCCGTCAACCCGAAGACGAGGGGCGAGCCGGCGCGAGGGAGATCGACACGAAACCATCGTTCGCGTGGAAAAGGGGAATTTTTATAGTTTCGCCCAAAAGCATGCGGGGAATTCTAATTTCGCCGGATTGCGTTCGTCTCTCCCTTATCGCTGCTGACTTTAAAATGGTAATAGAAATACAAATAGAAAATCTATCCATAGGGAAAAGTTAATGGCCGACTATTAACGAACGATTGAAGAACCACCTTCAATTAGTCGGCAATACTCGGACAATAATTCAGATAGCATTTCGCCAGCGATCTGCCAGCAAATCGGCAGCAACGTTGCGGTATTCGCATCCGTATTTGTCAATGTTTTTGTATCGAATGCTGGCATGCTAGCGTTCGAAGCTGGAAATTCTTAGGAGCATATGGTTGGCAAGACTTGCTGGTGATCTGCCCCTCAGTCGAAGGAAAAAATCGGTTTCTTGTCAAATTCAAGTGGTTTTTTCGATTGTCACAGAAATTAAAATCTAAAGATCATTGGTGCTAGTCGATTTGTGCATCATGTTTTACATAACACTCAAATGTTTCATTCGGAATTTGAATCTCTCTCACGGTTGTTGAGAATAAAAAATCTGATTATAGCAGTCGTTGTTCCATTTTTGCTACCGACATACTGTAATCTTGCGCTTGAACTTTGAAATATTGTTGGCAAGCAAGCAGCGAAGCTTTCCTACAACAAGCAACAAAGCAATCGTCCTTGTTTGCCTATGGATGAAGATCTGGAAGCTTTCGCCTACAGATAATTGTGCCGTCTCTATTTCTTCAATCACGTAAGAAATAAATGGCAACCATGTTCCAAAATGATCTCGAAGATGTAACAGAACGTAGTATCGATTGTTCCGAATTCTGGCATCCGTCGGAAGCATCAAGGACGATAGTGGTCGAGGCGGATTGGTGCGTCGAGGAGGAATCACCGATATAATTCAGCTGCTCGGAAGCGGTCGGAGAGGCTCGTCTACGAGGAGTAGGTATTTGCAGCTTTGATCAAATCCGTGTACCATCGAGTGTATACACTCTGCATCAACGGTCCCGTACATAGAATAAACGACGGACCCGAGGGCAAAGGACGAAATTGGTTTCTCCATTATTCGCTACGTTTCCCGTATAGTTAACCGATTACGCTTGTCGACAAACATTAGAAATCAACTAAATACAATTGTCGGGATTTGGCCGAATCCAAGACATGCACCGTCTAGATAATTCACTACTTCGTATTATTTCCTGGAATGACTTTTCCAGACGAGAAAAGAATACAGTTACCCCGGGCGCGAGTGAGGAACACGCCGGCGTCCTTCCACCTGCGTCCCGGGTTATACGTACTTCAGCCGGAAAGTGCCGAGTTAAATGTCCCGGCCGGATTTAGAATCGCGAACGGTACGAGACCTCGGGGTACAGCGGCGGGATAGTCGGAGTTGGAATTCCAGAAATTCCCCGGAGATTGGAACGTTCGCCCACGACGGAGACGAACTAAAGCCAAAAGTTACGTTCCTCATACCCGTCTTTCCACATCTACGCTGCTCCTCGAAAACTATTCTAATGTCGGAATGAGAGTCTTTTCTTTATCTTCTCCCACCGGTGGCGAACGGTCGGACGATTGCGTCCGAAGTACCGGAGTGTATAGCTTTCGTTTCACCGAACAGTAAACCGCGAAGGTGTTTCGAATTCTCGAGTCCGAGTGAGAACGAAGATAAAACTTTCCAAGCGGATATTCGCCACTGTATCCACCCTCTTCTCTATTCGTTTTCCGTCCATGTTTCTTTCTTCAACAAGTCAAAATGGTGGTAAGGGTGTTACAGCTCTTCGGGTACTCATCCGATCGGATCACGTGGACACTGATTTTGGCCTCAAAAAAATTATACCTCGGAGAACTACCGGAAGCGGAGTGAGCGAGAAACCTCAAAGAACGGAAATCGACAGAAACGTTGATTCGTGTGGCCGGACTGGTTGGTTCAGTAAAATTGAAATAACAAGGAGCACGTCGATGTACCATTGTAGCACAAACTTGAAGTAACAAGAAGTACATTATCGAACTGCTGTTGCCCACGAAGAAGCAGTGCCCGTCAGCTTCGACCTTTGGTAGAAAAACCGATGTTCTCGGATTCCCAGGCGTAGATCGAAAGTTCCTTATATGCTCTTCACTGGTGAAGAAAGCTTCCTCGACACCTTAATCTATCGACAACCATAATCTTATTCGCGTCCATTCTCGAAATTCCACTTATCCTTCCGATTCTCGAACCCCTCGAAGTTTGGAGGTTCGAATCGCAACGATTCGCTTCTCGATTATTTTGACTGAATGAGCGAAATTGAGTGAATTGAGTGAATTGAGTGAAACAAGCGGGACAAAGGTTTTATTCGAATAATGGTCTGAAAGCATTGACAAAGTTCGTACGCATCGAATATATCGCAGCGATATCTCAGCCTCAAACTTTGTAGTATCGGTGAAAAAGTAAGCATTGAACCATATAAATAAGTATACTACCAGTATAATCATATGGGATGTACGTATGTACGATTCGTCTGGAACGGTGAAACATAAGCACGAGCATTCGTCAAATGCAACTTAATATAAACGCGAACGTAAATAGACAACTAAAAGCTACAGTGGGAAAATAGCTTTGCGCCCCTCGTCCACCATCGGATACCGATAACAACAGCCGTGGAGAACCTTTAACGAGGACGCCATCACGTCATCACCCGCGGCAGCGCATTCCACAATGTTGAACTCATTACAATGAACGACCTTTGAACCGTGCTGGCTCTGAAGGAAGGGACGTGAAGCGAATCAGTCAATTAGCCTTAAACGCACAGTCTACAGCCAAACAAAATATATACATGTAAATGGGACAAGTTTATGATTGCGAAGGGACATTAAATCATGCTTCGCTTTGGTCCTTTGCCGCAGGAATACCATTGGTTTTTCTATAAACTTTGGCGACGCTCGAGTGTAACATTGACTCTGAAAATCGATGATACGCTAGTGTAGACGTTCGTAAATTTGTAAAATCAGGGTATTCCGACATCTGGATCTTATTATGGTGCGCCGTGACCTGCCACTGGGTACTGCAAAGGAAAAGTAAACGAGCGGGACGGTCTCAGTTGTAGCACCGGGATCGTCTCGTTAGCATAATCTGGAGAGACTGCGAATCGGATGGGTATCCACTTCGTATCGTTTCATTCCCTCCCAATTCCTTCCAGACGCCTCCATTCCGGTTCACACCCGTATCTACCGTAGGTACAGCGGAGATGTATCGCTAAGTATATCTGTATTTCACCCTCCTCGTATCGCGTTTCGCGTTTCCAAGCTTGGTATTTTTCCAATACAAACCCACCCATTTCTTTCTTTACCTCACTTTGTTTCCATTTCTGCTCGTTTCCTCGCCTCCCGCGCCTCGAGCGAGACGTTGAAAGAATACCATTCCGGTCTTGTCCGTCCAGGATTGTGCACGCCACCTTCGCTATTGTGATTTGTGTTAGGGGTGCCAAGAGGCGCTTAAAAAAAATGTTAAAAAAAAGTTTCACTCGAGTTTCTCTATGCGACTAGAGATTTTGTTTGCGTGAACGGTACGTTGAACTTAGGTGTTCGGTTTCAGGCTGCCGTTGCCCCGCGTCCTAAAAGAATTCTCATACTCAACGGCAGTAACAGGAGAAGATTTCATGGTTTAGAATCACTGAGATTGAATTTCACTTGACGACACTTTTTTTGTTAGTATGGGACGAATGACGGTGGAGAGTAAACTGACGTTAACTCAAACAAGACGCTTTCACCGAGATTTCAGTTTCTGGGATTATTGCAATAGTGGCCCCACTCGATTGTCGTTCGGTGGGCTTCTTCTCACCAATAGTAATTCTTACGAGCAACGTTTACACGGTCATCATGATCTTATCTCCCAAAGAATGTAATATATTTTTCGTCGATTAAGTCTTGAGTTCGGCGAAAAAAGCTCGCTTCAACAGAACACCAACGCTGCATTTTCCGAGAACAAAAAAAAAAGAAGCGTCTCTTTGATCGATGCTTCTTTTAATTTTTGTTATTGTTGTCGTTAGTGTTGCGGTACGTCATCTCCATCAGCAATGAACTGCCACACGCGTATACGCACAAAGGTTTTCCCAGACCTCTCGACACCGCGGAACTTGCGAATTTTTTTATGTCGGCTGGTGGTTTTGGAAAAAACGTACGAACGTAAACAAGACGAGGTAGAGGAAGAAACCGGGACGAGGCATGGGGAGGAAAAACCGGGAAGGCAAAGGCTTGCGGGCACAGCGCCACGTCTGTTTGTTCGGCTGGGATTTCTCCCGTTCATCCTTCTCTTTTCAATTATACGCATCATATACACACTGCCATCCCCGGTGACCCAGGTTCGCGAATGCCTCCACGTTGATCCATATACCATTGTGGGGAAGCCTCGTTGTTTTCGTCGGAAACATTTTTCAGCTGGGTGTCACAGGGTGGTTTTCACCGTCGAGGACCGAGCTGCGAACAGGTCCTTCCGGTGATACTCCGCATGTATAACTGTTACAGTGATACTTATTGTATACGATACAAGCGGAACTGGGCTCGGCCGCGGCGGGGTTCGGCGGAGGATTTCCGCATGCGGAATTTTGCCACGACTGTTTTGGGCGAAAATCGGAGATACGAGTACCATCAGCGGTGGAGGTGAGTGTGAGGAAGGGGATGAGACACGGTCGGTGTACCGAAAAGAGCAGAACCGAGGAAAGCGGAGCAGCGAGGCAGAGTAAACTCTAGATTTCTTAGGCAAGGCGAGCCAGGTGGGGGACATTTGTGTCGCAGTGGATTGCTCCGCAATGGCCGTACATCGGGGTAATAGATCGTCGGACCCAAGGGGTTTGTACAATCCACTTAAATCCACCATGATTTAGCTAGGTCGAGGGCGCCAGCCGATGTGCGCGGGCTACGCGGCCGCGAATTACGGCGCAGCTTTTTAGAGTGATAGGAACCGTTAAAAAGCTATCCGGTACAGTGCAGGTCCACACCGCCACTTAATTATGCCCCGGCACGGACGAATTTATATCGTTACATCGCATGGTTATTCTACACGCCGCAATGTCCCTCCATATCATTTTCACTTACTCTTTTGGGCTCCTCCGCGTGTTAGTTTGTCCGTGTGTTGGCGCGTTCTCGGATGGCCGAGCGAGTAAAGTCTGAAGGCTCGAATCGCGGCGTCCGGGACATTGTTGCATTTCGTTTTGAAAATATTTCCTCCAGTTTTTCTCTGCGTTTGCCGATGACGGTGGTAAAAGGTAACATTTCTCTCTGTACGTGTATTTGAGAGGCGTTCCACGCCTCGGCGATGTTGAATTTTCCGAACACGTTGCTGGCAACCGTCTCTCACCGAGACTCACCCTCCCGACGTTGAATGGCACGTAAATAATTTCACGGCCCGCGAAGAAGAAACCCTCTCTTGTCGCGTGACGCGGAAAAGTCGCGTGCCTTTCGTCGGAGAAAAGGCAGGCGGGAAAGAGTCGGATACGCTCACTTATTTTTTTCCACATTCTCCTCTCGACCCAAGCTGAACACAGTAATTGGCACTCGAAGTTATAGTCGGGCAGAAAATCCTTTCACTAACTATTATGTTATTCGCCGACTATCGGAATTATCAAGTTGTTTTTGAACGTGTCATAATTACGATATTCGAAAAGAAGACGATTCAATACTTAAAACAATGTAAAGAATCAACTGAATTTGAATTTAACCTTAAATAGGGAACACAGACCCGACACTTAGATTACGGAAAAATTCAATTTAGAAATTCAAGGATTCCGTAATTCAATTCCGGCTAAATTCTCGAAACCACGTGTTCTGAGCGATCATTTTCGAGCGAATGCAGATTTCTTTGATGAGGCGAATCCCTCCATTTTTACAGTTTTCTCAAAAAAGTTTACCTACCGCTGTTAATAAACGTATACACAGTCAAGATCGTGCTTATTTTTTTTTCATTTCGGATTTTTGATGTTCGGATTTAAAGACTTTCGGAGTTTTTCTTTTTGTAATTCTATACTTTCAAATTTTCACGTTTCAAAGATTTCAAATTTCGATTTTGCGTTTCAATCCGTTCATTACAAGATCTATCATATTTCTTATTCCTTTCGATAGTTTGCTTCGAAATACAGATCGATTACTCTGTGTCATTACTCCGGTATCAAATCTTTGAACAATTAGCTATTCACCAATAAAGTTTTATGCAGAAACGTATTCGGAGTTACAAGCTTTCTGATAATTGAAATTTCATTTCAATTGCCATAGTTATTATTTATACTCGGAAGAATGTTAATTGATTTGTGGGGCTTTATGAAATGACGTCTTTAATGTTTTCCAATTCGGAACATTGGCTCTTTGTTTAAAAAAATATTGTGTTCAGGATGTCTGGATTATTTACAGTCGGAGAAGAAATCGAAAACAGGCTATTGTAAACATTCACCATTCAGGATTTTAATTCCGGATTTTTGAAGAATTTTTACCATAATATCTACGAATAATTCTTACAAATTCGGTACATTTTACCACCTGTGACGGTGTAGTTCCCTACTACCATGTACTATGGTAATATCTTTTTAGCGT
The DNA here is from genome assembly GCA_963978505.1 of Listrodromus nycthemerus. NCBI lineage: Eukaryota > Metazoa > Arthropoda > Insecta > Hymenoptera > Ichneumonidae > Listrodromus > Listrodromus nycthemerus. The sequence continues at coordinate 6,923,964 of OZ021685.1, forward strand.
TACACTTGTATTTATAAGATCCATGTCCCCCTGTGTATATTATTAAAGTTGTCAAGTAACAATTTTTAATAGGTTTTTAATTTGATAACAAATAAAAATAGTATTTAGTTAATCACCTGCGGTGATATTAAAAAATGAATCCGATTCGAGACTTCCGCAAATCATTCGGTATCGCCAATAACTGGTACGTCGGCCAACGACTACGCCGTAAAATACGCGCGGTTCTCTCCGAGGTGGCCGGTAAGCACTTCACCAGACCACTATACCAGCGCCGCCCAACCCCTCCGTCACAGTATATCGAGGGTGACATGGCATTCCACGCCATGCAGCGGTGGAAATCTCATGAAAGTCTCGCTCGGAAGTTCGCCAGCCGTGCGAGATCGTGCGGGCCCGCGAAAGTCTCGGTTCTGCCAGGAGAGACGGTATGGAACCAAGAGAGCGCGGAGCGCCGAGCTACGAGCTCAGCCATCGGGGCGTTGGGACACGGATTTTCAATTTGCGACATCCGCCAGCGATCGGCTTACCGAGGGAACCGTCCCCGCACGATTTTCCGCTCACAGCCGATAAGTTTGTCGGAGAGGGTGAGAGAGGTAGACAGTTCAGTTTTCCATATCATTCGCTGTACGATACACTCACGGCTTTCGCCGTGCGATAGTGAAAAGAAAAAGACTCGCCAAATGGGAATATGCGTTGAGAACTTACATGAGCAAATTTGGAGTACCGCCGCGAGAATTCCAGTTATAGCGGTGCGTGCTGCCATGGGAGCGAAGCAGTTCCTCAGCGACGATCGCTCGATCCAGCTCATCGAACTCGTTCGGTCCTCGGCTTTTCTGTGTCTGCAACAATCGAAAAACAAACATGTCCTTCAGTGCGTTCGAGGATTAATTGAGAGTCGATGGACAAATTCGATTATTCTATTCGAGGGAGGAGTGAACAATCGAGTGGTGTAGCTTGACGATTCTCACTTCTCTGTAGCTAGTGTCCTGGGACATAATTTAATTCCATTCGTCTCGAGAGGAGTGCTCGAGGTCGGTAAGAGCGGCGTCGAGTCTCGGCTCGTTATTTCGATGCGAGAAGCACTCGGTCCCTTTACTTCGGACAAGCATCGGCATCAGGAAGAGTACGGAGAAAGCACACGACGTTAACCGATGATGTGCGATAGAGACGAAGCGTACAACCATTTACCAATTTGTCAGTTTGAGAGGGACCGTCCGGAGGTCGCCGTGTGTCTCAAGGCTTCCGGTTGCAGTAATTTTAAGCACTCGATGCTAAAGCGGAAGCGGACCAGCGAGGAAAAGTTCCGGAATCAAATTGTTATATGAATTATTGGCTCGGTGACGGTTAAAAGTTAACTTCCCAACCAGTTTCTAACTAGTGCTTTAATTATCTCCTCCTTTGGCCAATTAACAATGTCGAACGTAGTTTAAGTGGATTTAAGTGGAAAGTCAATGAGCTTCGTACTCGAATCACCCCGAGAGTCGGAATGTTCAATACGAACTTGTCTTTTCACGATTCTTCTGTAGAATCGATGAAAACGTTCTATGGCGATGTTTGCCCGAGTAAAATTGTACTTAGCATCGTACAGAAATACGGTGTTCAAATTTCGAATTGAGATAAAAAATTTGTTAGATTTGACTCGCCGTTGACGAAAAAGTTTTTCGATACCGGTCGATCGGTTTTGCGCACTCTTAAGAGCAAAATATGACGTTCAACGTTGCCAACAGGATCGGACAACGGTTACCAGGAATGATTTCGAGTTCCGTCGATTGCTGCACGTACAAAGTTATAACGTTCGAGTTGAGACCGAGAGTTAAATCGACGAGTAACTTATGTGGGGTCACCGACAACGGCGTTATATTTCAATGAACGGCCAGCGGCAATGAATTCCGAGCAGCAGAAAATGGAATTTTCCGGTGTGGAACGGGTGTACGATGGGGTCGGGTGCCGGCCCACCGCTGGTAGCGCCGTGTCGTACATAGAGCTACAAGTATATACGTATACATCGAAATAAAGGTTGAGCGTCATACGTGCCTCAGTCACCCTTCGTCGGTTTCCCGAGGTAGAAGTGCAGAGGTATGGCACGAAAAGTTATATAGTGAGAGTAGCGAGGTAGCACGTATACACGAGAAGGTACAGCCGGCTCGCCAGAAGCATTCGATACCCACTCGGGGAACACCATAAGTCATGAGTTTCCCGTGGCCGTATGAATGTATTCATGAGATAGGAACTTTATGCTTTATGCATCGAGGTGGGGGGGCTGGGGGCCGCCGATAAGGAGTAACCCGTGGTTTTACAGAAAAGCAGTAGGAACGATCGCTTAGCTCACGGTATTCTTCTCACGGTTACAACCAATACCGAGTACCGTGGGTGGACCATTATTTAATCGCGATAGTTCGCTGCTCCAAACTCCGCTGATTGAACGTCGGGGAAGGCTGCCTTGTTCCTATTGTTCGACATTCCGATAAGGAATATGTAGCCGCCTGATCGCACGGAGGAGAAGGAAGAGGTACATTTAAATAACAAAAAACGAAGTCCACTCCACTCCGACAGGCAGAGTTTAGGTCCCAGTTTGTTAAAATGACCGTTAAATTAAAAATTATTCCTGCTCACCGATAGCCCGGATTCCACGGATACATCGCGTAAATGTATAAACATATTATCGGTGACATGGATGGGGGAAAGGTGGAAGATATTATTTAACGGACATTGGTCGGAGTATCGATTCCATCGGTCATTCAGCGGAGCGAATGATTCGTCAAGCTGGGACAACGACCGCAAACAACGCTTTGGCGAATCGGTTGGGTGTCATAAATAAATTCATCATATTTCACGTAATTCGGGGTGCATCGGTGGATTTTGGGTGTGGGCGGTGCCGGTGATTGGTTTATGCATGTAGTAGGCGCATTCATGAAAGATCGATTCGTTTCCGGTCATTCGTACACAGATATTTTGCATTATTTATCACCCGGCCCGCCAGCAGCTGGCCTCGTCGATAGAAAAAAAATTTGAAAAAAAAACGGAAAAAAAAAAGAAAAAAAAGACGGAAGGTATACTGTCACGGCGGACTTGCACCACACACCAAGATAAACGCCAAGGCCCCCTTCGGTGTCCGCTTCGAACCGCCTGCTTCACTTTTATAACCGAATTTCCACAACATTTACCACCGTTAATGGATGCCAGTAGCTGCTGCGGGAGCCCGCTACCACTCTGCCACCACCGGAAAGCTTTTTAAAGGAGCGCCTCTCCCTCGGGAAGGGAGAGATTATTCAATGATGGAAGCGAGTAAATACCATTCTCTCGATCCCCTCGCGTAGATGAGAGTACCGAGGAGAGTCCTCAACCCCTCGCCTCGTCGAATCGATGGCTTAATGCACAAATTAAAACTCTTTTTGTCGGAAAAATTTCGAACCTCGCCGATTGAGTAACATCGTACCAATTAATTTAATCTCTGGTAACCGTTCGGTAGTGGACACGAAACTTACCAGCGTAGCATTCACGCGTTATCCGAAGACGGGGTCGGGGGCGATTGGGGTAAAATGCGACAGTGGGGCAAAACAAGATCGAAAATGCAGATGTATCGTTAGGAAAAAATTCAACGCCTATTAGAAAATCTACTTTTCCATCCACTGTCCGATTTTTCGCTTACTAATCAATCAATCTCAGTACTGATTGTTGTAATGTATGAAAAACCCCGATCAGGAATGGAAACATCTTCCGCACTTGCTGTAAGAAGATGGTATTTTAATGGCAAAATTTCCGATAATCTGAGCATGTATAACACGGGAAACGTGGTAGACGTCGAAGTTAGGGGGGACAAAGAGAAAAAGAAATAGGATTAAGCGAGGCGTTACCGTTCGCGGGTTACTTGCGGCTATCGCAGCGAGTGTGTTACGTGTTTTCGTGTCGAGCTTTTATTTTATTTTCGTTTGTTCGTTCTCTTCCTCGTCTCGCAACCTCACGAGCAGACGCTCGGCTGTTTCGCGAGAACGGAACGGTAAGAGGCGCGGGGCTTCGTTTGATAAATTTAATGGAAGTGAAGGAAACAATATTTTCCGCTCAACCCAACCGTGTAGATGCGATACCGAGCCTCTACTTTGTATTTTCTGTCGGAATCCAGACTACCGCGTAACGCACGTACACTTCCACGTAGTTCGATAGATCTCCTGCTACCGGGAAAGGTAACCTGACTGTGACAGGCGAATCGCCGGTTATTCACTCACCCGACACGGGGATTGCCACACTTATGTGTTCGCTATATTGACTTTGTTTTCGCGTTTGGCCTCCCTCGAACACACACAGGTGGAACATTGCTACACAAATCAAACGAAACATTTATATCCTCATACTAAAATGAAAACTTCATTAATTACTTCATTCTTACTAAGATTCTTCATTAGTTACCTTCATTAACTTGTCAGCATTGCAATCAGTTACTTGTAGTTCATATTACATTCAGTTGCTTTTATTGTGAAATTCTTTAGTGCGCTTTGCTTTATGCCCGTCATTCTACCGTTTGCACAGTGACCTCAGCAGGGATGTTCCCGGAACACGAATAAACGACACTCTCGAGTATACTGTACTCGCGTATTTTCTTATTTTTGTTATTTTCATTATAGGATCTTTTATTTTTCGCGTGCTTGTCTTCTTGTTCAGTCGATTTTTATAGCTTTCAGTTTATCACATTGTCATTATTATTTTTTTTCTTTGCTATATTCATTTATTTTCATAGTATTCATTCGGTTTATTGTTGGTTCCGTTATGTGACGGGGGATTTGAGGGCCTAATGTGCGATAAATGCCACCCACGTCTATTGATCTATCTATTCTCAGACGGATGATTCCATAAGGGTCTCAATGACTTTAGTTTCACTGTGTTTTTAGTCCTACACGATCAGAGAATACAATACATATCGTCGATAGCATGTTTACATACTTGGAATAGCTGTACGTGCTCCCGAGGCACGTGCGTGGACTCAGTAGGTTCAATGTGAAATTATCCACCGGCTTTGTCACACATGTATCGTCATAGCTGGCCTAGCGTGCAGGATTTACTTGCGCCCGAAGAGATCCACGTAGATGTATCTGTATTTCATCTAATACCTCACGAACGATTTCACTTGAGCAAAGATACAGAACATTTAATCTAGCTTCGCCCGAGGAAAGTCCGAGACGGCGCCGAACCGAGACAAACTGTCAACTTTAACCCTTTGAGCTATTATGCAGTTACATTTTGTCATCTCAGTCGGAGCCACCGGTAATGTCGATATAAATCAGTTTAAAATGAATATATGAGGTTCGTGTTCCGTACATCGTTTTGTGTACCAAAGAAAGCCCGACGTTGGGGTATCTGCCGGATGTGTCTCTCGACAGATTCTCCATTCAAAGCGAGGGTTGACAAGGCTGTGACTGGCATGTCTCGACTGTTCACCGGAGAATGGTGAGAGCCGGCGAAGAAAGCACTCCGCTACTGCACACCAGACGCTGTATACGAGTTCCCGGAAACTTTTTGATTTCGGCTATTCTGTGACCAGTAACGCTTGTTTTCCTTCCGGAATAATGCCCCCTCTAAATTCCACTTGCTGCAATTCATACACCCAAATAATTCGCCGCTCGGTGCTTCTTGCACTTCGAGTGACCCCGATTGACCCCTTTGGATTTGGCGATTAACTCTTCGCGTACGAGAGCCTTGGTTAACGACGAACTAGAATTCACAAAGACACAACCTTCCAACGATTCGAATAACAAGTTGACGTGCTAAGATTTGTAAACATTTGATTACGAACGTTCGTGGCGTTTTTGTACTTCAAAGAAGGTACGGTTGTTTGCTTTCGGCAAAGCGTAATGAGCAAAAAGCGGAAGCTTTTTGTCTCTGTAACAGTTATTTCAAGTATTTCGAGTAGCAGTCAAGTCTTCATATTGTCGATAGTTTTTTACCGAGCGTACTGTCATGATAAACAAAACAAAATGTACATTTTCACTCGGAACGTTAATCTCATTTCCGATTCTGTTTCCGTTAATAATAGAGAATATTCATTATTATAGTTCTCAAAAAAAACTCAGATGTATTCATAATATCCAAGAGATAACGATAGTTTTTTTTCTTCTTTTTCATTTGATGCTTTGAACAACGGACGGTGAAACAATCGTATCATGGAAACTGAGTCCGCGTATAACGAATGCGGAATATAAATCCCCTTCCGTACCCCTGCCTCCTTCCATCCGTTTTATTACAAAGAGACCAGTGCGGCGTGCTATAAGCACTTCTGTACTCTCAATGACGAACAAGTGGCCTTGCAAAAAAAGGCGAACCGCAAACCGCGAACCAAAGGAATATTTCAATTGCCACTCATAGTGAAAGAGCTCGCACGCGTTTTTTTCATACCTGAGTGGCCTACTCGCTCACTCGTTTAGTTAATTGGAAATACTATATGTATTTTAAATATTAAAAATATCATACAAGAAAAGACACTTTCCATTAAAATAGTCGTATTTCAAGAACAAAAAAAATCAAGCGAGTATACTTTATATCACTCCGGTACTAACATCGGAACACCAAGATCGAATTTTAACCTTTCGAGAACCGCAGGCTTTTTGCCAAGAGTAAACAACCGGGTCTTTCTCTTTCATGCACAAAAACGATCTGGATTTTTATAATAAATTTTCCTATGGGTTATAAATGAAAAACACTTTATGGTACTTCTGTGAAAGTTTAACGATTTTTTAATCCTAGCAACTTGTTACTTGGGCATTCCATCCCAATTCATCAAACCGGAAACTGTCAACATCTTTAATATGGTTGATTATTTTTTTCACATATTCATTAAGAAATAAAAGCTGCGCATCTTTTTTGTTGGGTTTCTCGTTTCTTCCATTTATTAATTATGTTTTTTTTTTTACTAGAAATGATCAAATTCTTATATCTTCCAAAATATTCATCGGATGTTGTTGAATATAGGTCGAAATTCTTCGGATTGGAGTACACTCACATCTGCATACTACAATTTTTTTTTTTCAATGTAGTCAAGATTTTTCAAATTTTATTTCAAATTGGAAGAGAGTTTGAAGAATAAAGTCTTTTCTTTAAATCCCATCATTGGATATATTTATAAAATTTTTTAATGAATCTTTTCTCAAAAATGTCAATTATAGAAAAAAAACTTTATGTTTCAAATACTCTCACTATTCGAATTAAACTTATCCCACTTCTTACCGAGAGTGACTTTATTAGCGCTAAGAGAAATATTATACTTTACTGCTGTTATCAATACAACGTCATGTTAGTACATGCTTAAATAGTACTTATAATATATAATTGAATAGGTACTTCTGCGAATTTTTACAGGTTTTTTTTAGCATAAAAACTTCTTATATGACTCGTTGGAAGACTGCGTCTGTGCAAATTTTAGATCAGGGTTGAACAACGATTCCCGTCCTGAAGGGTCGATCCGGCAGTAGATAGACAGCGATATTGCGCCACGGGTCAGAGTACGCTCTGATGAAAGTCGTCAGGGATTCGACAGTACAAAGACAAAGTATATACAAGAGTAGGATTAAAAAACCACAGTCCTACGCACATAGAAAAAAATCATCCGGACAAGAATTTTTTTGCCCGTTGGAGGAGATTGAACGAGCAATAAAATTCTCACTTCCCTTCGCGCAGAGCCCACGGAGTAGTCTAGGGAAGCGAAGCGCGTGGTGTTTTTAGCGCGTAGGCGGCCGGGTTCGGGGCTTTTACGAGGGACGCAACGGCGGCACGCCGAGAGCGTACAAGAGGAGGGTTTAATTATTTTCTATCGTACCCGTAAAAGCACCAAGTTAAGTTACCCGCGAGTTGCCATTGTTACTATTGTTACCGCGAATATGGGTGTACCCATGAATGTACCGGCAGTGCCGGAGGGACTTGCCTGGAGCAGGGGGCAAAACTTAATTCGTTGCAATGTCTCGTACTGCTGGCGTTGCTGCTCCTGTCGTCTTCGCGGCGTATATCCGAGAGTGCTCTCACGGATATACACGTATAACTGACGGCATGTACACGGTACGTACTTTAATAGTAAACCTAAAATTATACCTACATTCCGTATTACATAGTTGGGCGTACGTACGAGTTGTATCGCGCGGCCACGGAAGTGTACACCGCCGTCGCTTCGCTCGAGAATGCTTAGGGTCATACATTCCCCACTAAAAGTTCTATTCGCGTAGCAATTTCGATTCTTTCCGAAAGGACATACAGCTGGAAAAAGCAGAAATCCTCATGTTCAAGGCATATTGTTCTCATTTCCACTCTCATTTGTCAGTTTAGTGCGTTTTTTAAATCTTGCTTGGTTCATTTTCACTTTTATTTGGTACTTTTTTGCATTGTATATAGTTTTCATTTTTATTCGTCACAGTCCCTTTGAGCACGGTGTCCCCGGATGTCTCGATTCAGGACACGAATAAACGATACTTATATTTTTAAATATTGAGAACATAATTTTTGCAGGATGAGCTTTATGTAATATCTGTGAGAACTCGAATGACAAGGGTTTTTCCAAATTTTCCAGATTTTCTAGATGACGTAGATGGTATTTTCCTAGGTTTTAATCCGACATCGGTAAATATACGAATTTCAAGCATTCGTTTTTACCTGGGAGGATTTTCGTTTGCATAGCATTTGATTAACTTTGAATTATTTCGGTTTTAAGGATTAGTACAACGCGACCGAACACACGAGCTGACGGAATTACTTGGCCCATAGGATGGGCCAAGAGAAAAGGGATGAGATGCAAGGGCGCGAGCTTACAACTCTTCGCGACTTGCTGCAATGTAAATTGCCTTGCAGAAGTTTCCGTTCCATTTTCATTCTCCATAGTACGCGACTCTATTATATATCCCAATGAAAATTGCGTGTGTTTTGCACACGCATGTGAAAAAATTTAATTATACAGGTGGTATTTAAGTGGCGGGAGATGTATTAGGGAATTAACATTACAATACAAGCAATACAAGGTAAAAATCACTGATCAATGAATTAAAAAAACTACGAATCGAATAATTAGGTGTATTCTTTAATTTTGCTTTATTAAATCTTCTTTTTTTCTTCTGAATGAGCATCCACAGACTTGGGCAGCTTAGCGAAGCGTGACCGTGTCGTTACTCGTGTGTCGAGTACCATGAGAAGGCGTATGTAGCTATAATTATGGAATTATGCAAGCAATATCACGAGATCTGACAAGTTACAGTCGCCAAATCCTGGTCCGTGATATTTCTCGCGAATCAGCGTACACACGATTCCGGATGGAAAGACACACGGACGCTTCTCTCGTATGAGAGGGATCAGTTACGCCTATCTCTTTGATTTAATATATGCGATGCCGGGGTCGACCGTCCGCATATCGCTCCTCTGTACGCCAGCGCGAATCGGAGAAAATATTTCGTTGCGATTAAGATACCTCGCGAAAGATTGAGACCATGGAAAAAGTAAAACGAAGCAAAGATTATACGATTTTTCGTGAATTCGATCTTTGTGCGTTCTTTCGAAGTTAACTGAGTTAAAATAAATAAAATATTCGAGGAAAAATTACCGCAAAAAAATAGAGGAAAAAAGTCCCAACGTTTCACACATATAATTCAAATTCTCATTCTCCTTCATGTTTCTTGAAGATTTTTCTTCTTCGCCATAATAGTCGTGGATGTTAAAAGTTTTATGGCCTCGGAAATGGGTCAAACTTGTTCAAAGTCCCTTCATCGTAGACGGATAAAAGAGGTTCAATAAAGGTTGCTCTCCTTACCGTCCCTGGCTCGACTTATTCTCTTGACGGTGCGCGCTTATCTGACTCAAACCCTCCGTGCTGGCGAAGGCTGTGAGCCAATAACAGATGTGTATATGTATGCCTGTGTGTAAATATATCCTTAAAAAAATCGCTTCGTCGGTCTTGCGCATCTCGCCATCGAATCAATATGAAGTATTCAGAGGCGAAAGAGCGCTGTGTTTTTTAATAGCAACGATAAGTAAGAAAATTGCGAGCGGCCACTTCGGTGAGATCGATCTCGAACGCTGGGTAATACGGAATATTGCAAATAAGATTGGCCGGCGGAAATTAATTTGTTGCCTCGGAGGTTTTTATTTGTCGACCTCTCGACCGTTTCCCAACTAATTTAAATTAATAACGCAAAATCATAGTTCACCCTCCATTTCCGCTCTCGATACAATGGAATTTTTATTGGGGGGAAAGAAAAGTTTCATTATTAAATTTAATCGCGGAAACGTCAACTCAATGTTGGACTTTGCGTTGGAAAGGTTGTGCATCGTGTTCCCGATAGTGTGAAAATGGGAAATTTAGCCTATCGCTAAAAATTACCACTCAATCTACCACGGTAACGCAATACGAGCCTGTCTCTTTCATGAACATAATACCCTCCTGAACCCATAGACGAAGAGTCAATATCTTCCGGAGTAAAGTGCAATCTTTCCCTCGAAAGTACATAAATTAGTTCGCGTAAATTGGTCGAGGAAACATTGCGCGTTCTCCACGGCCCGCCACCGTCTTTCCCGCAGTTACCGTGGACCGAGTAAGAAAATCTAATTGAGAATTACGAGGCTACGGAGAAAAGTCTTTCTCTTTCCCGTACTCCAGGAACACCGAGCTTCCACTAACGAGTCTCGCAGCTCCCCATTCCTTTTTCTTATTTTTCATTCTCCTTTGCCTCCTTTTTGCTTCACCCGATACCGGAGACTCAGAGGAGTGTGTGTTCTCTACTGATAAACCGCCCAATATATATATATATATATATATATATATTGTGCAGCGTAGAACCTATACATCCGTGGATTTCGTAACCGGAATTAGCACGATTAAGACGGCATTCCGGTTGGATGGACAGCGGGACAGGATCAACCTCAAAGTAACTGGCAAGTAGGACGTGTGTGGGACGTACATAGTTGGAGGATGTATGGAGGGTTCGGTGAACGTGTTGGCCAGGATTACGGAAATACCGGAGGGTTAGAGAGCTCGTCCCGTCGGTGCCGCTGCTGCTGCTGTTGCTACTCCACACTGTCCCGGTGTCTCGTACCGGACCTCGGCTACCCTGGCCTGATGCTGAATTACGTCCTACCCTATATCCCCTGAACCTATTGGCCCTGCGCCGGGGTCTCATAAATACTGCCACCCCCTGAGAGCGACAGAATATCGCCCGGTCTGACTCTGTGCTGAGGCTCCGCGGACCAAAGGCTTGATATCGTGTCGTGGCTTTTCGCCGACATCACAATCAACCACCAAAGTTGAATACCCTTCGCAAAGATCAAACCTGTTTCGTTGGATCTCGATCCGTTCGGTTTTCTCCCCGGGGGGAAACTCGTTTTAACTTTTCGAAACGTACTAAAAACGCGTGACACTTCTACCGGAATAGAACATTTATGAGGATAATAATATTCGCGTATATCGGATAACTTCCTTATTTGAACATTGAACCAGTCTCATTTTTCAAGACTCTCACAGATTGTTCGTCATGATTCGTCTGCCCGCAGCTCTCCGAACGTGCGCGGAATCTTGAAAAGAACGACGATGCCTCTTTTTCTTTCGACGAGATTCCCGCGGTACTCGGGAAATTTACAAGAGACGCCTCGCAATCACAGACTACTTTCTTGGCGTCGCTTGCGCGTCCTTGTCGTCACGGCGTTAGCTCTCCATTCATCAATGAATCGATTTCATCTCGATATGCCTGACGTCTTTCTATTCTCCGGCACTTGATTCGTCAGCGCACGTTTGCTCATGGAGCGACGGGATTCATGAAGCCTTCCATTTATTTCAAATCCAACTTTGCGTGTCAATCAACTATTGTTTCAGCACTGATTATATTTTCCAAACTGTCGGAATGTACTTGCAATCTCGTGTGCTATAGTTAAATAATAGTTATATAATTCATCTTTTGGCCCGGAAACAGTGAGTCTCGATCATAGCTTTGGTATCAGTAAAAGGATATCCATAAAGATTTCTATTTATATCTTGTCTGAGTTTGAATGACGGCTTAAGTAAATTGATCGTGACCGCGCATGCTTTTTTTATTCGTCGGCTCAAGAAAAACGTCCCTATCCATACGACGCGTACGGATTACATTTGCATTTCCTACAATGGCAAATACACAGCACTCATCTGTCTTTTTATACTAATTATTTAGTGTCAGGGATAACTCATCGTTATGCCAAAATGTTTACGAAACATTATTTCGGATATAAATAGCGTTCGATCAATTCGCAGTGAGTGATAATAAAAATGTCGATATTCAAACGCATACCCATCTCTGACATTTCGGGACGTGTTCTTCGGCAAATAGAAAGATACGAAGAAGTGTTCGATCGATTTCGCGGATAAGTCGATCGACGATGAAAACCCCCGGAGGGAGAATCCTCTGAGGTTTCGGTTTCCCATGTGTTTTCCCTGTTCGACGTTCGGAACCTTTCAAAATTGACCCCCGTTCCAAGCCTCTCCGACCGTCGACGTCATCCACAACCAGGGTGTTTCCACCCTTGTTTGCTGCGTTTCAATGCGATCGAAGTGATTGTCAATGGAGCTAAATGGGATTTCCCGGAACGTAGTTGACGTCCAGCTCTCCACCGGGACTTAGTGAAAAAAAGGGCGCTATTGGACATCCTGTGCTGCGCCCACAGCAAGAATAGAGAAAGTCCGCAGTATCGGATAAAGGACCTTCCTTCAGACCTCGAATTCAGTCCGATCCTGCACACACACGTATACAGATAGACACACACACACACATGGACACATGTGACTGCCGATTTCTCGAGGCGTTACAAATAATCCGATGAGATTGAACGCGCAACTACCTTCGACGAAATTGCATTTGACTTTGATCACTTCATCGACCTTTATCGACTTTTACCGCAAGAGTTAAGGATGGAACTGTTTAAGATTTTTATAAAAATGCAGTTTTTTCTGTTATAAAATTGTGGTGGCGCGTTGACCATTTGGTGCACCGCTTTTCAGCTATAGCTGTTCTAACGTCGCGCCACGACGTCTTTGTCGTCGAGTACCCAAGTCTTAAGGTGTCTGGTGAAGTTGGCTTTCTCATTCTCCACCGTTCACCGCAGAGCGAGGGACTTGAGTTAGTCGGTACATCTTTGAGGTGCACCACTGCTTTCGGATACCGCCTCTTATCAAACGGGTGATTGCGGTCCCACGTTAGTTTGCGAGCCAAGTTTCTCTCAGTGGACCAACTTGGAAATAGTTGCTTCCGCACTATTGCGCTCAATAATCTCGGATGTACGGATCTTTACGAAGCTGCATAGTTCTGTACACCTTGTGTAGAATGTACACGGTCCAAGTGCTATTGGATATACATTGTTCGTACTTTGATTGAGCGATAGAGGCGTTTTGGATATATTGTTCGTACTTTGATTTAGCGATAAAGGCGTCGTCATTGTCGACGTTGCACTAAAAAACGTGCCTGTTGCGAAGTATGTTAAAACAACCCTTAACGCACATATTACATGTCGTCAACCATTTATTCAAGGTGAGATCCGGACCACGTTAGGCTTGCCTGTTCGCCTGAACTACTTCACATCCGACGTTAAATTAGGTCCGTATCTGGTATGTAACGTGATTTCGAATCCGGACATCATTTAACGCCGCATCAGGCGAACAGGCAAGCCTGATCTGGACTCGAAATCGTCTTGATTAAATGCCAAATAAATTGGTCTTTTGGCCCTGAGTTTATTTCTGTGAATTTGAAACAGTCTAACTAATTCTAAGTATTCTAATAAAGTAAAAAACAAAGATTATTATATTTCTCAATCTGGCCCGGATCCGCCCGACATCCGGCTAACCTGATTTGATTCGCATTATTAACTCCTTAGCTGGCCCGGATGAGCGTAATGCATTACCGACCTTATCAGGCATGCCCTATTCTCAATATATTATTTATACATCAGGCTATGTCGATTGGAAAAGCGATAGGTTTGTCTGAGCCGGCCCGAATCTCGGTGGTGTTCGACTAGTCTGGCCCGACCAGTGTCACTATTACCTGGTCGAGACCCAGTCTGTATAATGCGGGCGAGACGTTATCGAGGCATGCGTAACGATAACTCATCGTTGTCCGGATCCTAGTTACGTCAAACAGTCCTAGAAAGCGATCCTTACTGATGTCTGATATGCCCTGGATCCGATTGATATCCGGCAATCTTGATCACTCATGGCTTAACTATACCTGAGCAAGTTCTCAGGAGGCATCGGTCGGCCTGAATAAATTTCGACTCGGGTAAATGTTGATACAACACGCTTGGACTGGATCTTTTTTGCATTCTCTGTTGACTACATGTGCCAGTGTACGCTCAGATCGTGGACAAACGCGTGACTTTACTCAAACACGGGGTTCTAAATCCCGTTACCGAATGGGGCTGAATCGATGTCGCAATTGTCACGATGGAGTACTCCCGCACCTCAACCTAATGTGGTGAGGGTGGTTAAATTAAGATGCTCGTAGATCAGACACAATAATTTATTAACAAGCATTTATATGTATAAACTTATTTCGTGGAGATATATAACAATTGCTCGCGAGATCGAAGTTCCGAGTTGGTCGGACTCGTGATGTTTCCGTCGCGAGGTTGGGAAGTTGAATGATGAGTTGAGAATTTTTCCTACTGTTTGTGACTGGCGATAAGTTGTTACATCCGCGAAAAATGGAGGATGCGACCCCACCCATTATTCGTGAATAAATAATTTTCATTGGTGAAATGCTTGAGAGGTGGGCGGATTTTAGGTGTCGCCAATCTCCAAAGAAAAGTATGGGGAAATTATTGCTGGATAGGCTGGATTACACATCTGGCTTGATTAACCAAAAATTCCGGTGACGCGTTCTTCACATTTGTTAAAACAATCCGCGCTTTCGACTCGAACGTCAAACGGACAGGATACATCGTTTTTTTATTGCCTAAACTTACCAAAAACTAATATCTGCCGGCCGGATGTTTCAGTTGCCTCGCATGTTGCCGTCGAGCGAGCGAGTCGTCAAACAATCTTCGCGCGGACCTACGGACCCATTTTTATTGGGCTTCAGAAAGAGTGAGCACTTTTACCTGCGCTGCCTAGGGAGATTAGAAATTGTACCCTTCTTGACTTTCGAAAGAAAATAAATTCTGTGCTCAATAAAAAATAAAGACTTGAAAGAATGCTTGGTCGTTCAGTACGTGACGGAACATCCAGTGTCTTGCTTCAAAACACGCTAACTGCAATATAGTAGAATCCCAATTATCCGGGGAGGGCGTGAACCTGGAGGCATGATAAATCAGCCAATCAATTGATGGAGCCAAGGAATGGACACTTTCCATAAGACCACGTGTATGAAAAAGGTGCATTCACGGGATTTATCGTTTGCTTAACCGTTCATTCTTCGGCCGTTCGACCCTACACGGATAGTTGAATTACATACGGACATTCCACATTCGTTACAATGCATTATTGTTTTGTGCAGTGTTATAAAAAGTAGAGTTATGCAAAATATTGGATTTACAGTTCATATATTTTCGTGTGGAGTTATGACGCGCTTTTTGATCTTGTCTTTAAAAAATATGTGTCACTTTCGCCTGTTTTTGAATTGAATGCAAACAAACAATGCATGTAAACAAATCTTGTGTGATCTGCCCGAGGATAGGTCAATGATAAAACGATTGTAAACTTTATAACTAATGTATACAAGTGTTACGTTATGATGAGAATTTTTCTGCATTAACCTCATGGAGGTTTCTCTTCCTTTCACACGTCTATCGCGTGTGACGTTTTATCAGAACAGTGTCCAGTTTTGAATCCTACCTTTAGGAAATTTGTTTAGCGATGGGCTGAGATTGCATGCCAAACAATATATAACTTGTTCGAATACTAACATACGGTGTTTACTACTTTGAACAGGTATGACACTTCACGTAGCGAAATAAAAATCAGGTCGTCTCGCGCTCCGATGACAGACACTCAGTCAAGGATACTACGAGAAAAATTGATGACCTCAATAAAAATTGTAAAACAATTACTCTTTAATTTTCTCAAAATCTTGGATTCATTATTAATTATCCACGCATTTCATGTATGGTTTTGAATGCTGATATAAATGTCTAATTTGTTTATTGTAAACGGCTAAAAATGAATTTTCGATTTTGATCTTATGCTCCAAAATGAAAAATATCCGTCCAGTGTTCGAAACAACAAAGTCCGTTTTAATGCTTTGGTAACGATCAGTTCCCGATAATTCAAGCTTTCGCGAAGAGTATGACCTTCCTGGTAAATAGAACTTCAACAAAGAGATCCTCTCTCCTTCCTTCGAGAGCTTCTTTTTATCGTTTTGCTCGGGGCAGTGCCCGTGCCACCAAGTTCTCCGTTGCATCCGCTGATGTCCAGTAAGCTACCGGCTGATCGGCTGGTCCCCTTCCGTGCTCATTATCGATTGGTTTTGACATCTTACGTAGTTTATTTTGATAATTTAACAATTGATTTTTTCAACAATTCCGTGGTTCAATAAATTATTCTCTTATCCTTTATTTTTAATCCTGAGCACGCAGAAATGTCAATGAGATTTTTGTTTTGCTTCTATGAAGAGTTAATCCCTCATTTAATCCCTCATTTAATCCATTAAAACAATTCTTTCAAATTTTGGATTTTCGACGAATAATTACTCAACATCTCTTAAACGATAATGCAACCCTTAATATCCATCCTGAATGATATGATTTCTTTCTAATTGACTCAACTTGGATCTACTAAATTAATATGTGGTCATTTGTCTACTGGACATTCCTCCACATGTTAGGTGTCTTTTCTCTTTGCATGTGAGAAAGATTCATGTTGCGAGAATGGATATAGAGCCGAGGTATTCTCGCTGTCGATAACCCTCGAGAGCGCCTCGAATAGTCTTCTTGTGTAACATTGTCAGCTATACATGTATTTCTTTGACGATCACGGGATAGAATCATCTAGAGATTTTTCTATCCTTCTATTTATTATGTACCGTGCAATCATGTTTCGACGGTTATTTCGTTAATACAATTTTTACCATGACTCGGCAATTGTTTCTAAATCGTTTATAAATTCATTATCTTATTAACACGTGTTTCCACTATTCGGACCAGTTGTGTAAGTGAATTCGGCTGATTATTTTTCCGACCCAAATATCGACCAATAGAATTGCACCATTCGACGTCACGTGGTACAACCTACATGGTATTATACTGATAATTTTTTGATTATTTTCTCTGGTAGTTGCTATATATAAAAAACAAAACATGATCCAGTCAAATTAACCACACGTCAAACTGACAGGTTGAATTCAATTGTGATTTTTAATTGCACTAACCTGAATCTTAATTAAATGTTGTTTTATTCATTATGAAATTCTTATTTGTTAACTGTTCATTTCATCTCATGGTGCAATTCTATTGGCCGACATTTGGGACGGAAAAATAATCCCCCGAATACCACACGAGCTTCAAAATTATCTGGCATTTCCCTCAAGGTTCCCTGCAAACAAATAAAGTCGTCAAGTTTTTCAGCAAAAATCACTCGCGCTTCGCGCTCGTGATTTTTTAACCTGAAAAACTTGACTCCTTCATTTGTTTGCAACGAACCTATCGGGAAATACCCGATAATTTTGAAGCTCTTGTGGTATTATAAGTGAAAATTCACAGGGCCTAACATTAGTATATCAAAAATAAAAAAAATTTCTTGAAGAAACAAAAACGGAAGCTTGGGACGGTTTAATCGCCACCGAGTAACTCCGCACCCGGTTAATTGAGGATTTACTGTACGCGCTATGTTGTTTAGATGCCTTTAAGGCCGAACTCACTTGGTGTACAGGTAAACACAAGGTGTACTATACATTTAATAAAATAAAACATTGGGGAAAGGAACCTCCCTATATACGCGTTTGTCTCAATTGTAATATGGCGAATTCACATAGGACACACCACAATCAAGGCCAAGTCCAATATTTTTTAGTACCGTATATAATGATTTGAAGATGCAGCGGATAATCGGTTACACGCTGTTCGACATCGTCGATTTCGTGCGTCGTTTGACGTGCAGTGCAATGAATATTCGTGAGAAGGAACGTTTCCGAATTGAAAGTTCCTTAAGCAGCATGTATTTCGAAAACATGTTCTCCTCGAAACAAACGAAGAAGATGCAGATATCATGAATGTGAAGAGATATTACGAGGATGAGATGGAAGGTAAATCATTGTCAATAATTTGTAAGAAACTGTAATGACCAATTTTGCAGTCGAAGAATCGAAACTCTTCAATATGCATATTCGTTTGATATTGATTCACAATGCATACACACTTTAACATGTGTTGGGAAACAAAGGGGGTGGGTGAATACATTAGGAAATACAACTTACACGCGTAAAGCTCTTTAAAATGAATTTTCCGTTTTTATAGTGTAGATAATACTTGTATCCTGTTTTAGGACGTTTTTCCGATTTGGAATAACATTTTTTTCTAATTTTTTTCTAATTTTTATTATATTCATCCGTGTCCTGTCTCTAAAGTAGCCGTTTAGATTATGTATTTTGTGTACCGCGCTCAACAAACAAACGAGCCTGTGGGTTTGAAATCTATGGCTCTTCGAGGAGAGAGCGAGAGAGAGAAAGAGCGAGGGACCTGTAGACTCCGAGAACGATTATGTTGACAGACTGCGCTTGGGTGGTTTCCTTGAACTCTCCACTTTGTCTGAACCGTCTGTGTCTACTTCAATTGACAATATAGTCGAGACACTCAAGCACTATGCCTCTACTACAATTCAGGCTCGTTTGTGGCAGGGTCTTGGAAGATAGTTTGTTTGTTCAAAACTGTCATATTGAAGGTAAAATAAGCTATGCACACGTTTAATTGTATAAATATAATCGCGGATATCTTCTTTATATTGATTTTTTGTCGATATACTAAGTTTGCGGGTACAAGTGTGTACAACGAAACCGCGTGTAGGGCAGAAGCGGGGTTAAGTGGCGAGGTAAAGCACAACTCAATTTGCCAACAATTTATGGATGTTCAATTTTGTCTTTACTTACCACTATCTGAAAATTATTGGAAAACAGCGTTTTGCCCTAATTCCCTGGTTTTGCTCTACTTACCACCATCGCCATGCAAAAGTTAGTGGAAAATTACGTTTTGCCCCACTGTTCTATATAGCACCCGATTTTCCCTACTCGAGAGGTGGGGCAAATGTCCTTCTGAATTTTTGAGTTCTTTAGTGTGCTCCGCAGTTACGCATGCGACAGGTGCAGCGAACATCGAGCAACGACTGCTATTCCTACCGGGATAATCACGTAACGACCTTAATCCGAATAAGTACAACTTTGTTAGATCGTCCGAGCGAGGCTCCGCCCTGCATACGGCGATATTTCGCTGTTTCTTCCGGATCGTGGACGGTGTACGTGTGTACTCTCCGCGTGCGCAACAATGCGCTGCCGTGCCTGACGGGGAGGGGGCATAAATAGCTAACGCTTAAATTCACGAACGTCCGAGCGATACGTAGGTACACGGATAATTGTATTCGCGAGGGCGAGTCCAGAACGTGGAAGAGGCTCGAAGCTCCACGGGACTTGTACTTTCGCGCTCGACGTGCGGGGCGGGCTCGCGAGCTCGCGAGCTCGGACGCAGGGTGCATTACTGCATTCACATCGGCTACATTTCCATCTGCTTAGCCGGCGAAATCCGCTTTATGTTACGAGGGATAGAGAGTGCCGGCGCGGCCTAATGATTCCAGAGGCAAGGGTATACCACGGCCACCCTTGTCCTGCTATATCACTCTTTCTCATCCTCCCCTTCCTTTATCTTCTTCATCCTCCTCTGCCGTCCTCATCGCGCCCGCGTGCGGCAGTTGGAGACGGTTTTACTCGCCGCTCGGAAAAGGGCTCCGCACATCCCTTTACCTTTTTGCCTACATATGTGTTTCTTCGTCATCCACCAGTCTCGCATCTTCATTCACAGCAGCTTGTTCCGTTTTGCGTTTGGTCGACGCTGCTTTTTTCCAAGCGGCGGATTACAATTTTTCCTCTTTCGCCCGGAGACGAACCATTGTTTTTTGTTCCGAGTAGTTGCACTTGCTTCTGTAACGATACTCGGCCTCTCAAGTCGTGTCAACCGGTCTACACGACTTCGGATTTTGAACGATGGCGTTAAAATCCGAGACGCGTAGACTTCCACCCTCTCGCTCTTGGTCGCATTCTCTTCCGTCTGTTCCGCCAGTCACTTCAACTACTCCAGACATTACCGTCGGTACAGTGAAACGAGCAGTAGTCACCGACACCGGTTCTGCTCTTCACCCTATTGTACTGGTATGTTCTGCCGCGCGCCAGCTCGCGATTAGACCGCGATGGACGTGGCCGAAGGGAGATACAGAGACGGGAAAGCGCCACGGGGCGAGGGGGTGGAGAAGAGACCTCGTTTCGTTCTTATCGCATGTACGATTTCGTCGGGTTAATTGCGCGGGATTAGGATCCTGTATTAAGGTTTCGTTTTACTGCTGCTTCCGCTGCGTTTCGCGGTGGGATAAAACCCTCAATTCCGAGAGCGTACTCTTCGGCTTGGCACAGTTCGAGACGAGATACCGGTAGAACTCTATGTAATTCCGTTGTTAAGGAATATAAAATCCGCCGACGAAAAATCTCACATGCAAAAGGCCCCTGACAAATTTCCGATTTTTCAAACTACTCGAAATCTATTCACAGCCGTTATTTTTTTTCTTTTATCCACTAAAAAACGTTGTTATATTTAATCGGTGCGACCGAAGACAACTCATATATGGCGCTGCGTCTTCGAGGAAACACGACGTAGCGACGGGTGAAAGTTAGAGTATATGAAACGAGAAACCGAGTGAACTTGTTTAATTCTGAATGTTGCAAGAATCCGCCTCTTCTCCCGACAAGAGCGGAAATAGCGTTCGAGAAGCCTCTGAGAAAAATCGTTTATCCATTACTTTGGACTTACTTTAACTGCGAGAGCTCGTGCGAGAACGATTAATCGCCCCTCTCCCACGAGACACCAATAAAACGCTGACCTATTTGGCCAACCCCTGCATAGCCAGTAGACCAGACGTATACCGATCAACAGTCCACCTTCCGCTTCGCCTATTCTTTCTTTCTGCCTTTTCTCTTCTTATTCTGTTGTCTCCTCCTCTTTCAATCTTTGTCAATCTAGCTTTTAAAACTTGTTGAATTTCGCTCGGAACGAAAAAGATCGACAACAACGAAAGTGGAACGGAGAACGGAAGTGACGCAAATAAGTTTAATTAGGTGGCCGAGGGGCTCTGTGCTGTCCCTTGTTCCTCATTGTCACGCCGAAAACGGAAATCGCACGGAATTCGTTTCTACTATAACTCGTTGTTCTCTCCGCTGTCTTCTCTGCGCTTTACCGTCGGTCATGGCGCTATTTTCCGGGCGTTTGTATACATATATATATATGTATATATATTTACTATTCGAGTCGAGCACACCTTTTCTGCGGAATTTCCGATTCCGTATGCAATAAATAAAATAAAACTTTTGTAAATTAGTCAATGACACAACACACGATATAGAATTGCCACAAGATTCAGTTTTTAGAGAAAAAAAATGCATTACAAATATTTTTCGTTTTTCTTTACGAGTTACGAAAGATATTCTCGATAGTCCAGAAACGGCGGCGGGAATTATTGTGTGAAAATTGGCTGGAAAAAGCGCTGAGAGCCCCGGGCGATGAGGAAGAAGGGTGAGGAGAGAGACGCAGGTGAGAGGTGCTGATATCACGAGAGATGAACCCCGCCGGTGGCGAGGCGAGCCGGGTTAGGAAAACCGCTGACTTATCAAAAAATCTTCCGACTTGAAATATGGACGCAGCTTGCACCGTCCAGTTAACCGAACCGTATATGAAGCTTTCTGTTTGCCGTTACACGCTGTTATTACCGTGATATTAATAAATAGAGATAGAACACGCTTTCTCTCGATGTATCGCAAACTCACCTTTGTAAATCTCGAAAATGAGTCATTGATTTTTTTCATTTTGGTTGTTGAATCACAATGAAACAAAAACCGAACTTCGACTAAACACCGTACATAGTTTTTCCCGGAGTTCCGTGAGAGACGCCAATTAGCGACCGAAAAAAGCGAATTTCATGAGGTATGGAAATACCTCATGAAAATACCTCATACCTCTAAAGTGACGCATAATTATTTTCCAATTTTTTCATAAAATCACAACGATACAAACGGACGCATTTTTTTTTGTAAATCCATGAGAGCCACTTAGCGACCGAAAGAGGACATTTCATGACGGCCGAAAACGTTTGGCGTAAACGTTACAAATCACATCACCCAATCCATTGATCCATTAACAGAAGCGTGTCCTCTGTTGCAATGTCGAACCCAACCGCGCCCCGCGTTATTTCGATCAGCTGTCCAACGAACCGAAACAGCGAAGAGCGAAAAAAAGTCAGGTTTATATAAATAAAATAGAAGAGCAGTGTATCCTATGTGTATGTGTGTAACCTGCCGTGTTTTTTATTTCAATTAATTGGATTGCCTAAATCGAACCGCATCCGTGTCCAACGTTTCTTCATTTTTTTTCCGCTCCATGCTATCCGTCGCCATCGCTTTGAATACTCGGACACGGCATGCGCGCGGGAGAACTCGAGCGAGCATCATTGAAATTTTATCGCAAAACCATTCGACCTCTTTTTCTACGTGAACCATTCGTTCCACTATTCCTCCAATTCCCTCGATATCCTACGCCATTTGTAGCGGGACATTTTTGTGTCGAAGGTTTTCCGGTAAATTTGCGCATTCGGCTCTCGAAATATTCCTTTGAGCCTTTTACTCACTCCGATAGTTCGCTCTTCCGCCTCTGCCGAGCGGGTCTGCTCCAACGTAATTAAAAATTCGAAACTCTATCGTTCAAACGCTCTTTCTTATTACGCCGGAGATATTGTCCCTTTTACCTTCGGGAACTAACGTGGACAGCTTGTTACGGTTACGCGTGTACAGATGTACGATGATAATACCTTTTTTTTAAAAAGTATACAAAGGCGTTTATCACGGTTGCAGAATATGGCACACACATTTTATATAAGCTGCAGGACGGGGCCACAATGTTGTCATTCGAATTTTGTGCGTTAAAATCTTTCAACTCCGACAATTAAATGTACCTGCATCGGGATGGTCAATGATCTTTTCATTACGCTCAATAGACTCAGGACAGTTCGATCTTTCTATATAAAAAAGCATATATGTATTTATTTCGCCAACGGGTTCTACCGCTAAATTGTCTTGATAAAGCACTCCAAATAAAAGAGACTAAAATTATTTAACGAGCTGAGAATAAAATCTCGGTTACGCTTGGGTATCCGATGCACGAAATCAACGAATGCTTCGCCACAATTGAAACCTCGATAATGATGTATACATATAACGTTTGAGGTGTGAAAAAAAACCCCAACCATCATCACACTTTTCGACAATGTCCCATGATACTTTGGCTCCGCGTTTTAAATACGAACAGTGAAGAGGAAAAATGTGTGACCGAGATAACTCCCGTGGAACTGAGGGATTTAACAATCATGCCTCCCTGGTGCAATAATTATTATTTCTATCTCGCTTTTCCCTTCTGAGCCCGATCGAATGAATAATTAATGCACGGAGGGAGATTTTTATAATTATTATTTGTCGCTGCGGACCTTTTTTTTTCCTGCACGCGAAGAAGCGCTCGATGAGAGGCTGGTGTTGGTGAATCCGCTTTACGGGCGCAAGATATGCTCGTCCGCCTCCGACCCTATTCACTTTTTTTCGCCGGTGCATCCCTCGTTTCGAGTCTTTGCCGCTTTTTTTTTGTCCTTTAAGTTGAATTGTCCCCCGTACTGGTGCGTTATTAAAACAGTCATTCGCGCCATTCCCGTGACGTACTCTACCTCGGTGAAGACAATGGTCACAGTGCCGATTGTGAGTTTGAGAGAGTTCTTCTTCGGCCTTGGTAGAAATCCCCGAGCGTTGGCTCGTGGCTCGTAGCCGCCGTCGTCACCGCCACGGCCGCCGCTATCAGCATCGTCGTCGTCGTCGCCGCCGCCGCCGCCGCCGCCGCCGCCGCCACCGCCGCCACCGTCGTCGTCATCGTCGTCGTCGTCGTCGTCGTCGAGGTCTGTCTCCGGCCTCCGCGTGGCTTCAATCCAGAATACTGGATACCGGTGTGACGATGGTGATGGGTTCGCAGTCGCGTGCTCCAGGAAGCTCATTAGGGATGGCCCGAGGTGTTTCTCGGCCCTTTCGCCATTCCGCTCCGTCTCTTTCCGTCGCTGCCTTTATCATTTCTCTCGGCGCGGTGCCGAAGAAGAGATAGACCCCAAGCCCAGACTTCAACGCTGTGCATGCCATTTCCCCACACCCCCTATCTCGTTGGATTCGTCTCTATTCCCTTCATCGACAATTAGAAATCTGTCGCTGTCTCACCGTCGCGCATTATTTTCAGCCTATGCTCCAGCGACTGCTTCGGGTATCCACCGGTGGATGGAACTTTCCCTTTCGTCAATGCGGCGCATTCACGGAATCTCATGGCGTAGTAGATCGACAGGATCTCATCGCTAGGAACCCTTCGCTACCGGTAAATAATAACAATGAACAATAAATAATTGTTTCCTGAAAAACATATTTAGCGGGGTTTGGAAGCTTCGACTTTGTTGATCTCGTCTGTGCCACCTTGTCCGATTCGCCTCTATAGCCTTCATCGACGATAAGGAACTTATCGGTGTCTCACCGACGAGGATAATTGTCAGCTTGTGCTTTCGTGACTGGTTCCCCTTCTGCGTATCGTCGACGGAAATCCATCGTGCAGTCTCATCGCGACAAGCCCTTTGCTGCCGGTGAATAATAAAATGAAAAAAAAAAAAAAAAAATTGTTTCCTTGGGAAAGACATTCCGGGGGATTCAGGAGTTGTGACTTTGTTGATCCCGTCTGTTCCACTCTGTCGTTCGGCCGCGGAGGTTGGAGCGAAATCTTCCATGTGTACAAAATACTTTTCTTAATTTAGGAGTACAATGAGTCGTAGTTTTATTGCAGTCAGAAAACAATTAGGACGAGGAAAGTTGTCGACGAGGGGGGGGGGGGATATCGTCCCGAGAGCCGTACAAGCACCGCAGGGGTTTCATTGCAACTTCTTATACCCCCTTAAACAAGTATACGAGAGCCCGGAGAGAGCGCAGATTTCGAGCGGATTTCCTTGCGCGCGAGCGCGAACGTGAACTCTTACGAGTTTCACGTCGCGCTCTCTCGCTTTATTCGCGGTTACGGAAAAGTTTTACTTTGGAGAAATGGCGACGAACTCGACTGTAGGATTTCTCCATGGAATGGAATTATGCCCGACTGGTTTTAGCCGCGAGGATCTCTTTCGCTCACTCCCTCTCCGAAATCAGCGGGCTCGTAGCTACGTGCCATTCGCCCCGGTGTACCCTCTTTGCGCATAAAATTACGTCGGTTTATGACACGGAGTCGCTGGGCGTTTCTACTCTTATTGCTACTCGGCTCGTCGCCGCACACCCACCGACCACGGCTCGCCCAGCCGCTGGGCTGACTCGGGCTAGGGTTCAAATGCAAATGCGACGATGCAACTTGGCCGTATCGTCGAAACTCGCGCGCGGCCTCTCGGTTTGGAAGTTTGATAAGCGACAGACGATTTGCTCAGGTGGGCCTGGTGCACGGAGAGTGCCTGGAGTGACCCTAGCGAAAAACGCACCCGTGAGTTCGAGTCGCATTTGTCTCGGTGCGTCTCGGTTAAGAACAATCGGGGAGTCAACCAGGCCCGAGCGAAGGAGTGCAGCAATATTACGCTGTTTATCGAGCCACTTGAGTTGAATGCCTCATGACGGTCTATCTACTATTACAGTCGCCTGAAAGCTCGAGTTTATTGTTCGTAAGAGTGAGACGGTGATGAGGCGGTTGTCGGCACGTTTTACATTAATCGGTACGAAGTCAACGGTGGGACACTTGGCAATCGTTTATACTTTAATTTGCCTCGTTTCTCGGTCGTTAATCGACTCTTTCAAAGAGGTAGTGCACGGACTTTTAATTATTTTTAATCGGAGCTCAAGTGGTCGTTGATGGAGGCCGCGGTGAGAATGCAACGTCGACTTTGCTCTGTCATTTGTTGCAATGCGCTACGAATACATTTTCTCCGTAGCGGTAAATTGTGCATTTTCCGTGCTCTTTATGTCTGTCGACAGGTCCTTCAGTTACAGTTATAATTCTGTTCATACGAGGAACTGTGGGGAGACTCGGGTACGTAAATCTTGGATTACGGATAACATACTGAATTCAAACTTATGCTATTATTACATATCTTTTAGAACAACCCACCGCTTCGTAGGAATATAAACCGATGACTCTAAAATCGCGACTGTTACATTTAAAGATTACAATACAAAGATCCAGCAAACTTGTACAAGATCAGGCGCGTGTCGCTGCTTTATCAGTTTTATTTGAGGTATCCGCATTGTCAGCACATATACTCTTGTTAATTCGAAAAACGAACTTGTTAGTCCGACAAACGAGCTCTCACTCTACTAGAAATATTTGGAAAATTCCGCTGAAATTCTAATTTGTTCGCTCTGTGTGAACTTGTATTTTTTGTCCTCCATGACGGTCACTCCTCGCCGTCTACATACGGAATTTTACACAGTTTACATTCACAGTAATGACCATGTCCATTGGATTCCAGTAACGCTGCGGTAAATGCCAGGCACGTTCGGTTTTCAGGTGGTTTTAGTAGCGCTACGTGATTCCCCGCAAATCTTTTGCTTTCTCGAGAATTTAAGTGGCGATTAATCCGGCCTTCGTCGGAAGCCGCACGAACTGACGGTAACGGGCGTCAGAAGAGCACGAACTGTGGTCGCGGGCATTGCAATAAGTGGAAGAAGAAGAAAAAAAACACACAAAGAACCCGAGTCGCACCGGGAGGAAAACCCCGGGGGCAATAATCGCCTTTTCGTATCGGACCGGAGCGCGCGCTCGCGCGGCAAGGCCAAAAAGGCGACCGTTCCGGAGGATAGAGAACCGAGTGAGCGAGAAGAGGGTGGGAAAAAAGAGGTATTTTCAATTGAACGAAAGACAAATAGCGTCGGTGGAAAGTTCGCTCGGCGAAAGGAGAATAAATCGAGTTCTGCGAGCGTTATTCATTCTGCGTGTGTGTATATAAAACGAGAGGAAAGGAAAGATGTAACGAATGGGAAAGATCGAAATTACACTCTGCCGGTGAAGAAAATTTCTTAGATTATTTTTCCGACCCAAATATCGACCAATAGAATTGCACCATTCGACGTCACGTGGTACAACCTACATGGTATTATACTGATTATTTTTCCGACCCAAATATCGACCAATAGAATTGCACCATTCGACGTCACGTGGTACAACCTACATGGTATTATACTGATAATTTTTTGATTATTTTCTCTGGTAGTTGCTATATATAAAAAACAAAACATGATCCAGTCAAATTAACCACACGTCAAACTGACAGGTTGAATTCAATTGTGAAATTAAATGTTGTTTTATTCATTATGAAATTCTTATTTGTTAACTGTTCATTTCATCTCATGGTGCAATTCTATTGGCCGACATTTGGGACGGAAAAATAATCCCCCGAATACCACACGAGCTTCAAAATTATCTGGCATTTCCCTCAAGGTTCCCTGCAAACAAATAAAGTCGTCAAGTTTTTCAGCAAAAATCACTCGCGCTTCGCGCTCGTGATTTTTTAACCTGAAAAACTTGACTCCTTCATTTGTTTGCAACGAACCTATCGGGAAATACCCGATAATTTTGAAGCTCTTGTGGTATTATAAGTGATAATTTTTTGATTATTTTCTCTGGTAGTTGCTATATATAAAAAACAAAACATGATCCAGTCAAATTAACCACACGTCAAACTGACAGCATGAACCTCATGCCATCTACCTCTTCTGGGACCATTACCGATAACTCTGACTTGAAGAAAACATGCACCAATGTTTACAACAATTGTATTTTTAATTGCACTAACCTGAATCTTAATTAAATGTTGTTTTATTCATTATGAAATTCTTATTTGTTAACTGTTCATTTCATCTCATGGTGCAATTCTATTGGCCGACATTTGGGACGGAAAAATAATCCCCCGAATACCACACGAGCTTCAAAATTATCTGGCATTTCCCTCAAGGTTCCCTGCAAACAAATAAAGTCGTCAAGTTTTTCAGCAAAAATCACTCGCGCTTCGCGCTCGTGATTTTTTAACCTGAAAAACTTGACTCCTTCATTTGTTTGCAACGAACCTATCGGGAAATACCCGATAATTTTGAAGCTCTTGTGGTATTATAAGTGATAATTTTTTGATTATTTTCTCTGGTAGTTGCTATATATAAAAAACAAAACATGATCCAGTCAAATTAACCACACGTCAAACTGACAGCATGAACCTCATGCCATCTACCTCTTCTGGGACCATTACCGATAACTCTGACTTGAAGAAAACATGCACCAATGTTTACAACAATTGTATTTTTAATTGCACTAACCTGAATCTTAATTAAATGTTGTTTTATTCATTATGAAATTCTTATTTGTTAACTGTTCATTTCATCTCATGGTGCAATTCTATTGGCCGACATTTGGGACGGAAAAATAATCCCCCGAATACCACACGAGCTTCAAAATTATCTGGCATTTCCCTCAAGGTTCCCTGCAAACAAATAAAGTCGTCAAGTTTTTCAGCAAAAATCACTCGCGCTTCGCGCTCGTGATTTTTTAACCTGAAAAACTTGACTCCTTCATTTGTTTGCAACGAACCTATCGGGAAATACCCGATAATTTTGAAGCTCTTGTGGTATTATAAGTGATAAATTGTAACGATGGTGCGTCTCATCTGTCAACATGTAGTTACACGAATGCTTGGCAAGAAATTGGCCGGAAGCTTTCCGCGCACCGGTTACGTCGAGAATTCTCTATCCGGCACTGCAAGAAATGCGAATAATTAGCGTCGATCAAACTGACCAATGTCGAGTCGGTCTGGCTCGCATTGTCATCGTCGTGCTGTCGTTGATGAATCTTTCTTCATTTGAGTTTCTTTCATCTACAGTCGTAGAAGTCGGATGTCGAGATCAGCGTTGCAGCGTTGACCAGGACACGGTTAAGGTTCACGAAATTAATCATGTCTCGTGAAAAACGGGCAAATGAGCCATTCATATAAATTGCATGCGAAAATAACAAACCGGTAGTCCAAGTTTCAGCGTATGAAGTTGTATTTCAAGCATTGTTTTTATTTGTCTGAAAGATTACAGTAATTTTCCTCGAGTATTCGGAATAAAACGTTAACCGAGAATCGATCGGACTGTGATATAAATGAATCGACTTGTCCAATTGGAGATGCTCGAAGATTGTGAAATCGCATGGAGTGGAATTTCTTTCCGGGAAATATTTTGTCACCTTGATTGTAATTTTAACGTACAAAAATTAAAAAACTGCACTTGTAACTGACATATCAGTATAACAAAGGAGTCTTATACTAGGTTTACATAATGAAAACCAGTATGAACAGTATTTATAGTATTTACCGAATACATAGGAAAAAATAATTTTCTACAATCGCCATACGAAGTTTCGTTTCAACAAATGACAAACACGTTTATCAAGCTTTGGATATAGAAACCCGTCCTTTTACTTTTCATTTTAAAACTGGAGCAAAATTAACAAATAAAAAAAGTTGACTTTTTACAGTGAGTTGTAAAAAATTTAAAAAAATGTTAACCTGTATAGCGCACAGAGGCGAATTTCGCCGCGACTGCGACGAGCTGCCTTGCCCGGCTCCACTGTATATTTTGTGTGCAATCGGTTGGCGAAACGGGAAAATTCGCCAACAATTGTACCCCCCCTCGATCTATGCCATCGACTTTACGGTCGTAAGTTATAAACCACCGATCGTACATCACGCAGCTGCAGGTTTACGGGCTGACCAACCGAAAGAAATGCAGACGCGACGAAACCTTAACGATATAACATATCCTACGGTCATTAGTATATCTATATGTACATACGATGCACTTCACGCATGTGCTCGTGGCGCTCATGAAGTAATACGAGCGATGGAATGGTCGGTCGGTGGCGAGAGTGGCCCGGCTGATTTACCATGCTCGTCCTACTCAACGACGAGCATTTATCCGCATAATCTTTTTTTTTTCTTTCATTATTACCGTCACCCTCATGTTCCCTCGTCCTCCACCCCTTTCTCATAAAATTGTGGCTCTCGCATAACTTTCCGCTGATTTCCGAGCATGATAATTTTTCTCGACAATTTCCTGGTTATATTACCGGAAACTAAGAGTATATCAATACTAATATTGTTCACCGATCATTCGGCGATAATTCTCCTCAACAACGCACTCAACGACGAGCATTGGTCCGGATAATTTTCTTTTCTCTTCACTATATCCTTTACCCTCACGTACCCCCATTCTCTACCCTTCTCGCCAACTTTCTAGCTATATGATAGGAAACGAATAATATATTGATATTTATGGTTTTCATCGCTTAGATAAGATCTTTGTGTAAAGTCCTTTTCCTCGACGATAGAATAGCTCTGCAGACACGTGAACGATTGTGTTTCCGAGCATTTACCGTAGCTTTCGCTCGATTGTTTGGCTAATAGCTATACAGTCTTGCAGTTCCTCTCCCCGTCGTCATTCGTGCGATTCAGGTTAAGAAAGGGATAGCTGCGCGCATCAAGCATCGCTGTTTGCGAATAGGTCCTATCAGTGCCAGTGCACAGCTCACATTAATCCGCCAACACCTTCGATGTTCTCTCTCCACGCGAACATGCGTCTATATATATACCACACGTTCAGTTTCTCCACTCGTCTCTTCCATAATATACGCATACCACGTGAGAGTGCGAACACGACAAGCGAGACGAGCTGAGAAACGACGAGAGGCAGAGACTCGAGCGGGACGAGCGACACTCCAAAGCCATTATCGTTACGTCCCTGACTTCCCCTCTTACCTTCTATAGAGTTTCTCCGTAACGCGGTGTACGGCTTACTGTCGTAGGCAGACACTTCGGCCAGCTCGCGGATAAGTGAGCGCGAGAGATCGCATTTTTTCAAAATAAAAATACTAAACATTAGAGTACAATATAACTTTACGACGAGACCGGATGCATCGGTGCAGCGTGTGGAGTTGCTGCAGTGGCGGGGCCGAATGACTGAGGCATTTTTAGATAAACGGGAGGTCGTCTAACGCCGGGCGGAGGCAGAGAGCGTCTACCAGTCATCGGTACTATAGGGTAAAATTGATTTTTGTGCTCTCCCAAATACCGAAAATTCACGCATTCGCTTCAATATCTTTGACTTATTGTTTCCCTGCCGTTGCGTTGCTTTTGCTCCCTTGACGTGCATTGTAATGTTCAAGTGCAAGAGTTACATTTTATTTACGCTACATTTCGAATTAGACTTATCGTTGTACCGGAGTAGAAATTCTCGGCCCCATATTACTGGATTCCGAGAAAGTCTTGAGAAGACTAAAAAAGGGCCAGATGAGTTCTTATCAGGAACCTAGTACGGCGCGATGCAACGCTCAAAAATTTCTCCTCAGATAGACAGACACTTCGGATTGCTCGATGGTAAGTTAGCTTTTAAGATTAGAGCACGACACTCAGCAACTTGCGCAAAACAAAATAATATTTGTTAAATCGGAATACGATGCTTCGTAAAAATAATTTTAAGGCTTTTAGCTCATCGTTTTACCGCGGTCGCAACGCTTTTTCGTTCTTAACGTGTCGTGTAACGTTTAAGTGTAGTAACGCCACGTTCGCCATTATCCCGTTCGTCCCCGAAGTTTCACGCCGAAGGAAGGTACGAGCGTGCACTTAAAAAATTTTGCAACGCTCGCTCGGAAAATATTAACCGAAACGGAGTATACTCGGCACATTGAAAAAGCTTCTCGACCGAGAAGAAGAATAAAAAAATAATATCACTGAAAGAAAATTGACGAGCTCCTTTCGTTTTATACTCGAACCAACTGGACCTCAAGACTATCGACGATTTTTATGCCGCGTTCCGTCAGCAGGGACATATTGAAACCTGCAATTTGACGGGATGTGTTATATGAAAGGGGTCGGAAGAAAGAATGAAAGATCACCGGATTTCTCGCCCTCGATCTAGTCAACGTTAGAACCTCGAAAAACCTTCCTTTTCGGTGTCCTTTGACGATTGGACCTTCCCAATATCCTCGTTGAAAAAATAATAAAGAATTTCCTGACCAACGGAGATGCCAGCGATTGACCTTCCAAACTCAAAGTCTGTTCAAGAATTTTCAAAGAAGAGATGGCTCTCAAAATTTCCAGACATTATTGTACCAACAACTTTTGCCCAACAGGCAGTTAATTTTCGGAATGATAGAAAAATTGCGACATGCGTGCTCGCCTTTGCCTATGTTCTTGGTCGCATTCAATGCCCTAAATTCGCAGCAGCACATACCAATTGATGGTCAGCGAGGATTGCTGCTGCTGTGCGCCTCACGACGAAGTTTATATGTTTGATGATGGTTGGTTTGCATGAAATCTTAGGAACGTTTAGTTGGGCAAACTAACTTTAGTACAACTCATTATTACGTAATGTAATTTATTACCAAGCATTTATCAAACTCATTCATTGCACGTAAAAATAAGCTATCATTATCATTAGCGGTAACCGGTATTGATAAAAAAAGTAATCACCCAGATAGCATTTTGCCAGTAGCCAGCCAGCAAATTGGCAGCATATGTCCGCACGGAATAGCCGAAAAATTGCGGCATGTCTATCCACTTTTTGCCTATGTTTTTGCCAGTATTTGATGCCAAAAATCTTCGACCACAAATTGCCAGAATGGTTTGCTTGTACTTTGCGCCTCACAACGAAGTTTGTCTGTTTGAGTTATAGTTATTTTGACTTAATCTTTTAAAAAATGTAGGTAAAATAACTTCCAAGTGAGCCAATATCACATTATGTATATTATAATGTAAAAATGGCTCAGTTATATTATCACATAACATAATAATATTATCATATAACATTTCCAAGCCATTATCGAACAGATTAATCGTATGTAGAAAGAGCCTTCAGTATCGTCAACAGTAATAAGTTTTATAAGGATTATGAAGTAGGTTATCGACAAGGAGGAATTTTGACCTCCTTTACGGCTGCTAAGGATAAGAAATGAGCGTACAACAACCGTTACTGGATTTTTCCATCAATATGCTGCAATTTCATGCTAGAAACTATTGTCACAATATTGCTAGTAAGCAAGCAGCAAAGCTCGTCGGTAAGTAATTGCCCTTCCTTGTCGTGTTACGATTGACTATTCGGATTCAATGCCAACAATTCTTGGGTGCATATTGCCAGCAAGAAATCAGCAATGCTTGCTGGGGTTTTTCCGTCGCACTGTGTAGACTCTTTTTTTGAGTCATGGTTATTTTAGATGGAAATTAACAAAAAAATTGATTTTTATTAAATTTACGCGGCATTGATTCTGATAAAATTCAATATTGAAGATAGTTAATCCTCGTCTATTTGTACTAATCATATTGTGGAAAGATACCTATATCGACTCTTGAATGGACCTGAGACCCGAGACACTTTTCGAAGAAGAAAAAAATCTAAAAGCGTGAATTCATCTTTATATTGTGATTCTACTTCAAGCTCATTTATGTCAGGCGGTAAGCAATTGCATTTATTTGCCGGTGCTACCGTTAGCTATACGGATATCTGCACGACATCAAATTTCTTCTTCGGGGAATCTCTATCATATGCACGACTATAAGAAGAAAAAATAATTGTTCACCTGCAAAATTTTGTTCTTCAGGATAAATTCCTCGATTAAACCTTTCCCGGTACGAAACCCGGCCGTTATAACTTGATGGGATTTCGTCTAATGCAGATATCTTCGGGTTCATAAGACGAATCGTCTCACTACTTCAGACAATCGAGAATCTCGCAGGGGTTAGGTAGAGAAAGCCTAAGATACGATTGACCGACACCTTGACGTCAGGAGAAAAATAAAAATTTATACGTGCGTATATAGGCGAGATAAGCCGAGAAACGTGAGATATAAGCGAAAAGTTGTTTTATTTCTCTCTTTCCTCTGCGGCGTGTTCAGTGCCGCGCGTTGCCGGAGGCCCGCGCCATTCGAGAAAAGAAAACCCGTCTGTGTGTGTATAAAGAAGCCACGAAAATAACCGAAGAAGGAGTACCGCAAAAGATAAACCAGTGCAAAGCAAAGGAAGAAACAAAAAAAAGGAGACGAAGAGGAAGCGAAGCCAGCACGAGTCATAGTGGCTAGGTTTATTATTTGTTAGGCGAATAAGGCAGCTCTTGTGTCCCTCGAGGGAGTGGAGCATCCCCCTCTTGGCCCCTTTGAGATCGGATAATCCGGGAAACCGAAGCAACAGGAAGCCAAGACAGTTACTTATTTCCCAGGCGTTCTAAAGCCTTCCCTCTATGTCCGTTTCTGTTGCACATCCTGCCGCCCCGTCCCGCACCACTCACATCGGAGCGCTGTACCGTCATCTCTCATCGTTTACGGAAGCGTGGAACCTCCATAAGTTTTTCTACGCGGCTCAAGCGGTAGTTTCTACGTTCGAGCACTGCTTGCACCACGGTGCTCCATAAAACTCGACACCGTTGTCGACCCCGATATCGAGAGGCGTTAACGAGATAACGATACCCACCGACCACATCTGCTTTTTACCTTTCACACAGATACATTGTCTTCGACAGGATTCGCTTCTCCGAGTCTTTTTTTTCTTTCACAACAAACGGTGAACGTCGTGAGGGTTATTATTTTCCTCAGGCATGCACGTAAAATCCCTTTTTTTGTCTCCGTGAAGTTTTGGCAATAAGGGGATTGGTTGCATTGCGAATGGAAAAATACTACGCAAGTATAAAAACGCAATAATTAGCTACAAATACCGTATATATTTTCATATAGAAGAAACTTCGCGTTTATACGAAGATTCTAACGAAGAATATCGAAATTTCAATCTTCAACTTTTGTGATGAAGCGATATGAAAATTGTATCTTCAAGTTTTTTATGAGTTGTCAAGCGTGTATTTATCTCGTAAAATGGTCCGTTCATGTAGAGAAATGTACAACATGTAGCATTTAAGTGGCATTCAAAATCGTATTGTTACTAAAGTTGGTTAGTTACACTTTTTGTTCGATGACCCGCTGAAACTGAATTTATATACCTAAATAATAGAACGACTCGTAACGAATTCGTAAATTTATTATGACCCCCGATATTTGCTGCAATCAGGTTAATTAGCTTTGACGCTTTGCGATCAATGTCCATAGGTAGGATAATTAATATCAATGGTAATTATATGAGAGATCGTTTCATAAATGACGTTACACTTCTGTGTAGTGCACTACGGAGTGAGAAATTGTCAATCGGATGGAGATTTCATTTGGACATAACATTTAATCGTTGACGATTAGCATGCACGGCTACATAGCCAAATTACGATAAAATACGATGCGATTTAAAGTATTCGCATATAACGTTTTTATTTCTTTAATTCACATTTTTCATCCCAAGTTCAAATATAACTAACTAGTAATTTCGGTGATCGAGTTTCTGTATTAAAAACGGAAAAATTACATTAAAAAACCATTCATTAATAAAACATACATATAGAAAAACGTTAAATGTAGTTCAATGATACCGAACTAATAATTTAGTCGATAATCTCCTACATTACTTTCATCCGCTAAAGGAATTAAAAGTAATTATTATGCAGAACTTTCAAATCGATCGGTCCTTTCTCCCAATAAATTTTAACCCGGTCGTCGACAAAAAGTTAGGACACCTGAACCTCGGATCGGTTCGGTGAAAAACAAAAAAAATCCAACAGCAACGACAACAACAATTGTCGAAGGACCGGTAGCGAACTTTATCCGACGCGCCCGAAGCTATATACATGCCGCATCAATATTAAAATTCAGTGCTCGGACAACGGAGGCTTGGCTGTGTCGAGGCTTTTTTTTGTCCCTACTTCTATAAATCAAGGAAAATCCCAATGAATTCGAGGCTCGTGTTCCGGACTGGCTATACGAGCGTCGACGCTCGTGAAAATCATATCGTCTGTGTGTGCGCGCGCCGTACGTTACCGAGGCTTCGCAGTTCGCCTCGGGGGTCACAAACAGGCTTTCGGCCGATACTCACGATGTCCCAGGTTGCAAGTTTCTCTCTCATCCGGACCGTTCACCCTCTATACGTCCCCAACCGACGAGACAAAATATTTCTTCTCTCGATTCTCGAGTACGTGTATCTATCGCGATCCCCGGGTCCGTGCTTTTGCCCAGTTCGTCACAAATTATAAATGACTCGGTGCAATTTATTTCTTTGCAATTCCAGAATACGGAATATATTTACATTTTCCTGACGCATGCACGGAAATACCGGCTTTCCGCTTTGGTAAAGTGTGCGAAAAAAGGCAGAAGAATAGTGTCCGTGTCTCTAACTGCAATATGATCTTTTTCCGCGTTTGTGTGAGAAAGTATCTTTCCGAAAGATTATGTGAATCATATGGGCCTAGAAAATGGACTTGTAATACGTGTGAATAGCACATTCGAGAATGCTCTTCCTATGTCGAATCATACAAATAATTATTGTATGTCCGCAACGCCTTCAATTTTTTCTGACTTTCGCACAGTGCTTCTCGCATAGACAAGTGCGATAAATATGAAAAAAGAATTCGCATTGCGAGATAGACGTCCCGCCGCGACAAACATCCGTGGAGCAGCGCTCGGGAGTATTTTTTCATCGAGTCTATGCCATTACAGCGCAACTTGCGCTGTGACCGAGGAAAACAAATGCGATATACACTTTGGAGTGTATAGTCCGCCAGGTGCGACCTCGATAGAATCGTCGTCCGCAATCGGGAACGTTGCACTCCGCTGTATATTCTCTTCAACCCTAGCCGTGTGTACACCCCCGGAATACGCGTCACTGCAGAAACGGTATACACAAAGTTACGTACATACGGTACGACGGAAAAATCTGTTTGTGCTGTGGCCGTTTCGTCGAAAACTGGCTATGCAATTCCCGCGAGGAAAGTGCGACGGGAGTGGAGAGTGAAGCGAAGCCGGGCGATACATGCACGGCAGGGGTTGTGAAACTCGTTGGTGAGTGCGGGGTTGTGTACGATCTACAATGGTAACTTTCAGCCCGGGAGCTCGGGTATATCTAAGTCCTTGTATACGTGACGGTAAATTGAATTTTGCCGGATGGAGTGATATCTGGAAGCAGTCCCACTTCCCCCCTCCGCCCCCGCCCGCCCTCTTCTCTTGCACTCGTACATCGCAAATCTAAAACAGGCACTTCTCCCAGTTTCTCCCGAAAGCTCCGTTCGTATTTGGTAGCGTATAGCGTGACGATTGGGAATGTTGCGACAAGGGGTAGAATGGAACTCGCGAGGGTGATCGAATCATGGATCCCGAGTAGAAACTTGTTCGGGCATGGCCGAGCTGGAGTTGGATCCTGATCGAGTGTAGATGGGGTTCGAATCTTTCCGGGCCGAGCGTCAACTGACAGAGTACATCAACCTTGCGTTCGAATCAATCGCGGATGGACCAAAAAAATGGATGTACTTTGACATCCGATTCTATAGAGGTTCACAATTATGGAGAAAAAAAGAACAAATTTGAGGTCATAATAACGTTAGTGACATGGTGACGAGCTGAAGTGTGAAAGGAAGTTGAAACAATGATCGTGGTTTTGATACTGCACGGTGTAAATACATTTGGCTCGCCTTTTTTTTCATCTCTTCATTAGAGGGATTCAATAAATGCGATCCAAAAATTCTGAGAAAATTTACAATTTTCTCAGAGGTTATGGATCGCATTTTTTTTTCCCGAAATCTCATCATTTTCTAAGAATCGTTATATCTTGAGAGAATGCCATTATACAGAACAATGTTCAAGGCAAAAATGTATAGTTTTAGACTTTCACGATTTTTTGTTGTCTGCAACCCACTTTCGATTTACCTCATAAAATTCAAGAAAGTATTCTCAAATGTGTACAGTAGATATTTATTTTTTTCATGTCTTGATTACTTTTTTAGAAGCTTTGCTTCGTTTTATTATTATGGATTCTTATTTTTTGAAGAAAATTAAATTATTGTGAAATCTTATACTCTCACATTTTTAGGTAAGAACCTTCGATTCGATGATTATAATTTTCCATAATAAAACAAAAAGAAAATCATTATCATGACACGATGCACAGCTTGCGAAAAGTAATCGAGTCATAAAAAAATGATGTGCTTACTGTACACATTTATCAGTATTTTTTGGTTTCTCATTAGTTAATTCGAAAGTGATATACCGACTAAAAGAGAATGTTGTCGTATATTGTTGATAAAAATTGTCATTTTTTCAACTCTGAAAAATCGAAGGGCTTTTAAAAAATTTAAACATAAAACATTAAATTCAAACATGAAACTTAAACATTTTTATGTGTATCGCATGTTTTGAAGATATATCCATTCCTAAAAAATGTTGAAATTTTGAAAAACTCAAAAAAATATGTCATAATAAGTTTGGAAAAAATACATTAATGCTTTTTATTTAATGACATTATTCCCCATTATTGCCTAAAAAAGCGACAGAACATCAGTTTTTTGGGGAACGGACAACTTGTTGACCGAAACCGGATGCAATGCGTTAGACAGAAAATTATGCTTACCGTCAGTGCAAGCGGATATATTTTCTTATGCATTTATCGACACTCGTAGCATGACGATTGTCATTGGCCGCAAGGTTGGCTCATGTGGATCGGTAAACCGGTTATACGATAGTATCCACGTGCGCGTAACGGTCGGGAAATGGGCTCAGGATTCGTCGCCACGCTGCGCGCGTGACAAGTTCTATGGATGAAGGGTTGAATTGAATTTTCATCGTGGTGGTAGGCTCACCGGCGAGGCTCGGAACGAGGGTGGGATGGAATATTTACAGTGCGTTTAACTACAGGCTATATCGATTCGAAATCGAGACCGATCACGTTCGTCCAGTAGGAAAACAGCAGTGCTCAAAGCTACTGGACCAAGGGAGGCTTGTGCAGGGTGCATGCGCTGACCCAAAGAGAGGGGATAGTCGCGGCCGGGCACAGCAAAGCCAGTATTTCATCAATATGTGCACGGTTCGACATCAGTTTAGTCGAAAATTTACTTTGCGGCAAAATACAACTCGGAGGAGAGAGGAGAATCCAATAGCCAAAGAACATCGATTTGCTCTTCGGTATTTGCGAGCATTTTATCGCATCGATGGGGTGTGGGATCATTTCAATGTCACATTTCGATAGCTTTTTCGATCGGTATATCGTCAATTATTCAATTTCATTTAATTTCCGTGAAGGACTTCTCCTTTATCGTCGGAATATATAATAAATTGTAAATATCACAGCTGTAGAGTAACGATTTGTAAGCATTGAAAAGTTAATAGCATTCGTGTCTACATTGTATAAAGATTCGAAGCAGTTGCCATAATTGAGACACTACATTATTTCGTATCTCTAATTATCTAATCGTTTCATTGCCTCATTCGTTCATTGTCGTTTCAAACAGAATATGAATCTGTAATCTGTTATCTCGTGTCCAAAGGAGAATTATGAATGTAAAACAAAGTCAGAACTTCTGCTTCCATCTCTCCATCACGATGCGGAAATACCTCGCTGTACTGGCCATTTTTTCAAACGTGGAGCTAAATACTCGAGATTTTGTCATATCAGTATACCGAAGGGTGAATACGTGGAATAAACAATACGCGTATATTATACATTCCAAATCCGAAATACTCGGAAGAATGCAATCGTATGAAATCAACAAATAGTTGTGTTATCGAACGGAAGATAAACGAATGAATTTATCCAAGTGCTGCTTGTGAATTTAAATACCGGATACTCTACTCAACGTAGAGGAGAGCGAGGCAAAATGAGTCAATGCAGGAAAGGGGGGAGAAAAAATTAACTCATCGATGGGGCAAAAGTGGTTCACTCCAAAATGATTAAAATATCGCTATTTTACAAGTTTGATGACGGTTATTTAATTATTCCTCAGTTTTTTTTTCAAGCCACGACGTGTCCCAGACATACCGTTTCATTATTGATAACAACCGATGCACTGCACTGGAAGAAAGAAATGATTGGATTGTCCAACGCGCTTCTTTCGAAGGTGTTATTCGCTCCGTGA
Source organism: Listrodromus nycthemerus (assembly GCA_963978505.1). Classification (NCBI taxonomy): domain Eukaryota; kingdom Metazoa; phylum Arthropoda; class Insecta; order Hymenoptera; family Ichneumonidae; genus Listrodromus; species Listrodromus nycthemerus. The sequence goes on from OZ021685.1 coordinate 6,964,211, forward strand.
AACCAAAATGTTTGAGTCGACGAATTTTGAATCGACTGAAGCTAATAATCGCTTAACAAAATGAGGCTTCATTTGCACCGAACAAATAACAGATTAAGTGTATGTCACTACGAGTTTTGGTTCATCCAACTATTTTCATTTCTCAAGGTATGTTAAAATTAGCCTTACAGCTTTGATTACGTAGTAAACGACATTAATTCCTTATCATCGGTACAGTTGCAAAAGTGATTTACTCTTACATGTCCCGTTCTGCCTCGATCTCCCCTATGTATCGACGTGCTCAAATTTTCAAATTTAGGAATATCGCGAATGGTGAATATCCAGAACGAAGAGGCCGAGGAGAATTTTTCAGGAGTATTTTCGGGTCATAGTCTCCGAAAAGGGTGTGAAATCCGAGGATAAGGTTGGATTCGAGTTTGTGATCTCGAGATTTTCATGCATTTCAAATCCGGAACACTCGAAAGAACACAATGATATAAAACGAACCAATAGATGCGCAATCGGATGGAGGATAAACCAATGAATGAATCCAAGTAATATTTGAAAATTGGAGTAAGAGGCCCTGGAAATAGAAAGTACACATTGGGGTGTTGTAATTCTTGAATTGCGGAATCTCGCGTATGGTGAAAATCCAAGAGGAAGAGGCCGAGGATGATTTTTCGGGAACCGTCATAGTCTTCGAAAAGGTTTTAAAATCCGTGGAAGAGGGAAGAGTCGAGTTACGTGGAGGATCTCGAGGCTTCTTCGGATAGACTATCTGCTTACAAGCCTCGAGCGTACAGGGTGGCGAATATATCGGGACGTCGGTGTCGAGGCGCGCGGGCGGTAGCTGAGTCGAAAGTTAGGCGGGCTTGGGACGCAGCTGGGATTGGCACGCCCGGTATACGTGCAACGATGCGGCCGTACGAGAATACGTTGGTACATATCAGGGAAAGCAAGAGCTCGGCGAGGTTGCGACCGGCAAGCTTGCTGGGTTTACGAACGAGCAGAGCGAGCGGAGACTAGCAGGGCAACGGCAAAGCCAAGCCAATGTTGAAGGCTCTCGCACGAACAGCAGCAGCAGTAGCAGTAGCAGAGCGAAGCATTGCGGAGAAACGAGTAGCCGGGGAATGACACGGACAGAGTGCGGCAATTTCGTGCAATACCGCCGGCATACCGGGCGTTCCAGGAATGTGGCTTAGCATTTTCCAGCTACCGTACCACTGCAAGCAGAAGCGTCTATTCTGGCGCGCGCAGCTGCTGGAGCGCTCTCCTCTTCTGTCTCTCGATTCCTTTCCTTCCACAGGGTTGAACCGCATCGCACCGAGAACGCGAACTTTACTCGAGTGGGTTAAAAAGTGAACCTTCCTCGATGCACGAAACAACCTGCTATTACCAACGAGTACCTAGAAATATGTAGAAAAAAGGCATTGGCGCCATTCATCCCTATGGGTTAAGTCCAATCTGTTGTGCTGTGAACGTTCTTTGTCATTTATGAAATATTGTTGCATCGACATGCGTGGTTGCTTGCAGAACCTTAATGTGCGTTAATCCTTCGCGTACATCCTCGTGTAACGGAAATTTGGAATTTCACCAGACGCAACGCTTCGAACGATATGAATATCGAGTTGAAGTGCTAAAAAAAATCTGTAACAAAAGGGGGCAATTGCTTACTGTCAAGCGTCGTTGATTGCTTGCCGGCAATATTGTGGCATCAGTTTTTAGCAAAAAATTGCAGCGTATTAGTAACAAAAATCCAGCAACCGTTACTATACGCTCATTTGTTATCCTTTGATGAAAGAGAAAAAAATTTCTTCTTGACGTAAGACAACTTTTGACCACACTTATCCTTAACGCGTGTTATTGCTAGCGACAATGGCAGCTTTTTTTAACATGCAATAAATGAATGGGTTGCTGATAAATTACGTTACGTGATAATAAGTTATATTCAAAGTTAGTTCGCTAAAAGTTTCAATGATTCACGCAAAATAACCATGAGTAGAAAAACAAACTTTGTCGTGATGTGTAAAGCACCACCAAGAATTGCTGGCAAAATGCTGCACAAAATTTTTTGCATGGACTCCTCGAAAAAACATGGGAACAAACGGATACACCTGCTGTAATTTTAGTGCCATTTCCGTGCGCTCATATGGTGCCAATTAACTGGCTAGTTGCTGGCAAAATGTTATCTGCGGTTGTGCAGCAGCAGTCGTATTTCACTTAGCGCCGGGATTTATTTTCTAAGTCACGTAAATCGTTCCTCGATCTATCTCAAAACTGGACCAGATGATGAGATACGTGAATCTATCGAACATGTTTTCACTCTCTTCTGCGTTTCACCGGGAGCCCCATGCTCCGGTTAATCGAGGTTCTTCACTATCTCGATGGACGATATCCATGACAGATTGACAATCCGTGGCGAAGAGCGACGAATAGACTGTGTCTTCCACAATCCCACGTACGATCCAAGTAGGCAGGGATGTCGACTCGAGACGTTCCATTTCCGAGTTTGTACAGTATGACGTGCCAAGCGAAGCTATCGAACTGCGACCAGGAGGCTGACACTTGTTGCCGATGTACTGTCGCTGAGGGATCTCTCCTCCGACGTTCTATCACTTTTTCTCAGTAGACTGCAATCTCATATCCACCTTCATCTCCCTCTCTTCGCTCCTACGATCAACGACCAAATGCCGATTCCCCTCGGAAATTCCAGCGACCGTGGCACGTCCTGAACATTGTTGTTTAATTCAGTGAACAGCTTCGTGCCGTGCTCGCGAAATCTCATCACTGAATTTTACACGCGCGCATAAATTTACCTCTCATGACGATGTCGATTACGGATCCTTGGCAGTCTGTAGGACTCAAAGGATTAGGTTGCTACGCTAGTTGCAACAGACGCTGTTTCCACCGTTGATTCGCACCGACTTGTATCAAAGAGGGAGTTAGAAACACGGATTACCTATTGCGACTCTCCGTGCCACGACCTGCGCATTCCACCTTGCACTGATCAAAGAGACACGTCGCGCCCTTAGGGGACAATCGCTTCATACCGGGTCTACCTACCGCGCCTCTGTCTCGCGTTTATGAACCGAAATGTGAAATGTAAAACTGCGTGAAAATTACCGTGGGCTATGAATCAGTCGGACGGGGCTCGCGTGGCGAGTGAAGTCAACAGACGATGGAAAAATACGGACAGCTACGGGTGAGATAATTGGCCGTTTACGGTAAGACAGGCGAAACTACCCGATGCGCATAATCGAGGTGACGATCTCAAGTTGCCTGCAAAGTTTGCGAAACTGGGCTCGATTGATAGAGATATCAAGAATTGACATTGGTCATTTCTTTCACGGTAACGCAAGACGATCATTAGTAAATCCATTTAATGATTATTCAATCGACTAATGGCCACCGTATCGCTGCAATCCACGAGGAGGTGTAAATCCGCCATACGTGGAAACGGAAATGAATAGCGAGACTCCCTTTGTAGGACATCAATCTCATCCTGATTTAACTGCTGATTTGAGTGCGGACTTTGAGTTTTCCCATCGCGGTATCGCCGGCAGAGGACCAACTATTCATAGACCACTTTCGAGCTTTGCCTTCATGACGAACATGCAGATGGTAGAGCAGTCGAGAGACACGGAGCTTGATACGATCTGGGAGTCAATCGGCTAGCCCCGAACGGCTAATGAAACGCCTCGGCGTGTCATTGGACATTTTGAATTGCACTGGAACTGGCTTTACCGATGCTCGGTCTGCTATTTGTCCGATCGAGTTAGAAGTGGCTTTATCTGTGGAGTCTCGCGGCCTATTCGTACTATTCGGCTTTTGTACATTAATTCCGCGTTATATATCGGAACTGAGATATTTCAATGGTATGACACATAAACAGAGGAATTCCATTGTGGGAATCCATTGAGTGTGTAATTTAATTGCAATTTCGTTAAGTCTTTTTTTTTTCAATTCTAAATTTATTATATTGTATAATAGTACACAGCATGGAGTGGAATGGAACGAGAGTTCGCCGATGACTCCGCCTCCGTTATCCAATTATTCGTAATATCTTCGCGGGCGACGATCGATGGAATTGTCGAGAGAGAATGAAGGCGGGATGAGAGACGAGAACTTTAGGTATTTTGTACGAGACAATTATCGTACTTGGGAAGAGAGGAGTAAACCTGCTATAGGCAGAGGCAGGGATTATATCCATGAACTATGCGAACGCCTCGGGTCTCGTAGAGCGTCAATCGATCGATCGTTCTTCTCGCCGGCAGGAGACTTGGCCAGAAGTTATTGTTCGCCGATGCATCGGAGGTTGGTACCGTTCGGGACTGCTTCGATCTTGTCTTCTTGTCTTCGCTCCCTCTGTATTCCGCCCGTAGCTAGTCGAAGGTTCATTCGAACTCGGAACGGAAAAATTAAATTGTGTACCTTCTTTGTAAGTACGACGCCACAATGTTAATGGAATTATCCTAAGACCAGACGTTGACTTCGAAGATTCGAAAAAATGATAGTACACAAGGATACCTAGTGTAACCGGAATATGGACAGTGTACAAGTTTCATGGGTTTAGATCCGCCAGCTGATTTCGCGTTTTTATCATTATTATTTTTATCAACCATATCATTATTATTAATATTACTGTCATTGTTATTAATCTTGATGGTATTACCCCTGAAAAAACAATGCCGGTCGTACGTGCGGATAGAAAAGCTACAAGTGTTTCTGCGCGATATAGTAAAATGTGGCAAACGCACCACCATAGATATTTAATGTTGCACTTGTTATAAAAATTCTATGAGATTTCGATGATCGAGGGTGTTCCGCGTGAATGGATAAGCCATATCGAATGAGGCAACGACGGATGTTGAGGATAATGCAATCGAGCCTGAGCCAGGCAACCTAATTTACGTTCCCCGTCAAGCCACTCCCATCTGCTCCGCGACCCTTTCTCTCCACTTCCAAGCTATCAGTTCTAATTCTGTCGTTTCTTGATTATCGTCAACCTGGAAAAACAGCTTCGGCGATTTACTTAGAATCTTGCACGACTCATCAACACCACCCGTTTTGCCTTGCGTTGACTTTTGGGACCTCGACTCATCCCCCCCCAATTGCAAAAGTTCGCACGGTGGTTGACCGGTGCCAATTCCGTAACAGCTGCAAAGTATGGTGTATAACCGATCGGAGCGTACTTAGACTCCACCTGCTACGGTCAATGGTTCGTGAATGGTACTTATGCAGGTGCATTGGTATGAGAAGCCGAACTCATCCGACTATATGGCCCTCGACCGAGTGATAGATAGATCGAGAAGCCGAGAGGCAAAGACAGTCGGGAAAGGGAAGCGCTAGCTTATCGACAGAGGGAGGGCTTAACCGAATTATTGTTTGATAAGCCGTAATGTATAGATCCTCTATAAATGGCTTCCTCTATCCCATTCCATCGCCTCTGCAGCTCCCTATCCCGATCGAGCTCCCCCGACCGAGCCCCGTGGGTTCAACAATGCCGGAATGATTGGCTCGACTGTCTGGCCTCATAGAGCGCGGCATTCACTACTTACAATGAGCAATGTACTATCGCGGATGTAGACCACCGTCCTGGGTCTACGACCTTCCTTCGATATCATTCGTCCTGTGATTCTCGTTCGGTCCGACTCGCTCTCGTGGCCGAGTTCGGTGCTTTCAGACTAGGCACGAACCGCCCCTCATGCGGCTCTCTAATGGTAACGTCACTTTTCACTGGTGTTTCCTCTGCTGCGGTAGCGAAACGGGCTCTCCGCTCCACTCTGTCCTGCTGCACTGCCCACCGAAGCTTTTCTATATCCCTCTTCTTAACGTGTACATTGTGCATCTTATACCAGAAAAATTTATTAAATGTAGATTGATCGAGGAGATAGACGACTATAACTGTGTCACTGGGAAAGAAAGAAAGGGATCTAATTTGATGAAAGGCCATTCCCTTCGTCAGAATTGAAGAGAAAAAGTAACGGAAATTGGTTGTCATATTGCAGCCTAAGTTGATCTGTCTGCCAATGTTACAGAATGTGAATTCTCTTTCAGACACAAATGTTTTTTTAATTTTGACGAGATCAGCAACATTGGAAAACGACAGCTATAGCGTACTTCTCGTCACCTACGGGCTTCTTGAAGCTCCTTTGACACTACGATGAGAAACTATGAGTTATAGCTCAATTGGATATCCGGATACTTCTTTTTATTATATTAGTATTATTCGTCCAACGTACAGTGAGCATCTTCGCTCAAGAAATGTATTAATGATGTTGGGCCTGTACAGTCACATCAAACATGAGTTTCAGTAGAAATTTCTGCTAATTCTCAATGAGATGAAACGCAAAAAAATCAATTATATAGAAGGTGTTGTCGCGTCTTGACCGACGAAGGATGAGTTCGACCGGTCACGACCATAAAAGAGTGGTCTCGCTTTTGAGGTGAAGCGTTAGCTCAACTGCAGAGAACCGACTGAGATATGACACAGGGTGCATGCAGAAATAGATATTTATATTTTAACGATCGAACGAATTAATAACTCGTGTATTAGTTATTGCAACGAATATTATTAAGTATCATCGCAGCTGAATATTTCAAGAACGAGCTGTTACACGTCTGTTCGTTCTGACGTCTCAGTCCAGACTGTTTTAATTAACAATCGAACTTGTATCGATCGTCCGTTCGTTCGTTTATTGTCAGACCTATTACAATGTGCCTTAACGACACAAATGTTCAGCTACATATTCGTCACAACATATGAAACTATAATACATTCGATGGAACACAGATTCTTCGGCTAGAGCCGACTTGTTCTTTATCACTTGGTTCCTTGGACTCTGCTTCGCAGGCCGAGAGATTCGTCATAGCAGAGCCTTGCTCGCTCTGTGTAGGAGCGATCGTAGTCGCAGGTTCGGTACCGGTGAAGTAACTGAAGCAACTCGGAAATCACAGAACTTATATACTAGCTCTAAGCGATTTTGTGACCGAATCGCTTGCTACCAGTGGCAATGTTCCTGAATGTTTAAATAGAATGTTTTTGTGTGAATCGAGAGTCGTATTGTTTAGGAATTCAATGAATGCAATGCTTAGAGTAGAACGGATTTTAGGTGCTTCAGGGATTTGCTTAATGATAAAGTGTATATGTAAATGTGAAGTATGTGTGTGGTTTAGAAAAGGAAGAATTTTTTCAATAGTGTAAGGGATTAAAAAGAGAGTGAAATAGAATGCGGATTAGAAAGGTCAGAGGAAACGAACTCTAGTACGTGCGGCGCTGGCACGAGTGGTTAGTCAGCGTAGTACAATGGTTGATAGCCTCAATATATCTGGCCTTAACCTGCTTGTTTAGTTGTTTTCGTAAGAATATATGCAAGATGTTGGGTGGGACGTAAGAGTGTTGCAAAGATTGCTTTTGTAAAATAATAAGTGCACTTTATTATTGTCATAGAAATGATGTAAATAATTAATCAACAAATTACCTTGCAGCGTAACAATTATTTTTCATAATAAATGTTCGTTTGTTTTTCCAACTATGATTTTTAACGTTTTTTGTAACCTTTTTAAATGTTGTTTTTTCTATGTTTAAGATGTGAAAAAACGCAATTTCCGAAGTTCACAAAAAATTCTGAAAACATTTGCACGTATTTACACCCGGAGAGGGTCTTGTAACGAAAAGCGGCCGTTGCTATCGGGGTCTGCGTCCGTTCATCTGCACGTGATACAGCAATAGGGTATTTTCATTTGGATTAAAAAACGTTCCAATTTCGGCAAGATCACCAACGCTCGAAAATTACAGCTACGCTAGACTGATTGTCACCTACAGCTTTGTTAAACCTTCTTTGACACGCTTTGCAAACAGAACCTATGAGGTATAACTCATTCGGACGCTCGGAAACTTATTTTAGCGACGACAGAGCGATGCGTAATTCCTGGACAAAAAGTCAGTGTCCATCGTCCAACTTTATACCGAAGCTTGGATAACAGAGAACTCGCAGTGGACTACACACGCTTGCCTGGTTCGTACAGCGCGTATACACAGCCGCGTTTGACTTGACGAATTCAATTTAACTTCACTTTGACAACATGTCCGTTGTGTATGAACTTGTCTCTGGCCCTCCAACCTCTTCCGGTTCCGAATCGAATGCCCTGCAGCGGCCGTGCGCGGACTATACTGCAAACTGGCCTTTGTGTAGAAAGATCTGTCGCGTGTTGCGATCGCTGATTAAAGCGAGTCATACTTCTCGAATGGAAGAACTCGGCTGTACTCTCACTGAAACGGGATGTACGAGAATGATTGCCGATTCGAAATTCAGATGAACGAGAGACAGTTAAGAGTTACTTTTTTACATTGAAATATTTCAATCCTCCCTTGTTTCCTCTACAGACGCGAAAAAAGTGATGTGCTCAAGCCCTCGAGCATACGGCTTATATCATGTTATAAATCTGAACGAGAGATTTTTCGTTGAATCTCGTTCAATTCACACCCGACAAAAAGAAACTCCGGGGTTCTCTTTCGTACATAGCTCCATCTATATTTACCATTCTCGTATAGAATCACGGGTTCCCGGCCAGCCTTTACTGACACGATATATACCATATCGTATCTGGCGTCGGTGTGCAGCATTTGTCGAGTAAACTGAAATCTCGTTGCGTCTGCTAATCCCTCGCCGCCATCGTGTTTCATAGGGATTAAATCCTTCCTCCTCCACCTCTTCGTCCTCGTACCTCTCGGTATAATAAAACTCTCATAATCTGGCCAAGTTTCAATGAGAAAAATATCATATTACGAGGAGTCAGTGAGGCCCGGACGGAGAATAACGGAGCAAGCCTCGCATACATCTGCATTACCATTCGCACCGCAGGTTGACAGTGTCACTTTCTCGGCGAGGCTCACCGACAATCTGAGGATCGTTCGTCCGCGAGAGTCCAAAAAATATGTGGAGACTTTCCGTGACGACGCATATGCCCAAACGTTATTATCGCAGCTTTTTCCACGCACATTTGCTTTCATATCCGCACACACGGACTTTACATACGGCCAATTTTCTCTTTTCGATAATTGCGGCTTGCGAGTGCTTTCAACCGTTTTTCATATTTAAATTTTCTCCTTTTCAAAGTCTTGGGGGAGATTGTCAGACAGAAGATAACCGGACAAGACTCTCCAATTGCGGATTTGTTTCATTCATCCGGTCAAAAAAGTTCGCAAGGTTTCTACGTAAGAACTTGCTACGTTTAATCCTTTCACTGTCCGGTACTTCTATGCTGGCCAAAACGTATAGAGAAATATGGTTCTCTGACTGTGAATGGGCTAGCTCGAGTCTCGGCAGTTTTCGGTGAAATTTGTTGAAAGTTGAGCATCGACCATATAATAAAGCTCCGGGTGACTACGATTTGAAAACGATAGGAGGTTTCATTAAAAAAAAAAAAAAACTGACTGTCAGTACCTAAAGGGAAAGAATTAAATGAACACATTGCTAGTACACCTTCTTCCAAGTAATTTCCATTTATAAATAAAAAAATGTTTTAAAAATACTGAAGTTTGTATAAAAATTGCGGAAATAAGAAAAAATGATATGCATAATCCGATACACGAGGATTCGCATTTACGATCATACGGATTTGTATAGAACGCGCTCTTTTAAAACACTTTTTTATACATTCGTCTTTCAATTATCCAGCGCCAAACACATACGGCCCTTTGATGGATGAGTGGTACGGCGCTAATTTAGAGGGCTGAATTCTATTGATATCAGAGCTTCATGTACATAGACAGGTCGTGTGCATCACGAATAAGTAGCATACAAAACGAACCTCGTAACAGAGCAGTAGTGAATTACTATCTGTCGAGCAGTGTCGGTACCTCCTTTCATTATTCCTTGAAATTAATTTCCAGATTTTCGTCTGTCAACAATTCTTCCATCGAGACTTTTACTCTCGTTTCTCTTGGCTTCGAATATTAATGAGACTGTCATAATCTTTCAATCAAAGGGTTATGCACGGAGCGTCGACCGGAACACCGCTTTAGTTTTCGAACCCGTTTAAACCCATCGCGCGTCAAAGACGTACCGAAAAATTCTGCCAAGTTTAGAGAGCAGTCCTCGGAGAAAATTAAAACGGAATGAGTAAGGTTAAGCTCTTGTTTATTTAATATTTTTAATCTTTGCTTTATAGACTTTGCGCAAGAAACCGCAGAGTTGAGTTGAAAACCGGCGGCGATTTGTTTAATTTTGCAGATTAAATCCCCCTGCATGTGCACGAACTGCGCGAGCAGTTAATTTGGCAACTCGTCGCTTTTGATATCCAATTCCTTTCTCTCATCTGCTCTTCAATTTGTCTGTTGGGCTGTATCAAGAGAAAATTTAAATAATTTCCAGTTGCGATCAATCACTCGAGTACAAATTTCCGAGCGTCAAAATGTACCTTGCACAGTAAAAAAGGATTGTACATTTCTCAAATCATTTTTTTCGGAAACATCATTTTATTGGTAATTAAGAAAAAAGTATCGGCGTAATTGGGAGACTTTTTTGTAAAATGGACAATAAAACAAATGTGGGCGTCCGTGGACAAGAAACGTTTGTACTATTTGGACTGTGTGATAGGTTCCGAAGGAGACCGCAATGTAAAGACGAGTGGGGCAAAATCGCTCAGAAAGGTGAACCAGATTTTGAAAGAAAAAGCAACTTCTTAATAACATTCGGATGGTGACAATAGTGGCACCTGGGGCAAAACCTGTTCGAAAATCCGAATGTATCGTTGAGACAAAATGGGGCAGATGAAAGTTATTGTAAGATCGATTTTTGCCCTTACTGTCCGGTTTTGCCCCGCTATGTCATCTTGCCCAAGTCTCCCATAATGCTCGAAAATTTGTACTCGGGCAAAAACTCTGGGTCCGCTTAAAAAAAAAAACGTCATGGAATTCCATGGTCGAGGATTCCCCGACAAATGCGATCGCGGTTTAATGGCAATGACAACGAAATGCCCCGGCGCGCGTTTCCACCGTGTTTGAGTGTCAGCGAAAGAGTGCCGGTGAAATATAACTTGATGGGTTTGATACTCGGGTTGGGAAAATGCTTTTGTGACCCGGAGTGGGGATTGACGGGAAGCGTTGGAGAGTTTGTGGGTCGTTGGCGGCGGTTGGTCATCGTCTGCTCGGATGGCTATGGCTCTCGGGCTCCACCGGCAGCTCCCGTCATTTCGCCTGTTATGATTTAGCACGGTTCTGGGTGTAGAGCACGGTTCATAAAGGCGACGCGGTGGGACGATCCTTCGATAGTGGAAGCATAGCTGAACGATTCGGAGCGAGCGCAACGGTCATGAATCCCGAGAGCGTCAGCGCGCCGCAGCTCGGATTGAGTGCCAATACGTACGGGAACTAGACTCCATTCCCTTGGTGATGGCCGCTGCGGTGAGCGTTTCCTCGGCCTCGACAGTTGGGGATCGCACGCATTCCCACATCGTTGACGCCACCGTCGCCACAACTCTCGAGCCTCCACATACACGGATACCGCGGCCAGGACAGCCCAGAAGCAGTCATCTAGTGTGTAAACCATTGTACCTTCGTCATTACAAAAGGTTCCGGGAAACTGCCCTTTCATTAGCACATTCGCATCCGGTTGATTTACGCTCACCGAAAAGGCACCAACTCGCAGGAAGCGTAAACAGATAGTGGGGCTCGTTTATTCGTGTAGACGCACGAATAACAGGTCATTAATGACATCGCTTGATCACGGACAATTCCGGTCAACAAATGCTAACATTCGTCGGCACGATAGAAGAAAAAAGCAAACTATGACTGCGAGGATCCATTGATGTGCGATTATTAAACAAATTCGATGCAGAGTCCTCGAGAGAAAAATGTCGTCAACGGCTAATTTGCCATTTTAGCAGAGAGGTCGACTCTCAAGCCGCAGGTAATTTCCGGTCGAAGTATGCAATGTATGGTATTATATGGAAGCTGCCCTTTTCACTTAGTCCACCTTGCGTTCTCTTTCAATTGCGTATTACTCGGTACTTTCCTTCGAATGCTGCTGTTGCTCGTAGTGGTGGCCCTTGAACCCAACTTTCCAGCATCCATATTGGTTCCTTTGACATTTCCAAGTGCTTTCGCAAGCCGCTAATGGCACTTATTTGGGGAAACTGCCTCTGCCGAGAGCTCCTGCTCCTGGCTCCGAGTACTTGTCGCTGCCGGCAGGACTCTCCAACTCTCGTACGATAAATTGAACGGAAACGTCTTTATAGCCGTTGCTCTGTTTCTCTCCCACTTCCTCTTTCTCATATACCCGTCTATATCTCTTTAGTTGTATCCTTATGATCACATTGGCTGCACTGGTTGCGATCGAAAATCCTGATTATCCCAAATTGGGGTCTAAGTGAATCAAGCTGGGAAGGTATTATTACTGTTATATTTATACATAAATCCGGGTGAATATTGTTTGGTCCGAGATCGATATGATCTTCGGCGATACTTAAAAATAATCAACAAGCAGGGTATGGAAGAGAAGAGACAAAAAAGCGAAGGTGAAAAAAAGAGCTCCTGCGCGCCCTCGACAAGCCGTTGCACAGTAGGCGGAGTTGGTTTTCTGGAATGGGATGCTATCGCGAATCCCCAATCGGATTAACAAATTAACGGATAAATCAGGATATACTCTGCGGAAGAATCGTCCTTACCAATTAGTTTGATTCAACCCCTGAACCAGCGAGATATTCTCTCGAAGATTTTTTGCATACTACTGCGCTGTGTAGCGACTCTCCAGCGACCCTCCAGCGACTGCAACACGACAAAACAACTTCGATGTCTTCTTTTTTTATTTATTCGAGTCAGACACAGCCGGTGCTGGTCGTAGTTGAATAAATAATTGCGAAAGAGGAAAGTAGCATCGACGCAACGAGAATCGAATAATAAATAATGCGCCTAACTAATGGAACTAATGAGACTAATACGATCAATCGCCGACAGTATAGATCCAGCGCGGTGCTGCTTGGTGGAGAAACAATAAAAAGACTAGATGCGAGCACAGAAAACAGTTTACAAAGGGAGAGAGTTAAACGAAAATTGTGTCTTGGTTGGCGGATGGGGAAGGAGACTCACCGGTTTGCTGTAATGACCAACCCTTCGCACGCTTACTCTCACGAAGAACGAGTGCCGGCAGTAAATACGGAAAGTTTCGACAAAGAATAATATTAACCATTCGTTTGAAGCGGAACTCCGAAGAGTAAGAGACAAAGGGCTCGAGTTAGGTGGTCTCTGGCTGGATGCCTCCGCTCTTTTATCCATCGTTTTGTACAAACGTTTTGTCGATGGTGAAAATGTCATCAGAGCGATCGAAAAATAAACACTGCCGAGATTTTGCTTGATGGAAACTTCAAAGTTTCGTAGAAGAGATCCCGAAAAGGCTTAATACAAATTTCATGAAGGTGTACCGCGTAAAAATCCCAGGTGCCACTTTTTAAACAGTTCCAGATGGGATTTATTTTGACGTGTGAGAGGAAATAGATTTTGGGTTGGAACGGAGAACAAAGGACAGAGAGAAACAGGCGTTCGAGAGGATGTTGGTGAGTTTAACGATGTGCGTACATTTCCTTCGGGAAAGGCGTTTCGCGGTGAGCCAGGGTAATTAGAATTTCCCTAATGTACACGATACGTCAAAATACGGGGGACGGGAGGGAGGAGGGTGCGAGCCACCAGGAGGAGTTCGTGAGGCAGAGCGATTGTGGTGGTGGTTGAGCGGAAGTGGGATATCAAAGGGCGGGGTAGGGAAAACGGAGTGAGAGGGATAGGATTATACGAGCCACAACAGAGGCAACAGCGACGGTCTAGGCTGGTATACACTACCATAAATCTGTGTGAGCAGGCAGTGAACTGGCGTCAATGGTGCTTCGCCGATGACCGAGAGAGGGTGGACGCTCGGCGGTTGCAGAGCATCAGTCAGGTCGGAGGGATGAGAAGACTGGAATAGGTGCAGCACAGGGAGCGGGACGGAGATAGCTCCTGTTCGCGGGCTGGGGACTGTGGCCACGATACATGTCGGGTGGTATATATCGAAAGCGACGGAACGCGGTACAACCGAGGGAGATAGAGAAGCGATGACGGTTATGAGAAGTGGAGGAGCGCTGACGGAGATAGACACAGAGATAGGATATAGGAAGGAGTGGCTGACCAGGAAGGGGGTTTAAATCAGTGAAACTGCACAGGGGGTGTCGGGACTTCATAGGTAGGCTCTCCCCGAAGAGCAGCGAGCACGATCCTCCGTGAGCCGCGGAGGGGGTTGCGGACGTACGCAGCGAATCTACCTACTACTGCAGCTCAACTCGGTCTTCTGTGTATATATGTATATACATATTTATATGTATCTATATATATATAGATACGTGTATGGGTATAAACATATAAACACACACACATACACACACATATGTGTACGTATATATCTCCTCGTCGTTTGCCACGCGGTAACGGCCCAGTACTGCTAACCCATACAACCACGATATATATGCATATTCAGGACTTGTAGCAGCGATATGGCCGGAGCGGTGCTACGGCAGGCTGGGATGACGCGCTTTGCGCTGCTTTCCCCTTCGCTAGCCCCGTCGCTGACAAGGGTGTTGGCGGCTCCGGAGATACGAGAGGACAGTTGGTGACGGACTGCCGGACATCCGACCTGTTACCCCGCGCGCTCCCACTGACGTCGCCGGCGACCACTCGCTCGTCACTTCCTCGAGGTACCCTCCACAAGCCGACCACCCTTCTTCCCTCTCGCCCTCCCGCGGAACATCGTTCCGCGTGTACGGGAGGTTCTTGCCAATTGCCTCGCCAAAGCTCTCATTGCGGAGTCCGCGGAAACTCGAGACAGCTACCCCGAAGCAACCTCCTTCCTCTCCCGATTGCTATCCTTCGGGAGCGCAGAAGCCTTCCATCCGTTCGGATCTCATGTTCCTACGCGAGACGATCACCGCGGCTTTGATCGTATTGCAGGAAGGCGCGCGATGCATACACGTCGCATCGATCCGTCTATCATCTGTATCGGTCCTTCCATTTTGTGCTTATCTTCAGCCTTGTCCATCCGTGTTGTTCGATTGACTGGTGTCTTCCTTCCGCGACACGATTGGATCTCGACGAGAAGCTACCCGTTTCCGGTTGAAGACGCCCATAATCACGATGGCATATGTTTCGTCACGTGAACATTGAGCCCCGGTAGGCGGGTTCGGAAAACTAGTGTAATCCAGCATCACGCTTGATATTCGATGGATACGATATATGTACGTGCCATTATATCTCGTAACGGGGGTGAGAGAGACACGTTGACACGCGACGAGGAATCGAGTTGTTTGGGAAGCGATGGGTCAGCTACTCGAGGATAACACTACCGAAGATCCGCAACGGACCACTTCAAATCAGCTCGATCTCGCAACATTTTTTTCATCATTGTCAATGTCACGAGCGTGTTGCCGGAAACTGATAGACCTCAATTTTTTTTAAAGTTGATAAATAACATAGTTTGACGCCACCGCGGATAGTGGAGAGAGATTCCATAAACTCGCGTTATTCCGTAATCGTTTGGAAATAGGCAGTTAGTAGAAACTATTCCCTTTATCTGGCTAAATCTGTCTATCGATCTGTCAATATACATATATTCCGTTCGCTTACAATAAATCAGCGCACCCGATGGCCCCGAATGATGAGTTCATCGGATGCTACGGTTGCGTTGGCCAAAAAAATGATTGAGTCGAAAAAAAGTTGGAGGAACGTACACGGAATGTATCTACGGAGCATCGCTGCTCTCCAGTCTAGTGCGATCCAACAAGAGCGATTCGCATACCTCGTTACCAGCAAGTTTACCAAAAATGAATCGAACCAAGCGAACGAACGTAGGACAAAGCAACAAAAGTGCCTTTGCCTCGGGGGAATGTTTAAGCGAGAGCTACAACGGACGTGCCTCGGACACTTCACAACGCGGCTTGTTCGTAAAACTTTTCCGCTCGTACAGACACAAAGGGGCCTCACCGTGGAAGTAACCAAATGCATCGGCAGAATACCGACAACCGAATAGAGTAACGTCGTTCGGTTCGAACACCAGTCCTACCTCAGAACCGGCTGTTTGACATTCGTAAAATCCAGCCGGCCAGCCATTCGGCTCTATCGAGTCTGCCGAGAGTATTCGCAAGCATTCCTACTCTCTGTATCAAAGCTTCGGTCTCTGTGTTGCCCTGGGTTAAAGGAAATTCCCGATTGAACTGTAGTTACTTTGCGACAATGGGGAGCTGATTTGTAACTCAGACCCCTCCTCGTTCGCTAGAATTTTTTTATTTTCTGCTTGTAATATTAACTCGTTGCAATGATTTCGGGAATCAGAGCCATTGATCAGTGGCCTGCTTGTCATAAATGTTTTTTCTTACTGCCTCGGTCAGAAATACGTATTCTGATCCCTGGTTCAGGGCAGAAAAAATTAGATTTTCTGCCCTGAAACGCCAGGGATCAAAATACCTACTTTCGACGTAGGTAGTAAGAGAAATAGTATACACTCCATGGAAAGAAAGTTTGAAAGCCCTGACCTGCGCGCCATCTAGCCGTCGGCTTCGCCTCGGGCCAGATGGCCCGCGGGGCAGGAATTTCAAACTTTCTTCCCTTGTAGTGTAAAATACTATTTTCCTCTCGTGGATAGAAAATTAAAGAAGCGGGTAAGTTTCCATCTCCATTGTATGAATAGAAATGTGGCCATTTTTTAGAATAGTTGAGCAAAAAACAGTATCTGCCATTCGGGAGAAAGTGTATTGTCACATGTTGAGAATTTATGTTCTCGCTTCTCTGGGGCATCAAACTTCACGAGTCGACGAAAAAACGCACTTTCCTTTCTTGTCGCTTAGTAGCGCCACATGAAGAAGACGCGGTTTTTTTTTTAGATCGCTGGCGGACGATCGAAGTGATAGCGTGCCTACGTGAGATCGTAGGATATTCCGGTCTCGAAGCGACTCGACAGCCGTGCCGTTATCCGAAGCCATTGTTTCTTCATCGGAGCACACGCCGCGTTCGCGATCGTGCCCGTCCCGCATTAATTTCTTGTTCCTCGGACGGAAGGTGACATCCGCAGAAACAATTCGAAATCAAGCCTGTGCAGTCGTGAGCTCACTGTTTCCCCTCGGGCTTCGAGGGTCGAGAGTTCCAACGAGGCATGCGGCTTCCTTCGCCTTTTACCCCGGCGGGCCAGACGTATTGGTCGGAACGGCGATACAAAGATGGAATTAACCGAGAGTGAGCCTGCGTATTGCGGTGTCGTGCAAGCGATGTATCGGTATCCGATGCACCTCTTCGTTCATTGCTTTTCTACTCACCCCTAGGTCTATCTGAGTGACGAGGGGGAGTTTCGTTCTGTGACCGACGTATCCGTCCTTCCGTAAAATAAAAAGCTTCATTTACTGCAACTTCCACGGGCAAAATACCGACTGCGTATCCAGCGAATTGTCCTCAAGGAGATTACGAAAGGGGGCCTATATCTTCCTACGTTCTATTCTATTTCTCTCGGTCTTCGGAAAGTTCTCTTATATATCTCCTCCCGTTCTCCGATTCGCATTGAAAGGAATGGAATTTTGAAGGTGCAACAATTCGGGCGAGCACTAAACTCATTTCGCCTCCACTACGGTGTTGGATGGATAGTTCAACATCCCAGTGAGAGCATCAAGCCCAAGCATTATTGAATTAGCGTATGGCGAAAGGCGAGGAAACACAATCATCCCGAGGCACTTCGCTCGACTATTTGTGTCGGCACGTACCTATACCAGTCTTCGTGGGACGCTGGAACCGGAGTGTTGCGAGAACGCGATACTATTCGTATTTGCTTTACCTCCCTACACCACCACTCTTAAAGTAGTGTATACTCTCATCTGCTGAAAAACCCGGGTCAATGCTTGAACGGTTGCTCGCCCAGGACGATCACCCATCAGCCACCACACTACCAGGAGCAACGCCGGTACCATCGCCATGCCGTGTGCCGTCTCTGATCAATTTCCCGATATGCGAAAACATTTTCGCGGAGTGAGAACCGACGACCCAACCGCCGCGGTCCTCGTTTACCTCCCCTATCGGATATCGCCGCTGCCGTTCTTTCGTGAATCCAGGAAACTGCACATTTCATTTTCCATACGAGTGTTACATGTACATAGACATATATATAGACGTTCGCGCATATACACCACTAAAAATCGACCGGTCAACCTGGCAGTTGGTGAAGTTAGCTCCCGTTTCGACTATGCATGCTTGTTCCATTCACTCTGCAACTGGCATGTAGATGACAAATGTCGGAAATAACCTTATCTCGATGAGCCGAAGGTCAAAAGCGATGGTACGTGTGCAGCAAGATACTCGATGGTCTTTGAGTGTAAACAGAGGCGTCGCATTATTATATTCTTTTTGTAACATCCTCGCCTTCATTCCTACAGAAACGTGTGCATTCGAAGGAAATATAGAGCTGAGAGCTTACATTGAAACGGAGAAGCTACCGGCGTCGGAGAGCCGGGACTGCGCGATCGAATGTTCCTTCAACAACAACAACTACAAAAAAAAAGTGCAATGTTAATTTATTTTCTGACGGGAAAAAAGGAGCTTCCTTCCACTGCGCACTCTACCTTCAAACTTCGACGCGCCGGGGATTCTCTTTCGTTTAACGAAATACCATAGTGAAAGTGGTTTCCGATGAAATTAAGTAAAGAGCTTGGCTTCTCCCTCCGTACTGCTAAAGCGTGGCTGCGACCATTCTACTACTGTTTTCCTCTGTTGAAGCAGACGGGGTTAAGGTCTTTTCGCGAAATTAGAGAAGAAGCGTCGGCGAGGGAACTTACCGTCGTGTAGCTGAGCGTCCAGAATAAAAAGAAACCCACGCGGTACAAGCACGAATAAAATAACCGGAGACCACTTTCAACCCGAACGGGAGTCTTTAACGCAAGAAATAGCGCACCACATTTTTTTTAATTAAAAAAATTAAATTTCTCCGCAAGCTTCATTCTCAGATATAGTGACGAGAAACTTTTCTTATTTAAATTAGTACGAGCTACTTTGAGTTTTTTTTCACTTCGCAACACATATTATAAACTTGACTAATCTCTGGGGAATAAATCGAGCGAGCAACTGAAAAAAGATTGCTCCGGCTCGAAAAGTCCGGCTATCCGTGAATGGGATCAAGCCATCGCCCCTAATTCGCACATTGCTCGGCCCGGGTAGTTGGAGGAGGGGTAAGATTAACACCGCAAGGAAAATTCGATGGTCTATGAGCCGCAAAATGAAGTTCGAACGATGAAGAGCCATCGGGGATCAGAAGTGCCGTTCTATCGTGGAAAAGTCGTTGATTTCCGGGCGTTCCTTGCTACGCTCGCGTGCAACGATAAGCCGTATGCCGGAATGCAAGGTTCCGCTTCTCTACCACCGCGTTGCATCGGTGAGTTCAACCAAGTTTTTAATTGTGCCAGGGAAAAGGGAGCGATTAGTGGATTATAAACATACTGGAAACTTCTGATGGGATCAAGGGAGGGTGAGGAGGTGCTGGCGCAGCCTCCGAGCGGCGTACACAGCGAAGGGGTTGAAAGAGGACGAAGAGGGAGACGGAAGGGAAGAGCGGAAAACGGTGGCAGACGCCATACCCGAAGTTCTTCGTGTATTTGGGTGGCAGTGGAAGTTTGCATATATATACTGTGCCGGAATACAGCGTAGGTATATCTGTATGGGGAATTCCATGAGAATTATCAACTTGGTCGATTTATTCAATTTTGAATTTTCATTAATATTCCCAGATAGCGTTTTACCACCATTCCGGGATGCAAATAGGCAGTATATGTCTGCACGGGATACGAAAATATTGCGGCATGTTAGGAGCATATTGTCAGTGAGGTGTCAGCAGGATTGCTAGTGCTTTGCGTCTCGCTCGAAGATTAATTTGTTCGACTCGTGGTTATTTTGTGTGGAATTTTTAATAATTCGGTTTCTTATGAAATTTAGGTGCCTACATCGATCCTCATGATAATTCAATCCCAAAGATCGTTAGTGATAGTCGATTGGTTATACGGCTCTAAGAATAAGAAATCAACTCATGGTAACCGTTATCGGATTTTTGCTAACATGCTACAATCCTGTGCTGGAAACTATTGATGCAGAATTGCTGGCAAACAAACAACAAAGCGCGTTGACAAACAATAGTTCTTGTGTGTCCATCCCCGGTTGGCTATTTGAAATGTTGTAAGGACTGCAAAATATATCACTTTTAGCGACTTTAATCCCTCTTTGGAGATTTGGTAAATGCATGACTCGACTATAGGACGCCATGCTTCGAATTATACCCTATGTAGATTGTTGCGCTGTGGGGATGAATATGTTCTGTTATCGAAATTGTTTCCTTCTCGTGAAATAAACATCAAGTGTGTTTAGGAATAGCACGGATTATTAATTATACTCTCGGCTAAATGTTTCGGGCTTGAACAGCTTTCATTCGCTTCAATATAATGGGGAGTGTTAATATTATAAGAATAAAATCATTAATTAATCGAATAACAATTGGCAAGAAATTAATTTTTTAAAAACCTTATTAGAAAAATAAATTTGAAGGTTGTGAAGGATGATTTTACACATGGAATTCCCTATACAGGCATATAGCTAGAATCAGGCGTAGTTTAACTACTCGAACGACCTTCCTACAGCAGGGCGGTGCCCTGCCTCTGCCCCTATGGAGCTATGGTCCTTCTCAACTTACCACCCTTCGAAACTTTCTCGCACCCTCGCCCCTCGGAGACTCACTCAATGCATGGACCTTATTCTACCTACCTTCGTAATCTAGGCTCCTTCTCCCTTTCTTTATAACGTATCTACGGCCCTCGGCACTTTCAGTTCTTGCGGGAGGGCCAAAAACCCTTCTCCGCCTGAAAAACGCAAATACAATTTCACCATAGGGGTGCTGGGCATAGTCGACGTTGACTCCATTGCCAGAAAGATGCCTCTTTAGTAAGCAGATATAGTTTTTCATTATATTTTGCTATACATTGAAATAAGGATCTTTTGCGGACACTTTTGTGCTTTTTGCACAATTTCCAATGGTAGTTCCATTTTTTTTGTTGACACTTTTGCTTACTTTGGTCCATTATCAATAATATATCCATCTATGCATCATCGTTTGTTCATGTCCATGCGGATGTAAACGAAACGATAAGGTTGCGCTCTGCTAAGTGCAACCTTGGGAGGATGGTACGGGGATGGTTCGATAATTTCGAGCTGGATCATAACAAAATTGAGTATCATATCCTTGGACTTAGAGAACCACAATATAGACGTTTATGGAGCAAAAATCGTACTGAAACCAATCAATAAAAATGAAACAAATAAAGATCTCTCGCTCTCGGCACATCAGTCCTCAACACGCTCATCTAACCATTAATTCACTTTTCCCCAGAAGCCAGTGCGATACGGACAATGGCCGTTTTTGCTTTGTCTGCATGGTTGTACCGGTCGAAAGGTTACGGGAAGACGGCATAGAGAGCCGCACGACATCCATTTGGGGTGACTCCACGTTAACATAAGCGAAATGACAGATGGAATTCGCGGGATTTTACGGCTAACTCCGCGAGCTCGGTACAGACACGCGAGTTCCATTTCCACATGCTTTTATCGCACGCAACACTGATAATAAAATCGGTGTCTAGGGTTCATCCAATGAACTAACACGCTTCAGCGAAATATTGCTGCTTGGGGTAAGCGACGCCCTGACCGATGATTACAACATGAACACGAGACCACTCGGTATAACCATTACGTTACCCAACGGCTGAATAATTAATCAGTGCTGGTGTGATGGGCTTACCGGTGAACGATCGAGCAAAATCCCGAGAGAAGTCGGTCAACTGCTTCCGTCTTTCGAATATTCGGCTGAACGCAATCCTCGTCCTCGGTCGTTCTTCCTTCTCTCAATGGGTTTTCTTAAATGTGAACCGAAGAAAGTCCAACTACGACACACCGTCACGTACACCGTTCCGCAGCAGATTCCTTGAATCTTTGGCTGCAGTCCTCGATCGCGATCGCTTGGACCCTCCTCTCCTCTATCGTTGCTCTAGTTCTTAATATCCGCTCGAGTTCCCTCGGCCTGGCTTATCGTTAAGTAGCGGCTCACTGGACAGCCTCGCAATTATACTCCTTCGTACGGCTTGCGCGTAGATATTCAAAATAACGGCCGTCGTCAGCCACATGGGCGCGAATAAGGTGACGAAGAAATTGTGCGACAACAGGTGAAAGCTACATTGAAAATCTCATTAGATAATAAGCCAAGTATTCTCCCGCGAAAGACACCAACAGCGGACAGTGGCAAGTCCCTTTCTATACGTTGCACTATATCGCTTGGGTAGCGATATAGTGCAACCCCGAGCTTCGCTCAACCCTCGAGCCTCACCGTCGACGGATTGACCATGGAAATTATTCGCCGAAATAAATTATTAAATATATTAAACGCTACTTATCACATGGGGATTCGCCCAAGAAAAATGAAAAATACCTCGTGAGGGCGCGGTTCAACTCTCTCTCGTTACACTGCAAACCTTTGTCACGTGGAAAAAAATACCGCGTCACGATACATAGAGTTTTTCGCAATATTGTATAATAACTTGTACTGAAAATCTTATAAGAGTACTTTTAGTTTCTTCACACAAGTGCCAATGACAGTGTGAGTATTTTTGTGAATCCTATTGGTTAATTTGTTCAAACATGGATGGAATCGTCTGCTCATGCTCGGATCTAGCTCGTTCCACCCGATCATTCGTATACGACAAAAGCGACAACGACGTGACGAAAAGGACTCGAGAATCGAGCACCACTACTCAGACGGGCTGTAACGGCCTTGTCGGATACAATACGATCTATTGTTTCGGGAAGTTTCGCTCTCTCTTATTTGCCATTTATAGTATTCGTTGAACCCCTTCGACGCTCAAGCTGCAGAAGGACTCTATACAAAGTCCCGCAAATGCTGGCACCCGAGTTCACTGGTATACACGCACAGTGTGGGTTCGTCGTTAAGCGACATTTCAATCCGTTAGGCTTTCATGATTAGGCCCTCAAAGACACTTCAACATCACCGCGCACTGAGATCGGCTATACAAAGGAGTACATTTTATGCCACGTCCTTGCTGAATTTTCCTTTTTTTATTAATCGTTTTAGAGGACATATCACACTGCAGGCACATAACTATAATGCATGTGGATGAAAGGCCGAAAAAAAAGGAACTGTGAGGCGAAGTGGGGCAGGAGGCACAAAGGCCTTTTCCAATGAACTTTTGTTTGCCGCATTTTGCCCCATCGTTTCGGCAGACTTTCCCTATCCTGACTTTCACTGTTCCATTTTTTCCTGCTCTTACCTACTGGAAAAAAGAATCGCAACGTTTCTCTTCCATTAGGATCGAATAATTATTTACAAATGTAAATGTCGAATGAAATGAGGATGAGAAAATTCAAAAATTCACATCATCAGACAAAATGTCGAAAAAAAATAAAAGTTCAAATATTCAAATAACCGATAAATATAGTCCAACATTCGTATAGTCCAACGAGATCCTTGGTGCGGTTTATCCCTTATACCGTGATACTTAACAAGTACAAGAGTTTAAAACTCTCCGCCGAGAGGACCCCCCTTCGCGGCCAGCTTGGAGGGGACAGGACTGAGTGTGCAAACGGTGTAACGGAGAGTCGTTAAGAGGATGTGGTTGTGTGAAGGTGAAGGGAGAAGCAAGTCGAAGAAGGAAAGCGTTTAGGCAGGAAATGTCGGAGGAAGGCTTTCGGAAGACTACGCGGGAGTTCGGTACAACGATCCAAAATTTTCGTCAACCGGGCGCATCCGCGGGTTGCCGCGCGTGCATATATAGCGGCTTCCCTCACTCGGCACACGACCCATACCTTCCGATATTAATAAATTATCCGGTACCGAGGCTGGCCTATCAACGCGTTCATTAATCACCATGAATATGAGATGCACCCTAACATTGCCATGCTATTCCATTCTCACGGACCATATCTATACCGTACTCCGATCCTCTATGGTGAATTCTCCCGCGTAATCCGCTGCAGTGCTCTCGCCACCCGTGCGTGTGGATGTTTCGTCATGTCGATGATCCTGCCGAGTGACCTCGCCGGATACGTGCCTGGGCTCGAATGCCATCCTCCTGGCTGGAGTCAAATGTGATCGTCGAAATACGAGCGCGCCGCCATACGTTGTGCAAATCCTTCTCTACTAGCCGCAGTGTCATCGTCAGGATTCAAACGACGGAGACGATCCGATTTTATTGTGTTACAACGCCAGTCGTTTGCGAATATACGGTAACTCGTAATCCGATTTAACCGCAAGATTCAAAATCTATGTTTTGCATCGTTCGATCAGGCTGTCGATACCTCATTAATTCAACGAAACCTTTATTAAAAGAACAAAGTTAGTTGAAAAAATTACTATTGCTCATGGTCGTCCGCGACTATTGCACCACACTCAGAGAAGAAATTAACAAAGATGACTATATCAGCCAACTTCCAACCTTTATCGAAGCTCCAAGATCTCCCGTCAGTATCGCAAAGTCTATTATGACATTTGAGAAATTTAACACGATGTAAAAATTTTCGCACGTGTCAACTTTTAACTTTTAAGTTATATTATGAAAACTCGTGTGACTGTAGCGCTCGCTTTCGTCTCGTGCGGCAAAGTTGCACTCGTCAGAAGGGTTTAACAGTTTTCTACTACTATCTGCTTTAGTGATATTTCCGAAATAATATTGTTATATCTACAAGATTTTTCTCAAACTGTATTCATTTTGACGCGGAAAATTGATTGCTCGGTATAGATGAAGGATAGCTCACTCGATAGATTCAGGACGTGATTCGCTCTCTCGCCGAAACATCGTCAAGAATTCCTTCGGCTGAGTGAAAATACTGGTCACGAACGAGTCCTTCGAGATAAGCAGAGTATACACCATCTACATGTATGCATTGGGTGTCTTGAGACAGGGAGATATGCTAGTCACGTAATTATTTCATCGACAGGAATAAAAGTCTCTATGCCGATCAAGTACTCCATCCCTGGCCTTCTCCATTCCCCTGGGGGATGCACGAGTCTTCCACCCGCGAGGTTTAAAGGCAGGACGTAGAAAGAAGTGGAGAACGACTCGGTATCTCGGTGGAATAGAGATACCGAGATGAAGGGAAAGAGTCGCGAAGGGAATGCAATGTCGATTCGCGATTCCAGTCAAACTTCTGGTCTATCGCTCCGCGGGTCGCGTGCTCTCGCCGGAGAGCACTGGCGAGGCCGCAGGAGCTTCCGTATCAACCTCGCCTTTCCTGCCTTGCCTCACTCTCTATGCTCTCCACTATGCACACACAGTCAGTCGATATTCCCGCGTTTCAATGCCGGCTTTGAGTCCCGCTCCCTCGGACCTTCCGTTCATCCTGCGGAATGTCTTTACGTGCCTCGCGTAACCACTCGGCAGCAGTCAATGCTTTCCGTGCAGGTTGCCACCGACAACTCCAGCCACGGGCAGTCGCTTCCCTCAATCTCCGATCGGCTTCCTTCTTTTATCCATGTTGTGGATTATTATGGTGCATGCTCCGAAGGCGTATGACAGGTGACGCTCTGTGATTGATCCAAGACGAATAAAATAATCGATTGGAGACGGAGATTAAGAAATTATTGTATTTGGAGCATACTATGATTATTGTTATGACAAAGACGTAGGAAGGGAATTTTTGACAAGGATGTAAACTCACTTTCGCAAGAATCATTAGTAAGGCGAAGCAGTACTTGGTGATTGTGAAAATGTCACATCTGCAATCGTTATTTATATGGTAAAGGCCTAGAAAGGCGTAGAGTGCTGAATACCCGGGAAAATGCAATACAAGCCGAAGGCGAGTGCGGTAGTCGCATGAGCCCCGACTTCCCCTTCAACGCCCACGTCATTTACATTATTCTTGCGAATAACTTAACGAAAATCACCCGTTTCGCTTTTATAACGCTCAAACGATTCGACCGATTCTTTTGATATTTTTATGCGATCTTCACACCCATATATATATATATATTTGGACATTTTTTCTAATCTTCATTTTTCAACCGTTTGGAACATTCTGTACATGTTTTCATCGAAATCTCGATTTTTTTTGTCCAATTTTTTCCTTTACAAGGCAGTAAAATGGTGTCACTCTATTGTAATAAAAATGCGTAACTAATTTATACAATAAATAATATAAATACGAAAATGCTTTTCTGTGTACACATGGACTTTATACAGTATGTCATATACATGTTAATGCGATCTACTTCACCATTTACGAAATTTCTATTATTTAATTACGTAAGTAATTAAAAAGGACCTCAACAGTATGCGTAAGAGAAAGGTGCAGCAATGGCAGGGTCAGTGATTGGGGCGTTCGCAAATTACCAAAATTTTGTCGATTAGAGATTAGCTACACCGAGTCTGGTCTGTGTATAAACATAGAGTTCTTCTCCGCAGGTCGCGTTCCGCTAAATAACAGAATACTCTCGTTAAACAGTACCACAATAAAAGTATAATCTGACTGAAAAGTTTCTTGATCTACGTAAGAGTTAAGTGCAGTATCGACGGAAAAAAATATTGTATTTGGATCATTATCTCATAAATTCGACGCCACATACGTTCAATCAAGGTTTAAAAGGTTTAGCCCTGCTCTATGGTTCTGTGAGATACTGTGAGGTTTGGGGTGAAAAAAGTCTACCGGGGCTTGACGAGCAAAAAATGCGCGAGACGTACAAAAAGGTAGAACAAAGTGAATAAAAAAAATCAGAAAAATGAGTGTAGAGAAAGAGGGAGAACCATCCACCTCGACCATCGAGGTTGGATGGTTCGGTCCGAAACAAACGTGTGTCGAACTCCGCGGAAACTCGTCTGCCGACGGACACGAGCGTGAAAGCATTTTTAACCGAGACGGTGCTGACTAGCGCTAAAAGCCATCGTGTCGTCAGGACTGAACTTTCTGGCCTGTACGCCACGACGTCACCGACGATGCCGCAAAGCATTGCTGTCGGGCATTGAAGCCGTTCGCACCATGCGAGAGACACAGTTCGCGAGTGCTCGACTCCACGCTATATACACTGACCTTAAGGTAAATCACCTGTGTCTGACGTATACACTATCGTACAGACAAGTTTGTCGTCTCAGGTCGAATAAACATTTGTCGCAGGTGGACATGAAGAACGGTTAGAACGATAATACATGTGTTACGATGTCGGTCCAAAAGTTAAAATGGCCAAGGTTAAGAATAATTAATACATGAAATAAATTATGATGAATGATGATAGATCAAAATAGCATTCAATTTTTTATTCTCTTCAAAAGGTGATAAAAAGCACTACGCCAAATCACGAGTACACATTAAAATAAAAAAATCAACGTGGGCTCGATTGTATTGAGGAAGTTGGGAATTAAAAAGATAAATATAAAACTACCGGAGGAGCCGAGATATTTGGGCATCGGGCGACAATAAATTCTGGTGGGCTGCGGTATTTTGTGCCAAAACCCATAGCAATAAATATACAAGGAGAGATGCTGAAGCGCGATGAAAGAGGTGAGAGCGCGGCGCGGACGCAGGGTGAACGGGAACGGTGGTGGGGCTGCATTCGCATCATCTTTATGGGTGCGTACTCTAATGCACTCTATATGGAAGAAATTACAAAATATTTTCGGCATCCCCCTATCACCCATCGGTTATCGTACGTAAAATCATGGGCAGCGACTAACACTAGTATACAAGTGTTTATAATTGTGACATGAAAATCCGTAGGGAACATAAATATGTCATAAACAACGACTCAATTTTCCACCCAATTTCGTAGTTCTATAATCAATATTAGGATGCAAAAAATCCGTACTGTTATGGTTATCAGTATTATTTCTTTGGTATAAATTATGAGCATGATGATGATACACTGGGTGTTTTTTGGAATCTCGTTGTAGCGCCATTGTCAAAAACGTTGATCGGAGCGTAACATTTTGCAAAATGTAGGCAACCATTTAACATTTAACCAGAATATGCGACTGTGTATAAAAAGTCCTGCTCGACAGTCTTTCAAAACTGTGTTTCGTGGGTCAAATTTTCTTGTTGCATCGACGGTTGCTGATTCGCAGTTCATCACTCAATATTTCTACGCAGTTTCGTCCTGTCGGAGCGAATCGCGCCTTTAAGATTTATCAGCTCGGTGGAATAAAAAGAAAGAGATGAACTGAGTTTACGTACAAAAACAGAAACGTGCAAACGCACCAACATACGAGCATGCACTCAATTTCTTCCATACCGAAATGGGATACACACGGCAGGGATTTCCCAATGAAACGGTTCAGCCGGCAGCGGCAAGCAGAAGAGTCCACGGACTTCAACAATAGTTCGTACCGCTTCAGCAGCGCGCCGCCACGTTTCACCGTCAAGTATTTGGTCCCGACCGATATTCCAGACTTAAAAGCTTTCTTTATCATTGTCCTTGGCTGCGACAGCGCCTGCCCCTAGGAGGGAAGAGAGAAAACGAGCTTCTCGACGACGAAGCGCTCTGCCACCAGCGGTGCATGTATACTAATTTTTTTTCTTTTTTTTCCACCTAAAACACGATCGTTAGGCGAGCCCAGGGAGGATGGAAGCGAAAGAGACGAGAGAAAGGTGAGAAAAAAAAGATAGAGGCCGATAAAAATAAAGCAAATATGATATGAATATAAAAAGGGAGAAAAAGCGACTATGGATGACGATAATGGGCGAAGTGCTCGCCCAAACTATTCTCGTTCCATCGCGGGATTTTTTTTTGTTCTTCGAAAAACAACACTGATTGCTGGATTTTTTTGTTTACCCGCCTTTCTCGGCCCCGTTGTTTGTGCAGTTGGAGATCGGCGTGTGTGGGACGCGTTGTAATCAATTATGAAGCGATGCCTTATTCGTCATCATTTCACGTAACAATGTTTCCACGCACTCACGGCGCGAATAACGATGGCGTTGAGAGGACCGAAATCCGCAACGCAATTCACAATGGTTCTCCCGTGATCAAAAGCTGCGCCGGTGAGAATTCTCGCGACATACGATACGGATAAGCCGATACGAATAAGGGGACAAGCGGTCGAGTGGAGACCCACTCGACGTGCGCTGCGTCGGTCAGAATTGCCAGTGAATGGGCCTCGGTGGGCTCGCGACTATAGTATGGGTTTGGCTCGTGAATACCAAGAGAGTGCATGCCGTATGCTTTCCACCACCTGTCGATAGCCGGGACCGAGAGACACCTCTCTCGGAACGAAAGGTGGACTCACGCGAAAACGTGCGAACCGATTGCCAATCCACCGGGACGCCTTCTACGCGATATTGCTGTACACCAAGTCACCGAGTGCACTACATGCATACTTGATTTTACGATTGCGAGAGGTGGAGGGGGAGGGCGGGGCGGGGGAAGAGCTGGGAAAGCGCCGATGTTGTCGACGTGTTCGAGATAAAATGTACAACGCAATCCGCGAGATGACCCATGTGAGATTTGGACATCGGCACAGCGGACCGCAACAGTTGCTGCGGGTCTGGTACCGATGCAGAACTAGGCTCACCTCGCTATCGAGTTGGCTTCAACGAATCGGCACGATGAAAAATGTTATATTTTTATGTTATACACTGCGCCAATATGAGGCATCGTATTGGTGCTCGATTCTGTAGATTCATGGTGTGCGAATATTCTTCAGAGACCATGAATCGAGCTCCACTCCAAATTCATTTGAAATGTATAGCGCGAGGTTCGTAACGCACTTTCGTGCACCGTCGATTCACAGTTTTCATCAAAAAATTCCAGAGAAAAATAACATATTTCCTCTATGCTGTCGCTTTCAGTTGGATGATTTCATCTTTTGACTGGAAGTAACGTCGTACAGGAAATACGTCACTTCCGATCGAAAAATGCGATTTTGAACTGGGAGCAACTGGGAGCACAGAGAATTGAGCCCAAGAAGGACCGATATGGCGTTTTGGTATACGGTGGCCAGTGTGAAGCCAGCGAAGTGCCGGTTTTCTGGTTGCGACTGAATAACAAAATGACTGAATTTGTCCATTTTGATTTCCCTAATGGCTGTCACAGCCTATTCATATTCTATTGCTCGACAGTAACTTCTATGAATGTTACATTGAGTCGGATTGGACATTGCTCACGTGCGATCTCCATGTCACTCAAATCTTCCTTTTTCCCTAAAGCGAAGCTTCCTGCATAATAATTTTAGTTATTGCCTCCTTCAGAAGTAACCTGGCAACATCACGACGTGTACTGACATTGAGAACAAAATACGAGAGATATATAATCAATTCCGTATGATTTATTAACCGTGCTGGAATTATGTAGTCACGGCCGCCGAATTAGCGTATGTTGCGTATGAATTGGCCGCAGCGTCGGTATAACGATCCGGAATACGTCCGGTACCGATAATTCCACGGGTATACTCATTGAAACAATAGAATCAATGCCGTTTATGCGAATGCAATTCAGTGCATCGATAATTTTCGATATTCGTTGAATTAATATTCTCACTCAAGTTGCATTGTCATTGGCGATATGCATGGAAGCAATCGTATACGGTGAATCGCAATAAAATTCAAATAAAAATGTTATTATAAACGCAATGGGACATTTTTTGGAGTATTTTTTAAACGACGCCAAATCTGATGGTTTTTCTTCAATGGGTTCCGGAAATGTCTACCAGAAAGGTTTAATGATCCCTATAGCAATCCAGCTGAAGATACGTTACACAGTCCTCTAATAGCCAATACCAGGCTGTTACATATTCCACATTCGTTCGTATCGAGTTTTCCCACCCGGTATGATTCACGTCGTCGACCGTTGCCGGGGTTGACCGAAACGCGACTATCATCGTATTCCCATTTCGAATGAAATTTCATAGCGGATATGCGGGCCGTAGACCTTGCACCCGAGGTTAAAGCCACGCTTAGTTTCTAGTTCGCAGCGTTGACATGACAAGAACTCGTAACATCTGCTGCGCTTTGGAGTTTTTGCAATAAAGTACCGCCCTGCCTCTATACATAAGCGCAACCATTTCGTCCAAGCCCCCTCTCAATGTCGCGCAAATGTGAGAAAAACTGAGCACGCCGTGAGTCGAGCTGTGAGGTAGGAAGAGGAATTAAACTCTAGTGGATCGAACCGATATCCGAGCGGAATTCGAAAGTTTTTAACAAAAAAATAAAAATAAAAATAAAAAAAATAAAAATAAAAAAAATAAAAATAAAAAAAATAAAAATAAAAAAAATAAAAATAAAAATAAAAAAACGAACAACGTCGTTGATCTCACGGGGATTTATTGCATGAGTTGAAAAAGGATTTGATAGGTTTTCATTACGTATTCACGAGAAACGGATTTTTGCCATTGAGAGAGTATTTTGACAGTGCTTGTGGTGAGGTGAAATACCGCTGCTGGTAATAAAGACTGCTATCTTCTTCTTTTTTTCAAGGGTGCCGAATGACTGTGGAAGAATGTAGTGTTAGAAGCTGTCTCGATTAGTTGAGAGACCCAGAAGTGGATTACACCTTCTTTGTCGACCGCACTCACTTTTGTACCGTTTCAGTTCATCCACTCGAACAGAAATTTCACTGTTAAATTTGTCAAAATCAGAAGTTGCGTCTACGACCGGGACGTGATTTGTAATTGAGATATGGGTGATTCTTATATAACTGTGATTTTTACAACCC
This sequence comes from Listrodromus nycthemerus, assembly GCA_963978505.1. Classification (NCBI taxonomy): domain Eukaryota; kingdom Metazoa; phylum Arthropoda; class Insecta; order Hymenoptera; family Ichneumonidae; genus Listrodromus; species Listrodromus nycthemerus. The sequence goes on from OZ021685.1 coordinate 6,995,920, forward strand.
AAAATTTTTTAAAATCAAAAATGCTTCAAAACTTGTGATCTGGGTGATATTGGTCTTTTATTATGCTCAAAATTAAGCCTGTAACGTAGCTCTACTACAACTTCAATAGAAAAGAAGCTAGAACAAAAATAAGAAATTTCACTACCACGGTACTGACATCAAAATGAAATATTCAAAATATTTAGCTAAATCTCTTAAAATAATAAAATAAATGATAAATTATAGGATTTTGATAATTATACAGAGACATTCACGGTATTTTCTATCTTGATTTTAACAATCTTAAAAATTTATTAACAGTAGAATTAAAATAACAATTTTTATAATACTAGATCAATTGAACATGATAATGGATTAAACCATTAAGGAAATATTCATTTAAATATTATTTGTTTTGTTTACCATGGTACTGACATCCACGGTACTGACATTTTGGATATAATTTTGCAAATTATTCGTGACCCATGAATAAATATGCTTCAATATACATTGTCGACAGTAAAACACTATCAAATTTATCATAATTATCATTTTTTTAATAAAAAAGAAACATGTCAAACAATAAATCAAGTACTAGACATAAAAAATCACAGCTATTTGAGAATTACCCATATAAGGCTCGGTTACACCAAAAGTAGAAAACGATAAGACGTTGGGGTTCATAGGTGTGATCGGGTTACTTTTAATAACTAGGTATAAGTTGGTACGAGGGAAAACGCGGGAGTACGTAAAATGAATAAGAAAATTATTACAACCACATTGTCAACAGGTAGGCTGCTCCTTTCGCTCGAGTATTCGTTGGCAATAGTCCAGAGGGAAGGTTTAGCATAAGGAGCGGAAAAAAGTGGAACGGATACGAACTTTGACGAGTCTTGGTTGATCTTCTCGTCATCCGAGTTCTCCATAGAAAAGACGTCTCCTTTCTTTCACTGAAGTGCTCTTTCCGCCATTAGCTGTCACTGAGTAGTAAGAAACGCGTAACTTATACATTAAAAATACTTGAAAACAAGAAAAGCCAGTATAACGTTTGTCATCCGTGAAATAATCGTTTATCGGCATATCCTGATTCGTTTTACCCGATTATGCATCTAAATAAAGGTTAAAAAAAACTTCCGCATTTTATGACGGTTCGAGGATGACGAATTAAAGGATACTTAAATGTCAGAGCAGCGTGTACATGCGAGGCACATGCTTGAATGGAGGCAATGGTGGAAAAAAAGGTGGAGGTTTCGATTCATTCCCGAGGAACAATCGGTGGGTGAGGTCGGCCCAGCAGTTGAATGAGGTGGGCATCGACGGGAGCGAGAAGCGGGAGCGGCGTCGAAAATCGAACGGTCAATACAGAAATCCATCAGCAGGCAATTTGAAGGAACGGGTGAAGCTCAGTTGGGTTTGAAGCCTCCTCGCTACTACCGTACAGAGAGTGCCGACTGATCGGAATATAAAGCTGCGAGAGAGGGAATAGGGGATATCGAGTGAGGACGGTGAACAATAGTATAAAGCCGAGAAGGGTGCTGTTGAAGAACCGGAACGATGGTGCTGGACGGTAACCGTACTGGTAGCGTGTCTGTTAACGCTCTGTGTACGCCAATCATCGGCAATCAATCAATAAACATAGTTTTATTTTATTGTCGGCCGCCGTGAGAAAGTGAGAGGGACCGCGTGCGGTGCTGTTCGTCATCCTGACTTGCGCGAAACTGTCATACGCTCCATTTGGAGTGCTGAATCGTTGGTTAATAGCGCGCTCAAATGACAGAGTCCATATCATTGACACCAACGCAAAAAAAAATCATGAAGACATCGTCTAAACTTCTTAGTTGGTCAATGTTAGAATGGGCCGATATGATTGTAAGAACCTTTTGCCGTTTTTTTGCACCGGACGAAAGACGAGTCGAGGGGTAATGTGGAATTTACGAGGTTGTTCATAATGATCAGTCTCGCGCGTTCCCGGATAAGCTTGTTTCAATCTTTCTACACTCATAGAACGACGACCAGAAGAGACGATTGTTATTGCTTCGCGGACGTACAAGGTTGACGTCTACCAGTAAAAGTGGGCACTTTGCCGGCCGGGTTGAGGTACTGAGGGTGGTCCGGCGCCTTCTCCGCATGAGGAAACATGGGGGGGGGGGGGGGGGGGTGGCTCGTTCCACAGCGAGAAAAGAAAGAAGCGAGTAACAGTGAATCCGCTAACTCACCGGAGAAGAACAATGTCGGTGATAAATAATAAGGTATGTAACTTCCACTGTACTCGGTTCGCGCTGGGAAGGTTCTTATTGTACCGAGGTTGGTTAATTCGCTCGCGAGCCGCGATCCGTGGCCGCACAACAGTTGCACTGCATCAAGCGGAAGTTCATGAACGACGGGAAGTAAATCGAGAATGCCGTCGACCGAAGCTACATCTCATTCCACCACTACGACTTTTTCCAACTATCTTGACAGGTATTCCCGACAAGACCCGCAGACTGTACCGAAAAGTTCCAAGATACACAACTGCGAGCACGACGGTGGGTGCGCGGTGGGTGAGAGAACCGAGGGTGATAGAGGCGCAAATGAGGTGTAACATACGGCGGCCGGAAGTTGCTGCAACTTCGGTATTATAGACAGCTTCTTGAGGCTGTCTCACCGCTCTTCTTTTTTATAATATGTAACCGGGTTTTCGATAATCACCTCGATGCATCGCTCTTTACACATCCTTGCGGGGAAAACCTTCGGAGAACGTCAGGGTACCCGCTCGTTTTTGCACTCTCTAAGCTGTGAAACTCACGCATTTCGCATATAATAAGAGTAGATCCTTGTACATTAACGAGGACGTACAGAACGAGGACCCGATACGATTTCTGGGTGAGTTGCGAAATAATGGTACAAGTTACGTCCTCAACAGGTTTCCTGGGCACACTACGAGTCACGGCGGTACAAGTGTCAGGTGGTCCGCCACGTAGCGTGGGACGGTAATCGTTGGCATTCCTCCAGGACCATTTCGGGGTGAAATCGACTTCCGGTGTACATTGTCGGTTCGAAAAATGTCGAAATAAGGAGGACGAAGCGCCCGATGATGGATAAAAAGCAGCGTATTTTTATCGTCGCTTAAGGATTCACCGAAATTTACTCGACGGGGACTGAAATTGTCGGGTAGCGGCTATCGCGTGAGCAAAATCGATCACAGTTATTGACAGAGATTAAAGAAGATGAAATACCATTAGAAAGACAAACCAAAGAAGCTGACACCATTCGACAAAGGGATACATGACACAGGGAACCGAAAAATTGTCGACCACTTACCCGATCAGCTTTCAATCGTCACAAGAGGGTTGGTTCTGGTTAACACGTTGTATCGTAGATTGTTGGGTGGCCCGGTATTGGGTAATGAGATTGACAGTCGCAAGGTGTCTTGTTTTTCAATGGTCGTTGCTGCACCTTTGATTATCTTCTACCGATCGGCTTCTGCCATGGTTGTTGTTTTTATTATCGTTATTATTATTATTGTTATTATTATTATTAGTGCTGTTGTTATTGTTTTTGTTGTTGTTGACTGTTCTCGAGATGCCAACCTCCGGTGCGAACCGGTTCTAGAACTGTACCGGCTTATGGTCACGTTGGAGCAACAACTCTGAAAGCACGAAGTAAAACGAACGAGTCTCGCCGGTAGATGATAGACTCTTGTACGGACAATGAAAAAAGAAAGGCGTTTTCAACGCTTAGCAGTAATCGCGAGCACGAGATTCGGTGGTCCGGTTTTTGTTTGGCGCGCGTGGTTTCGCTCGTGGGGGTGTCGCGATGCGACTGTAGCACAATCGCTACCCTCTCACGCTCTCGCGGCCGCGCTCTCCTCTGCTGCTTCGCCTCTTCCTCTCCCCCTTCTTCTCGACTGGTTCGTTCTTCTCGTCCTGCTCTCCCACGTACCTTGACAGTGGCGCGTTGGCGGGTGTACCCTCCCTCTCGCGCTGCTGCTGTTGAACGGGGCTCGCGCGTTACTATCACTCCGTGCCGCAGTAGTAGCGGCTGCAATGAGTCAGACAGCAGAGCTCCGTACCAGCCGTGAGAACCGGCACTGTGGTAGTAGCCGCGATAGTAGAGCTTTCTCTGGCGCACTCTTGCTTCTGCACGAATCCCACTCGCCGTATCTCCTTCCCACGGGATAACCGACAGCAGCACACAGCGCATAGCACCCAGCACCCCCGGGACTCCCCACCACAGCCCCTTCCGTCGCGTGGCCACTCCCACTCCCGGCTTAGCTCTACGCCGTCCGCTCGTCTCTCGCTCTTTCGTACCATCCATCTCTCTTGTATCGCGCTTAGGGCTCCCTATCCCCGAAATCCTGGCGTCCCCACTCCGCACGCACAACAACAGCGACCGCGACACGCCACGAGTCAACCGAGGCTCGCGCGTTTCAGCGGTGTTGGTGTCAATGATAATCGTCGAAAGGACTAGTGAAAAAGGACTTTCACGGTGACACTAGAGGGGGATATTGAGATTTATAAATGCGGCTCGACCCCCCTGACAGCGAAAGGACCACCGCACGTCCGTACAACTTTTATCAAGTTTTGCCGCACTCCGAAGCTCCGGGGCGTAATGCGATGCGATGCTGCCTTGTCTTAATGCGGTATGGGTTACTTTGACAGACGTAATCTTCAAGGGCCAGGCGCACCGACGCTAGGATAGTGACTCTGTACGAAGATCTCGTCGGAGCGTCTCGGTGAAACATCTTAATCCTCGAAGAAGCTCCCCTTCCGAAGACTCCGATCTGTGAAGCCGATGAGGGCACATGTGATATACGCAGCAACCGATGACATCCGACACCTACCCGATACTGTGACTCTGAATCGCCTGATTTACCAAGTGTAGTTCATCGCAGATACAGTAAATTCAATATGCATGCAACTGGTGATGGAGAAAAACACTTTAATCTCGACGTTGCTACACTGTTAGGCAGGACTGATTGATCATTATTTTCACACTTGTTAATATTTTTCCCTCTATTAATATTTTTCTTTATCGTAGCATTCGCGATTTTCTTTTCGTTCGTAAATATTTTCTACCCCTCGACGACCGAACTGCTCGAGTCTTTTCACGTTTTTTACAAGTCGCTGTCCCTCGAAGAATTTCCACCGTATTTTCCAAGCTTTGCGAAACGACGCTTGCAGAACGTGTACTGCGCAGATTTACAAAAGAAAAAAAACCTCGAACGGGTTAGTTCGATAAGGGTCAAGTGTTGGTCGTTTTCTCGCATAACTTAGTCGTTCGAGATCCCAGGAGTGCATCGCAATTTCTTCAAAATATAGAGAGGGTGAGGGTGATATGCCGACTGGGGTGATATGGCATATGAGACGAATGGCGCTGCCGTTTGCACAATTTTGAGTATATATAGGTACAAAAAATTTATATTTTTTACAACTTATTGTCTGCAAACGACCCCAATAACTTATTTCTTAGTTTTCCGATCACATCATCCTGCTCTAGTTACTAATAAAAGCAAACAAACCCAAATTGCAGTTGTCAATAACACAGGAAATGCAAAGACATGTTTATGTATTTGAGTCTCTACTGAAAATTACGTTACTCATTTCATGAAAATTCAACGAAAATTATTGTTACGAAAGTTGACAGTTCGTTTTTCCCAAAATGTTTTTTTACTGAGCATAGTTACACCTAAAATGATATCATTATACGTGCCAGTGTGAGTAAAAGAACAGGTATATATATTCAAACGTGTTTAACAGAGTTCTTCACTTATTCAAGAAAAATTATTTTTACGAAAAATAGTATTCCAATTTTACGAAATTATATTGTTATTGTGTATAATTGCACTGAATACAGCAATTACAGCTGCAATTACATCATGCATCAGAAAAATATCAACATTTCTGAACGAGTTACTACAGCTTGCTGTTTCTACAGTTGGTTAAGACTAAATGTTAAAGAATTGTTTAAAGTTGGACCTCCAGTCTTCATGGTTTTAAAAATCATCTCTAAATCACCGTGATGTACCGTACGCGATGAACGGGCTTTACAAATAAATATACTTTTCAGCAAGCGTTTACTACTCTCGAATTTCAAAATTGCGGGATACCGGGAACAGGTGGTTTTGAGTTTTACGCATTTTTTTATATCACGAGGTTTGTACCCCGAACATTTTGTAGTCACTAAAATGTGAAATTTTACGAGACTTATGATTTTTCAAGACGATCCTTTTAAAATTATCAAAGTTTATGTTATCGAGACAGTTTACCCGATGTCACGAGAATCAGGAGAACGATCTGCGCGATAGAATACTGCGTAGACGTTGGCCAAGCTAGCAGGTTGTCCTTTGCTGGTCATGCGGTACCCGAATTCCATATCAGCGAACGTCATGTCATTCCGCGCGTGTCGAGACGGAGAGCACAGTGGTAGATCCATGCAGTAGTCAGACATGCCTACCAGTAGGATTAACATGCGCCAGCTCCCTTCCACTATTCCTGTTTCTCTTGTCGTGGACGGAATGCAGCGTACAGCTAGTTTTCGACACGTTTGTCGGCGGAATCTGTGTCAGGGTATCGTATTTTATCTACAATGACGACTGTCAGATGAACATATCGATGCGACAAAACAACAACACAAAACAATCATAAACAAAAAGATTGTTTCCTATGCAATTCAATGTTTTCCAAATCTTGTTTCCTGGAACCCCGCAAAATTCAACGACAAATTCACTTTCGTAGTGCGCGTTCCCTCGATACAATAACAAACATCAATTATCTCTGTAGTTCGATGAATTATTACGCTCTTTTTGAGAGCACTCGATTTTTTTCGGTGGAAAGTTTCGAAATTATTCTTTTTCGCTCGCTCATTTTTATCGTCGTGGAAAAAGTCTCCCTACATGAAAAATGAAAAACTGACTAATGCACGTTTTGTTTTTATCAGAGAAAGGCTTTGTGGTGAGTGGAAAAAATGCAAAACCGGTGCATTCGAAATATTTAATGCGCCAGGGACGAAGCAGCGACCAACCCCAACGCTCGTTAATCGCCATCACGATACCGAAGTAGGATTTATCTGGAGGGATGAAAAAAGCTCTCGAACGTGGATCGGCCGGGGATAAAATAGAATATCACCGAAGATTGAAACAGTCTCGATATTTGTTTGGCCGAGACAGACAGAGAGTAAGACAGACAGTATAGGACGAAGGTTTCAGCACGGCATACTCCAGTACATCGGATGGTGGATCGTATCTATAGATTTAGTTGCTGCTACACGATATCCACATGTATCGGCCAATTTGTTCATCAACCGCAGATCTCTGTCCCAATAAAGTGTATAGCTATATATCTTATCGCCTTCGGATGTAATGAAAAGTTGAAATAGAGTTTCGGGTTGTGAAATAGAGAAAGGATGCGGAAGGAAGGTTAAAAAAAACAAAATGGAAAATGAGAGGAAAAGGGCTTTCTAAAAGCGGGATCTTTTCTCTCGAGGGAAGGAATCGGAGGTTTTAGATGTTCTTTACAATCAGATTTTTCGCTTTTTCTCTGAGATCTTTCTTCCACTCCTCCACCACCGGCTAACAGGAGATGATGCGTCTATCAATCGCTGTGCTGCCCTAGTTGGGAAAAACCCCGGTCGTTTGCTTTGTTCGAACGAGGTGCCGAATTGAGAAAAGATCGAGATTCCGCGAGGATAAGAGACAAAGACAGTGAAGAGTAAAAAGGAATGTTGTAGAAAAAAAAGGGACTCGACCAGTCGAACGAAACCGTCGAGATAACCAATTGTCGTCGACGTCGACGAGGAAGCACGGTCGCTGCTTTTTCTCAAACGATACTGAATTTTCAAGTGGGCTCGGAAATTCTGTATCATTTGAAGTATGTACGTGCTGTATCCATGGCATTACACCGAATACAGAACCTAACTATCAACTTTCCGAGTAAACCTTTTCGAACGTAACATTGGTCCTGAATAAGGTCTTGTCAGGACCCTATCAGAACCTCACATAACATCTCGTGTTAGCAATGACACGAGATATTTTTTCATCGCACCCCGTTTCTAAGTCACCTCACGATTTTTATCGCGTTATTAGGCAGAAAAGAAATAGACGGTACAGTGGCGAGAATTCTGAGTAATAATGGCAGTATCGTATACATAAGAACCAGCATTTCTGGCATTCCGGAAAGTGTAGCACAAGCAGCAAGCACGTTTCATATTTTTCATTGCCGCGCGCAAGCTCGATCCGAGCGCGTCAACTGAATGATTGAGTTACGACTGGAGCTCGGTGCGCTCTTCTCTCGTCGAGTCAGGCACCGATACAAGGCTTCGTTTTTTTCAGTGTAACTTCACACACATATCCGCACGTACGTTGAACACCGTTCTTAGAAGTCACGCTCTCTCGCGCAAATTTCCGACGACGTAACTCTCAACGAGGTTACAATTTACGCTGCCTCGGATATTGTATGGTGCGGTTGTACCAGCGTCGATAGTGGTCTAAAGTCCGTTAAATTCGGGCTCGCTGGTAAATAAAAATCTGACGAGAAAAATTCGCATGATCGAGCATCGGGTAATACTGGGAATTCTGAAACGCATCCGATTTTTTCTTGTCCTTTTTCTTCGATGGATCGAGCGTTAGGCAGAGAAAATGTAAAAACAGATTTTCCTCGCGGTATTTCTGATAACGAGTCGCTTGGTGAATATAAACCGGAAGTAGGCGAGGCACAGTTATTCCACTGGTCTAATTACTCGGCAGGGGTTTTGCCTTTGACTCCCACCGTTCTTCGGTTCTTGCCTCTCTTTATTTCTATTTCAGCCCGACGATGCATCCTGCTCACTGGCATTGAAATCAGCGAAGGCACTCGCGGTCTAACGAGCATCCGAATTATTCAACTCGCTAATTACTTTCACACCCCTGTGCACGAAACACGAAACTTGGAGAAATATGAATATTATTATTATCATTATTATTATTATGAATATTATTATCATTATCATAATCATTGCGTAACATAGCGTGTATAGTCCTACGTGAGTATCTCGAGTGGAAATCGGATGAAATATGAGAAAAATATTTATCGGGACATGTGATAAATATTTAAATGGAGTGTCACCGGGAATTGAATCTACCTTGATGAAACTCATGCAGAGCGTGTTTTGGTGATACTGGGGGGTCGAGGAAGGTACACTGAGAGGAGTATCTACTAAACATTAGCATATCGCTTGAGAGATATTACCAAAGCACATAACAGTGGGTCACTGGGGCGCCACCACTATTAAGTGCTTCTAGTGCTGGCAGAAAGTAACGGATTTATGAGAATTTTTCTCAAATATTATGGTCAAGAGTTTTGGATAATCCGAGACTTTGTGCCATAGCTGAATCTCTGGCGGTATACTACTATGTGTTATGGTAAATTTCCTTAGACAATCGTCAATTTTGATTAAAACCTTCTCTAATTGTGTTAGGAAACAGACTACAATTAGGATTTATCTCACTAAAATGCCTACGGGAAACACAAGTAAAATAATTGATGAGCATTTTCACATTCTATTGATGACATGCTCAATTATCCTAGCTTGACGAGGCCAAATCCTTGCGGGACTTTGCGACGCTCAACCGCACTCGGAAGAGTGACATAGATGGAGGAAGGTGGAGATTGAAGAACGAAGGGGAAGTCGTGGATCGCGGAGGTCGATTCTACTGGGGCTTGTTCGCCGTAGCTGGTAGAGTGTAACTGTGGTGGATTTAGAGGATTCCTTGGCTCCATGAGAAAGAGAGAGAGAGAGAGAGAGAGGGTGCCGTCTGCCTGCGGTGACTACTGTTGCACCGGCTTCAGGATGTATGTGTGTGCGCGCCTCGTTTCCACCGCGGACGGAGCGAAGTCCCGTTTTCCCCCATAGCCCGAAGCGTCGGTAGCATTGAGCAAGTTTAATATTACTATCGGAATACCGTGCTGGTACGGCCGCTGCTTCCACCGCGATTCCGCACAAGCCAGGAACCCGTCGGCTGGGGGATAGTATGTCGGTCGCTTACGCGGTGTCCTGGCGCGGTGGAAAGCGGGGTGGAAAGCGGGGTGGGGAGGATGGCAGGGTCAGCGAGACACAGAAACTATTGTCGCTGGCGGCCTCAACTTTCGCGACTCAACTCCTCTCGGAAAAGGGAAACGCTCTCACGGAGTTCGACTCACTCTCGTTCCGGGTGGCCCTTTACTTCACTGCTTTATATTCCATTGCTGTACCATTTCGTTCGACCGCGGGGAAAGGGGCCGCTTCAAGTTTCGTCACGCACAAATGTTTCATCAAACACCCCACTCGTGGAACCAACCGTCTCGTTAGAAGGTTCGTTCCCGCGTCGTGTGTTTCGGGTACGCCGTTACAGAAGCCGTTTCTTCCGTGTACGTTCATTATGCCGACGTCATCCTAATCCCAAGAATACCGCCAATAAGACGACGCAATAGGTCCTTCAAATTTATGACTCTCGCGACTTTCATCGAACCCTGACCAGTTGCTCGGAAACTTTTGCACGCTCATCGCGGAGACCGGAGACAGCACTTTTATCCGCAAGAGACACCTCATCTTTCACCGGATAGTCGAGAAAAATTCGCGGTCGGCACGTAAAAGTTAACGGGATTGATACGCCTGAGAGTTCAGGTGTCAGAAGTACATGGATGAGAGGGAAGAAATCGACGTGTCGCGAGTGCCGTTTCAATCTCCGAGCGACGAGTGGAGATCAAACATCAATCTCTGTCCCAATAGTCGATCCTATAGCGAAGCGGTTGCCCCGTAGCGAACTCGTTAGAGGAAAGGTCCATTGGATCTCGGAACATCTCGAAGTTCGAGCGATATACCACGAAACCATACGAATTTACAGAGGACTATAGCACAAAAGTGGAAGAATAAGAAAGAGATGACGAGAGAAAGAAAAGTCTCCCTTCGGTCCTTGGTTTCCTATCTGGCCCAACGGTACGTCAAAGGAGCCAGCGAACGGGAGAAAATCGTGCAGTCTTGCGGCGCGAAAAGTGTCGAATGTATCAGTGTGTGTGAAGAAAAATGCGTTTAGCTCTTGTCACGAGGAAGCAATGCCGGAAGAACCGAAATCCGAGGCCGACAAACCGTGAGCTGATACCGTCGTTGAAATCAAAGAGAGACAATATTTTTTTCAATTCTTTATTTTCGGGGATACTTCCGATCGGTATGAATAGAAGAGAACTTACCTTTTCAAACTCAGTGATCGCGATATACCTTCAGGAGTTTTCTTCGTTCCTTTGACAGTTCTATTATTCGCGGGGGAACTTCGGTGAAGCGACTGTTGTGGGTTCATTCTGACCCAAATGTGTCGGTACGATAATAATGGTGCAGTCGGTTAGGTAAACGGTACAGTCACGGAAACCGGAAAAATGCAGGTATGCGACCATGGAACCATGATAAATTTTCGCATATTGTACGATGTCCTTTCATGCGGTATCGTTTATTTCATTGTAAATTCTAGTTATCCCGTAACGTTTGTATCCCTTTTTTTAGAGCGAACATTATATCATATCTCCGAGTGTCGGATTTGCAATGATCTTGACCCTACGATTGCCAATACTGCCAAATAAAACGCGGAGAATTCACAGTTCAAATGCTGGGATATTATTCGGATTTTATTAGTCTTTTTTTCCCGAATTCAATCTTACTTAACGTTACAATTACTCGGCGATCGTATTGAGGAGATGATTTTGCAACCACGATTTTGTCACTATTAATATCGGATGAAAAATATATTTTGGGCAGTGTATCGAACAAAAGAGGTTAACGGAAGGCCGCGGAAGAGTACGATGCACGCAGAGGTGACGGAGTTATAGCGACAGCGATGCCCGGGGGTGAGCTAGCTCGATCTCTGCACGGGAAAACGTGACGATCATCCTTGTTCGCTTGGAAGGAATTCGAATTTCGATGTCCATCGAAAAATAAAAGAAATAAAAAGATCCAGCCGTGGTATTGGAGAGGAACAGGCGAATCATGCCGCTAGGAATTTCGTCGGTGAAATTCTCTCTCGGTGTTTTTCATTTCTTTTTCATCAGTCCTGTGCCAACTTTGACGCTCCGACGGAGACGGGAAGACACACACAGGCCGTTTCACGATTTGTTCGTACGATGAACTATAGATATAAGCACGTTGGTGTGCCTCGAGTGCTCCGCTCTCTTGGTATATGGATTGTGGTACTTACATTTCCGGAGATTGATCGGGAACACGTCACGTATCAAAGCGAGATCGAAGGAACTCGGACGGTACGTTATTTTGTTTCCCCAAGATCTCTGACTCTTGGGGTTACACAAAAATTGTCCTTGATCGTAAAAAATTCGTTTTTTCCAAAAGTTCAACAACCTTGAACGTTTTTTTTTTTCAAACGACTAACTCCGGGCGAATAGAAGTCTGGAGTTTTTTTTTTATTAACAGTGGTACGCTTGGCACGGCTCTTGACCAACTACATTCATAACTGCAGCGCAAACTTTGTTTCACCGTTCAGATTATTTCTCGTCCTTGGCCCCGCGAGACTGGCTGCAGACGCCGACTATTGAAACTCCCTCGAGGAGCGACAGCAAACCAAGTTTCCATAAATGGACTTCGGAGCTATCTACCTAAACTCCTTCGGCACTGCTGTGTCAAGACAGTACATACTGATACTGCTGCTGCTACTTCGGATTCTAGAAAACTTAATTATTTCTCCACTGACGTAATCTCGGGCGTATCGTGTAAAAGTGTACTGATAATTATTCCCACGCGGTCTCGGAAAAATTAATTAGACGGCGCAGGTATAGACCGAAGACTTATGAAATCATAAACTTACAGTTTTTATCGCTCTCACAGCACTTACGTGAATCGGTTTGTTACCATGATTCCGAATCGGCTGTATGTTGGGTACGAATGTCGGCACCGAGATGAAGAGACGCGGCGGTGTTTCAACGCCAAGTACTAAAAAAAAATCATCATAAGACGCTACCACCAAGAGCCGCGGTAGGGTTTCGACGTCAAATATAAAAATAAAAAAAATCATCATATGCCAAGGTTTATACTCCATTATGATCAAACTGATTTTTTTGTATTCAATTTTCTCAGGAACAAAGCACTGGATCGAAATGATCATATGCATTTTACTATAAAATGCCTACCCAAGTTTTCCGACACGTCTAGTTATGATCAAAACCCTTCGGTGGATCCTGAGATATTATGATCGTGACCAGCGATAAGTCACAAAGTTTTTCGATTGTACTCGAATTACCACGATTTTTTTCGGTCTCGATTTCCGCAACGAAGCATCGTACCGAAATTTCGAGGACACTTTTACTGTACAATTCGGACTCTTTATAATGCGCTGGAAGCGTTCGGAATCTTTGTAACGCGCCTGATTAGGATAAAGATCGTGAAGTGGTTCCCAAGATATAATGTGGCGATCCTGAAATACGAGTGTGAAATGATAAATTTCTTAGTAACGAAAGATTAGATCAAGATGTTAATCAAACTATATAATACAATTAGGACCTAAGCTTTCTAACGTGCATATCCTCGACCCTAACGATTAAGTGCATGCTTAGACATTTATACATCGATTCGTCAGGGTCAGTTGTCAAATGGGTGATCGCTTAGTGATATTACCGAAAAGCCGGACATCGTCAGTGCTGTTTTTTTAAACTATTTTCAAGATGATACGTAAAAATTTAATAATATTTTTATATTTTACCCGTATCGACCAAGATAGGTGAGGATCAACAAGAGACGCTTCTTTTGACAATAAATTTTCTTCCGCAACCTCAATGTACTTAAAGTTTTTCAAATATGTATTCTTTCTTTAACAATAGATATAATAACACTTATTCATTCAATTCAATTTGACTATTTTTCGTTTCTCTTAATGGTATTGCACGGAGGAAATGACATTGGCAATTGAAAAGCTGCCGTGCAATCATATATTCCTAACGGCGTATCCGCGATCCTCGTGTCGACGTCAACAGACCTACCCCTCCTGTACGCGGAACATTATAAGACCGGCGACGGTGAATTCAGAGCCGCTTCTCCAAAATCAATCAGAACACCTATACCTCACGCTCCGGAATCTGGCGTCAATCAGGATACTGAGAAATTCGTTGAAATATTTAACAGAGCTTACAGCAAAACACCGAGAAAAGTCATACTTGCCTCTGTATACAGTAACAAATTGTCAGATGTTATTAAGCACACCTATGACTTTAGCCTCGAGAAATTCTTACTAGAAAACGAAAAATACTTTTTATTTGAATAATAACAGGTTGCATATATTTTAAATCATTATGATATATGTATGTTTAAATAATAATATGAAAAATAAAAAAATGTATGCCTATTAAAGGAATTTAAATTGAAAAAAATTCAATCATGTTAGCCAAGTAATGGCATAATATAAAAAAATTGTTCAAAAGACATGTTTATCATCGAAACAATTTTCAAAAAACAGTAACAAATATGTTCATTACAAAAATTCAAGACGCAATGGATTTTGAAAAAAATTAAGATATTAATCATATTTATAAATCAGGCGATGGTGTAGTGAGATGACGTACAAAAACTTGACGTGCCAGTGTTCTCGTTATTTCTAAACTATCTGTCGTACATGGAACGACATTTATATCATTGATGACGTTCAAATCATATTCAAATCATTGAACGACTAGAAGGAACACAGAGATTTTTACTTTAAAAAATATGGAATTGTCCACCAATGCGATATTAATCCATTCATGACCCGACCCAGCCACCGCCTTCAGTTATGCACCTTTCTCAAAGTCTCGATATAAATAATGGATGAATATTAGATAAATATTGGACAGATATTCGATAAATATTGGATAAACATTGGACGAACATTGGATAATCATTGAATCGATGTTGGATCGATATTCTATCTTTTTTCACTAGAATATGAGTCAAGTAGCATTTGCATAAGTGCGAGGGAAAGCCAAAAAGTGCAGTTCTCCTTTTTCCAGATTTTTTGAAGACAATATTGACGTGTGACCCGCTCGGTAGTCACGGAGAGCGTCCTGGCAAATTTTATCAAATTTGCGCCGCGCGATTTAGGTGGGGGCTGACTGTCTAATTTTCCTTGTCGATAAACTGTAGTCTAATTGACATTGGGCGGCGATTTCAAATATAGTCACAAGTGATTAGAAACCTGTTGAGAAACGAATACCAACATCAATTGAAAAAAATTCTTTCTCCCGTAATGGTCTTTCACAGTTTTCGAAATCTTCCTCACTGGATATTGACAATATTCTTGTAGAACGAGAATAATGGCAGGATTCTCCATATTGCAACCATGACCCTCCAGAGCAGAAATTCGCTCCAAGAGTGCATCTAACTTCTGATTGATTAATCTAAAGCGACTCGTTTACCGCTGGAAAACACGGAGACATATTTCTTTTAAAAAAATAATAAATTAAATAGGAAGAAAATTAAAAAGATTAAGTAACGTAAAATAGGCATTCGTTCTTAAATATCACGGATTTCCGATAATTTTTTACCACGCTTTTGTTGTGACGAAACTCGAGAGTTCAACGAGCTTCCTTTGAGACGGAAATTTTTTTTTTACTATGTAGTATGAAAAGGAGATGTTGAAGCTCGCACGTTCGATTCATTCTCCTTATCATCGATTTCTGTATCGTCAAGGTTTGACAAGGTTCTTCGGCTAGTATAAATTTTTCTTTAGCTGTGTCATGTGAATCTAAAAAAATATTGTTATGATTAATTTTTTTATTCACGTAAGTCTGCTCATAATGTCAATTACGGTTACTTTATAAATCGGGGTCATAATAGGACAATTGAAATGTTTGATCTATACATGCAAGATAAATAATTAAATTTCTGTACCAATTATCGTCTTACGGAATACAGTTCAAGAAAAAAGGTATTACCAAAGGTTAACAAAGGTAACCATTTTATTTTTACCTCTAAATATGATGTAATCGAAAATTTGAGAGGTTGCTTTGAGCTTTCACATCGTTTTGATATAACTGAATATTTTTCTTAATTCTTGAACGGATTATATTTCGTTATTGTCGGGTTAATTAGCATTAATACCTGACTGAGCAAATTTTCTCGGTACGGTGACGAAAGGCTACCGATTGCCCTTTTGAGGCATTTCAGTGTTATGATGGCTTTGTCTAAATCCAATCGACTTCTCAAGAGCTGCGGCCAGATACACAACATCCCATTTTCCAAATTTTTCAGCCAAATGGTTTGAACGACGCTCAATACTTCCTCGAATTCAACTACCACGTATTTTACCATACTTCCTTAAAAGGAATTGGACTTGTCAAGTATTATTTTTTATACGTACTCTAAAAGTACGAATATTTTCATTTTTTTTAACTAAAATTAACAGTTACAATTAGAATGATTAGGGAGAACCATCAGTATGTAGAATCGGAAAAACAACGTAGAACTTGCCTTTTGATATTCTCCATGCCTTGTACATAATTTCGTTAACGGCCCAATAATCTTGCCGAATACCATTTTAAGATACGTTGTTAATCTTAAATTCTTGCGAACAGCATGGCAACAAATATAAGATACCGACAGTTTGGAATCTCTTTCCTATGATAGAAATATTACCGTCGATAGACGCCACAATGTTATCAATGTACACACTTTCACCGTCTTTCATTATACAAGAACAACCATTTTCAGCATTGCATCAAATACTGAATTTGATGCAATGCTGAAAATGCTGAATTTGAAGTGATTAATTAGCATTTCTAGTTCCAATAATAAACGTCACAATTTTCGGAAAAAGAGCATAATATCGCCACAACGATGCTCTGGAAGATCCCGATAAAGCTAGTCTATCAATGTTAATCATTAAATCAATGTGCTGGGATCTATCGGAAAGAATCCGCGCGATTACTTTAATGACGACAATTCGGAAAGTCGCGATCTGTACTTTTTTGCAGCTCACCTAATAATTTATTGCACGCCACTTGTTGCGTATTTGTCTACACTGCCCAATGCCCATCAAATCATTTGAATTGATCATTCTTCAAACATTCTTCATTTACTGAAAGAACGTTATACAACAATGGTTCGATCCCGATTTCATAAAATTGAAACTATACCATCGATTCTTTTGAGATTCCAATGGGATCTTCAGGTTATCATTTTCCATTCGTAAATGAGTTTTGCTTCCTCTATGAGGAAGCCAAAGTTATTTCTATTTTATCGCATCCCGCTCCAGTTAGGAGATTGTCGCTCCCGATTCACCTCTCGCTGTTCACGGTAGCGACCAGTTCTCGAAAATGAATTTGTAAGCTTTACGATCCGGTAAAGTGAAGATTTAAGACAAGCTTACTGATAAGTAGAGGTTTGGGAAATATTTGCTTAAGTTCGGGAACTCGAATGTGTTCGGTGGAGGGAATCTTGGCGAAATGAGAAACACGAATAGAGACGAGCCCAACGAGATTTCGTCGTAGACACGGGAAAATCCGGTGTAAACCCGGTCCTCTGTTCGGATAATAATGCAGGGTGTTGGAGAACAGGCGGAGTAGGGTTTTGGTCCAAGCAGGGTCAACGCTCTTGCACTGCGTTTTGAGTAGAGTAGAGTCTTGTTTTCACGGCCTGAATTTGGCACAACGATCGCGACGAATCTCGCAATTACCGCGTTACAGATTCGGCCCCCGTTTAAGAGTGACGCTCTGTAAAGTTAAGAGGGCAGTAGTTATCGGCTAAGGATCCCCTGATAATGTTGTTCCGCCAAAATTGTTGACCTTGCTTAATGAGTCTACTGAGAGTCGTATTCGAGGCAGCTCAGTCCTCTGGCGCTCCCGTGTTTACAGTTTTTTTTTCGCTCTTGTAGCGCTTGATTCAGTTGTTCTCTCTCGTATTACCGTGAACACCGGTTATCGCTATCGCTTTAGTTCGTGTGTCGCGTTCGCTATCTGTCGCTAAGCGCGTTCTCTAGAAAACTTATGTGCTGAGTGTATCGTGCAAATTCCATAAGCATTTCTTTTCGGTTATTTTGTGATCGAGATGAGTTGTGAATAATCTTCTTAAGGTGCAGTAATCGTCATTCCCGAGGCATTGTGAGATGCAGGTCCCGCCCATTTTCGGATCAAATTACGCTATTTCGGCAAGTTTTATCGTTAGACAAACACTCGATCGCGTATAGAATGTGTTTTCGCTCTGTTTCCTTTGATTGTTCGATCGGCTGAGGACTTCCGGTGCATATGTGTGCTTACCGGCTAACAATGAAACTGTTCTCGTTTATTGATGTTTGAGATTTCGGTTGTGGAATTTCGTTCGCTATTCTATCGGCCTCGGATCGCAACCCCTTTGCTACAACCCGCATCCTAAGTAGCTGTGCATTTCCGTCACCGTTGCCTTCGCGAGTGCATCCGGTGTTATCGTTGCTCGAGTTCTCGTTCGAGCATCCCGATACCGTTTTGGTTTGAACTCTTGTGTGCCCTTGTGGAGGTCAACCCGCTTACTTGACCTCCGGTTTAGTCCGATCAATTTTCTGCAGAACAAAAATTGACTGGTGGAATGCTCGCGCTCAACTCACTCGCAGTTGGTCCGGTTGTTTATACCGGCGAAACAAAAATTAAGGGACAACACCACTGTGACAGCTTCAAAAAATCGATTTTTTGAAAAGCATCGAGAAAAATGTAAAATACTTTTAAGGTTAAGATCCCGTTGCCCCAAGTCGAAAAAATAATGATTTTCGGAGATACTGAATGTTTTGTGGAGCGGTGTAGCGCTTCGTGACTCTAGGGGTCGCGCAGTTGCGCGCCTCAGGGTCTATGGCGTAAAATATAAATATTATATAGGTAACTGCGATTCCAAAACGCGTCTAGGCATATCGAATAGCGATCCATATGACGATTTCGAGGTAAAAAAAAGTCCATCAATCATCTCCAAAAACGTATGTGGACGCGCCTCCGCGAAATCGTGAAAAAACAAAAAGGATTCTCTGACGGAGGCAAGTTCATCGGAAAATTGATTGACGAGTTGAGCACAAATTACGGCTTGGCTATTCGGAGGAACAGCGATGATGTTGTAAATTGAGGAAGGCAATTAGGGCAACTCTCAAACATAAAATATCCACAGATAGTAAGCCACAACATGATGATTGCCCAGAGAGAGAGCCGAGTAGTGGTGTTCGTAGCAGTAAGCGGTCGCAAATGGAAATATTTCTGAATATTGCCATAAGCCGCCTCCTCCTTAGGAAGTATTAAACGCAATTACGCCAGTCTTCGATAATTTAATCAGGGACGATTGGCTGCAGTGTGTTGTTTGGGCGGTTTTACGCAAAACAATAACGAAAGCTACAATAAAGGACAAAACGTCAACCTATCGGGGTTGTCAGGCCCGACTTGCACTCTGGCGGTGACGTAGTCCCTTGGTATCGTTTTCGGGGAAATTAATCACCGACAACTTGGATTTTTCATGTGGGTGTAAATAGTAAATGGCGAAAAATCTTATTTCTTTTTATTTAAACAAATTACACTAATAATCGCAGTCACAATTCTAATTGAGTCTAAGATCACGTGCTTGAGAGTCGTCTCAAGGCCTAGTGTTAGATTGAAAAACAAGACGATCTTGGGGTTACTTGATAGTACTTGATGCATCTTGGTCGAGTTAAAAATTTAGACTGCCGATTCGAAAAAGGTGGTTAAGAGTCCTCAAAAACTAGCGATAATGTGGTCTTCGAGGATAGCCCGCATTGTTCTGCGCATATAAAGACCCAATCTTAGATTTTTTGAAAATAGCGCTCGACTATAGAAAGCTTAAATTTTGCCGCATCTGCTCATTAAATGCAGCAGCTCTTCTAATACTAGAGCGCAACCTGTATGATGCGTCTCTTGGATTTATTCCTAATTCGGAAATCCCATTAGTTCTTTGGGTACAAGCGTCGTCGATCCGAAGGAACGGTATTATGTACGTTTCAAAATTGTCACATAAAAATACTTCGGTTACTGACATGTCGCGTCCGACAGAACAATTTTTCTCAAAAAAGTAGAATATATGCCATGTATTTACAATTTCTATGCTCGTCCACAAAATATGTTTATAAAAAAAACCTTTTAGAATAACAGAAATATGACCTATGAAAATAGTCTGAAGAAGAACGAAAGAGAAAAAAATCAAAGCATGACAATCAAGTAAAGGTATAATACAAAAAAATTCTTTGAACAACATGTTTATCATCAAAACAATCTTTACAAAAACGTCAAAATAATATTTTCATCAATTGTCTTTTAAACTGTCTCAAAACAATTAAAAAAAATACAAGATGCAAACAATTTTGATTAAAAAAATTAATTTATTCATCATATTTATAAATCGGTCGATGATATAGTGGCATAGCGCACAAGAACTGGGCAAACATTTTTTTTGTTTGCAGTTAATGTTGAAGAATCAGGCACGAAACCTTCATCTTATGCTCGCCCAGTTAGAGCACACGCAAAATAAAACAATTTTTCTTCCATCTGTAGTTCTGTAGGGCGATGCAATGTACCCCTCAGAGTCCACTTCGCATTAAGATACACTACGTGAACTCGTCACATTGGCGGGCAAGCACCTTACTCCAAGCTACCATAACTGGCTCCTTAAAGGTCTAACAGGTGGTAGGGGCTACCCGGAGTCGCTCCGAGCGAGAGTTTTACCCCCTCACGGCGATTCATTATCGAAGCTCGGGTCACATATACGGTCTCCTTTCATCGCGTTAAACAGCGACGGGTAAGCCTCTCGCCAACAGAAGTCGACGCAATGAACCATATGCCAAATGCTCCTCCAAGATGACCTCCGCTAAGACGCTGAACCGGGCCTTCCTCATGGACGTTCTAGATGTGTGTAGCGCACCATTCAAACCGCTGGTCACACCGTCCAGGAACCGTGCTTCCTCTCTCCGTAGAGATTAACAACACGTGCCACAAATGTTGTTGACCAAACCATAGACTTCTATGCCCCCCGTTCAACGGTAAAGGAAGGATTTATGAGCACGGTGACGTAAAGTATCTGTCAACGGTTCTCAGAGCTCGAGTACTTATCCACAGCGTGTGATCCTCTTTGCCCTCATTTATCTACGCGTCAGATTTTTAAAATAATAACTGTCGTGCACGGTTTGTTTAAATCATTGAGCGAACAGGGAGGACACTGAGTCTCCGACGTTACAAAATATGGCATTGACCGCCAACGCGATATTCATCATATCATGATCCGATCCAACCACAGTCTTCAATTTCAATTTGGCCTACAACACAGGTGCGTAGTAGTTTTCAATTTTTTATATTCTCAAGGTCTCGACACATATACCTATAAATATTGGATAACCATTCGATATACATTGGGTGAATATTGGATAAATATTGAGTAGATATTGGGTCGATATTGGATCGATATTAAATCTCTATTGGATTAATATTGGAAGTGATTTCGACTAGAATATCTTATGCAATATACATACTTATGCAAATGTCAGGCAGTATTTACATAAGTGACGAATGTAAGTCAAAAGGTGCAGTTAATTCTCCTCACTCTCGATTACTTGAACGAAATATCTACAACAGCTCTTGTAAAAAAACATTAGCACGCCGTATTTTTGTACACCATCTCACAATATCATCGACCGATTTATGAATAAGATTAAGATCTTTTTTTTCAAGATCTTGGATTTCAATGGATCTTGTATTTTTTAATAATACTTGACAACTTTGGTGTGTCCAATTAGTTCGAGACAATTTATTTGTTAGCCCGCGTGGATTACTTTGATACACAATCAATATGACGAGGAACGTTTTTTTACTTCCATTATTCAGTGTTTACGGAACTGTCATCCAAGTCAATCAAACCAAAAAAGACTTTTTTCCAGAAAAGTAAAGAGGTATGTGTCGTCATCCGAGATCTTACATTTACGGTGATTGATAATTTGGTATATAGTTGTAGTTTTAACGGTGTGGTCAGTCTCGTTTATGAAACAATGGTATCACTTCCGTCTGCTTTTTATTTCAATCGACGAATTATATATGTATATGTAATCCGCCCAGTGATAGGTAAAGGATAAGACTCTTACAACCTTAACCACTTATGGGTAAAAATATATTATGAATACAAATATTTATTCAATTGGAAAAAAATAAAGCACGCTCCATACACTCAAAACGCGCACTCGATTGATCCCGGTCGATCGAATTTCTACTGTATATAATTTTTTCTGTGAATTTCGTTATAGAATCTTTTTCTATTGTGGCATTAACATGGGACACGTTGCTTTTTTGTGTAAAATTCCTCATATCTGGGTCAAATGCCCGCAGAGATACGATTGCGGGGATATGAAATTCCTTCTACTCGACAAGTTTTTCGTAAATGGTCACTTGTACGAAATCGGCGACAAATTAAGAGACGAAGATCGTGGTTGAATAACATAGCAGAGGAACACGTTTCCGTACTACAGCGAATTTAAATATTTGACCCAAGTCTACCTGAAAAGCACCGAAATTTTTTTTTTATTTGATTAAAAAAACAAGAATGAAGTAAGATGGTTCCTTGAAGGTAATTTTTAGCCACTATGCTTCCTCATGAAGGAAACCTTGTTTTTTTCGATTTTTAATCGTCCTCCGCTTAACTTGTCCTTTGTGCATTAAAAAAAGGTCAAGTTCAAATGTGGCGATGTGCAATATAACCCTCCTTCCTCTCCGGACTACTACCTGGAACGCCATGCACTAAATTGTTGCGCGGGTTCCCAACATTTTAGTGAGTACTCCTAGAAATTTTGGAAAAGGGGTTTTATTTTTTACCGATCATATCCAGATAGCATTTCACCAGCACCCAGCCCGCAAGTTGGCAGCACATGTCCGCACGGTATGGCAGCAAAAGTGCGTTCGTTTTGCGACAAGGTTTTCGCCAGTATCCAATTCCAGAAATGCTTAGCAATATATCGCGAACGAGACTTGAAGGTGCTTTGCGCCTCAGGGAGAAGACAATTTGTTTGAGTCACGGTTATTTTGCGCAAGATCTTAGAACCATTTGAGCAAACTAATGAAACGACCACAGCCTCTTCACGCTATTAATTTTCACCGGATTTCAATTCATAGACGCCTTGCAATTTATCTGCATCCAGTCCCATGGCTCAAAAAGAACCGTGCGACGGTGCCTCATCTTGAGTGTCGCGGTAATCTGTCGTGACTTTGTTTCTTTGTCGTGGGCCCCAAGGCTTTCAGGCGAACATCCACTCTAGGCAGTCCAGCTCTAACCAAGAAACGGTGCGCTCTCTCGGAGTTACCGATCTGATTGCTGCGACCAATAAAGACGTGGATATTTAATTTGACCCGAAATCATTCTAAATTCTACGACCCGTTACAGTAACGTAGGTCGTTACACTAACATTGAAATAATTCATTATCACGTAACGCAAGTTGTTACCAACTTATCATCGAACTCATTCATCGCATGTGAAAATTAGTTTGCATTATCATTAGCAACAACATCTATTAAGGAAAGGTGTAATTAGAAGTTGGCTTCCCACGAGAAGAAATTTTTATTACTCTCATACCTGCTACGAAGAACAAATGAGCGGACAGCAACCAGTGCTAGACCTTTTCTACCAATATGTCGCAATTTCGTGCTAGACACTCGCTGGAATGCAAATTGTTGTCGAGCAAACCGCAAGACTCGAGGCAAGCAGTTGCCCTTCTTTTGGCTAACTGGGTATGTACGTAAAATTTCAGAAATCGTAAATAAAACAACGATATGCTTACCCAACCCAGTAGAAAACCTATAGAGGATCGGCCGATTTGTGTGGTTGATGGAAAAACTGACAGAGACGGCGAATACTTCCAACCGAAAGCGAAGCTGCTGGGGCACTTTTACTGCGGTCCAGGTTTCACCGGTAGGTATATTTGTCGTTTGACGTGTCAAGTATTGTCGCAAATAATCGTATTTGTTGACATTTTGTTTTGTAAAGCAGTGAATACTCCTTTCTCTATTTTTTAAAAGATAGAATGGATCGATACTGCATTCCTTCCAAGATCGGTGAATGTGGAACGTTATTGCACAATATCGAGATATTCATAACAATTGTGCTCCCGTTTACGATTCTGATCAATCACCGAATACAGGCTGCAGTTTGCTGAGCCGATGTTGGGAGTAGATGTCATTCTGAAGACTAAAGTTCAATAAATATTAGGATTATGATATTAACCAAACAAAATTTTATTACTCGGAGACTCCCGAGGATGTCGTAATCGCGATAACTTGCGACCCTTTGAATACCACACACGCCGACAAGTTTATCAACAATGTGTTCATCGATTGGTCGATTAATATGCTAAACTTCGTATTATTCACTTTCAGACATTCTGTGCCAATTTGGAACTTTGATAATCCGTGTGGGCCATAAACTCGATGCGGGGACCCACAAAAATTCAAAGTGCATTCAATGCATCTGTGAAGTTCCACCGTTACCAACGTGCCGCCGTCATTCCGATAAAAAGTGTTCTACAGAAGGGCGCATTAAATTTAAGTTCTCGTCGATGTACTAAGTTTCGACTATGGTAATGCGAATAACAAAAACACTCCACACAACTAACGTTGGGCTCTAAATTAATTTAGCATAACTATTTGCGTATAAGAAAAAAAATGAGGTGGATTGAACTAATGGTTAATATATTTTAGAACTTCAAAAGTTACAAACCAACTTGAAATATAACAAAATTGTCACTGAGTATCATGTGTGGATATTGTTGGGGACCAGCGATCGGTGTCTGTATGCGAGTTGTCATCAAGTCGTACTTTTTCGGAAAAGTTAAAAACACAACATGAAAGAAAGTACGATTCTTAGTTTTTTCCAAATGTTTTATTCATGGAACGTCTCAGTGTGACCCTCCGAAAAATCACTGATACGGTACGGTTTTTTAAAATAATTAAATACACTCATGACAAATACAAAATGAATGCTTATTGGATGTTTAATATCCATCTAATCAAATACATCTAAATGGACTAAACAAAACAATTAAGTTACTCTCATCTGAACTAGGTAATAAATTTTTGTGATCTACTAACCATTTTTTGTAGGCTTCATACTTTGACAAATATTTGTCAACAGATATTTTGGGTAATGTATGTGTCAGTATAATAAGGTTAGCTTCGGCATCAAACTTTCGAAGAATCTCTTCATCGTCCGATGAATCACTGGTTGATGAGACTATTTTCATCTCTATGACAGTTTTTTAAATTATAACTATTAATGTGAACACGAAACTTGAAATTCACAAAAACAATTTTGAGTTTCTTTCGTTCGTAGCGAGTTACACTCGTCGGCTGTATTGAATTTTGTTTTTCCGCTGCCTCGTACATCAGTCAGTGCATAACTAGTTTTTTCCTGCTCACTAGAACAGGGCGCATGTGCGCCCATACCTAAGCATAAATGTTAGACTTTGGGCATCGCGATCGAAGCACAAAGTAGACAAAGCTATTACTTTTTATTATTCTACTGTTATTCTGAAAATGACGCGTAAATGAACGAGAGGTAATCAGGATCTTACAGTGTATGAGTACTCGAGCCCTGAGAACCGTTGACAGATGCATTACAAAACCTCTCTTTATCGTTAAACGTGAGGTATATGCAAAATTGATAACGACCCCAGCAAACACAAAGTAATACTGACATAACATTTATGGTTGAATGTCTGCCTCAAAGATGTAACTTAGACGAAACTGCCCTAGTGCGTAACTGTTACATCTTTGAGGCGGACATCCAACCACAAATGTTATGTCAGTGTTACTTCGTGTTTACTGGGACGGTACGCCAAGTCCGTGGTCTGGTCAACAACATATGGGGCACGCGATGGTAATCGCCACGGAGAGAGCAAGCAGGATTCCTGGGCGTTTTGAACGGTGCGCCGGACACTGTTTCGACGGTTGGTGCAACCTTTTGTAGGTGCAGTAGGTACGCCGACGAAGGGCACATCCCAGAGAAAGCTCTGAGTCTTTTTCCCCAAGAGCATTTAGCATACCATTCCCGGCGTCGACTTCGGTCGACGAGGAACTTGTCTTAGGACATGCTCATCAATGGTTAACGGGGATCGTGTATGTGAAACGAACCTTGAAGCGGAATTCGTCGAGAGAGAGAGGACTCGTGCTCGCGTCTCCGAGTGATACCGGTTACTCGTGAGACTTAGAAGTGAGATCTATTAGTCACAAGTCAGCTACGATAGCCTGAGGTAGGCGCGTACCCGTCAAATGACGGAACCTCCCAGAAGCTCCATCGTTCGATGGCGCTTCTGGGAGGTACATCATATCGTTACAGTGATAAATAGACCGATTATCGCGTATGTCCTTGATGAGCGAGAGACCGTCATGTCGAGCAGAAGATGAAATTTTGACTACCTGATTCTTACACATTAGTTGTTATTCTGAAAATGTATTTGAACAGCTCAAGAACCGTGAGTAAATGAATGAATGTAGAGTTTAATGATTCTAGGTCCATATGCACCAGAGTGTAAAAACATTAAGAATTTGACGATGTGAGAAGTCTTCACTAGCTGTAGAAACCGACTGAATATAATTGATCCAAAATGAAGGTTGTTAAATTAAAATCCATCTCGGGAATTTTCGTTTTTGGTGAGAAAAGCAACAGTGTATAAATTTCAAGTACTGTGAGGCCGGAACATTGGATTAAGGGGACGGTCAGGCATCAGCATGAGAGTAATAAATAATAGATTGCGGAACCTAGGAGTAAATAGCTATAGCGAATGGAGAACATTAAAGGAAGTCCGCACGGCTGTTCTTTGCGAATTCATTCTCGTGGCATTCACCTTTACCTTAACGGAGAAACATATGAGAAGAAAAAAGAAGATCTAGCGGTTCCAGGCGTATCCGTGATAACGCCGTTGTCTCCTGGCTTACCTTTCTTCTGTTTCGAGTAACGAGACCGGCTCACCCTTCCGGTTTTCCTTCCCGTATCTCCCGAAAGAACCTCTTTCGTCTCCCTTTTCGTTTGTACACAACACCGATATGAGACACGAACTTGTATGGGAAGTCGTATCGCAAGTCCTGGACCCGGCTTGAATGCTGCCGGAACTGGCGACTTTGTAATCGGGTCATGAAGCCAGTGCAGAAGAAAGAGCGGCTGAGAACGGTGAAAAGGAAAAAGAAAAGCGCTTCAACGATGACCAAAACAGAATCCACAATCAGACGAGAAAGACAGTCGGGCAAGCCAATTCTTGGAGCATCTATTTGTGGAAGCTCTTCACGCCCCGTTGTCCTCAATACTTTTTATCCTGACTCTGTCGCGTTTTGACCGTGCTGAATCGTCCGTATACCGGATCATCTTTTCCGCGACACGAAGTGCAAATAAGGGCTGAGAGGCATCACATGCTTGGACCGGATACGCTAATGATGCATTTTTTCCTTTTTTTATCGGATTCTTTTGGATCCGAAAGCTTTGGCATAGTAATTTCAAATTTTCCCAAAATACGAGATTTCTCGTCCGTTACAAATTTTCGTTGGGGTGCGATCGTTTCCATCTCGTTACTGTGCGTCCGACGATCTTATCTCAATCTCGAAACTCCATATTCCTTACTATCGTACGAACTGGAGAGTGAGGGCTCGTTTTTTTAATTTCCTGAGTAGGTGCAGATAAGAGTCAGTAATCCCTGCAATCTCTGTCTCGATTCTTTTTCCATTCTCTTAACCCCCCCCCCCCCCCCCCCCCCCCCGGGCCATTATTTTATTCTATCGGCTCTGTGTCGCTCACAGCTTCACCACGCCAACGAAAGGTTCTTCGAGAGTTTTCGGAGAGACCTCCGGTATAGCGGAGATGCGGTAACGCCTCCGTCTTTCTCCACTTCCTGCACGCTGTTACGTGACTCAAAACCCAAGTGTATGTCTCGGATAGCCCCGTTGCAACCCACTGCGGGCAATCACAGTTGCACTACCAAGACCTTTTCGCTATGACGGATCGTAAAGTCCGTGGCAAATTTCTCCCGAGATTTTGGCCAAAGTGTGGAAAGTAAACATTTTCTATTGATTCCGGTTAGATCACAACGGATCTTAGAAATAACTTACCCTGATGATGAGTGCATCTCATGCCAGATCGAACGTTTTACGACCTAATATAATTTACCGTTACTTACGAAACTTGTGTAATTATACAACACGCTCACGTAGAATAAATTATGAGTGAATGTACGTTACGTCGGATGAATGGACATTATAAATTGAGTGTGTTGGTGAACGTCAGTTTATAATGAAGTACTACATCATTTATGACAGGCTTGCGTACTTACCGTACCAGATACAGTTAGATCTCCGTATACGCACGAAGATACTTAAGTAGAGTACAGAGTAAAATGGAAGTGGCGTTTGGTTAGGGTGCCTCTTTGAGGAGTACCGCGAGTTATCGGCATTATGGTATGCTATACGTCCATACCCCACACACCCACATATATATATATGCACATATATATATAACCACCGTGTTATGTTTCATTTTCGCATCGATTCTCACGAAAGGAATCGTTATATTCACCTCCTTACGCCATCGCCGTACACTGTATGTACTCTGTATTCCGGTAGCTTTCTCTCCCTTTTTCTCTGTTCCACTCTTGCGCGCACTTCCATTATACGGTAAAAGTTGAGAAATTCGAGAGCTCGCCGACTGAATAAATTCGTAGTTTCAGCATAATGTGATCCGCATCCAAGCTGCAGCGCAAACGTCCTCATTCCTACTGCGTTTTTTTTTTCTTCACTCCTCTCCCTCAAATTCATTCCTACAGTTATTGTATATTTCACTTTATTTTCGGAGTAGTAGGTCGCATGACTCGGGTGCTTTGCGCCTTCGCTATAGATTTTGGGACTTAGAAACCGGACATTTACCGGAAATATGTCACTTCCGGTTCGAATATCTCATTTTTCTATTGGAAGTGACGTATTGCCGATACGAAAAATGATTATTTTTATTGCACACGGCGATGGTGCACAGCGTTGTTATGCACCTCGTTATTGTGAGCAATTTACCGAGACGCACAGAATAGCACTGGAATAAGAGTACTTTTTGTAATCGACGCAATGTTGAGCTCATGTGGCTTGGGATTAATGTGAAGAAAAAAATATTGAAGATTATTTTTCATAACAATTATAACATTTACATAATGGAAATTGGCCGTTCATCATAAAATGAAATTTTGCGTTCACAAAAGTAAATAGAATCGTTGTTAGTCGTATTTCCGAAAAGTTCCCGTTATTGTTAGTCGTGCGTTTTATTGCTCTCAACCCAACATCCTCCTCCGATCCGGAGTACGTCACCGCTATCTACATCAGGGGCTGGAAGCTTGCCAGTGACGATTTCCTTTCAAGTTTTGCGAAAATAAAGTCAACCTCGTTCCTTTCACCACATTTGTACGGCTAATATTGCATGAGGTGCAAACGCAATTTCTTTCCGAAGGGTCCTTTTACACAAAGTGCGTCTCGAGGGGTCCGACTATCTGTGATCAGCTATGCAAATGTCTCCGAACGTCGGTAATTATGTCCGAATGATACGTTCTTGTACTCGACACCGCTGGGGTCGTTGTACAAGGGCTTCGAGGAAGCAGCGCCTTACCAAGGGAATACCTAACTAGCATCGATTCAAGCGCGACTTCAAGTGGGCTCGGGAACATTCAGTGGGAAGACTACGGCTGAGCAGGATGATGGACATTGTTAGAGTTCCTTACCAAACTATAAATAAGAACTTTCTCATTGCCGTGGGTCTTTGGCCATATCAGACGGGCATCTTAAAGTACGTTCTTCTTTTCAACATGCTTTTCTTCACGATAAGTCAAGGTTATCTGCAGGTAAAATATGCATCTGCATCACAATAGAGTCGAGGAATTCGGTGATTATGTGAATGTAATTGGCAGCTCAGCAGACAAGCACTTTGATACTCACTGACATCTAACACACGCACAGATTTCTCTGGTTTGAAACCACCTCATTTTGCCGAATGGTTGTGTGGCCGAAGATCATGGGGCCGAACGCACTGTATCTCAAAAAAACATCCGACAATTTTTTTTCCGTATCCTAATCTGCTGACTCTGTGATTCTGATTCGTCACATGTACGAAGCCTGATTATTGGGTATCGTTAACTGCCGAATCCTTGTGTTTATGAATACTCAAATTTCTGGAAGTGTATTATTTCGTATCTTCATTTCATCGAACGTTATTCTTTCGAAATAACAAATAGCCGAATGTTAGTCTTTCGAGCGTAATTTTTTCTAATACTAATTTCGCCGAATTTCATTTCTCCGTATCAGTAAATTTCCAAACTTCTAGATGCCGAATCATCATTCTTCCAGATAACGTGTTCCCGAAAAGTCATTTATCCAAATCGATTTGTACAGAATCTCCGCGATTTATTTTCACTAAACCAGACTAGTCATATTATTTAGTTTCTTGATTCGGTTGATTGCTATACGGATAAATTACTCGACGACTGACTACGAATGACTTATGCACTTTACGCTCTCGCAATTGCTGCGGTGTTAATTGTTCAACGTAATGGGAACAATGATAAATATAGTTTCACGTACTATTATCTAGGGATTGACAGAATTTCGGAACTATGTTGCTTCTAGCAATGTGCTATGCTACACGAATGAATTTCATTATTTTTTATTTTGCCAAATTCTGAATCGTTTTATATAGATCGGTGGTATGATAGCTGCATGGGAAGACACCGATGTATTTATGGAGTCGATACCACCGGTTCTCGTTGACTTTGTTTGCGGCGCAAAAGTTATAAATTTTATTGGGAACTCTAAAAAAGTAAGTCATCCAGGATCAATATTACCAGATTGTCAGAACCGATTTAGCGAACGTGTCCATACTCTGCGTTTCATTGATCTTTCAGATGAAGAAACTACTTCATATAATCGAGGAGGACTGGGGCAAATTCCGGGGACGTGAAGAGAGTGAAATAATGGAGAAATACGGGATTTTGGGACAACGACTTACTCTTTCGTACGCAGGTGGGTGTTCAGCGATTTGTTGCAATCGGAAACGCCGATTGGTCATCGATACGTAATCATGCATTTCAGCTTGTTTGTACGGCTCGATGTCTCCTTTCATGATCTTACCCGCGGTGCCAATATTTATGAATCTTTTGGGTTCGAACAACGATACTCATACGAAACAACTGATGTTTCGCGTCGACTTTCTCATAGACGCTCAAAAGTACTATTATCCCGTGCTCATTCACTCGTACTTCGGAACTATGGCCTACATCACTACAGTCGTCGCCATCGATACGATGTTCATGATATGTGTGAAACATGCCTGCTGCGCTTTTGCTATTCTGGGGTGAGAAATTCTGCACTACCGCCGAGTTAATTGATACATCTATATATGATCCTGCTCTTATCTCTTTAATCGATTGTATAAATTCAATTAGTTACAAAAGCCCAGATTCCTTCGTGGACATTTTATAGATACCAACTGGAACATCTGACAGATTACGTCAACGGCCTCGACATCGACGTTAATCCGCAAAAGAATGACGATATAAGTTTTCGCAATATGGCTCATTGCGTCGTCCAACACAATCATGCTTTAGAGTCTGTGTCAACATTTTCAATCGCACGCCTTTGATTCCATTCGACCCACCCTCCCCACAATCATACGTACATTTCGATAGTAACATTCATTTTAGTGGTATCCATCCTGGAAGGAATTTTTGCAGCTAAAAAATTTCTATCAGTCATCAAAAATTTCTTATTCACACGTCCTTCGCATCGGCAGAATCAATTGAATAAACGATCTCTTCGTTCGTTTCAAGATACTCCAATCTCATCGAGAGCGCAAATCACGTATCGTTCTTCTTTCAACTTGGAATCAATATGATTTGCATAAGCTTTACGGGATTTCAGGCAAGTATTCGTACTAATGTAGTTTTTATGCATCAATACGATCGATCGATCGATTGATATATTCGAGACTTACACCCCGTTTCTAGACTGTCATGCAGATGGACAGACCTGATGTCGCCTTCAGATACGCCGCTTTCACATTGACTCAACTGTTTCTTCTGTTCCTTCAAAGTTATCCGGGACAGATGTTGCTCGATCACAGTTGCCAAGTATCCGAATACATGTACGTTTTTGTTCGATTAATCGTATGGAAAGTTCGAATAAAAGTTGATATATTTTCGTCCTATCATATTCATTGCGAAATATTTTTGACACGAAAACTCTTCAACGTATTCTTAGCCATAATTGCGGCTGGTATCAGTCGTCACTGAGAACTCGAAAGCTTGTGAATCTTATGATTCTTCGAAGTCGGATGCCATGTGAGTTGACGGCTGGAAAATTTTACGCACTGAATCTAGCGAACTTCAGCGCAGTGAGTACAATATGCAGAAAACTCTTTGTTTAGCAATAAATTTTTCTTCATTTTAATCTGATTCAAGGTCGTTCGTACATCGATGTCGTATCTGACTATGCTCACTTCGGTAAGATAATCCTGGAACAGCTGGAACAGGTAACCGCACTGACATCAACAAGATATCAGCTATGAAAACGTCTTTCGGCAAAGTTCATTGGATTGAATACTTTATTTATCGAATGTAATTGTCACGATCGAATATGACTATATTTATTTTACAATTTTTTTTATAATTATGATTTGTTTTACCATGAAATATTGTTCCTTTTACCTTTTGGGTGAATTTATACGTGTATATTATTTATAACGTCTCTTCAATTTAATTCGCCCGTGAATCGTTTTTGTATGTCTAATTCATGTCTTTTGTACTTGCGACAATTCGCTATACGATATAATACATATGTGTGTCATAAAATGGCGAGAATTAAACGGTAACTAACAAAAATCCTCAGAGAAATTGTAACTAACGTACAGTAATAAGGGAGAGGGAATTGCAAGTGTTGAACATTCTCCGTTCATCGGTCGGCCTCTCGGCGCGTCCGTGTGCCAACAACATCGGCGACGATAAATGAGACACGGACGTGATTGAATTACCAGTGTGTGTACCTTACGATCCGCGGAATGTTCCCGTGACTGTGTGTACGTTTATGCGTCCACAACGTAATCGATACGCCGGCATTGAACTTTCAATTAGTGTCACTTAGTTGGACAAACACAGCCGCTCCTATTCTTGCTTCCTCGCTAACCCCCTCTCGGTGCCGTTCCCGTTAGTGCGCTTTTGGTTCATCAACGGGAACGATGAGGTTTCCTATATACATCCTTAAATTCGATCCCGAATAAGGAGAGAACAAAGACAAAACATTGAAACGAGGTACGATCGAGGGGAAACTGAGTGGAAATTTCACAGTACTCGAACCAGTTTCTAAAGCGAGTGGTCTCGTACCACAGAAATTAAAAAAACTTCTCGACTATTCACGTTTAAACCTCGGAGAGTCTTAACAAGTTTTCAGTCGTGTCTTATTTGCTGTATTCTTAATGTGTCAATAGCTGCTTATTACAATTGAGAGAAAACTGCATGTTCATTAATAGATTACGCGTGGTTTCCACCTAGCGATATTATTCCGTAGTTTCTACTTCGAATTTCAGTGAACAAAATGATTATTTTTATCACAATTTTAGGTGAAGAAAAAGGTTCAATATGAGAAGCACAATCTCGATAAATTAAGCGAGTAAGATTTAATCAAAGTATGCGTCATCGTGGTAAATAAAATAAATTATAGTTGAGTTTATGACAAAGGATATTTGAGTGCAAATGATGCAAGAGGTAAGCTGTCTCAAGAAAGCCGGTAAGTTGATCACAACTGAACCGACATGTTCTTTAACTCAACAAAGTATTTGAGTCAATCACGTTGAACAGTATACATCTTACCGGTTAAGTCCACCTTATTTTTGGCAAAATAATTGGTCAGTATAATTAGTAGATGTTTCTTCCAAAGTAGATGGCACTTTGAAAACACGGAATATTCAGTCTATTAATCAGTTTTAACCGAAACCTTCTTTGGTCTTCCCGAAAGACAATAACTTCATCCGATCCTATATAAGTACTTGTGTGCAATGTAATTCAGTAATTTTATGCCCGATATTCTAATGAAGTTGTTCATGAGTGAACATGATAGTGATGTTCTCCAAAATATTTTGAGGTTTATTTACAGAAAATCATTTATTAAAGGAAAGGGTGAACTGAGTTCTTCACGTTAAAACATCAAAATAGGCATATACTTTGGTTGACCGATCATTAATCACGTCAATTAAACTAATGAATATTCCGTTGAATGAGTGAAATAGGTTAAGTGGATTGGTGATTCAAAAATGTTTATGTTGTTGATTTAAAGACGCCTTATTCCATTTGAACAAAAATTAGTCGACTTCACTAAATCTCGAGTCAACTAAATGCATTTATTCGAATAACTGAATTTTGTTCTCCGGGTAAATATCACCCTACGAAAGCCAATTTCTTAAATGCGTGGTCTTATATCACAGAAATAAGAGACTGTTCCACTATTTTAAGTTTCACCATCGGAGAGTCTGAACTAATTTTTAATCGTGATTTATTTTATATTTTTAGTGTATATAACGACAGCTTATTAAGACACATTACGGTGAATTAGTGGATGGTGTGCATACTTCTATCCGCGGAAATCCCGTCAGAAACTACCATCTTCTTCAGCCTCGAGAGTTCTCCTCAACTATGCGACAACTATTCATCGCGCAGTTAAGATATCTACGAGGCCGAGGAGCCTCTCTACTGCGTACTAATATAAAGTCTGGTCTACATCATACAGTGCGGAGATATGGCGCAATCCTCAAGAGTGCGAGAAGGGAGGAAGGTACTTTATCTGTATACAGTCAGACCTCATACCCAACATATTAATAGACGAGTCCGCTCGAAGCTCCGGCATACCGCAAGTGCGCAACTTCTACCTCCCGATACATTCCAGGAAATTTGCCTGCTGGCTATAACAATTTATTACACTCCATCACAAACGTGGAAATACATAACTAAATATAAGCATATATCTATATCGAGTCGATCCGAAATGAACCTCGCCGGATCCAGTTCCCCGCTAGAAACGCCAATATTCTCGCCGAGTCAATCTAAAGAAATTTAATTTTTGTTTCCATCGTGTATCGGATATTTAACGTTTACCACCACGAGTTTTAATCCGAAAACCGTGACTGAAAAACACTACGAAACTCAGAAAAATATAAATCTAACATGACATAATCGAATTTCTTGTTTCCTCGTTCTATCTCATAGTGTTCGAAATGTCGTTATAACGTGCCACGTTAATCCCTGATTTGTGGAGATACGTCTTGGATTAGTGGCAGAGGATTTAGTGCGGTGCATATCGACCGATTTGCATACGATAAGCTGTCGGCGGTGCGACAGAGGAAATGAGAAAACGGCGATAGACAATCGATTATCTGCTCTTGTCGTCAGCCGCGATGGATATCGTCAACGAGAAGCTGGAACAGGCTAATAATATTGAGGGTCAGCGATCTTACCGTTCGACAATGCGGTTCATAAAATAATTTTTAGTAGGTCAACCACACCTTTTCTGTGAATGTATTCTCAATTTATGATCTTTCTTTGTACTCATGATTTAATTGTTTTCATTTTGATTTATGTATCTTTATTTGATTAAGTAGCAAATTATTAACGCACGCGGGAGCATCTCGAGATGAATACATTTACAGCAAGACGCTGCTGAGACCTTTACTCCAAGTAACGTGTTTTAACCCCGTTTGTAAGAACAGTTCGTCGATTATTCGTGCATATTACGTTTTCAAATGTTTCTAACGCTTTAGAACCATGCATTTATCACAAGCACTTTCGATTTAGACAAAAAAATGGCGGGTTGAAGAGGCAGATGGAAAATATTAATGTTTTTCATAATTCAGTGCCGTATTTTTTTCATGTAGTCGTCGGCCGTTTTAACGCTCACCCTAGTTTTCCCTCACCCTAGATTTTATTAGATAGATGCGCACACGTCACATGCACCAACCACGTATTATTCTTCTACGTAACATAGTTGAATTTTATTATTCACTGTGCTGCCTGAGATAGAAAATTAATTTTATTTGTTAATTTTAAGATAAAAAACTCAGATAGAATTTTTTTTTTAATATATAAAATAAAATAATACCGTACATGATATTCAAAAAAACTTGAGTTGTGATCCTTTCATATATGTACATTAAATCATTACTGCTTCGCATGAAGTGGACAAATATTCGCTGATCACATGTGTTGTTAATGATAATCAGTTATTAAATGACACTTTGTTAAGGTTGATTCGTATATTAAACGTGATGATCATGAATTTAAAATAAAAAAAATTCAATCAAATTAAAATTCCAAAAAATTCATTGAATAAAAAAGAAATTGTCCAGCTATACACGACGCATATTGCATGCATTCGAAAAACGCCACGGCTGGTAAAGTTTTATTCGCTTAATGATTTTTTTTAAGTGAATTTAATTACAATTCGTTAAAGTATTCAATTTATAATCTTTAAGGTGCACGTACGAATTGAACGCCACAACGTGTAATTGAAAAACTCAGTGTACTCGGCAATACATGTGAAAAGCGATTACTTATCTACTTTTTGCAAGGTAAGACCAACATCTATATACACAGCAATGCTTTTTGGATTATTTTTTAGTATGTTTTTCATTTTTTACATACATTCCTTTTCATCCGCAGGAGAGTTGAAGGAGAGATATCGTTGAGAGGATATACCTTGTATGTGTTTAAACGATATATATGTTAAACCTTCAGGTACAAATATCGCAGGGTTGACGGAATGCACTCCATGGCATGCATTCGATTTTTTAAACAAATAAAAATTTATGTAACAATCCTATTTTATTTTTAACTGGAATTTTACGGTAATAATTCTGACGAATTGACAATGACGCACACGCTCGAGAAGATCGTCGAATCGGAGTCTGCCAAATGCGACGATAAATAGTGACTATAGACAAGTGCCATAAGGGTGCGAGGCGGTGAAGCTGCAGACGATCGCAGGCTCGCTCGGCGTCGCCTCGGTAATTAGTGGAACACGATTGCGAGTGCAAGTTACGAGCGATCGAGGGAGACGAGGATGGAGAACGAGGTGGTAGTGGGGTTTGCTCGTGGCAGTGGCGGTAGCCAATGGCCTAATCGATATCCGATCACTCTAGCAATACGTCAAGTACATCCCACGCGGTCGTCCTCTATTCGCAACGAGCGGACGGTCGTGGAGAAACGGTCGGCCCTCTGCAGTTCGCATTTGACCCTCGAAACGCACACACGCATGTCTTCATTCCTGTGTGCACACGCGACTGGCACATCCACGCTGTTGACACACGTACATGGTACGATCCGTCGACAAGTGCTGCCTCACCGGATACCCTCACATTCGCTCAACTTGAGCCCTCACAAATCTCAACGATCTGCCCGAGAGCCAATAATTAAGTTTTCCATTAATCGTTGTGGGGTCAGCTGGTCTCACACGCGCTTCGCTAATGCTTTTCGTTGAGGGATGCTCGCGAGGGCTGCAATGCATTCCGGGTCTCCGATCGTGGAGATTCAGTGACTGTTGCGATGCTACCAGACTCCTCTTGTACAGCGAGCTGCATGCGCGGGGACGGTGCGGCGACATCGCTTCTATCGAGCTCATGGCTCAATATATCACTGACAAGGATTTCGAACTATTGGCAAAGGCGAGAGCCCGTTCCTACGCTGACTGGTCAACTCGCCATGGCTATTTCATTGCCACGGAAGTCCCCGGACATCGTTACTCCGTGTACAACGAGCGACATTCTCTTTTCCTCTGCGGCGGAAGATAAACAGATATGAGACACCTGTTGACTCCGGCGTTCGCAGCAACCAAGTTGATAGCCAACATCTCAAAGTTATGTGAAATCGTGGAGGAAATGTACAATTTTTTTTCGGCAGAAGATGTGTCCGGAAGATCATGACTTGTCGTGTTGAAAGATCTTTTTGCGTGATGCCAGAACGACGACGTAGCGGAGTGCTTCTCCAGCGTAGATATCGAGTCGACGACTCGTTTTCGATGCGCTTACATACCAGGTTTCTTACCTCTTCCATGCATTGAAAGTACATATATGCATCTCTTGCGGGTGGTCGTTTGAAATTCTGGGACTGAAAATCCCGGTGCTCTTTCTTCTCTACATATCAAGCTTTTGTCTTTTTGGTCGAAATGTATGACAGATTTCGAAACATTTACTTGAGATTGAAATGAGATACTGTTCGTTCGGTCCACTTCGACCCCCGTCCTCCCCTGTCTATTTATATTCATGACTCTCAGCGATCCGACTGGGATTTCAGAACTTTTCAAGGGAATGTGAATCTCTCGGGAATTGCGAATGTGACCCTTCTTTTTTTCGGAGTCGAATAAAATTTACAAAAAAAAATAGCAGCAATTGGGTCTTGACGAAAGGTAACTGACGTTCTCATTTTTGTCCGCAGCATCGAATTCGTGATTGATTCATTTATATCGAAAAACAGTTGAGAAGCCGGATATAAATTTCTCAAACAATGCGGATGTGATGCTGTTTTTACCCGGAGCGAAACAATTATTAAAAAAAAACAACTACTTAATTTTGACGAAAGCATGGCTGACGGTCTCATTTTTGTCCGCAGCATCGATCTTCGTGTCAGGTTCATTTGTATACAGAAACAGTCGGGCAGTCAAGCGGAGTGCTTCTACCTTCAAAACGGTTTGCAGGCAGAACAGGAAATAACCATATTCGGAAGTACGCTTCCCAAAAATGAAAGCTTTTCCTACTCAATGAATGGCAAGTTATGTGACGCGAGACACAACGAGTAAACGCTGTCCTTTTCTCTGAAAACATTTTTTAAATATTGATATCAACCCAAAAGCGGCGCAACACCACAGTTTACATTCAACCATCGACACTGCTTCGGGACCGCAACCAGTTGCCAAGGGTCTGGTGCTTGCTCGGAGCTCAATTCGGTATCCACCCGGCTTCCGTATTGAGTTAGATTCAATATATCAAATGAAAAAAAAAAAATAATAATGCCGCCTCGATACCTAGAAGAGTATCGGAGACTCCGCAGATTCATGATTTGCAAATGTTTTTCGAAAACCTGTGAGTTTGCCTCGGGCTTTTTTCAACCACATTTGAGATGTATATTCTACGTTCTATTATCCACTTACTCCGATTACTTAATTAAGGTACGGGAATATAATTTATGTATGTACCCATCGTCGCTTGCGGATTGAACAATCTCGCTTTCAAACTCGATAACTCACATTTACGTACCTGCATCACTTTCGATTTAATTTATTGCTAGTATTGGGTGACAAATCGAACCCAAACATGTAGTAATTCAAGTACATCCAATGTTACCACATATAGGTAGATTAATTTTGCTCAAAAGTGTAAATATATTAATTACAGTCGGGTAGAACTTTCTTCTCTCGCGCAGGAAAATGGACGTTACGCACAGGGCAAAATAAACTCGTCGCTTTAGATAATGAAATTCTTCGTTTACCCCTAATAATTAGTACAATTATCTCGTTTATTATATTAATAACCTGAAAGTAACCCTGACACTTTTGATAACCCTGATAATAAATATATTTCAGCGAATATAAACATAAACGTTGTATTAAATAGCTTAAAGGGTGGCCCTAAAAGTTTCGTACAGCTGCCGCTGATTGCCACGGCTCTCGCGAAGCTACCAGTCGTTTACGAAAGGTTCGGTTAGTAGGGGAAAGTTAAAAAATTGTCTTTCGAGGCTGTATATAACATAGTCCGCGGAGTAACGGTTGGCCCGGTGAAGCGGGCCGTTCCTGTAAATTGGATCTATCAGCGTGTTCCGATGGTGCTATATCATGCTGGAAGCACCGGCCAGCCTCGAGAAGGAGGGCCACCATCTTTCAACGTCAGGACAAGCCAGGAGTACAACGCAACATAACACGAGCAGCACCAACAGCCCCACCGGAGGCTTCGCTAACCCTGCCCTTCTACCTACTCCGTGAAACAGTTAGCGAACAGGTTGGGTACGGTGGAGTGATTAACCCCTTCATGAGTGGCCAAACATTAGTTACTGGCATGCTTCTGTCCACATGAACTGCAGGATGGCCAGAGACCGATGGGAGTTGACGACTGTAACCCTTACCCCATCGATTATACCTATAGCAAAGTCCGCAATCCCACCACTTGGCCCGGCTGAGTTTGTCCGGATGAAGAGAGACAGCTCAGTCATTCGATAGCCAATTCAAGTTTTTACGCTTCTCTACTCCGTTCGAGTATCGGTCGACTGATTAGACAAGGCTTGATTCGATTTGATAAATAGCACTCTCGCGAGTTACACTTGTACATAGAGAGACTCCCGCCAAGGCTTCCCGGGCTT
This sequence comes from Listrodromus nycthemerus, assembly GCA_963978505.1. NCBI lineage: Eukaryota > Metazoa > Arthropoda > Insecta > Hymenoptera > Ichneumonidae > Listrodromus > Listrodromus nycthemerus. Next base: position 7,036,239 of record OZ021685.1, read on the forward strand.
CGAAGATCTCTCGCTTCCTATTCCACCCTCCCGCTCCCAGGGTTCTCTCGATCCGCGTGGCTGAACAGCGAAATCGTTTTCCTTCCCGGTGTGGTGAACTAACTCGCGCCAGGAGCGTGGCTCCCTACTGCGCGGTGCTGCCCGAGTATATGGACTATGTATACATACATATATATTCTTCAAGTATATTGTATAGAATACTCTCGTAACTTCCTACCCTGCCCACAAGCTCCCAACCACCTCACCCATCTCCCCTTTTTCCGGTTATATCGCTCCAGTTACACTTCGATCCGTAAGATAGCATTCCACTCAGTCGAATCAGAATTCGTGGAAACGCAAGTACCAAGTTCTCGGACTACCACGTTAATTTTTTTTTTCCAGACAGACTCGGTAATACTTCACTTCAGACTTTACACAAGGAACACGTGCGTGTCCGATACTACTCGTTCGCTGAAAAATTGTCAAAAAAGAACATGGACTTTTGGAAAAGCTCTCGCGATAGGGTCGGTGACTCCTTGACGGGCTGATCGTTACGGTCGCGCTACGTGAATTGGCCGACACGAGTTATGACTAGTTAGTTGGACGAGCATCGAAGATAGCCGACGAGTCTGCTAATCCTACATTGGCAAGGCAATTAACTCCAAGCGCGGATAGAGATTCTGTTTAGATATTTCTGTCGGCAGTCTCTCTGCCTCAGCTCTACAATATTCCGTCACTTGCTCGCTCTAACGGCTCTGCCAACTATATCTCCTTCTTTTTTTACCGAGGGTATGCAGCCACACGTATATCCTTCGTGTCTTCACTGTCCTCACAAGGTACTCTCATCGTCCGCATCCAAGTGACCATGCAGCACAATGCAATCCGCTAGACTCTCGCTCGTGTGCTCTACAGTGGCCGTGTAATATCGCGGTTTACCTAGCGAGGCAACCGGCTTGCTGGTTCCGCTGGTAGCTGTCCTTGCGCCTCGGGGTTCACAATATCCTATAGGATCCCCTTTGAAACATCCCTGCGCGGTAATTGTTCTCTTAGCTTGGATCTCCGTAATCGAGGTTTTGTCCCCTAATACAATCCTGGAATAGAATCATTGCAAGGATGATACTCTTGCCGCATCCGAGAAACGGTAACTGACAACTGACTTTAATTGGGAGAAACGGACAGTTTCCATTGCTGACGGTAGTCGACGGTTGAATAACGGTATCTTCCTATAAGCCATTTTTCCTATGCTCGCTAAGGATACTTAAACTTCTTACACTTGGCTGACGTCATGCCTCGGTTTCCAAACTAGACGCCAGAGACTTTCCTTCAAACGGTTCCTTGCAAGTTCTCCTTGGGAGACCCACGATTCGCTGTTATATCCGATGTCAGCAGCGAGTACCAGCTACCGAGTTTGGGTTGGCGTTATCTGTAACGAAAGCTAATCTGGGGATGGGCGCGTAAGCGGGGAGACCAAGAAGTCGAGGAATATCTAGCTACACGGGGGACCAACTACATGATTTCCACCGATCCGCGCCAAAGCCTCCCTTGACTCCGTCTTAATCCCCATCTAGTTATATAGAATGTATAGCGTATAGCGTACAGTATAGGACAGTAGGGTGACTCGTCTTGTGGAATCTCGTCTGGGTGTAGTAAGTACATACTCGCCGCTCTCGACTCTGGGCGTTCTACGGAAATGAAGGTAAAACAGAGATTGAGGGTGTTGGGTTACGACCAAGGCTTACAATCCTTCCGAGCCAGATACCGGTAAAGCTCTTTTATTACTCACAGATGTCAAACACCCCCACACACAAAACGGTTGTCCTACTCCGCAATCCATTAATCTTATACCTGACAATCTCGAACTGAGGTCAGCCTACTCTGTTTCCGGAAATTACTGTATAGGCTTGTTCGCGAGTGTCCTCGGTCAGTCTTAATTTCATCGGAACCAACAATCTTAATAGGAAATAACAATTCTTCTTCTAGATTTCAGGTAGCGTCATTGATGACCACCGCAAAGTTACGGCCATGAGTTGACGAATTGAGAGCAGTTGAAATCCACTGACGCTCTCACGCGAACGGCGTTGTTTCTATTGCACTCGCCTTACATTGACCGATTGAATATTGAATGTACGAGGGAAACGCAACCCTGCCGTGACAGTTTACCTCACAATAGGAATATAATGCAATCGTAAGTTATTGCATGAGACTCATTATGCGGATGTATATACTGCGAAAGTAACTCGGAAGTTTCTTGATAAATGCGGCTCTTGGTGTTCTTCTCTAAATTGGCATCTCAATACTCGATTCTTTCTCGGTGACGTACCATCGTCTACAGATATATATCGGTTTCGGTCCTACGACTCTTGTGCCGAGCGATTGTCAAAGGAGAGCCCAATCAAGCTCGCTGCGCCAAGGATGAGAAAACAATGAGATCGTGGCCGTCTCGTATTCAATTGTCTCTTCCAATTCATGCTATAACCAGACCTATCATTATCATCGTCATTATTTCCCACTGCTCGAAACGAATACGGGAGCTCATGAGCCGCAATCGTATAAACAATAGGCTGAATTCATCTTGCTTCGCGTCAACGATTTCTCGAAAGCTAAGTATTCATCGCCGCAAGGGTCATCGCCTTAACATGTGAATCGTAAATAAAAATACATGTGCAGGAATAAAGCGCGCACAAAAAAAAATGTAAAGCTCCAGGAACCGTCGGTTCGTACACCGTTATTGCGGCAGTTCCTGCCGGGTACGTCGCATCGCTGTCGAACGCACAGTCCCGAATATTTTGCATTCCAATCGAAACGGTGTTCCGTGGTCTCGGGATGCCGATTGACGGTACCGTGAGCATACGTTGGATACGGTATTGTGTACAGCACACACACCCACTGTGCAACACAATAACATCCAGCGCACCACGACGTCACAAGAGTCCGTATCGCTGTGCATTGCTGCTCTGACTCGACAAATTCCTTCGTATCTACTGCAACAGTTTCAGCCGGTCCTGTCCGGGTCGCCGAAATCCAGCAACACGACGATTTCATAAACCCAGAGACTTTTCTGCTTGTTTACAATAAAAATATCATTGGACAGATATTTTGGAGATCGGACATTTTTCGACCATTTTCAGTGAGTAGTTGATTAATTAAATAATTAATTAATCAAATTACCATGCTGATATTCTCGCTTGTTATATCGTTTTTACCAAACGCTTGCGCGGCCCAATCTTGGCCCACTTAAAAAAATATAATAAAAAAAATTTGCTTGCGGGCATTGTTCGCCGCACATTAACTTTTTTGGTGCAATTTCACGCCGTTGCAGAACCGCACGGCCGCCTCGTTACAACGAGTCTCCACGCAAATAAACACGGTTGCTGCGAGCTGTTGTTCCGATACGCCGGGCACAGTGCACATTTTATGCGAGTTTCGAGGTTTTCCATCTCCGTAATCGAAGAGCTTTGCGCATTCCAGGGACCCGGCACATGCTCGAAGCAATCGATCCGTTTTTTGGTCGGATATTGTCATCGAAGCGGCTGGAAATGACACGCATAAATTGCGGGATATTGTAGAAACGGAAACGGAATTTTTGCCAAGGGGATGACGCTGTCAGTCACGACCAGTTCGTATTCGTAACTTCGGGGCGCAGGGCTTACTGTTGGAAATGTTATGAAATTTAGAACACGTCTAATATACACAGACAGATAAATTATACAATCTCGATATATGAAATTTGAATTTATATACATTGTATTTGAATTTTCATTATTCAATCTCAAATCCAATACATGTATGTGCATTAAAATGACCGGCGATGACATTAAGAATTAAGATATCCGTATATGAACATTTTTTTACTATTACAAATATTATAGCAATAAAATTTATTTTATCATACCGTTAACGAAATACTCTTACATAAGTATCAATGAATCTTCGCATACCGTATATGCATACAACTTCCTCTACTTATCACGAATGATTGAACAAAAATTTTCAGCAGTGTGTTTTAGATGCGCGGTAAGCCGTTATAACACTCGCAAGAGCTCGACCAAGCTCCACCGGCGATTTAACGATATCCAGTATGTAGAAAGTCAAAGGGTCGCACCAGTCAACCAGTGACCCAGTCAATGCGAAACTTTCGTAGTACACTTACGAATTGCTAAGGTACGTGCCGGGAGCAGTGACGGCTGGAGGGCATTAAAATCCCAAGCAAGTTAATTTGATCATGCCCAAAGGCGCACCATCAACGGCAGTGTGAGCCTGAAGGTGAGTGTGTGTACGTGTATAACGGTCCGGGAAATAAGGAGCGGGGTGAGTTACCGGTGACTCGAAGTCGAGGGCGCGCGAAGCGAAGCAGGGAATAATCCAGCTATATAACGACATTGGCCGGGCTATTGCCGTACACGATCCTATTGTACGGTTGTATGGCAATCGGTAGAGCTAGCACACGAGCAGGAACAGTGGAAGTGAAGGAGGGTAGTGCCAGTGGTCCGTACTGATTGGCCCCCCAGCTGGGACAGCAGTAAACATTCTCTCGCACCGGAGTCTCCGGGGTTCTGAGGGGTTCGTAAGTTCCTTTGCTCACTCCTCGCTCTCGAGCGGGCGATCTGTTCTTCCTTGTCGGCTCGCTTTGCCCGGCGCACCGGTGGGAGTTTAAGCCCGATTTAATGGGGTGGAAACGCACGGCTCGATCAAGTTGTATTCAATTATCCCTCCTCACTCCGCCACCACGGCCTTTCCACCGCAGAGACTTTTCTCGCGGACGTCTTTCTGCCGAGTGTCTCGACAGAAACAACCGAAATAAGTGAGCAACGAACTTGATCATCATTCCCTTAAAAAAATGTCTTCATCGTGTGCGTAGCTCTCAAGCACGCGTCGCCAATTAGCTGACGCTTCATGAGCATGCAGGAGAATTTAAGCAGGGCAAATAATAGCAAAGCCGTTGTCGGACATATACTGACGATTGCTTGTGTAATATAGTTTTATTTAGCCAGGATATTGGATATTGTAGCGAGGTCTTTGTGCCAGCCACATCGTGTGTTGGGGTTGGATTGATTCTGTTCATTCAGAGAAGGACCTAGCAAAAGTGACCAATTATCCATAAAAAATTACCATAACTCATAGTAGTCGGAAGTTACAGCGCCACCTATGGCAGAATGTCTCCGATCATTCAAGAATCTTTACCATAATATCTAAAAAAAAAACTTTTCATAAATCCCGTACTTTTTACTATAGGAAGAGCTGGTGATATCCTTCAAGCGGTACAGTCATTTTTACAGCACTCTTCTCTCGGTGGTATCGTTACAAAGTATATGTCCGGTGAAGTTTCATCTCCGTTATACAATACTCGATTCCCTTCTTCATTTTCGATATCCCGTGTTCAGCTTCAAATTAGCGCTATGCGAAACTTTGGAATTTACAGTAAAATTACGACCTCGGGAGGGGCGTCAAAGAAGTTGCTTTATTATCAGAGATTCGTCCACCCTGTTGGACAACGACCCTGTTGGAACCTGCAGTCGTATGTATACTCGGCTCGCCTATATCAGACACGGGAGCACGGAGTTTCGGGATCAGGTCACACCCCCCAAAACTCGGCAACAACTTTGCCGAGGACCCGTGCTTTCCAATACCCTGAACACGGCTAACTCTCTCTCTCTCTTCTCTCTCTTGCTATTGCGCGCGGGTTCTTGCCACTTCGCCTTCGCGACCTCTCAAAGGTAATTTTCCGTGAAGCGACCACTGATAGGCAGTCAGCTCGACCGTAAAGATGTCGCATCGTACTCCTTATCATGCCAATGATGACACGCACGCTCGATAGCCTCTCGCCTGTTAACGGATCTGTTGGGTAGCACAGCGAGAGAGTGTTGAGAAGAATGTCGACGGAAAATCCAATTTGTAGTTTCACAGAGAAATCGCATTTACAATCAATGGTATCAACGACGAAACTAATTACAGGAGTCGCGGGGTATGCGAACGAAAGTTTATATCAGCGCGTCGACTGGGCGAGGCCTCCGTCTAAGGGGTGCAAGGAGACAGGGAAGTACTGAACTGCTGTTCGTTCGACATCTATGAAGAAAAGCGCATAGACGTTCACCATTGCCTCGGTACCGAGAATTCCGGGGTAAAAGATTTTCCACTCTCGTGCACCTTTGTGTTCACTTTGCTTGGCAGCTCCGGCAGTCGGGATTGTGTATAAAATGAAAACGACGAAAACGATGTTTCCGGCGAATGATGAATTAAAACTTTCCGCTATCATGATTGTCAAATACCAAACGGCGACTGTAGAAAGTCGTCGCACACGGAGCATTCGCGAATCAACGAATTGCGCTTATCCTAGAGACGTTAAAAGTGATTGTTCCATCCTACTCATTGTTTATCAGCTGTACAGAATGCACTTTCGGCTAAAAAAATGTAATGCCCGAAGTTCCGCCGGTGCAATCGTCTTTCATGTCTTACGCGTAACTGTGATTTTCCAAAATACAGAACATAAAAATTGTGGACGTTGTTGGACATAAAAGTTTGTTAAATAGATATATGTTTTTCACCGCGTGGAAAGTATCCTAAGTATATCCAATAATTATTGTTAACTAAAACGGCATATACCCAGATAGGCAACAGACAAACAAGAACAATTCCTTGCCAAGTTTTGCTCAGTTTGTTTGCCAGCAATATTGTGGTAAAAGTTTCTCGTACGAGAAGGCGTCGCATTCATAGCAAAAATAAAAATCTGTGTATAATATAAAATATGATACACGAATCGAATAGCACTAACGATTCCGGAAGTTCAATTTTTGTAAGACATTGTGCTCCTAAGAATTTTCAGCACTGACTGGTAGCAAAAACATGGACAAATGCGGACGTGCATGCCGCAGTTTTTCGGTTACTCCACATCCAGAAAAATAATTTATTTTACGAGCGCTCCGATAGTATATTTTTATTTAGTGTAAATAAATGTTTATTTGGCTTAAATGCATAGTATTTGTTGTTGCGTAATTAAAATGCTCACTCAAACCAAATAAATATTTATATGCAGATGCCTGTCAAATAGATTATTTTCTGGACGTGTGCGTAGCCATGCTGCCTATTTGCTGGCGGGTTGTTGGCAAATAAATGCAATCTAGGTATACGTCGTCAACAATTTGAATGGTTACGACTATGTACCTACTAAACGTCAGAGCGATAGAATTTTGCATTGGAAGTGAGTAACAAGACTCGCGAGTACCATTGCTGTCCATAAAATTCCGGCGTTAATAATTCAACAGGACTACGCTACCGCTATAGACGGAAAAAAGGGTTTAATTCGATTCCTAGTGCCGGAGGGATGAGTGTCCTACGAACAATTGTTGTCTCAGCGCGCCTTTCGTCGTTGCAGCAGTGATGAGAGCAGCCGAGGGAAGAGAGGAAAATAAGCGAATAGAAAAGCATTTGCAACGGTACGCGCGGCGCCGCAGGTCTCAAATGCAAAGTAAGAGCCTTATTCGATAAGCCTTGCCCGACCGGGTGTCATCTGCGATTTAGCATTGATTTTCCACCAGGTAACTACTCAACGCCACTCCGAACTGTATAATTTGTACGAAGAGCCGAAGGCAATAGCAGCGCAAGACCCGGGTCTTTTCTTTCCATAGGGTAATTCGGAAAAGTTGGCAGAATTTGTTACACCTCTGTGAAAGAAATGGCAAAAAAAATCGTATCACCTTTTATAATATTTTTAATCGACGCGTATCGACCTTCAAAATAGTACACAATCAAAGAATAATTTCATACAATTGTAACACGAAGTTCCGTAAAAGCAAATTTCTTAAATGACTTACAAGCCCGTTTGTTTAGAATTTTTATATGCAGACCTAACCTTTTATCACCCGTGTCGAGAACAATTTTAGGTGATACTTTTGTGTGTATAACTAGAGCCAGATGATGCGATCGGAAAATTGAACCTCAAAAATGATAGGGGTTTGTGGACAATAAGTTCTTGCAAAATATACAAACTCTTGAAGCATATTCTTAACTTCCTTTGAATGTAAGTCTTTGATATTTATCTGGACTGACTGACAATGCAACAAAGATTACTGTAAAGCACACAATTCAGTTGTTCACGCGCGAGCAATTTCATTGCATTTAAAAAAATTGAATACGTACTCGTGGATTTATTCTAAAAAAAGGTTCATGCGAACATGCAACTATGCAGCCAGCGTATGTCCGGAGACTCGCGGAGTTGGGAGTGAAGTATCTTTCGCAGAACGTGGTTGCGTCTCGTCCCCGGAACAATGCTTTCAGCTTTACAACTTCTTAGCTCACCTCAGCACGCGCCAGTTTGAGGGCGCGGTCACGTTCGGCACGGTTGGCATTCCGGGCACGCCGAAGAAGCGAAACGATGCGCTGCTCCGGCAGCAACGAAAATCGTAGGAGTACGTCCACAAAGTCTGCCCTGAGGCTCCAAATGCTTCCTACTCACTTCCCGATGGGCTAAATGCCGGGAGTACCCGACGGGCGATAAATTCGTCCTTAAAAGGGGATAGGCTAATCGGGAGATCCCTGGAGACGGCTCTCTTCATGGAATTCCCGATGTCTCGAGGAGACAGTCAGCCTCAATATAGTTCTGAGACGATGGCAACGCCAGTTCCAAATGAAACCGCGCTATTGTACCCCTTCATACACAAGGTAAGTAGTGCACTACGCCGTTTCGAAGTGGGGAGATAATATACAGGAAGGAATACAGTACAGTTACTGCCGATGGTACGTGCAGACAGCGGTGCCGCTCGTGTGGGTTGGATCGTTAAGACCATAGGAAATCACCGAATTAACTGTTTGCCGGCTCGCGTGCCACCGTACCGGGCGCACGTTACCGAGGTAGTTGCTTGACAGTTCGCCAAAGCGTATAGAATTTCCGTATAGCTCGCATAGCCGCAGCTATGGATACGTCGGTCAGGGCAAAATAGCGTCGGTATATGCCTATCTCGGCGGGTTATGCCGTGGCAGAAGGGTTGCCCGGTTCGCGTGCCGGAGCTATTTTACTATGCACACAATTTCTTCGTGTGCGATACCATGCTCACCCTCACCATCGCCACAGGCTCACACAGTGACAAACACGCTCAACGATGGGCCACCCGTTCGCTTGTGTTTTCGTATCTGCGCTCAAGGTGCGGAATGTGTTGCCGTCGCAACCTTACGGAAAGTGCCTGACGTGTGGTAGGCGGTGGCATCTCTACTTTAGGGCGCAAAACAATTTATCCGCATACTTTATGAACAATACTATGGCCGAAGCTTCTCCGCTCGGCAGAAGTCGTCGCTTCGCCCGGGGTATAATATTGTTCGTTGTATACGTCGACCACACATTCGAACATTGTATTTCGCTCCCGGAATCATTGTAAATCATACGGCTTCAGCAATACAATACGGTACGACTAATAAACCACAGCGACCGTTATTCCAGCTGAACGATTAATCGGCTTTACTTTTTGACAGTGCAGTCACTGGCCTGGCGTCGAATCGTCGGCTGATTAGGTCGCTAGTGATTCCATTTTCAATGCTACGCGATCAGTCCCTCTCTGGGCTTCGACGATATAACAATCACTGATAAGTTTTGAGCCTTTGTAAACTGTATCGTATTATCAGTTCGATCGGACATGATGAAATTGCCACCAATGCCTTGGGGAGAATTCGCCGAGTGAAACACATTTTTTTCCACAGCCGCTTTCGCGCTTCGAAACACACGGTGCCAATGTGAAAGTAAATAGAAGCAGTGGAAGCACCGGAAACATATTCGGTACGGAGGCGACAAAATCGCGACGATAACGATTTTCTAGGCGTCGAAAAAGCGACAACCCTTCCGTTATTTATTGCCACGGTACGACGAGTGTCATTTGAAATTTCGATATAAATTAATTTAAGAGCGCAAGGGGGGTTCGCAAGGAGGCGATGCAGTGGGACGGGAGCGTAATGGTTCGGAAAATGAAGTTCTTGTAGGTTCCCATACCCGAGTTCCACCCGACGGAGAGTTTCTACCTCCGCCACTTCCTCTTCCTTCCGGGTAGCTCGAGCCAAATGTATAGACCCCTTCGCAGCAACACCCTGGCGTCGCTCTCGCGCCTCATTCACTCGCTCCCTCGCTCCGACCCTCACTCACTCACCGTCATTCTCCATCTTTCTCCCTTACTCGCCTCATCTTCATCCATTCTGCTCCCTCGCTTACCTTGTCGTTCGCTCATTCACTTCTTCCTTTACCCGGAGCGGGATGGACGGATGCTCCCGAGAGTTTCTTGTCTTTCTCGGTAACAGGTCGCAGAAAGGTGGCTCTCGGAAGGAAATTAGAAGAAGAAAGTGGAAGAACTCCTGTTGATGTAGGGTGAGATAACTGCTTTTGGATAATCAACGTATGGTTAGTTAACGTCGTAGAAGAAAAGTTAACGGAAGAGCATCTCCATATGAATTTTACATAATCCAGTCTAGCGACACAATATTCCCCGAAATATTGCACTGATTTATAACGAAATTGTCATTCGTTCAAATCGTCACAATGTGGATTATTCGCAAACGGTTACTTTCGAATAATCCAATCCAACGTTTTTTTCCACTGCTTCGGAAATTACAAACTCAACGGACGATCAAAATTCATTCCGGCTTAACGGGACTCTAATCTTCCGTTACTCGCGAGCTGTGCGAGCCTCAATTCTGTCTCCTTCAACTCACAGCCAGCTCCTTCGACTCAAAATCGCTTGGAGAAACATCTTTACCGCTAGAGTGAAGTTCCACCCCCCTCGCAGGTCTCGCGTCACCTTACTCTCCTTTAACCTCGTCTCTGTTTCTCAGTGGCAGCAAACCGCGGCACTCTCCCGAGTTCCCTATTATCTTAAGTAAACAGACTACCTGTGCAGCCTCGGCAATTCGAGATAGGGTCACATGTTATCAAAATCCTGCGCTATAGGCCAGCGAGGAGCTTTTCGTTAATTCGCCTAAGTCCCTGGATATAAGCGCCTTGACTTGCTCCATCCGCGATGGCCCGAGGGGGGATGGGGGGGGGGGGGGGGGGGGCGAAGAAAAGCTTTCACCCGTTAGCGAGAGGACTCCCTGCCATCGGGTTGGGATACAATTTCTGTCGGCTGAACTCTGACTGGTGCCTTGATTCCTCCATGGTCGAAATTTTCAAAGCACCGTAGTGCATCAGTTTATGCGGTACTGCGACGGACCGTGTGTTATCCGAGATAGCTGTATTGTTTTTTTTTCCTTCTGTTTCCTTTTGGCCTCCGTGCAGCGTACGGATTTCCACCACGGTCGTAGGGCACACTCGCGCACGTACCTTTCATATGCGTAAATTGTGAGAAGAAAAACCCCAACTGTATCCTCTACATTGGGCGTTCGCGTTGAGCCTCGGAGGAAAAGGCACGGTGCTGCACGATCGAAGTGAATTTTGCCATGAGAAAATTGAGTTTCTAATAGAGATGGCCCCACTCCAAGTCTCGGCATCTTCCCGAAGACGGGAATTTCAAGACAACGCGAGAAGCAAAGAGTGTCCCTGAGTTGCCCCGGCTGCCTCTCACCCGGGCTTCACGAGTTTTCCTCATACGCATACATGAACAGGTGAGATAGTGCCGTTGTTAGAAAAAAAAAAGCACATAACTCGCTTTATATCGGGTGCCGTACACTAAAATGCCACGTCGGTGCTTTTTCAGTCGACGTTATTAGCTGGAGCGAAGGCGACTTTCGAGCACTAATACGTACCAAGTAATTCCGATGCTACGCCACTGCGTAATTGCTGAAATGTTTTGATTCCACCGGAAGTGACCTACTTCTAGTAACGTCACTTCCGATCGAAAAATGAGATTGTAAAATCGTGGAGGACCATTTATATTTGCGGTAATTGTTATCGAATCTGACGGTTCGCTTCAACAGATCGCTCTTTTGATTTTTTTTCCCGCCTCACACTCCCTTCTTTCGAGCGTGCCATTCATCAATTTGGGTCTTAGTTCCCTTTAAGTTTCTTGTGGTTGTGCTACGCGGAGACGTAGGTAAGACGTTTTCTTTCTTCAACGGTCGTTTCCTGTCTTCCTTTTAGCGTGCAAAGGGGCATAGTGAAACTTTCCACGTCTTTCACTCACTCCCTTCCTCCCTCTCAGTCCCCCTCCCTTCTGCTATAGCACGCTCACCGCGGCCGGGTTATCGAAACATTTCGTGCGCTGCGGGTCCTTGTTCATTTCAGATTGATCGTTCCATCTTCTTAACTGGCAAGGACTCTCCCACATCCTGCTTGCTGCTCCTGCTGCTCGGAGCGCTGCGGCTGCTGCCGCCGGTTCCGCCACTTTGGCGGCGGCTGTTCTCACCCCGCTCTTTCCAAAGTTTACCTCTATTGACGACCAGGAACCACGGAAAGAGGCACAGGAGCGATCGAAATTTAGCGAGAGAAAACTCTCATAACGTGAGATTAAAGGCGCCGCACCTGACTCTTCGAGCTATGGCTTTTAAGGTGATGTGAAATACCGCCGTCGATAACAAAAATTGTAGTTTTATTATCAGCGGCGTCTTTCCTTAGACAATCGACGAACACAGGGGTAGACAAATTTTTTTTTCTCGAAGGTCTGCTGTCCGAAAACGGCATTCATCATAGTTCTGTTGTCAATTGGGTAGGACCATCAAAAAAAAAAAACTACCGGCTATCTAAGAAAAATTACCATAGGTTATAATAAGATGTAATTAGGGACTACCTGTGTCGGAAGGTACCGGATTTTCTAAGAATTTTCGCCATAACATCTACGAAAAGTTCTTATAATCCCGGTAGTTCCTGTCATAAATGCTGTCCCAGTTGCATACTACCAAGTGAAATTGTAGTCTCCGAAGTGATATAGGCATCCTTACTAAATCTTTCTCTCAGCGTACTCGGAGCATTATACAGTGAGTGTAGAAAGTATTCGTACACTAGCACTTTCCGGAACAAAGCTATTTCTATTACAAATGATGAATGATAATAACTAGGAGATCATTGGTCATGATAAACCATCTATTTGTTAAACGTATTTGCACAAAAAAAAACATTTATTTGTTTTGTTTTTATAACGATGAGAAACCGAAAATCAGCGGTTTTGGACGTATTAAAATTATTCGTACACTTGACTCTTCGCAGTCGAAATGTATTATCAAATTCGGAGAACTTACGTTTAAAAGTAAAAAAGCAGATCGCTGTTGTTCTCATTCAGACGCTTCGGCCGAGTGTTCATGTCAATAGTAGGCTAACAGTTTACATTGAATTATTAACGATAATGGGTCGAAAAGCCAGAGAAACTTCCGAAGAAGAAAGAAAAAATATTATAAACTTGCATAATCAATGCAAAACCCTTAATGCGAAAGTGCTACTGTACGAATACTTTCTACACTCATTGTATCACATCACCTAGAGCTAAGCATAAAAATTAAAATCTATTGGTTATATCATTGGTAGTAACAAATTTGTTACATGCCTCGCAACTTTTTACTGTATTCTTAACACGATTATTAAGAATATTATTAATTCAATTAAACTAATTAAAATCTTATCTTAACGATGAACATCATGCGAATAGATCAACAAATTTTGTATTCATTTCTCTTTCTCTGTCCTGCTCTGCCGTACCAACCCTTGCCTCCGGAAACTTTTTCTCTTTCCCATGTTACTGTCACAGCCCTCATATAAAATCTTTCACACTTCGTCTTAAAAGGCCATGACTTCACTCAAATATATTTTCTTCGACTAGAGCATACCCAGTCATTCGTCTGTGTCTCTCGTTCTTTCACCCGAGTTTCCTACGCACTAATTAACGTCGAGCATAAGATTTATCGCACCCAAAACTCGTATACATATTTTCGTTTTTGAATTGATCTGCATTTCAATGTCAACGACACTTTCTTGCCATTCATTAAATATTCTACGGGTACCATACATTCTTATTCTCCGAATCCAGCATGTCGTCTGTGTCATCCAAGAAGCATCGGACTCATCTCTCCGATTCCAACGTTGTTTTTTCTTCCGCATGTTTAGAATCTTTTTTTTTCCACTATGTATTGTAAGCCTTTTCTAACATAAGTAACCATAAGACTATACCAAATGTAAATACGTCATGATTTTCTGGACCAAATCAGCTGTCATCGAACAACAAAGCTGCTATATCACCGAAATCCCCTCAGAGCGAGGAAGTCTCTGCTGCAAAACCTTTAGCCCTGCGAGGCAAAGTCCGACGCGAATTAGAGTACAGCGAGCAAGTTGGCTCATCCTCACTTTGTCAGTAAATACTTTGTAATTATTCCTACATCGTGCAATATTAAACACTGACGAAGTTTTTATAGAAAAACGATTATCATAGTTCTGTAAGTTCATCCTTTGAAAATAAATCGACGGCAGTACAGCAAGGTCCTCATCCCTAGGACAAGGCCTAACGCTTCGACCTGAAAGAGAGACCATTCATTAATGGTTCTACCGAGCAAACTCCCAATTCGCCGGTTTGGACGTAACAAAGTGATCTGCAAGGATTGATTGATCTTCGAGACCCGCCAGGAATTTGCCATTGAATCCTCGGAATATCTAGGTGGAACAAATATATCACAGGTATATACGTTATCAACAGCGAGCTTAGCACGTACTGGGCTATGCTCCAAATTGTATCGCCTACTGTCTATAATACTGTAACATGCTTCGTACCAGGGGCCAGACGAAGAGCGTATCTCGAGAACCCGAGTGATTTGAGGAAGCAAGGACTCCCACATTTCTCAGATATAGAGGGAACTCCCTTGGCATCGTCGCCGGCGAGATTCCCGCTAACCGCCCGCGTTCTACGATCCAGCCCCGGAGCGTCGCATAAATTGTATCCGGTTACCCGATCGCCGCAAATATTTAGGGCCGAACAGTTTTGCCACGGAAGGTCGTGGGGAGTGGGGACAGCACGGAGGGTTGCAAAATTCGGGCGAGTGAACAGTTGAGATGACGAGGGAAGTCTGCGCGGGAATAGTGGGATCTAGGGATTTCTCTAGCGATTTGACGCAGGTTTTCCAATTTCTCACGAAGACCGAAGATACGGCGAGAAAGAAATGGGGAGAGAAACGATTTTATCCTAGTTATTTTTACGACAATTCAGGCCTATAACGAATGTGACTGGCAGGCGCAATGTATAGTTATGGTTTATTTTTTCATTGTTGCATTTCCATTTCTGAATTAGAGAGTGCAAATCCATTGTTGCCACCAAAAAAACCCGTAAAGATGTAAGTCGAGGAAAGTACCTGAATCGCATTGTTGGTCAATTTTGATCGCCTTTCTACGGTATGTCAATCGCACCACCGTACATAGCGATAGCGATCTCGCAATGATTTTCTATTTTATATGTAAATCGATAAGTCGCGAGTGACGGCACGAAGAAATGGGGCGAAGGGGGGAGTTAAGCTAACTCAAATCCTTTTCGAACAATCTGTTTCAGCAAACAGAGGAGACCTAACGAATCTCTAAAGTCCACATATCGTTGCACGCTCGAGTGAGCGCCGAGAAATCTCTCTGCTATCTCCTCTTCGTTCTCCAACTTCGAGCTAATACTGCTGGTAGTATCTACCCAGAACCATTCACGTTGCGCCTGTTAGACTCCGTATCCCGTTCCTCTTCATCTCTTCTATTCCACTCGGCGCAAAAGCCAAAGGCGAGCGGATACCAAACATTAAACAAATCCCCATGTTGATATATCGTCTAGGAATCACATTCGAATTTTCGCTTTATCGTTCTTATCAGTCAATTAATCTTTCGCTCATTTATCGTCTACGAATTAGTTTCACCAATTAATTTTATCTAGCTACCGACCCTTCAACAACCAAGCCATTTTAATGTTCTGATAAATATTTAGAATGACTCAAAACCATAATACATACAATTTTCAACGAGAGTGGCCCGAGTATACAAACTGCACTGATGTGTGCACTGATTTGTGCATGTTTTTTTTATATTTTACGGATTTGCGTGTAACTTTCACGTTTCAATTCGTTGTTCGTATAATTTTTACAGAAAATAAAAGTAAATAAACGCGATGTGAAAATTGAAACTTTCCATTGTTTTTAATTGTATATGTTAGTTAAGTGTGAAATAACTGTGAGCAATTTACCTTGCACCGTTTTTCGTAACATCAGAAAATGTCTACATTTCATGAAAGTAAAACTATCGACGGTTACATCACAATTTATTATTAAAAAATTGAATTTTGAAATTGAAATTGTCACATCGTATTCTCACGATGGGCCTATATTGACGAAGCTTCTTCTATGATAGGAAAAATCGGCACTTTTAACTCCCAACTACACACAAGAGCAAAAGACGTGAGTTATGTGTTTCTCTGCCGTATTTTGACTGCAATTTTCGTTGATTTAGCGATTGTCAGAATAGCTTAACGTATCTTGACATAATTTGCGACGGTAGTTCTGTGGTTGGAGAAGGGCATTCGTAGAAATAGATAAGGAAAATGAATGTAAAGTGACAGACATAATCAACTTCGAAATACCGACTGAAAAAGACAGCAGGCATTGCGTACTATGCCTTTGCGATTATTTCTCGTCTACTATAAAAATGCTGGAGCGTGTGGTATATTCTGAAGTGCATTGAATTCACCGAACCCGTAGTATAACTTCGCATATGTGTCGACCACGTCTGTGCTAGTTTATTATACATATATATAAGTTATTCGCAAGTGTTTTGAAAAACGATTACTACTTTCTATTTCGATATTTATAACCTTCATTTTTTTTCGCGTTTTGGTTGCATTATTCATTTTAATTAATCGCCGATTGCAAAAACAGTTTCATAAACAAGTTGAATTATACGGTTCACGGTTCCAACTCGATCGCCGTAGCATAGCAAAGTAATGTATTTCACCGATGTAGGTTTATAAACATTATATCTCTCGAATAGGATTTTTTAATCTTGCGTTTCATCGATAAGATTTTGTATGTGTCGTTCTTCGATACAATGTTCTATCTAATGTTGTTCTTCGTTCCACTTTTCAAATGTGGTGTCGGAAAGGACGAACAGATAGAAAAGTGTATCGGAATGAAGTTAAACTTAGAAAACTATAACAGGGAATTGTATAGATGATCAAATATAAAAATAGTGAAATCAAAAAAATAATTGAAGACTAAAAAACTCTCGACTGCAAATTAGTCGTTGAGCGTTTTTTTGAATATTCGTAAAAATAGTACAAAGAGTAACATCAAAAAGGATGACATAAGTTATATCTGTAAAAATAATTGATTCTGTCACTACAAAATAATATAAATAATTAATAATATGCAATAATTGTCAAATTAATTGTAATTATATGACATCGTTCATAATCATTGCTGCAGTCGGGTCGTGGCTTCCGAACACAGTTGTATGTTTTTACAAATAAATTTAGTAGCAGAATGTTATATGTATATTCTATAATCCTGGGGCTTGGTAGCCGCCTTCCAACTGTAAAAAAGATTATGAAAGATTTGATATCGTTCGAAACTTCGAATATTAAGTGCTCGTGTAGTAATCGAGTGCACAGTGTCTGGCAGCACCTCCCGGCCGCGTTTCGACAAACCTCACAAGCGCTGTTGGCGCACGCGTATCGACGCTTGGAGCGAACTGCACGGGTTACATGCTTTGCGCAACAGGTTTCGAGCTTCATCTCCGCGTAATGGCTGACATGAGTCACCACACGCACGAGGAAATCGCCGATCGTCACCGACTTTTCTCGTCTCGGTTTTGTTCGCGTAACGTTAATTTATCGCGCAGTATTGATTATTGTTCGCGGCAAACGATTTCTGATTCATGTTCTACTTAACCTGTTGCACGAACATGACAATTACCTCGTTTACCTGCAGAAGAGGTCAATAAATATTCCCGATAGACTTTACTGATCCGGATATTAAAACACATTTGTTGAAAATTCATTGTCGCCGACAAGAGGTACCTTTTCCCATTTTTCCATAAAAACGATTTTTTTTTCGAATGTCTTTTTCTTTTCGTTTGAGAAATCGGTTGAGAAATGACACTCGAAAAAAATAACAGTAGTTTTAATTCAATATCTCGAATTTTTTCACTATAATTAAATCATAATAAAAAATTACCGACAGCGGAATGTAATATGTAAAAGGCAAATTTAGTTGCGTATTCATATGAATACTCTGTTTTTCTATTCGTTATAATCCTTGTTGTTAGTAAATTAGCGATCGGGTCGCATATTTTCTCGTGAGTCTCTCGAATCGACACGCTCAGAAAAGATTATCAGAACTGCCACAGGAACTGTTCGAAAAGCTACTTAAGACACGAATCCCACGACATTTCAAATACTAATCCGAATGTTTTGACCTTTTCTGACGCGCCAATGATACCCTTTAATGCTTGCCAGGGTCCGGAAATGTTGACGTGACTTTTTGATAGGTTACTGCTTGTGAAACAATAGACACTCAAAATCAGAGATCGAACGTTCATCTATAGGCATCCAGGAGCCCATGGATGACCTATGAAGTCTATTACACGTAATAACTATTTTATAACAGTACTAATTATTTTGTAAACCATTTTATTGACTATTTTCACAAATATAAAGAAAAAAGAATCACGAAAAAAGAATAACGACGCACTATACTCTGCCTGATATTTGATTTCGGAATTCGTGTCAAACGTGAAAAACACTGATGAAAAAAAAAATTCAACATTTTCAAGATCCCATATAATTTAAATCATTGAATACATTTTTTCTAAATCCGATATGAAATATTGTACAGTGTTGTTTGATTCTGTGTGAAATTTAAGCTTGTTACACCCAGGGTTTTTCGAACTTGAATAACTGTATTATTTTTTCCTCAAAATTCTCCCATAAAATCTGACCGCGTGAGAAAATTTTGACCAAATGCACTGCGTAGTACGACTTGATCACTCTAATAGTGTACTGGTCCGCTGCTCATCTCGATCCGTTTCCGAGTTATAATCGTTCTACACGATGCAAACTGTCGCACGCGCGCGCACACATACACACACACACAGACACACACACACTCGCAGCAGCGGCCAATCGCATTTCCCGACGCTTCAGATTATTTTAATTACTCTCATACTGAGATTTCGACAATTTTCCGTGCAAACAGTTACCTCTATGAATAAGCATAAGAGTTAAACGTCACGACAATAAAAAAAACCACGATGCGCAAAACTTAACGCCCATTCCACTTTTTTCTCCCATTCCTATTACCATATTCATGCGATTGGCAAGTAGCCTTATGTTCCCTATATCTACATTACTGTCGGTACTATCTCGAGTTCATATGCAAAGTAGCGATACCATCGAACGTAACCTCGTAAGGTATGTGTCATTACGCGATAATTGCTGACTTATCTATCACAACAACCATAATATAGCGTCGCAGTGGTGCAACATTTATGTCTCCCCCGACAAGCTCACTGTAATGTTTGTTCAATTGAACGTTCAGCTTCCTAAGCGAGTAGTATAGCGTTTGTGCTCCGATTGTTATTGTGAGAAACATTTCGTCAAGTCACTTATCAGCATACTGTAGTGAAATACTGTAAGATATATCGAAGCCTCGCAAGAATCAGCATTCGAGGTAATGAGAAACGTTTTGTACCGCTATATAAATGTGCAATTTTATTTTTTAACTAAGCAATTTTTTAACTTTGTACTATAGAAAAATGGGTGATTCGAAGAAGGAGAATGTCATCACTGGACCGCCCGATCTGAATATACCGGATGTTTCTTATGGACAATACACACTCGATCAATTACGGAAACTTCCACTGCGCATTCTTCAGGTTTAGTAAAGATCACTCGGTGATTATTTTACATCTAGTCAAAGTTTCCCTAGTTGCTGTTTCAATCTATTGATAGTATAACGATGGCGATGCCATCGCTCAGGATAATGAAACTTACCTTCAATGATACAAGGTGCACTGCTGTAAAATTCGGGCCCGTAATTTCATCTTACAAATTTTCCAATTACGAGCGAATAGTCATTTTTTGACAACGCTGTTGAACCAATTGTTCTGGGTCCATGTCAACTTGAATGTCGCCCATCGCAATATTATTGCCTGGCATTGCATCAGTAACATGCCGATAATTATAGATTAAACAAAATTAATTGCGTGAATTATTACTAAATAATTATGCAAGACATCTTGTCCAAATAGATCAAACCCAGCCCCTTATTGCCAACCCCTTTTGATCTATTCACGCAATTTGCAAGTTGTCAAATGAAATGGCGTGGAGATCAAATAGGCCTGCCGTCTGTAGTGGGGTCTACGAGTTTTGGAGAGATTTAAAACAGTGGAGTAGCCAGCAGCTGGCGTTACTACCTATTGATCTAAAGGACAAGAAGGCGAAGCCCAATCAATAATTTCACAACGAATAATATCGGTTGGCACGATGCATCAAATAATTTTCGGTATATTTATCATATGTTTGATACTCGATATATTACTCCATTAATTATGAGTCGTCGGATACACGGCTACCATACGCACGGCGGAGCAAAACTTCCGTATCGCAGATCAGAGTCCTACCGGCACTGTGAAATTGTTCTTCGTCATCGATGAGTTCAAATAGTATTTCACAAGTTCATATGTGCCAAACAGCCAAAACTGCAGAATCATTAAGCTATCGGTTTCGCATATATTATGCCACTTTCTAATTACATTTGTCTGCAAAATTAATGTAAACATCTGCGACTACAATTCTACAAACAAATCTATGCACAAATTTCAAAACAATTGTCCGCATGACTTTCACCAATTTGTTAAAAAATACACAATTAAAGCAGGGAATCCAGGAGTTTCGCTCGAAGCTCATACGACGAGTTTACGGGTTCTGTATACACATTGAATATCCATCGAATAATTTCTCGCTTGCGACGCAAGATGGATTATTCGAGGATGCGACATGGAGGAAGCAGTCGAACCACTTGCATCCCCTGTGGTATAACTTCACAAGTAGTTAACGACCTCGTAACTTCGTTATCGCAGATGGACGTGCAAACAGGACAGCACCTCACGAACAGAGACATACTTGAGAGGAGCGTCAAACTAGCTGTAGCTCTCGAGGATCGGGGTGTCAAGATCGGTGACACAATAGCAATTTCCGCCGAGAATCACCTCAACTGGTTCATCGTTGCATGCGCCGTTCTCTACAGGGGCGCGGTAATTGCACCGATGAATCCGGCTTACTCGAAAGGTGAGCAATGTGTTTGTCGTTGTTTTTCTATTTTTTTCTATAATAATGAATCTACATTGGACACCAATCGTTTTTTTTTAATTCGTTCATTTTTACAGGGGAGATTATGCATTGTTTTAAAATAACAAAACCGAGGATTGTCTTTGTGTCGCATCAGTCACAGAACTTGGTAAGCGAAGTGGTTCGCAACCTTCCGTGGCAGATGGAAATTCTGCAGTTGGACGATGTAGCCTTATCGGAGAACGTCACGAGTCTCAAGAGCATTTTAAACGAATCTCGGATCTGGCCAGATCCGTACAAATACAACGCGGTTAAAATCGAACGTCCGCACAAACAAGAAGCGGCTGTTCTGTACTCGAGTGGCACCACGGGAATGCCGAAAGGTGTGATGCTCTCGCATCACAACCTTCTGTGTCAGGGGTTTGCTGTGCGGTTTGTACATTATCCTTGTCTATCAAATGATCAAAAGCCGCTGGAGTAAAAAATTATTCATACAAACTTCATTTTCACAGCTCTCCTGATTTGATCAATCTTCAAAATACCGATGTGTTTTTGATGATAGTACCATTTTTCCATGGGTACGGTTTCGCGCTGATGATGACATTATTTCAAATCGGCGCAACAGCCATTACAATGTCAAGCTTCGACCCTGAGCTCTATCTCGGGACTATAGAAAAATACAGGGTTACGATTTTACCAGTTGCACCGCCAATAATGAATTTATTCGCGAAGCATCCGCTGATACCTCGCTATGACTATAGCAGCCTGCGGCAAATCATTTGCGGAGCAGCACCCCTCTCGCCGGAGGTCAGATTTTTTTTCAAATCAACAAAAAAGTCTATAG
Organism: Listrodromus nycthemerus; assembly: GCA_963978505.1. Lineage (NCBI taxonomy): Eukaryota > Metazoa > Arthropoda > Insecta > Hymenoptera > Ichneumonidae > Listrodromus > Listrodromus nycthemerus. Next base: position 7,058,253 of record OZ021685.1, read on the forward strand.
GTTTAATTGAATACTTCAATATCGGCATACTTTCCACTTATTCGTTGATAATTGGAGCCAATCCTGTGCAAAGCGATCCCGCATCGCGGTCACGCGATCACGCGATCACTTGACTATCGCGTGAATGAGTAAAAACATTTGAAGAGAATACATTACCAAATGGAGAACTTTAAAAGCGTGTGTTCGGATTTTAGAATAAAAATAATAAAATGTTTTCTTCCTATTCTTAACGGATGATGCGATAATTACATTAATAATAAAAACTACTGTGCACCTGCAAGTATCAGGAAATAAGTGGAAAAAAGACTGATGCTGAAACATTTGATAGAACTTATGATTTTCTTCACGTCGTAAAAATCTTCGTTAGTCAGCAAGATTGCCTCGAGGCCCGTTGAGAGCATTTTACCTACCACGGTCGGTAATAAAAATTGTAACTTTGGACCTCCGACTTTCGGTATCCTTGAAACAAGTAGCATTATAGTTTTTATTGTCGATCGCAGGATTTTGTTCGAGCTTAAAGTGAGCGTTATTGTTTCGTGAACGATAGATTCGTAGAGCCGTAGTGAAACGACTGGGATTTCCGACGGTTCGCAATGCATACGGAATGACCGAGCTCTCGGTCGTCATAACTATAACCCGCCGAAACACGGAAAAAACCGACAGCGTGGGTCATCTCCTTCCCGGTGCAGGCTGCAAAGTGATCGATCCGGAAACCGGCAAGTCTCTGGGACCACGAGACATCGGTGAGTTGTGCTTCAATGGAAGCCACATCATGCTCGGCTACAAGAATGACCCAAAAGCAACGGAAGAGACCGTCGACAAGGACGGTTGGCTGCACACCGGGGACCTTGGTTACTATGACGAAGACGGTGAAATCTTCGTCGTCGATAGGCTGAAAGAGTTGATTAAGTACAAAGGTTTTCAGGTATCTCCCAGTGAGATCGAGAGTCTACTCCTTTCGCATCCGGCAGTCCTTGACGCTGCAGTGGTTGGAAAACCTGACGATGATGCTGGTGAATTACCTGTAGCTTTCGTTATCAAGTGTCCCTCCTCTGAAATCACCGGCGTGGAAATCACCAATTATGTCAACGGTAATGGAACGACAACGTAGACGTATACATTTTTTAAACTTATTTTAAACGGGATTTTACTAAGTTTTTGTTATTATACCTGACAGAACAAGTTTCACCACAGAGCAAGCTCCGAGGTGGCGTAATTTTCGTTGACACTATTCCAAAAAACTCTAGTGGAAAGATATTACGAAAAGAGTTGCGAACACTCGTTTCCAAACTGTAAAAGCTTAAGTGATGTGAGAATCCTAAATTCTGAATACTTACTAATCAAAATTTCATCGTTGAGACTTACCGCATTGCTGAAAATTTTTCGAATCCGAAAACGTGAGAGCTATGAATGACATTTTTCGTGAATAAATTCAATGCTCCAGACCCGATGTGTTACAACGTTTCTTTATTCAGGAAAATTAAATATTCCTAGGTCCCTTCATCTTTTATCTCACACGGTCTACCACATGGTTACGCGTCTATTTCTAGTGGTCGGTCGAGTGGAAGTCTTCTTCCTAAGAATACATGCCAGAAATCATGTCACATGTTTCTTACATTATGCTCTGTCTGATCCATTTCAGCGGTCTCAGGAATCGTTGCGACGCCGCTGCATATAACCGCGGTTATGTAAAAACAGAAGTTATTATGCTCTCATCGTGCGGGCTGATTCTCGAACCACCCTTGGTTCTTATTCTTTCGTAATCCTTGTGTGGTTGACAATCTTATACTCTGGAGAAATTCACCATGTGCCCGAGTCTCGATCAATAATTTCTGAGCAACGGCGGGTCATCGAAGAGAGTAATCCCCGGACCATGTTCCCAACGTCTCTTGATCGAAGTTATGCATAACATCCAGGGAGAGTTCACATGATAGGCAGTACCCATATATTCGATTTCATGTATGTATGGAAGGATTCAGGTAGTCGAGGTGGAAAGTATGGGTTGACTATTTTCCGCAGTCCGTTGGATCAGAAATTTTCACGAACTTTGTCAACCATTTTTTAACAGCAAAATGTCTCTGATCGATGTACCACATTCCGGAGTGGCCTTAGGAATTCCTGGTCGTACTTCTGCGGTGTATACTTCCCGGTCAAAAACTTTAATCTTTTCTTGAAAGACTTCACACTTTAAGGAGTTTATAATAAAGTTGTGGCTCCTTCTGGCGCTTTGCAGAAAATCCCGAACGACAGTTTAGTTCAGGCAGTGTTTTGCAGTGCGCTGCTAGGACTTTTCTAGGTACACTCCCGTCGTTCCCTAAACTACAAAATCAGCTATTCGCGCCTCTAACAAATCTAGTGTAAGCTGATTCAATCTGTCTATCCTTACGAACTAATAAGCTTGCAGCTTTTGAGCGTAACTACTCGAATACTCTGTCGCGTCCTGAAGCTATTCTCCGAACCTTTCTTCGTCCGGAAATCGTCGGATGATCGCAATCGCCAACGCTTCCCACTTCAAAATTGTGCCCTCCAGTCCATCATACCATAGCTTTGTGTTTCCCCATAACTTGCACACTGATACTTACAGTTCGGTTTTTTATTATCCCAGTTATACATAATTTTGCTAGTATTAATGTTATTTAACCACCCTGGTATAGCGAAGTTTCTTGCAGCTGGATAAAATTCGGGCAAGAATTTTTCGTTTATGCAATTATATGATCCCTTCGAGCCCGTTTAAACGATATCTGCGAGCGTGTTCGCCGACCTTGTGATTTCCGATTTGCGAGCGTTGCTTTCGCGGCTGTTGCAATTCGATGGCTCCAGGTGTTGCCGGCTTCGTTGAGGGTCACAACTTTTCGTCCACTACCAAGTACATTTTTCTGAACGCTCGTAATTGCCATGGTGAACGCTTTTATTGCGACTTCGTGAATACATTTTTTTATGTCGACGTGAACGTTTTTTGTTGACTTGGCAGCAACGCTGGCGCAGATGATGGTCGTCATTGTCCCGGTGACGATGGGAACACATATTTTTCCCACATATATTTCCGACCGGAGAATTGTATTGTTTCGAGATGTTTATTTTTAGGACTTCACATGAAATTTTGTGAACACACACTGCACCGTCTCGACAATGAAGATTGAGAATATATCCCACGTCTGATCTGGAACGAATAAGACTAAGGCCGATTTGGCCCGATGTGGTGAAACGTGTCTCCAGTCAAAAAAACTGGATATTTGGAGGTCTCTTCCTCTTGTATCTCGCACGTTCTACTGCTTAGTTACGTGTCAACCAATAATGGACGCACGAAATGAAATCCCTTTTTCCATACTTCCATCCCGACGCTGCCGTTTGCTCCGCTTCAGAAGTCCGAAGCCTTCGCCGCGCCGCTGCCACAGGCTCTTGCGGTGGGTAATTTGAACAGAAGTCTTGCTTCCCTTCTCATTGACAACGTCAATTGTACTTTGTAGCACTGACTGGAGTACGAAGGTAGAACTCTGACCACAGCTACCGTCATCTGCACGTTATCTGGCAAGCGTCAGACTACCGGTGACCGGTAGATCGGCACTGCTCTGGGATTGCCAGGAGCCGCGGCCCCGGAAACGCGCCTCGGATCAACCGAATTACATCGGTGAAACCCACGCAGCGCACCGTTTCGCTATCGGAGAAATTTAAATTCAATGCCGTCAAGCGCGGATATAGTTGAGCCGTTGGTCAGCCGGCAGGGTACGTTCCGTGCAACCCGCCACCGCGTTTTCAGTTCAACCATTCCCACACTCTCGCAAATACAATTACGGGGATCGCTGCTGACAAATCTAATTGACGAACGTGAAATTATTTAACGAATGAAGAACCACCGTTTTCGGACAGCAGTTTTTAACTGTTTTAACTCGACGCTTCGACCGATCTCACAGAGAGATGTACTGCGGATCCTGGTACTGCGTTCGATCTTTTTTTTTCTCGTGTTCGTTCGCGTACGTCTATTTCTGACGTCGGCAGTACAAACTCAATTAGTTTCCATGACGAAAAACCGGGAAGGAGAGAGAATCGGGCAAAACGGACCCGTTGCGAAATACAATAAAACTCTTTCGCTCTTCACTGGCCCATGTCGAGCCCACTAAAATGCGTTTTTGCTCATCGACCATGATTCCAAAATAATCAAAAACGGTCCTTTCATAGAGAACTCGCTAAATCCGAAATTAATAAACGATACTCATCGTCCATTTTGCCTTTCCCATACGCGTATCCCGTACTATCGATCGGAAATTGGCATGCCTTTTGTCTGATCGATTTGAATTGGGAATGCCAGTAGAAATGTTGGGTCATCGAATAAAATTGGTGATTGCCTCCGATGCGAAAAGAGTAATATCAATAAATGATTGTAAAAGTAGCGCTGAATCGATAGAGACTCATAACTAAAGTGCGGATGACCGATTGGGGACACGAACGCCCAACCGGATCGATGAACGGAAGCGATCGCTTCGTCCGGCCGCTAAATTTCAATAAGCGCTTTCAATAAATTTGTTAGTGAATCTCGCATATGAAACTGCTCGGAAGTTGCGTTCTTTATTTTCTTCTGTATATTTCGTCCGAATCGGAGATTCAGCACTGATCTCCCGTACCATTTAAAATAGCTTTTTATATCGTTTTGATGAAAGCCCGGTGAAAATATTTATACGAAATTGTATCTGATGAAACTCCAAAAGGACTGATCAATTAGTTTCTCGGACGTTATGGTCTCTTTTTTCGAAAGTTGAGCTCTTATTTTTTATTCTTTGCGAGTGCACCATTTGCTTCTGTGAGGAATTCGTACGACGCGCAACATTATTAAACTATACATATCATTGAAATGGACAAGTCCTGTGCGGTACGATCGTGTCTTTGCGAATGGCGAATTGAACTACGAAGCTCTGCAGATAAATCGCAAGAGTACCGGAGCACTCTAACCAGAGTCTAAAATTTGTGCCGGACAATTAGTTTTCTATAGACGTGGATATTACCCGGCGGCTATCAGCTGCCAATTAGATCGATCGTGCCTGTAACGAACATTGTGTATGTTACGGCTATGGCGGTATCGATAACGATAGAGGATGCAGCCGCCACTGCTGCTACCGAGTCCCGAACGCGTCGGGCATACACTGGGAAATTCGTTTACCGATATGCGCGCGCGTAGTCGTGACACCACACATGAGCAGAACGATTCTGAATCTGAGTAAAACAAAGGTCAACATCGGTAAGCAAAAATTCGTGTTTATTTATTATTGAAATATTGCCATATTCTCTCTGGTAGTTCCCCATCAGCCCATTCTCTCCGTCATGCTCCACTCATTAGACCCACGCGATATGTAATTGCCTACCTTCCCACTGAATACAGACGCCTCTCCCTATATTAACAGAGTCGAAACTCTCACTATGGTGGTCGGTAACGCAATAACGGATACGGGCTCATGCAGAACCTCTCCTCACTCCCACGTGTACAACCAATCGGCGTTATATCGCACCCTCCCCTCGTCCGATGCGGGACAGATCTATAACATTTCTGTACAAGCACGTTGTGCCTTTGCTAAATCAAATTCTATCAAATCCCGTATAATACGGATAATAGTTGTGTCCCGTTACGTCGGTCTTTCTCTTATCTCACCGATTTTCTCGATATCGCGGTACACATAGATTCCCGTAATCTCTAAATTAGATTGAGTGACATGATGAAAGACGTTGCTGCGTCATCTGTAATTAGTGGTACGGGAATTTTGCCAGATAGAGATTATTCCTGCACGGTAAAGTGTATGCGCGAGTGTGTGCGCGTGTACTTGCGCTGGTCGTTTGATTGACATTATTCGTGACGCGTCTGTGCGTTCTCCGGCTTGTTTCCGACGAGCTTGGATGCGGCGAATTTCCAAGCGAATGATGTCCCGGCCGCCCACGGTTACGGATACCGGTGGTGGTAGTGATTGCGGGAACAGAACGCAGTCGGCCGGGCAAGCTAGCGGATGAAGGCAGCCAGCCAGTGCAGCAGACACAGAGCTTTAGGCATAAGCACAGACATTCGGACACTCGGAATGGTTCGATCAGTCGATATCTCATGGGAGAGGGCCCCCGGTTCGTTTGACCGTCGGCTGCTTATTGTAATGAACACTCCGGCCTGCACATATCCAAACTGGCTGGATGGCGGGGAGGATGCGCGTTGCCGTGCACCCGACAACTGATGATGCATAGTTGCTGTTGACATGCCGGAACGTCAGCTTCGCATGACCTCTCGAGAGTCGAGCCCATTATTCGCAAACACCCAGCTTTGGGACAATAACCGCCTCGGCCCTCGCGTGCCGAGCGTTATCCCTTTCGCTAATCCGTCCAGCTCCATCCCAACACTTTAGATGCGTGTTATAATAATTGCAGACAGATTTTCCTGGGGATTGAGGACCAATCCCATTTTCCGGGACCCCCCGTATAGAAGGGGCGCGAGTTTCATGCGGCATGGTCAGTCAACTGGCTCGTGTTATCAAACTCTCATAATTACAATTTCCTATGCGATCGTGCCGCTTTTACACTTTTTTCACTCGTGTTACCGTTTTCATTGGAGTTTTTATCCGTGGTGATTTTGTATAATTACGATAATCTATACGCCACGAATCCGCGCTTATAAGCTCGGTCTGAGTAAATGGACCGACGTCAATACCGAGGATAGTATATACAAAACGAATTCATTACCCGCTGCGTCACCGAGTGAAATAACATGAAATTTGTCAATCAGTACGTTTCATTCGGTCGAACAAATATACAACACGTGGAGTTTGCCGATTTTTGGCAAACTGTAAAATTCCACAAAAATCCTTCCTGCAACCTCGCTCGATTGCGTGAATTGTAAAATATACCGGGTCACCCTGAAAACTTAAACAAACTCGATGAACTCCCGTCAACGAAAATCCTAATATGTATCGAATATCGTTCAACCGTCGATACCAAAGAAACAAATCGCAGTTTCAAATTCCCCGAACTGGCTGGCACATAAAAGCTCGGTTACGCTCTCGAAATCGAGAGCGATAGATAACCCGCTGCCGATAGTGACAATGTTGGCATCCAAACTTGGTCCAATCATCGAGCAAACCTTGCATGATAAGTACATGCCAATGTTGGCAGTAAACATTGGCCCCAAAATCGTTAGCGGATGATGATATGCACCCGATAGGGCGCTTGCATGGCCCGAAAATTCAACTTCGATAAACCAACGAATGGCGAACAAATATTCGTCCGGAAATCGGCAAATAGTCAGCAAATCGATGACTGGAAAACCAATGCTCGGCTTACCTTTCGCCAAAATTCGGTCAACCAATAGTTGGTACGTTAAAACGAGGCCAAAGTTTGGTCTAAGATCGGCAGAACTACGATCGGTCAGTCGAGACTCGGTCAAAAATAACGCTCAAATTGGGACACCAAACGTTGGCGTATTAGTACTTGACCGAAGAGTGACCGGAAATTGTCAACCCGATGATCGGAGACGCAATGTTCCGCCGAACATTTGGGATTTGACAACCACCGGGCCAAGACTGGCCCGACCAACAGCCGCGTCCGTTCCTTCTCAGATCCGTCTAATTAGCGAAAAGTGTTATATTTAATTGATCGAACCTGCGTCATGCGAGACGGACAAAATAAATTGGGTAACGAAATTAGTAATGGATTCGCTGTTTATGCTATCCGGCTGATGAATTCACTTCAACTTATGGGTACGCGCAGCATCGACGACCGCTCCATTCCCGCACAAAACCGAACCATAGAAAACAGTATTGGGATAAATATACCGAGGTTAAATTTCGATAAGCCAGTCATACCGCTATCTCATTGAACGAGCACAAATTGCAATCGGTATCATAATCCCCTATTCAACGATTTCGAAACGTTAATGACCCTTCTGTGCGCGGGCTACGTAGAATTTTATCGGACTCTGCGCGAGCGTATCCCCGATATATGTGTTCTATATAATACGCTTACAGAGTGCTTTTCCGTATATATAATATTGAATTACGATACATCAGAGCAAATGATCTACCTGACGATTTTCAGAGAATAAAAAAAGATACACTCGCAATTCACAATGGATTAACTATCTTTTCCGGTTATATACTTGTGGGTTATTTTGCCATGAATTGAAAAACATCTTTTATGAGTTTTTGACGATAACGAGGGATGAAAGACAATTTAGAGAAGGAAAAATAAATGACTAGGAGAAATAGAATCATCCAGGCTACTAGGAGGCTCCTGGTCAACTTGGCGATTCTGAGGCTTTTAGTCATTATCTGTGAGTACATGCGAATACCAACTATTACTCGGCTATCTCGGTCACGAGAGCGACCTGATAAGATTGTATGATGATTTGTCACCATAGAGATAATCCTCTAGCGTGATATCGTTGCAAGTCAACATACCGACAGTATTTTTATCTTCATCGCTGATGCGACGTGTGTCCGTGCAGCGAGTGTGTGCACCAAAAAGTATAATTCATTCTTTCATATTCCGGGGAAAACATATCTTTCTTCATATAACATACTCAAGTAGTCAATCAAACATTTCCAACACGTTTTTAAATCCTAGCTTTATCGTGCTACTACTACTGTGTACAGTTAACCCTTTGAATAATATTCCTTTCCGTTCAGACGATTTCATTGCAGACCTTACAATTGTAGGACTCTAAAGGGTTGAAGAACCAATTAGAAGTGTGTTTCAAGGGATTAAAAGAAAAATCGATGTAAAATCAATAATGGTGGTGGACCAATAATTGATGATAATTTTTTTGTCGCGCAGAATCCTCATAGACATTTCCTTTCTTTAAAAGGGTGTAGAATATCCCGTTTGTATTAACATCACCAACGCAAACTCGCGACCTGAGTTCCACAAGGCAAACGTATAGTTCGGCTGTAGGTGAACCAACGTGAATTCAAATACAGTATCCGAGCAATGGGAAGCTCGATTTCCACAGTTCGCGGAATGACACAGGAGATGCTGGAAGACTACAGTCAGCTAACTTACTTGAACAAAGCCGAGATTGTGTAGTGAGTACAAGCCAGCGGGCAGGGGACCTCCGTGGAAACCCGAACGGATATTAAACGTTAAAGTTGCCCGGTAATATAAAACCCCTTTGATTACTTTGCGTAAACACTAATACCGAATAGCTTTCTTTACGTTTCGTGAAGCCTTTTCCGGCAGTTTAAAATCCTCGGAGCGAGCGAATTGGAGGAAAATGTTCATCACAGATTTCCGGTTGAACGAATCGTCGACATTCTGCCCCAGATTCGGGTGAGTCATTTTTTAAAATCGTCACAATTTAAATGTAGAGCAGTGCGATTTATGATTATGTTTCCTATAATCATAAATGTGTTTATTATTTATAAATGTAAAAAAGGACAGAAAAATGGGACAGAGCTTTTAAATAATTTTTTGAATGCCCCATTTTGTTCCGACGGTACGTCCACATTTTCATACCTGTTTTGCCCCATTCACTATCATCGTCAATATCCAAATGTTTTCGGAAAATTTCAATTCGTTCTATTACCCAGTTTAGTGCCGCTGCCCACTATATGTAGGAGAGGTGACATATATTGTCCCGCGGTGAAAATTATAAGAATTAAATGATGTGAATCGTAATATATGATTCGTAAAAGCGGATAATTCGATTGGGCGGACCAGTGACGACAGCACGAACTGGTTGATAGAACAAGTAAGCGTGTAAATGGTGTATCCAAAATGCAGTATATCAATTTCAATAATTCGTCAAATTTTCCCTGTCTGTAGGATACACGAGGGATATCATAATTTTTTGCCCCACACTTGTACACGATGTCCAACATATATTAAATCCTTGAATAACCAAGTTCTAAATGTGAATATTTATGAAAAGCCGTGATAATAATATACGGAATCTCGGGTATTAAATCATCGTTTCCAAAAATTATTTCAATCAGAATTCCAACATTGCAAAATATACATAGGGAGGTTGGTGGGCTCCTGGTGGGCTCCTGCGCTTTATGCCCTCGCTACCGATTGTGAAATTTGGAAATCGAAATTTTAGATTTCGAAGATTATGACGAGAGTGGTATAATATAGGTATAGTTGTATAGTCTAAGTTGTATCGTAAGAAGTTAGATGGCTCTGGCAAGGAAGCCTTCAGGTGAAACCTCTGCATTTATGAACAATCGCGACGAATGCGTACACAAAAAATCATGCAATATAATCTGAAAAAGTGTGCATACGTTTGTTTTTTTCCCGCGGCCAGCTGAAACCCTCTTTCCGTACAACTTGTACAGTTCTCGTTGTGATGGATATAAAAGCACAGTCAATTCACAAACTCTGATGAGATAAATATTGTGCCTAATATTTTCAGCAAAATCCGTTTCGGGAATCTATACTACGAGTATTTTCATCGAAGCAAGACAACTGCATGAGTTTCGAAGACACGCTGGATCTTTGCTCGGCGCTATCCGATAATTGCCCTGTGAACATTCGGGCTGCTTGGGCATTTCGAATTTTCGGTAAGCAATTCACGATATTATTTGCTCTCTTTCACAGTGAGATATTTGTTTAATTATTGTCAATGTTAACATCGATCAGCGACAATGTTTTCGTTTTTTTTTCTCTATCACTTGACACTTCAGTTATTGATGTAGAGCAACGTCCAATTTCTTCTTTCATATTTTCCATCTTATATTGCTGGTGACCGATACATTCATTTTGTTGCAAACTTCACATTCAGACTTCGACGGTGACAATCAAGTTTCGCTGGACGACCTGATCGAAGCGGTGGAACGCGTGACGGGTATCGACGGCAATGGACATATCAGAATCGATCGACAGAGCGCTGAGCACGTCGCTCAAATGGTCAGTATTGTCTACTTTTGAAGGCTATAGACTGTAAGCAATCGCTTACATTTTCTTCTTCCTTCCTTCAGCTGTCATTTATTTCCTAAAAAAATAATTGGAAGCTGCCTGTTAATCGGACCGATTCGCATAAAATAGTCCAGATTAGTTTATAACAAGGGTATAGTGCCGGGATATGGGAGGAAGACCACTGAGGAGATTTCGAAAATTGGGAACGTGAGAGGAAGGAGGATCTTAACACACGAACGAACAAATCTAACATTATAAAAGATATATAGGGTATAAACCATCCGGCCTCAAACGATTGAATACTCGACCCTCTCAAAAAAATTGTGATTGTACCGCAATTCATGATCATTTACAAAAGATTTTTGCAATTGTTTTTTAGAATTAACGAATGAATTTTTTTAAGATGTACAAAGATTCAACTTTTTTAAAAACCCCTATGTCTTAAAAACTATCAGTCGTAAGAAAGGAGGTTCAAAACATAGAATTTGCATTCGATCAAAACCATAAAATGAAACTTACCACTTTTCGTCGCACTTCATTGAAATTGCGACATCGTCCATAATAACGGACGTTAAAAAATTAAAAGAAAAGACTCCGGCAGGAAGCAGTTGAGTAGCTACGAACTTCAATACGGTAAATCGATCTTAAACGGTGCACAGCTATTGAATAGGCACCCAATCGTAAATATTAGATCAATCTGCACATTTGAGTGCATATTCTGAATTTTTTCAGATAAATCAAACATGACGTATTGACTGAAAATAAAAATTGTTTTCTACTTTCCATAAAACGATATGTCTATTGTATTCAAAAAGATGTACGAAATGTTGTTTTTAAAAGTTCATTTGAAGCTGCAACTTTTGTATCTGGATCGCTTTGTACAGCTAATAGTTTTTCAGTTATAGAGATTCTGGAAAAAAGGACCAATTCAGGTTCGGCACGACGAGTGTATGTAATTATAAGCTTCTCAATTATTTTTTAGGACTTTTGATTTTTGATCAATAGATGTAAGTGGAACTTTTTTATGTAGCATTTTCCATCTCGTCATGTCTTATCGTAAAACATGATAAATACTTGAGTTTTTCTCAATGCCATCAAGACAACAAGAATTGTTTGGCAATACGCAAAATCATTCATTTTCGCCATATAAGTTATAAAAATTTCTGAAAAAGTTTTTCTTGTATCATCGCCCAGAATCTACATTTCACCTATTTTTATCACTGATCACGAAACTGCAACTTATCTTAGTCTAAACTCAATATTTAATACAAAAACTTGCACCGCAATGAAATTACTAATTTTTCGTAAATTTGAAAAATTCAAAATGCTAAAAAATGTTTAAGATTCGATCGATCCTCGCCCAATTGCTTAACGACTATTGCTGGTAACAGTCTTTTTGTGTATAACTATCCTTCCGACAGCTACTAAATTGTAAGAGCACTCGTGTGCACGGAGTTTTTCAGCAAAGTCGAAGAATGTGTAAATTTTTATAAAATTCTTATGAGGGAAAATATTTTGCTGAAAATGTAACCAAACTTTAAGGATTCGCGCCTTTACCTGTCTTAAAAATTTCAGCTTGTTACCTCAAGGAGTTCTTAAATTATAAAAACCCACATACGGACACATACACCCAGACATTTCTTTTAGGTATAATTTACCAACGTTATTCCATGCATAATTTTGCAGCGAATCGTGGCGAAATTACAAGCTTTTTCAAGAGGGTTGGGTTTAAGATAGTTCGAATCCGGATAGAATAACTCATATACATACCCAACTGCATAATTACTTAATTAATGTGATTTCGCATTATGTTAACGAAGCTTCACACATGCTTTCTCACCCAAAAAGGAGTTTCAGCGATAATTTTAATATTTCCTCGTCTTATGAAAATTTGAAAATATCAATTCTGTATTAAAGGTACCAAGAACATTAATTTTGCAAAATAATAATAATATCGAAAAGTTTTTGAAAAACTGCTAAAAAAATTGTTCAACGAAGAATCAGTGAAGTCTTTCTTTCTTCAAACGAGTTCATTGGTGTACTAGAGTCCATGTAAATGTTTTCAGAATTTTCTTATTTTTTTGTATTTTCTACTTTGACATTTTTTGAACCCATAACTACAGTACTTTTGGCTCGATCGCCTCGAACCTGCTTGCTTTTACTGTGGAATCGTGATTCGGCAGCATATCCGACATTCGTACCACTGATTTTCCGCTTTTAAAAATTGAATCCTGATATTTTCATCGAATCAAACTTTTGGCTGAAAATATATATACGATGCAGCCTAGAGCGGAGCTTCACCGATTTCGGACGGAAAAACATGCTTTACTTGGTGCCTGAGTGTAATAAATTATATCCGCCCAGGCCTTGTACAGTGCACCGATAGGTGCGACAAATCGTTGAAACGCACAGGTACATTCCCAATGATAATGGCATTGGAACTACGACGAAATTCTCAGTTGTTTAACTCTCCGATGGATCCCCAGTGTCGTGAAACTTTTCTCCACAAGCATAATGCTGAGTCCCACGTAGATATACGAACCATTAAGGTGCCTAGAGAACACAACAATGCTATTGTCTTCTCAGCGGCGAATAATATCTCGGAAGCTCGTGAATGCTGCGTGCTCACATATTAAACCACAGAAGCCTCGCAATCCATTCGGTATCTCGAGCTTGGTTATGATACGTCTCACAAATACTCCATCCTTTCGACGGTCAACTTTATAGTACCTGAATGCTATAACTTGGAATTGGTTCATTGTTTTCAGGTTTTGCAAGAGATGGACCTCGATCACACCGGAAGCATAGGCGCTCAAGAGTTTGTTCACACTGTCGTGAGAATGCCGGAATTCGCCCACACCTTCCGATTAACGCTGTGAATAGTTCCGCGGGTGTCCATACAAAGAAGCGCCACTGCAGTTCATGGTAAAAATATTTTGTCCTTTTTACGAAAACTTATTATTCACAAAAATCTACAATTTATTTATTTATGTATTTATTTTATTTATGTATTTATTTTATTTATGTATTTATTTTATTTATGTATTTATTTTATTTATGTATTTATTTTATTTATGTATTTATTTTATTTTTTTATTATTATTATTTTTCTTTTATTTATTTATTTATTTATTTAATTTTATCAGTCCAGCCGGCTCCAGTTTTCTGAAGAAGCGCGCTAACTGTAATTGTAAATGACATCGAAAATAAAAAAGATGTCCCGAAGGAAGGTGTGTATAAATTATCTGACAAAATTGTTGTTGCGAACCTTCGTATTCCGATTTTATGAAACTATTTTGTGCCATGTATGATCCACATCGAATTACATTTAATGCATCGACTAAAGTCGGTCGATAACTCAAATGAATGTTGTATTTGAGTACCATTTATCACACTGCTTTTTTCATAAACACTGTCGAGTATATTTATGTTCAAATCTCAAATCCCTCATGTCCTATTTTTGCCGCCGTGTCTGTAATACAAGATTCACAGGGATATACATATCGCACTTCCCTTTTTTTAAATTCCCTGTGGATGAAACCGGCTCTTTTCGTAAGCCCACCTGAGTGTACTCGAAAACTACTTCTCGATGAGGATCGCGAGGCAGCCTCCGGATTAGCGCTTATACGCAATGCAGTTACCACGGGAGTATATACCGGGTATCGCTAGCTCTGGCAAGTATCGACTCTTTGTCGCCCTCTCATACGTCAGCGGAAGTACCGCCGGTACTTTGTAAGCGGTATAAGTCTCCGGATACTTGAAGAGATATGCAGTCAAGAGACTCGGGGAGCTCTGAAAACTCTTCTCATCTGGTCTGAAGTATTTGAGAGGATGACGGAGCCCGGTGTGATCCTTGTATTGTTCTCGATGGAGTTGCGACACCTGAAAAAGGCCAGTGGAAGGCAGTGCATTGGAATGCAACACATTTTTTCCATTACTTTATTTTATTTTTTATTGTCAATATATCGACACGAACTTTCTATGTCATCTATATTTATTTGTTTTTACAAATAAGAATATAAACTTTTTAATATTTTTTAAGTATTATTAATCTGTGTTTAATTTAAAAAATGGTCGAACAAGTACCTTGTAAAACGTATCAATTTCATCCGCGCGTTCGGCGTCGATGGTCGTGATGCTGTTTACCGGAAGTGTCGCAGATCTGTCGCGTTCGCGAATTTTGTTGGCAGCGACAAGATTTGGTCTCGGACTGTACGGAGTACTCTGCACACCCCATTCGTAAGGTGGCATCTGTGGCAACACATAACCTTCAGCTGTACCGAATCGCAAACTTCTAAGATGCGTTTGCTTTTGTACCCGATGAAACTTATTATTCCACGTGAGGGGAATTCCCGAATAAAGTTTTGATTCTGATTCGTGCACATCCGGTGCCCTAACGAGAAACTCACCGAAAATCGCGAGAGGGTTTCGTTTCTGTAGTTTTGAAAGTAGCTCACGCGCTGAGTTGACGAATCGTAAGACGAATTATTGTAATGAGTCGGTGGATGAGCTCCCATGAAATCAGGCATCAGGGAGGGTGGATAATACGCTGCTTGAGTTTCAGACTGGTTTCTGTTGCCTGACGGCATTTTTATTTTACAGTTTTTTTTATACTTTATTCGACTTTCAACACCTGTAATTTTGGAATTGAAAATTTTGACAACCCCGTTCACAAAAAAAAACAAACGAGTCCGTCTTAATTTTTTAAAAACTTTGTCCTGTTCACGAATCGATGGATTTTTATTGATGCATAATCCACTACTAGTCATGTTATAATAGTAATAGTAGAAGGTACGTTTATTGACATTTCATTACAAATTTACGATACACGATAGTTCTCTCATACATGGTGTGGGTCATACGGTGTAACATAAAATGCCAACAACTTATCGACCGGAGTTTTTCAGCTCGGGTTTGTCTTTGGTTTACCATGGGATAAGGTAGTTGGAAAATATTAAATATTGTAATAAAGACAAGGTTTTAACTGTGGCATTTCGTTGTAATTGTGCCTGGGTGGAAAAGCTAAGCTCTTCTGATATTGGCGTTTATTATCATGGGGTGCTCTAAAATAGAATCTTGACGCTACTGCAAGGATTCTAGCTTAGTACTTGTACGCAGGGCACCTTTGATTTCAACACAGGCAATGCTGGTGTTCCAATTTCTGCCATGCATACGTGATGAAATGGTTATTATGATATAATATAATTCGATCGACGCAATAAACCGGAGCAATTTGCTTTCACAGTTTCAAAGCGCCTATCGCGTCTTCCTCTTCGGGTGTCAAAGTGCTCGTGCGAATATGAGAATTTTCGTCCGCCACCTCGAAGTTTACCTCGTCATAATCCTCCGGCTGAGATACGTTCGCGACTATTATAGTACCACCGTCGACTTCCGGCCTTATCCAGCTAACACCATCCCCGCCGAACTTTACGCAATTGAAGTGCAATACATACAACGGCCATTGGACGACCCGCGTCTCAAAATCAATGCAGGCGTTAAACTTTTTACCCGCGATATGGAGATCGAAAAATCTAACGCAAAAGGTTACAGCCGGAAGAAAGTACAGTGGCACGCATGCTGGCGGGGGATCTCGTCCTGAAAAATATTTCAAAATATATTTTTTTACAAATATATAACAAGTCGGATACCGTGATTGGGATACTAAAAATGACAAAAAAATCCACCTGATACTCTGTTTGTGAATACTTGATTCTCGTCCATCATTATACCGAAATCCAAGGCAAACTCTTCCGGTACGATTGTAAAATGTGCGCAGGCACGACGCTGAAATTTAATTGCCGTGATGTTTAAGCCCACGCAGCAACTGCATTTCATATCTCCGCACGAGCACGGTGGTCCTCTGGAGGACAATTTCGCAGGACGAAAAGGAGGAAGTCTGCTCGCGGCCACTGATTCGATCGGTAATGTTGAATTCGCTCTTGGGTCGTAATATATCAACGCGTCTGGTCTGACAGCTAAGATCGAATGTAACCATAGCAATTAAAATGATTTAAATGAATAAATAAATATATACATTTATCTTTGTGTACCATACCCAAGGTGACGTTACCGTAAGCCCAATTGCCATGTTGCGGAACCAAAAACAACAAAAGACTTGCAGGATAGATAAAAAAGTAAAACTTGCACATGACCTCTTTGAAAGACGATACGATCGCTATCGAAGCTCCACTCCACACTGCCAACTTCGGAGTGAAATTGGATATAAAACGGCGAACCGAGTGGACCTCGCATGGACGTGTGTTGTATATACACACATATTCGCCCACATACGCCAAGCGCAAGCGGATGCTGCTGGTCCGTTCGAGAATTTATAACGGTAATCGTACGAAAGAATATATAAGAACCGAATGGATGCCGGTACCAAACTCGTTTTCGTCTGCCGACTCGTTTTATTAACCACCTTTCCGGTCTCCCTATAACCCACCAGGCACTGGGCGAGTCATAATTTTTAAAAACTCCTTAAGCTTTTTAACTTCATTTAATCATGATGAACTGATTTTCCAAAGTGCAAACTACCCATATAGAAAGAACACTTAAATATCAGCATACAATGGGTATTCAGAAGACATGGTTTACAGTGCTCCTTTGACGACTGACGATTAAAATCCAGTTCCCTACAATACCATGCGTAAGTTACTTTGCCAGCAAAGACCTTGATTTCCCTAATGGATTAACAATCGGTATCGAACCGACGAGACGTTGATTTCCCTGTCGGTATCGAAACGCTACGGTTCGACAATATTTACATCAAACACTGACTATCGGGAAAGAAGCGGGTCGTTGTCCGAAGCTGGTTGGTTATCGACAACGGTTAAGCTGGCGGCCTGCTGGTGTTCGCATTTTACGAGTCATACTCCTGTTTCCAAAAGCCTTTTGCCTCTTGTGGTAAATTATTTCCACGATCAATACGCAGATAGAGAAAACATCACCCATCAGGAGAAGAATAAACGAAGTCTGCATATCATGCACATTAAAGGATCTACCCAGGGATTTGACTCTCCTCACATTGGCCGCTGTGCTCTCCGAAGCGATCAATTGATCAGTCGTCACCGAGTTCCACAGTTGAGGCAAGCCAGCTTCTCGTAGTCGCATCAACAGATCGTTAAGTCTGTCGATGTAGACGGAATCCTTGGGCACAACGTATGATAAATAGTAGGAGCGCGGACAGTCACGAACCAGATGAAGAAGACTGTCGCCATCGGCGTCCACGTAACGATGCTTCATGACGCGGAAGGAATTTTCTCGTGACAGCGATGCAATGTTTCGCTCCTTAGCTGTTCGTTCAATAGTTGAAATATTTCTGTACGCCATTACTTTGAACTTTCGTCTCAGACTCCTGACTTCGTCCGAATCGTCCGGAAACTCTTCGAGGCCGAAGACATCTCGAAGATTCGGCGACATTGTGCCGATGTCGATTCCCGATTTGTCGACGTCCTTCAAGCTCGACATTTCCCTGTAGCGCATTTCACTGGTAAAGGTGTAGTACAGAGCACCAGCGAACATGCCCATCATCGTGACACCAAAGAGAAGAAAGGCAGAGAGAAAGATCCTCTCTGCCTGGGAGGGATCGAGCTTGACCGGCGCACCGATGAAGACCAACACCGTATCGACGAGAATCGTGTGATAAGGTACCCGACGGCCCTTCGGATCTTGCGATGACCCGTGAAAGTTCCGCAGGAGATACCAAATGAAGGACACGAGTATCTGCGTCAATATGAGACATATCCATATGGCTGGATGGAAATAGTGAAAAGTTCTCAGCCATCGGGGAATCTTCCGAGCTCGAGGCACCACGACACAGAGACGATCGAAATCTATCGGTATCGTCAACTCCACGCTGTTTTTCTCGATCGCGGTTGGTTCGTAGATCTTCATGTACATTGAGTTGAATCCGATGTCTATTCTGTGGTAGGCCGCATCACCTGAAATCCATCGGATCAATCACGTTACGTAAATAGGCGGGCTTCAAGCCTCTGATGTTCTAAGTCCGCCTTCGAAGCCATCACCATCGTTGCTTCTTCATAACGGAAGCCTTGTTTTTATTGAAAAATAATTGTTTTCGAGATTTTGTATGGAGATGTGCGTCGTTTAAGAGGACTATACCTCGGAAACGGTTCGACATAGCCGATTGAATTTTGGTACACTAGTACAGTGGTCACGTCTCTTCATTCAGTGCGGGTTTTAGAAAAATAACGGCTTCTTTCGAAATTTTACGCGATTTTGTCCTTAAAAAAAAATCGTAGTAGTTCTAACTCGCGCAAATTTGCAGCAAAATTACATACCTAACGTTCCAACGAGAGTTCCGTTGACTGATACATATCCGAATTCGATACCGTGGCTAGGTGGTACAATGTTCAACGCGAAGTTCATTGACCTTGCAACCGTCGACATTGTGAGGCCATCTATGCCCACGAAATGTTGCGAGTCCCTGGCAAATGGATATTTTATTGTCGAATTACTGTCGTACTTAATAGCAGCTGGTTGAGCGTCGAACATTCCGACGTCCAGTGTGTAGCCCTTAAGATCCTTCGCACGGTCGACGGTTGGTATCGCGCCGACTGGACGAGCCAGAACTTTCCCTCGCACACCGGAGGTCGCATTTTTGAAGAAGGGATCGTAGAACCATACTAGTCGTCCCAGAGCGGACAGTGGGGTAGCGAAGTAAACGTTCAGGACTCCACGCTCCAGCCACAATTTTTGCAACAACCTGACTATAGTCTTCGTCAACACTTTCGAAGATAAGCGCGGCTCCTGCAATCCTGAAATCATAAGAACGAGGCCGTTACGCCTCTTGTTCCAATCGTCAAAGAAACGTTCGTTCATTAGAATTCTCTCGCAGTCCTCGACCGTCGTCAACAATATCTCTGCATTGCCGTTCGAGAAGAGATACAATTCACTGTCAGAAAGGATTAAGTTCGTGTTTTCGAATTCGTTCGTGATATCCGGAGGATTCGTCGTGAGAGTTTCGTGTGCGTTCGGCAAACGAGTTCGGAACTCCATTCTACTATCTTCGTCGGGGAAGACGAGTGCCGCCTCGGCGATTTTCAACGACGCTCCGCAATCGGCCTGCACTCTGATCACTAAAGCGCTGAAGAAATCGCGGAGACGTCCCGACGAAACTACATCCGGTGATTCGTGAAGACGAAACGATCTCTGTATCCCGGTACGACACGTTGTTTTTCCCCAGAAAACCAGCTCGTCGCTCCAGCCGTCTTCGAAATTAGACAAAACAAGCGTCGTCTCACACTCCATTGCCGCGGTACTTATAACTGCAAGGAACACGAACGTCCACGACATCTGGAAAGAAAATGGAGCTGGAATTGTTCGGTGTGACTTTCTCGATTCGCCAACACGCAAAGTACCTTGGTCTAATTTTTTTTTTTTCGTCTTTATGTGCAATCGTATTTTTGACCTGCTTATTTGTTTACAATCTTTTATCGAAGAAAAAATAAAATAACGAATCGTTCAACTAATTTTATTATTATTATTGTTGGCAAAATTTTTACTCGCTGGAATTTTTTGATAATCGTTTTCCCAGGTGTTACAATAATTAGGCATGATCGAGCGTAAGCAAAGAGAAGTGTGTCATTGTTACCTTATTATTTTAAGCGCCGTATAGAATTGTGTGTGCCAGCCGCTCTCCGTGCGCACTCATCGGAGCAGGAACATCACCGACTGGCCCGATTCGGCAGAACTGCCGCTGTTACGAGTAGCTCCGACAAGCCGAGGTGTTTCGTAGATTATCACTCGGAAAATCTTCCGTTTAGTACAACCTCGTCGGAACCTGTCATATTCGTCGTCAATGGCAAGAGGGCGCCGTGAGAAACCTGGCGTTGGCCACACGTGGCTCATAAAACATAAATACACCGTACGAAAAATCTACAATACGTACAAATACACCTTCGGCAAATGTTTGGCCAGGACGAGGAGAACTTCCCCACCACCGAGCGCATTATTTTGTACGAACGTTTGCCACTGAACGAGGGAATGGAAGATTAGGCGAAGGCGCAAAGGGGTAGCCAAAACCTCCGTCACAACCACAAATTCATGTGTGACGGATTGCTCGTATCATCCTCTAAGAACTTCATTCGTCGTGAGAAATCGACACGTGCAACTGTGAGGATCACGACAAACTGCCATTTGCTCGACAAATTTTCTCGGGTTTCATCGCGTCACCCTCACCTGTTATTTGCCCTGTCGTTTGGCGTCGACATAGCCGCCCGAGAGCTCCTAACAATTTGTAGATACTTGAAAGTAATGACGTTACCTCACGCGAATATTTTGATAGGTTTTCCGGCATCTCCGAACAGAATATAAATATCGAACGCGTGAAGCTCGCGAAGCATCCGTTATCGCACCTCTTATCGGCGAATTTCGCTCTATCGGAATACCTGTGATATATTAGATTCAAGAAGACGAACGGACAGAATACTGGAGATACCACCAGTTGGGGGAAAATATTATACATTAACCATCAGTAAGAAAGGAGATGAAAATTTTATGGACAAGTATCTTTCTGATGATACTATTTTCGGCCGAATTGATCGACGCCAGAGCTTCGATCGGAAATCAGTCAAACATTCGGACAAGTTCAAGGGATTCAATTACCATCTGAGTCGCCCAATTCTCGCGAAGGCGCATCTCAAGAATCTCAATGATTCCTTGAACTGGGTGATCGATTACTTGGAGTCCATCGTACCTTCCATCTGTCGTTTCGGCTCCGACAACAAGATTCTCGATCGAATGACGGATTATCTGAGGACACGCAATCCAGATAATTTCCAAACTAATTTCGAAAAACGCCCAAGCATGGCGCCCCATCGGCAGAGAGGATTGACGCGAATAATGATCGTAGAAGAATTTCCTGATGTAGATCGTCACGTTGCAAAGGACACGACAATGTGTGAAAGTTGCGAGTCAGTACTGCTTGATCTGCATCGGCAAGAAAGACCACGAACCCTCGATCGATTTAATTGAAATTTTTAGAGCACTGAAATCAGCACCGAATCTTCAAAATCCTGATCACTTCCATTCACAAAAATGTTCGGTATCTCTACAGATATTCGCCTGTGGAACAGTCAAATAACGCTTTCGGAATTGCCTACCGACTGGATTTGGAAGGACAATTTTACTGCATTGCAACGGCGGATACCGACGACATCGCCGAATCAAACCTGTCTGACGAAAAATGTCTGGCTTAGGAGAATCTGTTCGAAGGCTTCCTTGAATTCAATGAACATCCTGTCGACGTTACGATCGTCAATTCGTGGATAATGAACACCGCGGTAGATGATCTCAATGTAAAATTAGAGCAATGGACTCCTACAAAAAGGTCTGGCGGAGTTCGGCTTTACTGGATGCTCAACGGAGCAGTACCTCAGACAGTTCAAATTCACAGCAAGCGTACTGCAAGACAAACTGTGCGTGATCTCCCCGGCATCCGTGCGAATACCAAAGTACTTCATGCATTCCATGTCATCCACCAAAGATCTCTATTGACAGCGCACAACCTGGCTGTCGCTCTTTTTTGGTCGCTGATCCAACGGATAGGTTCAGCGCTTAGCGGTGAAGACGTGGTGTCCATCATCGGCCCCGTCGAGTTTGACATTGAGTCATAAAATCGTCCTCAATCAGAACTGATGCGAAGCATTCGATCGTTGAGCTTCGAGGACTATTTGGATCTCATAAGGTGTGGTTATTTCAAACGTCGAAGGTCCGTCAATCGATACCACACTGAAACCTTCCGATAAGCCACCCGGCATAATCTCGTATATTTTTACTGTCACGTATTTGTCATTGGCATGACAGCCATCGAGAGAGCCTTTCATCGGTCTCATCCTACCGGGGCTCTATCAGAGTTGACTCGTATCGAGCTTGAGCAATACCATTTTCTATCGACACGAAGTACAAGAACTACAAGTTCCCCCCATCAACGATCACTGATAGATGACACGAGAAAAATGTGATCTCGACGTCGCAGAAGAAAACTTGTGACGTCAGACGGTGGTGATACGTCCAGACTGTCGAATTATGAGTTCGCTCGGTCGAAGCATACGTGAATGGTCTCATTTCCGGGGTCAGGCGTTAGCCCGTTACGCAGGGATGAAGACTCGTGGCCCTTTACCCAGGTCCGAAGACCGTTGGCCCTTCACCCAGGGATGGGAAGCCTCGCCGTACTGCCGTGGATTTATTTTTAAAGAATGAGCATACAGGGGGTTAGAACTTACTCGCTGTACTTCAATTCGCGTTGGACTTTACCGCGCAGGGCCGAAGGTTTCGCAGCAGAGACTTGCTCGTTCTGAGTGGATTTAGGTGATGTGGCAGCTTCGTTGTTCGTAGATAACTGATGTGCTCCGAAAAATCGTCGCCTACCTAAACTAGGTCTTCACTAGTGTTTACTGATGCAGAAAGAGGCTAATAATATAAAAGTGAGCAGAAAATAGATTCTAAATGTGCGAAAGAAAGAAAGAGTGTTTAAATCGGACTAAGGAATTGATGCTCCTTGGGTGACAAAGAAGATTGTATTCGGGATTCGGGTAGTAAAAGTGTATAGTACTCGTACAGTCTTTAATATGTGTGAGGAAAAAATGTCGATGACATCATAATGTAGATCGATTCGAAAAAGTAAATATATTTGAGTCTTGGGTGTAACAGATTTCATGGTTAACGTTGATTAGTGCACAGGAAGCTCGGTTGACAGAGCGAGAGAGATAAAAGAATGCCTGTTTAGGGTCGAGTGAAATAAAATATACTTGAGTAAAGTTATCGTCTTTTAAGGCGAAGTGTGAAAGATTTTATGTGGGAGCGGTGGCATAAAAATGGGGGAAAAGCTGCCTCGGAAGAAGTCGTAAATTTCTAGGGGCAAGGGTCGGTACCGCAGAGCGCGGTGGAGAAAAGAGAGAACTGAACACGGGGTTGGGTTAGCCCATATGTATAACGGTTATGGGTGAGGTTTAAATCGGTTCAATTAAATTAACAATATTGTTAATGATCATATTGAAAATAAAGTTAATATTTGCGAGAAACGTAACAGTGGTTTTAGGTAAATATAGGAAAACTATAATCAAGATCAGTCGGTATCAAAGACGCAAATAATTAGCACTAAGCCCTAAATGTTGAAGAAAAAAAAACAAAAATAAATTACAATCATTTCGTTGACGACTAAGTCCGCTCCGCACCGTCATATAGGCTCACCTGGTATTTCACTCCAAGTTGCAACACATAGGTTTTAACTCACAGGGTTACGATCGTCGTTATCGGTCGCCCCACGGTCGACAGCATCGATAGCAAGCTTGCCGGCGACCCCCTTGCTTCAAAATATCGTACACTCTGTATTCAAATCGCACTTCAGCAAACAAGAAATAAGAATTGAGAAAGTTAGCAGAACAGAAAAAAGTACTGTTGCCCAAGATATGTCTGTTTATCGTGAAACGGAGAGGATTCGTGTCGCTGGGCCGTTCAAACCTCCTCGTTCAAACAGGAAAATTTCACCGAGTACGAGGCGAAGATTGTAAACCAATGTTGCACATGGAGGACGAGGAGTGCCCGGAGATGTACGATCTGTGGTACGTCGGTAGGTCGTTCTCCCCCTATCTCAAGAGGATCGATAGTCTCCTGCTCAGGATGCAACAGGCTGGCTTGGTCGAGGGGTGGTACGAGGACATGCTGCTCCGTGTTAAGGTCTGACTGAACCAGAGCGTACCGAAGAGAGGCGACGAATGAAGCTCACGTCGAGCATCCGCCGCTGACTTTTCTCGGCCTTGGAACCGGTCTAGTCTGCTCCACGTTAATTTTCCTCAGGGAATTGCACTATGCGAGAAAATTGCGATGCACGCCCTATCCAACAGTCACTTGACCTCGTCTCACATACGTGAGTACTAGGTACACAGTGGTTCAAGGGCGCATCGCGCGACATCCACGCCGCTCACTCAGCGTCTTCCGTATTGCTTGTAAATCAGCCAATTAATTATGTTGCGCACAAAGTTTCGCCGGAAATACCTGGTTAACGCGATAAAAGTTTTGGAAGCGAATAAGCTAGGAGAGAGTGAAGCAAAATAGGACAGCGAGGCAAAATGGGTCGGAGATGCAAAAGTCAATTTTCAGACGCCTCGTTTTGCGCCACTCACCACAGCAACCATTCAAAACTTCTTGGAAAAGTACGTTTTGACGCGTTATCCCGTTTTGCCTCGCTCTTTTAACATGTATATTCGAATATCAGTTCGTAAACTGAGTCGAGCTCAAGTTTCTTACTGCGTACATTTTCTTCCCTGTTCAACGGTTCATCTTGAGAGTCAGTGGAGGACCAAGTATCGCACTTAAGCTTGGGAAAATTTCAAGCGAACATTTCGCCTCTTTCGTCTCTCGCTCGAGTACTTCCGTTCTTTATTGTATTAATAATTTATTGAATTTTCATTCCAGTATAACCCCCGAGAAAAGGCTGCATCAAAGTCGATACATTCGCGGATCAATGCTCGATTGCTTCATTGCAATCCTAGTAATGAAATGAGCGCAGTCCCATTTTGACATCACCCGTGAATCCCGTGTATCGCTGCAGCAAGCAGTGCGGAACAGACTGACGCGAGTCAGTGTAATTCAGCTACATGCAACTTAAATTCTATTTAAGGTCGGGATGCGACTCGTGAAATGAAGTACGTGACCCGACTGTGTACGACCCTTCCTATTACACCTTCGTTTTCAGTGCCGCTCTTCCGTCCCACCCATTTACTCTCCCTGTTTGCTTCGTTCTCCCATCAACTTGTTTATGCATCGCCGCACAGACTCAGCGATGGAGCAGAAAAAACTGGGGTAGAAAAGCATTGGCGGCACGAAAATATTCAAAAAATAATAACAGTCAGTCACGTGGATCAACCTGTACGCAGACTTTCGATTTTCTTGTAGCAAACATTTTCTCAACTTCCGGGAGTCGCAGTTTGTAAGACCTTGGTTGAAGTTGCATCCGTAATTGGAACAGTTTTATCTCCTATTCTGTTGTCATTGTACGCTAATTAGCGACTGGTATCGGATTAGTTCATCGACGGAAAACCTGCTCAATAAAACAGTTTTGTAAAAATAACTTTTTTTATATTAGTGACAAAGTCGTTTATTTAAATCTCAATGTACAAAACTGTCATTTTATTTCCCGCGTCATGGAACATTTTTGATTGCACTTTTGTTCATAAAACTAAAGCGGAAAATTAAAGAAGAAACTTCCAAATTAAAATTACCATAGCGCGAGTTGAAATTATCACGCCTAAGAGTTTCGAACTAAAATTTTCATATGGCTTTCTCATAATGATTCTTTCTTCAACAAACTTGTTCTATGAGGAGGCATTTTTTGTGATATAATTTTTTGTTATGGGTTCCGCATAGAGTAAGCTTCACAAATAAAGGAAAATTATGAGATAGTCATACAAAAAATTAAATGCCCAACTTTTAAGCAAAAATCACATGAAAATAAAAATTTCCGACTTTTATGAGAAAGTCATATTAAAACTTTGGACATATCCAAATGTTAATCTTCAATTTCTATCAAAGCCAAACTCTGTATTTAACTTTTGCGCGAAACGACTGGCCTATTCAACTTTTGGGCCGAAAAATACACCAACGCACTTTTCTTTGGCAAATGTACATTTACTTCGTTTAACGAAAATCCATGCTTAGAATATCTTAGAAAAATATTTTCCTTAATTAACCAATATTCCCTGATTTGTGGCCATTTCTAGTGTATTTCATCTTGCTAATTACGAATCTCGAATTCAATTTACATCCAGAGCGATAGACGATGCTAAGACTCTTATAGCACATAGAATAAACCAGAATCCCGAAAATTCAAAGATGTGTAAATCTATTGTAATCCGAACGATTCAGTTCATTTCTTACAAATTTTATACAAAAGATTGAATACTGTTATTGAATTCGCGTGTCAAATTTTATCTCGTTACCTCCATGTTTACTCGAATTCGACAATTTTTTTTTTTCAAGAAAACTCAGAATCTTATCAAATTTAACCAATAAATTTCGGCGAAATTTAATACCACAGATCTTTGATCGAATTATACATTCGTGGGCAGTTTTAGGATGGTAGCGTCAAATTTACGCTAGGTAGAGATTCCACTGACATTGAAAATCGAAATGCAAAACCCTGTAAAGCTTTAATTTGTCTTCAATCTTCATAAAAATGTCCTTAGATGACAAGACGTGATCACTCTTCAAGTGTATCGAATTTCAATTGGCTATTTGAAACCCTTCTCGAGACATGGTCGCTTAAACGATGCAAGCTATCATTTCCCGGCGCTTTGAACAGCTTTAAGTACGCTGCCACAAAAATCTGGAAATATTTCTCTTTTTAAACAAAGCTTCCTTTTTGGAGAAGCAATAAATTGTATAACCTTGTGGACAATATGTTGTAAAAAGTGCAAACTAAATGTACTGTGTGCACTGTCACAATTCCAGCCCAATGATATTTAACTATTCAACACTACGCGATCTATGAATGTAATTCGAGTGCCACCAATTTCCCTGCGGTCCACTCCAGTGCACTTCGAGTTCATGTCAAATACACTCGAGATGTATCACGTCCGTTCCCTTGACCACTTTCCTACGCTCCATAATTCACACGTTTCTGTCTGTACAAAGATGAACTCCAAAGGGAAGACAATTACTCATAACACCACTTCCGATTCACAAATTGCCCTTTCAAATCGGAAGTGACATCACGCTCGATTATTTTTAATATTTCCCTGTGAAGTTACTCCCAGTTTATGAAAACCTCATATCCGCAGTGGAAGTGATGTCCTACTGGAAATATGTAACCGTTTAAAAATCTAATTTTTTGGGAGTGCACAGAAAAAACGGAACATAAGGGTGCAATTTCAAGAAGTTGGAACGTGGCTGTCGCTCTTGATCGACGTATATCCTTAACCCGAGAGTGGCAAAATGTTGCCATAAGCGTCGCCGGACCGCTGATAGACGAAACTGTAGAAGGGCCAACTCGCCGCAATGTCACCGAAAATTAAGACCAGCTTAGTCATTACATGGAATCTCAGGAGAACGTTAACCCGACAGTGATCTTTAAGAAATTGCCGAGACGCGAATAACTCCGATCTACCGTAGTCCATTTTACTCGAATAAATTTGGTCGTTCTTTGAGTTCTGATATATTAGGAATGAACAGTCGGCTCAGTGTGTCTTCTCTTTCAGAAGCACTCCACAGCTGACGAATCGCGGAGCGGTAGGCACGATCTTTCGTCTCGAATCAGTCGTGGGGCAGCACAGCGCAGGTCTTCACGTTGAAATTCCGTGAGGAGAGGCGAGAGGACGGCTAGCAACGTACACGGCTCTATCAGAGACATCGCACGGACTATCCGACAGTAGTACCGCGACGCCGCACCGCACTTGTACTCGCATTTGCATCACGACATTCCTCTCACGTCTATATTTTCGACGATCTTTTTCCGAAAGTGAAACCTGTTGTCTCAAGAGACAAGCATCACCGACGTGGCTCTCGAATATTCACCTGCCGCTCTGTCACGACTCTTTTTTTTTCTCGATAATTATGTGATATTTGCGACAATATTGAACTCCTCTCACATACTTCACATTTCGGTACGTAAATTATAATCATTTGCATGTAGGCACGTTAAGGTCATTATAAATGTATACTTTGATGGGATAATTTGTTAATTCCTAGTAGTCATGAGAGACCGTGACGATCCGGTGGATAGCCAAAATGTTTTGGGAAAAGAATGTTCGATTCCACGTACACGGAATTTAAATCGAATATTCCAACAGACTCCGTCGGAACTTGTTTTCACCGCACAATTACAGTTCATTCAGAAATTTACAGTACAAGTTTTGAAAATAAATGCAGCGCTGATTAAATCTCGTCTCTAAAACGGGCTGTCACTCAAGCCGCGTTATCGATTGGAAATTGCAAATTTTAAAGTGTGCGTTTAATCTCTCGCACGTTACTTTAGTGACAGGCATTCATGAAATTCATAGCAAGTTCAAATAATCTTCGTAACTGCTGACCAATAATTATTTTCAGTTATTTCCTCCTGATCGCGTTTAGTTGTATACAAATTTCTTGGTCCCCTCTAATGCCATTGTCACTTCTATTATGAAGAGAATTTACATTGGGCTCGAAGGATCCACTCTCAGATTCTAATTACGCTACGTGCCCTGAAGGAACTTGGAAACTTACGGAGAACCTTAGGGACTTAAGCCGACTTCTTGCTGAATATCTTGCCGGAAATTGACTGCAACGCTTTTCGGGAACAAACGTAGTTTCACGCAAACAATCTCGATTTCATCGACAAGCAAACCAACTCCAGTAAGCTTTGCCTCGTAAACGTTAATACGCACCGATCCAGTCCTCCTCTGGATGGAGGCGCTTCTCTGATCGCAAAAGGACCGATCTTTTTTGCCCTTTTTCTCCAGCTCGACCAGGACCTAGCCTCTTCCAAAGGAGAACCAGGGAGGAAAGATATTAATTCCTGCTTCGGTGTTATATTGCGTTCAAAGGTCGTTCCACGAGTTAGGGTTTCGAGTGACCCGTCGCCGGGCCGATCGCCTGAATTCGATCTCTCGATATTGGCTTCTGTCGACTTATCTCCAAAAGCGTTTTTTTCGATCGCACAGACGAAGGATGATATTATTTTATCACTTATTCGTCAGCGGCCAGAATTCATCAACCGCGTAGCGCCATGTATTGTGGTAACACCTATGATCAATCTGTTGCGCGGCGATGAACACGTGTCAACAACGCGCCGATCGGAAAACGGAACGAATTCCGTGGTCTTGAAACGTGACACCGGATTCCGTTATCTGATAGCGATAGAACCTGGTGACATATTCTATCGTAACTTCAACTTGAACCTCTCGGGACAGGTTAACCCGCGGTAAATGGGTTCTCTCGAGATTGCTCTTGTTTAATTCAGGATCTCTTGAAATGGGCAACTCGGTGTGCCTGAAGGCAAACGGGACTCAAGGACCTTCGGTGACCCAACCATCTGTCAAGAATGGTTTGCGCGAAAAAAAGGACAAACGAATTTTTAAAAATTATTAGTACTTTTGTTTTTATTGTCCTTGTTATTTACAGTTTCGAAGCATCACTGATTGAATGGGTCGGTGTTTCTGCTGAGCACCCTCACGTCCATGCCATTGGAAGATAATCATACGCATTTTTCCTCTGAGAACTGACAGTCTGGCTTCCATCGACCGGCTCATCCGCCCACACTTCCTGTTTACCTCCAGCGACACTTTTAAGTAATTGAACCAGTTCCCTGCCTCGATCACCGCAACAGACACGCAACGTCTGATTGGGTTATGTTTTTTTCTTCCAGCTCGCGAGCTCGCCGATATAGAAAAATTTTCGAAACAAATGAGCCATTATTGTCCATCACTTTCTACTTTCGTCAACGCACGCGAACCCTATTATCCAAAATTAATTACACAACTCACGTGTTTCACACCGAACGACAATTTCTATAATGAACTTCTGCGCAATAATACCCGAGGGATTCTTTCTGTTTCACGTGAATACAAAAAACTCTCGGGGTATACAGTTTGTCGTAGAAGATCGAATTATACAATTTTGAATATTATCTAATAACCCAGGTTTTCATGCGACATGCGTGCATTAACAAAAAAAAAAAATTTAATATATTATTAGGACCCAACGGCTGAACGGGAGGAGCGTTCTATAAGTTCGACATTGGAGCCGAATTCCCAGTTCGAATATCTCTATTTTTGAGAATCTTTGGCGCGATGATGCGGTTCATTTCACTACTTGCGCGACTTTTGCATCGTCGTTCCATTTCTCGTAAAACGCAGATGAGTCGTTTGCTGTACCGAGCTCGTAACTTGCAGTATCTGGCTGGACATTGATTTTACGTTTTTTTTAGGGTGTTGCCATCCCTAACGAAAAAACCTCTTTGGAAATGTACGTTGCATACTGATTGGTCCATGAATAATTCAAAAAAGTCATTCTATATGGATGATCGCAATTTATTGATTCAGGTTTGTAGAGACGAATAATAAAAAAAAACGAAGCCAACGACGACATCAGAAGCCACGATGGGAAAATTGTGTAGACTCTCCTGATTGTTTGTTCGAGAACAATCCGAGCGAATCGCCAAGATCTGAGATTCACCCGAGAAAAACACGGACGGATATGTAAAGAGGCTTGGTGAAAAAAAAAGAAAATCAAAAGACGGAATACAGTAGTCGTTTCCACATGTCCGCTTAAAGAGAATTTCGCCAGAAAGATAATCATTCCTCATGAACACTTAATTATACGAATCCAAAAATAATTTTAATCGAGTACATCTATAGGTCCAAACTTACGAAATCGTGCCACTCCCCCTCATCGTCTATATTTATTCGCGGCTTTGGTTAATCGTCGTTCGCCCTCCTCGTTTTAATGAAGCTGTATGTTTTAACATCGGTTACATTCTCGAACCGATGCACATAATTTATCACAGCATCGAAGTGTAGTCAATGAATGCACCTCTGTGTACGTGTGTGTGCGGCCCGACATGGGTACGTTTATATTGCTCCAGCACCATCGTCATGTTCTCTCCACACCTTGTTTATTCAGGCCTCTTCCACCGGAGGCAATAAACACGTTCGATCAGTCGGTACGAATATCATCGTGTTTATCTATCGCATAATATCACTGATACGTGAGACGAGATCCGTTGACTCTGTACAAGAGTTGTGGAGTTTGCCGCGTATATTTGTACGCTCTGCACGTGTTCTTGCCTCTGCACACTAAGTTCTCAGTTCTCACAAAGCGCATAGAGCTGTCTGCTCCTGGGACAGAAATTTCTCTGGACTAATTTATTGTTAATTCGATTTAAAAAAAACGTCCACGTTCAATTGTGGATTTATTTGTTGGTTGGATGTATGACATCCTTTTATATAGCTGGAACCCTTTTTTTGAGCAGGTGAACCTTCTCCCCTTTTCAATGAAAATTCTTGTCCCAGTTTTCTTTGCATATTCAATAGAACTTGAAAATCTTAGTATTCTCGAATTTCATGCCATATACCATATTTTTTAAAATTCGGTTTTCATAGCATACAGAATGAAAATTACTATGTATCAGTAGTAGCTACTACTAATATGCTGCTACTAGTAGCTACTACTAATACATACTAATACATATCAAAATTACTATGTATTAGTAGTAGCTAGTGTATGAAAAATTGTTGACCCTCTCATGCATTCGTAGTTAAAGCTGATGTCGAGAACTTATTTGACTCGAAGACCAACTCCAAGTTCCCTTTGACATTTGTTGACTTTCCACTAAAGTGTAAACAGCCTCCCGTATATTACACCGGTCAACACGATTTTTGGTTCCGAGCCCTGCGTGTTAAATTTCAGTTTCTCCTACACTAAAAACAAGGAAAAAAATTTTTTTCTCATTTAAAGTTTGCTTTCGTAAATAAATACACCTGGCCCAAAACTTTGGGATTTCATCGTAAATTCAATACCATCATCATTCGTTAGTGGTGTACTAAATTCTGTTGAGCTTTGTGACGCTTGAACGTCATAACTACCTGAACGTGATGGCAGAAGAAAATTTGCATCGTGCGATATCGGAGACGACGTTGAAGGAAGATCAGGATAAAAATGTTTTCACCATTTTCTCCAGATCGACGCTTCCTTGGATTAATCATTAAAAAATAACAGTCATGGATATGGTCACTAGGTTCCCTCCAAAACCTTAACACTGCGAACTTCATGTGTCGCTTTTCTCCTTTATACCATAGAGGAGAAATAACATAATTACGACTAGTGTGGTTTAAATTCGGTTAAAATTTTTTAGAATTTGGATTTTTAGTTTCTTACCTTGTAAAGTATTATTGCAATTGACGCAGGCAAAGTGAGGTACCCAATTTTTATCTTGGTTACTAATTTTAAGGTTAAAATAGGCTTCATAGGCTTCGCAAAGTTTTAAATTTATTGATAAAGCAAATTTTTTGCTTCTAACTTTGATAAACTGACCACAAATTGAACAAAATGAATTAACATCATTTTCACACTGTCTTGATGCCATTTTCTATCTGAGTAATACACAAATACAGTAGTTACAGCTGTGATAGACTAGTTAATACTAACTTCAATGATACTAACAAATAATTACACAGTTTGGTTTCAGGTTTATTGAAGTGCTGCCATGTGTGGTTTATGAAATAAATTAAACGATACTCATCGCCCTAAATCAGACAAAGGAAACTTTATGAACTAAAAACAAAAATTCAATGTCTAGAATCAGAATTTATGCATGAGAACGGAAACCCAAGAAAAAAAAATTTTGTTGACCGGTGGTATCTTTGCCACCCCATTGACCCCTTTTTCTATACTCCACAGCTGACTTCCCGGTAAGGAAGACAGAACCCAAGCAACCTTCTGAGTGACTCTAGACGCCGCGCCCAATCCAAGAAGGTTCCCGGCTATTCAGTCCCGACCGTCGCGTCATCATTTTTTGCACCATTTATTGCTTTGAATTTGTCTCAGACCAATGTTATTAATTTTGTTAAATATGACTGATGAATTTGAAAAGACTTTTCATATTTTATATCAGGTGCGAATGTCCGTCGGAAATTTATTTGCCCGGTTATTCATGAATACTTACCACTTCTTTTCATCATTCTTCATAACCGGGATAGTTCATACAAGCATGAATGAACTGTTGCCCCGTTCAAAGCAAAGAGTCGAAACAATTTCCGAAATAACTTACTCGATAAAGTCGTAAAGATTTGTAAAAAAAAAAAAAAACTCCATTTGCCTCCAGGAGACTAAGACGAGGATCGGAAGTCCCTGAGCGTCGGCTTCGTGGAAGTTCCGATAGCAAGGTGGATCGGAATTTATTTTCTTATCTCGAGTTTCTCCAAATTCCATTCGAAGTACGTCGTCAATCGATCAACCTCACCTTTGGAACCCTTTGTTGAAACCCCGACTAAAAGGATTCACGCCATTCTTGTCGCGTGTGTGTGCGCGAAGACGTTTGAAATTTTAATGAAAATCGATTCATAAAATCCCTACGAGAAATTCCCGACAGATTGATGGCATTGCAACGATAGCATCAGTTTCTTCAGCAACTGTGCCGGAAGGGGCGCAAAGGATTGACGCAAGAAAACGCTCCGGGTGTCCGTGCAGAGAGACTCGGCGTTCCAAGCGTCAGATATCCAAACTGTTGACAACGCATCAACGACAAAGTCGTTTCGCTAAGCTAATATCACCGTTGAAGGTGTTTAAACAATATAGTTGCGGGAAGCTGTGGGAGAACGCGGAGAAGGTTCTCTCAGTTTCATCGCGTCAAAACAACACACCAGACAGGTGTTCACCGAAGTTCGTTGTCACTCCCATATTCGAGCGACTGACAGGTAAAACAACCGTTATCAACCTCCGAGGATGAAATATGAACGTAAGCAACAAAAAGAAGCAGAAGCGTCGTTCTTCGTCCCGATGAGGAGTAGGGGTGTTTCGCGACAACGATCGTCAGAGTCTCGTGCGGAGTAAAAACGGCGGAGCGATCATTCATTCCATCATGACCTGGAGCTCTTTGAAGCAGCTTAACGTAGAAGCGACATAAAAAAGCAGCTTTCTCGATACTTCGTGAGACGGCGTAAAGTGAGGACACGACATGGGTGGAGTGGCTTGAAGCCACCGGGTCGAGGAGTCTTTCGACCAGTATGTCTGCGTCCTTCGCTTGAAGTTCGTTATTGGCTAACTTGGCTGTATACAAAGTGCTGGATGTCAAGAAAGTACGAGAAGTTGAAGAGATCGTCCATGTCCATCCCATTCGATCCAGTTGGATGCTGCGTTCCTGAGAAACTTTTCTGGAAGCAAACTCCGCCGAGAGGAAACTAATTCCCGTCGTCATGTTCACCAGCGACATTGCTGAGAACTTATCCTACACGGCTCAGTCGTTCCTACTTTCCCCTGTAGAGGAGATGACAATTATTCAGAGTACAACGACGGTGAGAACTTTGTATGTCGATAAACACATCATTGGTAAGGTTCGTTAGGTCGCCCGTTAACATTCTCTTGTAAAAAGATCGCATGGGCTCCGGACGCAAAACATTGAGGAAACTTTCCGATTAGCAAGAAATACCATGTGTCATGCTGCGGTATGTAGAAGAGAGTACATCGGCAGAACGAAACGTCAGCTTTAACACTACCTTACTCGAGCTGCGCTTGATACTACGGGGTACGGCGATAATGCATCGCCTGAAAAACTATACCCATCTCCTCCGTAAGTTCAACATCACGGAGGAGGATTTGGACTACGTTAACAACTTCGGCACAACGAACGGAAACGCAAATGCAAACGCAAATTTATCACGGGTTTTATGTTACTGCAGTGGTACGATAAGGGAACTCGCACTATCCTACAGACACTATCACGGCTACGTGGCACTGATCGTCTGCATTTTCGGTACCGTCGCAAATGTTCTCAACATCGTGGTCCTTACGCGAAAGGACATGGTGATAGCGCCAATCAACAGAATACTCACTGGTCTCGCCAGCGCCGACATGCTCGTTATGGTTGAGTACATCCCGTTCGCTGTGTACGAGTACTTGGTACTACCGGAGCGTCAAATCTTCCCCTATGGCTGGGCCGTCTTCATTCTCTTTCACATGCACTTTGCCCAATTGCTGCACACGATCAGCATCGCCCTCACGCTGACTCTCGCTGTCTGGAGATACATAGCAATCAGGTCAGTATACGATTGCCAATTTGTACATTTTTTCCTCGAACATCATCACGAATCGATAGGAAACTCCATATGTTTCATCGATAGACGATCGACCGAATTTTGTCCCGTCGATGGAAGATTATCATCCTTTTTTGTTTATTTTTACTAATCGAATCGCAATGGTGCTCAAAGTATAAAAATAAATCGTAATTCCATGTAGGGGAACTCGAAATCTACTACGATTAGCTTCATTAATCGGACATTAATGTACTTTAGTTGTAAAATAAGAATACTAGATATGAAGGTAGTACTTGCGATACAGTCTCGCCAAACCTGAGATCCAAATAAAATTTCGAATTCTTCTCGATGGGATAAAAATCTAAAATAAATCAGGTGCATGGGACCTGCACAAAGATTGTTTTTATAAAATCATTATTCCAATTTGTCATTAACGAGTTGAAGACGACCATTATTATTTAACAAATTACCCGGCAACTCAACTATTTTCCTTCATAAAAATAATTCTTATTCTGAATATGTATGAATTTTGAAAATTGAAAATTACAGCACAAACTATCTTAAAATGACAAAAACTTTTGCTTCAAATATGCAAGACTTTTACATTCAAAACACAAATTGCACGGTAAAATTGCAATCCATATTTATTCAAAATTTTATTAACAGTTTGTGGAAAAAAGCTTCAAATACTGGTAATACATTTTCCAATAAATGTTTCATATTGATGTAATATAGTATATCGATCAAAATAATACACTGAGAAAAGGCAAATATGACTATATCGCCTGAGAGATATTAGCATATTCCATGATAGTAGGAAACTGGGTCGCTACGTATGGTAGGAAGTTCCGAATTTAAAAGAATTTTTCGTGGATATTGTGACGAAAGTTTTTAGAAAATTTCAGACTTTTCAACACCGTCCGAGCCTTGGTGTTCTACCACTATATGCTATGTTAATTTTTCTTAGATGGTCTGTAGGTTTTGCTACATCCCTCTCTCAGTGTGTGTGTGTTCAAAGTGTACATGTATCGAATGGCGTAACAATTATACGAGCATAGTCCGTCGCAGCCTGGTCTAGCCTCTGGCGGAACCAAAATCGAACACCCCACTCGCTCTATACACTAATGAGATATCGCGCCCGACACATGCTAACCCCCACGCTGCTATCTCGATAATATACGACACACCCTGATCAAGCTGTCAAAGCAAGGAGTGCCATATTTTGTATTTCGAATGTTACGATCACTAGGTCAGTTACGAGGAGACGGATTAAAACATGCGTGGGATGATTGCGCTTTGAGAGACCGCTGACGATTTGTGACCGGGCGTTAATCATTGATCTCATCCTCGGGCTGAATCAACGGCACATCTAAAAGGATGGCTGTCCCCTATTACTCGAATATTGTTTAAATATTGCACGATACCATCGCATAGCTTCCCGATGGCAAATTTGGGCAGCTAATATTGATTCACCGATGAGCTGTACAATTCTCACTTTGCCGGATTCCACTCGTATGGAATCTGAAAAATGTTTCATTTATCGGTCGAAAGGAAAGCTCACGCAGTTCGACGATTGACAGGTTTGCGCAATTTGTGGGCAATAACGGCACCTCGCCGAAGTGGTTCTCGAGCTCGAGCTCAACTCACAGGAGTTTTAGACCCATCGGGATAGCTAGACAGTTAGAGCGGGGGGACCTTCTTGAAATTATTCGACAACAGGGCAACGGTAACTAACGCGTACGTTTGCCCTCGCAAAACAATTAAATTCCAATCGTGTAATGTGTGACTGTGTGAGAGTTTTCGAAGCGTAAAACGTTTATCTGCCCATACGGTTTTAAGCGTAAATAAATGCAATCACCGAAGTGTTTACTCGTTTCCAGTAATTTACTGAATGCAACCCAACACCGTTGCGCGGCGTAGCATGCGAAGGGAAAACCGAGCCCCGACTGCTCCTTTTCATATTTGAGTTCGCAAAAAATATTTTCCGTCTCCTCGTATTTCCGCTCGGGCTCAACTCACTGCCAGCCTTCTGCCGCTCGTACACCCACACACACACTCGTGTGTTCGACAGCAGTAAAAATTTACTTTTTATAACAAACTTACTGTGCACAAACGCCAACAATTTTCCTTTTTTATTTATCTAAATTTTTTTTGTCGCACAACCTGAATTTTTTTTATTCACAGAGGTTCAAACTAAACTTCTCAATGATCCAGAGAATAAAAGGCCAGGTTACGTTGAATTCTGAACAAACGAATTCGTAACTTATTCAACCATATCTTTTTTTAGGTAACATTCTATAACGATTTTACGCTATTGTCTTTTTGCAAATTGCAATCCCAAGCTTTTCTGTTAAAACGAAAATGAGAGGGAAAAAAACGGATGAAACCGAAATCCCTCATGTAAAATGGGACGGGAAAAAAATACATAGATAGGGGGAAATCTAGCCGGAACCGAGTACGCACCGTGCGAGTGTCCTGTTTTCTCAATTTCCCGAGATCCCAGTCAGCCAGGAGTACGAGTAGCGATAGAAGCGGTAACGGCTACCACTACGAAATACGCACACGGATACACACGACAGAGTGCTGTACACATTTATAACGAAATATTATTGCTCGTAGATTTCCAGAGTACAACCACTCTTGGTGTACGGCAGCTCGCTGTAGATTGGCCTTATGGAGCAGCTTTTTGGCACCGCTGATTGCCTGCGCGCCAAGCTATCTAATATTCGGGGTGAGTACCCAGCGTGGGTTC
This sequence comes from Listrodromus nycthemerus, assembly GCA_963978505.1. NCBI lineage: Eukaryota > Metazoa > Arthropoda > Insecta > Hymenoptera > Ichneumonidae > Listrodromus > Listrodromus nycthemerus. Next base: position 7,096,623 of record OZ021685.1, read on the forward strand.
TGGGTTCCGTCATATGTACCTCTTCTGTATCATCTCATCGCATGGACTTGACATTTTCTCGTTTTCTCCAATTCACCCGAATCTTGAAACTTCAACCTTTCTTTAAAAAAAAAAACATTAAGGTGAAGCCTGGCCAGGGTCTTCGGTCGAGCGTGTATAGTCGGTGATTGCGGATCAATTACTTTCTCGACAATTGTTCTCTTGTCAATGCTCAGTGAGTCGCGAAATCTTCGAACATGCCACGAGAGAACATTGACGATATTTCACATAACTTTTTATTTCATTTTTTACCGCATGCACAAGCAATTGTGAAGACAGGCGGAATGACCCTTGGCACGTACGTTGGAAAAATATCAAATAGTGGTTTTCCGCGAGTTGTAAAAATTAGCGCGAATGTAGCACAATCAATTATCTATCTTAGTATTATTTGCGCTTAAATCTGCCCAATTCGTATATTGTTGCGGAGTACGACACTTGTTTCTCTTAAATGGTTCAAAGAGACGAATCCTTGTTATTTTGGCATTTTGTAAGACCTTTCATATTGTTATTTTCTTACTTTATACTGCGAATATAATTCCTTCGTTCTGTGGAGTACTTCCACTATCTTCTATTGTTCACTTGGCAGTATCACGTCTATAATTGGACGCTGTCCGTTGATATACAAAAAAAAACGAACAATTAAACAGAAGATTTTCTTTCGAAATTTTATTGTATTACCTCTTTCTCTATAATTTCCTTGGTAAATTTTCAGATAAAAGAGCAAAAAGTTTACGAACACGGACGAGAAGAGCTGCTGTACCATGTGGATAATTACTCTCGGAAAGGTATTCTCTACCAATTAAATTTCTGGGTACTCGGCGTAGTGGTAAAGCTTCTTCCGTGCCTGATTCTCACAGTCATCAGCTGCTGGCTCATAAAAGCACTGTACAGGTAAGCCGACGTTCAGGAATAATTGTCTCCGACGTTAATGAGAAGCTTGGAGATTGAGTCGCGAACGCTTCACTGTCAATTTTACTTTTTCTTTTACCTGACGCTTAATCTTGAACCGTCCCGCGAACTTTATCTCTTACGAAATGAGATTCCATGTTGGCATAGTGCGCTCGGATGATCTATGGGAGAGCGGAGTCTAAACGAACAAACTGTGCAAATGTAATCTCCAGCAGTATTTCATAGATTGTCTATTAGTTTTAATAGTATTAGCTATTCTTCACTGTCAATGACCCACTACTACATTGTACGAAAGTAATTTCAATTTCGGGAAATACGTTTCACCCGGACAAAATGCTAGAAAAAATCCTCTATTGATTTTACAAAGGATACGGTAACTGTTCGCAAAAAAAATCGCCAACTGACACTTGCGGAATGCATTGTTTTTAGCCCGTGTCTTACGTATTTTACCCTACTGATAATAAATCTTCACGTTACTTCACCCCTGGAAACACGTTTGATGCATAAACTCGCGGCGAACATGAACAAGACAAGTTGGAAACTTTCAGATAATTCACAAACCCATAAAATTTCAACAGTTTCCGCCAAATCAGTTTATTACCAAATTTACTACTGAACATTATACAGAACGCCTGTATTAACTGCAAGCTCGATACCTCCATGATTATTGGAATTAGACAATTTCTAATCATTATTACAGAAATCAAAACTCTATAAAATTCAACCCCTCGGATAGAATTCGGCCAAATTAAGTATCAAATATTTTTACGAAAAATATTATATTTATGTGCTATTTTAAAATTATAGCTCGAAATATACGCGGGAGATAACAGACATTTTTCAAACAATTCCAAATTCCAGACCATTTTTACTTCAGTCCTAATCTTCATAAAAATTGTACTGAATTACGAGACGTGACGACTTTACCAGTATACAGAATTGCAACTGACCCGTCCAAGCCGTTTGCGAGTCATGTTCGTTTCAAGCGACGCAAATCTACACACACAGACACACACGCATACACACGTACATCTGGATCCCAAGTAAAAATCACATGCCTCGACTTTTCAGACATTTAACTCTAAAATCTCATTGGTTTCTAAAAAAACATACCTTCCCCTATGAGGAAAAAAAATTATGAAAAATATAATCGCGTACGTATCTTTCGTGGTCACACGTGCGCAGGGCGAAAAGCAGAAAACAAGTTCTGCGCGGTTACAATATTTCCGCAACGACCAGCAACAGCGGTCCAACGAGGCGACCCAGCAAATCCGAGAGGCGAACCGACAGGACGACGAGGATGCTCGTAGCTGTGCTCCTGTTGTTTCTCGTCACTGAAATTCCACAGGGTGTACTGGGACTATTGTCCGGTGTTCTGGGTGACTGCTTCTTCAGGACGTGTTACCACAACTTCGGCGAGATAATGGATATACTCGCGTTGCTCAACGGTGCCATTAACTTTATTCTTTACTGTTCGATGTCACGGCAATTTCGGACAACTTTTGGACATCTCTTCAAACCGAGGATCATGAAGAAGTGGCACCCGGTCACCCAACACACCGATGTACAGAGTACTTGTGTATGACGCAAGGATAGATGTAGAATCGAGAATAGTACCTGGTTGTAAGATTTTAAAAAAGTGAACCAAAAAATATATATATATTACTTCGATTTCAACGAAAGTCAATATAAATTCATCAAGCACTTGCGAAATACGAGTCACAGAAACCTCAAATAACGAGATTAATAAAAAATTATACGAGAAATCTCGCGACTCTAGTGTGACGAAACGAAAAACGACATAGGGATATTTAAAAAATATTATTAAGAAACCGTCGATTTGATTTATAAAATGTATAAATATTTGCATTAATATATAGAAAAATCCGTCATCGTATCGAAAAAAAAATATACGTCAAGTGTTGGATACTGTTAAACACAGGCTGTGAATGGTGTTTTTGTTTGGTTAAAAAAATGTTTAGGATTAAACACAGATTCGAATTGTTTCAAATACGTACAGTATATCGTTGAAATGTATATTGCATGACACTAAAAAGAAAAATATTGCAGCGTAATTTCTATTGGACTCTGAAGATACATTAAGACTATATCGGCTCGTGTTTACTGAACGTAATATCATATAGAAGATGTTAGTATATGTCGGATAAAATACACGGCTGTATCACAATTTTTTCATGCTTTCTCCGCCCTTTTCTGTCACCGAAACGATTTGGTTCCCAAAACGTTGTTAATTTTCAAAATAAAGCTACCAGTTGCCGTGCATCTCAGGGAAAAATCCCAGTCTACGTACAAGCATAAAAAAACGTATTTTCGTCCAACTTGCACGCACGCTTCGTCCGGCCACTGGAACTTGTTCGGGCATGGGGACGGTTCCCTTAGTGCATCGGGAATATTTCAATTATCCTTTCAAGTCCTCCAACTATCTATTCTCCTAACTATTAGAGGTATAGGCGAACGAACCCTCAGCTTTCTGACACAATATCTCTGATCGCATTTTCTTTGAAGTTTTCGTCGCTCGTTCTACAAACCGAAGGCGAGTTCTCCATCTTTCCATAACGTTATCAGCTTATATTCATTTTGTCGAACGCCGCTGCGAATGGAGTCCGCGTACAGCTTTCCCGTTATCAAAATGGCTTCTTCCTTTCCTGAGTCAAAGGCTTATCTCCGGTGGCCGGAGACTCAGAAAATAAGTGGTTACTTATTCTCTGTGACTCCCCTCGCTCTGCCTTCCATGATGTCAACGTAGACCTCTTGACTAGCGATCCATCAATGATTATCCCACTTCAATTCCCTCACTTTGTTTGCGTATCCCGTCTTCCCATCACTTCCTGCTATCCTTGCCAAACCCTTGTCTCATATAATATTCTTCCCAATCCATTCTTTCGCTCCTCTCCACGCGTTTCCAACAGCGGCTTTTTTTAATGTATTGCTGTTTTGAAAATCGAAATTGGCAACGCGGTTCGTCAAAGGCATCCAAAATATGTCGTGTTAGATCAAACTTCATCGTCGACGAGAACTCTTTGCGAATTCTCATTTTCAATGCTATTTTGTCGAAGTTTAGCAGCAAGTCTCTTCGCCGTCTGAACTATCTGTAAGATTGATAAACGAACCACGATTAGATGAAATGTGATTTCCAGTGGAATAAAATATGTTGTTACCTCGTGCTCGACGTTCGACTCACCTCATCATCCACATCAATTACAGTTGCGATGTCGTTGAGTTCAGCCAAAATCTCGACCGCTCGTACTCTCTGCTCCATTATTTCGAGGACCACTGCGTAATTGACAAGTACGAGAGGATCCTGCGGAGCGAGCGAGTGAGCTTTGGAGAGAGCTTTTTCAGCCCCTTCGATGTCACTCAAACGCTTCAGAGCCACTTTAAAATAATATCTCGGTGCAGTAAAATCTCGATCTCCCGTCTACAATTGGCCAAGACTCCGTTTTATCCGAGATACTCAATTCATCCGAGTATTACGTATTAATCGATATACCCTCTCGGATAATACGGAGCTCCGATAAAACGGGTAACCCAGTAATAAATATGATATGTATGCGAATGAATCCGCGATTTCTACTTTTTTCATCGAATGCAATTCAATTATATGTTTCTTTTACAAGTAGGGTAAGTCGGAGCGATGTGGCTATAATTCATCGAACAATGAAAGCTTGAGATATAACGTGAAAAGAACCTTTAAACCTTGGTCGTAATCAACGCCAAAAACATTGAACTGAAGTAATTCGCTCGGAAATTTTAGTATAATCGATCCCACAAAACATGCCTTAGTATATTTGATATTTCGCTACACGAACTAACATGTTTCACAATGTTTCAGATGCCAAACTACTAAAACGAAACGATCTTGCATGCCTGACATGTTTCGGTGCATCGAATTGTACCCACATACATATACTAAAACTTGTTTGAATGGTAGCGCCATTTGTTGGTTACGCTGAAACATATGACGGACCGCCATATCACTCGTCTTGATATATCACCCTGACTTACCCTATACGAGCGGTTATAACCGCTATAGGCTATGGAATTTGGAAACCAGAAATTTTGATATCCTGAGATTTATTGGAAACACTTCATTTCCGGTTTCGGTATTTCATTTATTTACTCGGATGAACCAGATTGTACTGTAATTTTCAGAAAAGCTTACAAAATCTCTATCGTCTACGGCAATATCACCATCGCATAAGGTTTATTATTCGCCCCGGATTTTGGACTGTTCGCGAAAGGTCACTAAACTAAGCTCGAGGGTATCCCTAAACGCTTAAAGGGGCAATCGATACTCTAGACGCTCCCCTAAACCCCTAAAACCCGTCGTGAAACACGAGATTAAACGATTGTTAACTGCAAGCATTATCGCTTAGGTAGAGTTCCGTAATTGAGCGAAGCACGTTTTGTCTGTCTTAAAGGGCGATAGCTTCGTCTGTGTTTAACGCTATTTCAAAGTCACATTCCCCATCGTTTTATAAAACAAGTCTGAGTCGACAAATTGTTTAGAAAATGTAAATCTCCGCAAAACGATTCGGACCCACAAAACTCTCTCTCTTTTACTTACATCCGAGCAACAAGTAGGGCAGATAGTTGTTTGGCTCGGCCGAGATCGCTGCGCACAGGTAAATCGCCGCCGATGCAGGTTGACCGGTAGTGAGCAATACTCTTCCTAAATTGCACGCTGGTAGCAACCCCATTGGATTTAAATAGTGAGCTCTCTTCAAACAGCTTATCGCCTATGTAGACCAACAATTACCAGGACTTATTATATCTACTCGCGTTTATTGATTTGTGAATCAATTTCAATTTTTCATATGATCAATTCTCACGAAAGGCAAGCAATCGTACTTACAGCGACGTATTTTTGCTTCCCGTAGAAACACATTCCGACATTGTTCCAAAGGTACGAAGATTCGGGCATGAACTGAGCGGCTACCTTGTACTTGGAAAGCGCCACGTCGTATTCCCGGTGACTCTGAAATACGGTTCAATGCCATTTTCTTCGTGAAATACCAACAATTCATGCGAGAAAAGTTGTTGAGTAAACATTTTTCGATTCTTTTTGCTTCAACAGTGGCACGTTTGGTAGCGCAGAACATACCTGCATTATGTAAGCCATCGGCAAAAGAGCTTTCGAGTTTCTTGGTGAATCCGCCAGGACTGTGCCGAATTCCTGAAAGGCACGCTTTGTGTCGCCCATTCGCAGATACAAAAGTCCCAGCTCGGTGGCAATTTCTTCGTTCTCCCGGGAAATGCTGCACCACAAAAATTCATAACACATTAAATAACATGTCGCTCAATTATTAAGTTAGAAATCATTCTAAGTTATGCAATACAGTAAAGCGTAGATTATCCGAGCACCTATTATTGAAACTAACTGACATGATAATTGCAAGTTGACGACTTCTGACATTGACAAAAATTTAGCTGCGAAAAAACGTACAGCTCTCTTGCGTCAAACAAAAATTGTGGATTTCATGATGAAAGTTTGTAGTTACCATTGGATATCATGAAAATACATGCATTACGTTATTTCTTAAATATATATAATAATCATTATAAATGCAATGGTACTGTAGTTTTTTAAAGATGTGTCGCTTTATATCGCTCAATCCGAACGAGCTCTGGTCCCAATTGGTCGGATCATCGATGTTACTGTAGAAACGTCGGTGTTCGGTTCGGTAAAAGTTGGAGAATATGAAGAAACTCGTTATTCTTTGCAACATTTTTCTATACCCGACTTATGCAGGAAAATGAAATTTAATGGCAGGTAAATTGAATGACAACAAAACGCGTAGCGACCCGACAGTGGAAAAGGGAAAATATTGTATTATTATTTTTTGCTAGAATTATAAAAGGGAGGCATCGATGCACAGTTTCTTCCATTAAGTACAACGGCAACAGCCGAGGCACGTTTGATAATGCTTCAACATTTTCGCTCAATAAAAATGTCGGAACGGTATCGAACACACAGGCCGCTTGCATCGAAGCGCTGCGATAAATACCATAGAAATTGAACATCATCGTCAAAGGGGACACGTAATAAGATTTTTGCAATTAAATGCGTCCGACTATCTGGCCTTTTGTGAGAGCTATAAGTAAATACGTTCAAAGAGTATCGTTTATGTAGTGTACGAGGCTACGTTTACTGTACACATGAGTACATAAAAGGCCGTGCTCGCTCAAGTCTGTGCTCAAGCTTCTAGTTTATATATAAAAAAAAGCAGCAAAAAAACGAAACTAAAAAGCTGCTACCTATCGGTTGGTTGCTTTTTTATTTATTTTATTTTAGTTTTGCACAATCTAAAAGGATACGAGTAAAAGCTATCGTGAAATAAAAATCGTCAAAAAAGAGAGAAAAATCGAGCAAGTTTGCCACTAGCAATTTCCACCTCGTCGATATACTTTTATTATCTCGTCGATTCTATATCGGTGAGGGGAAGTAGAACTTTGGTCAGCATTTTCCCGAATTTCGATTCACGTTCATACAATAAAGGTCGGAGGTAAGGCGGATATGTTTTTTTAGAATTTTTCAGAGTTTGTCACCGGGACACACACTTACTTCAATGCAGCTGAGTATACGTTGATCGCATCGTCGACGCGATCCTTGGCCACGTGCAGTCCAGCAAGAGCGAGATACGGCGACGAGTTCTTCGTCAAATTCATTGCTTTCTTCAGTTCGACCTCCGCAGCTTCAGGTTGACCCAATTTTATACAACATTCTCCTGGTTTATAAATTAATGAAAATACATTATTTACAGTCAGCCATATATGGGTCGATAAGGTGACTCAAGGCAATATCACACGCCTTCCTCCTCGCCCGTTCCGTGTCGTGTCGGCAACGACAAGAGCAATTACTTTTTCTCGCGAATGCTGACTACCAAAAACCTACATTCTGAACGAAGCGGATAAGAACCCAACTTCATCTAAGACTTTTCTTTTCAACGCAGATCATATAGCATGCATTGATTTGAAATCAATGTAGAAATATTTTCAACCTTTTAAATCTAACAAAATATTCCTGAAATGTAGTGAGAACAATTTTTTAATATTTTTTATTTTACGTTTCGGACAAAAAATGTTATTAAAACATTTTAGAAATACTCATTCATAATAATAAAACATTTTCACTATTAGTCCTTGAGCTCACATATTGTTTTTGTCTACCTTCTGACTTATAACAAGGGTACATACGGGGTATCCCTTGCCAAATAGACCCCTTTACAAATTTTTGAATGGGCTTCCGATCTGGGTAACTTGCCAAATATCATAGTCATATATTCTCCAAGAGAAGATTAGGATACGGCACTATTAAATGACAAATTTTTGAAAACGAAACCAATTGGAGGAACTCAAAAAATACATTGTATGATTTGGAACGAAAATGGTTGTTTACATGTTAGAAAAATTTTAAACTCGCATGAACACAGAATTTGTAAAATATGTAAACGCCTAAATATGTTTTTGTAAATTCATTGAATATTAACTGTATTAATGATTAAAGTTAGTTATTACATTCGTAAATTAATGCTATAAAATAGTTGAATTACATTTATTTTATGATAGAGATAAAGTTTACGAAATAAAAGAAAAATTATTTTAGAAATTTGGACAATTTTTATGTCAAAATAAAAAAAACATATTTCAAAAAGTCGGCCCACGATCCACGATTGGCATGGAATACCCCATGCATACCCCGGGCGTTTCTTTTAACTAATAGGTTTCTATGATCAGTAAATGGGTATAGCCGCACATAAATCTGTTTGTTTTTCCTCAAGGCAAAGAATACTATGTGGCAAATTTGATTGTATTCAAGGTTACGAGGTGAAAATCAGCTTTAAATTGGCAAAAATTGCACTTTTTGTTGAAAAAATTGTAGTTTTTTCACGAATGGTCGAATAAAAAAAATTGAAACATTTTACAGATACATAAAATTATAAGAAAAAAATAGTTGGATAAAAATCCATTTTGAAAACACATGCATTTGGACATCGTAAAACAGGGAAAAGAAAAATACTTGTAACATGGAAAAAATAAATGAAAACCCAAACGAAATTAGTCTCGCATGTGTTTTAACACTCATTTCCCTCGAAACGCTCCAGGTAATTAAAGATAACGATCATTATTATAAAAACATTTCTTAATTGTAAGAAATTATCAAAAAATGAATTGATTGTATTCGTCTAATATATTCCACTATGTTCGTCGAATATTCATAAAATTTATGTGAATTCGGTAATTCTACAAAAGAAGAAAAAGTCATGGAATGCGTTAGCCGCTTGTCTGGCAACCAAAACGCAGTTGACGCGATTATCGACCTCTGCAAATTGTCAGATCATGGAAGTTATCGCGAAGATCCCGATTGGATACTGTCTGTCTCTACTGTAGGAGCGTAATCTGAAAGTCGTCTAGGGTACTCTTGGCCCTTATATGTGAGTTCTAGAGTTAAAAAAAGATCTTCAGATTCTTTCAAAATTCAGCATGTTAAAAAAATGCACTACAATTTTCATTGTTGATTTCACATGTTGTTGTATTTCGCATGTTCTTAAAAGTTATAACAACCTACGCAATATTTTCGATAAATACGCCCTTAACCAATCCTATCTACCCATTAGGATTATGGTCGGATATATATTCGATAACGGAAGTCCGGTGACAAAGTGGCTGCGAACACACAAATCCGCGAAGCCAGCAATTTCCAGATGCTATTACGAAGCTGCGGCTGTCGGTGTAATTAACTGCGTTCAGTAGAAATTTAGTCGTAATTTCGTATCAGTAAGCACTGAACTCGTGTTGAGTTGTGAGGAAAATAAAAAAAAACAAATATCATATAATAAATGTATTTACCATTTTTGTTACCAACCGTAGTAACTGACGAAAAAAAAATTTTTATATGTGTCGAATTTTCCGAATTGACTTTTCATAGATCGGCCGTTGGGTTACACCGCAACGAGAGCCAATTTGCCGAACACAGCCTCAACCACAGACCCGAAGCTCCAGTTTGATCTCACGCGGTCGTGCACCATTTACGGATATATTACTATTAATTGTAAATTACGTCCGACGAATAGTTTGCCATCGGAAATTGGCGGTTCGCAGGGCGGTTTACTCGGTAATCCGTCCTTACCGAGATTATAGTATATCTCCCAATCTGGGCCACTGGACATCTTCTCCGCTTCGGTGTACGCTTCGACAGCACGCTTATGACTGCCCAGAAGAAACCTATGAATCAGCGAACCATTGATATCTTTATTTATTTTATTTTTTTCTTTTTTCGTTAACTTACAAGCTCTTTGCGATTTGTTTAACATTGTTAACGTTCGTTGCATTAACACCGTAACAATTTTGAAAGGAGTCCAGAGAGTCTTGTATTTTTCCCTCTCGTCTCAGTATAAAACCCTATTAAAAGAAAAAGTGAGAGAATTTACCGTCAATTCAGTTTGACAGATCTTTTTTCCTCGAGAGAAATACTCTCTCGAGTCTCATAACGTGGTGTATAACTATAAAAAAAAATAAAACTTACCTTCAAGTAATTAGCATATTCGTTGTGACCGTTAGACTTAGCCAACTCCTCGTCGATAAGTGTCCTGCACACATTGTACTCGTGACGAGTGTAATATCTGTGTAGCAGCCAGTTGCGGTTTTCTATCGCCAATATGTCCGGAACTAAGTCGCAAATGCATTGGCAAAGTAAGACCAATTCTCTTATACATTGAACGCTAGAACGTCAACTGCTAGAGTCGTCACGTGCAGCACCACAATGGCATCGGTTGTGTGTTGTTACGAGAAAAGTTTGTCACTACCAATGAATATCGAACACTTGCGTGCAAATACATAGAATTGTACTTAGTACTGGGATAAATCCCCTAAGCACCATTACAATTCACGCGATAGCAATTTAGTTTAGATCAAACCCAATTAATGTAAATTATTAACTACATCAACAATAGTATTCAATAGGTACAACACGCAATAAATCCAATAAGCGTTTCCGTAAGCGAGGTTTAACGTGGCAAAGCAAGCAGGTAAAAACGGAAAGAGTAGAAAAAATAATACGGAACTTACGCGGCCGGCGTTATTACCTTTCTTGGACCTATCCGAAAGTCTCTCATTTCTAGCAGGCTGATCGGATTGATGCGGTACACGTCCGTTGCTAAGGACGTTGTTAGCCATTATCGCTTCAACAAAAAACAGTGTAACTCAATACCGCAAGTATTTTCACTCTCGTGCCGTTCGATACTAAAGCGTACGTTATAGACAAGGCTCCCTGTTAAACTCCTTTGTTTCATTATTGTTGTGAAGCCTGTTACTCGGGCAACCGCAACTAAGCTACAGCAGTCGTCACATTGAATCTACTATGCAGTATACACTTAAAATTTTAAGTTTATTTACTTGGTTCTTCCAATTAACTGTGAACCATTATTTTAAGGTTCATTACCATTTCTGGTTGAACACGAATAATCAGCCTTTTCATGCAGTTCAGTGAACGCGAATAATTCAGCTGTCCCCTGAAAAGTTTAACACTATTGAAACAAAAAAGCAATTCGTTACTGTTTTTGTTTCGGTTGAAACACACAATAAAGAGGAACAAAACATAATGAAATCAATGTATATTGTTTTCGGGTTTTCAACAGTGTGATCGCCTGCTGTAATCGACGTTGATAGTTGGAGTTCTCGAGGTTTAGTCGTACCACCCGATAAGTAGCCGGCGTTGACCGGAGGCGCCTCTTGTGTCAGACCTATCAGTTAGAAAACGTCATCCGCACTCTCCTTGTCGCCACACACGCACACAACACACCCGCATACACGCTGCAATCTGTAATCCTGTACAGTTCAACATGGCGACCGACAATTGTAGAGGTGCCGTAAAACTTATTGGTTTTTGAGATATCGATGAAATTACGAGCTTCACGAGTCCAACAACGGTGCACGGTGGTGTCGAGTCAACGAGGAACGAGCAACCCAAAGGATATTTATGTTCGCGCAGCTGTTTGTTCCTGGCGATTATTTCAAGATGTAGACTCTCGATGTCCAACGTGATTTTTTTTATCATGACACGAATCGACTCTTATCGCTTAGGTAAGCCACTGCCTTTTTTCTCTTCTATTATTTTTTTCCTCCCATTCCAGTTACGCCCCATTGTCCAATCGCGAAACGTAACGAAAAACCGGCCTTAGACGTCGATGATTGAAACCCTGAAACTTTTTTTTGTCACATGTATCGTTTCTCTGCCACTTAATTCCACCTGTTACTATCCATGTATCAGGTTTTCATACTTGGCCCGCAAATCTATATTATTACTCGTCTTTGCTGCCTACGAGTCATTAAAATTATTTTCTTACCTCGTCTCCCAATTCCAACCAATCTCTTTGGTTTTTATTTGCTTATTTTCAATAGATCACACTTAACCTTTACCCTAGAAACACAGCACATAAATTTAGTGCATTTAACTTGTTTCATCTATTTGAATCAACAGATTAACATGAACACAATTAAATAACAATAATATGTATAGCGTCCGAAGATGGATCAGCAAAAATCTCGTTTTACAACCGGACAAATATGTATTTACAATTCTGTCACTTTGAAAGGATTAATCAGAAGGGGATCTTCGATTGTTTCAGATATGATGCCATAAAGAAAGGCAAACAAACATATATTATAGAGCAAATGAGTTGTTCCGTAGAATTACGGCAACGCCGACAACCCGGGATGACGGAGGATCCCCACAGATTGGCAGCGATGATGAACAAATCACAGAGACTCGTACTGGGTCTCTTGGTTCTTCTGTTAGTTGATATTATTTGGGTTTCCAGTTCCGAACTTACCAAGGTATTTTGATTAATGACTGCTCGTAATGAAAAACTTATTGTTAGAAAATTTATTTGAATTTAAATATAAAATACTTTGTTTCAGTACATATACAGGGAGGCAAAATTTGAGAAGCCATTTTTCAGCACATACATCAAGACTTCAATGTTTACGCTGTATCTATTAGGGCTCTGTTTTTGGCCCCCGTGGAGAGACCAGTGTAACAAAACAGCGACTTATATGGTAAACTTGTTGTTTATCGATAGACGACCATGATACTAATAATACTGTGCGGAGGAAAATAATCGTAAAGATTTAACTTCAGTTTATAGATCCCAATGTCGAGGACGATAATTTTTATGCGGAAGCAAACACGAGTCTGGTAAGCCCTTGGGAAGATTTCAATAATTATATTGTAAGTATTCATTTTTTTTATCACACATCTGTTTCAGAGTGATCCGACATTCGTTCCGATAAAAACTCCCGATCATTGCGATCGATCATCAGGCACAGAGAGTGATGACTCTTCCATTAGAGCTGTGAGATTTAGCAAACTAGCCGAGGTTCGACACATGTCGGAGAGCGACGCGACAGAAGCTTTGCTAGCGAGACTTAGTTACCAAGCTAGTGTTAGGGCCGGTGAACACGCGAGACGCCAAGCTCATAAATTTTCTGTCCAGAAGGTTGCGAAAATCGCTCTTATGTTTTGTCTTCTAGTAAGTATGACAAATTTTGGCGGAGCTTAGTACATTTGTTTGTTTTTGATTATTTAATTGATAGATACAAACTGTAGTCTATTGAAAATTTGTCTTTCAGTGGTTTATGGCAAATTACACTTACCAAATTTCACTGGTAGAAACTGAGGCGGGAGTCGTGACGGTATTATCGTCTACGTCTAGTTTGTTTACGCTGTTTCTTGCCGCTTTCTTCCCAAGCAACGGGGGAGATAAATTTACATTGTCTAAGTTAGTCGCTGTGTCAGTTAGCATATTCGGACTGGTGAGTTTAGTAAAAAAAATTTACGTCTTCGGGTAATAAGTAAAATAGATTTTTTCAAAATTCTATTCAAAAAAGTTGTGGGATGCAAAAGTTGCAAAAAATTTATTTTGCTCATCCTAGAATTGTTTTTGTAGTCTGGATAGTAGCGATTATTTCTTTGACCGTCCCCGCAATGAATCATTGTATCGGTGTCTTTGCAGGTATTAGTGGGTCTTTCTGATTTAACGGTTGAAACGAGTAGAATACCGACAGGCATAATACTTGCACTAGTCAGCGCATTTTTCTATGCAGCTTATATAGTATTCCTGAAGAGAAAAGTAGATCATGAGGACAAGATGGATATACCGATGTTCTTTGGTTTCGTCGGGCTCTTTAATCTAACGATGCTGTGGCCATTATTCTTTATACTACATTACGGACACTGGGAAGAGTTCGAATGGCCCAACACCCATCAATGGACTTTCTTGATAATAAATGGCCTCATTGGAACAGTATTGAGCGAAGTTCTTTGGCTTTGGTAAGACACGAGTCATGTTTCAATGTACAAGTTATTGAGACATTCTGATATTTGCTTACCGGTTTGTTGCCTACAGGGGATGTTTTCTAACATCGTCACTCATAGCAACACTGGCTGTGAGTTTATCGATGCCAATGTCCATGATGGCGGATGTCCTCCTAAAAAAAGTAGAGTACCCATGCATATTTTATCTTGGTACGGTGCCGATGCTTCTGGCATTTCTGACGGTATCACTTCTCTCACATTATGACAATTGGGATCCTGTTATGGATGTTGTCAAGGGCCTTTACGTATGGATTTTTCGTAGAGGCCGAAATGCAAGGTAAACAGTTACACGCATCCTATTGATAAATTGACGAAGTCTCTAATAAATCCAAACTAGTACATAAACGAAAATCGTTTTCAGAATCCCCGATCTAGAAGCTGAACAAACGCAATCGCTCATCGGCATAAACAGCGAAGATCACGAAGCTTAAATGACAATAATCTCACTCTTAATACATGGTTAATTTAATTCGGTGGTGATGAAGAAACGACGACAAACGGAAATTGCGGTTTGAAAACAAACGGTGTTGCTTATTGAGCTCAATATCACGATAATCGTTTAAATTTCGCGATTTCATTCCGTCCCCAAACTATTATTATTGATAAAAAAGAAAAATTCCGCCATACTGCCACAGCAAAAAGATTTAATTTTTTTTCCTTTATTCGACGCGAAAATTGTAGGTACTTTACATTGAGGAGTGTGCGTAGATACCGTACTGTTTTCTCGAATATCACCTCGCACCGATGGGCTGCTGTGCGGAAAAGTAATGAAATTACAAACATATTTCCGGCGACCGTGATTGTTAGAGGATATACATATCGGAAAGAAGATAATATATAACAAAAGAAATGTCGGTATTAACGGGAGAACATATTGCGTTTGTATCTTGGAATTCAACATTTTTTTGTTCTCAAATGCAACTCCGGCAAAATTCCATAGGCATGTGTTGAATTTTTCATTACATAGCTGTTCTTGTTTTAACGCAAATTGGATTAAAAAGAATTTCGAAATATTAATGCACTGCCGACATAGTAGTGTACGAATGATAGTCTCAAATCTCGAATATCGATCTTTTTCTACGGTATAGATGAGAATCTTCCAACATACATTGGCAAACGTTACGCAACAAGATATATTTTCTATTCAATATTAATAAATATATATTTTTATTTTATGTTCATTAGACAAATTTTGAACATTGATTTCGGAGATTTTCCTGTTTAAATGTGTACTTGTTCGAAAAATAAGAGAAGCAATTTATGCTTATACAAGTATGCCGGTATTATTCGATACTCGAAGGAATTTTCGTTCGCCATACAGCTTACTTAAAAAAGTAGTTGAAAAATCGAAGAACAAAAAACCAAGAAAAAACAAAATGAAAACATACACCGCGCTGATTAGCACAGCACAGTCTCGAAAGAGTTTATCGGAAAATATTGCTTTGATTTGCACGAACGGATGAGCGTGACGCCCGAACACATTTGTACTTAACGGGTTTGCGCGCTTGAAAATGCTAATTGAACGTATACCCGTAGGTTTAAGACAGTATCAGTGAGATAATTCTATGTTGATTTTTTTTTGTTTTCTTTTACCAAGTACTATTTAATAAAATTACATAAAGAAAACGAGGTAGCACTTTGGACCAAATCAAAGCTGTCCTTTGAAGAAACTGATAAGTTTCAGTATTTCATATATAATCGACTCCGCGTACACCGTTCGGGCACTAGACGTTAATGGATAAATATATTTTGAAAAAAAAATTATATATATATTATGTACAACTTTTTTGTTCATCGATGTCGCGATTTTCTTACAAAACTGACTGCGGATGTTGCAAATTTGAAAAACCGCTTCGAGTCGTGAAAAAAAATCTAGTCAACAGAGAAAAACGTTTTTTATACTGTGAACATTCCTCAATCGCATCCGATAGGGAGATGTATTTTTCTATGAAACAATTGGATAATCTATTGCCGAGACAGAAAAAAAATACAAAAGTAATCGCCTATGACTTTTTTCCCATAGATATGTAATTTTAGTTGTTGACTTCCCGAAGCCTGATGAGTTACGCGCACAAAATATTGTATTCAATTTTATCGTCAATTTTTTTTTCCGTCTCCGGTAATTCGTTATAATTAATAAACACTCCAATGACGCATCTTTCATAGAGTCCGGAAACAATTATGAATTTATGAGATGGAATTCACCGAATTAATTTTTTTTTTTTCCCTATACCCGTACATAATATTTGTCAAGGTCGCGATGCTTCATGTTGTGATATATGAAATATGGTGCGCAAAACAATAGATTAAGGGTTGAAAAAAAAAGTTAAAAGCCAACTACCAGAATATCGTTTTAGACCTTAGTTGACTGTTCCTATATGCAATATTCCTGTATATTTATTGTAAATAAATTATACCGTATCATTAAGAATAGAGTTATATACACATTATGTAAAAATATACGGAGAATAATAAAAAAAAAATATTAAAAATAATTACCTCTGGAATATAAAATTTGTTGTTAGTCTTAATAATTTTCTCAAGAAAAAGTATGCGATGCATTTTAGTGAATAGAAATAAAAAGATAATATAAAAATTCGGTATCTCAGGACACATGAACAATTAATAAGCGTATTGCTTCTGAACGGTTTGTTCCTTAAAATAGTCTTTGCGAATAGTGTTCACGTTGCATAAGTTTCAGAGAAATGAAAGGCAATTGCAAGCACTTCAGCATGGTTGTGAAATGTGAAAAAATCAAGTACATATATTAAAGGTGATGAAGAGTTTTAATTTGTATAGTAATAATTGAAGATGTTATTAACAAATTGATGAAAAATCAAATTGTTCAGCAAGTCTGACGTAAACCTAACATTTTTTAAATAAGAATGATCCGTTCATTTCTCAGCATATGTATGAATTTTGATACATTTTGAAATACACTTTGGCCTTGTTTTATATGTATTTAGAAAAATTAATGGATAATTTTCTTTTAGAAAAAAGTTATTTTTTTCGGGAGACTTGTTGACCAAATACTATTTTTCATAAATTTTGTGAATAACATTTTGGAATTATTATTACGCAAAATAGATCTTAAAAAAAAACAAAGAAAATATTTTCAATAACATGGTTCATTAGTTTCAGTTCGCAAATCTCAGTTTTCAATTGACAGTGACGGTTCCCCGCATAACGACGTCACGTCCCGTTAAAAACCGACAGTTTTAAAGCGGACGAAACGGGTGAAGTGAAAAACACACTAAAGAGGGCAATCGAACGTATCTGATATGCAAGTGTATCGGAAATTGATGTCGACTGTAGCCAATCTCAACTGTACCTAACAAAATAATTGATTCGAAGGACGCTCCACAAATAAACAGTTATTTGGTTTAAATAACGAGTATACAAATCAATTATACTAATTTACGATACTATTGCGATAAAACTTTTTCTAACGAATGAGACTTTACAGCATGAGTGCAAACAAAGTTTTTCGCACCAGTATCGTACTAAATTTCATTTTACAAGGTGTGACAATAGCAGTTTTACGCACACAAAGCACGCGTGAATTCCTTTTTCCCACCAAGTATATTGAAAATATTTATCAAAACCGTACAAATATTTATTTGCAGGTATCCTTCATGTAACTTATTTTTCTGGGTGTACAGACAGAAACGAATGAATTAAGGAACACGCGATAAAAGTTGAGAAAGTAGTGGAGCACCCCGTGTAATCTCGATATCGAATATAACAGTTCGGTAACCATGATGACGTTGGTTATGTATTAATGTATAAAAGAAATTCATCACCTCAAAAGTGAATTCATTCCGTCCAATGATATTATTTCGAGTATGACTGGCCGATGACTCGGTTACAAAACCCCGAATTCGTGCACAATATTCTTTCCGTTAAATGCCACGTCCCTCTTAAAGTGTTTCCGGGACCAAGAATATTTTAAAAAAAGATAAAATAAATAAATCTCGAGTATAAATCATAAAAATGTGCGATTCCTTCGACATGGCATGTCGCGACGCGTCGAGTGCCCTGCAATTGAATATTGAAGGTAAGTGGAGAATAAATAATTCACGAAGATCCCAAAGACCAACTTTACGAAACGTTATTTATCTTCTCGTTTGCAGTGAATAGTGAAAATCTTTTGCCGAATTCGCAGAGGTACAACGTTGGCTCGTTGAGGTAATAATCGCTAAGGCATCGATGAAATTGTTCTTTTTTTACAGTCCGATTTTCTTTTAATTTGCTAATTACATCCTAGCTATCATAAAAATTCGATTTAGGCTCCCCGCTGATCCATCGTGGCCGAAAATACCCCAACGCAGGCTGGCCGATGACTTGGGCGAAATAATCGAGCCTCCGTGCGTAGTCACTTTGACCGGTGCTCCGAAACAAAGTCGCACAACCGTGCGATCGTCACATTCTCATCAGTACGCTGTATTTTTTTTTTTTCTAAGCCTCAATTCGTCGACAGAGCACTTAGCCCTTGAACCCTTGACAATAATTAACAAAATACGTACCTTCAATATTCCCACATATCACGGAAATATTTTATCAATGTTGAAAAAAAGTTGTGAGATGTTTAAAAAGCTTTGAAAAATCTTTTACTGTCCGCACATAAGTCTTATATTGAGTTGTGAAAGATTGCATATGTCCACTTGCATAAACACGGAATGTTAGTATAAATATTTCGTTGAAAGATGCAATAATAGTACATTTCGATACGAGGCAGAAATAACTTTTTCTGATGAGATTTGCAATCACGCGACTTGAGAGAACGTTTTTCGCACGAGTATCACGCAAAATTTTATGTAACAAAGTGTGAAAATGGGGTTTTTCGCACGCGTAACGTACGCAAGAGCCGCCACTCTACCATCGAGTGAAATAAAAAATATTTCGAAATATTTATCACTATATTCCAGAATTATTGCGGAAGTTTCAAAAGATTGAGTATGTTTCTGAAATTCGTCCACTGATAAAAAAAAATGCGTTAAAGCGAACTGAAATTTTGGGCGGGGACCTTCAAATAAATATTTTATTCGTCAAATAACGTATTTCGATGCCTCAAACATTTTATGACTGAAAATATCGGTGAACCAAACAATCGTGAAGCTCTTCCAACAATATATTTATGTAGACGTTCCTGCCCGAATTGGTAGTCGATTGAACCATATTATTTTCATCAGAGTACGAACCTTTTCGTTGGAACATTTTAACAGAATATTTCAAAAAATTATTTTCGTATATTCCTGAAATATTCCGTGAAATTTGAAGGATTTGAACGATTTTTGGAGTAATTTTGAAATATTGTTTGCTGGATGAGTTCAAGGGTCATAGATCTCTCAACCGACCTTTTTTTTTATCGATCTCCGACAAATTGATAAACCTTCCTTGTCCGATGATAATCAAAAAAAGATCCGCTAAGACCCCTTTTTCAAGAGATCACATACCCGGATCTGTTCACAATATACATCAAAAGATCGCGATGCCGAGTCATCCTATGAAACGGCGACCGGGATGTGCCGATCCACGTTTCAAACGGTAAGGCGAATATCCGTTTTCGATTTCGACGTACGAAAGATTTAATTTTTTTGGTCAGAGTGACGACGGTCAAGAGTCAAATGACGCCAAGCGAGCTACCCGACCGAGATCGTGACAATCATACGGAGCAGAGTCGTTCCGCCCTCATTATTTTGAATCAGACACAATGCGCTATTGAGAATGTCACAAAAATAGTTCCGGAAAAGGACACGGATCCGTAAGAGTATCTCCTCATAAAACTTCTAATTTTTTTTTACATTTTAAAATTGCATTTTCCGACCAATGGATCGTCCAATTCGCAATGCCAGAAAATCGAGAAATCGGCATGGACATGAGATCATAGTTACACCACATTAATCGGGCAATCAGTTGTACAATAAAGAAAAATCCAATGTTATATTTGGGAAAATGAAGATATGTTTATTCTAGAACGAAATTAACGCAACAAAAAGCCGAAAAACCAGGAGAAGTCAAAGAAGTGGACAGTGTGGGAGTTCAAACGATTCCGACCGAAGTCGGAACAGTTCCGAACGATGACGACTCAAAAAAGGACTCGGGAGATGTTTGTTTATCGAAGAAATCTGAAGAGCAGAAGAAGATTCTTGACGATAACGAGCTATCGCTTGGAAGAAACTTTGATGCGGTGGCGAATAAATTTTCCGAGCTTCCCGAAGACGGAAAATCGATGTATAATGGGGATTCTCAGAAAGCGGACAAAATCAACATCTCTAAGGATGAAAATTCTCATCACAATTTAAAGATCACACCGAACAGTCATATCAGCCTTAAACCTGAATCCACGTGCTTGCAATATTGTCAGGTAATCCATGTCTTCGATTCACGAATCACAGATTGGAAAAATGTACATTTTCGATGATCTGCAACATTTTGGGGCAAATCCAAATAGTCATCATCGTTGTGGCTCAATTACGCTAATGACTAGAATTTGCATTTGACTCGAAAGGTTTGGCACTTTTGATAATTGATTCAATTTTTTTTCTACCAACCGAGTTTGCCCGCTATAAGAAAGAGCGGAGCAAAATGGCATTGTGGAGCAAAACGGAATCATGAGATGCAAAGTAATTTTTTAATAACTTTTGGATGGTGGCGATAGTGGCGCGTGGAGTAAAGCGGCTTTGAAAATCCGAAAATATCGTTGGCATAAAATAGGGCATACAAAAATTACTATAAAATTGAGTTTTTATCTCAATGTTCCATTTCGTCCCACTGTGCCATTCAGGCGGGCTCTTCACTAATTATTAAGAACAAAATGAAACAAAACAAATCTATTCCGTCAGGGCAACGCTGGACAATTCTTTCTCGTAGTAGAAAACAAAACTCAAACGTCGCCTCTCAATGCGATACAAATCGATACGAGTCCAATATCGCCTTGCCAATACACGACCCAATGTTACAACGTTCAAGTCCCAGTCCTGAGTTACCAAAATCTTCCCCTGCAAATATCGACCCAGACACCGACAAAAGTCGAGGTCCCTTCGCAATTGTCGCTCTCACCTCTGCTGACAATACCATCGTCACCGTCCATGAAAAACCCCGTCAATATTGCCACGGAAGTGGCCAATGTCAATTTTTCGAGCATAGCGGAGGAGGCCAATGTCACACGCCTGGAGCAACAAAACTCCACGGCTCTGCACATCACCGGTCGGGTCGGAGACACAGTTTCGAATTCATTGCCTCCCGAAAAATCGACGCATCCCCAACCTGCGGAAAGATTAATGTCGGACGAGTCGAGGACCGATCACCGATACTCTGAGAAAAGTGAAAAAAATAAAAATCTCATTGGTTCGGAGGCTGAACACAGAAGAAGAGCTTTGGGTACACCACCGATCAAGCTGGGAAGAAAGTACGATGAGAATCGTGAATTCAACGATGGTCGAGTCGATGCCGATCGATTAGCACAAAGTTTCGATAAATCGGTTCTTTCGGACAACACCGATTCGGAGCTGTACGGCGTAAAACCAACTGAAACCAAGGCAAACCAAACCCGGCGCGATGGGAAGGAAATTAGCGTTTCCGGCTCGGATTGCGACGATTGCTGTCAGGAACGATCGAAAATCGGCAGCAGCGATCTTTCGCAAGCGAAGACGAAGAGAAATCAAATTAGCTGCTCAACCGCGATGAGCAATGACGTCGTTTATTCGAGAAATTACGAGGCTCGCTGTCTTCGCACTCAAGAGTCATCGATTGACGATCGAGGATCGTCGAAGCCTCGAGCGGAGGGCAAACGATTTTCCGGATCGCAGCGCAAAATGAAGTCGGAGCAAAACTTGGCACGATCTTTGCCGTTCGGTGATAAAGATTACAAAAATGTTTCCGATCCGCACATTACGGGCCGAACGTACGGGGATAAGGACCTACTTCCTTACCGATCGAGCTACGGCAATTCAAGGCGCAAGTGGGAAAATCGGTTCACCGAAGAGATCGTCGACGAGATTTGCAAAATATCTTGCAATCTGCAAAACACAGATATAACGACCGAAGCTGATTCGGACGCTCAGAACTTTGCCGATTTCTGTGATACAGACAGAACCGATATTTCGAATGTCGAGGAATCGAAAAATGCCGGTGACGCTCTGACGCCCGACAAACCGACCATTCTACCGGTAAAAACACAACGACTTTTGAACAAAAGTTACATGGAGTATTACGACAAATTAAGATCAAGATGTATCGACAAGGATGAGAGCGCCCAGCAGCGTTACATGTGCCAAATGGCGATGGGAGCGCCACAACTTAAAAAACGAAGAGCCAATGTACACGGAGACAATCGGAAAATCGACGAACAAAAGGAATCGTCGCCAAGAATTTTGACGCTGGAGAAGCTATCCGCCTTGTCGAATATAATTAATCGGAACTTGTAAGTCGGTATAAGATCGGTAAAAGATCGGCAGCGACGACCCTCAGCAGGCTACGCGCAAATTAACCCTTCATGTACCGGACCCTTGGTTAACCAGGATTACCATTTGCCAAGAGAAACCCTCCATGTGCTCAAAACAAATTTGTAAAAATTCTCAGACATACCGTGAAAAAATTGTAACAAACATCGTAATAATTTTTGTGCCTTAAAAAAAATCTATGAATCTATGCTTCTATGAAAATCCATCAATGGTTGGTTATGACCGGCAAAAAGTCCTCGGTACTTGAGGGATTAATAATGGGTTAGTTAAAATAAGGAACGATGCGGTCCGGATGTTGTGGACCCGCACAAATTGTCCGACGAGAAATTATCCCAAAAAAAAAGCTTGATAGCTGCTAATTGTAATCTGCTGATTTTAGGGATGGCGAGGGGTTTGCTGAGAATTCTATTCGTACAAGTATCCCGGCTATACTTCACATCTAATTAGCAAATAAAAAAATACAGGAATCCGGCCGAGAAAAATTCAAACGATACGACGCAGACGCGGCAGTTGTATGTAAACGAAAATATGAGATCGTCATCCGATCCGACGGCCGGTACGCAAAGCGCCGTTCTTAAGGGGGTCATGGCCGGAGATTCCGCTGATCTGTACGACAGCTCCCTGCCGTCCACAACGATTATCGACAAAGTGAAACGCAAGCGAGAAAAGCCTGTTGAGAGGAGACTTTTGAAACTGAAAACCATTGGTGAGGATCCGATTAGGATGACATATTAGTCACGCCATTGTTCGAAAGGATGAGTGTTGCAAAATGGGATAATAAGGCCAAACGGGACAGGGGATAAAACTTGATTATCCAATAATTTTTGGATGCCCTACTTTATCTCAATGATCGACTCTTCAAACTCGTTTTGCTCAACTTGCCGCCATTGCCTACATAGAAAAGTTATTGGAGCATGACGTTTTGCCCAACTAACTCGTTTTGTTCCACTGCCTCATTTTACACTGCTTTCCCCTACGATCATTCGCGGACATGAGGTCGAAATTCAATTCCAACAAGTGTTGAATGCTCGATTTTGTCCCAATGTCGTGACCAAACTTTCAATGTCGTTTTGCCATTCTTACCGCCGGCATCAGATAGTGATTTAAAAATTGCATTCTGCTCCACTACTCCTTTGCCCCACCGTTTCTTTTTGTCCCATTCTTCCCTACGACTATTCGCGGATATTATGGCAAAACCCCATTCTTCAATAATTTATTGATGCTCTTTTTTGCTCTAATGATACATTCGAATTTTCAAACCCGTTTTGCCCCACTTATCACCACCGCCACCGTCAGTAAGTTATTGCAGAATCCCCTACTACTATTCGCGAATAGTGTGGCGAGACTCAATTTTTTAGTAATGATTTGATGCTCTATTTTGCTCCAATGATACACTCGACTTTCCAAACCCGTTTTGCCCCACTTACCACCACCGCCACCATCGAAAAGTCATTGCAGAATTGCGTTTTGCTCCACTAACTCGTTTTGCCCCGCTGTCGACTGCGACTACTCGGGAGTAACTCGAGTAGCCTCAAGAGTGTTAATTTTCGAAATTTCCATTGTGCAGCATTCTTCGGCTTCATGATGTACGCCATGTTGGTACTGCTGCCGATGATGTACAATTACTTCTTGTACGACGAGTACGATGATTACGAAGACTTGTCGTACATCGAGCTCATGCTGGAATACGTTGTATCGTCATTCAGAGAAGCGTTCGGCGGACTTTTCGAAACGATCAACGATCTCTTTTTCCGACCGGTAAGACTCGATTGAGATCACTATAGTAATTCGAAAAATATATCTATTTCGCAAAACTCTAAATTACTGAACGTACAGGGAAAAAATAATAATCAGCTATTTTCAAAAATGTTACCAACATCGCTCATCGAACTCTCTGCAGTTCTTTATGATTTTCAGCGTACCTGTAGAAAACGTAACAACGCTGCATAAACGCGCAATGTCGACTGTTATCCTTTTCCAATGCCGATATATATTTTACATTTTATTATTGTCAATTTATAGATCTTATATGGCTTTTATGCCCATTTTATATACGTCACAATCTGTGTGTACATTTTTTTTTCATCAATTTTTATTATCTCAAATGTCATTGTAGTTTGAGTCGATTAAAAAAAAAGAATCAATTTCTGGATACTTTACGTAAATTATCGAGGAATCGTAGAGTTTTTATCCAAAAAAATTGGGTAAGCCAGAAGCGAAACCTCCCGGCGAACCGTAACCCGATGCTCCATATGATTGCGCTCCGTACGGACTGCCGTACGAATTCAACGAGGATTGCGGAATCGATTGGGGCAAAAAGATTCCCGGATGTACTAGCGGAGAAAATCCTGCGCTTTGGGTACCTCCGAAAGCTCCGGCCGACAGTAGCGGTGGTGTGTAAGAATTTCCACCTGAATTCTGATACTGACGGTAGTCCTCGCTCTCCAGTGGCCTCGCCCAGCCAAGGCCCATTAGATCGCTCACGAAAAGTACTCCCTAAAGTTAACGATAATAAAAATCCCTGGTATAAAACTAACACGCAATTTATTAGGGTAATTGAAACTTATGCGTTTAACGGACTCAGCCATTGATCAAACCACGTTTTAAAAAATGGTTACATACCGGAGTAGAAGTATTTATGCTAAAGTTCATACAATAAATTTAATGAAGAATCACCGTGAAAGAAGAATGGCCTTTTCACATTTTAGCTCTTTTACAGTAAAATTAATGTACATTATTGAAAGTAAATCATAACGACAGTTTTAAATATATTGAACGTCAATTTTGCATCACAGTTATACATGAAATTTGATATAGCTCTTCGTGCACAAGAACTTCCAGTACCAGAATATTAAATCTCACATAATTATTTACAGTGTTACCACCATGACTTTTCTCGGTTACCGAATCCGCTAGGGTATGGACAATCCAATAATATAGTCGAGAGTAACGTGTCTATCAAAATTTTTCTAATCAATTAAACTAACTCTACAACCTAGTGAAGATGTATTGGATACAAAAAACCATTGGCGATAACACCCCGCATAATCCTATAAGAAATTTCTACTTACCATTGCGATGACTGTGGTGAACAGCATGATAGAACGGCGCGAAAAAGAACTCGTAATTTAACTCTAAAGAGCCAGAGCTCTTAGTGCGCTTGATCTGAGGGAAATACGTAGAACCTTGCACCCGAGCTTTAAACGATATCCTATTTCACTCATTTGCGTCTTTCATTACATGCTTACTGCACGGTGATCGCTGACTATAAACTATCGCCCAACCGATTGCTTAATCGGAACGCATTTGACGAAGTCTAATGGCATTAAACGTCATGTTTAATGTGTTGTCGAGTTTCAGTTTCTCCGCAGCAGGCGCTAAAGCTTCGCGGTGTCCTCGATTAATTGACTCGCTGTTTGTATACTCCCAAACCCGCTGAACAACCAATTGGATTCGACACGCGTATCACTGTTGACGTTTGCTGGACTTGAAAAGGACATTGTCAAGCTTGGAGTGAATAAAAAATGAACCTATGCCACATATTTATAGTCATAGAATCTATAAAATTCGCAAATATATGCCCTATATGTTTCGGACGTTGGGCCGAATTCAAATAAACATTTATAGCAATTAAACGATTGCTTATCGATCGTTTTCATTGTCGCGCTAATCACCACTAAACGACCACCAATCGATTGATACAGGCTAAACATTGCTTCAATTAACGTTAAATGGCTGACTTTATACAGCGTAGAGAGCACGAAACTTAACTTACCAAGTGTAACTTACAAAAAGTAACCGGTAACTTTACTAGTAATAGACACTGTGGCTCGTTAATGCTCCGCTCAACCGATCTTATTTTACCTCTCAAGAACCTGCTATTGTCTTTTACCTACTGTTCAAACTACAATCTGTATAATTTGACGATCACGGAAAAGCTCTCGAAAAAATCTATCAGCGTATTGCTCTCGTAAGTGTGAACGACTGAGCAGAGACATCTAGCGCCAAAAATCCGTACCGAACAATTGTCTACATAGGCAACACGCGCACGTTTCTTTCGGTCATTTCGTCTGGCAGATTCAGGAGTTTCGTGTCGCATTCCTGACGAAACGGTATCTCCACGTGTTGTCTTTCGGAATTACGAAGATTCGATACACTCAAACGTCCTGGCAAGCGTTAGTCATTTTTTTTCGCTCGTTCTACATAACTATCGAAATTACGTTCGAACGATTGTATTTTATATAGCGCCAAACGAACTCGGCGATTGTGTCAGGTCGACGAAAACCCGAGGAAATATATCTCTATTGTCTACGGTAATGGCAGATTATGCTATCGGTCTTTCCATACCGGCGGATTTTCCGATGCCGGAGGACGGACTGTCGGCGTCGCAATTGTTCGCGAACGGCGAGGGATTGACTTACAATGATTTTATTATCCTGCCTGGGTACATCGACTTTCAAGCGGAGGAGGTCGAACTTGTTTCGTCTCTCACGAGAAAGATCACGCTCAAGACACCTCTCGTGTCGTCCCCGATGGATACCGTTACCGAGTCCGACATGGCCATCGCTATGGCACTGTGCGGCGGGATCGGAATAATTCATCACAATTGCTCACCCGAATATCAAGCGAACGAGGTTCACAAGGTCAGTAAAAAAAAACGATTTCGAACAAGTTGCCAACATCTTTTGTTCTCAACCATCCCGAAATTCAACAATTGCAATTGCAAATTTGCAATTGCAATTGTTTTGTTAACGTAAACGTTAAACTCGCTTCAAACTCGGCTTCGACACCGGTCAACCATGAACCGAACAAAAGTCATAAACGGCTTTACTTGTCGATATAATACACATTCAATTCTCGAGTCAGCCGACGAAGGCAGCTTTTCATCAGTCGGAGCGAAGGGGGTGGGGGAGAGCGCACTTATTGGCAGACAACTGCATTTGTCAATGAGAAATTCAAGGCGTCTGCTCACTTTTTTAAACACAGTAAATAATTATTTTGGAATGTTTCTAAAATGTATGTATTTATTTTTTTTTAATAATTTACTTTTCTTTTAGTACAACCGTCGCAAATTTTATGTCATCTTAGTTCAGTTGAAAAGTTACAATTTTTACTTAGCAAATTTTTAGCGATCCGCACCATCGAAGGACTCTGTATTAATGTCGCGGGTGGTATGTTGCTTGTCAGCAGCTTCGTCACTCATCGATGACGTTGTCAATAACAAGTTATTGCTACAAATCAAAGAATGTAATGAGCGATACAAAAATATAGTTTTCTTTGTAATTTCTCAATGGAGTACCTAAATTTTTGTATTGAACAGAATACTGTTACAAATAACCAATCATACAAAACTTTGTATGATAATTTTTTTATTTGAAGTTTTTTTTTTTTGCAGGTAAAAAAATACAAACATGGATTTATCAGAGATCCTGTCGTCCTGTCACCGAATCATACGGTAAACGACGTGATAAACGTCAAATCGGAGCATGGTTTTTGCGGTGTGCCGATAACAGACAACGGCAAGATAGGAGGCAAACTGGTCGGTATAGTGACCTCAAGGGACATAGATTTTCTCGAGGATTCAACAAACCAACAGAATTTAAAACTTGAAAACGTGATGACTCGCTTGGAGAATCTCATAACGGCAAAATCGGGCGTTACGCTCCAAGAGGCGAACTCGATACTGGAAAAATCAAAGAAAGGTAAACTACCGATCGTTAACGACAAAGGTGAACTCGTATCGCTGATGGCCCGAACGGATCTGAAGAAAAATCGTAGTTATCCGATAGCGAGCAAGGACGAAAACAAGCAGCTGCTCGTGGGGGCGGCCATCGGTACGAGAAATGGAGACAAACACAGATTGCAACTGTTGGCGGCTGCTGGAGTGGACGTTGTCGTGCTGGATTCTTCCCAGGGAAATTCCAAGTACCAGATAGACATGATAAAATACATAAAGAGCGAATTTCCACAGCTGCAAGTTATCGCCGGTAACGTGGTGACGATGATGCAAGCTAAGAATCTTATAGATGCGGGCGCTGATGGTCTTCGCGTTGGTATGGGTTCCGGATCGATTTGCATAACTCAAGAGGTGATGGCCGTTGGAAGACCCCAAGCCACGGCCGTGTACAAGGTTTCCGAGTACGCGAGACGATTCGGAGTGCCAGTTATAGCTGACGGTGGGATACAATCGATCGGACACATAATAAAAGGTATAAGTCTCGGAGCCAGCGCGGTAATGATGGGATCTCTTCTCGCTGGAACTTCCGAAGCACCGGGCGAATACTTCTTCAGCGACGGCGTTCGACTGAAGAAGTATCGGGGGATGGGATCGCTCGAAGCAATGAACAGAAAAGATGCGAGAGGCTCGGCAATGGACAGATACTTTCACAATGAGATGGACAAGATGAAGGTAGCCCAGGGTGTGAGCGGTTCGATAGTCGACAAGGGTAGCGTTCTCAAATTTTTACCATACCTGCAGTGCGGCATAAAGCACGGTTGTCAGGACATCGGCGCGAAATCGGTATCGGCACTGAGATCTCTGATGTACAGCGGCGAATTAAAATTTGAGAGAAGAACACACTCGGCTCAACAGGAGGGAAATGTACACAGTCTGTTCTCGTACGAGAAGAGACTCTACTGAGACGATCGTCTTTATCTCTTTTTCGTAATTAGCGATGAAAATAATGTACCTGCATTGAATTTGCATGATCCTTATTGATGTCAAACATAAAAGATAATTTAACTGACGTGTCCAAATGTGTGACGTATCGATGCAACAGGGGGAAGAATTCCGATTACAAGACGCAACGTAGAGTGAAGTTTATTTTTCTTCCATTTTTTTTAAACGTTCTACATGTACCTTAAATGTTTAATAGCCGAAACGACTTTGACCCGACATTTTTTACAACTGGACGATCAATACTACGAACTTTTAATAAGTTGAGAGAAGAAAAAAGGAAACTGATCGGACATTTCACAATTAACTCGCATTATTTTTTGTGTAACTACCGGACGAAATGAATGTGTCATGGTCGATAATTACAGACAACTGTGAAAAGCCAAAAATCGTGGGATCATAATATTAAAAAAAAAATGTGTGTTGTAAAAATATTTCTTATCAGTACCGTGCGCTAGATTGCGCGCGGTTGACATTTTTATTATAAAAAAAGAATCAAAATACGTCGATATATTTATAACACTGCTATCGATCGAAGAATGTTAGATAATGTTTGTTACTTTCGATTATAGTTATCGTTCGTTGCTGAACATTCGTAATAACGTACAGTAGATTGATAATGGATCTCTGCCGAGAAATAGAACTCTTGATGAGATTCAAATAATTTACTTTATTTCGACGCCTGTTAGTTTTCCTATGGTATTGCAACGATTAATTAATTTGTCAGAACATATATGTATACAAACACATCGGTGAAGCAATATATATTTTTTCCACAAATATTCCAGAATCAAATGTCTAGAATAAATTCCTACTGGACGTTAAAGTTATACTTGTTTTGCTTAGTTTTTACCCCCTCCCCCCTCTCCGAAGGCCGCTCAACTAATCTCAAATGACCTAATTCTATCTTGACAATAGAACATAGAAATGTCATGAGATAAGCCGTATGTTTATAATTAATAGGTTCCTGTTACTCGCTGCATTCCAAATACATTCCAGAGAAAAATTATGAATATTATATGAACGTCATTTTTGGTTTGAAAATTTGACTTCGAATCCGGGAATACTATCTGTTGCGAAAAGTTTAAAAGGTTTCGTTATGACGTACTTCTAGTTTCAAAATGCCTACTTTCAACCGTATGTTATGTGATTCAAAAAAACATCACATCCGGTCTGAAATATTACGTTTTTTAACCGGAAACATTAGTTTCTCGTTAACGTCCCAACTGTATTTGGAATTCATTTCGAATGTAGATAACGACCAGAACGGATCAATTAATAAACGCACGGAAATGCAAGTGAAGACAAATAAAAGTGTGATTCTTTTTTCTGTAAATAATGTGATGACAATAGAAATCATGAAAACGCCTTTACATATAAGACAATGGAAACATTATTGGACCTCGCTCACATCGCCGCAACCGCTATTAGATCTATCTGTCACTTTCCCTCACTTATACGTTTTTGTTCACATTATCTTAGGAATAGTAAACACAAAAACAAATACCCACTTGAATAACCAAAATGTTTTCGAACGATCTGCAGAAGCTGCGAGAAGTTCAGAACTTTTGCAACTAATATCGAAACTCGCCCATTATTTGCCGCTAAATTCACAGCATGGCGATAAGAATGTGTTAACCTATAGAAACTTCACTTCTAAACCAGCTATCTTTCATCAGTGTTTATCAACGACCGGCAAATCGAACAATGGTTTTGTGTAACGTAGAATGCGTCCAAAAAATATCACAATACCTGGGCCTACCAGCTCGCAAGATTTACATCTCCGAGAACAACGTGAGAAAACTATTTACTACTTGATACGCTCAACGGTTCAACCGGCTTGTAGCAAATTTTTGATTTTGTAAATTCTTTTTTTATAGCTGGTGGCATCCGATGGTGTTATAAAAAACCAATCGGTCGAAGGATTCAGCACAATAGTGCAAGCTCTTGTTAAAGACTCGAAAAAACGTGATGCTCTCGGAAGAGATAAGGTTGAGAAAGCTTTGACCAGACAGTGGTTGGAGTATGCTGTTTTGTATTTGAATTACGCAGATCTTCCTGCTAATAGCCGCAAAATATTCAAGGTAAATATAACAAAAGAAGATGTTGCATAATTATTTCTATGTACGTACATCTGTTCCCTGCTTTGACTTTAATTTGTTCATATTCATTGGTTTAGGAACTAAACTCTGCACTTCATCGAAATACCTACATCTGTGGAACGAATGAGACTATAGCCGACATCGTACTTTATTATTGCCTACATTCGATTATGGTAATAGTTTGATGATATAAGACTGCAAAAAAATCACTAAAGAATCCTCACAAGTACGCTTCGGTCAATGTAATCTTTTGTCTTGCAACCTAATTTTTTTGTTTCACGCTCTACAGAAAGGATTGTCCTACCAAGACAAAGCAGAGTATGTCAATGTCTCAAGATGGTTTGACAATATTCAACAAAATGATGAAAATCGTCAAAAATTGGATCTCATAAATTTTAATTTGATGTATTTGTATGCTTAAAGTGGAATAAATATAATCTAGGGGTGAGAATCTTGCAATTAAGGTATCCAGGTTTTTTGGAATGATTTTTTTTCATTTTGAACTTCAGCATTTGTTGAGAAACAATCAATCGGGCTACGTATCTAATTAGCCGCCAACGACCTAATATAGTAGATTGGAAGTAGAATAGGCACAACTATTAGTAAGAATTTCACATGGCATTTTTAATACGTCGTTAATTACGATAATTTAATTCTCGGTTTAACAATAACGCCATCCGCGCTAAGAGCGGCAACGTCAGTAACTGCCCGACTACTGGCACGTATTTCAATCCGTACGGTTTTTGAAAAAACCGCAATTTTCGCCCCACTAACCTCAATGCTCTTTCATCTCGATAATTCTGTGTATACGAGTCAGTCATAAATGACACATGGAACTATGCTGTACTCGAATACAAAAAAACTTTTAATCGTTTATTGAATTGACAAAGAATTTTATACGGCTCGATGTGATCTCTTTAGCTGTAAAGAGCTCAAAACACAACCTAACAAAGTACGGGCACACGCGTGCACGGTCGGTTCGTGAAGAAATTTTCTTTATTTCTCTCCTAACAATATTTTCTGCTCATCGACAAAAGATAAAAGCAATTATTTCATTCTTTTTTCCACCGGTCACATCGAAAATGTTACGTTTCGCAGCTATGTTCGGTCGTGTCTTCGATAAAAATTTTCGTAATATATCGGTAGGTAGAAAGATATTTGCCTTGTACTCGAAATTCCGAACGTTTCATTGTTCGAGCCACGAATGCACGAGTAGCCCGGGGAAGCGGATAAAAAATTTGCTTCTCCGGTGGATTATCGAATTTTTTGAGAGACGAAAATTCAAGTACATTCTGCAGTCTAAACATTAATACTCCGAACAATTCACCTCTCCCAATTTCCTTCAAGCAAATCTTGCATGAACTTTGTGTATCTGAAAAGATGGGCAGGATATGTAAAGCAAAGGTTTTACAGTTGCTGTCCAGGGTATGGAGTGGACCAAACAACACGCTCGCCGGCAAGCAGGCCGAACAGAAGATGATTGATATACTGAGAACTAAATTTCCCAAAGCTGAAACTATCCAAGTCACAGATGTATCCGGTATATCAGTCGGAAGATAAATAATAACCGATTGCTTTTTTTCAATGTAACTGTATAATGTCATTGAATAAATCTTTCCAGGTGGGTGCGGAGCTATGTTTCATGTCAATGTCGTGGCTCCAGAATTCCAGGGTCTGAACACTGTCAAACAGCACAGATTAATTAACGACGTAAGTTTTAATTCATTCTGAGAGATCAAGGACTTTAGTAATTTGATAAATTCATTTTGTTCACAGACTCTGAAAGCTGAAATCAAAGATATGCATGGGATTCGTATCGAAACTGGAGTGCCAAGATCATGATACGTTCATTGCTAAGATTTTTATTTTGCATTTTTAGTCGTTTGTTCTGCATTGTCTGAGGCGGAGCAAAGTTATTCATAATTTGCCTATAAAATGTAAATAATATCGTTCCCAATTATTGCTACCATACAGCCGTGCTTTGTATACATATATTTATAAGTATGAATTTTAAAGAAAGGTTCATAAATCTGTGTTTTGTTAATTCTTTTAATTTCCCGTATTTCCTCGGTTGTTATGAGTATAAAAAAAATGATCGTCGCCGTACATCACGGTAATTGTGACTAGAATCTATGGTTAATTGACGATATCATTTTATCGTCAATTGACGTAAGAAATAACCGTCACTTATGCCCATTACGGGCCCGTTGTGTTTCTCGTGGGTCATGGGATGGGGACCGGTCTTGACGTCTTTCCGACGATGACGGCTCGTGAGATAACTACGACAAAACTTCTAATTTTTCCCGTCCACGAAAAACATAGCGCTGCGATCGCCTGGGCTGCCACGTAATGTTTCATGCCGTTTACAAATTACACTCCCGACATAATTTCACAAATTTAACCAATTCTTAATTGCGATGATCAAATCTGTGATCGCCGAAACGTAACGTTGGATAAACGAGCTGCACGAGGAAAAAAAAAAACTCACGGGGGGTAAGTCATAGCTGTGTACGAATTATAAAAAGAAATAAAAAAAATCGAAATCAAACTTTCGACCCATCGCCCCGCGACGTTTCCAGATATAGAGCAGTAGTTCTCACGACTTCGCGATGACGTTTTAACCTTTCGGACGCGTGTTTGTGCCTGCCACTTTATGATATTGCACATTTTTTTCATCTCTCATCTATATATCTTAAATAATCTCGTTTTCCAAATCATAAAGGAGTCGAAAATTTTTGATTCATTGCGAAAGTTACTGGTGGAAATGTCGGCGACCTTGTCTTGTATTTATAGTTCGTGGACTTGCGACTGCACAAGTTGAAATATCCGGTACGTCATACTTTCTTTTTTATTTCAATAAATATCAATTAAAAATGAAGAAGACAAACTTTCGTTCGCGTTTTTTACGAAAACTTATCATTTTATATGGAATTTTGGCCGCCAAGTGATCACAAATCTTAAGGGTCCATCATACATATTGCATTTTGAGACATTAGGTAAGCTACTTTCGGGAGATAGTGAAGTCTAAATAATTAAGGGCCAGTTCCTAGTATGAAATGAACCTGTGACCCAATTGTCATTGAATCAAATTCAAGGGACTAAACACTATCGTCGTGGGTTTTATTAATTTTTCTTGCACCCCTAGAAAAAAATGTTTTTCTTTATTTTCATAACAGGTTGGTCTTTAAGCTTGTATTCAAATGTCAGAGATTCTTTAACCAGACAGTAAAAATTTATTTGACAAACAGATAACTACAAATGTTTGTTTCTATGGGTCGTGGATATTTCATACCTATTTCTTATTTTCTATTGAAGAAAGCGCAATGTCTCAGCCAGGCAATTACCAGTACCAGCGGTATACCGAATCAACGAGTACGTTAAAGGGAGGTCCTCCGCTGTTGGTAAACGGACAGCCCAATGCCATGCAACACACACAAAATGGGGTCCACCAACCTCCCAGTTTTAATTCCGCCGGTAAGTAAAAACATTGACTCTAGGTCTCTTCAACCACAAGTGAAATATTCTTGCCGGCTAAAGCAAAATATAATTTTCTCATAACCATGCAGGCCTGTTACTAGTAAAGGAAATTGCTGAATATATCCGAATTGATTGATATTCACCTGTATAAGATGTCAGATACATATATTTTTGGAGCAGAATGAAAAGAAGAATTTTAGATTATACTTCTTTTCTGTAAATATTAATGATAATAATAATAATAATAATAATAATAACTTCACAAAAGAATTTGAAAATATCTACACAACAGCTGTTTTTGTTGACCAGGCTCGGGTTAGCCAAGTGTTAATACGCCGTTTTTTTTTTTAACATTAAATTCACCATAACAAAGTTACGAAATATTATTGCAGGGACACCTTCATCGCAGTCGTCGCGAGATCCATCACGCGAACCTTCCCGCGATCCCTCGCCAACACAGTATCTTCACAATCAGTACAGGCCCCAATTGCCACGTCCCCCGATGCCTCCGATAAACGGTCAACAACAACAGCAGCCCGGACTTTCCAACTTGCCGATGTCTCAGCTCCCTCGAGACCTCCAGCCCCGACAATCGAGTCCTCTCGTAAATACGCTAAATCCGAACAATCAAATCGCTCCGATGCAATCGTCTAATCCACCAATATACTCGCCACAACCGACACAAGTTCCACTATCGAGTTTCATACCGGAATCGCAACAGATCGCGGTACCGAATGCATCTCAAAAATCCGGGACACCAACAAGGTACGATTATCCAAGCCCAAATCGGAGTCTGCCCGGCACACCGGGTTCACAGACGGGTCCGGAAAGTCAGGGTCGCCCGAGTCCCATGCCTATCCCGGCTCAAACGATAGCTGGACAACATTTACCACCCACCGGCCAAAGACAATCCCAATCGAGCTGGAGCAAGGAAACCTCAGTGTCTTCTTCCGTATTCAATACTCCGAATGAAGCGGCGACAACGGTAAAACCCAATCATCAATGGAGAAATCTAAAAATCGGGCTAAATTCGAACAATTTCCAGATTACATCCCAGCCATATACTGGAGGTCGGGGCGTGATTCAGCCACAGACGAGCGCTCTTCCTACGAGTTGGAGTAACGACGGCTCTTCTGGTGCGCCACCTCCCAATCAACCGGTAAC
Organism: Listrodromus nycthemerus; assembly: GCA_963978505.1. Taxonomy (NCBI): domain Eukaryota; kingdom Metazoa; phylum Arthropoda; class Insecta; order Hymenoptera; family Ichneumonidae; genus Listrodromus; species Listrodromus nycthemerus. Next base: position 7,132,851 of record OZ021685.1, read on the forward strand.
GGCAGCGAATACCAATCAGACTTGGAAAAATCCCAACGGCGATCCGAGCTCTGATAACAACCAGCCATATGCGGGGCTCGCGCAAAAAAATCTACCAGGAAGAAATCAGGCACCACCGTCTTCGCAGAATTCTAACTTCGGTATTTCGCCTATGAGTGGATCGAGTCAACAGAACCATTCCTACTTACAGCAACCGCAACAAGCTCAGTTGGGGAACAAGGCTAATCCCGCGCGCGTTCAGAATGCCGGGGTGATCAGTGGTCCGCAAGCGTCACCGGCAATGACTTCCGGCGTGAATTCGAGTATGCACAATGTGTACGGTGGTACACAGCCGGGTCAGACGAGTCAAGTCCCGAATCAAAAGTTCCCCTCATCGCAGATGCCTCATCCATCTCAGGCGAAACCTCAAGCTCAGTATCCCTCAACGCAGATCAACACTTTTGGGAGTCAGCCGAATTTGACGGCACCGGGAATTAGTCCGGTGGTGAATCAATCGAATCAAAGTGCTTACGGTAGTCAACAAAATCTAGCTAGTCAAAGAAAATATCCTCGGGGAGCGTACGGAGCACAGCTACCACCGGGAAGTCCCGGTGTCGCTGGACTTCCGACAGGAACGACTACCCCCGGCAGTGGTGTTTCACCCGTGGGAATAGGACAAGTTCCAATAAGGCCACCTACCTCCGCGGCTCCACCTCTGCCTGGACAACAACCGGTTTGTTGTATATCATTCGGAATACTACGGTGTCAGCGCTTGAAACGATTTGTTTTATGTTAAAAACGGCTCTTCACGTGAAAGCATTGATGCTCGATAAATTACCTTTAATAACGATTTAATTTCTGAAATCTTTTTTTGCTAGCCAAGTCAATATGACAATCGTTCTCCATACTTTGGACAGATGTCCAACGTTCCACTAGATAATATGGCCAAGAGATATCCGACCGCGTCATATCCAGACCAGATGAACCAGCTGAACACGCAAATGGGGAATCTTAACGTAACACAGGCCGGATTTAATGAGCTGTGGGTAAGTAGCAAGTCCAATAAAACTTCGTAACTTAATGAAGACATCTTATTCATCGCAACATTTTGTGAAATTTATCAAATGTTTATATACACAAACCAGGGTCATCAGACCGTCGACCTGCTACAATGTAGAAATATTTTGCCATCAGAAAAGGTGGAACCACCGAAGATAAAGTTGCATCAAGAATTTTTGGACAGTGTAAATTGCAGCTCTGAGTAAGTAGGAGGACCCATATTTCGCCATAAAATATCGAATATTTCATCGCGACAGAACCCTCCCCAAGGGTATTATCATTGTCCTACATTTTTATCTGTTCCTCCTTGCAGTATCTTCAGATGTACGCTGACTAAGATACCGGAATCAAATTCTTTGTTGCAAAAGTGCAGGCTTCCACTGGGAGTTTTAATACATCCTTTCAAAGACTTGAATGTAAGTTTGATTTATGAAATAGTTGTTACCTAATACTAGTAATTACGAGGGGTCTACTGGGAAAATACCGTATACGGTATGAGTGTCACGGCGTGACTACGTTGTAATAACATTCTTAGCGCAAAATGTACCGTGATATAACGCACTGTATGCCCAACTTCCATGGGATACAGTAAGTATATTTGAGCCAGAGCCAAAATATTCTAAGATGTCGCGTGCGGTATGTCCATCGCACCACACTATGCTTGACAAGAACAGGCCCAAATTGACAAATACCGTAGCTCCGTGTATCACCAGCCTATTATAATACGGTATGAAAGTAATTTCAGATGAAGCCTAGGGGACCTTAACATAGTGCAATTTCTTTTTATGTCACATGGTATCGCTGATATAGGTCTACCTTTACGCTGTACAGTGCGTTTATTGTCCTATGGTATCATTCTAAATTCATAATTAATTGTTAACGCGAAAATTGGCTTGAACGCAGATAGTCGGTAGCCATTATTATTACTAGAGTGATGATAGCGGTTAACCACTGTAACTACAGCACCGATAGTGGTCAGCCTCTGTCACCAAAGACACTACATTCGAAATGCTGATAGCGGCGACAGACCGCCAAAGTGTGCGATGTATAGAGCTTAATATTACGGCTACCTAGGCTTCGTTTGAATTTTGCCTCATATCGTATTGTAGTTGACATAGGGTATACGACATCGCGCGAGCTTCCAAGTTTGGCTTGTTTTTCCGGAGGATACCGTGATGCAATGCATATACCGTGAACTGCATCACGCTGTATCCACCTAAACTGATGTATGTCTACTGTATCTTATAAAAATGAGTTTCGCCGCGCACTGTATCTTGGTACATTTTTACTGAAAATGCATTTGTACCGTGATCATGTCACGCTCCCATACGGTGCACGATTTGGTCTCTATAGACCCTTCATTGTTAATAATATTATTATTCTTATTGTTATTATTTCTGTTTTTTATAACCTTGAAGTAATATAACGTGAGATTGTCATAATTCGCCGGTCAATTTTTATTTTTCAGCATCTGCCGGTGATACAGTGTAGCACGATAGTTCGTTGTCGATCTTGTCGAACTTACATAAATCCATTCGTTTATTTCGTCGATTCGAAGAGGTGGAAGTGCAACCTGTGCTATCGAGTTAACGAATGTAAGTCACAGTTAATTATTTTTATTACTACTCGATGATTGCGTGTATGACGTTTCATACTTTCTAACGCTTCAGTTATGTTATTATAGTGCCGGAAGAATTTCAGTTCGACCCGGTGACGAAATCTTATGGCGATCCGTCGCGGAGGCCTGAAGTTAAGACTAGCACTATCGAGTTTATCGCTCCCAGCGAATATATGGTAATTTCTTAATTCAATAATTTATCTACTTTCCTGGAATTAAAAATTTTTGAACTAATTTATCTGATTGTTTATATCTGTATTTTTAGGTCCGTCCGCCTCAACCAGCAGTCTATCTTTTTCTTCTCGACGTGTCGAGGCTCGCAGTCGAATCAGGCTATCTGAGCATAGTTTGCGAAACTATTGCCGAGGAATTGACGAAAGTACCTGGTGACGGTAGGACGCAGGTTGGCTTCATGGCTATAGACTCGGCGATACACTTTTTCAGTATGCCCGACAACGTTTCCCAACCGCACGAGTTAATCATGCTGGACGTGGATGGTAAAAGAATAAATTAAAATTCCAAATTTCCTACAAATTTGAAGATTTTTATCGTAAAAAATTTAATATTTCTCAGATGTCTTTCTACCCTGCCCCGACAATTTGATCGTTAATCTCAAGGAACGAGAAGAACTGATACGAGACTTGCTTGCTCAATTGCCGATAAAATTTAACGGAACTCATGATACGAACAGTGCGCTTGGTGCGGGCTTGCAAGTAGCTTTCAAACTCATGGTAAAGTAGATCACAACTATTAAAAAAAATTTCTGAAGAGTTTTCGTAAAAGTACGCCGCGACGTAGGTGTTTCTTATGAGCTAATGGACGAGCCCATAGTAACCCGGAACTTGGGAATTGCTTTTTTCAGTCTCCCACGGGCGGCCGCATTACAGTGTTTCAAACATGTTTACCGAACGTCGGTCCTGGATCTCTCCAGCAAAGGGAAGATCCCAACACCCGAGCCAGCAAGGATGTTCCGCACTTAAATCCGGCAACGGATTTCTACAAGAGACTTGCGCTGGACTGCAGCGGTCAGCAAATTGCTGTCGATCTGTTTCTGTTGAACAGTCAGTACAGCGATCTAGCAACACTGTGTGAGCAAAATAATTATTGTCCATCAAAGCACCAAGCAAACATCTCAATATTTGATTCCCGAGCCAATTGTTGAAGATCAAATACTTTACTTTCTACGAATTAAACATTTATTTAATCTTGTCATTTTTCACAGCGGGGATGTGCAAGTTCTCAGGTGGCTGTATGTATCACATACCCCTATTTCGTACGAACAAGCCACAACACAGCGAAACATTGGAAAAGATGCTACGTCGTTATCTCACTCGAAAAATTGGCTTTGAGGCCGTCATGAGGATACGCTGTACGCGTGGATTAAGCATTCACACCTTCCACGGAAACTTCTTCGTAAGATCGACCGATCTGCTGACCTTGCCGAATATCAATCCCGACGCTGGATTTGGAATGCAAGTAACGATAGAGGAAAATCTTGCAGACGTTCAGAGCGTCTGCTTCCAAGCAGCATTGCTTTATACGTCCAGTAAAGGTATCTTTGTCGTTAATTTAATATCAATTGATCTTAGAAATGTTATTACAAACTTCCGTGTGAAAAAAACTTTTGTTCTGTTTTTTGTCTCAGGCGAGCGTCGTATCAGGGTGCATACATTGTGTCTACCCGTGTCATCAAGCATGACAGATATTCTCTTTTCCGCTGATCAACAGGCTATAATTGGACTACTTTCGAAAATGGGTTAGACAACGTTCTTCAGTATCTCTTCGTTAACCAAAAAAAATTCGATAAAATAACTTTACCGTGAAATTGTTGCAATCGGTTTTCAAATTACAGCCGTGGACAGATCTCAACAGTCTTCGTTATCGGATGCAAGGGACGCACTGATAAACGTTGCGATCGATGTTCTGTCGGCGTACAAGCTCTCCCAATCATCATCCACAGGTGGCCTTTTGGCACCCGGAAACTTAAAACTGCTACCACTATACATAATAGCCCTCATCAAAAGCGTAAGGCGATTCAGGACAATAAAAAAAGATAACTCTAACGATACCTCTTGTGATAAATAAGTTCATTAGTCTCTTTTTTTTTTCAATTTCAGATGGCGTTTAGATCGGGTACGAGTACGCGTCTCGACGATCGAGTCTACGCTATGTGCCAGATGAAGTCTCTGCCGCTCGTTCAGCTTATACAAATGATATATCCGGACATGTACCCTGTACATGCTCTTGACGATCGCAATTCTAAAGACATCGATGGTAAAGTGTGCCCTCAACCGCCGAGATTACATCTATCGGCGGAGAAACTCGATTTCCGTGGAGTTTTTCTCATGGATGCCGGTGACCGGATATTCCTTTACGTCGGAAAGAGTGTAAATCCAATGTTCATTTGTAACGTGCTTGGAATCCAGGCCTTCGCTTCAATACCGGAAGAATTTGTGAGTTCTCGATACACACGATACTTCCTTCTTTTATTTCCGTTTCGTTTTTGTTTTACGATAAAACAAAAGTATATTGTCGTTGTGTACATATCCATATTTGTGCTTAATCATTGCAGTACGATCTACCCGAACTGGACACCGTAGAAAGCGAAAGACTCAGGAATTTCGTGTTCAGTCTCCAAGAGGAAAAACCATACTTTGCGCCTGTGCAAATTATACGGTATGTAACATCGACATGGAATCATTATCGAACATTAACTCTCTATTGAATGTGATTTGCAGAAATAAAAACATGATAACACTTGAAATAACTCTTACTGATTGCAGAGACGACAGTCACTTTAGAAGTCTATTTACCGACCGTCTGATCGAGGATCGTTTCGAGAGTGCATTGAGTTACTACGAGTTCCTGCAGCATTTGAAAACTCAGGTGAAATAGTATAGGAACTAAAATAACGAAGAAAAAAACAAGCAAAACAATATCCGATTAATAATTGGAGCGATAGATGAACGTTCCATTCGTGGAGTGTGTGGGTAGCCTAAAGTCGACAAGTTCTAAAAAAACAATTATGTAAAATGTCATCGGCCATGTATCGAAGAAATGGCTATTTGCGGATCTGGTTAGACCGTATTAATGTGTCGATAAGTTTATTATCGGTTTCTGGAAACCGAATGCCGAAGGAACGTGAAAAAGGTATAAAAAATCATCGTTGTGATCTAACGAATATGTAGCGATTCCATCGAAACACCGAGAAACATAATGTCGTACAACAAAACAAAAACAAATAACGCCTTGAAAGACCGATATGCCATATAGATCACACATTGCCTCACTAACACAGACCATGTATGTACACCAAAGTGCGGAATAGAGTTTATTCGAGAAGTCCACGATGCAGCATTTAAGATAATCGAATTTAATTACCCTTATCGCAAACGATAGAAAAAAAAATTAACCTTTGTCGCGTGTTCGATTCTAAACTCCGTCGTTTCTGGGGTAGAGCTCTCGAAGCATTGTGCGATTGAAGATAGAAAAAAAATTAATGGAAGTAAACATTAATAGTAGAGACGAAAAAAGACAACCTAATTTCCATTAATTAAACTAGTGAAGTTTTTAAATTTATTACAAAATAATTGACCAATTAAGGGGGGTAAGAATGAGTTAAGATAAAATGTTTTTGTTTTCTTGATTCTTGTCTAATTTTAATTTTAATGAGAAATCCGCCTCAGGTGTGACATTCGCAATCGTAAAGGTCACTGGATATACAATATATATTTTGTCTTTGGAGGTGCAATCGAAGCCTCATCGCTGCGTCTAGCTCCCCCTTGTTTGTTTCGTCCTTGTCGCTAACCGCAATAATTGTAGTCTTGTTATACTGTAAAGGATATACCCAGAAAACATTATATATATATACACATACACACACATCTTCCCGCGACGTGAACAGACGCTGCCTTAAAATACATCAAGATGCTTAATGTTCCATATGAAAATGTTGTTACAGTTAAATTTTGTTTTGTTGCGTTATGTGGAATAGCATCATTAGTAAAATTTCATCTCGTTAATTATCTATTTGTCAATTTCCATTATTTTACAAATAGACAAATCAATAGTTGTTCATTCAACAACGAATACTTTTCGCTCATCGTCTTTGGACCTTTATAATCACTTACTCGAACACAATAACTATTATTCTGAGCTGTCGTTGGCGAGGCCATTCGTGTCATTGAGGAAAAAGCGTAGATACAAGGGTGACGACTTTAGATTCCGAATCAAGTTCGAACTTAAGTTCAATTTCACGATTTATGTTATCGCTGAACTCGAGTGTACAATTGGAATTTAACCTGAAATGAAAATCCGACTATCGCAATTGGTCAAATAATGGTGGGACTGGCGCGGGTTTTAAAAGTTGCGAACAATTATTAATAAATTTAAAAATCACAAATTGTAAAATATAAGACACGTGCGTGGTGGGAGTGATGTGGATGATACAGAGCCATGGTGAGCATACAGAAATGTAAATGTCCTGAGTAAATAGTAATTTTGCTCGAATCTGCGATCGATTTATTTTCGGCTATTTATCCGATCATCCATCGATCGATCGGTAAAAGTAAAGTTATCTTACCAGGAGAATATTGTCTAACGAGAGGATTAACTGGAATGTTTTAATGCCGTTGTAATGTAAGATGTGAGGCATAAACGAAGCTAGACGGAATGGTAAATAAATATAAGTGAAATTCGTAAATCGTACGTTATAAGTATAATTTCCATTTGTTACGTGATTAAACTCGCCAATCGTATGTGTAACTACGAACGGCCTGATTTTTTTTTGTTTTTTCGTTCGCCTATTATTTTCGTATGTTATTTAATTATTTATCGATTTAACTATTAGGTATTTGGTTACAATTAATGTGTCAGGCAATTATGTATGTACATTACACACACAAAATATATATGGGACGATCGACTATACGCTCGAGGATCGTCATTTTAATTGACGCAGGAGAAAACCGAAAGAGCGAAAATTCTACCCCTCCCCGGTTATCCCAGTCGCTATTTTGAAAGACAAGGTACGTTATATCAACGATAACGAAAAATGAAGTAGAAAAAAAATTACTTTAAACATGACAACGTTCTGGCCTTCGAAAAGTGATTCACAGCTTGTAGTTTTTCATTTTGTTCGTTACGAACGTTTTCTTTTGCATTTCTAGTCTACAAAACTATCTGTAGGAATCCGAACGGAGTCGAACAATCTAGGCAAAAGTTGTGTGTTCTGTCGAGTGATGGCGCTTCGGTCAGCACGAGGATAGCGTATAACGTAGTTCGACGCGATTTAATTTTGTTGTCAACAGTGGTGACGACCTTGTGCGGATCTGCGAGGTATTTTCATCCCCGTGACTCGCGGAGTCGGTAAGTTTTGTTTTGATTGGGAACATTTACTGAACGTGAGCGAAATTTCGTTTCGCCATCAGATAAATTCAATCCTGGAGTCTTTAATTTTACTAGAAATATATACGGAATATAATGACTGGAACAAAAGGCATTACTCGATATTTTCCTAACTGTTGGTATTTTTATATTTAAGTATTTTTTATCCCGGGTGAAATCGCGTTTTGAAAGGAGACTTTACGATTGGCTATGTTTACAAGCGATCCTTATCGGGCAACTTTACGATCCCTTTTTCAAATTAGTTGAATTCAATCCAGAAAATGCAAAGTTTCTTATTTTTTTGTTGCGAATATTTTCTCTCGAATTTTCAGCTCATAAAACTGCGAGCGGGAAAGCGGACGGACTTTTACGAGCAATTCCGAGATTGCGCGTTCTGTCGAGTGGTGGCGCGTCACTCGGGTCGAAGACTGCCCATGCGGCAGGGCGCGACGCGGTTTGATTTTGTTGTCAGTAGTGGTGCCGACGTTGTGTAGAGCGGTGAGGCCTTTTCATCCTTGCGACTCGCCGACCCGGTAAGTTTTGTTTTCGTTCCAAATCCTCACTCAGCATTAATGAAATTCCGTTTTGACGTGCGATATTGATAATCATAGAATTTGTGCATAAAAAAAGACATGAGTAAAAAAAATTCTTCATAGTAGATATTGTTTTTTATTTATGATTTTTTTTTGCTACTTAGGGAATTCGTGGACTGGTGTTGTGACTATGTTACGGTTTTGTATCTTGTTGCACGGTGTTATTGGAAACCGGAAAATCGGAATATACGAATCTACCTTTCATACTATTTATGCTTTGCTTATCGGTGGTAAAACCGTTCTCTATCCGACCCATTTACAACTGCCTTCAATCTAGATATATTTCATTGGAAAAAATGAAAGTTTACTGAGACGTTTTTTACATTGCCCTCGGAATATATACTATCGATTTATCGACTATTTTATTTCACATACCGTCGTTCGCTTCGGAATTCATTTATCGAAGTAAACAACATTGTTTCCTATTCCGGTCTAACTATCCATGAAATTTTTAAAACGAGGATAATTTTTTTTAATTCGCAGTCGTGATTGTTTTTTTTAACAGAATTTTTTTGTGTCGGATTTTAGTACGAAAGCTAACTGTGGATGAACGAAATTATTCGCTAAGTTTAATTCGACTGCTCCCCTTAGAATTCCGGCTCCGCTCGTGTAGTTGCTGATGTCAGAATATGTCGAGTTTCGCGAGTAGGTAATTATGATTTATGACAATAGTTTCGACACCGATAACTTCCCAAGAGAGAGAATAAAAATCGTCTCAAGCTCAAGTTTTAAAAAATATGTATACATATTTTTATGTATTAATTTTTCATATCGAAGCGGCGAGCAGATATCCTGCGGGAAACGAACGCCCGAAAGAGAGAACATTCTTGTACGACAAAGTGAGTAAGGAAGGGCAGATGTCTATTTTCATAATGACGCAACGCCGAGCGTGTCGGTTGGCCTGGAAAAAGCGTCTGTCCGACACAAGTTTCTGTGCGGATTCCATAATGTGTGTCTGCATTCAGTAATACGGAATCATGAGATGAGAAATCTTATTCCGCTGTTCGGCTCTTCTCCTTTAAGGCGAGGCAAAAATATGTATCACGTGACACGCGAGGGCGAGGAAGAGTTGTAATTTCCGAATGAACGCCGTCTAAAAATGGTCACCATTTGGGATAAAAGCGGAACACCATCAGACGCACTCTTGAATTCTACATAATCTGATCGCTTAGCTCTTTAGCGAAACCTGTGTGATTAATTAATTTGAAGGCCGCTAATAACCTTGGATCCAAAGTCAGTCCTTAGGCTCGACCGAATAAGCCTTGGAAAAGAAACGAAACGCACATTTTGTTACCGATTCAGCACGCGTAGTGCGAGTATTCGCATCGCCTCGACGCGTAGTCGAATGTCGGAGTGGTTTTATTATCACATCCAGCGTTCGATATTCGGGCGAGCTATCGGTGCTTCTCTTTGACAATTCGTACTGATCGTTGATTCGCGGATACACCTAACCGAAGCTCGGAGAATCGCGCTTCGGTTCTTTTCTCATTAGCCGTTATTGTGTGCACTAAATGTCGAAGAATTTTCCACGGTATGGTTGCTACCACCGCACGAAAAAATCTCTGCATCCAAGCGAGATTCTAACTGATAATGGCTCTCCTGCGGTTTGGTTCCCGCTCTAACCCGGTAGCAGTAATGTGTGGACACTCGCAGAAGCTCTGCAACAGATCTGTGTATCTTGTGGCAGAATTTGGTATCGGAGTTTGCATGTTCATCGTGCTCTAGTTAAACCATGGGTCAATATAAGTGATCACAGTGAGAATATAACGGTCATGGAAGAATGGTAGTAACATTATTGGGATACCCAAGTATAACGAAATATTAACATTGTTCTAGCAATATCTACTATCTTATGTTCAATTACGTCGTGAGTTGTCGATGAGTTTACGTTTAAATTTAGGAGAGATGTGGTAAATGAGGAGAGTGCTAAAAGATAGTGTCAATCTGCACTCTTGGCAATGTGACTTTTTCACCGATCTTAAGCGTGTATTCTCGCGTTAGGAAGCTTATAATGGAACAAGTAGTCGAAAAGATGAAGTTTGAAAATTTGCTGTAATGGAACTGATTTCACCGTCTCTTAGAGTGCCTCCTATATATATGTATTTTCTGTAGCTGGTAGTGTGAACAGCTAGTATGTGGAAGGTGGATGCTTGCACTCGAGAAGATATATGCAGAGTGGCATTGCATTTAGGGGATATTTCTTCGATATGGGATTGAATGTATAGATAGAGGATTCTACAGATGGCAAAGCCTAAGAAGGATGTTCTTCCGTTTCTTACTGACAACCCATCGACTCTGTGCCTATGTCGGCTAATATCCTCCCCTCTGCGTAGGTTGAAAATACATTTGATAAATGTATTCGTTACGCTGTAAGAAAAGTTCAAAAATTCATTAATGGTATCGAAAGCTTTTTTACATAACAAGTTTCTGAAATTTCAAACGCATGTGCGTCGGAAACTTACAGTAAATGTAGTTTTTTCAAAGCGATTTTTGTAAATTTCAAGCAAAAAACATTTAATTTTAATATCTACTATTGTAATTCTACAAAAACAGTATGTTAATGTACAATTTTTCAGTTACTTAAAGTTTTTGGCGTATGCCAGACATCAGTAAAATGAGTAAGAAAAAATTAGCTTGTCGATTAGTTTCATTCTGAGTTCGATGGTGAAAGCGTTTCGGTAATATTTTAGCTTACGGAGATTGGTACTTGACAAATACTTTGGAAGTCTCGACTGTACAGTACGGTGTTCGTGCAAGAAACTGGAAACGTACAGGTGGTGGAGGATTTCATCCTTGCATTAATTATGCGTGGATCAGTGTGTATTAGTGTGTCGTCAGCTCGACTTTCAAGTTTACAAATTGACGCTAGTATGCTAGTTACATGATGAGGCAAGTGAGAGTCCAGCGAGGGTAGATCTTGAACCTACAGGAATTTCAGTTCGTGTTCCACAATTTCGAGCACAGTAAGGGCCGAATTGCCAGAGAAACTACGACGCAGATAATATAACAATAAATTTCTCGCTGTCTGGGAAACGTCGCGCTTCGCGAGCTTTCAACCTGCTATGCCATCCGGGGGGGAACTAATGATGAAAGTTACTCAAAGACTCTCCGAGACGGAAACTAATCGCGTAAAAGCCGATCATCGGTCCGCCGTATTGGACACGGCTAATTAAGATGGAAAGCAGAAAGTCGCCAATCACAGAGAACATTCCAACCACCTACATGTTTAAACAAAATCCCTTTACGATCTTGAATTAGTAATTCATTTTTTACATGCTGTAAATGATTTTCACTCGGAAGTAAATTCTTAAACGAACAAGCATTCGGTATCGGCTTGACGATTTACAGATTTTATTTTCAATTTAAAGCGATTGACAACGTTGAAAAAAAAATGTAAGTTCTCAATACTGACTGAGAAGGTTTTACATTGAAGATAAAAAATGCCAGATGATTCAGGATTCTTATTCGTGCTGTAAAAAAATCGGGTGTGAGTAACGAGTAGTATGGCGGTAAAGGAATGAACAAAGGGAAGAAGCCAAAGGACTTCGAGGAGAGGCAAGAGAACAGATTTATTCCCGTGGTATTATACGCCACAGTGAAATCTCCATCGATTTCGACGCCGACGTGCATCTTTTATGTATAATGGAACAATTACGTACTGGTACACAGCGATAGCCCGCGCCCATTCAACACCCGGTACATAAACGGGCTGAGTGTACATTACGTTGAAAAGTAAGGCGAACCGGGGGCTTTTCCTTCGGCTAATTAATCATTCATACTGTAAATGGTCTTGAGATGGACCACGGCAACGAGAGAAGGTATTTAACCAAGGTATAGCTCTAAAAAATAAGAGGATCGCGTGAGCCTTCTCGGAGCAAAAGAAAAGTACTTAGATATATGTATATATATGGGTCATATTATACCAAATCGACAAATTTTTTATCCGACCCCCTTCAATTTCGTTCAAAGTTTTCTATCTTTTTCTAACCCCCGAAAGACATTTATCAAAACTAAAAAAAATTAATTTTCCGACGCAAAAAAACTTACGAATATTTGTAAAAAGCGGCACTTTTTTTTGAGAATACTGGAACTTTTTCAGAAATTGACCGTTGGGACCTTGTTTTTAAATGTCGTTTAAGAAATAAAATACGAGAAAATTTTCGCAAGCCCAGATAATGAAATATTTTGGCTTTTTTTCGAAAAAACGAAAATATTTCATATATACAAATATTTTAAGATATTATATTTCATATATCTGGGCTTTTGAACATTTTTTCATATTTTATTTCTTTAACGACATAAAAAAAAAGAATTAAACAAAAAAAAATTTAAAAAAACGGTCCCAAGCGGTCAATTTTTGAAAATTTTCGAGTATTAAAAAAAAAGCCGCATTTAGAAAAAAATTCGTAACTTTTTTTGAGTCAGAAACTTTTTTTTTAGTTTTGATAAATGTCTTTCGGAGGTTAGAAAAAGAGAAAATTTTGAGCTAAAGTGAAGGGGGTCAGATAAAAAATTTGACGATTTGTCGAATGCCCCATATATATATATATATATGGGTCATTCCATACCAAATCAAAAAAAAAATATATATATATATATATATATATATATATATATATATATATATACATGCGTATAACCTTTTTTTTCATGAGAATCATTTACGCTGTTAATTCGAAAAGCACAATTCGTTGAAATATCTTGTATAATTTATTAATCAGCGTGTTTGAAGGTTCAGTGAAATAATTAATAAGATGCATAAACATATTCATCGGATAGAAACACGACGGTGACGTCTCCTCTCATGTCCCACGCTGTAAGAGAAATTATTAATTGTGTTGGACTGGAAGGTTTTATACGAAAACTGATGCATTAAATTCAGTGTACAATCATGATGAAAAATTAATGTTCTTCATTGAAACTAAAGTAAACCATCAAAATTAAAGTACGTTCATGGTAAAATCAAGATAAACAATTGAAAATAGAATATTTCCAATGTTTTTAAGATAATGAACATTAATTTTTCGTCATAATTGTATTTATATTATATACCAGTATATTATATTATATTCAATTTAATATACCAGTTTTTGCACAAAAACTTCGAGTCCGATACACTGAAATCAGTGTAATCAGATACAGTGTAAAAAAAATCGTTACGCGGTTCGATGTACTAGTCTCGGAAGTATCTATGGACAAACCGATATATTAAATTCAACGTACAATAATAATAAAAAATGAATAATCTCAATAATAACGATAATTCATATTAATTTTTTTATAAGAGTACTCCAAATCTAACGATCCACTTTACATTCATTACACAAAGTTCATGAACATTTCATCACAATCGTACCTTAAATTTGATGCACCAGTTTCTGGATAAAAACTTCTATTTCCGTTCAATTTACACTTTATTTCAGTATCTTCCATTCCATGTATTCGTTCCGTTGTCCCATGAACTAGCAGCTTCGGGAACGAAAAGATACGCAATTGTCCTTACTTTCGCGCCCCGCCCTCTTACATATTTTTATGTGTCTCTCTTGACTCTTGTTGTTTTATTCCTGCACGTTGCATCCTCGGTTGAGCATCCTCTCCCGCAGTGTACACCTGACACATGAAATCTCGGTACGCCGGTGTGTTTCTTTGTGTGTGCGGAACATGCAAGCAAACTAACCTCACGTGGGTCCGCTAGGGTAGTCTGGTGCAGGCATCGTGCTTCGTCGTCCGAGCGTGTTTACCGTTCAGTACAAACACTCGGAGATAAACAAGTGAGCGACTCGACGCGACGCCTCTGCATGGGGAGCGAGATGCAAAGCGCGTCAAGCGTAATTAGCGCGTTGAAGCTGTGTGTGCATGCAGCCTCGCGTTAAAAGTTGACGACAATAAGCGCAATACCGTGTCACATGACAAACAAGACCGTCGTTCCGTCGAAGGTCTAACCGGGCTCGAGCGCTACTCTTTAAATCATGAAATTAACAGTTTCGAGCGCACTTTAATCGCACCGATCAATCGCGTCTATGATTTTCTTCGAATTCATTTTGGCTCTGACAATAAAGTTGAATTCTTTCTCAGGTTTGAGAAAAAGAAAAATTAGAAAATTAGAGAATTAATTCAAATAAGGTGGATGATATTCCCGAATTTTATTCTATGCGTGCACATGTAACACTTCATGATGGGACAGAGATTTTTCGAAGGTAACTTCAACGTAGGGTGGCTTTGCTGATCCACTGTGAATAGGGCGATTATCGAGGATTTATGGTAGGAATTAATTATCGGAGTTTGAGTTGCGTGCTCGTCCAGTGCGCGAGTCTCCGAAACTGAATCACGACTATTTTCCGGAATTGCGCATTGAGTCACGCTCCACCAGCTGGGAAAATCACCTTGGATAAAGCAGAGTGTCTCGAGGCTTTTTTTTTCCATCATCGATGCTCCCCTTTGACTTTCCGGTACTTCAGGTATGTTCTCATACGACGAGTAGAGCTTCGCATCGAAGACGTCATATTTTTTGTGTACATGGTGAGATCGAAGAGCCAGCGTGTGGGGAGGAGCAATTTCATCCATCGAGATTAGGTCGACCTATCTGTGCATTCCATGGTCGTACGCCACCGCAAAAATGCTATAGGTTCCGATCACGAATTCTTCGAATTTTCGCGTTGCCCGAAGAAAAATGGACGGAGATCCGAGAACCTTCGTATGCGGATGGATCGACACTCGTTTTTTTTTTTGCTACGTGGAAAAACCTTGCAGCGAAACCCATGTTATGACGAGTACTCGGGAAGTTTCCAGCAATTCACTTATCGCTGAATTGCCACGGGTAGGATCGAATCGGCTCAGCCATTATCGATAGAGCCCTTGGATTTGAGCGGAATACTATGCACGATTTACCTTTGTTATTAGAGCCATGCGACGCCTGTTAACGTTTTCCTGGTCGGGAGAGGATTTTCCAATGGGTTTTATCGGTTCTCGTATAACAGAGGCTTTTCCGCGCTTTGAGACTCCTCGTTACGATTCAACGAAGGTTTGTTCCGCTTCGGCAATCCGTCAGGACACGAAACTTTCGAGGGCCTCAGATTTAAATGGAAACGTAACGCGACACTCTGGATTTTCGTTTCGTGTCGTAACGAGAGAGTCCCAAAACTCCCCTTTCACGATTTCGGAATACTAGTATGAAAAATCAAAAGTCTGTCCACCGCTGTTCGATGTCGTAATAACCGTGAAAGGACATTGTTCCCAGAGAAGGTAAGACACGAGCGAGGTCGCTCAATTGGATTTGCCAATTAAGCGCGGATTAATGAATTTTCCCTGCCTGCGGCCGTCTAATCCACGAAAGTGAACTGGTAATGCGCATTAGTCAGACCGATTTTGCTTCCGTTACCCATTCGATGAACCGTGGGTTTGAACAGTAATTCAATTAAAGATATAATCGGGACATAATCGCATTGGCTGTTTCGAAAGCTCGCGAAACTATCTGGAAATTTGCTAATATAGGAGCTGCTGTTCGGGAACGATTAAACGGGGGTTGCACCGCGCCAAACGGTCCAGGATAATTGCACACGTTCGACTGGACGACGATACGAAAGCTCAAATTTTCTATCACAAAAAAATCGTTGCGCTATTTTTGCCCCCGTGTAACGTTTCTATCGATGGCGTTTTTATGTAGGACGAGTTGTAGTTTTGCCCAAATTGTCCTGCTCGACGAGTCGCGGTAGATGAAAAATGAAACACGGAATCTATATATGGGACAGCGGTGGATGATTAATGGTATTAAAAAGATTTTGTATATATGCGAAATATAATTTTTCAAAGGTTTTGAAAGCCATGTACGTGTGCACAAAAAAAGTGTTAAATCGAATAGAGATTTATCGTCATGGAACAAAGTACCTCCATTTGTCGAAAGGTTTTGCCAATCTTTATCGAGGCACGTTTGTTTGTGGCACATGTGTGAAAGTCCGTTTGTGCAACAGCAGAGAAATTGTATACAGGGCGTGGTTATACGCGAATAAATGTATGCGCATTTTTTTTTTAGTTCTCGAGAGCTTTTGCTCAGCGTTTCGCTCGTCCGGTCGTCTTCATGCTTCGTTGCTTTTGACTCGGTAAAAGAGAAGTAATATCGCTGAAAAGCGCGAAACCTCGAGAGCGGTCGGCACACGTTCCGTCGAACGAAGAACGAGAGGGAGAGACGAAGAGGAGAGGGCGAGAGATAGAGAGGATACAGAGCGAAGGGGAATTTAAACAGCGACGGTATAAAGCCGTCAGTCGTTCTACCCCGTTTGCCGGCCCCGCAGGCCTTCGGCAGATATTGCGATTGCAACTTTTCCCCGTTTATATACAACAGCGTTACGGGGTAAGGGTGAAGCTTGCTGCCCGAGAGTGCAGTAGGCACGTGTTGCACTTGCGCTCATTCGAGGTTTACGAGAAAGAATGGAAGAGAGAAAGCTTCGACGGTCGAGTGAAGATTCTTTCTCATCCTGCCAATACGTGCACGCAATTTGAGTCTTCCTGCTGCAAGCCAATTCTCGATTGTAGGTCACATTCCGGATGCCGCGTATTGGGATTCGACGCTGCGGGCGAAAATGACAGTGGAAATACCGTGACTGAATGAAATTTTTGTAATCCGATAGATCGAGAAAATACTGCTGTTGATTCAAACATTTACAATTCCATCATTGCGGATCGATCGTCGAATACGCAAAACGGAAGAACTCTCGGAACGCCTGTGAGGTAACAGAATATTCCGGTGAACTTCGGGGATGTCGCGTGAGCACAGAAGTATCAGCATCGATATCTCGACGACAGAGAGGCAGAGATATTGAAAGACCTAGAGAAGGTTAGAGGGATATTCGGAATCGAACAAATTGCAATTAGCCGGCACTGGCTTCCGTACCATAATTGAACTCCACCGACCATGCGAAATAGCACGAAGCTTCGTTTTCCGGATTCGTTTAACGAGCAATGCCCATAAAGTTTTAACGAATCTCGAGAAAAAAAGGTTCTCAGTCAGATGGAGGTCGGCGAAGGGGGGAGAGATCGATATCTAACGAGGTATTTTAGTCTCATCGATACACAATATGACTCTTGAATGTTCCCAACCTTCACAATCCATTTATCCAATTCTTTCGTTGCTTATTTTCTTTGCATTTTCAACGCAAAATGAGTTTGATCGATGTACTGAACTCTAACCCGAGTAAAAATTTATTCAGGGCGAAATCCGGCCCAGATGGGCTTGCCTGGTCGCCTGATCTGGCCCACATCCGGCGTTAAATCAGACCCGAATCTAACATTTAACGCGATTTTACATCCGAACCTGCTGTAATGTTGGATTTGGGCCAGATCAATCTAACAGGGAAGCTCGATGTAGACTGAATGTTACTCTGATAAAGTGTCCGATAAATCAGCCTTTCGGTCCGGATTTGGAGTTTCATTCTGTAAATTTGAAGCATTCTAACACATTTAAAAAATGCGAATATAAGGAAATAAAAAGATCATTATATCTCTCAATCTGGTCCCAATCTCCCCGACATCCGGCTAGCCTAATCCGGTTTGCTTATTCATTCATCAGCTGGGCCGGATGAGTTTGATACGGTACCAACTTGATCAGGCACGCCTAATCCTCAACATATTCACGGATAATATTATTTATACATCAGGCTACCTGGATCGGAAAAGCGATAGGGTTTTCTGATCTTGACCACCCAAGATCTTGGTGACGTCCCACTAGCCTGATACGTCCAGCCTTACTATTACCTGACCTAGACTCGGTCTGTATAATGCAACCGAACGGTTACCGTGGCATGCCTTATGATAACTCATCGTTGCCCTAATCCTAATTCTGTGAGACAGTCCTGATTAGGCGATCCTTAACCGTATATATTCCGTAGATTTGGATGATATCCAAGCAGATTGATCAGTGGTGCCGTCAATTCCTGAGCTAGTCCCGATGAGAGATCAGGCAGCCTGTCTAAATTGTTACTCGGGAAGGCCTTCAAATGTTTTACCTCAATCATCGTACTACAGGTGATCGAAAATTTCTGCCGACGATAGATTGGTATTCCCATTTGTTTGTTATTGTTTAAGGTCGCATCAACTGCTATCATTAGTAGCGATCGATGAGGCCTACTATTTTCCCTTTAGTAGGAACCGTACCACTTTGGGGGTTACTCAATGTGAGTAAACGTTAATTGGACTTTGTGGATGTCAGTAACAGTCGGTCTTCTGGTTTTATTTCGCGGCGCCTGAGCTACGTCTCGTCAATAACTGGCTGTAAACATTGCGCGTCTACTCACATACATATATATATATATATGCATATATATATAGATATATATACATATATTTACATATCGGCTATCGCGCAATAGATGCAGGAGTTACGTCGTGTCACAATATTTTTCTGTTCGCACGACTACGGCGACGGGATTCGAGCGCAGGACCTCCTGCTACTCTGTCCTCGAGGTTAGTAGTCTTATCACGAGACGAAAGTGATCGATTAAAGAGAGCGGCACAGGTGTCCGCCAGGGGACGAGACAACACCGGTCTTAAACAAAAGTGATCGGTAATTCGGTATAGTGCATTCTAAAAACAAGCGTTTTGCTTCAACACACTTCAGATCTACAAATCGTGTAGACACTTTATACACGCTTCAAGGTGTGTTTATTCTGATCACATGTGAAAGAGTACATTTTATACGCATTACGTACCTTGTTTCAACACGGTTTCAACGCATTCATGCATGTTGTCGATTTTTGCACGATTGCTGACATGTTCATTTCTACCCGCGTGGGTGTCGAAAAGATATTAGACAATACTAATTATGAATCGCCTTACAAATTAATTGCAATGATTCACCTTTTGTCTCATCTTGTAATTTCTGTGCACATTCGGAATATTTGCAGCTATGTTGTTAATGTCGCCGAGAAAATACTTTCGAAACACATGATTTTTGAAAAACTTCCAGATCTAAACGTAGCGCCACATGGATGATCGTTGCACTGCACTTCAAACAATGCATCAGACCGATGATATCGGACAAGGTGTTTCAATAGCTGATTATTAAACGCAGTTTCAAAATAACACCTACGTCACTGAAAATATCGGGCGGCCTATCCATAATCGTGATGTGCGATATACGAATCCGTTATTACTGTGATTGAATCGTATGCATGTGCGAGTGTTTTAGTTCTCTAGTATCTTTTAATTTGATAAAGTGCGTGGTATACCTAGCGTGCACCTGTATACAAGTTCGTTGTTCGACCGTAAACGCAATGAGAGAAAGAATATAATTCGCGGTCCAATAAGCGTGTTCTATAGAAAAACACTAGGAAGTGTGTTGCACATGAAATCCCGGAAAGATTCAGGGCAAGCATGCTGTTTCAATACGTAAGCCAACCAAAGCGTTTTTATTAATGCCTTCGGTGGGCGCTGCGATGTTTTAACAAGAAATATACCCAATAAAAAAATTAATTCTGTATTTAAGATAAATCTTGAAGTCTACGATAAAATTCATATTAATCGTGCGCTTGAGCAGGTGGATAATAAATACGAGAACTAAAAGACTGGATGACGGCTTGAGATGTTGGATAAACATCTAATTCTCATATTTTAACAGTAATTAATGTTTGTTACATCAATAGTTTTGCATCTTCGGAATTATGTTTTCATCTTCATTATGTTATGTCAATCAACAAAAAAAAATCAGTCATGCACATATAATATATATTGATAATCCACCTGACAGTTGATTAAAAATAATAAAATGCAGCGACGATACGAATGTTTGAAAATGACCAATGTTTTTCTTTCAAACCTACAAGAGAAAGACAGTTAAAATATAATTCTCGTTAATCTTATTACTTCATTTGTTCTTCTCGGGACGGCGATGTCAGAGATTTGTAAGCTTTGGAGTTCTTGTCTCGAGTCGAAGTACTCAACGTGGTCTGATGGGACAATCGGCTCTGCGGTGGTGATAGATCCCCAATCCACCTATATATGGATGGTGACTGAATGTTCCCATCGTCTTCCGTGATGCACCCCAGCCTGAAAGCTTGCTAGTTGTAATAGGACCTAATGCTGTTATTCCCCGGACGCGCAAACGTTCTCGGCACACTTAACGGGGTTTCTTGATCTTGTGCAACCGGCCGTGACGAATATCTCAATGAGAGTGTTCGATACTTCGCAATCGATTCGATGTTAATGGGGTGAGAGTTTGGTCCCAGAAAGAAAACCCGAGTAGAAATCTAGCTCAGGTATTGTTAAGGCATGACTGTACATCTCGCCGGATATCAGCCAGACCCGGAACACACAACAAGTCACTGAGGATCTTCTCATCAGGACTCTTTGACGTAACTAGGATGAGGGCAACAATGAGTTATCGTAAGGTATGCTGCGACAACGACTCGGTCGCATTATACAGGCTGGGTCTAGATCAGGTTGTTATAGCTAGTTACAGCTAGATCAGGTAGGAGCATTATACAGACTGGATCTAGATCAGAGTAGTAAGGTTGGCCGGGTCAGGCTAGTAGGATATCAAAAAGATCTTGGGTGGATCAGAAAACCCTATCGTTTCTCTGATCCAGATGGTCTGATGTATAAATAACACTATCCTTAAATATATTGAGATTGAGAGATATAATAATCTTTTCATTTTATTTTATTCGAATTTTTGAAATGTGTTAGAATACTTCAAATTTACAGAAAAAACTCCAGATCCGGGCCGAAAAACTAATTTATTGAGAACTTTATCGCGATGACATCCCGTCCAGGTCAGGCTGTCCTGTTCGCTTGGTCCGGCACAAATCTGGCGTTACATCAGCCCCGGATACAAAATCGCGTTACATCCTAGATCCAGGCCTGAATTAACGCCGGATTTGGGCCGGATTGCGCGAATACGCAAGCCTAATGTTGATCAGATTTCACCCTGAATAAATTTCTACTTGCAAAGCGTGCTGTACCATTGGTGATGCAGACAGCGCCGTCACAATACAGTCATGTATTTCCACACGTGACGATATTATGACGGCACGGTGTTTTGATACTGGAAGCTGCTTCCACGGTTCCGTCTCATCGTGGGACTTTGCACTCACGACTGCACCGAGATTGCAACGCTACAGAGTGAGCTGGAGCTGCTAGTATACTTCTGGTTGCAAAACAACGTGCCGTCACAATATCGTCACTTGCAGACATGTATTTTTGCAATGTTCCCGCACGACGGGAGTTATTGTGGTTCTATCGAGTAGATAATGTGTCGTCAGTTTTCTATCTGGGATTAGTCTCGAGTTGTTTCAATGCACTAGCTTTTAGAATATCCTCGGTAATTTCTTCTTCAAGCCATTTCCCAAGTGAGCCCCCCCACCCCCCTCCAGAAATCGCTACAAAACTGCAATCTTGTCGAATTGGCGAGTCCGTGCCTCACCTAAGAAAAAGTCTGCTCACTGTCTTTCGAGTCGATGAAAAGGCTTATGCAGAAATGCCCGAGACCAAACGTTTTCACTCGTTCGATACTCGCAGGCTCGTGCCGCCACCGCACATGCCTCTAATATGCATCGATCGTCGAGTCAATTACCGCTATTCGTCATGGAGTTATGGCATGCGGGCACCTCGGAAAGGGAAGGAGGTAATGATCGTCTCGTCCACGCATACACACACGTGTACTTCACGTGCCGAATGGCGCTTGTCTGTTAGCACGACGCTGAGCCGCGGCGATCCCAGACTCAAAATACTCGCGTCGTCAACGAGATCGAATATTCAGAGCTCGCAGTCGAGCCCTCGGCCGATTCGCCGACGTACACCACGTTTCCAGGAGTATACGCCGGCGACCAGGTTAGCCGGTGAACTTTTGACCCGGTCTTCCTCTTCTCTCCGTCGGGCGGGTGTCCCGCTCTCGAGTCCCGGCCGCACCGGCGGCGACCTTTGTAGCCCGTACATCCAAGAACCACGCCACCCCTGTCGCCCCCAACGTATCGTGTAGGCTCCCTCCCTAGCTCCGTCGATCCCGGAACGAGCCGGGTCTCGCGAGGCAGGCCCTTTCAAGAACGTGCCACTTTTTTGTCTTCTCTTTTTTCCGCCTGACAATCTTGACTGTCGCGAATACCTTTCATTTTTCAAAGACTCCCACCTCGCCACCATTCTCATCTCACACGCTTTTCCGCTGTTTGCCGGCGCGGTCCTTTTGCCTTTTTTGTTTTCTCCTTTTTTCGTCGACCCATTCTCTTCCATGATTCGAGTGCTCGAGATAATGATCCGAATTCTCGGCAAATACGTGTTTTGCATCGCGTCGTCGGTCGCGGATATCACGTACTGATAAGAGAAGCCGCGGCGCCGACGGACGGGAAGAGTCGAGGGATCTCGTGGGGCAAAAATTACTGGTAACGTAGCCAATGCGAAGTTGAGGGTAACGTAGGAGTTCCATGTCCTTGGTGTGTAGCGCAGACCGCAAGTGTTTTCCCCTTACGGTCCATAAATCCTGGTTCAACTTCTCTTTATCGTACTGTCTCCAGTTTCCACTTTTGTACAGCAAGGTCGCGAAATCCGTAGAGTATTCCCGGAAACTTTGTCATTTCCTCTCGTTACTCCTTTCGGAGTCGCTGAAGGCTTTCTTCCCAGAAGTCGTTATTAAAAATTAACGAGGGTGAAGTGGCATCGGAATTTTCCTCGGTCTTGGGCTCATTCAAGAGACAGCCATTGTTTCCTTCTTCGTTTGATTGTTTTGAATTCGGTGATGAATTACAAACGCCCTCGATACAGACAATAGTTACAGAATTCTCCTAGCGAAATTGTCTTTGGCCAAGGTTGTTTAGGAGAGGGGTTTGGCAAATCTCAGTATCAAGGCTCGGTTTGGAAAACCTTTTCGTCTTTTCCGTCCGATGGATATTCCTTTCGCTTATCGCGATATCGAGTACGCGGTACAAGTCGATCAAAAGAATCACATCGTCTCGTCAGTTCGCGCTTCGGCTGTCTCTCTACGGTGCTGTTAGGTGCGTGCGTGCGATCGATCAGGCGTGCGTGACATGGAACACATGCGCGCGTTACATATTATCGCACATACCGGAGCCCTCGACCGGGTGAGGAGGGTTTCGCCAAATCGATTTCCACCCGAATATATACATATACGTATATATTATTTATAACAAACGTGTGTGTGTGTGTGTATAATTTTATAGGTGCCACACGTAGACTGCGTACGCGCGTCCTGCGGACCTGACGCCGCGTGTTCTTCATGCGATGGCGTACGGCTAACGAAAGCTCGGTTTCCCTTAACCCGGTATTCGACAGGCCGTGAGCAATTTTTTTTTTCAGTGTAGGGCGCGATCGCGATACATTTAGTAGTGAGCGATTATCCTGGGGTGAATTTTCTAAGTGAATTCGTACACCATCGCACGAGAGTCTGATTTTTCCGGAAAGGATAGCGGTCGTCGAAACACATCACATTCGCGGAGGACCTTCGATCGGAGCCGGGAATTGATGAAGAGGAAATCACGTTTGCGGGCACTTTCGAGAGCCACTCTCGGCAGGCATCCTTGTTCACGTCCAGGCCTTCGGCTACCAGGAGCTTCCTACTCACCGTGTCTCGCTGTGACTCCACCGATTCCACAGACAATTCTATTACAAGAGGGTGAAGCGAGGATGGGCAGCGATGAAGAGGAGCTTCAGAGTCTACGGTATTCGGAAACCAGTGAGGATTTCAGGATGAAAATGAAAGCTATCGGGAGTGTTTCTGACACACACTCGGATAGCGTGGGATCTGAATGCCATCCACTCTGCTATATTGGAATTCAAGCTGTACGGCCTAATTTCATCGGCTGGGTTAAGCATCCGGACCGAGCACATAAAAAATTCATTACTCGAGTTCGATATAATTCGAAATCTCTGCTGCTGATCCGTATCTGTTCAAGGCATGGGGCAAAAAATTATTTCCATAAAAAGACGAGATAGTCGATGAACATTTTTTTGATGTATGAGGAAAAATTCCAGTGTAGTTGGTATGTCGAAAGAAGACCGAGAATGAAAATGGAAGAAATCAAGCGCCCCCCCTCACCGCTCTCATCCTTTGCACCGTTCTATTCTTCGCAATTCACTGCAACCAAGAAAGATCGCCGGCGGCGCCAGTGGCCTGATTCTTTCGTTCATACGGTCTCGGTATTCTCGAATCATTGCGAACGTTGCAGCCAGCGAAGAATCAAGCTGCGTTCCCATCCGCCAAGATTTCCCGGTGGTATTTCTTTCTGATCGTTCTATATCTCGAGATTTCCGTCTACCGGAAATCGTCTACTGTCGACCGTCCTCCATATCCTCCCGCTCGCTGTCTCTTCCTCTCAGGGTACTTTCGTCTTCTCGTTACGGTTTCTTACCGGAGGTTGAAATTTCTTACTTGCTTAGTTATCGAAAGGCCAAATAGTTATCGATATAAAAATCGTCTGAATGCAGATTACCATCTTTACTATTGTACGTCTTTATAACCTAAAAAATACTGCCGCTTTTCTTCGTGATCCTGATGAGAACATTTTTTTTATTCGTGTATTCATTCCCCATTAATATTTAATTATCCTGGGGGATTTCATTAGAAATAGGTACCATACATAAATAGAAATTGAAATAGGTAGCTTACATGAAGAATCAAACATTTTGTTCGTAAGTATTACTACAAATCCATATTTTTTCGCTTTTAAATGTGGTAATAATGTGTCTAGAAAATGCAATGGCAAACCCAATCGTAAATAATGATGAATGCATGCGTGAAGAGAATTGTACGAGTGGAGAGTGAAATTGCAGATAGCGTTGAGTTTCGTTCAGCGTGTATTTACCCTCACTACTGCCAGGTACCTTTAAATCCTGTTCGGCTATTACGAATGAAAAATCAATGATATTACATTTGAATTCTGTGGCATCGAAAACCGTAAAATACTAATTTCTTTTACATGTATTCGAACATTGATTTGAGTCATGTGGTCCGCCATTTTGGATTTTTTAAATCTGTTACTCAATTTGGGCTACACGATTTCACAAACCTTGTAATACCAGTTTTCATCGAATCGCCATTCCAAATTTCGATTTACCATATTCAAGGATCAAAGAGCTATCCGATAATATCTTTATGAGGACTTAGAGACTGTTTTTCCATAATATTTTGGGCACGGAATTTCTTTTTCACCTGACGGCGAAGAAGTTAAGTAGTCCTAAAGGTTCAGGCATTTTTTTCACCCCAGGAATCATAATGAATTAAAGGTGTTACAATTTTACAGAAGAATCTTAAGTTCTGGATATAAAAAATGGAGAAGCAGATTCCAATATATTCCCTTTTGTACAGAAAGATTTAAGAAAAATACATTACTCTCGCGATCAATGAAACTAGAATTTCTTTACGACAATTTTCCCATTTTCCCCACGCTCATCTTTTTCCTTCTCCAATCTTATTTTGCCTCGCAAATTGGATTAAGTCAATCCCAGCGTGAAGCGCCTGGCCGACCCAGCGGCGGGGATAAGAAGAACGAGTGGGACGGTTACGCGGCACGTTTAAGTATATCAAGAAGAAATAACCGAGTCCCGGCTTCCTCGTCCTTCTCTCGCCCGATCTAGACGTCGGTAACGAACACCACCCCATTCGTCATCGGTGGAACAAGCGGAGATTCAATTCGCCCGGGACGCCGGCATCGTTATCCTCTGCATCGATGGTTCTTAACCGCATTCGAGCGAGTGGCGCGTGGAAAAAATCTTTAAAAGCAATCCTCTTCGCGTCTCATTTTCAACGATTCGAGCGATCAAAGTCCTCACTTCCTCCTGGTCAAACTTACCCGAGCTCAAAAGTCAAAATTGTCTCGGTCATTGACCTCTCGCGGGAAATCGATCGCTCGTTACAGTAGAGCTGGCCAGTATGAGTCAGCCATCGATTATCAGATGCAAGCAATCGATATCCGATAGATTGGAAAGTGCAAAATTCGCTTGAAAACGCTATGTCAGTGTGTTCGAGGTTCGATCGTGCGAAAAGCTCTCATACACGGATGGACAGACTTCGTAATACACATTTAAGTTTCCGCGCTTGTTCGAAGCAAGTTTCCACCTGGCCAAAGGGGTGTACCCTGCGGTGTGTACCGTCCAAGTTTCTTAGAGCGGAATCGTCTGCGGATTTATTGTTCGTTCTCTGAAATTTTCCTCGACCTCACTGATGACCGTTCGCTTTTCCTGCTGGCACCGTTCATCCGACGATTTATCACGGCAACCCCTCACCAAGTTAACTGTTTGTCGCAGACACACGAGACCGAAGACCGGTACAAAGCTTTCATTTTTCTTCCACGACGGATTATTACGTTTGAAAGCTCTTTCGCGAATGTTCGCTCTCGAGAACTTCCACGACGTCACTGAAATTGCAAAATTCGCGTTAACGGCATCGGGATTAATATTAATGTGAACAAGAAAACCACACCGGAGAAGGAGGCTTCTGGCAGACGACGACGTACCAACTAACAGCATTATCGGTTCTCAGCACTCCTCGCTCGTGTGGATATAACCCTCAAGAGTGTCCTCTAATTGGCACTCGGTTCGCGACACTCTACACCTCTTTAGCCTTTACTCAGGCCGTTACGTCTCCGTCTCCGGGAATTCACCGGCTTTGAATTTTAATAGACACCCGTTTGGTGCGCTCCTTGGAAAATAATTGCAAAAACAAAACCAATGTCCTATTTTTATGTATTTATTACTTATAATCTTTTTTTTTTATTTTTACTATTCGTCATTCCATATCGGAATTGTTATATTCGGATAAAAACAAACGATTGCTTAAAGTGTTACAGGGAAAAGAGAATGATTTGCATGCTGCTCCTACCAACCGCCACAGATTGCAGTGTCTGCACGCTACGAGCTCAACTGCGTAATGGCTTTTATACCGGAGCGTTTCAACCGCGAACGGTAGCTTGTTTTGCCGAGAGAACAAAGCCGCCGGTGCATCGCGGAACCAACAAGACCGTGTCGTGCACTCGACGCAAATTCGCTACGAGCGATTTGTCTTTTTTCACTCTCGTTTTCAAACTGGTAACTTCGCTTCGCATTGGAGTGATGAAAAAATAATACCGGTGAATTAAAAAAAAATGGTAGTTTATGGAGGAACCGCGATGCGGGGGTTGAACTTTTTTTCCCTCGTCGGCTTTGTAAAATGGTTATTTGTATGGTAAAGAGGTAGGAAAGGGAGTTTTTGACGAGTGTGAAAATGTCGCACGAACCGAAAGCGAGTGCGGCATTTAGACGAGTCAGAACTCCCTTCTCTGCTCCCATACCCATTTACGTAATTGTTCCTAACGAAGCACGTACATCACGCTTTTCGTTACTGTGAAGTATGCGCGGAAAGACATTTTTCCGCAGTAGTGCGATGAAAGGACCATATATGGTCTGTACGCATGCCAGGTATTTTTTCCACAAGCGAAAAAGTCCTTTTCTGCACTGAGAAAGAAAAATTGTTGGATTAAATTCGCGATTATGTACGTCCAAAGCAGTTATTTGGATAGTAGAAGGAATTCATTTTTTGTTGAACTCGATTCAAACAAACGTCTTTATTATACCAAGTAAATAATGGCTTTAAACGTGGAGAAATGCACCTTAGTTAATCCAACAATTTTTTCTTTGTCACACAGAGAAACTTTGCTGTCGTGGAAACTTTTCTTCCGAGATTTTAGTGTCAGACGATTTAATATAGTCTAAAACGTCGACAAATGCGATTTTTAGCTGGCGTCCGAGTATGTGTGTGTGTTCGTATGCAATAGACTGCATTGTTTAAAACGACTATATCTGAGAAACGTTTTGAGATAATCACTTGAAAATTGATGAACTCTTAAGGTCGTTACGTGTCCTCATCAAGTGCAATTTTTATAAAGATTGATCCCTAATTGAAAATTTTATACGATTTTTTTTTCTCAGTGCCCATTTCACAGGAACGGAAAGCAGAATTTTACATACGTACACCCACGGAAAACTTTTGGCTACAACACATGCTGTCGTAGTAAATATGGTACATTAGCATTGTCACAGTAGACGTAATTGTTGAAGTTGCAAAAAATATTTATTATTACCTGATGTCCTAGCACAGCAAATATTGTTTGCAGCAACAGCACAGTTGTTAATACTAGAGCGATCCTGTAGTGTTTTCGTTTTTCCTTACTAAATGAAATAACTTTTTGATATAGAATGATAAACTAACAATCCAAACATTCTGATAATGGAAACTAATAAATAAAAATATTGTTCATAAAAGAAATATATGAACATGAATACTCGTAATACCTATTGCAGCGAAATAAACTGCCTATGATTGGGATTGAACTGCCTACCCAACCGTTACGCCCAACTACGAGAAAAGCCAACATACTATTGTCTACTCTCTTCTTAATTTGCAAACTTTAATCCAATGTCTTATAAGTTACATCGAACATGATAGGTGTGACATTACTTCTTATTCAAGTGGTCATTGAGGATGCGTTGTATATACATTTCTAGCCAAAAAATTCATTAAACCTTGAATCTAAACCGCAATCACTTTTTTTTTTAATTTGAGTTAGTTTTGGGCGGCAGTGCCGAGCACTCAATGACTCATTACTCGGTCCCTGTGTTCTCCAACACATCGCCCTTTTTACTTCATTGCACACGGAGTAAGATCGTCGTATTTCTCTAACAAAGTGCAGTTCATCAATAATTTCTTGTTACGGCTGCAAGAATGTTTAGTTGCTACAGCAAAATATTTCATGTTCCTTGCGTCAACCAGGCAAATCAGTTATGGTGGTAAAATTTTTGATGTCCCAACAATTATTATTTCTTCGTGTACATCGGAATGTTTCACTTTCAATAATGCTTTCCAATTATTGAAGCTTTGTTGTATATGAATTGTATGCTCTTGCTTCGCGACCGATTATCACAAACTGAACAGATGACTCGAGCAGATACTTAACCACACCTGCGAACAATTTGCTACACCAGCAAATAATTTGCAGCCGCGCATCAATTTTCCGTAACTTATAAAATTTGTTTTCGTCACAAATTTTTTTTGCTGCAAAAATTCTGGCGTCTCTATTGAGACCAATAAAATCGTGCCGCTTTTGCTTCGTAACCCTTACAGGAACATGAAAAAATTATTAAAGTATTTCATTAAATATAGGTGCCTCATAATTTTTTAGGTGGTCGAGCCTAAATCTATTAACAGTATGACAAAATTCAAAATAGCGAATCTTCTGTTCGTTGCAAAAACGATTTTGTTTTTGCTCTTGCAACAAGAAGAACTTAGCAAATGCACTTTCGCCAACATTCTATCGGTGCACTGTCGAAATATACGCCACGTCAGATTTTGACGAGCCGATACCAAGCGGATACTTTATTTAATCTACAGCCAGCAGAAAACGTATCGAAATCTACCATCGAAGTTTCTCAATCTCGACTCACGCAAGCCCCTTCGATCTGATACCTATCTCAAGCTCCTCGACAACTTTCCACCACTCCCTTCTCCGGGATAACTTGTTTCGAATCACGTTTTTCGCCGATTTTCCGTCTCTCACACGATTTGTCAGATTGCGTTTTGAAATACACGATATTCCGACGGGATATGCGATCGCAAAACACACGAACTCCTTCGTCAATAGAACTCGAGGCAACTCGAAAGTCAATACCGTTATTTTTCAACGTCTCAGAAGAAATGGGAAAGGATTCGTCGGTTTTTCTCGACTAACCCTTGCGAAGTGTACAACGACGATTGTCACTGCGCCTGAATCCTCGACAATACGTCAGGTGATAACGTCATTCCATAAGCGTGCAGTTTTCAATTTAACAAACTACGCACGTTAAGCGTAAATGCTATTCTATACTGCTGATTACATCTTCCAGCATAATATGCAGGTAGGTCGATCGTATCGAGATACCGGCACATTGTTCCCGGCGAAACCGTGGAAGCATTTGTTTGCGTTATCAGCGTGAGGAAAATGGCGTATAGCTAACTTTGTAACATTGCCATTAACCAGTTTGCTCGAAGTTTCACATCCACCGATTCGTCACGAAACATCGGAATCCCACGTGCACATAGCCCATCGCTTCCAGTTTAACTTCGGTATCCTCGTTGTGGCTTCGATGATCATTGGGAACGGAAACCATCCGATATTCTATATTCCAAATTTCGACTGTTTACCATGGGTTTAGGACGAGTTTTCTGGTGTAAAATAGTCCACCGGAAATTCGTTCGAAATCCACAAACTTTTCGGATCGTGTCGGAGCATCCGAACGAATAAGTCGCCACTCGAACGTTCGTAACGTCAACAATTATTTGATTCCTGATCGCAGGCTCACCAGATCGAAAGTGAGAGTACATAAGCAAGGACTTTCGTTATTGAGATCATTTTGGTAATTGTATAATCGGGCTTGCGCCAATGTCGTATTTTCGCACGAATTTAATCTGAGGACGGAATAAGGAACATCCACTCCCGCTTGTAATTAGACAGTGAATTATATCAGTTTACGGACGACGTGACGCTTTGGCTCACCGAAGCACGTCGCTTTTTGCCTTCGTTCTCGACACATCGACGCGTCTTCTCGCGAGGTACGATCTCGTCGAATATTACTTAGATAACCTAAGTGAATTTACGAGTTTGCCTGAAAACCCTCTATGACCAGACTGTCGCGTCGAGTTGCGAAGTAAACGCGTTGAAATTGGTGTGGAGTTACCCGAGCAAAGGGGGCCAAAAGGTGCCCTCCTATAACGCTTCTATAGATGCAGACTTCCGATGGGAGCGATGGGATAGCACGGCGGACGACTATCAGAGTAAACTTTTGCCAGGTTATATTCAGCATGGTAAACTGGCTGTGGATTGCGGAAAGCTTGTGCAATTTCTACTTAGTCCGAAAAATCGCGGGGGGCGAACGGACACGCGAGTTGCCCGCACGAAAATTAATACGGATATTCGGAAGACGCATCCGGTCATGAACGAATCAATTGGTCGGAAGGGTACTGAAGATCTAACACTCTTCGCTCGGCCTCATTAATATTCTCAGAACGTCTTCCAGCGAATATCCGCCCCATTTTACCTCGCACGGCTGCCTCGAAGATACTCACACGCTGCGAGTATTTTTTATCCAGGCCGAATTTACTCGCTCATTTTTTGTCGGGAATATATATATATTTTTCTTATATCACCCCACTAAAAGGGCATCCCATTATACGATCATCTGTAACTCGAGGGAAAGTCTTCTTCCGCAACTGGAAGAGAAGAGTTGCGGAAGTTCTTCCGTTCTTCTCGCAAAAGAAGAAAACACTGGAAGGACTTTTCATGAGTTTCCGTTCTCTTCGGCGCAGGAAGATTCACCAACATTTGCTGAAACACTCGACACTCTCGACGCACCCCTCGGACTTTGTTCTCGTTTGCTCTTGAACTTTCCAATTATAAATGGAGATTGCAATTTTCATTCTTGTTTTTATTAACAACGACTGAACGTTAAACTAACGATGTCTCTACGTTAAAACTTTCGCTTAGGGTATTCATCCACATTCATGACTCAGCTCATTTATATAGTTCAATAGTGCGAGAGTGGGGCAAAAAGAACGATGAGACTCTATTTTTGTTTTATGAGAAAGCAAAAAGTTTGTTTGTGCCAAGAGAGAAAGGGCAACTTTGCTATTGCGTTGCTAGGCGACCACAATAACGTCTAAGCGAAACACAAATGGGAAGACGCGCCCTAGATTTCACACGGAGCGACGAATGAGACTGAAGGAACTGTATTTTGTCTCGTCGACATTCTCACTGCGTTGTGGCATTTTCTGTCCCTCCCTACTCGTTAAAGACAAATTCTTTGACGCGTTCCTTGAACTCTTGTGAATCCGTTCGGTGCATTACGGGAATTGAAATACATTTCCGTATTCGAAGCCCGAAATGTGAGACGACGGAGGCGGGAATTTTGACGGTGCAATCGAGAATATAATAATTCCAAGAATAAATGAGACTTGCTTTCAGTCGATATACGTCTCGGCGTGAATTCTAACGAACTGAAAATGTATATCGATTATCCGACAGAAATAGCGACAGGCGAAATATTGTAAAGCTTTCACGTTTCCGTTCGTTCCTATTTTTACTCGCTTTGCCTCATTTTTACCGCTCATTTTTTTTTTCATGATTTCAATTAAAACTCTATGGAGCTTTGGTAATCCGGATGTGAAAAATAAAAAATAAACTCACGATTCGTTCACAATTGTATTGAGGTTATTAATTTTTCCAAAAATTCCGAGAAGCTTTGTTTTTTTAATTGCGTGGACCCGCGATGGGTGGAAGAACGACAAAAGGTCAGCCAATGGATGAAACTGGAGTTAACTTGAGGAAAATTGACTCATCTTACTGGAGAAGAGGAAGCGCGCTAGGAACGCGGTGATTTCGTATGGGCCGTTGTTTCATCTAATTTCCTGGGTAACCCAATTACGCAACACCAATCCACGGTGCTCTCAGCGTTCCAGTAGCTCGAGTAATTTAGTTTTCGTGTGTTTTCCCTTCGGTGTGCTATTCGGAGAACAGTTTTCACCGGACAACCGAGGAACAGACGGACGCTCACTCGAGCAATTTTCAAAATTGCATAGAATTTCATATCACGCACTAGCGGTGATCGAGGTCCGAGATTTCCGTCTGTGTTGCTTGCAAATTTTTTCACAAAAAAACAACACTTTTTGACGTAATGTGTGAACGTGCTCGTCTAAAATTTCAGCGCTCTTTTTAATTACAAAATTATGATTTTATTTCCCTCCGGGTGAAAGAAAAATGAGGGTGTATGAGGAAGCGAATGTTTGGCGGGTGACGCGGGTCAGCGATGGAACGTGCGATGGGGACAAAGTGAGTGCTTGCATTGTAATACATGCGACAGAATTCGGTACAAAGGACCGGAGAGAAATTCCTAGATGGACCAAAACTTCCTCCCTCCTGGAGGAAATTTCGAGTTGTCCAGAAATTATGTTTTTTTTTTTCGTTGTAATACATGACAATACATTTTTTTTTCATCAGCGGCGTTACAAAATGACACCGCTGGACTCAGGTAGAGTTTTTAATACGGCGAAGCAGGCGAGCGTTCCTTTGAGCTCATTTTTATTTTACCCCAAGCTTTTGTTGGGTACTTTAGAGGTTCTTTTTTTAGAGGACGATGAAGTTAATTAAATCTCGTCTTCTCCCTAGTACGACTTTCTCCCCCCCCCTCATCGTCTTCATTTTGAGGACATTTTCCCCATCGAACTACACGACCCTTACTCAAGTGCAAGATCGTTCGTTCGTTCGTTCGTTCTCGCGTAATATTTTCCAAGACGAAATAAGGCAGAGGGTTTGGGATCGGCCGAATAAATTGTTGAAAATCGCTGTTCCAGAGTTAACTAGTAAAATTCATTAAAACAAAATGGTTCTCCATATTCACCACTTTCATCCAATTTCATCTGTCGAAACTTTCAGTGGACGCTTTCTCTCAGAGGATTAATTAAACATTTGCCGGGTTAGGTAATTGAAGTGCCTGTGCACTTCGATTATCTGCTTTATCCACGGGTTACCTGCACTTTATTTCATTGTTTATTCTTGAGTACGAATTTCATTCTGTTGAATTCACAAGTTAATCACATCGCCTGTTTCAAATCTTGTATAACTACTGGAACCATCTTTATGGTCCTCAAATAAATCCACTTTTCAGTATTCACCAAACTTGCTGCGGACGTTTCTCATCGGAGTAGACCAGTTCAGAGATCGGGTGCCACTTATTGGGGGCGAGATTACATACCCAAGTGCTAAAAATTCGAAGGTGCAAAAGCCCGAATGGCAATATTTCATGCGATAATTTTTACGAGAAGTGACTGTTCACCGGAAGTCTACATAATCAATAGAAATAATAGTAAGAAGGTTATGGCTACGAGAGAAAAATAATACGAAATTAAATTCCCAGAATAGACCCAATTTCCGAAAGTATACATCAACTACATGCTCATTTGCTACCAAACTATAATCACGATATTCGGAAAGAAGATGGTTTATACTGAAAAAAATGTAAATGTTCGATATTAAATTGAAGGAATAGGAAATATCGGTGTTCGGATTTCGAAAAAATTCAATCTAGAGGTTCATAGATTCCGTAAATTAATTTCCTAACCTAGATAATTCCCGGCAGCGTGGTTTCTGAGTAGTTAAATGTTCGAATTCATATTTCTCTGAAAGAGGAAATCTCCAAATACAGCCTTTTCCAATAAGGCAAATCTCCGAACATGTACATTATACTTGAAAGAGCTTTTTTTACCTTTGCGAGCAAACATATAGAAGGGCGAAATGGTTTTTGGACTTTTTTATTTTCGGATTTGGCTTTTCTGATTTTAAACGTTTCGGAGTCTTTCTGCTAATTTGTTTCACAATATTGTTAAATTGATTAGTCTCTCTTCGGAGTATTAAATCTTCGAAGACTTCACTATTCACCGATAAGTTTCGACGCTGCTCCAACGTGTTCAAGCTCTCTGATAATTGAAATTCGCTTGTCTGTCGCTTAGTTATTATTTATTCTCGAGCTTTTTGAAATAAATTCTCAACATTGACTTTTCTGTCTGCAAAATATCCGTAGTCAGAATTCTCCGATGATTTTAAGTAGGCTGAAAAATTGACAACTCGGTTTGTCTGAATATTTAGCATTTGGATCTTCTATCTCGCCCAAATCCGATTGCACTGTACAAATAAATTGAATGTACTGAAACTTGAAGTTTGCTTATGTTACTTTTGAAAAATAAAGTACCGGGTATTAAAATCACAAATTTTTGGTCTAAAAGTTTAAAAACTCTTTACGGAAAGAAATAAATTTACTCTTAAATTGCGACGCGCTTGTTATTCAAAATTCACAAACAGTTAATGTAAAAAAGCTTGCGATGATGTTGATTCATCTCGGAACCAAATTTTTTTTTACAGTGCACAGTTTACATTACCTAGCGAATCTGTTTCACAACGTCTCGAGAAAAGCGTAACTAAAGTTCCGTTAAACCGATGTTCAGAAAACAGGCGCCCCACTGTACTTCCAAAGTTCGAGTCAACGATAGATAACGGTAATGCCGTTGCCAGGCCACGTTGTCCGCCACGTCCGCGAACGATGATAAACACTCCAGCGGCTTCGTTTCCGAGTTTACCTCCAGACCATAGCTGTTGCTAGTTAAAATCCAAACCACCTCGTATCTTTGAGTTTCCCAAGTTGCCCTACAAAATATGTACTATTGAGGAAGATTCTCCGCTCGATCGGTACAGCGTCCGTTTTATCAACATGGATTCTGCAACCCACCGACATTACTTCGTACTGTGGATTATTGTACGAGAGCTGGAAAGCAGACCTTTTTTTTATCTCGTTCTATCGGCGGAACGAGCCTCGCTCGGTGGGTTTTATTACGACAGTTCTTTATTGACTTTTTCAGTCGGTTGGATTACTGCCTTTGTGGAATCTCAGGAGGGTGAAACGGATAACGCTATACCAACTCGTAAATGTAAGATCCCGGTGGTTCTCTCGTCGACATTAAATCTTTGGTTGAGTAGAGACAATGGCGAAGATAATGGATATATAGGGATAATGTGTAACTAGGAGTTCTCGCAAGATTGGAAGTGATGTGGCACTCGAAGGAAAGAATTATTACGATGGTCACTGTACTTGTCTCTTTTCCTTAGCTTCGGAAGTTCTTGCGCGAGTAGGTCCTCCATTTATCGTATTTGACGCAACGTCGATTGAGATAAATGTGTGTCCCAGAGCGGAATTCCCATTAACGGTCACAGTAGTAACAGTGGATTTCTTGGCAATGTGCTGGATGGTACAATTTTCTTTTAAAGTGACAACGCAGATTGAAGTGAGAAGTACGTTGCCAACTGGCTATCGACCTGAGTTTTCCTGCCACCGGTTTTACATGATTCAAGAACACTTTTTTACACAGCATGAGAGAGGATACTTGACACATGTCCATTCATTTATATTCTTCCTTGTTCTTTATTTCAAGCTTCCGGTATATTTTATGTGATAGGTTATTGACTCTGCGTGATATTTTTCAAGTAGGTTGTTTACACATTCGTTTCAGATTTTCTACTTGCATTTTAGTGAAGCTTTTTCTAAGTTCTTTAATTCTGTTTTCTGTGGGTGTGATTTCTGTAGCTTCGTGTAGAAGATTACTTCAGCGATTGTGAAGCGAATTTCA
Organism: Listrodromus nycthemerus; assembly: GCA_963978505.1. Taxonomy (NCBI): domain Eukaryota; kingdom Metazoa; phylum Arthropoda; class Insecta; order Hymenoptera; family Ichneumonidae; genus Listrodromus; species Listrodromus nycthemerus. Next base: position 7,169,656 of record OZ021685.1, read on the forward strand.
GGATGACGGATATGTGTAAAGCCCCGGATTATGCAAGCTTTTGCGATTTCTAACGATATTGGCATTTGCTACTACTTAATCCCCACTGAAAATTCGGGCATTTTTCGCACTCATCTGTTACCTCCGCAACTGTTACCTCCGCTTCGATGATTATCCGGTCGAAGAGAGACCCGCAAATTTAGCATGCAAATTGAAATTTAACGCGTACGAGCAATTTAATATTTATATCGGGACGATTTGGTCCTCTCGATAAAAAAAAAATTCATCCACGTGTTACCCGAAAGCTTTCCCCCGACGTTCAAAATGTTAATAGCGCTGACGCGACGTAAAAGGTGGAGCAGCGGGGGACAGCTGATCGAATCAAGCCATTTATTCTCTAATTTCGGTTGCTCTTACCGAACTCTATCTTTCGGATCGATATAACGGTGATGGGGTCTGGAGAACACCGTGTCGGAGAGACCTGCCGATGTGGTAGTGGTCGTTGAGCGAGGTGGCACATACATAGCTGCCGTTGAGGGCTCAACCTGGCTGCTCGCTCTCGGGGCTCCTCGACACAGAGAACGGCGTACATAAAGTGAAAATTAATAACAAGCGAGGCGTGGTAGCCGCCATTAATAACCCAGCCAGAGGCTCTTTTTTGGTTCATTTTTTTCCACGATCTTTACGAACAAGTCGCGTTAATAATTTTTTTAGAATAAAAAAAATAAAATATTACCCTCTGTTCCTATGCGCCAAGTAAGCCGAAAAATGAATTCTTCTACCCCAAAAACACCTCATCAGACATCTCTATTATTCTTCTCGATTAACTCTCTGGTCACCCCTTCAATTTCCAACGTCGCCGAGACTTTTTCCACTCTAAGTTTTATTACTTGGAGCGTGAACATTTAAGTGAAAAAATACTCGGCGTGAATATGTTCTACGAAGCTTTTAGGTTTTTTTTTCTTTACCCTTCTCGTGTTCCTAATGCGCTTCTTGCCGGTAGCCAACCCGAGAATATATTTCCTTTAGAGAGAGCGGGAAAACACTTTCAAGAAGTACGTCCATCAAGCATCGAATAAGTAAAGATGGCAGAAAACTTATAAAGTAAAAAATGACGTTCTCCGGTAAATCGATAAAGTGTTAGTTGTCGGAGTGACGGGTTCGAGGCCGAAGCTCGTGAAAATACTGTTCGAACTTTACGATTTGAAATAACTCTATCCTTTCCTTAATTACATAGGATAAAAAAATAATGACGATGAAATCTCGTAAGACAGGATTTTATTAAATTTGCCCCTAGAATATAACTTATCGATTATTGGTACCAGAAATTTGTAAATTTCCGTGTAGATTCAAGTGATAGGAGTGTGTCAATAGATTTTTTTTAGTGGTAACTATTATGTTTATTGACAATGTTTTGCGTGGTACGAACATCCATACATCGATACTATTGTTAGTATGTACTTGTAGATTGTGCTGTGAAAAAAAATTGTTCCATTAACCAGGTTGCGTTCCTCCGCGTTCAAGGGCCTTATTCCATTGGTGGAATTAAAAAATTTATTTCAGTCGACTGAAGCGAATAATCGTTAATGAAAGAAATAATTTCATCGTACCAACGAAACAACAGCTCCGAACCTGCGTGACCGCTAATTTAATTAGTACAACAATTTGTTTTCCAATTTATTGCCACGGGTCATCGACCTAAGTCGTTCAGCCTCTCATATATGTATTTGTTACTTGACGAAACGACGAAACAACGAAAGGTGTTCATGAAAACAGAGTTCTCTCTATGAAGAAGCATTGACGGCTAAGCGGAGTTATAAAGCTTGCAGAGAAAAAATCGCTTTCAGTGTTAAAAGCGGCAGTGATGTCGCTTTCTTCGGAGAGAAACTTTTTTTTTTCTAGAGAGTGAGAAAGAGCGGGAGGAGCTGTATAGGTGACGATAGATATCGACCCCTCGGGAGACGAGAGCGACTAACCGGTCGTTTCTCACCCTCCTCTCCGTTGTCTCTCTGTCCTCGTTCTCGTCCTATTTTCGAATGACCTCGGGGGTTCCACACCCTCGATAATTGAAACTGCTCCGTTGCGTATTTTAACCGATTGAGACTCTCTCTTTCTCTCTCCGACTTTTGCAGTTGCGATACAACTCTCGCTCTGTAAACCTGGACAGAATACCCAGGTGGCGTCTGCCGTAACCGGAAAAACGGCATATCACAAGCTCCACCCGGTGCAGCACTAAGGAATAATAATAATAATAATAATGATAATGCCTACGAAAAAGGGATTGTTGAAGTACGCTGAAAGAAAATATAGTAAGTATTACGTATCGTCTGTGAAAACTTACCATAGCACATATGTAGTATTAGGGCTTAGACAATTAGGATTAGACAAGTATATAAAAATTCTTGGATGGAAATCATAATATCCGAAAAGATTTATTATAAATCCAGCACTTGGTACCATGGGTTGGAGCCTACAGCACTGCTACTATGTTCAATGGTAACATCGCTTAAGCGACATCGTCAATTTTAATGGATTTTTCTCTCAGTGTACGAAGAATAGAAAAATACCTTTAGTGTACCAATAGTTAACGAGAATAATTACAAAGTAAGCTTTCGATTTTGAGAAATAGCAGTCAGTGCAAATGCTTCATCAGCGGTTTTCGCAAACACTAATGTTAAATCTCGCTGCTCTCTATACAGAAGATAAGTAGAAGGGACACACACCCGATCAACGAGTAACGAATGACTCTGGGTGAAGCTTATGAAGCTTATGAAGTTAATGTGACGTTTATATAGCTGTGCAAAACAAGCAATAAGAGAGGTAATAATCATACAAAAGCCGGAAATCATTATGAAGAGTAATATAACGTCACTGGCTGGGCCAAAGTTTGTATCTCAGAAGAAGCCGCGCCACAAACGTGTAATGTTATTACTCCAATGCTTCTCGAACTGAGTTTTTCTTAGTAGAGTCGGTTTCAGTCTGAGAATCTCACTTATAATCAGGAAGTAACGTCATGCGGAAGAATATTTAACATTTCGATATGACTTCCGGTTTTGAGATCTCATTTTTCTGCCAGAAGTGAACTATTTTCGATAATAATAATAACGTTATATTAACAATGTTGCATACATTCGTTTTAATGATTTGTCAAAAGAACATGATGAAAATTGATTGACAGTATTTTGGGAAGAGTTCAAACGCGATCATAGCGATACTACTATCGCTGGATATATTGAATGTTATAGGAACATTTCATTGAGCAAAGTCGATAAGGCGTTCAATTGTACCCCTGTCTGGACTGTCGATTCTTCCCTATTTTTCTCATCCATGCTGACAACTTTGGAGCTTTCGGAGTAGCACCTCGTTTTTCCCAAATATTGCACTTGTCGTCCGGATTCATCGGACTTCCCTTCGGACAGTTGAAAACCTTGGCGAAATCATTCGTGTTGGATACCGCACCGATCACCCTCAATCGCGCGGGACTGTGCGAGTCCTTCGATGGATCCTGTTTCGTTCGATATTCCGGCCTCTCCAATCCACACCAAGCCTTCGATCGTATCAAAATCGTATCGAAATTAGAAAAAGAAAATTAATTTGCTGTCTATCCAATGAACAAACTGATCATAGGATATTACATTATTTGAAAATACAAAGTTGGTTTACTCACAGTGGCGAAGGATATGAAGAAAAGTTGATTGTCGGTAAATTTTTCGAGTCCCGGTAGTTTCGATTCACCGTTCGGATTCTTCTTGTTGATTGTTTCGTAAGCATGAAAAACCGCCTGAAGACCAGTCGTATCGGCAATATTTTCGCCTTCCGTTATTCTTTCCAGAGGCTGCGAAACAAGCCTCACAGTCATTTTTTAATTCTTTCCTAAAATAGTATATTATGCTACATTGAAGGAAAGTGCGTTTTTTCACCAAGTGTGAAGTTTGATACCCGGGGCCACCAAGGGCAGAAATTTACACGTGGTGAACACGGACTTTCTTTCGAGTAACATACGCAAATTTTTTCCCGACTATGCTAAATAGTTGCCATATATGTATGTTTTCAACAGGGATGGAAATTGACCAAGTCTTGACGAGTGAGAAAAAAAGTTCGACTAAATCCCTTTCATTCTGTTCGTGAAGAACCGGCCACTTTTTATCCTCGTTGCAGACATATAGGGAGCGATTCTAGACGTAGTCGGGAAAAAAAGTATATTATACCACAAAGGAGAAAAGTGCGTATTTTCACGAAGTGTGAAGTTTTGTGCCCGACCGCAGCGAGAGCAGAAATTCACATGAGATGAAAATGCACTTCCTCCTTTGGCTCATACGATATTTTTTTCTAACTCCGGTAGGATAACCACATTTTTTGCATCGCGAAATCGTCATATTCGCCATCGACCTTTGCTCTTCCGGGTCTAATAAAGCTCTTCCGGGTCTAATAAAGCTTCCAGAGGGAGTGGTTCAATTGTACGACGGATGCGCATATGTTAACAATAATCATCGGTTATCAATAGTCTATTTTCCGCCTCTGTTGCACGCAAGGAATGTGGTTATTTTAGCATAGTCAGGAGAAAAAAGATTTTTGTACTTCATTTAACGCACCATTTGTCCCGATGTACTACTTTCCGGCTTGTTATTGTAGTAACCTCGGTATTGCTTAACGAAACAGTCGGCTCTCTCATAGTAATCGTTCAACATGTCGATGCTTAGGTGGGTAAGATCCTTGTCATTGCCAAATTGAATTCCTTTAATTTTATCAATGATTTTTTGACCAGTTAGTTGATTGTCAATACAAATGAATAATTAGAAAAAATCGCACATTTCGTAATTAACCGAACCGATATTACCGAAAACATCTACAATATAATCATAAATTCAAAATCTTATAGAGTTGGTGAAAATAACATAAAATTAAGATTCACCGATATCATCGAAACCATGACCCATTTCGTGGCCCACTGTAAATCCAGAGAGTCCGTAGTTGATGTTGCTGAAAAATAATAGTAATTTTTTTTTGCCGTTGGAATGTAAATCTCAAGCGTGAAACTAATTTACGATACAGAACAGGCTTTAACGTACTCTGGCAATCCTGGTGTGAAAAGGGGAGACTGGAAGTTGACTGGTGGAAGGTCTGACGAAGATAAATTGAACGGTCCTTCATTGATCTACCGAATTATTCTCGAAGTGAGAAAAAAAAACTTAGAGTTAATAAAAACTTACTTATGCTGTTCGTTTGACTATACTCAGCATTCAATGTCAGGGGATTCATCGATAAACTAAAATGATAAATAACTATTATTATTATTGTTATCTATTTAAATTTATTTGTTAATATATTGGTTTTATTTTAATCACTCGTGAGTTTCTTCAGAATCATCCCAACTTCTAAAGCGTTTGAAATCCTTCTGTCTCTCGTATTGCATGTAACTTAAAGCATTCTCAAAGTATTCATCCTGAATAATTAGCTGTGAAAAAAATGAATCTACATTTGAAAACGCAAATAATTTTTTCAAAATTGATTTTTTGATAAAATTGTTTTTGCAATTCTTTACTCCTTTGTAAGCTTCGACGATAGCCGTTTCGTTTTTGTACCAATCCGGCACACCCATGAAGACTTTCATACTGTTGAGTTTGTCTTTTTCCGCAGTCTTACCCTCTTCGCTTAGCCAATTGGACTTGTCTATATTTTCCTCCAGAGCTTTTTGCACGTTTTTCAACATATCCAAAACCTGAAAACAACAGTCATAATCGACACGCGATTTTTCAGCTGAACATTAATGTTCCGACTTACGGCCCTTTCAGTGAAGTTGTTAAAATAATTCTTCGCGAAAATGTACGCCGCCGCATGTTCCATCTTCATTTGTCGAGCACATTCCAACCAGCTTGAGCAGACAATTTAAATGATTTTTAGTAATCGACTGAAATGTAAAGATGCGGAAATATATACCGCAGCCCTTACCGAGCTTGGCTCTCTTTAACTCCATAATCTCGGTATTGCAACTTGAATATGTAATCTCTCAGTTCCTCAGTCGTATAGGGCAACATGCCCGCGACGAAGTTCCAGTGAACGTAGTTAACTGCCAACCGAAAAACGGTTTTCTTTAAATCCACCCTTAGGAGAATCGTCGTTCGCAAACATACCGATCGTTCGCGCCGAAGTCAGCTTCAAAAGTTCGCCTATTTTCAAAATGTAAGCGATATTGTTAACGTAGACGGGTGTATCTGGATCTACTTCGATGTTCACCATGTCGAAAACTTCCTGGATCACCTTCATCCAGTCAATCTGAAAACCGACCAAAAATATTAACAAACATAAAACTCAACATTTATGCTTGTACTTATATAATGTAAGCTATTATTTCGGAAAAAGTTAGTAAGGTTCTAGAACTTCACTCACCGCTGTTTTAGGATCGTCGAGCAAATCCGCCTTGGTTTTCTCGTACCATTCGACAAATTCTTCCAGATACATGTCGGTCTCTCTCCACTGAGCGTATTCGGCGAAAGAAGTTATATTGAAGCCCCATTCTGTAGCAGACATTAACTAAGCCAAACAGTTACTCATCAATTTCTGCAGCAACAACATGGCCAACTGAAATAAAAATACGGAGAATTATCATAAATACCACTCGGAGATCCGACTCAAACTTCGCTACTTCTTCGACTTCTTTCTTCATGCTTTCCAGCGACGATGGGGTCTTGCCTTGTTCAGTGGTCGCGAACATTTCGACTACTTTACTTATGAGATCGATGTACGAGTCTTGCTTCATCAGGGCATTTCTGGCGACGAGAAAACTCGGCGGGCCAATCTGAATTCGTTAAGTATCAGTTACATTATTAATCGTAATTCGATCCGCGGGGATGCTTCCGTGACGTCAGGACAAGTGTCCAGGTAGCCAATCGCAGCACAGACAAAAAAGGGCAATTGTTTGCTGTCATTTACTTGACAGCAACACTGCGACAATAGTTTTTAGCACGAGATTGCAGCGTAGTGGTAGCAAAAATTCAGGTTGCTGTACGCTCATTTATTAATCTCATCAGCCGTGAAAGCGGTTGGTAATTAATTACATTACGTGATAACGAGTTATTTCCAAGTTAGCTTGTCCGAAAGTTCTTAGGATTTCGCACTAAACGAGCATGACTCAAACAAATGAACTTTACAGTGAGGCGCAAAGCATCAGCAAGCCTTGTCGGCCATTTGCTAGCAATTTGCGAGCAAATCTTTGTCAATGCGCAGCTAAAAATGCCGGCAGAGACGTAGGAAAAAAGCGGACGCACATGCCGCAATTTTGCCGCTATACTGTGCGAACATATACTGTCAATCCGCTGGCAAAATGCAATGTGATTGGTTACCCGTATGGCTCGGAACTCGCTGACGTCCTTTGGAGGATGAACGTTCACATCGAAGAAGGCGTAGGAACCCGTCAAACGAGCATAATGACGGTCAACACTTTGCCAAGGATTTTGTCCCTCGTCCCATGTGTCGTTTTCCATGGACATCGGCCATCCACCGGCTTGCATTACAATGGATTCGATGGGTCCAATACCTCGTTCATGAATCCTCGCTTTTGGTAACAATAACAGAAAAATATTACTTCCCAGCACAGTCAACAATAACGTTGAAAAGACACTCGATCTTTACCTGTATTCATGCAGGAACGGTACCACCTCTTCGCTTGTCTCACCGGCAGGATCTCATCTGGATCCGGTTCGGTTTCAAGGGTTTCTGTAATAAGACAGTATATCTTTAGAATGTTAAAAGAAAGCGTATCGGTCTCGTCGCTTAAAACAGCAGAGTTTTTGCTGATCAACTTGCCCTTGAGCCGGTAATAAACAATGTCCTGATAGATTGTGTCCCGATTCCAGAACATGGAACTCCCTGGAATCGAAACATTCGCCGCCCATCCACCGCACGAAAATTCGTAAAAGTCGTCGCACGGATCTATCGACTGGTTCATACCTCTCAGAAACTCGGTAGCTGGCGAAACAATTGTCGGTTTCCGAGTTATTTTCGAGAGGACAAGACGACGCCAAAAAGATGTTTTACTTGTGCATACCAACTGTCCTGCATTCCGGCGTTTCGCAGACCTCGCAATCGTTGACATTCGTCTCAACATTGTCGCTATTGAAATGATTATTCCCATGGATCGATGGCAGTTTAATGTCGTCTGGGAAGACTCTCTGGTCCCAAAATGAGGCTCGCGCCGGGCCCGCAAGGATGATCGTGTAGAACAAATAAACTCTAACGAATAACGGAATCACACTTGCTGCTTGGTAATTTTCAGTGGCTGGTAAAGTGACTTCGCGAAATTATCAACTCACATTAATGTTCCGGCAATCGCGCGTACCATTTTGATCCAGAATGGTTTAGATGTGACTAGGAACGTCTCGAACCAACTCGCCGACTGATCCTGCTCATGCCGTGATCTTCGGCACTCAGCATCTTTTCGCTTCGATGGAGCCGCGAGCGTTTCGAACAATTTCTGACGTCATTGGAGTTATCTTGTTCTCATGGAAAAAACGCGTTCAAGGCGAAATTATGCGAATACACTTTACTTCCTGACCGGAAGAGATAGACCGACCGTAGAATTCTCTTTGGTATTTGCAATGCATGGTATTGTTATCTGAAAAGCAGCGGTGGCAGAAAGGCGTTTGCAATTAGCAGCGTGACTATGGTTTGCTTGATTACACTCACGAACACTGGATCGACAGATAAACAGTGATAAACGACTCTGGTAACTACAAGTTGAGCGAATTTTCCGCCCGAAGCAGAACGTCATTAAAAAGGTTCCTTCATTAATGAATTTTCATTCAATGCTCAATCGAGCATTCACTTTGATCCCGTAGGGGAGACCGAGAACGAAAGTGACAAAAATCTTTTATTATTTTTTCACCAACAAACGCGGGACTTTAACGAATTGCTATTCAATTGCGTATAATTTACCTACTCCTAGGTATGTTGAAAAACCGCGCCTTTAAACGCCGATGAAATCGGGTAAGAATTTGGGTCGTGGTCGGGTCAATTGTAACGGGTAATGGGAGTTATTTGTAACGTACCCCTGTACCTCGAAAATTCTTTCCCCACTAAGAGTATAAAATAGAACGGAGTGCATTACCACAGAAAAATGAAAGTTTCTCATTGTTCAGGTCATTGATGAACGTTCGTCAACAAAATAGGTTCCGTTTATCTGTTGCGTACGAGGATACAGTAAGCGTAGCTATGGATGTTGAAGCCTAGTCATAGTCTGAGTTATGAGAGCGTCGTTCGCTGATTGCTTACAATCTAAGATTAATATACATCAAATATATTGATATATGGCCCGTTGCTGCGATTGCCTAACTCCGGAAACGTTCATCAGCCGCTCGTAGCGACGACCCATTAGTGGAGAGACGTGACAGTGGAATCAGGTGAAATTAGTTAAAAGGTGACATAAGAAACGGTTAGACTTGCTAGGATGATCAGCGTAAACTGTATTCTTTCTTAAACACTGTAATTTAATGAACGTTCCTTTGTGCTCTATGTCCAAACTCCGTCACTGTTTCACAAGAAGTAGAACCATCTAACTCATACATTGATGTTGGTATTGTATTCGAAAAAACTTCTTGCAAACCACGAGCAGAATACGAAGATAACCTGTCTTCGAACACATTAATGATACACCATTAATGTTACGGTACTGCACAATCTACTTGAGACATCAAACATAATTATGGCAAACGAAATGAGTATCATACAACCGATAATAACATCGCTCGTATAAATATTTTTATGCATTATTGATCAAAATACAACAGCTAATAAAAATATATATTGTTGTTTTTTATTGGCTAGCCGATATGACACTGCGGTATATTAATGTTTTATCGGAATATGGTTTATTTACGGGCGTTCACACTACAGCGATCTTTTTTTTTTTGTTACAAACATTGATCATTATACCAAGAATCAATATGCTGCATAAGGTTAAGTAATATTTTGTTGTATCGATAAACACTGGCGAATTCACAAACATGTGAAAATAGGTCTTCGAAGAGAAACGCATAGTTCGCGTTTTGGCAGAGTAAGAAAAAAAAATTACTGATAGAACTGACTAACTCTCACTGTCAACCCCGCACACGATTGTCCGGAGTGACTGTTACAAACGAATCCGCATATGATTGTCACCGAAGTTACTGTCCCATTTATGAATGACAAACTGAAACGGATTTTCTTAACAATCAAAACGTTTAGTACAACCCTTCCCCTCAAATTGTTTGCACGAATACTTTGCACCGTGCTGCCTATTTGACGCCATCTGCACAGCCGAAAAATTACTCCTGCCACTACCGAATCCCGTGTATTATCAGTAAATTCGTGTCTCTGGAAAGACAGGTATGAGGTGATTGCAGGACCAAATGTTCACGTGTACAATGTTGCTCACATGACATCCGATGTGTCCGGTTATGCACAGCGTCATAACGACTCGTGTTATTTGTGTTCACAGTCTCCCCTATTTTTCCAAATATCAATACGCTGATATTCATTAATTGGACGAAAGCGTTTTTGAACGGTCCGTTCGTTGAGAGCTACTAATTATTTTTCTCTATTTTAAGCCTGTGGGAAAATTCTATCGAACGCAGCTAAACGATGGGGAAAACAAAAAATTCGCTGGTCTTTCATTTCGAGCAGTTCCGTCGTCAGGGTAACTTTGAGAGTCGGAGGAGTTGCCAGTCACGTTGTAACGAGAGTATGTCACGTTGGGATATTAAATCTTATACTTCGCTCTGCTAACTCGCACCGTCACTCCTAAAATTCTCAAATATACGGTCATACAACGATGTTGCCGTCTCGCTGTTTCTATGCAAAAACTTTATGATGGTTTTAGGAGATGGTTTTAGTAGATGACCTCGGAGACCTCGCTCGTTTCACGAGACGGAACGAAAGTGAGGCGAATGGTGAAAGTGTCCACCGCATCTCACACTCACTCAATGGAAAAGCCTTAAAGCCCTTGTTCCACGTAGATACGAAAAAATTCCTTTAGTCATACCGGGTTGAACATCGAGGAAACGAAGCACATCGATGGTTTATTCTCACCTGGGAATGGATTCAAACTCGCAAACTTCCCGTGGTTTCTCGTTAAAACGCCCTTTCTCTATAAAATATATTCGATTCCTCCATCGCTATCACGAATATTCTATACGGATTGAAAATATGACTTCGAGCGGAAAATATTTGAATTCAGCACATCGAAGCGGAGCCTCGGAATTTTTTTTATCCCTGAGGACACCCTCGAAGAAAAAAAGTCTCACTCGGTCTCGCTCGCGTCACTAATTGTATAACCAGTGACCTAGATTTTTTGGTTTCTCAAGAGTAGATTGCGAATGATATAGAACTTTCGTTGGAAAATCTGGAAATAATCCCCCTCTATCCAAAAATTAATATTAAATTTTATGGAAACTTTCTTTGCTTTCTTTGATTTGTAATTTATTCCACGACCAAAATGTGTTATATTTTTTTAATTGACGTATCGATTTGATAGTTTCTGCGGTAATTAATTTATCATCCAAGATAGTATATCGTATCGCACTTACGCAAAAAAAGCCCGGAATATAAAACGCAATACCGTGGATCAAATTATGCAAAAAATTTACCAAATAATTTCTCACAAAAACTCAAAGGAAAAAGTAATTTCGAGACTGCCGCGTCGGTTCTCGCGTTTCGCGTAAAAGTGTTACGTTTCCTTCAATAATGCATCAGAAGGTAATACCGAGTCGCATTTTGTCGAGGCTAGTTTCCCTCAGGTCAAAGTTAATAAATATGGAATATGGCCGAGCGGAGATAGTTTGGAAATGAAAAAAAAAAAACCTGCTTCGAGTCCCTTCTCCGAGAGGATTCTATGACTGGTCATGCCGGATTAAAATATGAAGTTCGCGTCTGGTTGTGCTGAATTAAAATATAAAGTTCGTATCTGGTTATGCTAGAATAAAAGATGAACTTCGCAAAGGTCTGACCCTCTCGGCGAGCACGGGAATTTGAGGTAAAATAACTCTGCGGGAGTAAAACGTTCGATTTCTTACTGGTCCATTTTTCCCCAAATTTCCGGTTTAGCTCTTCCCTATCCGTACACTGAAAATACTTGGCACGATTTTCGCCCATCGTGATATCCGAAGCGAATGCTCTTCTGTGTACATCGAACAAGTGGTCCTCGAGAATGCAAGGGGAGTGGACTTTTCAGAGTTTTTTCCTTTTTCCTTTTTTTATCTCTGCGGAAAGTAGTAACGCGGCTCTACTGTACCTAACCGGTGCTACGTAGTCGACATGTTGCACTTGACCTCGATGGGCTTCTCGAACAAAGTAGGAACTCGGCTCTCGGTCTATTTACTGCTACGAAGAGAGGACGGGATCGCGAGTAAAAGTTGGGAGAAAGAGAAATTCCTGGGAAATTACGCCGATGAGGATGAACGCGTTCTGTAACCAAAAAAATGTGTCTAATTGTTTCAAAGATCTCGCGTCTTAACTGAACTTAAAATCGCTTAGCTGAATCACTTAGCTCCATTTTTCCCCACTTTTCTTCCGCATACCCGGACAACCAAGCGGTATGGATAATACTGAAAGCACGAGCAGCCAGTGGAGAATATAAAGGAGAGCGTAGGCGTAAGTAGTAGAGCCGCTTGTCGGTTCAACCGAGCGGCAGGCTGGTGGTCGGAGACGTCGCCGATAGCGTCGGCCGAGTCAGCCAGATCCACCTTTCCACTACCGTTGCCAACCGCAGATGAAGCTTTCGTCGAAATGGAGCAAAAAATACTCCGGCGAACGTTGCAATAAAGTGAGCGTACATTTTTTCTCAAGAATAAAAAAAGTTTAGATTTATTTTGCTCGTTGCTTCCTTATTTTCTGGCGTCACTCTCGGAGGGTCCTCTGGAAGAAAGTTCCAAAGTTAACCAATTTAGGCTTCCCCTTAAAGGAAACTAGCTGGGAAATTGTCCTCTGTGAGTCGTCCTCGAATCCCCTTGGCAACGTCGGATTTACCAAGAATGACGAGGAAACTTTCCCTGTGAGCACGATTGTTAGACCTCACACCGTAAATGTTTCTTTGCCACGCAGCTGACTCTTGTGTACCAGTTTGGAATTTTATGGCCCCGCTATTAAGGTTTACACCACTTTATTGCTCTTGAAGATCTATCGTCTACATTGGCAGGAAAAAATCGACAATCCCACGCTGGTTTTCCTGCTCGGAAGTCGTCGAAAGGCGTGGAAACTCCCTCAAGCACGTTGCCAAACGGCTTCCTATTTGGTAGCAGCAATAATGGCTTCTCGATAACGCCAATCTTTTGCTCCCCCGACGGGTGAACACCGCAGCGTGGAAAATGACACAAGTTACACTCCCTTTCGATCTCCAACTATTGGACGGTACGTGGTCGAATACAACGTCAGATAAAGTTTCCTCATCACGCTAACACGGGAAGAAGTCCCGTGGAAAGACTGGTTAGGTGAAAAAAAAAATCGTCGTTTGCCAAAGAGTACAAGCAGAAAAATGGTTGAGCTGCTCTACCAAAATAAGTCTTGTCGAGTAGATGAGCTCGTTACCTCTTTCGGCAGCAAAACGATGAGTGGAATGAGCAAAAAATTACTACCTACAGCATTGGTTTTCCTATTGCGACAAAACTTTCTTGTTACTGCGACGATTTAGTTTGCCACGAGACCAAACGCCGCCTGCTGTAATTTGGCGGCGAAGTAATGGCTGGTGTTAGGAGAGCTAGACATGGGCACGTACTACATTTTTTCAAAGATGACTCATTGCGTTTGTATTTTATCATTTCAGTACGACGAAAATAATGGCTGGATTTGCAATAGCGGATTCTTGAAATTTGCTGCCTTTCGTAGTTGACACATTTATATAGAGCGAACTTCAATAGTTCGCAAATTCACTATACTTTTCTCACTACTCGAATAGAAACCTCTATCGCTTCTCTTCCTCTTTGGATTACGCGTTGAACGTTTCAAGTTTGTTAACACTTTTAGAAACCCCGCTCAGCCATATAACCAACTTTTTTGTTGCGTTAAAAATGGCTTCTTTGCTGAGGTAGTAAACCGCTCCAATCGAAGAATGTTGGTATCGTAACAACCTGGTATTGTTACTCTTATTACTATGTTTATTTATTGAGCATAAAGGTCTTGGACGGCGTCCTTTGGGAGTTAACACAGGATACAAATGATGCAATTAAAGGGGCAATAAACGACGTTGATAGGCATAAACAAGATCAAACCGATATTGCGGAACGTCTCGACATAAGCACGCAAATCAAACCCAACAAATACAAATAAGTACAAATGTGTTTGGTGGATGGTATTCGTTACTTCGACATCAGGTAGTCATCCATTTCGCCGATGACATGCACTGTCAACGCGGAAATGTTAGTGCTAGTGTAGATATCTCGTGATTATTGTTTTCCCTTAACGTCAATTTTTTCATCGATAATAGTTATTTTAGAAATTGAGAGCCAACCATTCATGAAATAGTAATACAATAAAAACTCCACTATGTTACTCAACGATAAAACGAAAAATTATTTTCTAGCGTAGTGGAAATTTCACATTTTCAGGGTATCCTCATACTAACGAACTACATTTGTCACCGGGACAGTGTTGTATCACCGATTTTTTTGTCCGTGTAGATTTGCGAACCCAACGAAATGTTCAATTGGTCCGAAGTGAAGTAACGACCGATTGACGGGAATTCGCGACGCGTTAATTGTCTCGCTTATCACCGGGTATCAACAGATGCGGGGAACATGCAGTGGATTTCGAATGCTTAGAGCGATAGCAGTAACAGTAGCGAAGGGTTGAGAAACGTTGACGACGATGATTCCGAACAGCGAATCGGCGTCACTCAGCAGCAGGACGAGGACTTCGCATGACGTTTAATCAATCTGATGAATACCGTCGGGCATGACAAAGGCACGGCGCGACCGGTGAACATCGAGTAATAGTACATTGTTGCGCAAGAGTTGCGCCACGAGTGCGATGTTCGTCGGACTGGCAAATTTGATCAATGGCTCTGCAGCCGGATAACTTCATTTTTCGTTTAGCGGGGGGGGAGTTCGTTTCTAATTCTTTTTTTACCCACTTTTGTACGCTGATGGAACCAATAATTTTAGTCGCCTGAGGATCGGGAACAAAAAGGGCGGAGCTTACAGATAAACGGTGCAGCAGCGCCTGTGAAACTCGACCATTGTGGAAAGGTGTTTGTTGGGTGCTGTCCATTATTTCGGCATCAGTCGTTCATTAATTCCGCCGATGACGTGCGCTGTCGACTTGATAATTTTACTATGAGTATATTTTCCGTAATCATTGTTATCTCTCAACTTCGAGCATTCATCATTGACAATATTAATATATAAAAAACTAGAATTAAGAATAAAATGAAAATTCGGCTTTGTGGCTCAGCGATGAAAAGAAAATTACTGTCCGGTATAGTGGAAATTTAAATTTTTCAGAGTATTCCGCGAGACGGTGCAGAAAAGTTGGAGAAGGATGAGAGGAAATATACGTGACACAGCATTAATATGCGCAATAGAGGCTAAGGCTTTCGTCCCGTGTTTACGATGCCCGAGACGGTTTACTTGAAATTATATATATGTATATATATGTATATAAATGTAAACCGCTGTGAGAGATTTCCAGTGGAAAGTACGTGGTCGTGAAAGTGAGGAGAATCGATGTTAGGAAAGAGAATTTTTAATCAGCAGAAAGTGCTTCGTTGCGCGTTTCGCGAGTTGAACACTGCTCGGGAGCCCAAGGGTATAGTGCTTTCGCGTTTTCCCCCTCTAGGTCCCATCTACCTTTTTAGCTATCGCTTGCTCGCTCTCGAGGTCGTGTACTCTGTAGGGAAGATAGTGGGGCAAAATAAACCGAGCAATATAAAAAGCTTGCCCAACATTTATTGATCTATATTTACGCCATAAAGTGAATCTGTTACACTGTTCTACATAATCTGACGAGATTCGGAAAAACAATGGGCTGAAATGGATCTACGAGGGTCTGCATTAATCGATCCAGATGCTAGTACGATGCCGATTTACATGCGAGACCGTTTTGCCCCACGAATTCGTTTTACCCGACCAACCTCTACCCGTGCTCTACAGAGCAACATGGCATACAGGAGCTGTTCGTATACCATTAATTTCGTTAATGGACCCTCGCGGTATCGGACAGTAGCGGATTGCTCGCATGTTCACCGTTCCCGGTACCACCGCATGCATACTCCACGACATTCTCGAGAGTCCTCCGAGCCGACGTTTCGCCAATGCCGAATTTGATATTCGCTTTTCGGCTGACACGTACTCGTCGAATCGATCAACCATCAGGAGCAAATAATTAGCGATTGGTCCTTCAGAAAAAAAAAGGAAAAAAAAAGTACCGTGACGAGCTTGAATAGTTGGATATAGAAATTTCCACCGAATGCTTGACCGACATTCGAAAAATCCGTATCGTTTCGCGGCGCGTGCACTATCGATTCGTTTTTCATCGTTTCCCCGACGCTGTCGATCCGCGTGAATTTTCCATCCAGAACAGAAATAAAACTACTCCCGGTCGCGACCGATCGATATACAAGATATTGCATTTGAGAAATGGTATTAAAAATCCCTTTCGACGACCGCCCGATCGAAGGGAAAACGGACTCTCAGGAGCGAATGTTTCTCTGATATTCGAATTAGACTCGCGTCCGTGCAAAGCGTTGATAATACGGGTTAGTGTGCACACCAGGATTGCCAATTAAAAGTCAATTCCCGATCTTCCATTATATTGGGAATAAAAAACGGAATTTAAAAATCCGGAATCGGAGCACTCGTGAAACTTGTCAACTCCCTTCACAAATAACGACGGATCTTCATTTTTTTTAATTTGGCTTTTTGTGGTTACGAAATATTTTGTTTTGCCTGTTGCAATTGACCCCACTGCGGCTGAAATTCTCACCTGATTTCGTCTGCGTTTAAAGGGACGGTGTTCAGTATTGTGGTATTTTGTGCTTGGCTTTTTAAAAATTAAATGCGTTTTTTGCTGAGCTCCGAACCTAAGAATACCGAAATGCCTTTTGCCCAATTCGGAGATCCAAAATTCTCGGAAACGAAACCAGCGACCTCAACTTTCGTTCTAATAAATCTGAACACTGAACTCGCTCCCTTTTCCCTGAAGATAAAAACTTGTGAAAGAATTCAATAAAAACACGACGTTAAAGTCCGAGTCGCGGAGATACTCACGTTTCTCCCATTGTGTGTCAATCTTCAGTCTTTTATTCTCCACCTCAGACTCGTGTGTGAAAAATCCTCGAGCGTGAAAATCCAGAAGTTACAAATGCCGGAGAGGAATAGAATGAAGCCAAAAAAAGTTTAGCGACGGCTGTCGGCTGGCGACGGGCGAGGTAGAAGGGATTGCCAAGTGGAACAAGTGCGGCATGGTTGGGCGTGGAATTTTTGGCGTAATAAAATATGTGCCGAGGGAGCATCAGCAACATGTGGCTACCGGGGTCGATACCGTACGATGCCTTTATTCAAACCCCTCCGTTCAACCCTCAACCTCCTTCTCTCAGCCACCTTCTCTTCCTTCGCTCTCCCGTCGTTCAGCGAGTTCCTCATTCGGGGCTTTTTCACGTTGTCTCTCGTTCCGCGAACCTGTTTCTCACGAGCCCCTGGCCGGAACCGGAGGGCTGCTCTGACAGCGCTGTACGAAGCAGCCGGTTGCCCGGGCACGAAAGGTTTCCTCCCTCTCGCTCCCGTGCCTCGCCTTATCTCTAGCTTTAAGCACGATGCCAGCAACCCTCTCTCAGACGATTCAGCCTCACCGAAATTTCATATGTCGCTGAGGAACAGGAAAACCGTGAATGAGATACTTTATCGACCAGACTTGGGCTAAATTCAAACTCAGTAAAATATTGGGATTATTTTTCTTTTTCGTTTTTTGTTGAACCGTTCGAGAATTTTTGTTCTCCATTAAATAACTTAAAAAACATAAGTCGTCGAATTATATAATATAAATTGGGAAATGTAATTCAAGCTGTGCAGCTTCACCGAAAGGTCATACGTGGCTGATAAAAAAAATCCGAATGCGCTACTTAATCGAGCAACCTCGCGCTGAATTTGCCCCCAGAGAAAGAACTGGGTTACTTTTTTGTTCATTTGGCCAGTTCGAGGAAACAATTTTTTTCTTTCATTAAATAAATTGACAAATGGAATATTGGGGGATGAACGGTCGTGGCACGGTTCATTGTGATTGCAGAACACCACTCGCTCTATCTATCAACGAACACGTCGCTGGGGACCCGCCTGTGTAAACGGGCAGCAGCGCTAGGTCAGAGGGTCATATACCATGTACATCGATACTTCCAATGTGTTCGGTTCGTTTATTGTGGGGAACCCCCTTTGTTCTGCCGCCTGTACGACCTTCCGAGTTCTCGTGCAATCCCCGTCTATTGAACAATTTGATTGCGACGCCTTTGACGAATTGTTCAAAACTAAAAACGTGCATTTTTTGTTATTATCGAAAACGCCAATTGCCAGTAGCTTTTATCCTATCGAGGTAAAAAAAAAAATACAGCACTGAATTTTGCAAAAATATATTTTTATATTACTTTTTGTTTGCATCCCGCGGCATTTGAGCAGCCGTGAAAACGGAAAAATGGATGTGAATAGCCTCGGCGAAGAGCCTCGGTGCAGTTCCACCTTCTGGAAATAAAATACAATCGGTCGTAGATTGCTGGCGCGAGTGTAAAATATCAGACTGTTGCTCGAACAATGCTTCCGAAATGGGTGCCAAGGCCGTGGAGAGGAAACAGCATCGACGGTATTGGTGAAAAAGCTTGTCACGGAACCAAGTTCCACTCACGGCAATGTGTACGACTGACCATACGCGAAGGGAGAATACGGCAGGAGAGCCGAAGCTATTATCGAGTGAAATTCACGCCCTTTGCTAGTACGGATATAGCCGTTATTGTACACAAGCCTTCGAGAAACTGACGGGTTTTCCCGTACAATACATCCATAGTATCGAACGCCGTTAATTGCTTTTCCGACTACATCTTCCATATATGTCAGAAGCACGCTGCAGAGTTTATATAATCGCCCCACGATTAACGGCAATCCGTTTAATCGAGGCGATAGCCTCGTCATCGATAACCCGCGGTCGCCGTCGTTGTCGACCTCGGTCCGATGAAAGAGGGTGGATTGACAGAGAAAGATAATGGAGGCACCGGATAAGAAAGGATCGATAAGTACCTTTTCACTTTCGCCTTTCCATTCTTCGCAACCCGGCTCTATCGTCGCTCACGGTGGAAGACCCCGCCGTCCCGCTTATCCCATGCTCCTCGTGAAATCCGAGGAATCCTTCCAGGCGGAAACAACGAAAGATCCGGAAAAGCATCGAACACCGCACGAGAACTTTCTGAAAATCTCGAATACGAATAGACGCCAGAGTCAGTATTGTACTGTTTTCTTACTGTGCTCGGATTTCTCGTGGGAAGCCAACTTCCCACCCGATCTTGGCGACATGCAAGTTGGGTGAACATTTGGAATTCCGAGCTTTGTGTATTTTAGCAATACGAGCGAGGTGTTAATGGAGGCGAAGACAAGATGGATGTACACTGCTGTTCAGCAATGTCTGCTTTTTTTTTTTTAATTTTTTATATTACTGGATATCTAACTCAATGTCTCGACGGGGTCGAAGACATGCGTCTAGAGATGCATCAAGAGATGTATCAAGATTCAGGAAATGCAGGCAGTCATGAACAGCAGTGCACACACATTGGTCCACTTCCGTGTGACAATTCGTAGAACATTTCGTTCTTTGGTTTACAATTTTATCGAATACTGAAAAAAAAAACAGGTACAAAGTCTTCTCGTTGTAAGACGTATAGAAAGAAAACATGAAACCGGTGAGCGTGAAATTGATCGCCGGTGGTCAGTAGCAGCAGTTGGAGCAATTTTAGCGTCGAAACTTTGAGCAAAAGCCTTATCCGTTCTTTCAACCTACCCCGGCAAACCGTAGACAGCTTCCACAGCTTTAGCCTTCGTTTTCATTCCGAGGGTCCATTAAAGCCCGACGTACAGAACTCGACGTTCCGGAACGACGAACCGCCGAAGAATGCCGAAGGGCTGAACGGAGCTTGCTCGTTGTAGGGTGGTGGAAAGAGCGTGTTCTAGCTCAAGTGACACGTACGATGAGCTTGCTAACGGAAAGAAAGAAATTCCGTCGCATCCGTACGTGAAAGCTCGAGGTTCGCAAAGACGTTTTTGCACGAGAGAAGCGCCGCTCGGTGTGACATTTGCTTCGACACTTTTTACACGGGGATTACTTCGGGCGGAAAGCCCTTTTATTATTCCCAACCGTCGAGCGAACACCGAGCGGCAAGCAGCTCATCGCAACTACTTTGCAAGTGTCGGAGGTAGAAAAAAAAAGTACAGTGACGGACAATGATTCGCCACGAGCAATCTGTTTACGATGTTACGTGTAATATTTGAAACGTGCGGTCTCTGCTCCGTGTCACGGCGAAAAAGTGGATTACGTCACAAGCATAACAAGAATACAGGGCAGAAGAAGAGAGCGGGGGGGGGGGGGGGAGAAATGGGCCAGTGGGGAAAAACTCAATTTTTCGATAATTTTGGGACGCCTCATTTTGTCCCAACATTACATCCGAATTTTAACTCCATTTTGCCCTACTTAATACCATCGCCACCGTTAAAACTTTATTGATAAAAAGAGTTTTGCCTAATTTTTTCGTTTTACCCCACTGGTCTATTTCATCTCGCCCTCCCCTACCGAATATATAATGTAGATATTCCGATGGAATAAAGCCGACGGATTGGACTAGAATTGCAACACGTCAAGCCCGGGCTGTGAAAATATGTTTTCATGCCATGAACAAGCGTGTGGGTCTTTGACGATCCTCCAAGCCTGCTGTCGTTGACAACTGAATTCTTTTCGCTACTGTGAAAACGGCGAGGTGCAACACAAAACTGAAACTTCCCCATCTCTTCGGTATTGTGACGCGACGCGCATGGATAACACGAAAGGCAGCTCGTACTATGGATGCCTTAATTTCAAAGTTTACCCTACGACGCCCTGTAGGATTTCCGTGTCTTGCAACGCTGTTCTCGGATTCTACATTTGAATTTTCCTCACTCTCGCCACGCGCGTCGTAGATCCTTTCCGGCACAGGGCTTCGTTCGCATATTACTTCAGACCTTCGGTCTCACAGCCGCATTGATTTTAGTTAGGTTGGCTTGTTTGAATTTAATCCCACGGTGGCATTGTCTACTCTCACTCCGTTCGTCCCTCGTGCACTTCGGCAACTCCTTACTCGTTGCAGCGACAGGTACACCAATCCACAAAGCAGCTTCAACTCCGACCGTACCAAACTCAACCGAGGTGGTTTCAATTCGCAATGGACTTAGTAAAGCCCCACTGCCGGGCTCCGGAAACCGTGAAAGGATTATTCACTGAACCAAAATGATCACAGCTGGCGATAACTCTCAACCAGATTCACTCCGTCTTACGCTATAATATCTTAAGTTACACCGTGTCAGTTGATGACAATACATGGTCGAAACGGTTAGACGCAAACCCGAGAGTAATTATGCAGCCTTGACTATGCACAGCGATCATTTGCTGTAATTCAAATCTGATCGAGATTCACCCGCAATTTCACCTGTAATTACAAGTTAATGGCAAAATAGTCGTTGACAATCTTTTATATTTTACATTAAAACCTTGTCTGTTTGTTTTTTTGTTCATTCGAATATTCAAGAATTCTGTAAGCCGTGTTAAGCTCGCACAAACCCTGATTTTCTCAAGCTTCTTATAAGCGGTAGAGCGAAGAAAATTTTTCACTCCAGAATTTTATCCTCTAAGTAAATTTCTCAAATCGGTTCTAAAACCCAAAATCCTCTTAGAGACCTCTTAGAGACTTAATCATACCAAGTTCCACTAGAGGCCTCCATTGAAGAATCGAGTGAATTTATAATGAAGCCTGAGAACATCTACATAGCACCAAATTTAATCTTTGTGAGAGTTGTAAGGTATTTTGTACTTGATTTATTTTATATATTTTAAATACGCACGTACTTTTGCGTTTCTCCATGTTAGGGCTGTACGGTTTGTCCAGATGTGATGGATGGTCGATCCATTCAGTCCATCCATCCACCGGTATTGATTTTACGAAGTGTTCTAAAAAATACGTAAATGAAGTATTTATAAACGTAATTCGAGTGCTAAAAGTATTTTTTATTTTGAACTTTGAGTGATATCGACTATTTTGCTGCGCTCTGCTGAAGGAAGAAAAAAAAACTATTCGCTCCAATAATTTAATCCTCCAACTGGATTTCCCCATACGAAATTTTTGCGATGCAAAACGCAGCCGCCGTTGCTCGATGAAGTTTAGACTTATGGAAATATCTTAAGGCTTATTATAATCGTCAGATTCGTCGAATAATTTGTTCTTGTTCCATTTTTTCAAATTCCAGGCGGACAAGTAAATAAATCTCGTGAAAAATGGGCCTGACGTAGCCAACGGGCGATGCGTGCGAGACTTCGTCGACTGATCTACACGCTATAGCTGAACAATCAACGTAATGCAGAACACGCTATCAATGCTGGCGGATGGAAGATACAAACAGTATAGAATCAAGAACAAAAAAGCATAAATACTATGTGTTAGAGAAGATTACTTCGTTGACGAATTAAATCGAAACGTCTTATCTCTCGCAGTCCCGAAAAATGTAAGATCGTGGGATATTCGCGAAGAGCCGAGGGGCTCGATGAGAAACTCTCGTCCCGTTTCATCGATCAACTCCAGAAGAGACGAGCTATCGCCGATAAACGCCGGGGAGCAAGATTATACCGACTGCTCCCATCCCGAATGTACTCCGTATTCGAAACGGAGCTCTCGACCCTCGCGCTTACTCGGCGTAGGACAAGACTCTGAACGATTCCGAGGTTATTCGTGAGCGACGAAAGAAAGATCGAATAAACATAAAAATAGTCGTCATAAAATCGAACAAGGCTCCGGTCCATCGTCATGAAAACGAGCTTCGATCAATCCGACGACGATTCTTGTCCACGAAAATTCTAAATAAATTCCTCGAAAGTGATTCGAACGAAGCAACGGGGAAATAAACAGCGAAGACAATCCTAGAACAAAGTTACCTAATTAGCTATTATGGGAATAATAATTTAGAAAAAAAAAACATATATGAGTAGAACGAGAGTTTATCACAAAAAAATATATACATTTTCATATATGTAACAAATAGTAAAGGCCTGGGGCTGTTAATTGTAAAGGAATCAACGGTTGATACCGGATCGACAAGGAAACGCAGTTAATTACTGGAGATATATGCGCACATATACTATCGAAACACATAAGACAAATCTGTATTTGAATACCGTTGATCGGAGTAGAATACACGTATGAAACATTGATGAGATAAAAGAAACAAAAAATATCGAGTTTTGTTGGGTAGAAAAAGTCGATCGCTGGATTTTGCATATCTACATGGGTGTTTAGTAGTTCGGTGTACGTATTGATAAAAAAAATTAGAAAAGAAAAAAATCTAAGAGTATATTCATCTTCGATGGGAGAATGCAACGATGTAAAGTCGTATCGTGTTCCCAAATCGATCCAAGCTGAATTTTCCGGAAGTACATTTTATTAAAATAAAAATTATCAAAGGATCGCCGCATCTTCCAATATCGCTGAGACCTTGCGGGAAGAAGGTAATAGTTGGAAGGATTATTTAAAAAATCGTAGACGTTCGATGTACCTTCAGACACGCACGGAGACGCAGTCTTCCGTCGAGTCCCGAACCGGGAGTGAAAGGCCAAAGACGCAAAACAATTCAATTTCGAATTTCGGATACGTCTTCCCGTTCTGGCCAATCATAAAAAAAGGGATATATTAAAAAATATCCATCGGTCAACATACTGAAGTAACTCGAGTACGGCGTGCGAGTTTCTTCGATAAATTCTGTGACATCGACCTCAACTGCACCGGAAGAAAAAAACGTTGATAAACCTTTAATCGCAAGAGAAATAGAAAAGAAAAGATACCAAAGAAAAACTCCGCAGTGGTAATCAAACCAATGTCGACGGTTTAGATGAAAATGTTTTGGATCTGTCTGGTCATAAATTGAATTACTGAGCTTATGCGAAGAAACATACACTAAATGAAAAACGATACATCGAACAAACGGAAATTCAACACCCGTTAAATTTGGAAATAAAAAATAAAAATTAAATTAGACTATAGCTCAATTTTCATGAAAAGAAGAAGTGGCCAAACGCGATTGCGAGCCTGCGACCGAAGAAATTTTTGGTGTGAGAATATATCATCATATCTGACGCATGAGACCCGTGAGAATAGCGCGCAACGGTATACGGTCTGAAGTTGAGCAAAATGCGATGTACAGAAAAGTGGAATTCGAAGTAAAACTCGGAAAGTGCTCGCTGAATATTCGTTCCTGGATCTTCGTGCTCGACACAACGAAAAGGGCCGGGAAGGTGTAAGAGCTTCGCAAAAGTGGAAGATACACGCTTACCTGTTTATCATCATTGACCTATCAGTTTGATTTAGTCGTGGTCCGATCAACTTTTTTTTGCTGAAAATAAAGATTTCGGAGCAAAATGAATCTGGAGGTGGAACTTATAGCGGGGGTGGTCAAGGGTGGACCACCTCCTGCTCATCTGCCGGCTCCTCGACTCATAAAGATATTCATCGCTGGTGAACGAGACGGTGAGTAAAATTCTTATTCTAATTTTTTCGTTCTTTCGCAATGAATATGTCGAATTGATGGTATTTTCAGTACGAGATTACTTTTGGTCGAAAAATGATATTAAAAAAAATATTTTCATCGATTCCCGTAACCGGTTAAAGCTTTGAACATTTTTTTGTTAAGTATGAAGCTCCGAATACATCGATTCTTTTTGAAAGCGTCTCTACCCAATCATACGATAAAACCAATGAAATTCAAGACTACTGTCGAGGGTTGTTTTTCGGTAGAGTTATATTTCAAGTCCGGTAGAGTTTTTATACGCCAGAATTGTTTAGGGAGAAATGTTCTTTGCCAAAGTTGTGAATGCGTCTTACTTGCGATTCACGATGGTTAATAGAGCAAAAAAAATATTGCCGGCTACTTGGACATCTGATGCAATGAATTGAAATTTCTCTAGAATTTGCCGAAGAGCGTAAACAATTGTTGGAAACCGTTGGACCTATGCTGCAATCAATCTATGATGATATGGGCATCGAGGTAAGTTTCCTATGCGTTTTGAACAGTTATCATTACGAAGCCAAGTGCAAATTTAGTTCATGCGTATAAAAATGTTAAATAGGTTCTACTGGTCGACATGCAGTACGGAACGAGCAAAGATCCGGACATCGATCCGAGATTAGCCGAGCTCTTCCTCGAGGAAATAAATGCGTCCCATCGACATTCCAGGGGATGCTTTCTACTCGTAAGATTAAATCACATTTAGCTAGTTTATTCCAGCGAGGAAAGAAAAAAGTGAGCCGGGAAGGTTGTTTAGAGCCGGCAGAGCACTCCACCCTGATGAAACTGTTCGTCTGCAGAAATCCATTTTTTTGTCGTAAGAAGAACAACGGTAATGCATTCATTCTCTTTCAGCTGTTGGTCGGAGCGGATTACAACGCAGGTTGGGCACCGACGACTCTCGAGCCTGAGACTTATCGTTCTCTCGTTGCTCACCACTCTTTGCTGGATGAGTATTATACTGACAATGGCCATTGCTACTCTCTCAAAGCAACCAGGTAACCCAGCGTTTGTCCCGCTAATTAAAAAAATATTGGTATTTATTTATTGTAGTAGCTGGCAAGCACAGTTGCAAAGTTAACGAATTAGAATCGATTTGCATTAGTTATTATTGCCAGTATCATTTTTGATCGAAAAAAAAAGTGTTCGAATCGAAATTAAGTCATCATCGCAGTTAGCGAGTTCCAGGGCTTTCCTTTTGTATATGAGATATTTTCTCCGGTTTCGAACAATCAAAAATTCAACGCTATAGGAAAAAGTTGAAATTTGACTACACTTCATGATTATTTACAATGATTTTTTTCAATGTTTCCAGACTTTTTGGATTGTATTTTTTTATGCATTGAAAAATTAAACTGTTTTTAAATACCCATATATCTTAAAAACTATTAGTCATGCTAAAAAAAATTTGAACCATAAGGATTACAGTTTCAAAGGAATTTTCAAAAACCAAGTTTTGTAGATTTTTTCGAATCCAATAAACATCTCTTTTTATGGAAAATAGACACATTTTCGTCCCGACAATACGTTATGTGTAATTTTTCTTTAAAAATGCCAAAATATACTTTCAAGTGTGTAGAGTGGTCTCATATTTTCGTTTGGATTGGTGAAATAACGGTTTGATAGCGATGCTCCAGTTAAGGTCGATTTACTGGATCAAAGTACTGTTTATACCTTGTTGATTTCCGCTGTGGCCTTGTTTAATTTGATTTTTAAACTTCCGTAACTGCAGATAGTGACACAATTTTCATGAACCTGAATGGAATGTTTAATCTCCTTTTAAAATTACAAATTGACCTTACATTCTGGCATTTTTTTATGAGAAATCAAACATGACGTACAGGATGAAGAACAAGATTTATGTCTATCTTTCATAGAAACAGACGTTTATAGCATTTAAAAGAATCTACAATGTTTGGTTTTTAAAGATTCATTGGAAACTGCAGCTTCCATGCTGCAAATATTTTTTTGCCCTAACTAATAGTTTCCGAGATAGAGAGATGTAAAACCATTAACCGAAATCGTTTGAAATTTAGCCCAAATTACAACTTTTTGGAGACTGTCGAGTTGTTGACCGTTCGAAACCGGATGGAGCCTCCACAATTTTTATATAACTGATAACCAGTGTATCATCGACAATTCACGTCGGACGATATTTAATTTTCAACAAAAACAATTTTGGGTAAAAAGATAATGCAACAGAAAGTTTGTTAGGACAAACCTTTAGAAGTGAATTAGTTATTGTGCATAAATCGGGACGGTTCGTAGCGAGGAAACAGCCCAGGAAGATTGGCAATTGACTCACGGCTCGAAGTTGCGAAACATCCTGAAAGCAGCCGCGGAGGCGGCGTTGATGGAACGACCCGCCAACAACGACATTACGGAAGTGCTGAAGAGCACCGCCGAACGTCAACTAGATTATGGCCTAAGTACGTGTCAGTCTGTAATCGATTTTTTTGTTGTTAAATTTGCAATAATTATTATCCTCGTTGTTTCTTCGGCGACACGCGCTGAGACAATCGACGTATTCGCGCATAATTCGAACATTAATTTCCGACCGAATTTTTTCAGGACTGGACGCGGATGGCAAAGGCGTAATAAGCATAATTCGCGACTGGAACAACGGTCCATCAGCATCGGCAGGCAGCGAGTCTTTCAAATCCAAGGTCGAGGAGTGTCTTCCGTCCAGCAACGTAATTCGTCTGAGCGCCGATTACGCCCCAGCTGGCATTGATCCCGAGCTGAGCAATCACGACGCGTACCTGACGAAGCTGCGCCAACAATTTCTCGACAGCGTTCAGTCCCTGGTGAACGCCTCGGTGGAGGCCGATCCCGAGATAAAGAGCCGCAAGAAGATGGTCCAGGAGGTTTACGCCGAGAGTATGGCGCATCTTTCGCAATTGCGCGAGGTCACGCCGGCGCCGGAGGATGACGAAGCCGTGCAGCGCGTGAGGAAGCTTTTGCTCAACGGCAAGGACCAGAAACACGGCCCGGTGCTTCTCCGGGGACCGAGATCATCCGGCAAGTCTTCCATACTGGCGAAGGTCTACGAACGCGCGCAGGACTGGCTCGACCTTCCGACTTATCGGATAGTTCGTCTATGCACCTCGACACCGAGGTCCGCCTACAGCCTGGAACTACTCAGGGTGCTGTGCGAGCACATTGGTTTTCTCACCGGAAACAACGACGGAAATTTGCCTCGTGACGCGTCATTCGATCCGCTCTATCTAAACAACTGGTTCACCCAGATAATGCGCGGAATCGAGGGAGGCGCGATGAATGAGCAGCTCGTCATAATAATCGACGATCTCCATCGGCTTCATCCCCTCGAGAGTGACATCGTCGCAGCGCTCTCCTGGCTTCCGCTTCAGCTTCCGGCGGGAGTTCATCTCGTCGCGACGACCTCCGTTCCACCGGAAGCGCTTCGTCTGACACCGATGCAGAAGGATCGTTTGAGAAGTCCCGATATCCTTGTCGAACTACCCGAATCCCGATGCAAAGCCCCGAACGTCTCGCTGGTACTCGACGAACTCGAGAGACTCGTTGGTGTGAAAGCCGCGAACACTGTCGGAGCTTTTCTCGCTTGCACCGAGTACGGTCTCTCCGAGACGGAGATACTCGAGTTGATAATGCCGACCGGTGGCGACGGTCCGCTTTTATTGTCCGCTGGACAATTCAACTTTGCTACATGGTGCCTCGTTCGAAGGCATCTCGCATCGTGGCTCAAGGCAAGTTCGTTTTCCAAACTAAATTTTTGCTTCTCCCAAGTTCGCCTCGCTTGAAATGCTTTGTGCTTTTTGTTTCGTCGACGAAGAAGCTGACCTCTTAGATTTACCTTTAAGCCTTCGATTTCAATCCTGAAGAAAATCAACGTATTTTCTAGCATATCAACACTGTAAAAAATTTTTTACTGAAAATTCATGAAATTTATATGATGTACTATGCATACGCAGTGTATGGATTTTTATTAACATGTGTGCAAGAATATTGCCCTACCGGTATAATAAAAACAATATTATTCGTAGAATATTTGTAATAGTAACATAAGCCAACACCGGTAATCCAATATAGAGGTATTGCACTTAAGTTCAGTTAATTAAAATTCACATACAATGTATATGAATTCTAATTTCATAACACCTTTGGCATTGAATAGTTCACAGAAGTCATATCTATATAAATAGTCTCTTATGGTATATATCCAGTTGGTTAATTTATTGGCTAAACCATTCAATTGGTTGACAACTTGCTGATACGTGGCCCTAAGATTTTTTGGCATTGTACGTTGGTAAAAACATCTACAAATATGAACGCATATGCCCCATCCCGTCCGGACGTATGCTGCTTCTGTTTTGAGTCTTCTTAGCAAAATCGTATCTGGGTATGGTTGCAACCTTCATTTTATCGTAATTATAACCAGAAAATGTAGACGATTCCACTCGGGAACAACTTTTTATCGAAATAAGTCAATATTGTTTCTTTAACAATGTAATTTTTCCCCACTGCAATGTTGAAATTAAGGTATCGCCCCAACGACGATTAACGAATTCCAGGTGCGCGTAATGAGCGGCAGATTGATGTTTTCCTGGCGTTGGCCGAGTCGTGAGGTCGCAAGGAAGCGTTATCTCTCGAACCAGACGTTCTGCAAATCCTGCCACGCGGAGCTAGCAAATCTATTTTTCGCCGAGGACACGGACGAGAGCGAGGAAAAATCGCCCGAAGAGCCGGGCACACCACCGGCAAAGGAGACTCCCTTTCAGAGCATTCTGCAGTCCCAAGACGTCACTTACACTCTTCGTCACGTGGAGGAAGCCTGGCTCCATCTGCTCCAGGCGGGCGACGTCGAGAAACTCAAGAGACTCGCCGTATGCGCATTCGATTTTCTTCTCGCCGCCGTTCAAATGGTATCCGTCAGTTATCTCAGGTGCGTCCTAGAGCACGCCCGGCGATATCTTCTCGAGAGGGATCTCGAGCTCGTTTATTATGCTATTCGAAACTCGAGCGACGTTCTCACAAGGGATCCCCTGCAACTCGGTGCTCAATTAATCTGCTGGCTGAGACCGGTCGTCGAGGACGGCGGTGATCTCGTAAGCCATTTACAATGAATTTTTGTTTGTTACCATGTTCGACCAATAATCCTGATCGTCGTCATTTTTCAATGAATTTTCTTATTTATTTTCTTTTCCCGTGAAAAATCTGATGGAGCTAGTTGATTAAAAACAAGTGTTCGTTCATTCAAGGAGAATGAATTTTTGTTCGTAGAGATGAAAAGCGCGGAAGCAAATAGATCAGAGACTGAATTTCCGTAGGTGAGTAGAATGATCACAGCGGCAATGGCCTGGTGCGACGGCTACGTGGCTCCTCTTCTCGTACCATTGAACGGATGGCTCCAGCCGCCGCTGCCACTTCAGATAAGAACACTGGCGTGTCCTCAAGGTGTGAGACTCGTCGAACCGGCACCCTCCGGTCAGCACGTCGTTGTCGTGCCGCCTCAGGGAGACGCTCAGCTGTGGCATGTTATGTCCGGTCAACTCGTGCATACCTTTAAAGGTAAAGATAAACCCATCCAACGAGGAGTATCGGCAACCAACATAGATAAGACGATCGATTGATTTTGGACACAATTCCGAAATTTTATTAGTATAAACGTACGTTTTAGCGTCTGCCCAAGGATGTTCGTGAGCACGGTCGGTTTCTTATCCATGTGCGTGAAACCGAGTGTCTACCGATGAAAATCCACATTTTTCACATTTATTAGTCAATCGTCAGTGACGATGAGACGAAGGATACACCGAAAGTAAAACCGACAGTCGTGGCATGTTTCTTGAAACATATTTGTAATCGAACGATTTATGTGAAGTACCAACGTGGTCCAGAGAACAGCGTGTGATTGTCGGTCAAAGGTTGATGGATCACCGGTTTCGTCAAGAAACGACGCTCGTACAGCGTGACTGCAAAAGTCGGTTTAAAATCGGTTGACACACACATCGGAAGCAACGATTACAAAAAAGACTGCGAGTATTGGATAATTCTCGGTTCACCCTTACTTATTAATGTCGAGAAATCGTACTATCAATCGAGAATGAACTAACGGTTGAATGCAGAAATTTCTGTCGCTTCTTTCTGTCGAAAAACTCTCGGTAAAGTTTCCTAAACCCAGTGCCGGTTTGCCATAATTCATCATTTTTGCCAGAGAGAAAGAAATCACGATGATGTAATTCGCATTTCTTATTTGAAATGACGTTTTCTCTTTCTACAGGACACTCGAATCCGATATCCTGCGTGGCAGTGACCCAACAATCGCAGTATTTGCTTACCGGATCCGAGGACACGTCGATAATAGTCTGGGACATGAAGGAATTGTCCCTGAAGCGTCGGATATGCGAGCACATAGCGCCAGTTCTAACTTTGACCCCCGCATTGAACAATTCGGTTATCGTCAGCGGCGGCGAGGATTCGCGGATAATCGCGACGAGCCTCCTGACCGGTGAGGTATTGATGAAAGTCGATCACCACCGTGGACCTGTGACGGCTGTTCGGGTCGACGCGGCTGGCGAAGTGCTGGTGTCGGGTTCGTCGGATGGGACGGTTTGTCTCTGGTCCCTCGAGAGTTTCACTCTTTTGAACAGCATTCCTCTGCCGTCTCCCGTCGCGATGCTCGACGTCTCCGCGGACTCGGTCTTTCTTCTCGCCGCCTGCGAGGACGATCAATTGTACTTGAGATCGCTCGCGACAGGAACGGAGATTCACACTTTGCGCGGTCATCAAGGTCCGGTGAAGAGCGTCTGCCTGGCGACGGACTGTAGAAGAGCCATCGCCGGGGGACTCGAGGGCCGAGTCTCGGTTTTCGATATGCACAGCGGCAGAATCATCAAGACTCTGCCGGCCAATCCTTCGGCCAGCGTCACGGCCGTTAAAGTAAGCTGAATAGATATGTCTTCAAACGATATCTCAATGTGTCGATAATTGCTCGAGGATCGATAGAAGAAATTATTCCATTGTTATTTCACAAAGGTCACGGAGAAAGATGACTTCCTCATAACGGCTGGTGGAAATCGTCTGACTTATTGGAGCTTTCGGGGCGAGGAAGCTCCCGTGAGGCCATCGAAATCCACTGGGAAACAAGAGTCTCTTCAGCCGCACACGGCACCGATTGCTTGTCTGGATATATCGAGAGACGGCGCTATGGCGGTAACCGGTGGAGTCGACTCTCTCGTCAATCTTTGGCAGCTCAATACTCACGAACTGATGCTCACATTGGAGGGACACATCGCTAGTGTGACCTGCGTCGCTTTCTCAGCCTCTGGTCTGTTCGCCGCCTCAGGTAAACAATCATTAAGCGATCCAATATTTCCTCTCGTATCGAACGATAGCACTTAATTTCGGGCTTCATTGGTATTTTGTTTTCATTACAGGCTCGGAAGACAAAACAGTGAGAGTCTGGGGTCTTACACTCGGTCTCGTGGTCGCAACTTTCAGACATCAAGCTCCTGTGACGGCGGTAACGGCTATGCTCGACGGAAGGAGAGTTGTGAGCTCCGATCGAGCTGGAGCCATAAGAGTCTGGGCTGCGGACAGTGGAACGCTCATTCAATCGGTCTGCGGACCGGGAAGATGTTTCGCGGTTGCTTCCGACATGAGGCGAGTTTAAAAAAAATCAAATCACACAGATTCGCCACGAGTCTACCATAGATTAAGCTTCATTTTGTTTTCTCACAAGGGACGGTTCGCTTCGGTAAAAAAGTGAACTTTCGAGATTAAAATCTTCCTAACACGATGTCATTAAAATGAAATCGTGTTCGGGATGATCCAAGCTCTTTCAATCCGAGGAAGCCAAAAATACACAAAACGTTTCCTCGTGGAAGAAGCTTCGTAAATAAAGCAATATTATGAGGAAACCGTATAAAGATTTCACTTTTAAACTTCCGTCAAGAAACGAATTAAAAATTTCAATGTTCAAGATTTATGAAGAGGCAAAATGAAAATTTTTATTTTTTTTCTGCTAATATCGATTAACCTAGATGTTCTAACGAGTTCGAAATTATTCCATTAGATACACGATATGTGGGACGGGTGACAATCACGTTCGAATAATAAGTCTCGGAGCAGGACCGGAGGAGAAGCATCAAGTGAGTCACAGCCAGGACGTCACCTGTCTAGTCGCGACGCCGGACTCCCAGTCGTTGATCACCGGTTCCCGTGACATGAGTCTCAAAGTTTGGCAACTGGCCGGTGGTAAATTGTCCCAAGTCCTTGTCGGTCACACGGACCATGTTACCTGCGTGGCTGTTGCGGTACTTGACAAGAGTATCGTCGTCTCGGGTTCCCGTGACGCCAATCTCATTGTGTGGGACATCAACACCGGAGCGGATCTCCACACGCTGATCGGGCATCTCGGCTACGTGACCTGCGTTCGACTTTCGGCCGACGGCACCCTGGCGGTTTCCGGTAGCGAGGATAAGAGCCTCTTCGTCTGGGACACGAAGAAAGGAATCGCTCTGAACTCGATAATGGTTCACGTTCCTGTCCTCGGCGTTGAAATGTCTACTGATTGCTCAAGGCTGGCTCTCCATCTCCTGGAACACAACTGCATGCCGATACTGTGTCTTCACAATACTCCGGCGCAATACGTGAAACTTCCGTCCTACGTGGCCCCGATTGATCTTCGGCCACCAGGACCGAAGAGGCCCATAAAGAGGTTTCTTAAAAAGGAAGTCTCACTGGACACGTACACTTGGCAACGAAAGTACGGTCATCTCACTTCAGGTAATTGCCCTTTGGGAATTGGGACGATTCATCGGGCGTCACGATACGAGCGACTCGATGACCTCTGGAAATAAATCTATTCGACCCAGGAGGATTTTTATGTGGCGAATCTTGCGAGAGAATCCTCCTGTGTCGAGTGAGTTTCTTTTTGCGACTGACGTTCGTGGAGTTATTTAGTGTTTTTGCTTCAGGGACGACGGTCGCATCAGTGGAGGATCGACTGAAGCGTCGATTTAGTGTCAGCGCATCGATGGAAGAAATCAGCAAAGCTGGCCTCGTTAGCTCTCAGCCTGGACTCGGACCCGAACAAGCGGCCCTAGCTCAGTCTCAACACTTCGATCAGCTCGAGGCGATATGGAACAAGCAATCACCACCCCCGAGACCTCGGGGTCTCGGCAGAACTCTGTCGAAGCAAAGTTCCCTCCAGGCAACCCGAATATCGGACTCCGATGAGGAAGGTAAGCGAGCTGCGTCCCGCCTCGGTTCCCAATTTTTGTAGTTTCAACGTCGAACCCAAACCTGCCCCATTCTCCCACAGACTACATATATTCGAAAAATGTATTCTATATATTGTTTTTGATGGAACTCATCTGCATCAAGCCTTTTTTGAATAATCGACAATGGAACCCTTTTTCATTATACTCGTTAATCGTTCATGCTGTAATCTGTGACAATGCTTTTTTAGATCTTCCATGAGACTAATCGACAACTCAAAAGAAACGAGCGGCCAACGATCGTCGATCAATAGGACGACGCAACCTTCTCTTCCGACATCAAAGATTCGCGTCTCAAAAAACATAACTTCACATCTGTCCACCGTCACAAAATTAATCTATCGTTAATCAATAAGATCGAAGTTTACGACGAAGCGCCGGCACGATCGAGAAGAACTACCTTCGATGCAATAACTAATAAATACATAATGAGGAACGAATTAACATCAAAGCTATCGTGTACTTAGATCTATAAGCGACACGGGGTGGGTCGTTGATACTGAACAAGTCGTTTTCTTTTCCTGTTTACCGATCGAAAGTGCAACTGCGTCGGTTTATATGTACAATCTCCAATATCTATTAGACTCTATCTTAGATGCGTAATAAATTATTCGTAAACCATTCTCTTGTGCTATCTTGCTGCAGTGATCAAAAACAAATTCTTAAGTTAAAGGTTAATCTAAAAAAAAAACATATTGTTTCCTTTCGCCTTTGTTGGCGCTCCGGTTCACTTCGAATTGGCTAGCTGTCGATAGTATTTAGACAAAATCGACCAAGCTTTTGAGGCCATGAAACCTTCCGGTGGCTCCTCGCCGGATCTCGCAAGTTCTACAATGAAATGTTTTGTAATTCTTACGAACTAATTTTTTTCTTTTTATCGGCAACGTTCGACGTTTGGGAATTTCTTCCCGAAAAAATACTGTAAAATACTTACGGCGCATTCTTGTTCCGGATATAAAATCGAAGTCAGCAATTCTTGTTGGTTCGAAAAAGGCCATTTGCTTTATTTTCGTGTCGTACGCCGCAACCCTGAATGGAATTATCTCGAGGTCGCCGAGTCCAGGTGCGAGCGATAGTAATCGCGCACCGTGACTGGCATCGTACAAATTACCATCGGGAGTCGAAGATTTCTTCGGATGAGGCATACCAGCGGGATCTCTACCGACGATATAAAAATTCGCTCCGGCGGTCAGCCTCGCCTTGGCGTGCCATTGCACCTGAAGACAAACGACAAACAGTTGTGTTATCCAAAAGTAAGGTATCATATTTCCGATAAGGTCGATCGCATGATATCTTCGGTACAATCTACACAATGTTTCCAATGTGTTCAACGACCGCATTGGAGCGAACCGTGACTCGGTCAGTACCGAAAACTGTTATTGCACTTCTCACAAATGGGTGTTTGTGTAAGAATTTTCTTATGCACCTTTAGCCGGAAAAAATGTTACCACAGTTTTCGGTTACCAACCGAGTCTGTTTCGCATTGTGACGAACCTCCGTCGGACCAGCGTACATCATCGGACTGGGAAATATCGCGAGCAAAGTGTCTGGATGAAGAACACCTTCCTCGAGGACAGCTCTGTGTTGTTCTATCCTGACGGCCAGAGGCACGTCGTCGTCTTTCGTCCATCCACCCAACGGATGGAGCAGCAGAACCGGCTTTTTGTATCCTCGCTCCTCGAGCAAACGCCTTCTCGTGTCCTATCACAAGAATAAAAAGTTTTTCAATAAGAAGTATTTAAATGAGCCAAACAAAAAATGTATTAATTTCTTTTTTTCGTGTCCTAACCATCGGCCCATTGAGTTCATATGTAAATATATATTTCCTTGGGGATGTTCAACCGATCGAATCGGAGTTCTGGCTTGGAGTGATGGGGTGCGGGGTTCAGGAATGACTCCAGGTTTCTGGGAATTAGGTTGTTTCTTTTATTTTACATAATTTTTTTTCTACTTATTATCTTCTATTTTTATATTGATATATATCTTCATATTTTTATGCGATTTTGTAGTCTTCTCATATTATTATTTCTCATACGTAATTTTTCTCAGTGTTTTGTATTTTTGATATTTTTTGTTTGGCCGATTCTCAGAACGCGGGATAACGAATCTACATGTCTATGTTTGATCTACCTGCATGAGAAGCGCGTGACCGTTGTGAATGGGATTCCTTAGTTGAAAGGCGAAAACAGCGTCGGCCTCGATTTCACGACACTTGTTCCGAATTTCGTTTGGTGTTAGCCGATACGAATCGAGACCGTCGTTCCACTGGATTCTCTCAAAAACTTCGAGTTCGCCACCAACGAGCCAGTCACCGGAGTTGTGAATCATTCTTACGTAAGGATGGCCAGGATCGTTAGTCCCGAATTGCCTCGAGCATCTTTCCTCTTTTCGATGATAGTAGAACTCGGGATTTCGCAGAATAGCCAAATTTCTCTCCCGATAACGGAGTACCAGGGCTTGCTGTCCTTGAAGACGTTCCTTATCACTCGTGCTCAATGGCAGTACGATCGGGACTGATTGATTTATTGCTCTACCGTTATCAAAGAGACAATTGAAGTGTTGAGACTGAAAGTTGAAGGACACATCATATCATGAATATGTGTTTCTTAACTCGTCCATTTTCGTCGCTGATAACAATCGAAATATATTTCAGAAAGTTTGGAAAGTTCTCTGGAACGACACGTTCGGTTTGAAACATAGATTATTTAATTTTTTTTTTTTAATTCTCTGATTTTAGACAAGAGCAGTCAAACATAAGACAGCAGATCAAAACGGGACATTGAGGCAATGTCATTTTTCAATAATTTTTGGATGGGATAGTAGGGCAAAACATCCACAAATTTCAGGAAATCGGTTTTTTACCCCATGAATTCATTTTCCCACTCTCCCCAAATTCAACCTGCAAATACTGACGAGGCGAAACTTTATTCTAAATAACGACCCAAGTTGTTGCAGAAAATCTGAATCTACCGATCGAGCAAATTCTACGAAAAATTGTAGGAAAGTTGCTTTTTACCCGACTGTCCCGTCTTGCCCCGCTCACCCGAATCTTACCTGTAAATACTGGTCCTCCCGCATGAAACCCTTGAGGGGTGTCGCCCAGCCCTCGGCCAACACTTGGAGCCATTGAACGTCCACTTCCGTGATCGTCAGAGCCCCAAGCGTCTCGGCCTCCGCTCTGGCCTTCGCCAGTCTCTCGCCGTTCACGAAAAGTTCTTTGATCTCCTCCCCAGTGTGCACGAGATCCGGAAGAATTCCTCGAGCCTGAAGAAAGCGAATGAGGCAGCTCGTCGAGCCTTCCAACGTTGCGTTCTCCGTGTCGAGAACAAGATCCGGCTGGCAAGGCGACTCGTAGCTCTGACCGATCCCGGTGAAGCTCTTGATGGCTCCTTGACGCGCCTTCTTGTAGAGACCCTTGACGTCGCGGGCCTCGCAAACTCTCAGCGGCGCGTCGACGAAGATCTCGAAGAACGGCAGATCAGCCTCTTCGTGAATCTTCCTCGCTATCCTGCGATCCTCCTCGAATGGCGAGACGAAACTGCACAAGGTCACGTGACCACTGTCAGCGAAGAGTTTCGCGACCTCAGCGACCCTTCTGACGTTCTCCTCGCGGTCCTCTTTGCTGAAGCCCAAATTTTTGTTCAATCCCGTGCGGACGTTGTCACCGTCCAGACCGTAAGCGGGAATTCCCTGCGATATCAGATATTTCTCAGTCTGAAAAGAAATCGAGGTCTTTCCGGCTCCCGATAGGCCGGTCATCCAGACCGTGCAGCCGCGGAATCCTCGGTGGAGTCCGAGGACGTTGCCGCGCTTGTTTCGCGAAACGTGTTTCGCCTGAGCGGTGACGTTCGTCGCTGCATTCGTCTGCGAAAAGGATAAAAAAAATGGCTCAATTGCACGGATCTTTCGCATGTTGCTTGTGTAGATTAGAAAGTGTCCGATTAGTCTAATTACAGCCGCATTTTTGCTGTGAATTGTTTTTTCTTTTTTTTTCTGCAACGCGAGGTCGCGCCCCAAGTTAAGTTTCAACTCTCCGAGAATTTTTCCAGGCCGAGGCAAGGAAAATGAGACCCGGACAAAAAATGACAATTTCAATGGAAACTTGCATACCCGCATAATAATTTCAGAGCTAACGCGAGAGATAAGTACAGTGCGAGGAACTGTATAGGTGTTACTTAGAGTGTTTCGCGCACGGACTGGCAACATAAAAACTATGTTAGGCACTCCGATCGGCTAACGCACGACAGTCCTTAAAATCTCCGTGCAGTCGTTTCTTGATAAAGCACAAGGTATCCTATCTTTTTTATGTTCGCTGGTGACAACTGGCACGTCTTGATTCTTCTTAAGGTAAAAATAATAAAATGCAACGTCGAGTATTAACGAGTTATTACATTATTTTTTTTGTAACATTGCGGAAAATAATAAGTCATAACAGATCTGAAAATCATGAAATATTTTTGTTTATTTTTTATTTGTGTCTAACAATTATCGACGACTTAATTCTTCTTGAAACAGTAATTATAAAATGCACTGCAAAGTATAAACGAGTTATTTCATCATTTGTTATAAAAATTAAGATAGCGCGAAAAATAATGGGTCAATTAATTCCTTTTTTTTAGCATAACAATTTTCATCTTACCTGCGGTTGTATCGACTCCGGATCGGCGTAAATCGGTCGCACAAATATCCCCATTATAACTTGTGCAATATTCGATATATTCGGGGACGAAAAATATTCACCGAATAAACTTTGTTTTTTGTTATACCTTATAGCAAACTGCGCGCACAATGTATCTTATCGCTTCAAAATGCTCACGGTCGGCAACATTATTCCCAGCATGATAACAAAAATATTTATATTTATGAAAAAAAATAGATTCTTGACCCGAAAGCATGAAGAGAAAAAAATATGAGTCTGGAAGATTGTCGTCACTTATCAGTCACAGCGCTCAAACAGCTCAGATAACGATGCAAAAGCGCAAAAGTAACGACATCCGACTTTCTTTCGTTAATCTGCCGAACGAAAAATCGTGGAACCTCGCGTGAGATTCTCGCAGCGACTGATGTTGACTTTAAGCTTCCCGTGAATGCTCCTTGCCACGTAATGGGTGAAAGTGTAAAGAAAGTATCTTGGATCGCCAGTCCTCATTCCCGCCCGAGCGGCGGAGAAGTTAAAATGTGAGTTCCTAATAGTCTGTTTCCTTTTTTTTACGCACGAGATGGAACTCATTATTCGGCGGAAGCTGACTTCTCGACGGTTGGTTTCGGATTCTCCAGGATTATTAAAATTTAAGGCAGATATTACTCAAATTCATTTTTTTAGACTCATTATTTGAAATATTTAAAAACAACTTAAAATTCAAAAACCCGATTGAGTCACGAAAATTTGTGTACCGAAACATTGTTCAGCGTAGGTCAATGTGTAATCATCACAATTATCTCGTGATTGAAAGATTACAGTGATTTTAGCAAATGATAAAATAAAATTCCACGTTATACAATATCTTAAATCAACAGTCGATAAATTGCTCGTGTAAGATATAAAAAGAACAATATAAAATATTATCGGTCTTTAATTTTGATAATTCAATTCGATTCGCCCTTTTCGATATTTTTGTTAAACTCCAGCTCAGATGTCTAGCATTTTTTAATGTCGAAGCAAAACGAATAATGTAAAATTAAAAAACTGAAATAATTTCATAAAATTCAGAAAACCAGATCGAGTCTCGGAAATGTTTATACTAACGCATTGTTTCTTGTTATCTCAATGTTTAATTATTACCGTTATTTCAAGTTGCAAAGTTTATGGTGATTTGTACAGGAAAATTAAAAAAAAATACATTCCAAGTTGCACAATATCTTAACACAATAGTTGATAAACTGCTCGTTCGAGATATGGCAAGATAATATGCAAAATGATGCGCCTTAAATTGTGATAATTCGATTGGATTCGTTCTTTAATGTTTTGTACCATATCAGCTCGATAAACCAGTAATTTGTACAATTAAAAAAAGTGCAAAAATGAGATAAATTCGTAAGTCCGGATTGTGTCCCAACAATTCCTATACTAAAGCAATGTCCAATGTTAGCTTCCCTCGCGCTCCCAATTGAGCTCGATTGTTATCTCAAATCGGCGAGCTTATAGCAAACTTTTGCAGATAAAAAAACCATTTCACATATCGCAACAAATTCAACGAGCAGTCGATCAAGTGCTTGTATAACATATGAGAAATATAATACGGAATATTGTCCGTCTTTGAATTCAAATAATTCATGTCTTTACAAAGATCTTATAAAATATCAGTTCAGACATACCGATTATTTAAAAGATTAAAACAACGAAAAATTTTCAAAAAAATCAAAGATCCCGTTTGCTTCCCAAAAATATTTATATAGAACAAACGTTTGAATTTCGCTTATCTCGCGGTTCAAACTAAGCTAACTATCTCAACTTCAAAAATAGACAAGAATTTTCGGAGAAAAACAAACATGACAAATCGCAATATACCTCAAAGTCAACTGTCGATCTTTGCGAAAAATGAATTGAATTTGAAGAGATGTGACGACTCACCCTGTGCGAACTGCCATTAGTGCAAGCGATACCGTTTTCGTCGATCATCTTCCCCGCCGGTCGATACGTCGATGCGCCGCTGAAGAAGTTTTTGAGTTTCGAAGTTTGTTCTTCAATTTCCTCCAGAACATCAGCGGGGACTCCTTTGGGTGTCTTGAGTGCCGCTCCGTGGTCGCTGACGAACGCCTGGGTCGTTATCAATTCAAACGACTGTCGACGTTGTGCCTTACTTTTTTAATTGGCCGGGCGCTTCGAGTGACTACGACGACTGCGGTGCAACGAGGCTCTCGCTGTTGTACTACTGAAATCCGTCAGTGGAACACTGACGCTTCGATTGTCACAGCCCCAATATATTATCGGTCTCTCGCGGGATTGGCCCCACCCGCGAGCGAGACTCTTCGTGAAAAACCTTTTTGCATTTACGCATACATATTCATTGTTTGCACGTACATTTTGCAGACAACGGCGTGTGTCGATGCCGCGACGTCGAGCGTGGAAAGATAAAATAAGAAAGAAAAAATTTGACAGTGTAAACCTTCATGAAAAAAGTGTCGAGAGACGAATGAGAAGGCGATATGGTTCGAGACAAGGTTGCAGATGTATAATTGTTTCAGTGAGGGAGGTAGAAATCGACGCGACGTTGAATAGTAAGAAATCCGATTTGCAAACTCCGCATCTTAATGTTCTCTGTTGAAAATCATAAAAGCCACTGAAGACAATGACTGCAGGAAATTATAATAATATATGGAACGAAGCGGTTGTTACTTCATCGCGATAGCTTCCGCGTTTCTTTGCGATAATCCGTCGTTTCGCGCCAACCGCATGATTCATCGCATCATTTTTCCAATATTCCCAATCCGCGCTGTTCGCTACAGATGGATGGTAAACGGAATGGCGAAAATCACGTCTCCGCACACTTCGATTTCTTACACATAACCCAACGATCGCAGTCGCAAAAACAGTCGTTAGTGACCGTGAAATTCAGCGGACCGCAGAGAAATAATCAATAGATTCATGGTCATGTCCTTCATTCGACTGTCTTATTTCGAGCGATCATAACATCGTTATTGAAGTCGAATAAAATTTCACCGGTACCCGGGTAGCGAAAAACTATTAGTTATCTAAAAGTTATCCCAATAGATTACGAACGTCCGTGCGGTCGGTAACTATAAGCTATCGCATGTCCAAAAGTTAACTTTTCAACACAGGATAACTTTTAGATAACTACTTACAATGTTTTTTTCCTACTTGGATATCAAATTATTTCAATTCAAAGGTAAACCTTTGGCCGCTTAAGGAAATTTAGAGGAAAAACATTGGAAAATAATCAGCCCAACTGTATGTCAGAGAGATTCGGTGCAACAATGCCAAACTCAATGAAACCAATTTTTTGATTAAAAAAACAACTTTCTCCGTTAATGGCTTCCCTACGTGCAATTTAACGCGTATATGCGTCACCAGATGCGCGTCTATCGCACACTTGCCAATAAGGTACCGAACCATCTACTTCCATGCAGCGACGAGCTGCGACCTCAACATCAGTTGATTACAGTCGATGAGAATCTGCGCAACTTCTCGTCTATATTTTCACTTTCACCCTAGAACGCAGCGTTTCAACGATATTTAGCATAATTTTTCATCGGTATCCAGTATAATGATTATCCTAAAAGGTTCGTTAAACAATACGCTAACAATTACATGCTATATGGTATTTTTGATTTCGCCTATCTCGTTACCGGTCAACAATACGACTTATCACGTGACACGCGTTCCTTCTAAACAGTCGGTCGTAAATAATTACGAAAGAAAACATTTACACAAACCAACGAAACGATGGCCCGAGGGATAACATTTGACACATCATAAATTACACATTGAATATTTCACAAACACATTTTCCGAGTGTTTAACCTCCAATGTACATTTATTGTTTTTTTTTTTTTACTATACACACTCTATTTCTATCAGCAAAGAATCTGAATTTGGTTTATAGTTTGAATTTTGTTTACCCATTTCTGATTTTTTTTACTTTAGTGAAAGATGTGGAAACTGACGAGGATAGTCTGGAGATGCCCCAATGGATGAACAATACGCATGACATAGAATCCGATGGAAGTGAATCATCGTCAGATTTCAATTCTGACCTCTTCTCGGATGGTTCGTCTGACACATCTTCTGACTGTTCCTGCATCCTAGAAGATATTGCCAAAGATCTTGACGAGTTGTGCAATGACGAGGATCAAGAAGATCTGGACAACTCGTCAGAGAGCGCAGCATCGTCTCTGTCCGACGATATGGGTCGGTCACTTGTTTCAGCTTCGTGTGATGATAATCTATAAGAAAAAATTCTACAGCTGATTTTAATCTTGTGTCTATATGCTGCTCATGAAAAGCTAATCAAAGCAAATGGGGTGGACAAGGTGTTTTCAATGAATTGTAGGGATCTATTGGATGGGTGGAGGGTTCTTATATAAAGATCAAGCATTTTCAAGAGTTTTTCCTTTCAATACAGCAACCAGTAAATCATTGAACTTTCATTCCAGATGATGAAATTGATGGTCTCGAACTTTTCCCTGCCTATCACTTGCCAGACAACATGGGTATGTAAAATGGACTTACTGTTTAATTAATATCCGAGACTCCTCATCTCTCTCTCAGACCTTTACAAATTAGAGGTACGAAAGTTCCATGCACTCGGAATAAATATCGCGCGTCTCTTCTTGAGACAGATATTATTGACTGTAATTACTACTATTTCAAATTCAATCAAGACTCTCACCGTCTCGTCAATCGATAATTTGTATTTTGTCATTTGCCTTATCAAACTACTTCAGTCATTCATTTAAAATCGTGTGTCCCAGTCAGTTAAAAGTATATGATTTATTTCCTCAGATACGTCGGACGACGAGGAGACGGCGATGGCTCGGGGTTGTTGGTTCTGGTATCTCTACGATAAAGGCAACGTCTCGTTTCCCGCACATACCAATCATGACATGGATCCCGAAGACAATTCCGGCACGACAGAATCGACTTCGGGCACCGAAGAAAAATCAAAAATTCTGGATGATGCAAAGCTTTTCGATCCTTCGACCGCCAACAAAGTTGAGACGGCAGCGGACGAAACGAAGGTGGATAAATCAACTTACTCCATCATCAAGCCGTTGGATACCTAAAACGGGCTTTTCCCACTGCTGCGCGTTTTTTGCCGTCTGTGGAGTAAATAATTGAGCACGGTGCGAGTTCCTGATTTGTGCCACGTGTGGGGAGTATATATGTGACACGCACATTATTATCGGGAAGTAAGGCAAAAATGCTCTTGATGAACGGACTTACGACAAAGAGCTTTATAATTTTGCACATCCATGGTTTTTTTTGCACATCCTTCGATGGTAACAGTTACTGAGGATATCGTATTATCGACATATCTACGAGCTTATTCGGAGAAGTTTCACATCGGTTTCATCGATGTTTCTGCACAACAGTGTTATGAAATGTTATTTTTTTTTATTTTCCTCAAAAACTCGTACGTTAGCAGTCGTTTGAATATATGTAAATAATCGAATTTATTATTACACATTATTGACAAAAGCGTGGATCATTTTCATCCTGTTGTTTCTTGTACGAAAGCGGAATTTGCTTTTGTCTATAAGAGCGTGCGCAATATCGCGGTGAGTAAAGAAAACTGTAATCAACTTTCCTTATGAATTCCGGTATTTGCGATAAAAATAAAAGCCACATTGAAAGCCGGGATGATATGCGCTTACAAGGCGACCTTTCTTTTGACCGTACATAAGAGAACACGTGAGAAAATTTGATGACAGTTTTTGATACCGACTGAGTCCGGTATTTTCATGATGGAAAGAGTTCAATAAGGTTTTAAGGTGTTCCAGTTGACAGAAATTGTAGTAAATGCTATTGTGAGATCGCATGTCGCCGAAAAAGAACATTTTTTCCCCTATAGATTTCCATGATCCCATTATTGGCGTTCGTACTAAATGAGATAAAGCACAAGGGAAAGTTTCGCAAAATTTACTTATTTCATGTAATCAGTGGTTCTCATGCCTGAACTTGTTGCCGACGACTGACTCAGCGTAAAATTACGAGAAAACACACTACATCCACGTGTGAAGCATTTTGAACGGAGCATTAAATAGTGGCATCTAAATAATACCGAACTGCTGAAAATAAATTAAGTTCTCTGTGATATTAAATAGAATGATTGCCTTGGAAAGTTCGGTTAAAGAGCATAAGGCTCTGCAAAAATCTCA
Organism: Listrodromus nycthemerus; assembly: GCA_963978505.1. Lineage (NCBI taxonomy): Eukaryota > Metazoa > Arthropoda > Insecta > Hymenoptera > Ichneumonidae > Listrodromus > Listrodromus nycthemerus. The sequence continues at coordinate 7,214,519 of OZ021685.1, forward strand.
AGGTAAGATTGGCTGCTTTAACCATTTAGTTTGACTCATAGGTTAGGTGGAAATAAATAAGACTACAATTTGTCTAAGATATTACATTCTTGCATTCTTACGTTAAAATTAACGAACTGTCGTTCGATTACTACGTTTTTAATCGTCATAAGCCACGTCGATAATCCGCATCTTGTTTCTGTCAATAATTTATTTTTCCTCATAGTACGAGGGCAAAATGTCGTGCGAGAACTATCCGACCTCGAGGATGATGAAAATGTCGTCGAGGACGACGAAAACGACGCCGAGTCCGTCGACATCGATGACTCTGACCGTTCTGGAGACAGTGGTGATGCGAGTAGCGAAAATTCCGCATCCGAAGATGAAAAAACAACGAGTTCAAAGTCAAATCCTGGTTGGGCTGATGTCATGCAAAAGATATTGAAGTCAAATAAGCCTAAAAGAAAGAAGAGCATAGTGTTATCAAAAGCAAAAAAATTGACCGAAATCAAGGCAAAAGAATCCGTGGAAAATGTACCATTCGAGATTGAAGTCATAGATGGTGTGAGACGAAAGGATCCGTTACCAAAGTTTGAAAAAAATAAGGATGGGGAAGAGAACTCCTCAAAACGTAGGAAAAAAGAAGTGCAGATTGGGATTCGAGTAAAACCATCTATACACAATAGAGAGAGGGAAAGAATGCTGCAAAAAATTGCCACAAAGTAAATCCTATAATTTCAAGCCTATAAAATATAACTGGCTTATTATTTATTGACTTTTGTTGTCAATTTCACATTGAAACGTTTCTTTTTGGTTTTTAGAGGCGTGGTACAATTGTTCAATGTGGTGAAAGAGCAACAGATAGAAATCAACAGAAAATTAGTCGAAGTTGGTCCTCTGGAGAGAAAGCGCGAACAAGTCATGAAAAGCATAGACAAACGTGCGTTTTTGGATGTCCTAATGGGTGGTTCGAAAAGTATTCCAATTGACGATCCATCTGAGTGTAAGAAAGTCGAGAACAAAGAGGAGAAGGTACTTTTTTAAGTCGCTGTTTCTGCTTTCCTGCTGCTCTCAGTCGGTATCCAAAGCTAATACATTTTTTTGGCTTTCCCACTAGACTGACAAAGTCTGGAGTGTGCTGCGCGATGACTTTGTCATGGGGGCCAAGCTCAAAGATTGGGATAAGAAAGCACCCAAGGAAGACGACAATTCCACATCTTCAGAGGAAATGGACAGTGATTAAAAAATTTAGTCCCGCAAGGTAAGATATCACAGTAACTTATGTAATAGTTGTGCAACCCAAAATACCGTGTTGAAATATCAGGAAAAAATTGAGACTTTTCCAACGGTGTAAAATAATAATGGCAAAAAACACCACGAACTATTTGCGACTCGTGAGCATAATCAACAGTAGGCAATATGTTCATTTCTTTTTACCGTGTCTATTTACAACAATTAAATGTAGCATATAGTGGCAAAAAATCGACGCAATGATGTTTACAGTGATACTTAACTACACTCATTATGTATAATTAATAGTGTCTAACGATTCAATACAATTACGATGTCGTAATCGTTATTCGCCTTCTTAAGTACAGTTAGGTACACGATGAGTCTCCAATTTATACATACATATATATATATATAACGTATATGCTATAATATATCTATGTTTATACCTAGAGTCACTGTTTGCACCGTCGTGGCGAGCCCCTTTTTTACAAAATCTAGGCACAATATTCGTTTTCACAGTGGTATAGTTTTTTTTTTCCTACTCAAACTTTCCCAGCGTATACAATGTGAAATTGACGACAAAACAATGATTATACACGATTTACCGAAACTACGCAAAAATAACGTTCTTTAACAGTCTTTCCAGGAAACTTTGCTCAATTAAAATGAAACCAAAAACAAGGTAAAGAAACCTTCGATGTAGTGTATTAATTCCCAGGCGATTATTTATTCGTCATCCCCGTCTGCGAAACAATATATTCATACTCTGCTTTCTCGAATATCGGCCAGTGCTCCAAAATCGTTATTGTCTTCTTCTTCGCCTTGCGATCTATCGTCGTCATTCCGCAAACGGTCCTCGCCCCTGAGTTCCCTCGAGTGCCTTGCAATCGGTCTTGAACTCGTACTTGCCGAGTTTTCATTATTTTCTATGCACTGAACAACATTGAGCGTTACCTCGCCCTCGCGCTCGGTGAAATTTTGAAAATGCACGCTTCTATGTCCGTACATTTGTTCCCTGCGACCGTCGTCTGCGCTGTTGCTTGGCATCCGTGGGTTTTCCATTATTCTCAAGTTACATCGCTCATCTTGCGATATGTCGTTCGCGATTGTGGAACCTCTTCGGTCGCGATTACGCGAGTTCATTGAGTCGCTCGCAACTTGTCCGTTTCTTCTCTGGCTCTGGGAAATTTCATCGACGACGGAATGAATTTCAGTTTCATTTAGACGACGAAGCGTCGTGTCCTCGTTGGAACCGCTGTGGTTTGGATCACCTGGTCCACCACCGTCGGAAGGATCGTTCACCGCCAGACCGATTCTGTATACGCCAAGCTCGTTGTCAACGTAATAATCGTCTAATGGATTGCTTATGAGGGACGGATTTCTCGATAGATTTCGACGAGGAAAACTTTGAGACGAGAAACTCGTTACGGTTGTATAAGGATAGGGCACGGTGTTTATAGGATTTGCTAATATGTGCGGACAACCGTCCAAGCTGTGCATCTCTATCTCCTCCTTTCCATCCTGACACCGGTCGTGCAGCTCGATTTCGTAAGGAAGATTCGCAAACCTGTGATAACAGAGAATATTTAGGTTTTTCTTAACGGTCAAGAGTTAGGCTCAAGGTTAATCAAGGTTGTCTGCGTTCAGTCAGTAACGAATGAGGGCGATATGTATGAAAATGTAAAGTATAAAGTATTTTACCTGTGGAGTAAAATATCCGAATAGGAAGGTGGCATGTCACCCTCCTCTTTGCCATATATGCTTTCGTAAGTAGGAGGTGGAAAACATCCTATAGAGCCCAGACTATCTTTGCTCGGAGTCTCGGCATCCATCTCCAGTATGCTGCCTTGACTACTCTGTAGCTGATGACGATTGATAGTTCGCGGGTTCCTTTGCGCCCTTATCACACTTTCGCCCAATTCGACCAAGTCGAGACCTGTGACAGCAATTTATTTACTGGGGTAACCAGAATACCTTGTTTACTGGTAATGTGTTTTATGATAACGATAACGTCAGTACGTAATTTTCGGATATGTTTGGTAAAATCGTTGTCTTTCTTTTGGCATCTGAAATTATTCACGAAGTCAATCATTGTCTTTCTATAGTTCATATGGTAGCATAAAACACATTTGTTTTATACAATCCCTCTATGGTTCTCTAGCCTGTTCAACCACCATTATCACTATTGCCATATCACGACTAGCGTGTCATGGTCATGTGGTCGATCGCAAATATTTATTTATAGAGCAGCGATTAAATCACACATTGAGAATATCGACAGTTCGGAGTGAATTATTTCAGTTTAATGTTTCTGTGGTCGGCTACAAGCGAAACATAATATTTTTTTTACGTTAAACTTAAAATTCGCATTAGTAAAAAAATCGTGGCCATGTCAACCCCATTTACCCATGTGAATCATAGGTATCGATGGTTCTAAAGTGTCTTTAAGTGTATCTGAGATATTTTTGTTTCGTTCCGCACAGAAATAAACTCATTGCTATCATTTCAATTTAGTCCTTATTGTTGCGAAGTTAGGAGAAACAAATTACCTGTGGTGTCAGCTTGGAATTGGGTGAATATCGTGCCATCGACGACGAGCATTCTGCCGTGAGGCAGAAGAATTATAGTTGGCGTCGCTACCATCGCTTGATCGCTGTTACCGAACCGTGGATCCGGTTCCGGATCCTCAAGTCGGCAGCAGCAGTGTCTCCTGCAGAGCGATCTGCAGAATGGTGCACCCCAGCAGCAGTAAGCGAAAATGAAGCAAAGAACAGCCAGCATGACGAGAAGAGCGGCTACCCCTTGGCCCTGTTGAGCCGCTGCAAGACTCGGGCCACTTGCCACCCCTACTCCGACGGCGAATTCGGCGTTGCCACTGCTCATCTCGCCTTAAGAAGAAAAAAAAACATGCAGATTTGCACACAAGCTTAGATTCGATCATCGGCGACTAGTTGAAATGAGGCGTTCATGAACGTTATTCATTTTTATTAATTTTCGAGACTTTTCGTGTATAAGGGTTGTAAAATTTATAATCATGGAGAAACGCAAAATACTTGGCAGTGATGCTCAGCGCCAAACAAGTTCGGGCCGCATTGCGGAACGGATAACCCTTTTTGGCGGAGTTCCAGCCTCGTGTGCAGAGTCTTACGACAAAAACGTACGAACCGTTGGGAATGTTACACCGAGGTCCCGGCTTACGCTAATTGCGGTATTACCAAAGCGCAAATAGATTTTATTGTTTCGTTATCACGGGGATGCAACGAGAAAAAATTGTACTGACATTTTTGTTTCTTTCACCGATTATTTGAGATTTTGTTTATTTATTGTTTATTTAATTTCTATCACCTATGCTATTACAGATTATCGAGAAACTGTTACAGCCGGACATTTCTATAAGTTGCCTTTTAGAAATTTCTGTTTGCAAGACATTCTGGGTCAAATCGAGCATTGCACTGACATAACTTTTCGTTTCACTAATATAATGCGTCAGGATTTTTTCTCGAAATTGACGCACGTTACGGCCCTCGGGTGCCTTCGAGTAACCGTAGAAAGAGACTCCAGAAACCTCGTAACCAGTTGCATAATCTATTTGACGAGCATTAAGAAGCGAGTGGCGTCGTCCTACGACTCTCTCCTCCGTTAATCGGAACGAGTCCACGGTATAGAAGTTTTGAATTTCAAAGAGCCTCGGGTGAAAGTTGAAATGCTCAGCGATTGGGTAAAAGCGATTCTCGTCCCGTAAGATATTGATAATAGAAGAGATTTGAGACCTTGAAAAAAAAGTGCGCAAAGCATTATCACCGATGCAACGTTTCACCTTTCATCAGCTTTGTTTGTCATTTCCCGCCGTGTAGAACGATATTTTTTTTTTACGTGACTCCGATTCGCAACAATATGAGCGATTTGCGAGCAACGAAAACGTGCTCAAAGTAACGCATTGGAGAAGCGGAATTGCGAACACTTCCCGAAGGGATAAAAATCTGAAAATAAATCAAGCATTGGGAAGGCGTTGAGAAGGTTGTTTTGACATTACAACAATTCCAAAATGTTATAAACGAATTGATTAAAAAAATTGTTGAATGAATCAACCGGCAACTCAACTCTTCTGCTATTAAAACGATTTCTTTATTGTTTTAAACACGTATAAGTTTTTTTTTATTTGAAAAAATTACAGAAAATTCTGTTCGCAATGCCTGCCAATTCTCCCGGAGTTTACGTCTCGGTCGTACCGTTGGTAAAAACTACCTTACATCGTTAATTAAAATTTTTTAATTCACAATTTTTTTTTGTACCTTTTGTAATATTACGAAACCAAGTTGTGCCTATGGTGGCAGTAGCCTCCGCGGCTTTGCGTGATCCAACGGTAAGAAAAATCTTGGCTCGTCCGTTCTATCTCCTGGGTGCAACGAAAAATCTTCTACCACTTTGCGTGCATCGACGAGATGTATATACGGCCAGTGGTGATCCTCAAAAATCTCGAAACTCGGACCGGTTTGGTAACTCCTCGAACCCAATAACTCGTAGGACGTTTGTCCACTGACTAGGTCCTGATTGCACGGTCTACGGTGTCTTCGCGAAGTGGCAACCGCACCGGATCATTGTGAAACCACGCGATAAGCGAAGAACACTTTTCCGCTGCGGTGCATACACAGCCGCACACCTCTTTCGCATACTCGGCTGAACTTCCCAAGCGCGCTTCGATTTCACTATACGTCACACTCGGTCGAAAAAAAAAATTTCAACCAACAAGAAATAATTGTTTTCGACGATAAAGTGCGCACAGACAAAATGATGATTGATTGTTTTTATCTCGCAGACTCATTGATATCTTATCACTCGAAATTGACAAATTTCATTTGTTCCTCTTTAACCATTAATTATTGTGAATTTTTTTTTTTGCATATCTTCGTCGCACGACCAGGAATTGTCTCGTCTCGTGGATTCATCTCGAGAGAAACGCTGGATCATAGCTGCAGGGGATAGAATCGCGCCGATCACGGATACGAAAGTGAAAGAAGAAAAAATATGCTGTTTGAATTGACAATCGGAGCGTTGTGACGATTTCGCGTGGAACGCGTATCGCGACGCGGAGCGAAATGCTAAGTGCGTATTAAGTTGGAGTAATCACGAAGCAATTCGCAGCGTCAGCTGTGGCAGAGGAGGACTGAGGATCCGTTTTATCCCCTTCCAAAATACCGTATAAAAAAAGTGGTCTGCGATGGACTCGTTTTGGATGTATTACGTGAAGCTATCGAAAGTGTGCCTACCGGGGACAATATCGGACGTACCATCTTACGTCTACAGTCCATGTAGACTCTAGTCCGTAGATAGGCTCGGTCTTACAGTTATACACACGCAAGCCAGTTAGACTGTGGACTTTACAAACCAAAGGCTGCGTAGATTTAGACGCGTAGTAAATTACAATTGATAAACTTTATACCGCATAATCCGAAAATTTGTATACACTGCAACTTCATGTATATACAGTGAACTAGAGAAAATCTAGAACCAAATAATCAGATTGTTAGGACCAATGTTTAATATTGAATGTCTTCGAGCATCGAGGAAAGTCTAAATCGTCATCGTTATCGTGAAACCTTCGCTTCACGGAATTATTATCTTTCAATTAATCATTGTATTTTCAAAGACTAAACAAAAATTTAACGTGATCAAAGATGCAGAAATGAGAAATATTAATGGTTTTCTACTTCGATATTGAATATTGAATCCTGTACTAAAAATCTCGGAAGAACGGAAAAATTAGAGACTGAAATATCCAGCAAAACTAGAAGAAGTTATGGAGCGACTTGGGTTTAAAACCAGATATTTAGATAATTGGACCGATGCCTGATATTCGATATTTTATTTGAGTAGAGGAATCGATTAATCGTGGTTCTATGAAATCCACATTGTACGTCCGCAATCGTCGTGGCAGGCGCTCGAAATGACAATAGAATTCAAGCGAATGCAAATTTGAATCCGGCTGACGAAATTTCGCGTAAACTCGTCTCGTCTTTCAGCGATTCAAAACACTCCGCAACCTTCTTCGAGCTTCATTGTTTTCCGTGCGTCACGTGACCGAATCGTACGGGGAATGTCAATTGAACGATAAAAGCCAACTGACAAACGGCGAGCCGCCATGCGTGCAATCTGGACGGACAACGAAGCATTAGTTTCCATATAGATGCACACATACATCCGGCGCGACAGACGAGACACACCGTGGCTCGACGGAAGCAATCATTGTGAACCCACCTCGAAGAATCGCATCTTTGCATAAATAATTCTCGATCACACGATAAATATTTATCATCGGCACTGTCGAGGTTCGCCGAGCGAGAGAGTCATCGCTGGTCCGACGACTGGTCGATCGATTCCACGGAAGCGTATACAACGATTGTTACCGCGCAGAATTTTCAATCGCTCTTTAACTCCGCCGTCAACTTTTTTTTTCTTCTATTATCCGAATAAGCATCGTTCTCAAGAGAGTTCCATCCTTGTGAGTCAAATGAAATGTAGCTTTGTCGTTCGATCAGGCTAGCTGGCTGCACACAGCCTCGTCGACATAATCGCACCAATTCGGACAAGTTCGAATCACGTTCTTCTCAATTACACCGTTTATTTATTTCGCAAACGTTCGCTGATTATTTTCGGCGGAGAAATCCTCTCCCGCGTGATTGACAATTTAATCGAAATGTGTCGGAAATTAATTAAAAGCGAAACACGATTGCACTTTTTCGCGACTCGACCGTCCCGATAGATATCGGACGTCCGTCACCGGAGCGTCGTCGCTGATTGTGACGATCAGGTGAAATAAGACGTTGAGGATAAAAAATATTGCGGATGGGGAGGGGGAATGGAAGGAAGAAGCGAGCGCTCCGGCAGCAGCGTCTGCAGGGCAGTGAGCCCGACGTGCCACTGCGCACCGCGCGACGTTCCTCGTTTTAGTCGCCTCGAACGTTCGTCGGTTTTCCTCTATAGGTCGGTCCTTTTCTCGCGAAACCACCACCAACGGCACCGGCACAACCCCGGAGCGGGCGGAGCGACGAGACTCGTTGGTGTGGTTTTCTATTCTCCTGGCGTCGACAGCGACCCCCGTGGCGTCCATCTGTCTACGGCATTGCCCGAAGCCTGCCAGACGTTTCAAGGGAACACAGATCATAATAACGGAATAGAAGGATTCTTACACTTTGAAACTATTTATTGCCAGGTTGCATAGATTCCGAGTGACTTTGCGTCATTGTCTTTGGTATTGACGTAGGTTTGTCCCACTCGCGGGCTGGGTATGTCGGGACAGTGGAGGGGAGGTAAACAATCGGAGGGAAGGTCTCTCGGAAAGATATTTTCAAAGGCTGATGTAGATGGCATTTACTCTACAGTGAGATCTGGGGACCTCTGGGCAGAAACAAAATAAATACACGAATAAAATATGAACTCAATCAAATATGAAATGATAGTAAAAAATAATTTAAAAAAATGTTAATTAAACTTCATCTGCTCGATACTCAGAGAAGATAATGTAGATAAGATTTTAATAGATAGATAGACCAGGAGAACAGATAGGATTTATTGCAGAGTAAGGATGTGTGGTCCTCCGGACATACACGAAATGAATACAAAATCAATATTTCTATTAATCGAATTTATGACAAAATAAGAAAATCGTATCAAAGCTCGATAACCTCGAATATAATAAAACGGTAACGAAGCTTAAACTGATGAACACGTAGAGAATATTGCGGAAGAAACGAAGGTTGATATGGAAAAGAATCCATGTTCTAATATCGAGGACGATCTGGAAACAACATGGCCCAATGCGGAGGAAAGATCAGAAAAACGTAACCCAACAACCCCCGTGTTATTGTTTGCCGGGATTGGAAAAATGTTAGTTTTCTTTGCACTTCGGGCAAGCTTCGGATCGGCCCAGCCCGAAGCTCCGAAGCTTCCGTGTCACGGCGAAGCGTGCAACTCCCAAGCCGCATGTACCTTCGTGCTGATGTACTTATGTATACGTTGGATATATCAGCTAACGAATGACCGGTGCGCCTTCGAGAGCGAGGGAGAAAGAGCGCGCCTTGCCTCTGACGAAAAGGGGGTCACGCCGATAGCATCGATTTCGTTGGTGTGCGCCGTTTCTGTGGTTATTCGCGTAGCGAAAACTATGCCCGGCTTATAGCGAACCTATGCCCGGCTAGACACAGACCAGCCGAATGAGTACCGGAAACAACCACCGACGCAGCACGGGAATGATAGAGCCTCTGGTCACGAAAGCCTGTTTACTCCCCCCCTCCTCCTCCTCCATCCCTGGGAATGGGTTGCGAAACTTCTGCGGACCTACCCCCAATGCTGTTCTATATAAACATGTGGCGTGACTCGGGCGGCACGGCGAACTTAGACGCTACAGAGATGCGGACCATCGCACTGTAAAGTATTAGGTATCATAGCCGAGAGGCGAATTCTTCAGTCTACACAGACTTGAATCGGCTATCTGCAGTCTTTTGTTTTTTGTCTATCGTTAGAGGCGCTTTTTTCAATGAAATCTGATCGATTCCGGAGGTTAAAATTGTAGCTGTACTGATCGCTACAGAATCATTGATTTTTTTTTTTTTTACTTTCTCCTAGGTATGCGATAACAGACGCGGACTGAGTCTATGCTAGCTTATGTGTTAAATGGCCTTAAATGAGGTAGAATTTGCACAAGAAAGTTTTTAAACGGGAGGCTTGCTTTTTCCAACAAACTCGACCTCTGTAAATTTGTGTCGTAGACCATGTATTCATTTTACCTTTGCTGATGCGTTGCTTCTATATTTAATCATTTTTATCGTGTAATTACTTTTTTCAACGCTTCGCTTTCTACTCGTCGTTGTGCATTTCGGGGTTGTCTGGGGATGCGAATAAACGACACTATATATATATGGAGTTATGATTTTTGCTATAGCGACGGCTGACAAGCTAGTTGCCGGAAGATAGGCCTGCGATAGGCGGTGGTTTAAAATTAGCAGCGCTGGTGCTGGAACGAATGAAGAAGCCCAATATGTTTTATTCACCGGTACAATAAGTATATTCATGATGTCCACTAGATCAGAGTGACGGTGCACTACGATATTGCGGCTTTCGCCACCTTCAGTAGATTCTGCGCTGTAGCGTCTGACCTTGGCGTGCGAGAGGGACGAACGGAAGTCTCTCGCTTCCTCTTTTGCACATGCCTTAGTCGGTACTTCGATAAATCACGACGCGCTTGGATGGAGTATGTGGCCGGATGAACTTTGACAAAAAAAAAGGTTTCTTATTTTACAATTTTTTAAAAACATATTAATATGCGCTAGTTTTTCGTAGGAATATATCAAACGAATCTGCATAATCCCAGGGTGGATAGCCAATTGAAAATGTTATTACCGACTGAGCTCGGCTTGGGGAGAAGGAAGTTTCGTATCAACTTGAACGCTACTTTCGACCGTATATTAATAGATCCACGAGATGTATTTTGCCACGCGAGTTTGTTCGTACACTAGCATAAGGGGACGGGCCGATACCTGTAGATAATCGTGCAATACGTTGCATGATTATATGATTACAAAGTTACACCCGCAGACCTCAATCCCTTCTTCATAACGACCAAGATTGACCTACTTTATACTATACATCGCTCTTGTTCTTTTCACAGGTCGAGAATGGTAACCACAGCGGGTGTGCGCAGGGGAGACAGCTGAGGAGGGTGGGAAAATTGGGACAGCAAAAAAATTGAACCACACCTCGACAACCTTTTTCCCTTTGAGTCTGCATACAGTATAGTCTTCACCATCGCTCTGGACCGCTTCGTCGCCGAAGGACTCGGGAAAACGTTAACGATTCGAGTGCGTACACCACTTGAGTACGTACTTGAGGTACAACGATTTGTATATGTATATGGTAGACAGCCCTACTGTATCCACAGGACGGCCCCCCAGGGCACTTATCATCAACGAGGCCTTTGTCCTCACTTGGTCTGAAGTCTCGTGCTGCCCTCGTCGACATCTTTCCACTTGTTCCTCATCTTCTTATCCTATCCGTTTCCACGTTCGTTATAGTTATTATGCGCAGAATATCGTGAATTTTCGTTTTTATTCCAAAAGAGGAAGAAATAATGATAAATTATATCTTTACGCTTTGAAGAAACTCCGAGCATGTAACAAAATGTACAAATCTTCTTCGTTTGAGTAAATTATTGCGATGTTTTTTATGACGTATCCGGTATTAAGTTGTGTAGCCATTCCCAGCGGTAGACTTTCGTGTCGATTACGAGTTGCGCGGATACGCCATAAAAAAACATTGCAATAATTTATTTCGAAATCGATCTTCGGAAAATGTTCCCTTGGACTGAACTCCCGTGCTATCGCAATGTTTCCACTTTTTCATATTCTTATCGTATTAGTTTCTACGTATGTAAATTCATGAACATTCGTTTTTATTCAGAAAAAAAATAAGTAATGATTAATGCTCACTTCTAGCTTTTAAAAAACTCTTGTATTATTTCTTATAGATATTAATACGAGTATATAACAAAATGTACAAATCAACTTTGTTCGAGTATTTAATTGCAGTGTTCGTTTTATTTTATGATGTTTCCGGTATGATGTTCAGTAGCCATTCCTTAAGGTGTTCGACTTCCGTCTCAACCAACTCATGTTCGACACCTTTGAGGGTGACTAGTTCACTTCTCACTCCGAAACTCTTCAGGGTGTTGTGGGTTGTTACACCCCATTTCAATGGCACGAGACTGTCGCTCGAGCCGTGAAATTGAAGCAGTGGCGGTGTATTCTGTCCACCTTCCAATCTTAGAGCCTAGAAGTCATAATCCACAGATGCCCGGTTGACATTAAATAGAAATTTTGAAAAATACATTTTATTGAATTTGGTACCTCATACACCAAGGAGTTATTGTTGAGAAAAGAAGACATTGTGACGCAACCAGCCAAGGATTTTTTGTATCTATAAGCAACATGGAGAGCTAGTGCACCACCCATGGAAAATCCTCCCACAACTATCCTGAACAGTGGTGTTCCGCTTGCTACTTCTTTATCAATCAAATCGGATACTGCCATACACATAGAATCCAACGAAGTCTTCTTCTCTGGAGCACTGATTGCTACGGCACTGCGATCGAACCACACATTGCTCGGCTGTAGAGGACATGTGTCTGCTTTATATATATGGTACAGATTGATGTATATAATTATTATTTTAGTTTTATTGGAAATGTCGTGACGACTAGCTTTCGTTCATGACAACCTTGGACATGGAAACTTGAAACTTAAAAAGTAGATGAGAAGTTTAGTTCATTTGAAACTCATGCAAGAAAGATATACTAATTTTTATTGTGCATTTATCATGAGACTGCTTTGCAATGACAATTACCAGTCCACCTAAAGGTGTATATGGTTGTGACGGAGCGCTTGGATACACAATCTTAATATGAGGAAATGTCAGCTTTCGAGATGTCAAACAGGACAACCAAGTTTCAACGTCACTGCCTGAACTGCCTGAAATACAAATTATTTAGCCATTGTGAATATTATTATTCTTCATGAATCTTTAATGATCTTAATTAACGCTTTATTGTAGTTTTTTTTACCAGATCCATGAAAAAATAAAAATGTGGCAGTATGTTTGTTTGTCGGATTGACGATAATTGTTCTTGATGCCGAGATTACCGACGACATATTTTGCTATAAATATTTATATTTATACGAAGGAATCGACAGCGTGGCGAGATTTTTTATACCTCGTCGATGAAAAAAAAAAACGATTGATCACGGTCAGAACTAGTATTTTATTCAATGGTAATTCTTTGGTTTTACAGGTGCCGGTATTTTAAATCTTAGTCAACGGACTTTCTACAATTTTTTATACATTAAAAAAATGGTATATCTTTGTCATGCACGAACGACCCCGTCTTTAATTAGTTCAGTACACGCAACCAACAAACTGAGAATCGTCGAACAGCTGTTAACTTGATTTTTATTATAATGAAAGATACCGACCAAAAAAAATCTATTGCATGATTAACCAATTCGGAAAGGGAAATATGTGGTAACTTTGCAGGGAGTTTTTGTTTTGCCGAAATTTTAGCAAATTCGTTCATCGATCCGTGGAAGGTTGAGACGACGGTGACGACCCCTCTGCCCGACCTGAACAGAGTCGGATCGGTAACAAAATCTGTAATATTTTTTTTTCCACGAGATTGAAATTTTGTAGAGAAGACATAAACCATTGCCAACAATGATTGGAACTTACAAATAAACGTACCAATTCACTAAGCAGATATCACATAATCCGCGGGAGTGGTCGAAAAATAATGAAGAAACTGTAAGGTGGCGCCGCCAGTGTCGAGAAACGGTGGCTGCAAGAAATACACGACATTGATCGCCCGAGCAGTATAATTCTCAACTCGTGAGGAACAGCACCGGGCGAATTCTTATACTACACAACATTTGTTCTTCCAGTAGCTTCGTGGAAAATCAGTAATACCACCAAAAACGTGCACACACACTGAGAACCACTACTGTCTCGGTGCTCGTACAAAACTTTCGGTTGCGCACGCACATCTCGAAGAGCCGTTCGAGAGCCACTGCGTGAGAATTTGAAAATTCACCTAGCGTACCGCACGCTGCTGCTGCCCCTGCTCCTGCTCCCCCACTCGAGCTCGGCTTGTCATTGCTCGAACTGTCACGCGTGTTTTTTCCTACTTGCTGTGTGACATTAACCTCCGGTTCGAAACGCGATATACACCGTCGTCCAGGGCATCAAATTGACCGCGGGAGTGGCGTAGCGTGAAGTTTTTATATACAACATATACATATATACACGTATAACTAATTCAATCGCGTGTGACTATCAGTGAAGTTATGTTTGATAAACGTTGATGAACCGGAAGGTTGAAAACAACGATGCAGAGAAGTGGTAAGCTGGTATATACGTATACATACATCCATACATACATTTTTTTTCCATTAATATTATTGTATTTACGTATTTATAAGTTTACGTGTATGGGGTATAGCATGGTCTTTAGATGGAAATGTAAATCGGAGCACGTTGTACCGGGCTGAGAGAACAATTCTTATACAGGAGTCGACGACCATTTTGAAAGCGCCAAATTTCCGCGTCGATATACGTGCGCCGGGCCTCTCGCGGTCAATACGGTGGTAAACCTTAGTATAGCTACCTAACCTATAGGTTTTTTTTGTCCATTCTAGTGGAATATTTTTTACTTGAAACGGAGAAATTCAAGCGAGAGAACGATGCAAGCGCCGGTAACGCCGACTGTGGTTATGACGCGAGCATTTTTCGAGGCGAATCGACGAGCTCTCGACGTTCGAAGAGATACTTTTAAGTTATAATAATCGCGACGCATTATCCGAGTCGGCAAACGCGAGCCTCGCTCCGAGGTAGTCCGAATTATTTCCCTTTATTCAGCAAGCATTCGAATGAGAATTTTTCTATCATACTGTTTTTACTGTAATTGCTCGGAAGCATTGTTTTTATACACTGACCCTTCAGGGGTTCATTATTACTGTTCGAATATTCCACAATTGACATTTTGTCTATTTAAGACTCGATGCTTGCACCAGGTACGTAAAAAATTATTTTTTTTTCTTTTTCTTTCTCCTGACGAATGGATAGTATTGACCAAGATTGTTTGCCGTCTCATGTTGATTTCCACGAAACACACGACCGTGAGATAAATGAGTCACGTTTCGCTCTGCGCTCCTAGTGCAGCGAAATGACGATCGGCCGAATGATTTTGCTCCACGGAGGAAAACACTGTACTTCAGCACGACCGCTCGAATGACCTTCGGTACGCGACCAAAGACTATATATAAATATATTAAATCAGTGTTCCCCCTTAATCCTTATTTTCCCCAGACACAAAAACGAACAAATTTTTATTGACGATTTGTCTATAAATATAAATTCTCCCGAATGAACGATTGACCCAATTCACGACTCGGAGGGTTTCACTTTAATTCCAACCGTTCGTTAAATTGGATTCATTAGGTCGTTAAAGATTTCCGATATCTTTCACGTTTCGTTACTTTCGATTTACTTCTCGTAGTCCTATGAGTGCGTATCGATTCGTTACGGGCTTATCGGTAACAGGTTAATCGGGAATCGTTCGTTACTGTATCGCCGTAAACCCTCGTTAACGGTGAGATAAAATCCATGCTCCATGCCATCTTCTTTTACATTGAGCTTCCAAGCTGGATTTCGCGCAAACCGATTCAATACTATCGCGTCTGTTTCGCGAATGAATATTATCGAAGGCAATTAACGTAATCGACCGGAATAGCTATTAATCGAGCATGACGACGATGTGGCTGGGAATATGGGGGGGGGGGGGGGGGGTCGGAAGACATAAAGCAATTATTGGTCGCAACGTTCACGCGTAAGGGGCCAGGGGGCTTGACCTCACATTCGTGGCGAGAAATCTATAGCATTTTGCGAGTATTAAGGTAGTACTTGCGGACAGTCCGACTCCGCATGAGCTCTCATAAAATCGAGCAAGTAATTGCCAGAATTTCTCGATGAAATAAAAAATTTGAAAAAATCGAGCGTTTATAAAATTCCTGGAAATATTAATTTCAGGCAATAACAATTCTGAATAGTTATTTTAATGAATAATAAAAATATTTACTAACGAAATACTCGGGATTTTAACTTTTTTGTTGATTAAAACAATTCGTTAATCTGATTTTTGTGAATTGTATTTTCTTTTATTGTACTGACTTATGCGCTGATCCCAAAAATGAAACAACTCGCAATAATAAAAAAGCCGATTTGAAAAATTACACATAATTCTGACAAAGATTCATACGCTTTCGATAAAATCGACGAATCGTTATTTTTTTCGATCGAATCTTTTTTTACGTTCATTGATTTGTCAATAACATCGTGAAATTATTTTTATACAAAATCAATATTCCCTACGTCTTTCATATGTTTATTTTTTTTCTTCAAATCGTTATCCCATCGAAATGTGTCTGCAGTTTTTTTTCGGTTCTCTCTGAACTCACGTGAGGCTGGATTGCTTCCCTATGTCACAAAAAATTTAATCTACTTAAAAAATTTTTTATTCAATACATAGTCTGTCTATGTTTTTTTACGTACACATCCCAAGATATTTCTTAATCTGCGCAAACATTCCATCGTTGTTTTACGGGACCCGCGAGACGGGGAGAGTCGTGTAGTGTATAATAGGGCTGAAAGAGGAAGGTTACAAAGGTCACCGCGGCGTTGTTACAGTGGCCCGTGGGCGCTTGAACATTTTAATTGTACGGCACTCGAGATAGGTACGGAGAGGCGCCTGCATCGCACTCCTCGTTTCTTTTCCGCTCTCGCGATTCTCCACGCGCCACTTCACGGCGGGAGAATGAATACACGAACGCGCAAGGACAACACAATGGCACTTGACGCGACTCCAAACTCCGAGGCGGAGAGTACGACGAAGTCTCTTTCTCTCTCCGTGGCTCCGCGGATTTTCCAGTATTCAACGTGTGAACGGGTCTCGCGGACAGGAGCCAACTCTTTCGCTCTTGTTGCGTAAACAACCCGCTCACGATTGCGGGCTCTGAGCCGAAGCTCGAACGCTTTCGTCAAATTAATTTTGCAATAAATCGAAAGATCACGAATTATAATTCATTTATTTTTTTTCATAAACGAAAAAAAAGCAGTGTCGTTTACGTGAAATTTAGATCTAAGACCTGATTAAGCGGATATATAATTATACACATTAAAAAAAAGATTTGTTGAATAATTGACAAACTTCTTTTCCAGAGTTCCAACATACAAACCTATCGTTTAATTTCCTTACGTGATTAACATTTTTTGTTATTTTCGTTGTGTTTGTTGAAATGGATTTTCTGATCGGAAAATTAACAACTAAAGAATTGTGGACGCTTGTTGACAACGAGTTAAAGAAAGTACAAAAGTTCCTAATTACTCAAATTGTACAGTCGTGGTCGCAGCAATAGCGTATTTATAAATGCGAAACGAGGCATCCCAAACAGTTCTTGTATGCTGACGAATCCATTAGCCAAGCGAATGTGGCGAGATCCTGAAGAAGTAATTGGTGCTACATGCTTGCACGAAGAAAAGCTCTCGTTTTCTCGCTGATGATCTTGCTGATGAGGGACACGGGAAGCAAATTCTCTCAGCAGGTTGTCCTGACCTTAGTCGATGTAACCACCTGGGTCAATGATGAAAAACATTAGTTCTGCAAAATGTCCTTGATCAGTGAAGAAGTAAAAACCCAACGTTTCTTCCATTGGGCGGCAATCGTGATCCCAAATCGATGATTATTATTGTTATTGTTATTAATTAGGATAATCTTCTTCAAACAGCTGAGTCCAAGCTCAAGATCATAGATTTTTATTTTTTAAAAGACGTGAAATAATTTTCTTGAACCCTGAAACCTAAGGTAATTTTTTTTTTTATTACAGAAGATCTGTCGATCAGACGAAAGATCAAATTGTCCGAACGATGACTCCATTTATTCGAGCGTTAGCACGAGATATTGTATATTGCTGCACACCCACGCCCGTCTTGAAGTATGTTGAAGCGTGCTTATCCTTTTCAGCATCAAACGGCTTGCACTACTGGCTTTCCAGAGCAGTTTCATCCACCCCGGTGGAGCCGAACAACGCGCATCGGAGCTTAGTTTTAACACCGAATCGCTTGAATTGCCTTAAGCACTTAGCGCTAAAGCGGCTTCGCGATTCCGTCGCACAAAAGCGCGTAGCGAGCTTTCGGTGATTAAAAGTAGACGTCTTGATTTTCAGAACTCTTCGAATAATACTTTGATATTGTTACAAGTATTGTTACAAGTAGGTTTTGTAGTGAAACATTCACTTGAAATTTTATTTGGTATTAATATACGAGCTATTCCATCCGGCTTCGAGCAGTCAAAAAATCGAATCTCTTCAAAACCGTACAATTACACCACTATTTATGACTATTTGCGAGGAGTTTTCATCATTTTTTCTGAGTTGTTGAATTGTATTTTTGTTGACATCGAAAAACTAAATCCTTTTTTGAAACTCCCATATCTTAATAACTGTTAGTCGTACGAAAAAACGTTTGGGACCTAAAAGTTGCAGTTTCCGAAGAACTTTTGAAAACAAACATTTCTTTAAGCAATAAAGACTATTACTCTGAAAAACTGACGGAATATTTTTTTTTGAGTATTGATTAAAACGTAACGTATTGACGTCATATTCCGATTTTCGAATGTGGATACTGACTAAAATAATGGACACTACCACCTTTTATATAAAATTCAATAAAAGGTATTAATATCTTTTTTTCGTCATAGATCGATCTTAAACGGAGCAGAGCTTCGAAGCAGACATCCCAACCATCCAAACAAAAATATGAGATGACTACAGATTTGAGCGTATGATCTGTAATGTTGTAAAAAAAATAAACATGACGTAATGGGTATGAAAAAAAAGTTCCCTATTTTATGGCAAAACACGTTTATCGCATTAAAAAAACCTACAAAATTTTGATTCCAAAAACGCATTCGAAGCGTTTTTTCGGACGATCAATAGTTTTCAAGATACAGCGGTTATAAAACATTTCGGTTTCTCGATATCGAAAAAAAAAATACTTCAAAAATTCTGAAAAAAATTACAAAAAATCCTTACAAATAATGACAAATTGTTGTATAGTCATAATTATTTTTGAGAGAGTCAAGTTTCTTGATGTTCAGAACCAGATGGAATACCTCGATTCATTAATTTATTTCCCTTTAAAAGAAATACTGTTAAAAAAATTAGCTATCGATAATCAAAATTAGACCCAGTCAGCTCGATTCGTATGATCGAAATTTCACTGTTCATCGAGTCAAATACGTCGTTCCGCTATAGCGTTATTTAATCGCTCGATTTGCCACATTCCCATTTTGCTTTTATCGCGAACGAGAACAACAGCCCCGGCTGGTAGTTTCGTAATTGCACCGTCGACGGGCGGAGATCAAGGGAACCGACGCATCATCGGGTTCACCGTCGTTATTCATGCGTTTATGGAAATTACGTACAGTCGAGTGTCTACGCGCGGGCGCGTGAATCAACGCGATGCAAAGCGCGACTCGAAGCCTTCCTCGCCGGTCGGTGCTTTCGTACGAGCTCTCTGGTGTAATCTCGGTTGGCCGGTAGTGCGGTTACAAAGCAGCGCGAGCGAGCATCGCGTACACTCCGTACGTCGAGTGTATCGACGCGCGTTAAATGTCTTCGATCGAGCGGGCGCAAAAAATAAAAAAAATCTTATCGATTGTGAGCGACGAGCGAAACGAGTTTCGCGCCAAAATCGCCCGATTTAAAATCCGCCAGGTCGCAACGAAACAAAATACTCGGAGGCCTCGCGGTTGTTATCACCGACGTTATTTTAAACATCCAAGGGGATTTGTTGATTCCACTCGGTACACTTTGTTCGGCTGAAAAATTACACCGCGACGCACAATTTTTTTTCTTTTTCGATTTCGACATATCTACATGTTCCATTAATTTTTTCGGTCCGACTAATCGAATCGAGTTGTGTTTCCGTATTTCTCGATTTGCCTTTTTCTCTCGACCACTTTTGTGGTTTCGTTCGACTGTGTCTCTGTGCTACGAGTACCTGTATTCCGGCTCTGAGACGGAAGGGCGCGACTTTTGTTCACCGCGCTCGGAGTTGCGACTTTCCGATTCTCAGCCGCGGATATTATTACCTCGAGCTGTCGTCACGCTCTCGGCCACACTGCGCACCTTACGCAGCACGTTATACCTGATCCAATTTAAATGTTACACGTTTTCTGCGCCATATTTATCTCTCCCTGAAACCCTATAGCGTGTGTGTGTGTCTTTTGCCACGGCAGCGTGAAGCGCACAGTGTAAGATTTCCTTACCGATTTATAGTCCGCTCACTTTGTCGTCCACACCGCGACATTCGCGTTCCTCGCTTCGAATTTATCGTCTCGAAAGTCGGCTGCTATCGGCGAGGAATAATTTCAAGATTATCGGCCGAAAGAATCGTCTCGACGACAGTGAATTTAATGTCGATTTATGTTGGCACTTTTTTTTCATCGATAATTCAATTGAATTTTCAAAAAGTTTACGAGTTACCGCAAGCTTGTTCATTAAAATTCAGTTGTATTTAACGCCTTAAGGCCGGGCTGGAATTCATCGTCCCGCGTGGTTTTCGCACAGTCCTTTTTTTTGCTTCTTGGGGTGGGGAATCTATTTCCAGTCGGGGTGTGTGCAGCAAGCGGGTGTTGAAGTTTGTCCTGCGCGTGCATCTACTTCTACATATATTCTTCGGTGTGTTAGCTAGAGTGAATTCCAAAAAATAGAGACTAACACGAAAAACTTTAAAGAACAAGAGGTGGTGGGGAGGAAAGTGTATTAGAGTGGAAACAGTCTGGGAGGTTCGGTGGATTTGATGATCAGAATGGAAACGTCCTCTGTGGTGTTCGTGCCGAAAAGTCCACGTAAGAATACAAAACATAATGAAATTTCAATTTATCCTTTTCGCTGTGTATCCAATTATCATTTTTTTGTCAACGCTAACTTGTTATCCAGTCCAACTTTGGTTCAGCTTTTCTAGTTTTTCATCTATAAACCTGGATTTTGTTTGTTGATTCAGATAATATAAAATTCAACATTGGTGAAGTGCGATTCCTCGATGGCTTTTTGTGCAACCGTTGGAACGTACAAATAGAAATCTCTTAATTTCATTCTAGTTGCATATTGATGAAGTTTGGTATCTCCAGTTAGAGCGTACAAAAAAAATGATTAAATGTTATCTCCGTTTATCTTTTTCACTGTCTATCTAATTACCACTTTTTATCCATCTCTAACTTGCTGCGGATTCAAACTTAGACACAGTTGTTTTTCCTAGCATTTAAGGAATCTGGATTTTTTTGGTGTTTCAAATAAAATTTGATTTGTCATTCTTAAAATGCAATGTCTCGACTTGTTTCGTTAAACTTTTTGAGATATAGAAAAGAAACTTTCATTTCGATTTCATTTGCATGTTCATGAAATTCCATGATTACAGTTATAGCATACACAAAACGTAATAAAATTGTCCATTTATCTGTTCCACTGTGCATCTCACCATGGCTTTTTTTTGCACACTCTTGCCGTTTAGGTCAGACTTTAATGTAGGCTTTAATTTAGTTCAATTTTTTTTTGATAAATAAAATTGGTGATAAATAAAATTCCTTTTGTCATTCGTAAACCGTAATCTACCGGCTTTTTTTCGTTGTACATGACGAGGCGTAGAGAAAAATCTCTCATCCTGACTCAACTTGTATATTTATGAAGTTGAATAACTCCGGTTACAGCGTACACCAAATATAATACGACCTTAATTGATCCGCTGATTCGTTTGATTGTTAAATATTCGCGAGTTGCCTTCCCTCGTCGAAGAATTCGCGGTACACACATGTATATAGTTTGGCCGCGGCTGCGACCGCAGCCAGCGCCATGGCCTCCCCTGTTTTCTCGTAGAATTTCTTGCCACTGATGTCATCAGCTCACTTTGCCAACCACCGTTTCTCTACTACGCCTGTTTCTCTATATCTCTTGTCATACCATTTTACCCCCTGCCAGAAATTATAAACAATTTTATGCACTTTTTTTTCCTCAAAATTTCATTTCAATCACCGTGAGTTTAAAGATTTTCGCCATCGGAAAAAAATCTTACTTAAGGGCATTTGAATTATCGGGATTGAGACTGTTGATGCTTCGGATATGTTGATTACTATAAATTTAACTTGCTTTTTTATCGAAAATATCAATAGTCTAGAAAGAAAATTGAAAAGGTGGTTCGTCACAGACCGGTACAGACTTTCATAACTCCTCAAGGAACATTTCGAATTGTTTAATCCGCCGATCATGCTTCGTACTGCTCTTTAAAGCCCCTCTGTAAATTAATTCGTCACGAGCAGTGAGTATATCAATATAGAGCCTTAGATAGACCTTAATCTGTGCTAGATTTAACCCTTAAGGAGACGAGGGCGGTTTTGTCGACCGAAGGTGCAGTCATTTTGGATTTTGTATAATAATTATATAACATTATGTTAAGAATTTTCCTTGTGTGTGTCAACATTATTGAGCAGGAAGATACATTAAAAGTATTCAAATTACATTCATAACAATGTTGTTCGCCGCTTGTACCGAACAAGACCTTTTCGTTCATTACTACGATTCCAAAAAAACGAGCAAAAATAGCTTTTGTGACTACAAGACAATAGTTATTCCCAATAATTTCCTTTATCGACCGAAACGAAAAAAATTGTGATAAAAAATTCCCACGATACTGAATACAGTACCAAAAATCATTCACAGTATCGAAAACCAGAAATTTTCACAATTTTTCCTTACTTTTTTTAAGTTCGCCTCTGTTTTGAATTTATTTGAATGCAATATCTTATATTGATTCGAGAACAAAATTTTGTTCTCGATACTCTTGCTGAAGCTATCTTCGGTCACTTCACCGAAGTCGTGATAATAAGGGAAAACAGTTTGTTAACTACAAACGGCAACAACAACATCATTATAAATAATCGCGGAATTTTTCATACATTTTCCTGCTTCAAAATATTGTTATGTATACTCGCCATAAGAAAAACCGTTCACATTTCATTGCACTCTTCACGATCTAAACTGAATATTCGGTCGATCGAACTTCTCTGGACATTGATTGTTAACTTAGTCATCTCATTTTTTATTTAATTCACTCATTTTCTCGTCTCAAAATTTCATGATATAAATTAAAATGACAATACATAATAATTTCACAATTGACACGTAAAGATTTTGTGTCTTAATAAAAAAAAAAATACACCGGTGGTGAGGAACTATCTCCGTATAAATTGCTCGACGAACGGTATCGAATTCATAAAAATGTTGTCTAAAGATGTTATTCTCTCCTTTCCTCTCTGACCCCCCCCCCCTCCCCCCCGCTACTTCCACTCTCGAATCTCACTATCATTTCTCCTCCTTTCCTCTTTCTTATCGCTCAATCCCGGCCGCCATCCACGCCCATTGTTATTTTGTTTCCGGTCCCCGCACGGATGCTGCACGACCACACATTCACACGCACGTACGACAATGACCGCACGCGACAACGCGTTTCGACTGTACGACAACGACAACCACGATCGCGAAACAACACGTCACCGATACCACTGTCCGTCGTCGTTGCCACCACGGTCACCACGTTAGCGGTAAGTCATTACCACGATAAAAAAAAAGTTGCATGCTTAGCTCTATACGACTGCGAGGCAGTCGCCTCCCGAGTGTTCGTCGCGGCACACGCAAGTGTGGAAATAAAAACTGTAGCGTTTCTGAATTACTTTTTACTTACACGATAAGTTGAAACAATCTGGTGTAAAAATTAACGAAGCATCCGTAAAACTGTGATCAAAGTTTTTGGGAAAAAAAATCCTAAAAATTCAGGTATATATTTTTATTCGACGAGCCGATAGAACGTGGTTATCGAAACCCTTGGGCGAACCGTTTACTCCTAGTTTCCGGTCGCGGCTAGGGTGTATCGTTTGAGAAAAAAAAGAGCGTCGGACGGTTCTTACATTTTTAGATTTCTCGCGGGTCATCCGCTCGCATGCACAGTCGTTTACATTGTCGGTACAAACTTCTTTTTTTTTTTTTAACTTTTGTAGCTTGGAGTATTTTCATAGCGCTCGATAGTTCAAACAGAGAAACGCGGATTACGGGTATTTATGTTTAATGGATGAGTCCGTTGAGTCGATTCATTTGCGGTCGAGTAGAACCTCATTAAATGACGGAGATCGATGCGTGAGCGTACACTACTGGTGTCCGCACACAGCGATTGATCTCTGACCCTCCATGTACCGACTGGTACTTCGAACGTGATGGGAATAGTACTTGAGTTAATACAAAGCGGTCAACCTAATGTTCACCGGACAACGAACCTCGTTCCAATCTCGACGGTTTTTGTTCTCGATCTCCCTATCAACACGCGCCCAAAACGATGATTGACAATCGCCAATTAACCGCACACTCGACTCTCAAATCGAATTACTACCTTGGTTTGTGCGCGTGTTCTATCCAGGCGTGAGCGACGAATAACGGAAGAGAAAGAAAAGGAAACCCGTAAAAAAAAAAAAGAAAGAATGTCGACGCCAACAGCATCTCGACGAAGACTTAATCCATCAGTACTAGCTAGATTCCACAACAGACTTCTCAGTAATGAGTCTTCGTCCGAACAGGTAGATCATTTAAATTTATTTTTACACTCTATTTCTGTACTGTAAGTTACGAGCAGAAAGTTGCGGCTTGGGCGTGTCGCGCCAAAACTATGGACTATGAAAATTAAAATCTCGAAGTTAAAAAGAAATACGTTACTTGTCCTATTTTTTAAGTTTCTGAAGAATCTCGCTAGTTAGCTATTCCGTAAAACGATGTATTCGATCCGACGCCTTCGAAGAATCTCGATGCGTCGCTCGGTGTCTCATATCGATGAGTCAGGCAAGATCACGTGCGACGCCTCGGTTCGATAAGGTAAAAGAGATTGATAAAAGGAACGTCGTTGTCTCAGTTAATATTGACGAAAGTTATAGAAGAAACCTGAAACGAAAAATATCGGTTGCACGCTTTTTGCTTTCTCACTAAAGGAGCTCATTTTTCGCTTCCTCATAGAGTAAGCTAGTTTTTAGATTGCAGGATGGAAGAGCGGCATTTTGCACCAATTAACTGAAGCGTCGACGCATACTCATTATGTATGCGTTACTTCTGTCCTAATATCATCTAAGAGTAAAAGGCATCCTGAGTCGAGAAAGTACCTGTTGCACTTTTCCCTTTCTCACTAAGGAAGTTAATTTTTTGCTCCTTCACTAATAAAGCTAATTTATTGCTTTCTTACTGAGGAAACAAATTTTTCGCTTCCTCGCGTAGTTAGCCAATTATTCGCTTCTTCACTAAGGAAACTTTTCACTTTCTGACTGAGGAACCTAATTTTTCACTTCCTCACTAAAAAAGCTAATTTTTTGGTTCCTCATAGAGTGTAAGCCAGATTTTGGCTTCCAGATCGTGAGAGCGACAGTTCGATAAGTGGCACACGGACAGTTAGCTTCGAAGTACTCTGTGCTGTAGCTTCGCACTTGGTACTGTATCGTCACTACCGCACAATACCTATGCGTGCGTAGATTACTTTGTATTCCGCCGAGATACGAGGAAGTACGACGGTGAGGGGCGGGCGGGGCTCAGCGTGCACGTATAGCAACAACGAGACAATAGTTCCTACCGGAGTGTCGATGTGGCCTTAATTGGACTTGGAGTCGATATGACAGAGGGACAAGCTTACAATATGAGTGAGGAGCCACGAGCCCTTGAATGCTCGTTAACCTCCATGCTACAACGTCCGCGTAGAGCGCGACTTCTATGCGAAGCATCGTCGTTGACGCCCCTCTCATTCCGAGCTGTTGCTATCCATCGTATTTGTAGCAATCGATGCAGGTACCGTTACACTATTTACGTACGCTAGCTGCACGCGGAAATCAGATTTTCCACGAGCATTCGCGACACTGACTCTAATTGAAATCGGTCCTTCCACTGTTGTGTACATAGCGGCGCTATCACGCCATGGTGCGCCGTTGCAATAGAACGCCGTTGGATCACGGATCAAACGGGTCACTAGACGAATCTCATCGAATCAGGCTGATGCGTCAAAGTTCTCCAATAAAAAGTGTATTTTTGTTCAGAGAACTATAGGTAGATTGATTTTGTTGTATGAAAGTAACGAAATCTTTTTTTCAACGCAATAAAGGCTTAAAGATTAGATATGCACAGAGTGGATTCCCATTGCCTGTGAGGTGGACATTATATTTTCGACGGGAAAAGTACAATTGTTTTTTTCGGGCTAACGAAAATTGACGAGATTCCGCGTGACTTCTCTGATGAGCAATTTCGATGAACCAAACCGATGCATCGAAGTTCTGTAAAAAAAAGTATTTTTATTTGAAGAGCGATGGGTGGATTGATTTTTTTTTATTAAAGTTACGATTTTTTTTCAAGACGATAATGATTAAAAGGTAAGCTACGGACAGAATGCATCGCCATCTCCTCGGTCAGGTAGGAATTTTATTTTCAACAGGAAAAATATGATGGTTTTTTTTTTACAATAGAGGAACCTCAGCGTATCAGACTGATGCATCAAAGTTGTCCAATAAAAAATTATCTTTATTTAGAAAGTTATAGGTAGATTGATTTAAAAAAATGTTAGCTAAGTAACCATAACTTCGTTTTAGGCGATAACGGACTACAGATAAGCCGCGGATAAGTGGATTTCCGTCTCATTCGTTAGTAATTTTATTTTCAACGGAACATGAATGCTTTTATCGATAACACGATTATGACCCTGACGGGTTTCTGCCTTACCGACGCATGATCGTTGATGCGACAATACCGAATGAGTCGTCATCGAATGAGCCTCACCAGTGCCATTGCGAAAACGATTCCATTCGAATTGGTGCCTTTCCGCCGTGGTTGTTTACCAAGCATTTGGAGGAAAGTGCTGGTTGTCTTACTCCCAAAGTAAACAAGCGAACGCGCCCCCTCGTCTGTGTACAGTAACGATTCCCATTCCGCGTTCCAAAGCTGAAACTGTGGACGCCTTCAACGTACCTCGAGCGCTCAAATGTGCGTCAACAGCCATTTAATTTAGTCCCTGGACACATCGCCCTCAAGGGGAAAAGCTCGAGACTGCACACACGTCGTTCTCCCAGCCCTGATTCATTTCAAACTCGGACAATTTCTGAACGTCTTCGTGAGTCTCGCGTTTAATCATCCAGCCATTGGGTCGTACACATTGGCCCGGCAAAACGTATAACAAGCTCAGTACGGAGTTTACCAGAACACGAGAAATTATTTCGGCACTATCTCACTAGTATGAAACTAGCCGAGGCACACGATGAACTGAGAATGATTTTATTTTCTGCAAAAAAAAGATACACGACGTTATTAATCAGACACCCTGTATAATACACGGCCGACGAAATTCAGGAACGATAGTAGATGGAATATCGAGTCATCATTGGTCCGTGGCGAGTGCCGGAAAAGTCGCGTACCGATTGGGTGAGTCGGTTTTTGCCCGAGAAAGCCCGAGGGGTTGCGCAGTTTCGCCGAAGGGTGAGCGTCGAGCGTTTCTCCGACTCCGGGACACCGGCATCTCGCAGTGTATCCGCCGTAACGTACCCAACTACGTGCAGGCCTCGACGCACCGCAGCCTATTCGTACACTAGAGGCAAGACGACTGTGTCGCGCCCAAAGCAATCCGAGTGGCTCGGCGTCGGTGAGTTCGCGTTCTACCAGCGCGCAACACCGCGGCTGTATAGCTCCCCCCCTCCACTACGGTGGACAGCTGCGTCAGGCGTGGTCGTCATTGCGCGCCTCGCTCATAGTCCTCTATACTTCTCGTCGTTCGGTCGGCCGCTTCGCGTTCACTGCCGCTATTTCGCTCGAGTCTCATCTCGGCGTCGTAGACCGAGTGAACACACCGGTCTGCGCGATACACGAGACTCGATCTCTCCGAGAAGAAAAAAATATATATAAATACATATATATCGATTTACAAAAGGGTCGAGTGAAGACGAGATAGTAATAAAAATACAAGGCAGAGCCGAGGCGACGAGGCGCATCGTACTGTGGACTGAGAGCGGCGTTACTTTCATCTCGGTCCCGTCTCGCCGGGAGGTGATAAACAGATTACAGACTTCGTTACGCGATAAGTGTTTGAAAGTGACAAATATCGTTGTTTAAAAATACGTTCATTTTATTTTTTTGTAGATTCTAAATATACAGTTAAGTATCGGAGAGTCGCAGTGATAAAAGTGAGTTCGATATACAAGATGTGCGGAAAAGTGAGAGTGGCAGTAAAGTCGGGCCGTTTCGGCGGCGTGAATCATCAGCAGCGGCGTTCTTGAACCCGGACTCTCGTTACGCAAACACATTCGCGGAGATAAAGGAGGAAAAAAAATCTGCAATAAACGTGCTGCAGTGCGAGTGGGACTGAGAGATCTAAGAACGTAAAACAAATAAATACATAATTAAGAAAACTTAACCCCAAATTAACGGGGATTTGGCAATCGGGGTTTTAGGCGATTTAGAAGGACGCTTTCGATACGAAAGGACCTAACGTTTCGAAATATATATCTATCTACGTGTTTCTGTATGGATTATATATATATACATATATATTTTCTATATAGTTCCATACACAGTCCGAGCTTGCCCCGTTTCACGTTACGGTAATTGCTTACTGTTATTTACTTGTTTTATACATTTTATGATCACGTTGATCATTGTTTAACTTTTTTTTTTTTATTAGTCGTTATTCGTGGAAACCTTTTGATCATTGAAATTGAGGAATATCGGAGAGAATGAGTTATAAGAAAAGTGTAGGTTATTTTCATTACGAAAAAAATGTCTACCCAGTATACTGTTCATTGAATGTTGAATATTGGTTATAAGGTATATATTGTTGTAATATACCGTACGGATAATGTTTGAAGATTCTTTACACAACTGATTTAATCATTTTAAGAACTTGTTGTTTGATACATTTTTTTGTATCTGTAGTAGAAATCATTGTATAAGTGGTTGTGTAAATTATCGGTAGCGTGTATATTTTCGCTGCGATTATTTGTACTTTTGTCAATATGGATAGCTAAAAATTTAAAATAGGTATAGTTAGAAAAAAAAAAGTTTCAATGACTCGTATTCGAAATCTTGCTCGTAAACAACGTGAGATTCATTTTCTACCGTAAAATATCGCCATTTTCCTCGACTTCAGCGATCGAAAGCAATGCATATGAAAAAATCGACCAATGGCTAAATTTGTATAACGAAAGTCTTGGGCGCTGTGTCGTAAATACATATTCGTGATTGCGAATAAATTTGCGAAGCTGATGTACAGTAACTGCGTGTATGTTTCAACGTGTATCGAGTAGGCGCTCCGGGGCGAGTGCGGTCTGGAGAAACGTGATCCGATTTCGGGTGGGAGGCGTTTCCAGGACGATGGCAACGTTGGTGGGAACACTGCTCGGTTCTGGCGGTTCTGGCTAAAACGAGAGAGACCCCTACAACCTGAATTTCGTTGGTACGCGAAGGAAAAAGCCACTCGAATCTTTATCGCTCAATTTAATATTTTTTCATCGAACTCTTTATCGATCAATTTGATATTTCTTCATCGAACACTTTATCAATTAATCTGATATTTTTTCGTTGAACTCTTTATCCATCAAATTTATATTTTTTCCTCAAAATCTTTGTCCCGAATTAAATTTTCTAGATAAAAATTATGAACTAAATGTCGTTCCTCCGAAAAATTCTTCGAACGGTAATTAATGGTTCGCATTGACGAACGGTAGTAGAATCGTAGTATAGCGATGAATGAGAGCGTAAATCGTCGAGTGGAAACTTGCGAGAACAATGGAGGGACGGTTTTAGGCTTCGATCGGCTATTACTTCCGCAACAATACCGCGTGATTCGATGACTCGTAGCTTTGTACGGCGCTCAGTTGTAGGAGAGTAGTTCAGCAGTCGACCTACAAAGATAAAAGACTTATTTGTTTCTCTCGTTAATCTTTGATGTCTACGAAACATTGCCGGTGGCGCCGTTCACTCGATGTCGGCCGGTAGTAAAAACGGCAAACTTTCTTCAGGGATCTTCAATTTCCTCGAGACCACTCCGGGCCGGAATATCTGACCCGTGTAAAATCCGTTAAAACAAACTCTAAATTTAATTTACCGGAACTTAAAATTTTGCTTGCATCGATTACATCAATTAAACGTCATTGTTCTTTCGTCTGTAAAATAACAATACCAGCTATAAAAATAACAAATGTTTTGCCTAAAAGTTACAACAAAAAACGTTCTTTAAATAATAAAATTTGATTGTAAAATTGCAAGCCAAGTCTGTTCGAAATTTAAAAAATATTAATGTAAAAAAAGCTTCTACGAAAATAGTTTCAATTAAATTTCAAAGTCTTTTTGCAGTGCAGTAACGTCCGTCAATTAATTGCGAACGAGCCTTCTGACCGAGCACAATAGTAAGATATAGTACAGATAGACCGTGAATGAAAACTTGAGATAACAATGGGGCAGCGAAGCCTTCGGTCTTCGATCGGCAATTACTTCCGTTGAATTCCACGTATCCCAATGGAGCTCGCCCGGTTCTGCTCTCCCCACCGTTCCCGTCAGGCCTGCCGTTTGTCCGCGTATACTCGGGTTATTGCCTCGACGCTGGCTGCACCGCGTGTATTCGCACCACGAAGTTCAAGAGTATAATCGGAACTTGGCCGAGGCGCGCCGGCGGTTTGCTGGCCAGCGGGCCGTCCACGGGCTGCGTGAGAGAAGCGTCGCTGATTCTCCATCGTCGACTTCCACCGCCGCGGTCACCGTTGCCAAAACTTGCGTTCGAAAAGTTATTTATCGTCTGGGGTCGTTAAACCTCCGTTTCGATAATACTCGAGCTGCTCTCGATCTCGCTACTCGCCGACTTGACAATTCCGATATTTACCAGATTTTTAATTTCGTCCCATTAGAAAAAAAAAAATAGGCGAAATCAAAGACTCGTGGAATGGAATGAAACTAGAAATTTTCGAGAAATAAAATACCTAAGATATTAATTATATATAGCGTTAGAGTACCGAGTCGTAGCACTCTAGGCACTTGTTGCACTTCTCTGTCGCAGTATTCCTCCGTGAAAAAAACTTAAATATATGTATATATATATACATAAATGCCGTATCCCACCATCGTTGCCACAGCAATCGCGATAACCGGCGCCAGACTCGCCGTAGGTTTTCTCCATGAATCTCCTTCGTTGTCCGTATGACGACTCTTTGTCAGTCCATGATATTTGCTCTTTGAATCACAGCTAAGGAAGCTCCGACTGCGCCAGCTGGAAATCGCAGTACCGCCGAGAAGCGAAAAGACCGACAGGAGGAAGAAATCGTCGTCTTTCCCAGCCCACGCGCCGGAGAGAAGAAGGACGAGTAGACTCGGAGGACTCGGAGTCGCGTGTCCCGCAGTCTTCTCCTGCGAGCAAAGTGAATCATCGTGAAAGTCGCCGCGAGACACGGGAAACTTGTTGGCGAACAAGACTCAACGGGACGCGCAACTCCATAGCCGAGTACAATCTTGCCATTGGGAAACCTAAGTTGGGAAGAGGAGATCGATCCGAACGAGAAAGAATGTCGTCGACGGAAAATCACAATGGCGCGGCGCCCCTTGCGAATGGGATAAAATCGAGTGGAACGATCGGACGTATGTCGGTATCCTCGACGACGACGTCGTCCTCGTCGGCTGCGACTGCGGCCGCGGTCGCAGCGACTATGGCCGCATCGACCGGCCCTGTTGGCATTCGCAGCAGTGCCACAGTCCCGACGAACTCGTCCTTCCTCTACAGCGCGACAAACCCGAGCGTTAACCGTGAAAAACCGAGACAAGCGCCACCGCCCACGTTGCCGAAATACACATCGAGCTTCAATGCAGGCTCTAATGGCACAGCCGAGAGGCTCAGCAGGGAACGGGAGAGCGGCGGTAGCTACAGGCTCGCGAGCCTCGACAGACTCGCACTCAGACAGAGGATACTCGACGGGGAAAAAGCCAACGGCGGAGATCCCAACTCGGTAAGGAATCTTCAATTTAGGAAGTTGAATTTATGAAGGAGCCAAAAAAACGTAGGCTTGTGTCGGACAGTATATATTTTTTTGTATACAGTATTTTACAGCGTACTCGTATCGAAAGTATATGTTACAGTATCGTAACGGCCGAACGGATGAATAAAGCATGTACGCGGTCTCGAAGCGGATATTATCGAAGATGTTGGAGCTGTACAATGCTACCAAGTGTGATTAAAAAAAAAAGTTTGGCCGCTTCTCGATAGGATAAAAATCTGGGAAAATCAAGCATATAGGAGGTGCTACAAAGATTTTTTTTGTGAATTAATCGTTTCAATTTATTGTCAGCAAATCGGAGACGAAAACTCAACGATTGCTTTCATAAAATTTATTTGTTTTTCTCATTGCGTACGAATTTCTTGCGGAATCTTTTAATCTTCGAAAATTACCGCAGCTTTAACACAGAAAAAATGCACTTTGAAGATTCACAAAATTATTTAAAAAATCATACGTATTGAGAAAAATGAACAAATGAATTTTATATAAAAGACCGATTATTCAAGATCCAGAGTATTCATTTAAATGATCGATGAAAGACTTTGAGATTTTGAGCAAGTAAAGTTTGATAACTAGAGCACAACATGACAAAAGTTTCTGTACGTGACTTTGGATCGGCTTAGCGACATAAATACCTCACGTACAATCGCAGCCACATATTTCGGCCGCGAACTGTCGCACGTCTGTTCTCGTCGTAAGTCCGAGCGAGAATTTGGTCATCTGGTCAATCGATACCCTGTACGTTTCTTATTCGACATACCGAGTTATTTCGACGATCCATGTAATAACCCGGGTCTCAGTCAATCCTCATCTCTATATTAGTTACCGTATACTCTACGCAGTCACAACTTTCTACGAGGACGAAGTGACTGAAATGGTAGGAGCGAAACACGAGAATGAGGACATCAAAATAAGGAGTTAGCAACACGTCGACCTTTGGATCCTAAAAAAAATTTCGGCGCAGGTAGAAGTGGCCTGGATCAACCAAGGACGAGCAAACGCCCAAACGTTGACCGAAAGAAGCTACCGAAGATCCCTCGAGTCTCGGATCCTTGGCGATTATGATAAGAGTCTGAGTGGGAGCTAACGAAGTTGCGAGAACTTCGATAGAATCCTTCTGGCTTCTTTGGATATTCTGGTCCATGAACTCGGGCCCCGGAGACTTGCGAACACGACCCACCGAGAAAAGAGCCACGAGGGAGCAGACTGTAGCGATAACGAGAAATTATCACCAACGACCGATATATATATATAATTGTGCGACCAAAGTTGCAAAGGCGTATCGTGCACTCTCATACACGAAGCAATCACGTTCTCGTGATTCTTTTCAGCCACAAACAATGTAATATGCTGAATGAAGCTTTACATAAAAATGTAACAAGAAAGTTTCCTGCCTGAAGCAGCAAGACGGTCAGAAAGTACAAAATTGACAATGAATTTTCCTTTCACGGAATCAATAAGGTTCGGTGCAGGCACGCTTGAGGTTGAAAAATGTCGAAAAGCGAAACGGAGATGTCGGGTTGAGAACCTCTGAGACGTAACCACATGGCCGACTGCACCCTTGTACAGAAAACGCCGTCCCGGGCGTACGGCCAGAGAACACAGCGCGGATAGGGTGGGGTCTGGTGTGCGTCTGTGTATGTGCGTAAAAATGCTTCTTTCCCGCTCCGAGAAGAGGATGCGACCGCGCGAGAAGGGGAGTGAGCGTTTAAAAGGGCTCAGCGCCCTTGCGCCGCCTGCTTCGCAACCAGAGGGACCAACGAAGAAATATCTATTGGGATACGTGACTCACGGAAACTGAGGCAATATACACAAGCGGGAGAGCACCCAGTTTTACGATAGGTCGCTCTACATTGAGATATGGCAGAAACGTCGTCGGATAATGGAGATGGGCTTGTGCTTAGTCGCTAGTTTTGTCCGATTTCGGTTGGTCTCTCATTTTTCGCAGCTTACATCTCTGACACTAACTACGTTGAGAGAAGAATTCAAATAACTACCATAAAAGTAAAATTACCATAACTCATTGTAGGATGCAACTGGAGCGCCAATTGTGATAGAAAGTCCCAGATTTTCCAACGATTTTTGTCATTTACGATTTTGCATGTGCGAAAATCTCTTTTAAAGGTAGTAATTCTCTTATAGTAGCAGGAAATTAGAAAACCGCCTACGATAGGAAGTACCACATTTATAAGCATGTTTCGTCGATGTTATGGAATAACGATTCTTGGAAAATCTAGGACGTTCTGCCTTGAATGGCGCCTTATTTGCATACTGCCATGAGCAACTGTAATTCCTCTTAGATGACCGGTAGTCTTTATGGAATCCTTTTCCCAATGTAGGGATGGTGATCTAAGTCGCGAAAAATTACGGAACGACTGAACGTTATTACATAAATGCTCTATATTGAAAGAAAAACATCAATGACTCAAGTAAAGTTCGCTTGTGGTCTGCAAAAGAAAAACATTGTTTCAATTCTTACACCTGCAGACGGCATTGAAACGAAAAGATAGCACCTTTTTAGTTATACTGTCGTTATTTCAATATCGCATAGAATAGTAAAAATTGAAACACTTTAAAGTGTAGTATTTCTATTTCTAACAAGCATACTCATATGTATTTTTTCAAATTTTTTCCTATTATCCCTCATTGGGTCGTTGTCATCTGTGATTCAACTTACCTGACCTTCGACTTCATCTCCAATCAATTTCGTTTTTCTAACATTAAACAGAAGAGAACAAGCGATCCAAAGAGTATGCACATCCATTAGTCACTGCGAATGGCCTAAAATTGCACAACGACCACACAGCAAAAGCTTTCGGGGCCAGGGAAGTGAGACAAATAAATACTCGCCGAGGACGATCTCAGGGGCCAGGGATAGAGGGAATGAACGAAAGCTCGCGAATAAAGGGTGTGTGGGCTCAAGCCGACTTCAACAAAGCGCCCCTTTCATGGAAACTGGGTCTGTGTCCTAGTATATCTTTTTTTCATTCCGGCACCGACCGCCCCAGAAGCCAGGACTCTCGATTTAACCGCACTTCATTCCCTCCCGGGTCGCGCTATATGTGGAGCACGTATTCACATATTTTGGCACCCTAGATTGCTACCATCCGACTTTTTCCTCTCGCCGGATTGCCACAATCCTCTGCGTCGTACAATCTTTCCCGGATTACACCATACGTTCGCTTTCTTTCATTTTTCCTCCCGATCATCGCTCTTCCTCCAGTTCTCTCGGGTCTTTCTTTCCTAGTTATTCTACTCCTCGATTATTCATCGACCTAATGGAGAGAAGAAAACCGTGCACCGGCACCACAATAGGTCTCCTTCGCGTGGAGCCCTTTTCCGCTGAGTAACGATTTATGGTATCGCAAATGTCTCCCTCTCGTTATAACTCTGGAAATCGGGCGAAGCGATTCGTCCTCGTTAACCAAAGTGCGAATGTGTTCCAGCGGTGACGCTGTGTGTTATTTTCGTGTGTCCATTTCTAGGCTTTTGTCCCGTTTCTGCCCGGCAAGGAGGCTGTTTGTCCCATCGGATAAAATCAGCAATTTGCTCGGCAGAAGAGATTTCGGATAGTGGCGATATTTTTTTTTCCTTTCGTTGGTTTAATTCGACGAAACTTGCCGAAGTTATTCATAAAAGCACGTGTTCCTGAGCCGGTATTAGCGCCCGCAGGGCTAAACGGGAGCGATGTGCCGATTCCCCCTCGCGCCGAGTATTTCAGCGAGGGTGCAAGAGCCATTGTCAACCCTTCGGTGGTACTCGGCGAATAAGGTTACAGGGTTCCCTGCTCTTGAATGGGGCTGACCGAGCCCCCTCGTTACCACGGGCGAGGCTCTTCGCCCAAGGGTGAATCACAATTTACCTTCCACTATGTCGCGGGAGTATCGACCGTGAAGATAATTCCAACGGTGAATGACTCAATATCGCACGGCATTGTTTCCTACTGTTTCCTACACTTCTCACGAGATATCAGTCGATACACTCGTAACGTAACCCGAATAGTTACATGACGTCAGGTACAAAAAATCGACCAAACCCCGTCTTAGGATTCGTCGATGAAAGAGAATTACCACGAGATTGATGATCGGTTGAAACGCTGAGCAAGGTGGCCCCATCGCGATGGTAATTTATGTAACTAGATCGGCAGTACCGCCGTTCTGTGGAAGTGCATGCATGCTAGATCGCGTGCTGACTCATCGACTGTGACTGTGTCGACGATCCTTCACAATTAAAACTGCGCGGGACAGCCGGGTCTTGGCCGCTTCTGACGGTAAATATTAAAGGGCCGAGGTGATGCGATTTCGACGGAATAATGGTAATAATAAGCCCGACGTCAGACAGGTAACCCAAAATTCGCGATACCCCCTGTGGGGTAGCGGTAAATTATTTTTATATTCATTTAATTAACGGGCAATGCCATTTTACATATATATATATATATATATATATATATATAGAGGTAGTACTTCGTTTATAATTAGGAACATATTTTTGACGATTTTCAAATAAAACTAACACTTCCACGTATAACAGTAAAAGTAAAGTATAAGGCAGTACTCATAGTGATTTCTTAATAAGTATAAGGCAATACTCATAGTGATTTCTTAAAATTCAATAGGTTCGAGCGTGGCGTTGCTCCCTTCTCAAGGATCTTAGAGCAGTCCACTCCTATCAAACGGGAGTTTTAGGAAGCATTTCGAACACTCTCGATAGGATAAAAATCTGAAAAAAAAATCAAATATATGGGTGATGTTGCAAAGATTGTTTTAGTGCAATGATAATTCCAATGTCTTATTAACAAATTGAGGATAAAAATTACTATACGCAAATTACCTATCACCTTAAATATGTACATTCATAAAAATGTTTGGTTCATTTTTCCGCATAGGTATGAGTTACTTCGGAATTGTTCGCCATCTTTGAGAAATTGCGGTTTTTCACAGGTTGAACATAGTTTGTGATTTTCAAAAATTACTAAACGTACTAAAAGAATTCATACGTATTCAGAAAAAAACAAGTCGTCTTTATGGAAGAAAATAGTAAAGATGCCGGGTAATTTGGTTAATAATAATTTTTATCTTCAATTTTGTGATAATAGATTGGAATTATTATTCCACAAAAACAATCTTTGTACGGCTTCAACGTCCTTAATGATTACAGTGTTGGATCGTAATGTCGAAAAAAAAATACAACTACCGAATAGTATATCTGAGGCTCGGAGTTTGAATGCACTCGTTCGAAATGCATGGAAGCTCGTGGCACTGCATGAATACAGCGTTGTTCCAATTTCCATTATTGCAACGAGATATCGTTGCGTGCCCGGCGAATCGGGCGTTGCATGAGAACGAGAGCGACGATGTCGCCTATCGTCGTAAAGCGCAAAAGATACAATGCATTCAGGGGTGTATAATGCGGTACCGGTGGAGTATGCGGCGACAACCAGAGTCGGCCTGGTCCCGAGAAGTCGCCGCGACGTTTTTTCCGTATGCATGTATGCGTGCACTCGGGTTGTGAGCTGCTATCGATTCGCGACGTTATTTCCTACGAGTGGTTATTCCCCTGTTGGTAAAAGTGTCACGCGCTCGTTCAACACTCGGTCGAAGTACGACGGTGAGCTCGTACATAGTCCGAACTGTAAGTGTCCACAAAGTTCGCACGTCACACATTATTCAACAGATTTTTCCATTTTCCTGCGTTGATGGAAAATTGTTTTTTTACGACTCGCTTTAAACCAGCTTCACGAAGAATGTCAGGGAAGAAGTCTACAGAGTACTGAAAATAATAAATACTACATGTATTTTTAATATAAAATAGTTTTTCTCCTTAAGATACAGCGATACGTTTGAGTACTTCCTAAAATACATCGTGAAAAGTTGATAAAAATCAATTTTATTGGAAATAAATTTCATAACGTTTTATCCTTCTTGATATAAAATTCTTATTTCGCATTGGACATTTATCATTATTTTCACCTTAAACTTTTTTGTTTACTATGGTGTCCGATATTTTTTAAGATTCTAAAAATGTGAGGTCACCTTCCCTATTAGCCGTTCAATACGTTGTTTGTATTGCGAATTTAAGATTTTTTAAAACATTTCAAATTCACTTCGCATTTGCCATTCGGCATTAGAAAATAATATTGTATTTTTTGTTCAATCTTTATACACTGATTCGATTTTGTATTTACGAGTAATTAAAAATGTCGGATTATTCAAGTTATTGACATAATATTGGAAACTATTATATAAAATATTATATAAATATTCCGAATATCCGAGAAGCTTCGAATATTCCTACAGTCATTCTCGAAACTCAAATGTTACGGTGGGTGTAAAAAGATTTTGTGTGTTATACTCAATTGAATCAAAAAGTACGTTCAATACAAAATAACTATCTAGAACACCTAAAATATATCGTAGGCTTAAAATACTGCCCAACTTTGCTTTACACTGACCAAAATATTGAAAACGGATTTTGCAAAAAAAAAAATTTTCGATAGAGCTCTAAAGAGAACGGTTTTGCAGCGCCTTGATGAGCAGATATCTCGTTCAGCGTTGGCTCTCTTTGGTTGAAATTCGCCAAGTCTAATGGATCGTGGTGCTCAGAATGCCGCCGCACCAGCGTCGTGACTTTCTTTGAAATTCTAGCTCACCGAGGTTGTCGCCTGGCGTGACTCACCTCGCTCGCTCACATTAATTGTGTAACCTATTTTTGCCTCCATAGACATCACCGGTTTTATATATCTCGACGGTCTCGTCATCTCTCGGAGAAAAAGTCTATCGGCGACGGGGTCGTCGTCCCCTCCGAGAGCCAGACTTTTATGCCCGTCGCTATTTTGGCTTTTTTGCGAAAGACACGTGGACTGATGAGGCGGAAAAAAAGCACGTCGTTTTATCGTTACACTCGCGGGAAATCATCGCTCCGGTGCTTTCCAGTCTACTCGCGACATGGAATATGAAAAAAATTTTGTCAGAAAACTTTCCATTGCACCTCACATAATCGCCCAAAAAAACGTCACTTTCGCATTCGTTTGTCCGTTTGCGAAATTACTTTTTCACGAGAATTACATTTCTTTGAATTTCGTAGTTGAAAAAAAATTGTCACTTATAATACCACAAGAGCTTCAAAATTATCGGGTATTTCCCGATAGGTTCGTTGCAAACAAATGAAGGAGTCAAGTTTTTCAGGTTAAAAAATCACGAGCGCGAAGCGCGAGTGATTTTTGCTGAAAAACTTGACGACTTTATTTGTTTGCAGGGAACCTTGAGGGAAATGCCAGATAATTTTGAAGCTCGTGTGGTATTCGGGGGATTATTTTTCCGTCCCAAATGTCGGCCAATAGAATTGCACCATGAGATGAAATGAACAGTTAACAAATAAGAATTTCATAATGAATAAAACAACATTTAATTAAGATTCAGGTTAGTGCAATTAAAAATCACAATTGAATTCAACCTGTCAGTTTGACGTGTGGTTAATTTGACTGGATCATGTTTTGTTTTTTATATATAGCAACTACCAGAGAAAATAATCAAAAAATTATCAGTATAATACCATGTAGGTTGTACCACGTGACGTCGAATGGTGCAATTCTATTGGTCGATATTTGGGTCGGAAAAATAATCAACGGAAAATTTTTCTCGTTATTCCTCTTGGAAGTTTCATTCAAATGGCCCACGATATTAATTTTGTTTTTCTGCTCCGGGACGACAGTTGGCGCCCTAAACTTGATTCAACAAGGTCACTTGCCGAGAAAATTGAGATGCTCGTTAATATTTTGAGGTTCCGCAGCGGGAGGCACA
This sequence comes from Listrodromus nycthemerus, assembly GCA_963978505.1. NCBI lineage: Eukaryota > Metazoa > Arthropoda > Insecta > Hymenoptera > Ichneumonidae > Listrodromus > Listrodromus nycthemerus. The sequence continues at coordinate 7,254,275 of OZ021685.1, forward strand.
TACAGTTTAATCTCCTTTTAGGCATTCGCTTAACGCGACGTTCACGATAATCATCGATTACTCGCCACACTCGAGTGAGACTCGTTGGAGCGGCAAAAGAGAATACACAGCGAGCCCTCTTGAAAGGCGATGCTGACGGTACATAATTTGTTGGTATTGACCAATATTTCGTCGTTGGGCATGCAGAGGATGGATGGGATAACGCATACAGGCGTATAATATAAATACCCACATACTAAGTGTTATTCTCTGACCATTTCCCTAATCGTCTCATCCGCACATGGTGAAATAAGTCTTTCGCTACTTGTCTTCAATTTAGTGACTTCCCGCCGAGAGTCGAAGATCTTTTCTGCATGAAAACGATACGGATGTTTGTAACAAGTTTTTTATCCGACTCTGCTAAAGTAACCATATTTCTTGCGTGCAATACAGGTTAGAAAATCGCCTATTATTGACCGATGATCATTATTAAGTTGTACGCAGTACAGTTTCGTTACTACCGCAGTATTTAAGATTACCTTGCAAACGATGTACGGTACTCTTAGGAGTCCGCAGAGCCAGAGTACAATATAAACACTTCTATCAATCTATCTATTTATTTAAGGAGTAATTGGGCTGATTATCCTCTGGGAGATTTTTTACTCCCGGGAGAGTAATAATCATTAGCAATTATGACAATTTTGGGACGCAATAAACGTGGCTATTTCAACTAAATCGGAAAAAAGTATCGTATGCGACAAGGAAGTAAGCGCATTCACCTCATGTAAATTTCTGTTTTTACTTTTAGATCAGACATTAAACTTCACACTCGGTAAAAATACGCACTTTCCTGCCTTGTGACATAATAGATTGTTTTTCTGCCTTATAAAACAATAACACCTCGAGGTGCAGTTGTGAATTTTTACAGATTTTTTTTTTGCACACCAATTTCGTATTCGATTCGTTTGAACGTTGCGTCTTGGAAAATTATAGTTCTTCGTTCAAGAAGAATCCAGTAGGTGACGGTCTGAGCAGAAAAACGATACGGATGTTAATAATGAATTTTATTTTGTGTGGTGAAAAAAAAAACCCCCATCGAGGTTCAAAATTTTTCGAGACTTTTTTTTAGCAAAACAACTTCTTATACAAATCGTTTTTAGGTTGTGTCTTGGGAAATTTAAGTCTCTCGTTTAACAATGATCCGCAACATGGAGAATGAAACCCGAAAACAATACGGATGTTCATAAGACACTGTCCTTTGCGTTATCAAAAAAACAGCACTTTGACTCACGTCTGTACATTTTTACAGATTTTCTTTATCACATCGACTTCTTAATCGAATCGTTCGAAGGTCGCATCTTGGAAAATGTTAGATTCCCGTTTAACATCGACTCCATATGTAGAAACTTAAGCACAAAAACCCCAATGGATGTTAGTAATAAATATTCCTCCGACTTATTCTTTTTTTAATCAAGTTACGGCAATGAGTTTTTACTGTTTTTTTTTGTCTATTTTTTAATCGAATCGTTCGAAGATCGCGTCTTGGAAAATTCTATATTCTCGTTCGACAACGATCCCATACGTGAAAACTTAAGTACAAAAACGCCATGGATATTAGTAATAATAAATTTCCTTCCGACTTCTTTTTTTTTTTAATCAAGCTACGGCTATGAATTTTGACTGTTTTTTTTTTTTTTCAAACATATCAACTTGTTATTCGAATCATTGGAGGGTTACGTGTTGGAAAATTGTAGGTCCTCGTTAAACAACGAGCTCCTACGTGAAGGGTTAATAAAACGAACGGGTAGTTTTACTGAGGAAACGACCAACGTCCGGTAACGGCAAGTTCGCCGTATAACTCCGAAACACCCTATATATGTACGCATACGCTCTACGGACGTACGGATATAGGTACACCACTGTATAGTATCGCGTAGTACATAGCCATCTTATGAAAAATGCGAGGTCAAACCGAATGCATTGGCCTGCTGGCCGGAGGATCGTGCTGCTGCTCGGCACTCGGAGCGCTTTCGCGTTGATCAATGCGATCCGAGAATTCGTCGGATCGGCGCTGGCTTCCTCCTCTCTCTCTCCGCGTCCATTCCTCGCTCAATGGCATTCTCCGAAAGCGCTGGTCCGAACGAGAGAGCACGAAATCCTCGAGATCTCGTGAATTATTACCGATCCGCGTTATCGCCAGAGATTTATGACGGTAAAATGCTTTTAATAGCCGACGATCAGAAATTTTCATCGAGTTATACGAATAGCTCGGAAGGAAATGTGACCCGATAAAAAAGACAAAGCTGACCCGACTATTTCGGCCGTCCAATATTCACAAGGCCGACGGACAATTATTGCGGCGACACGGGTTCATTTTTGTGGCTCCCCCGCTTGAGGGGAATAAATTGTAAGGCTGAAGAAAAATAATGGAAAAGATAAATGACTTTCGGAGTTTAATGGTAACTTTCGAAAAATCATTTATTCCGTTGGGGAGAGAACGTTTTTTAGATCCGCACCCGAGGGCACTGTGGGAGATAAATTGAGAGAGAACGTTTGCATCACTCCGAAAGGCTCCTATGGCAAGTGCTTTCCGCACTGCGAAGTTTCACCGCCGAAAGGTTCGATAAAATCGATTTTGTTGCGGAAAGTGCCGACGTTTTTATTTCCCACCCGACCCGAAGTGCTCCTTTTGTCTCTTTCATTCTCTCTGTCAAGTATCCTCCATACGGGAGTCACTCGGCACTCTCTGCGTTTATTCTTCGTTCGCGAACTTGTTCCCGGAGGCATAAGGCACACGTGTACGAACGGAGTGGGGTAAAACGGATCCGTTTATAATGTATAATGAAGCTCCAAAAACTCACACACACAGCAAGGAAATATTTCTGAAACGTTTCAATAACATTTTCTTCGATATCGAAGATGTTTTATCGGTCTCAAGAAATAATTGTAAAATTTACAAAAAGCCATTTTGAACACTGTTTTTTGTCACTCGTATCTCGGTTAGAGATTGAAAATTACATATACACATCGGGTTAAACACAAAACGATTCGGAAGAATATATCTCCACAAAATGAAAAAAAAAATAATAATAAAAATAAATAAATGTGTCGAAGTGTGTTTCCGAAATGTTCGAGAAACGTTGCGTTGGGATATTTGAATAGAATATTTCAAAATATTATTTTCATACGTTTAATAAATATTTTGAGAAATTTCGAAGATTAAAAATAAAGTAATTCCAGAAAAATTTCCTTCGCATGTTCATAATTTTAGATGGGTAAAACAGTATTTTTCCGATTAAATACGATTTCAGAATCGGCGGAGGTTCTTCATTCGGATGCAACTCAATGTCTCCCTGAATGACATGCCTGTTCCATTTTGCCCCACCCTCTCCCTACGTATTCTCGTTGCGCTCCTAAGCTCTCTCGACGCGCGCGGACGTGAGCGATCATCGTAACAATATAAGCTCGTCGAGAGCGTTTGATCAGCGATCAGCTCTTCCGGATCGTTTGAACCAGAGACGGCATATCAGGATAATATATCTCGATCGATGCGAGGATTATCGAACATTATCGCATTATTGTCTGCCGTGAAGACAATGCCAGCGTGAGAACGAAGATCGAGAAAAAAGATTTTGATAAATATTCTGCCGGTGTTCCGGTAACGTTGACGGGTATTCCATTTTACCCCATACCGCGATTTGTATAATACTTTTTGTTGGCCAACAGCCAATTCATAGCTTCGGACTTAACCGAACGGCCTTTATTTCTTAACATCCTCGTTTTGCCCCCCCCCCCTCCCTCCCTCTCTGCGCACTGAACGATGGGGACCGGTTTTTCGGTCTCCGAAGACTCTCCCTCTTGGTTCTCCGGATACCTCAGCAGAATTCCCCGTGTCCGTCGAGAATAAAAGGGATCACGGCGCGAGTACGTTGCAAAATAAGACTCCCGGTTAGTGACCTTGTCCTGGGCTATTGACGTGAAATATACACTCTTGAGGACATAATTCGTCTTTGGAAACATATTTAAAACATGTTGAGGCAAAACGGGTCGCTGGGGGCCAAACAGACTTCTCATTTTGCGATTAGACTTTATTTCATGTTTCGGTGAACATTGGCGAAAAGCATTTCGTTTTCCCTCCAGGATCCCAATTTATTCGCATCTGTTACGATTCACAGGTACGTCACTGTACGTACGAGTTTATCGAGGCCCCAGAATTTCCCGAAAGGCATTTTGTGAACCGACTTGAACGACGAGTTTATGTCCTACATTGAAATGTTTTTTTCATAATGCAAAAAAACGTTTGTTACTAACATTAAAATGTCCGGTGGAAACTTGTAATAAAGAGCTAAGCGACTTTTCTAAGAGCATAATACACGGTCATGCGCCGTAATGTTGGCAAGAATTTTCTGATCGCCTTTTATTTTATGTCTCGATAATTTAATACTCAAGTAACTCTCGAATTTCGGAAATAACACTATTGCAGCAGTATTTATGTGTATCTATATAGTGTATATTTTAAAGTGTGTGCGTTGGACTAATGGTGAATTTATCATTTATATTTGCAGATACAATCGAAGCGCGAGTTATTTTTTAAAGGCGAAAGCGGTGGTTTAACGAACGCGTCGCCATCTGTGCCGTCCGTCCCACCTCCCCAACCGCCGACAAGCGCGATGACGACAACGTCTGTACCCCCGTCAACGGCGCCTCCAGCCGCACCCGTTAAACCACGTCTACCTCCGACAACTGTGACCTTGAACCAAACCGACGCATCCGAGGACAGCAACAAGCGGGAATCGTCGCGAAACGAAAACAGCGGCGGCGGCCACATAAGCAGCAACAACAAGGAGTCCAGTCTTCACATACATCCGCGTCCTGCACCACCGACAAAACCCAAGGAGCTCGATGGCTACGTTGGCTTTGCCAACTTGCCAAATCAGGTCTATCGAAAGGCGGTCAAGAAGGGTTTCGATTTCACTCTCATGGTCGTCGGTGAGTTTCAACAAATATTGTTATCGATTTTGTTTTTCAGAATCCACTTTTGTACACTGCTACTTAGTGAAAAAGATTTGTACATTTACAAAACATATTCGGTAAATCAACAGACGTTTTTGTACTGTAATTTTTTGTTCTTGACCATCAATAAAATCATTGCGAACGTTTGTCGACAAAAGAGATTGGTTGAATGTACAAATGTTTTTTACTGTGTGCCGAGTCAATAAAACGTCATCCTTTTGCTGGTTCTACCTTCCTTCCGTAGCATCACATTTACACACCGAGTATATATCGCCCGTATGTTCGAATCTTAGAAAATGTCTTTAATACTCTTCTCGAATGATTAAGCACACGGCCGGTTAGTGTACGGAATATCCGCCAGCAACTGCTCAAACCTTCTCATGCAGTTGGCCGATTATTGCAAGAGAAACATATTGCCTTTTGCCGTTTCGATACTTTCGAGAATATTGACTTTGGGAGTTTACCCTCATGTGCCGACCACGTGCAAGCTTTAGCTTTACCGGCTTTGCCACCGCCAGGGTTCTTTCTCCCGTCCCCACCAGCAGGGGTTCTCATTGATCAATTATCGAGCGCAGCCTGAACCATTTCTTGCTTTATTGTAACTATTATTTTATTGTATTTTCATTCCATTATAATAACCAAACTTAACAATTTTACAGGTGAATCGGGCCTCGGAAAATCCACGCTAATAAACTCAATGTTCCTCGCGGACATATACAGCGCCGAGCATCCCGGTCCTAGTCTACGGGTAAAAAAGACCGTCGCTGTAGAAACGAGCAAAGTTTTACTTAAGGAGAATGGCGTTAATCTTACACTTACGGTAGTCGATACACCTGGATTCGGTGACGCCGTCGATAACAGCAATTGGTGAGCCAATAAATTTAAATAAGATTTTTAGATATAAAATTCAACTTCAAACTTGATTACAATCTCAATTGAAAATATGTCGTGATTCTGTAACAAAGTTAGGCGTGCTCTACATCAATTTTTCATATTCCAGTTGGGTGCCGGTTATCGAGTACATAGAATCGAAATACGAAGAGTTTCTCAACGCTGAGTCCCGAGTGATGAGACGGCAAATTCCTGACAGTCGGGTACACTGCTGTCTATACTTCGTCGCACCATCCGGACACGGACTCAAGCCCCTCGACGTTGAGTTCATGCAGCGTCTTCACGACAAAGTAAACATCATACCCGTGATCGCGAAAGCCGACACCATGACGCCCGACGAGTGTTCCCACTTCAAGAAGCAAGTGAGTACAAAGTACACTTCGCCCCGTATTTGATTCAGCTCGAATTTCTAAAGAACAATACCTCAAGAATATCGATATAAGATTCTTACACTGACGTAGTACATCGAAACGGTTTGACATTTTGCCGGACGAAAAAGGGGTTGTGTATATAAGACTAAAAAAATTCCCCGCAACTGATGTCGCTTCGCGTTTGCCACGCAGATATTGAACGAGATAGCGCAGCACAAGATAAAAATTTACGAATTTCCGGAAGTCGAGGAGGAAGAAGAGAGCAAACTGCACAAGGTTCTCAGGGATAGAGTGCCGTTCGCTGTTGTCGGTGCCAACACCGTCGTCGAACACGATGGCAAGAAGGTTCGAGGCAGGAAGTATCCTTGGGGAATCGCCGAAGGTGACATTCTTTCATTTTTTTCTTCAATTTGTCGATAACTTTTCGGACCGTAACTAGGTAAAAACGATGTTCTTGGTAGTTCCAGTATGGTTGAGTTTTTTTTAGATTTTAATTATTTCGATACATTCCTTTCCTAACACTTGATATTTTCTTTGCGCAGTCGAAAATTTGGAACACTGTGACTTCATAGCATTGCGGAATATGGTTATACGAACCCATCTCCAGGATCTCAAGGACGTGACAAACAACGTTCACTACGAGAACTTCCGGTGTCGCACATTGGCTGGTCTTGGGGTTGACGGCAAACCGACAAGAATATCGAACAAGTGAGTGAGGATCGTCTTCGGGTATACAATAAGATTTTTAGCTTCGCTCCGACAATGGATGTACTATGTGAGGAAAGATGGCACAGAAAAAAAAACCTTTTTTTTAAGAAACAATGTAAAGTATAGCATAACGCAAAGCATCGAATGGTTAAATGCGTAGGAAACAAGAGATAGACAGTGTCGTTAATACAGTCGACGGCAGTTAATTTTTCTATGTTATCTTTCTTCAAATATGTAGAATTTAGAGGTAGATAAGAGCGTTGTAGGAAGCCTCTTTTATTATGTTTTTCATTTACTGCAAAACGAAAGGAAAACACATGTGCAGAGAAAAAGCTTGTGCATGCAAACTAATGGATAAAGAGATAACAAAAAAATAAGGAGACTAGAAAGTAATTGCGTAGTCACAATAACGACGATCCTGTGAAATATAGAAATTCTCTCGTAATGATCATAGGCTCCGAGTACGAAATTTACACGAGGACAAAAAAATGAGTTCGTTAGAATCGTTGTTCTTTCGTTCGTAATCGAATTTTAATAATAATTTCTTATTGGCTAGTTTGTGCCCTCCAGGAGTGATGAACAGTTTCATGACAGTGTGGTAAGTCCGATTAAATGAGGGTGCGATCTTGTTGTATTACTACCGTTTTGTGTGCACAAGTCATCAATTTTTCTATCTGCATTTAGTTAGTTACTCATTAAATAATTTTTTTGCAATATAGACGCGTAAGGGGCTGGTTGCTGAAAAATTATAGTCGCGCGCTAATCAAAAGTGAACAATATGTCGGAACGGTTTAGAGTTTACGAAAATTACCAAAGGGCTCGGAAAAATTTATAGCAATAAAGCCCCTTACACAAGTATGATAGAACGCAAGAGCACTATCAAACCAGTCCAAAACAGACCAAAGCTATTTTTCTAATTTACTTATTTATAATTTTTCTTTCCCGCCGCATAGATACGCTGCAATTTTTGCCTGCCGCTTGCTGCTCTATCCGACCGTCGACTTTACGAAGTAGCACAATTAGTCCGCGCGAAGAAAAAAAATTGATTGCCTCGACACTTTTCAGTGTCGTTTTGGATATTTGTATAATTTTGTTTTTATTTGTTTATTCTTTTTTTCAGAGCTAGTAGTCGTGTCGTAGTGTTTTGAAAGATTCTTCGTTACGATACGTGACTAAATACTTTTCGTACGCGGGGTTTTCTTTCAGGAATCCTTTGGCACAGTTGGAGGAGGAGAAACGAGAGCACGATAACAAAATGAAGAAGATGGAGACTGAAATGGAACAAGTGTTCGAGATGAAAGTTCGGGAGAAGAAACAAAAGCTCAAGGACTCCGAAGCCGACGTGAGTTTTACTATATCTCTTAATCTCACAGAAAAATGGCAAAGAACAGAAAACAACTATTATGAGTATTTCATGCATAGTCGTTAATATGATTCAAATGAATTCTCGATGATTTCCCATGTTTACTATCATTCGGTTTGAAACTATAAATTTCGAATTATTGAGAAAAAAATTGTCCTCGAAATACGACTTGAAATAAACTGGGTATTGCCGAATTTCAGTTACAGCGAAGGCACGAACAAATGCGTCGTTCGCTGGAACAACACGTGCGCGAATTAGAGGAAAAGAGACGAGCCTTCGAAGCAGAAAAGTCTGTCTGGGAGCAACAAACCGGTCACAGTATTGAAGAATTGCGTAGACGAAGTTTGGAAGCAAACTCGAAAGAGTAAGTATCATTCTTGCCTGTGAAAAAATATGTACCATTATCATTTGATCGTGAACCTTATTACGTGCCTCTTATGGTTGTCTATTCATCACATTGTTACTGTCGTAGAAGCTTATTCTTTCACATTTCGAACCTGCTTCTTCATTAACCGCCTTTCGATGGATATGGTAGACTTAAGATCTATTCCGATGCTTTCGGACTTTACAATAATATACTAAACTTGAAAATAATAATAATAATAACCTGAAGGGGGTCTTTGACGCTTTCAGGTCAAGAAGTTTTATCGGTGAAAACAAAAGCACGCGTCGATTGTCCTGAAATCTTTAGACCACTTCCTCAATTCGTTCTCAACACAGGCTGAGGCATACTCAACCGAATAAAAAAAATGGCTTCGCTCAATCAGTGATAACAAAAGCTTCAAAGGGTCAATTATTGCCTTGACGAACAAATCTCAGCTTGCTTTCAAATAAATTGACGGAAATTACTAATAATTAGCTATAATTCACCAGCAAGTTGTTGCACAGATTAGTTCGCGGCAACTTAAGTGATTCTTCATAATCGTATTGATAACCTACTAACCGAGAAAGTTCTATAATGAATTTTTCAACGCTAGATATTCGTAAGATATTCGAGACAATAGATTTTTTCTATTTATTTGTAGGAAATTCCCATTTGGAATTTGATACTTACTTTCTACTGTTTTTTTTAATGCATGCAGCAGTTTTTTCAGATTGTATAAAAGGCAAGTGTTTTGACAGAATAGATAACTTGTATTCGTATTATTTTTCACATAATTATTGTGATTTTTTTTTCTCCCTAAACAACCACCAACTTGAGAATAATTCTGATCATCTCTTCAAGGGTAGTTATTATCGTTTTTTTTTACTTTTTCACTTTGATTACAGTTAAAAAACCTTGAACAAATTTATTTTCGTCAAAGGCAACTAACATACTTTTGTTGTAGTTAACAAGTTGCCTCCCCCCCTCCCCCCCCCCCCTTCTTCTAAGTTTCAAATTTTTCATTAAACCCACAGAATCTTGATATACTCCTATGATACAAATACTACTGCAAAATGTTATGGCCTCAAAGTGTGTGCGCGTGTGTGTGCAATTTTTTTGACTTTCACTAAATTAGAAGCTATTGCTATGCGACGCTTGTTGCTTATATGTTGCTGTGTATACGAAAACCGCGGTGTCCATTATTTAGGACGGGCTCTGTGTCGTCCGAGGGTTCCGCCGGTGGAGGGGGTACATTGAGGGGGTCCCGAGGATTAGGAAGTCTTCTACGCCGTCACACCAGTTTCAAATCACCTCAAGACAACCCCTCACAGATACAACTTGTTATTCAACATCCTGAGCATCCCTAATACGTTTATATAGATTTATCAGGTTTATGGAAACAGGCCTTTACGCTATAGGAATTCTATTGCTGTGACCGTGGTTTTTTTTCTCTCATTCTCGTAGATATGTTCTGCCATTCATTTTTCGATTCTCAACTCTTGTTATCCATGAACTACCGATCTGTGGGGTTTGATTTGTGGATATGTAGTTCATGGATATTTGATTCATGGTTGCTTGATTTATAAATCTATTATTGACGGATTTGTGAATCTATGATCTGTATACATTTTCGCGACAAAATTTCTGAATCCGGCGTGCTGTAATTTTTTTTTTTTTTCATTTTTTCTTTATTCAATATTCGCCACGGACACAGCAATCGAGGCGGCCATGTATCGACCAGAATTAATATTTTTAGACGATCAAAAACAAAACGAAGCCACTGTAGAAAAAAAAACTGTTTAGATACCCCACTCCCTAAATAGAAATGGCCATTTTTTAATGAATGGGTCATATTTTTGGCAGTTTTTATATTCGATGAAAACATTGGTATATCAGCGTTTAAGAACACCACAAACCGCCTATTTTTTATTTTACCTTTTTTTAATCGTAATTCGCTTGCGCATTGCATAACGACGGAAAGAAAATGAGTAAAGAAAAAAACCTTGTCTTGTACATCGTAATAAAGTGAATTCGTTAGTAGAATACTTTGCGAGACTTTTGTAGAAAATAACAGCACTCATTGTAAACTCTGGACAAGCTGTCGACATCTGATTTCGAGCATGATCGTATTTTTTTTTTCCTCCTTGTAATCTTTCGATTATCGAATTTTTTGTTAATTTCTATTTTCATTGTGTTATTTTTAACCACGTGTGAGATAAATCAGAAAAAAATCAACCTCGGTATTAACCAATACCGACAGCTTGACAGAGGATCATCTCTTAATAATACTAATTACTCACGAATCGATTATAGAATATTGTCAATTTTTCATTATTGGACAATTTTTTTCCAAATAAACGTAATGCTTTGGTGAAAAAAAGGAGAATAGAGAAAATGAATTTACTAACCAACTTTGGTCTTGTTAGGCGAATTACGGCTTAAGTTTTATTCTATGGTAATGCTGAAGATCGCACTGAAGAATTTTGCTCACGAATGTTGTGCTCTATCTTTCAATAATCATGCGAGTACTTTCAACTGCTCTTCATTTTTTTGTTCATTGTACAATTGTTCATTGCTGTTCGTAATAATGTTATGCTTGTACATGAGATCGCATCGCTGACACTGACAAAATACCCGAGGACTTTACTGTTTCACAAAGAAGGATGAAATGAAGCGCAATATAAGATTCAAAATAATAATAATGGCAATTGGTTAAATCGATTAGAATGCCGCTATTAACCCTTTGAAGCTGTTTTTTTTTCTTATAAATGATTATTTCTTCATTCGAAATTTGACCATACCAGTGCACTATGTCGGCATGCTCTCATATTTACGATATTACCGCCAATAATTTCGATAGATGACATCTCACATAAAATTCGAATAATTCATTGGAAATAATTTTTTGTTTTTCATACAAAAAATATATATAGAATTTATAATTATATATTATTCACTTTATTATAATATATATAATAAAGTGAATAATTTCCTTTTATTTATAATATATTATCAACGTTGTGATGAGAAGTCTGCCAGAAACGCCGAAGGTTTTAGCCACGAGTTTTATGCCGTTTTTCCTTTCAGGGCTGTTGACGGCAAGGACAAAAAGAGCAAGAAGAAAGGACTCTTCTAATCACCTTCCAACATGCCAAATACAAAAACAAAAAACATTGCGAGTTTCATTCCAGGCTATGTTCGACTGCCAAAGCCATGGATATCCATCTGACCTCAATTTCTCGTTTTTTTTTTCCTTATTTATTATTATTTTTCACAATTTCCACCGTCACAACGGTCTTTGCCATTATTAGTTTCCTTCCCGATTGCACAGTGAAAAAAAAATGAAAAACAAAAAAAAACTCAATTTCATTGTAAAAACTCTTTGATAACACCTACAGTTTTTGTACATGATAAAAATTATTTTAAGGAAAGTAGTATTCACGACACAATCCTATGAGGTAGTAAAAAAAAATCTCGTGACGAAAAAGAACAAAGCGCGAAGAAGAAATAGTATTCGAGATACATTTTTTTGCCATGGATTAAACGACGATAGATGCATCACAGCCATATTAATCGTTGTAGCGACCGCGAAAGCCTAGATCTGTTGTCCGGGTGCAACGCTTTTACAAGATAAAAAAAAAGATGAAAAAAATAAAATAATCGAAAGATAGCCTTTCTTTCGCTTGTGTCCTTCCACAGTATCCAAGAACGTGAACTTTTTCACCGACCTGCCGCAATTAAAGGCCGACAAAAGTTGACTACTATTTTTTATTTATGTTAATTGTATAAATATATAGAATATAGTGAATAATAACATTAATAATAATTACGCGTACGTAATTTTATAATGGTTTCGTAAGTGCGTCGATTGCTGCAACGCAGAATCAAATTATAAATACATTTTTGCGTATGTGAAAAAAAAAATTCGGCCTCCTTTATATGATGGGATTTTGAAGCGTGTTACATTTATCGTACATATCTCACATGAATAGAGAAAAAAAATTAATAAAAAAAGCGAAAGATCGTATGAAACACGAGATCTGAAAAAACGAATACAAAACGTATGAAAGGCTCGTTTGATGTATTTATTCGTGAAAAGTGAAAAAAAAACGAAAAATGAGAATTGTAATCAATTTATTTCCGTAGATTGCTTCTTTGTGCCATTTTTTATTGTCTTTTTTTTAACTTTGCTACCGGCACCTAACATGGCTGCTGTTTCGAACGATAATCGATCGAACGAAATTTCTCAACGCCGAAATTGCTCTTCTTCGAATGTAACGGTGTATCGAAATGGACACGAAAAAATTGACACGATTAAAGATACATGATTTTAACGATGTATGTTTTTTTAATTTAGAAATCGGTTTCACTCGTTTCGATTACAGATAAAACAGGTACCTGTAATCATCTATTTGTATTATCGTCGAAATAACATCGTATTTCGATAAAAATTCAGATCTCGAATTATGCAGGAGACTAAAGAACAGCTTGTTCATGGACTTTGTCTTTGATCAATCGGGTTTTGGGCACCGAATTGGGTACTTGAGTACTCCAGTAGGAAATTTGCATGAAATTTATGTTCTATTATGTTATACCGTCAATGATCTTGGATCACTCGGAATCTGTACTAAACACAGTTTATAGACTTGAAATATATTTTCGTGTGTACACAATACTTCGTACATATCTACCGTTCGTTTGTGTTTGACTTTCGCTGAATTATTATTAGCTCCATAGTACTATAATGTTATCAATGATAAATCTTGAAAGTTTGTATTTTTTCATGTTCTGATTCTTTTCTTCGATCGAAAGTTTTATTTCTCATGTTATAAGCCGTTCATAAAAATAATATATATATGTATATTATGAATACAAAAATCATGCAAGTTCCCTATCTTCGAGACCGCTGTAAACTCATTGTCAAAAACAAAACTAATTTACTTGAATCCCTAGGTTGAGAAGCACTGCCAATAAATATTGCATCGATGTGACAGTCTCGTTTCATTGCTGTTTTATTGCTAATGTATTACTTCGATGCCGTCGGGAAACCTTTGGAATCGCCGAAACGGTCCCCATTTTACCAACCGACATCGCATCACTTTGTGATATCTGTTTTCAGGACGTCAAATTATTACGTGAAAATAATAAGGTTTTATAAAAACATTGTAATAGACAATATTTATTCAATGACAATCGAATTCAACATAAATTATAAGAAAACACTTAACAGTTTCATACAACCGCCACCACGTGCTTTGCATACTTTCTACAAGCATTCGTAAATAACACGTAAAAAATGTTCATTTTATCATCAATGTTACCACGGATAGGTTGCAATGTCAACTTTCACGATCGCTTCCGCTTTTCCATTCTTGCAAGTAAAAACACGGAGAATTAACTGGTGTCGTTGCGTGTCATGGTCCTTATCGGATAAAAAGATTCCTGAGTTCTTAGGTTTATTATTCATTACTTCACTACGATTCACAGATACTCTTCACAATAGACATTTTTTCTTCGGCTTTCAAGGTAATATTTTTTTCGTATCTGAAAGAGTCGTCGTATGTATTTTTTTCCACACGAATAGGAAACTTCCATTGTTCTTTGTGTTTTTTTCCCCGATGAATGTTACAAAAAAATATTTCGAAAGTAAAAATCTGCAATCTTTTTTTTATCAATTAACACGTCCGCGATTGAGATAAGGCACAGATTTGATAAAACGCATTCGTAAAAAAACTCGTCGAGCCGAGAACAAGTGCTCCTATGCAGTCGAGTAATTACAGCTTCATTTATTCTTTTTCTTAACCCTACTGTTGTTCTTTGGGAAGCTAAGATTGGAATTCGGAACCCTTCCAGTCCGAATTTTTCATGTTTACTTTTCTTCCTTTATACTCGTCAATCTCGCAATGTGATGTAATTAATGGATAACATATAAATACATCAACAAAAACGTAGAAAATTCGTAACTATCTTCAAAGAACTTTGCTATATATTACATGTTCTTTTGTTATCATCTGTTTTTCGACTGTCGAGAAGATTGTTGAAAATGTCATGTACAAAATTACATCGTGATAACCGTAGTTTTAAAAAAATTCGGATGTTTGTAATTTACGTCGATATAAGTTATAAATTTTGCAGTTTCTGCAAAAAAAGGTGGTACTAGTTGTCTTGATATTATTTCGACCATTGAATGGTGAATTGTTTCAAGTTCTTGCAAACTTATAACTAGAATGAAATTTACCTTACAAGGTTCAAATTAGGTAGATTATGTAATCACCACGCATTTACATAGTTGTTCAATTCGATAACTACCAAGAATATACAAAAAGTACAAAATTGTCGTAAAACCTATGAACAAAAAGAAGTCGATATCCATGAATCACCTTGTAAAATGAAATTCTTTTTATCGAAAATTTATTTATGATAACTCTGGTAAAAATCTTCGATCGATCTACAAACATGGCAATAAGTAATGTATCATGGATATCCACTTCGAAGAAAGTTCGGTAAAAAAAAAATATCCAAACATTACAATTTCTATTTGTCTCTCCATGAATTTTCCCCACTGTTGCTCGAATGTCCAAATAAGAAAATTGTTCTAGCAATCGAATTTGCCAATCATTTGGCAAAAGCTAATCTCTCGTAAGTTCGACGATACTTCTCGTCGATTTCTCTCAGATAATATGTACCCGGAAACATCGTATGAGTCGAGCTCTTCGGTACTAATGGAACGACGTGACAATTTTCTTCCCTCCCCGATAGTATTTTCGTATAATCTTCGGGCGACACGCGTTTTCGCGAATCCAGCTGAGGCTCTATGTACCGAAGATGATTCACCAGTTCCCTCAACGCCGATCCCTCGCCGATATCACCGGTAATCGTTAAGGAGTACATGCTTGAAGCCAATCCGGATCCATACGAGAAAATTCCAACTTTGCTATTAGCCAATTCCTCAACAGGCTTGCTAATCAGTAGCGAGATGAGTCCTGAATAGACCGATGGTGTGTACATATTACCAACTTGATTGGCTATCATCAAACTTGGCCGAGTCTTCGACTTGAAATCTTCCTCGCTGAGTTTCAAGAACGCTTTTTCGATATCTCTATCGAAGTAAGTATCCTCTCGGTCGACTCGACGAAACTTCTCGACCCCCTCATACTTTTTCTCACCCTGGTTGGTTCTCAAAAAATCAAGAAATGCCAATCGGGCAAATGATTTTTGTACTAACTTGCAGTACGGCGAGTGAAAGAGAAAATTGTCAAAACTAGCAAGAGAGAATTCA
The DNA here is from genome assembly GCA_963978505.1 of Listrodromus nycthemerus. NCBI lineage: Eukaryota > Metazoa > Arthropoda > Insecta > Hymenoptera > Ichneumonidae > Listrodromus > Listrodromus nycthemerus. Next base: position 7,270,243 of record OZ021685.1, read on the forward strand.
CCTTCTGGAAATTTTTGTTTTGCCTTTTCGAGATATTTCTCATAACAGTTGTCGACAGCTCCAAGATAGCAGCGAATCGACAGTTTGCCATCCACAACCGGATACTCCGAATGAAGATCAGGTTTATAGAAATCATAGACGTGCCGCATACAAGAAGCTCGCAGTTGACGGTCAAAAACCAAAGGTGCGTCAGGACCGATTATCATAGCTACTGCACCTGCACCGCCTGTTGCTCTCGCAGCTCCTGGAGCATAAACCGCATTATCCGCTGCAACAACGAGAGCCATACGACCGTCCCAGGCACTGCTTTCTACCCAGGATATAGCATTGAAGACTGCAGCAGTTCCTCCGTAACATGCGTTTGTCGTATCTATCCCTTCAATGTCCGTGCAACCCGACGGCTCAAAGAGTTGCATCAGCACACTCTTGACGGATTTACTCTTGTCGATTATCGTCTCTGTGCCGACTTCCAATCTTCCGATCTCCTGAGGTGTTATCCCATAACGATCTAGTAGACGATGTACTACTGTCAGGCAAAGAGAATTTATATCTTCTCTGTCGTCGCAGAAACCCATCCTTGCCTGACCCAGACCGACTGTGTACTTTCCCTGAGAAACTCCGTCATACTTCTCGAGATCCACCTGGTCGACGTACTGGGCTGGAAAGTACAACTCTATTGCCCTTATACCGACGTCCTTTGGCCACATTATGGTAAAGTAAAACTTGTAAAAAAATAAGGTTTTTTTATTTTTCAAAATTTGTCAAGCGTGCAAATTTAAAAAATTTTTATAGCATTAAAAAATTCTCTGTTGGTAGATCTACGCAGCGTGAGATTCCGGAAAATTTTTATTCCAAACATCAATGTTTTCTATGCTCTTTATCTAAAGTTCTGCGTCGAGCACGAAAATAGCCGGTCGTGTTTATGTAATGATTCGTCGGCGTGTGTACGTAAAAGATAAATAAATTCTCGTGCGAAGGGTGCAAAGGATTTTTCGTCGTTGTCCTTCTTAATATTTTCTAATTCAATGCCGATTGCATTTATTTTCTTCTTTACTCGCGTTTCACATGTGTAGTTTTCGGTATAGGCGCGATAACGGTTGTCCCCGGTAGTGATGAGTATTTAGGTTAGAAGTGAAACTTTTACGAGTGAAAATTCCGGTCACTGGATGGATGTGCCGCTCGGTGAGTTTTTGGGCGGTCAGTGGAGTGTTCGATAGACTTTACACGACTGACTGACAATTAACGGAGATGTTCGCGCGGGGAAACGAAATTCCATACTAACGTCTAAACGAACGTAACACGCTCCTCGAAGGCTCCGCGCTACTTTCGGCCAGAGAACATAACGTACATGGAAGTCCAGGTCCCGTGTGAATTTTTGGCACAAATAAGTAGTCCCGATTTCCGCCTGTAGTTGGCGGCGCTATATATCGGTGTGTTCAACGCACGCTAAGTACTTCAAGTAACGCCCCTCAGCGTCGTCTCTCTCATACCCATGGGTATTGGACAATAGCGTCCTTTCACTCGACTAATGTAGTAACGGGGTCGGGCGTGTCTTGAGTCCGACTAATGCTTCGTATATTTCCAAATTTTTATATGTGGAACTCTGTACTGGCATGTGACAATATCTGATTAGAATATTCAATTATAATAGTACTAAATATATGAGAGCATTTAAAACAATATAAATTTCGATAGATAATTTCCGGACTCGCTTGTTTCATCGACTTTCATGCACAAAATTTCAAGTGAGCTTCGCGACCATGGTTCGATCCCAAGATAAGTATTTCTTTTTTTTTTTTTTTGGACTACAAACAAATGTAAATGCATTCGTTTGTAGCACTCCAACTAAATGCGTTTGCATTTATACTTCATACTTCATACTTTGTAGAAAGTCGATGCGCCGTTGCGTTCCAATGTTACTATAAATAAATACTTTAGTTAAAAATCACTTAATTGATTTTGAAATTGCTGTAACCGTTGGATGTTAAAATAAAAGTTTTTTTTTTAATAAAAAGAAGTATCTGGCGGGATCGAACCATGATTATCGAGTTTTAAATCCAAAACAATGACCGCTTAACCATTAACTCATTGGGAACCTTTATGCATTAAAGTTAATAAGAAATCAAAAGCCCGCTGTTTTGCTAAGTAGGTCAGAAATGCTGAATTTCTTCGCGCCGCCGCAAAAAAAAACACGATGATGATTGAAGAAAAATGTAAGCACACGGTCGAGTAAGAAAGTCACATGTCTCCCCTACGCGACCACATGCATAGATAATTATGTTTTTTTTGTTGTCATTCGGCGGTCATATTATACTTACCTGCTTTTAAGAATATAATTGAAAGTAAGTTACAACATATGAACATTAATTTTTCCGAAAAACTAAAAGAAAAAAAGAAAAAAACGATACCTGTAACAGAATCGAACCCGGGTGACCGAGACTCGAAGAAGAACGCCAAATCATTCTAGCACGAACTAATTTAGAGAATGTTATATGAAAATTGTTCAAATATTGCGAGTCATTTACTTTGTAGATTCAATTGCCTTCTCATAAAATCATTTAAGTTAAATATTTTTCTATTCATATACTACGCTATTAATGCAGCTTATTGCATTCATCATTCGAGTGCTTTTCGAGCGTTATTGTACGACTCAAGAAACCATCGCGCCTCCAAGCATTCGTGTGTCGTGAGTGCGAGCGAGACGCATGAGAACTGGGCGGAGCTACCCGAGTTGCAGCGTGTGCGTTCACACCGATACAGCCAGCGCTGCAGGTGGTTGGGGTACTCACTAACGGGTACCCCAAAAAAACCGTGCCAAATCGTTCCATAAGACCTGTGCTTCCATGTACGTCTATGTTCTCTGGCGCTACTCTCGGCAACTCTCTCTCCTTGGACTTCGACTATAAACTGTTTGTAACGCGGTAAGCGAGGCCTCCGGAGGAGTGGGAGTAACAGCGTGACGCACAAGAGAGGATAGATGTGCCTCTTACTGCCAAGGTGAATGGCCCGGTCATTCGGTAGTTGAGCATTTGTAAAACAGCCGTAGTAGTATATAAAAGGTAAGCAATATTTGGTTCCTCAAAAAAGTCGAAGATTGAACTTTTACGAAGATTAAATAAATGTACAGTATCCGAAAGTATTCTCGGCATGACCTCACTTGCGGTAAAAAAAATTATATTTTGAACAGGAAGCAACGTTACCCTATAATGCGAGTTCATTTTTTCGAAAGTCACATATTTCCAGCATGATGTTACTTCCGATCGAAAGACGAGACTTTCGAACTTGACGTAACATGTTTGCGACGAATCTTCACAGAAAAAAATTCCGGTTTACCGAATCTTATATTTCATCACGAGGACGCTAGACACCCGAGTCATAACACCAGCTAGTCTCTTGTGTTTTAATTGACTGAGATGGAAAGTTTCGATTTCAATTGCCACTTTTCGTGGCGCTTGTCTATCAAGGTATTCACCCTTGGATAGCTGACATTTAATTTCGACGTTTGAAAACTTAGATATCCACCGTCATGCGATATTTACATGTAATTCTATAGAAAAAAAACGACGCTCAAGAAAGAACATTGAAACGCATGGAAATAGAAGCCTGTAGCGCCTTGTGTTCCGTTGACAATAGCAGCCAGATAGCCAAACGTGCCGTACGTGGAGAGAGTGACGACACAGTGACTGCACGATGTCCCACCGTGCCGGCACAAAAGCGTTACATGCGGACGTACATGCCTACACTGTGCCGACACGTCGTGCCGTCACTTGTCGATCTGAGCAGTTTCCACTCTCAGAGGCTCACATGGAGTTTTACAACCAACCAAAATTATAGGGGAGAACGGTGGCTAAATGGGACACTCTGGCAAAACAGAAGAATAGGGAACAAAACTCAATTTTGCAAAAATTATCGGATATTTTATTTTGTTCCAATGATACATCTGGAGTTTCAACGCCATTTTGTCTGACTCACCGCCAACGCCGCAATCCAATATTTATCAGAAAATTGCCCTTTACCCCGATATCCCGTTGTGACACACTCTACTATTTTCCTCCTCTCTTCCCTATCGTATGTCGCGACACTGATGGTGATTTTAGCGTGTTAAGTCTCCACTCTCACTATCTATGAAATGGAAGTTAATAATCTGCCACGGTTACCAACTAAGTCAGAAAGGTCCGGCGGCTCGCGAACGTAGTCACTGATAAACATTCATTCTATCAATACAGACACTGCAGTTGCAAATCATATTCGTACGGATTGGCACGTCTGGGCTCGGCATCGAGAAGCTAACATTCTTCACGAGTACGCCAAGGAAGAACCAAATATCACAATCGTTATATAGGTTAACAAATAAGAATAAGTGGTAGTTGGAAAAATTTGACGAGAGTCTTATAGATTTAGTGGTGTTCGGCACAACCGTGTCATTTTTAAGCGTCTTGTCCTGATTCAACCGATAGTACGAAAAATAATCGACCCGTTCAAGAACGGTACCGAACCCGCCAAATTTGCACATCCCATTGACTGTTACAATCTAGATGTGAAGAAATATTATTTTTAGATTGTAACACATTCATACACATGTGTTTGCAACACGTTTATAGTATCTTTGCTGTGTTGAGTTTAATTAGTAATTCGTCGTTCAAATATGCATACCAAAGTTTCAGTGGAAAGAGGAGGGACTTTTTAGTTGCGTTGGACGACAAGACGTACCTACCTTTGGGCATCAACAGACATGATGATGTTATCGAGTAGCATACCTCACATAATGTATCTTGCAAATTCGATCACTCAAATTGATTAAGCTGACATAGTCCATCAATATTATTGATAGAGCTTACATAAAATATTTCTCCAAATCGATCGGTATAACTGATATCTTCACCATTATCAGATACACCCATCTCGTCGACGAACCCTAAACATGGCTCTTGAGTTTTGTCGTCGGCCTTCGACTGCTCGACATGATGGATATTAGGTACGTTACGAACAGTGATAAATAATCTTTAGAATCGACTGATAGACTACCTATGCATTTAGATTTTTAAGAGGTAAAACGATCCCCAGCAACTGCAAGATTCGTCGTTATTGGGTTATTTGTTTTAATTGTATTCTATATGTGGTGCTAAACTTCCAAAGTTTTTAAAGATTACAGTATAAGGACCAGCATCCATGGGAGTACTTAATTATACGTTTCATTCCTCGCGGACACAACATTCTAGAGCTGGACAAAATGCTTGTACGTAAAGTATCACACACTGCACGTACGAATATGTAAAAAGTACTTATAGTATCTGTACTCTAAGTACTGTAATGCTTTATGTAATTACAGGTAATTAAGGTTCATTTTCGCATAGTAAAAGTTAATACAATTGAACCCTGATTTTTCGGGAAACGGATAGATCATGTATCTCCGAAGAGGAAAAAAAATACTAGTTTGCGTTCTCTTAATACTTTCACTGACAGTTGGGTCCCTATAGGGTAAGGAAGGTGCAGAGGCATGCTATAGAGGTGAAAACCTGCAGCCGAGAGTGCACGTTGACACTAAAGGCATTAATGAAAAAAATATTCGAAGTTTTGTAGTTAGTTTTGGAATGCATTCATATGCATTCCAAACAATCAACTCATCCAAGTTAAATGAGAAAAAGACATAAGTTCACAGATTATGTATCGAATAAAAAAAATATCAGCTAATGATGTCTTGGTACTCTTTATTTGTAAAATGTATGTTCTTGACATCTTTTATCTGCTCGATTTCAAAAGACTTCTATCTCGCTTGAAGCATAGGTACTTGATATACATAAGTATGTGAAGTAACAGTATTTCAGGTCCTCGAAAAAATACATGTACCTTAAGTACGTCTTCACTTGAACCACCGTACTGGGAGTCCAAAATAAGCACTGCGTACTTCAATTTCTGCCCAGCTCTGCAACAGTCGATGATACAGACTATTACCTGAGACTCCGAAACTCTTGAAACTAATGACGTGTTGCTCGGTACCTGGGTAAGCAACAGTCCAAGTAATGTCTATCGTATTCGAGAGATCTTTTTGGTTGGCGAGAACGGTCGTTTATTTATTCACACCGTGTAACACTTCTGTGGCCTTCAATGAATGATCATTAAGATCGAATTAATCAGCCATTTCGGTAATAACAGCCAGCAAGGAAGGGCATGTTGGTTTGCACGTTTGTCGGTTCGAACGTATGCTGAATATAGAGTTTTCACACTCTATATGTCATGATCTCGTCTACACAATAATCCGACAATAGAGTTGGTGATAACAATTTTTTTGTAATTATATTTGTTATGCCAGCATTGATAAAAACTAACAATCAGGAGAAAGATTTTTCACCGAAATGGAGTGAGTATGTAATCTGGAAGCTCGATAAGCAAGTGACTTTGAGGACCACGTTATCGCATATCAAGATTATAACACAAAGTAGGGTCATTCTCGGTAACCCGCTTTGTCGTCAAGATATCTAAGAGTTACAAGAGTCATCTTCTTTTTGTGAATGTTTCGTTGTATGAACAATCACAATAACAAAGTCACTTTAAAAGATACACATTATCGAGGTATATAATATTCACTCAATATTCAATTGGTCGCAACCTGGCAGGCCCGACAACACGGTTGATATGACCTCGTCTATTGAATCTAAAAAGACGCTTGTTACTCCGATGCGCAAATGTCACAGTGACGATCGACAATGCCGGTTAATGTCATTCGTGAATTTGACTAATATATTTTCCTCAGACTGTTATATCCCCTCGATTCTAAATACGTATCAATAATATGTTCCGTCAGTGAATTGAGTAAATTATTTTTTTACAAATAAATTATGCTACCTTGTTTCACACGGATAAATATCTATATTGATAAGAAAACTTGAAAATCCTTAATTATATTGACAATGGTAAAAAAAAACATGGAAGATTCCATTATCATACGTATCTTCGTGGTTGATTTTGAAACGGGTTAGAAACGAAAAGATCGGTTGGACTCTGGTCGTTGTTTTGAAACACCTTGTACTTCGATTGGTGTTAGGAATATCACGTCGAATTCATCAACATTCCTAAGACCGAGTGAACGGACTGAACAAAAGTCGAAAGTTCAAATTCGATGGCCACAGAACTTTATCGCTCCGCTATTACGTCTGTATATAATTATCATCGTTCGAGAATGTAATTATTCTGGAGTCCGATATTGGAAGCGATTAACTATTTCCCGCACTCGACATTAATCCATTGTTGTCTCTTATTGGACGTGGCGAATTAGTGTATTTAGTACGTAGGCGTCGTGTTAAAAGACGGCTGTAGTGGTCGTTCTTCGATTATTCACCAATAAGATTTTGGCATCAATTTTTTAATCGATTTTTTTCATTTAACGGGGTATTCTGGTCTAGAAGCTTGAATTTTAGACATTTTTTAAACTAAGATAAAAAAAAATTAAAAACATTTTTACGATCTATTTTTTATGTTTTTTTTTATTGACATTTCAAGAATATAACAAAATAACAAGAAGCGAAAAAAAAAAACAAAATTCGTCGAGTTACAGGCCGGTGGAGTGAGGGCTTGAAAAAAAACGGTGCTTCCTGGTTGACATGATTTCAACCCTTGTAAAGATCTAAAACAAACAATCAAACAAATTCTTCATTTTTTTCACCCGATTTTTTCGACCATTTCGAATTCTTAAAAAATACTTCAAATTAAAATTTTTAAAAATCCAAAGCAGCGATAGGGCGTTGTGTAAACAAGATATATACATATATCAAATTTTAAAGGAATCGATTGCACTTGAAATATCATGTCAACCACCTGAAGAAAAGTAGTTTCGAGAAAAATGCGTTTAACGATGAGGAAACAATTCTAATAGAATAACTCAATTACATCAATCAGCGATCCCAGATCCATACATTGGGCCTTCCTCCTTTTCATAATTCATGTCTTGTAAAATTCTTTCGGCTAACCGAGTTGTTCTACCTTCTTTTGGAGCAAACGCATAAGCTTCAATACCAATGGTGATGCCCATAAGTTCCATTGTTTTCAAGCTCGGTAAAAAACCTTCATTAAAAATAGCAACAGGTAAATAATTAGCAATTTGAATTGTTTGAGTTCTAGCATGAATATGCTTCGGAGCCAAAGTCAATATCAATGAATTGAGTGATTCATTATTATTTTGTGTTCCGGACCCCAAACATCGATGTGGCAAATCATCAGACGATAACCTGGTATACATTAATTACACCCAAACTTCTTGATTCAGGAGCGGAGTGGGGGGTGTTCATGGCTTTCAAGCTTTCAAGAGTGTTGTAGCCGCAGCTTGTTGCCATTTGCACGAGGTTGACGAACCTACTGGGCAGTACATGTGTTGCAGATCCTGGTCACTTGAGCTTTTATGGGAATAAGTTGCCCATATTCCCTTCTTCATACTCTTCATACAGTCAGGATGCCGACGAATAACCAGACCGTGATGTGAACTCAAACTTATTGGTTTAAACTGAACTGAACGGAATGTAAAATGACAAACAATTTCTGTACTATGAACACTGTACACTTCCAGGTATATTTAGTAGGCGTATTCAGGTATATATATACATATATAGAAAGAGTACAAACAAAAGGCTTGTGTAGAATACAAAAGGAGTCCTGGAAAGCACAAGCCCTCAAGTCGTCCGGCAACATCCCCGATTCGTTATTTAATTCGTTTAGCTCAGCTGGCTCGGACGCCACGTCACAAAATCGGCGGTATCTCCGAAAATAATTCGAATTTTGAAAAATCCTTTTAAGATAATATTTATGAAAGTCTAAATTTTGAAAATTCGAAAGACAAATCGATTTTCTTAAATTTCTAAACCAGAATACCCTCTTAACATTTGACTTAGTGATTTAGGTAACGGGCTGCATCGTTGCCTGAGAGATACCGTTTGGTGAATACACATTTGGAATGCCAGAAAGGAAGAATCCGAACTACGTGTCAGTCCAACATCATATACTACGAAGTCTCAATCGTAACGCACGCTTTCCGAGCTTGGCACGCTTACGACAATAGAAGAACGCGTGAAACTATTAAATAAGTAGGTCACATAGTCCACATAGCGGTCGGTAATTAAAATTGTAATTTTATGAGTGTAATGCCAAAATTTTATTATTATGCAAAACAAATACCAAATTACTTAAGCCAGGTATGCAGCTTTATAAATCCATTTTTGTACAAACTAATTAACAGTAACAAATCGTATCCTAACGTGTGCGTTGAAAATGTGATTTAGTGCATCTGCCCAAATAGCCAAAAATCCATGGATTTCACAGAATTTTAGTGTTACAAAAATAATATATATGTTTGTATATATGATTTCGTAATTAAAGGTTTGGAAGCATACATAAGAAAATAAGTTATCAAGTAGAAGGCTTACTGTATACAGTGTCATGATTAGTTCCGGAGTACATGGCTTCGTTGTTCAGAAAATCAAAGAATTTTACAGCTTACGAATTTTCGATGAAGCGATTAACTCATTACACCTTGTGTTATCGACTGCGGTAATTAACATGATCTTTATCAAGATAAGTCAATGATTGAATAAATAACAAATGTCATGAATACTGGGCTAGCTCGATTTTTTATGCCAACTTCGCAAAGAAGCGAAATTGCATAAATTGTTCAGTGGATTCAGTTGCTATATTTGACAGACGTCAAAGAACTGAAGTGAAATTCAAATTTTCGTATGTGATATTGGACGTGTGTCATGATTTTTTTTTTAAATTACTGAATTTCTATTCGGTATCAAGATAAGCTCTAACGGGACTGACAAGGCTGTGTGGTCTACAAATGGCGATGAACCGAAAACTCCTCTTTTATCTTCATATTTTGTGATTTTCATATGCAGCACAGGAGCCCGAAATACATGTGAACCTTTAACAATGATACCCGTTTCGGCGATGTGCGAACACAATTAGTCGGTAAACAAATGTAATAGACTATTTTTTTATGGTTGTTGAATATTTGAAAGCAATCAAAAGCTGTTAGCACCTTTATTAATGTTCAGCGCCATGAAAGAAAGATTGATTGCCGTTTTATTTACCGCTTTTTTTATTGGACTAACAATTTCGTGCAACTGCTTTACCGAATGAGTCAGTTTAATGTGAATTGATCCCAAATATTATATACTTTTACGTCAGTTCGTCAAAATATTCACGTCATCCTGTAAGAACATCCCGAACACGAGGTCAATTCTCTACCACTGCCGAGCTTTACAATGTCATCTGTGTTCGACTTGAGTTGGCGATTTTCATGACGTTTCTGCAAAAAACGAATGCAAAGGCATAATTATTATCCAACCGGCAAGTGAAAAAATTATACCTGACACTTTTATCTTTACCTTGAGTTCCGATGCCATGCAATAAAAAATAGTATCTATGTTCGTGTTTTCTTTGGCTGACGTTTCAACTACATGCAGTATTTCCGGAAGACATTGGCATACCGCTTGGGCTTCGTCTTTTTCAACTTCCCGCAAGCTGTCCAGGTCACATTTATTTCCTTCGACAAATAATACAGGAAAGTATATTATATACCTAGGTCGGTACTAGAAAAGGTAATCACTTTTTTTATCGCTGCCAAAGACTTGAGTTCAAGAGTGAATCATTAGCATCCATGAAAAACACAGGCATGAAAGTTTTTTTGTTGGCTGGGTGGAAGGCTTTGCATGACCCTAAGATCGATGATGTTCAAGTAACTTTGAGCCTGCTAAAGATGAGATACAATGAAGAAGCTTACCGACTAAAATCAACACTACGTTGGATGATGTGTATCGTCGTACCTCCTCAATCCATTTCTGGAGGCTCAGGAAAGTAGAACGTTTCGTTATGTCGTAGACTGAAATAAAAATCAGCAAAAAAACATATAATTTTTTTTCCAGAATCAGCTAAATAAATCTGTATAAGACACTAACCACAATTGTGCTATATTTACCGACGATTATTCCATGAGCAGATCTGTAATAACTCTGCGTTATAGTACGGAACTTTTCGTGGCCAGCCGTATCCCATATTTGCAACTGTTAACAGACGGCAAGTAGCAAACATGTTTAATATACCAATAACACCCAGTATCGTTTACCAATACTCTAGGATTGACATTTCGATGCAACACTGTTGAGCCGTATTGCGTAGTACCTTATGACGGCAGATAGGAAATTCGCAGTAACGATGCACCGAAACAGGGAATCCCCCATCAGTGAAAAACTATTTCAAAATTTCTTTTCTCCTCTTTTTCGAGTCAAGATTATAGCGAAGAAAATGATGGAACTGGCAGTTCATCGAATTACCATACAGTATTTAAAAATATTTCAAAAATACTTTCCAGTCTATCAATAACATCTGAAACGTTTTAGAAACAATAAAAAGATATTTTCAAAGCAAATGTTATAGTTGATGTGCACTGAATTTTTTACGTTCTCCTGAAACGTGTTACAAAATATATTTTTGTCCCTGGTAAAATATTCATCACATGTTGGTGCATTACCAACATACAAATAAAAAAAACATATTTACGGAATATTTCTGAGACACTTCTGTGTAAGGTCTACGAACGGACAAAAAAATGTCCCAAACATGTTTTGATATTGGTAACATACTTCCAATATTTCGAAGAAAATGCCGTGCTATTAGGATAAGTTTCATGGTACGGATTATGTATTTTATTTCATTTTAATTTTTTACAAATTAACATCTGTTGGGAACACTAACCTCAAAAAAAAAAACAATATAAAAGACATTTGGATGGTAATTATATCGTCATTTGACACCCGAACAAAAAACTTACAATTGAGAATTTCCACATGCAGATGCCCGAGGTTGCCGCGGGTGGAAGCACATACCAGCGATCCGACAAGCCCACTTGTCGCGCAGCTTGTACGAGACTATTTTATACAACTACACCAACGCAGTCATAAAATGACACCTACGACTCTTACTTTTGGAACCCATTTTGTTCTCGCCTGGTTTTCGAGCAAGTCCAAAATCTAAGATTCAGTATCTTCATATAAATCATATGATTGTGGACCTTAAGTGTTATAAGTTGCAGGAGTGTGAAATAAACGGTGCATCATTATTTTTCAGCGCGTTCGAGGCCAGTGGTTTTATTGCGTTAATCGTTACACGTTAGAGCGGTTATAATACATTTCTGTTAGAGAATGAGAAATCATTTTTAACATTTACAACGTGTCATACTGACCTTAACTTTCTTTCCGTCTACCAAAACGGTTTTCATCGAAAAATCGACCCCGATAGTCGTGCCGTGCCGTTCGATAAATGTACCTGATCTGAATCTCTGAACGACACATGTCTTTCCCGTGCTACAGTCACCGATCAATACGATTTTGAACAAATAATCGAAGTTATCATCACTGGGCGCTATTAACGTGTTCGCATCACAATTTAACATTCTCCGAGTTCCATAAATAAGAAAATTAAAGAAAAAAAAATTCTTCCGTGTATGTTATTTTGACGTATGAGATTGCTACTGCCTTTCCGCATAGGTAACTCTCCGTGAGAGATGCAACCAACGGAGAGACCTTGTGGATCGTGTATGATCGTAGGGCGTTTATGTCCAACGACCTTGTCCGAAGTCGGAAACCGCCATGATTCTAGCGGAGAGATCACGCGGACATTTATAGCGAAAAATTCAAGTAATTTATACTCATGGTCAAATTACCAACAATTCCTGCCGGTCCAGCAGTATACGATCTAATGTTATATTGTCCAAAGGAACACTAAAATTGATGCAAAATTCATAACCTCAATTTATAACACTGTACACGATTTGTCAAGTTGCGCTTATGATAAGACACTAGTCATGGTACATTCATTGTATTCAAAACTAATTTTCGTCTGAAAGTAACTAGCGTGGAGAGACATGTATCCGAGTCATATATGTATATGTACTACATATATATAGACAGTACTGTAAGATTGCTTTGAGCTCAATTTAGCGACTAACGAATAATTTAACACCAATCGAAAGAACAGAACTACCTCACACTTTTTCGTATACCGGGTGTCTTATTTTGATCTTATACCTGATTTATCTTGAAAAATTCTTCTCCGATAGAAAATTAAGTGCAACGAAATTTTAAGGGTTCAGAGGTACGTACAAAAAGGTTTTTTTTTTTCAAAACAAATGCACAATGTCGGCGTTAAGCTAGCTGACACGTTTTTCTTAATAGAAATATAATTTTTTTTACAAAAGAATTTGTCAGAGCACAACGAACAACTTTTGTAGGAAATTTTTTTTACACATACAATCGTTTTCAGACAATTTTTGAATCGTTCAGTGTTATCCAAAATGTACAATACCACGAGGAAGTGAAGTCATTAACATTTCAAGCGTGCGCGTGCGCGCGCGTGTGCGTGTGCGTGTGCGTGCGCGTGTAATTCTCGCCTCGGTTTTGCTCTCAGATAGGTAGCAGGTTCGCTCTCGGATCACTGGCTATTTGAGGGAGGAGCTGTTGAGCAAGCCAAGGTTCACGGTCCGTCGGGCTTCCATTTCTCAGGTCGACACACGGAAGATGGTCGCAGCTTCCACATTCCCAGCACAGATCCATCTGAACGGTTACACTTAGCCGCTTCATGTTCAAATCCATGTCATCTACAGCATATCATAGGCTGTGCGCTCGGTCGACAGATAATCAATCCGATATTAATGCGGCCGATCTCGTCGTGTGAACTCTTAGAGCCCTTCTGCAGTTCGCTGCTCACATCCGCGCGGAAGTTGGCCTCCAGTGTTCCGATCAAGGTAGCTTCCACTTCCTCCAGAGTGAAAATGTCTTCGATCTCGATCGTCGATTTTGCAAGACATCCCCGAATTTAGTGTTGGCTTCTTTCGGTTTCCCAGTTCTATCAGGGCATCCCCAGCGAGCGTCCCTCTAATTGCCCTGACTTTGACACCATGGTTGTCGGGGCAATCACTCTGTTCCCGATGTCCTTCGAGACGTTCGGATCTTTCTTGCCAGAGATTAGTCCGACTAGGACCGCCTTAGAAGGGGTCTTGGGTGATCTCTTAGGAGGCCTCCTGCTGGATTGGGTCTTGTCACCTTTCGCCGTTCGGCTCCTTACGGATGCTGCGGCTATCGCTGGAGTCTTCGGCTGTTTCTCGAAGGAAGCGTTACTAAATTCCATTTCTCGTTCGTGTTTTTCTTTTTCCACCTGGTGCTCCTGGAGTTCTCGAAATTCGGGGGGCTTGGGCTCTTTCGGGTGTCTCCTTCCGCTTGCCGGATGGAGTCACTCTCTAACATGCCTTAGTTTGATGGAGAGTCGGCATCCGGAGAGAGCATCATTCTTCAGTAGGAACTTCGGTGACAGGATCAGCCGTGAGCCACACGTCTTTCCATCTCCTATGGTACCGCTGGCCTTTTCTCAGAGTATCTTCTGCTTTTCCAATTTTTTGCGAGCTTCCTTCACCTCCTTCAGTACCGTCTTGAAATTCCTGAAGCTGGCTTTTATTGCCGCCAATATATCGCGGATGACTCAACGGTGAGCTTCTTCTTCTGTTTTAACCTGGAGAGCTTGTTTCTTGAGCGTTGCTTGCCACTGCGCTGAGGTTCCGCTCATTCGAGTGTTGGCCAAGGTTGCCGTGTTCACCGAGAACACCGAATCTGGAGCCTCTCGGCCTTAGACGCTAGTTCCGTGCTCGAGGGCGTCATTGGCTTTTTCGTAAGCTGTACGTTCAAATATTGGGAGATAGGGCTCTCCCTTACTGATCGGTATCTTGGTGTTTTTGGTAAGTGTTTCCGGTTGCTGCGGTCGTTGGACATCGATGTATAAGATCACGCAAGGTCTTTCGGATTCCTGCGTAGTGCACATTGTGAATGGTCTGGCCCAGAACCCTCGGGGCCGGCACCAATCACCAGGTTTTTCCCCAAGATGACGCCGGAGACGGTGAGATTTCTCTCCATCTGAGATCTGAGAGGGACTCACGTCGAGTAAAGTGTTTTTTTTACTCTTTACTATTTTTGTTTTTTTTTTTTTTTTTCTTCTCTTAGTCGGTCTACGAGGCTTATTTTATTTCGGCCGTGCCCTCTCGTACGAAAAAGCGTTCGCCGATCCGCCACCCAGAGGCACACCACGTAGGGGTTACGAAATTCTCCCAATGGTTGAAAGTTTGATGATTAAATTTTTAATAACACCTTGACATTATATCCTTTATTCGCGAAGCTTCCTCATAAACGAAGCTTTGCGATGAAAGTCTGAAAATTCCGATGAAACTGTTGACGAACCTTGTCGCTTACGATAGTAAAATTGACCTTTCCACAATGTTGAACAAAGCAGGCGACTTCAACTGTTCTTCCGGGATTTACGACTCAGTAAAGTTTGGACGAACTCTGTCCAATTTCCGTACTCTAGTCAACATGAATTTGCATTTTGTATTTAGACAGTAATTATGGGATTATGTTTTTGTAACATTTCTATTAAAATGACTAGTGAAGCGATAATATGACTATTCCAATGAGCGAATCAATCAATGGTATCCGAACCGGGCCGTGTTATTCACCACTCTAACCGTAAGATTCCCCCACGCATCACTGACCTATGTGCGTATTAATGTCAAGTCAAATGGTACAAATGCGTCAATAATATAGCAAGGAGGGCGTACGGTAGGATCGTCATTTAATTGATAGACACGTTTTTTTTTAATTCGACCTATCATGATGATTGAGGTACGCCCATTGTGCGCTATGAAGGTCGCCATAACACAGACAATATCGATGAAATTACAAATTAAAATGCCGGTAATAATCGTTGAAAATACACCGTTTTTTATTCCTTTCGAGAATTGTGTATATAACAAAGGCGAGTTTGAAGGGGAAGCGTCGACCTGGCGGAGTTCCGTCTACGTAATTGCGCGAACGTGATTACGTGGCGGTGCGGGAGTCTCGCGCCGAGGTGTGAAGTTTCCCTTGACAGCCGATGGCGCCGAGGCGCGAGAATGACAGCTGATGATTAACCCTACACAAGCGAAGGGTTACTCATCGGCTGTCATTCTCGGCGACTTCTGCGAGGTCGTCGATCGATAAGAAACCGATATTCAGCTAGGTAGCGCATTTCACGGATGTATATTACGTCTCCTTTTTGTCGAGCAATTTAAACGTCCATTCTTTATTAGTTAAATAAAATATTGGATTCGAGCTATTATGGTCCGATGGGAAGAATACTTACTTAGAAAAGCTTACAGGAAGAGAGATTATTCCTGTGTCGTTACTTACGGATAGAAGATGGCTAGAAGACTAACAGAATTTTTTCAGCATCAACATTATCGTATCAATAAATTCCTTCTTAATATAAACGGACAATGGCCGTATACGGAGAAGCGTAAGAAATACTTTTTTATGTTTTTAACTGTTGCGGTCTTTTGCACCGGTATTCCGGGCCAGGTATGTAATGCGAAAGAAGTTGTAAGACCGGGAGTGTCTGAACAAAAAGCAGAGCCGCGCGGGTACTTGAAGTACGTATCGACGTATCGAGTACTGAGTTCAATGTTCAGTACTCGAGGAACTTCAGCAATTCAGTTCTGCAAGAACTCAATAAATCCGTACCCTCGAATAACCCGACGATCGGTACTCGAAGAATTCAACGATTCAATACGTACTTCAAGTAATCACGGTATTTTTCCACCTCTGTCGAAAAGTAAATCGAATCACATCGAGGAAAAAACCTGTTAACAACATTTCTATTCAGATACAAATGATCATCGTTCACCGGACCGATTGGTTAAAAGTACTTCCGGCGTTGGGCCCATTGTTCGTGCACGTTGGCTGTGCGATAAAAATGTTTAATTCCCAATATTACGATCGCAAGGTGCCTTATATTCTCGGTAAAATAAACAGGTCGTACCTTCGAAAGTAAATTCTTAATCTGAAATGTTAGATGCGCGATCTAATGGAACACATTTACGACGATTGGCATGCACCGATGGGGCCGGAAAGAAAGGTTTTGAGACAGTTTGCTGATGATGGCCGATTATTCACCATGATTTATACGGGTAACCTTTTTTTCTTCATAATCTTAAAGTCAATATTTTGAATCGGCGAATAATCGAAAAATTTCCAGGGGTTTTGTATGTTTCGATGACAACGTATCTCGTTATATCAACGTTGCCACGATTTCTGTTAGCCAACGGGTGGGCAAATATATCAACATCAACTTT
Organism: Listrodromus nycthemerus; assembly: GCA_963978505.1. NCBI lineage: Eukaryota > Metazoa > Arthropoda > Insecta > Hymenoptera > Ichneumonidae > Listrodromus > Listrodromus nycthemerus. The sequence goes on from OZ021685.1 coordinate 7,287,437, forward strand.
ATTTCCTATTCCAATTTATTTCACCCCGAACGATGAGGACTACTATATCTATATTGAAACTTACTTAATGTTTGCTATCGTTGTCGCACTCTCTGTAAGTATTGCCGTCGATACTATGTTCGTCGTGTACATTCAGCACGGTTGCGGCATTTTCGCGGCAAACAGGTAAACAAAAAACGGTAGCCGATCTCTCAGAATATCGAAAATATTCCATTACCGAAGAGTGAAAGATACTTCATCGTTCATCCTTAATTACAGTTATCGTTTGGAACATTCGATTGACAGTGAAGACCTACAATTTGATTTCGACCCTCCTCGGATAACGGATAAACTATTTTGGATTGTGATTGACTGTATAAAAAAACACGTGCATGCCGTCGAGTGAGTAAATATCAATGGCTTTATCCCATAAAGGCGTACAGACTGCGTACAATCGCGGTACTTATGCCATTTTGGTGTAAGTCCCTTCGTATGATAGCAATTTTGATTTTATTTCTAATTTACATATCAATGATCATCAGAAAAATATAGTGAAACCCCTAGAAGTAGTATAATGTTTACAATTACTAGATAATATTAACTTGTTAACAAAACTCAACAAGATATGCCAATCGCCTCGAAGCTGCTTTCCACTGGTCATTTTTTGTTTTGGTGTGGATGAACATGCTGTCCCTGAGTTTTACAGGACTTCAGGTCTTCACCATACATATACACATAAATATATCCATATACATATATATATATATATATATATATGTATACGGTAATCAGTAGCATGAAAATAATCAGCAGAATTTTGATAAACCATATTTTACATAATCGACAGGTGGTCTGGGGAGCTAGCACCGATTCCATGGACGAAGCTTTCCGACAATTTGTCTTCGGCAGTTCCCAATTATTGCATCTTCTCTTCATTAACTTATTTTCCCAAAGACTCACGAACCATAGCCTCGATATCTATGCCTCTATGTGAGCCCTTGCTCCAAAAAAATGACAAGTCTAACGGTCAAAAAGTATGATCAATAAATTTTCAGACAGCAGTCAAAGTGGTACTTATGCTCAAGAAGAACAAGAGTTTTGCTACAATTTATGCTAATGAGAGGTGCGACACCCTGGGAATTGAAAGCCGGAAAATTGGTCCCGATGTCTGTGGCGACATTCAGCGATGTAAGAATAAGTAATTTTACAAAGCAGTATCGTAATCGACGTTATACCGAATGTTTATTAATGACCATTCTTGTCACAATTATAGTTCGTTCGGACATCCCTGTCGTACCTGACCATTTTAAGTACAGTCGAATGAACGCATTATCAATTGATAACAGTGTAGTTGACGACCTCATAGAAAGTTAAGTGTTCCTAGAGATAATATCTATCGGTGACACCAATGAATATGCAGGCTTTCAAAACGCAATGTCTGCGTTCGAAATAAATTAGAGAGAAACGTTTCTTTGCAATTCGTGACTTCACTTCCGATCTGTAAAACTCATTTTTCAACAGGTGGTAACGTCGTACCGGACGAAAGTCACTTCGGTTCCATAAATTAGATTTTCAAACCGGAAGTGACGTATTTCAGGTACGTCCCAATAGCGAAATGCAAAGGCTGATCATCATCAAGAAAACATTTTTCATGACGAATATGTTAACAAAATAAATGTTACTCCTCATAGTCTCAGAGTCGTTCTATTTTTCACAGAAATGACTAAGTAAACTTCTACACACAATACTACGAAGCTGAATATTGACTCTGTGATTTTAAAAATACGCCGAACCTTCCTGATTGACAAATTTTGTCATCTCTTTTTTACAACTACCGGTTGCTCGGCTGTCTCGTCCAGAATCCCCACGGAGCATACTTTTTCCCGTTTACCTCTACATCGGCTCCGCGAAATGCTTTTATGCTCACTCGTGACAGTTCATCTGAAAAAACGAGGATTTATCTCGGTTAGAAATGCACTTTGTTTTAATGTAACACCTCGAGAATTTCCCTTGTACTGGATAATTACGTTATAAACGGACAAATTCTTTATCGAAATAACAAAAGACTTTCAAATAGCCTTACCGGATATATCGTCTCGACGGTTTCGAATGTCCTCCGCAACACTTTGCCTCTCGGCATTGATAAGCGCCGCCATGAAGAACAAACACATAGAGCATACAACTATCGTAGCCTAAGAGAAGTGTAAAAAAGCGTGAGACAACAAATTTTTATCCTAGTCAAAATTATCTCCATTATTCGGAACTCACGAATAATTTCATCGGTGAAACGGAGAAGACTGAACAATTCGTCATCGTGATACTTGCCTTTTATTCGTCGATCAGCAATATCTGGAGCATGACTATTGTCGTCACAATGGTTTTTTCATCGTCATGCTACGGAGGGAAATCACGTTGTTCCTGGTGAAAGTATATTCTCTCCGTCGAGTCATATATATATATATGTATATTTTTATTGTTTTGGTCATTGACAGTACTTTCCGTTTCGATATTTTCATCCGAATAAGATCTCGTCAAGTGCAAAGACCAGAAAAACGAAAAAGTTATATTCAAAGGCAAAAATGTGTGTTAAAAAGTTGAACCATAAAAGTTAATAGTTGAGAGTTGACCGTTGAAATTTTCGAAACACTTGCTCGTAATTTTTCATTATTCGCAAAGCTGCCTCTACGAGTAAGCCAGAAATATACTAAATTCTTCCTCATAGAAGAAGCTTTGCGGATAATCGGACGGTATGAGCAAGAGATATCAAAATTTCCAGTCTCAACTCTGAACTCTCAAGTGTCAATTTTGATGAGGAAATATTATGAAAATTTCAATTTTCAACTTTTATGCGGAAACGCTATGAATCGTTTCTCCGGGATTGAATTTAATGTAGTTTTTTTTTACACAGATCACGAATCTGATTTGATTGATTAATGGATGTACAGTGAGGAAAATTGTATCTTGATTAAGGTAAAATTTCTTAAAAGAATAAAAAAAATGCGAGATGTCATAAAATTTAAACGGATAGATCGATTCTCTTGAAATTTTGATGCGATCATTGAGTGATATTCCATCCATATTGTCAGTGCCAAAGCGCGAACGAACATTGTTGAAGAAAAAAAATGGCGTTCAGAAAAAAACACTGAACATTTTTGGTTTAAATTTCACAGAAACATTGACTGTTAACCACACATACTGTGTGCAAAATTTGAGTTTTATCGGTTGAGGCATTCTTGTCGCCTCGGATCCACACATAGCTACACGCATACATCCGGAATTTTTTTTCTAAATGTATTTTTTTGACGTTTTGGAACAATTCCATAAAAAAACTCATTTTCATGGACGTTTTCATGAGAAACTCGATTTTTTTTCTTACTAAAACAAAGCTTCTTCTATGGGGAAGCAAAAACGGGTATATGGTAAAATGACTGCGCCATAACAAATTTCCCGAATGTATTCCTTCATTTCTCATTACAATGGAAGCCCTTACAGTTTGTTTAAATTTATTTTTAATTCATTAACATCTACCGCATCTATACTGTGTCAATTGTATTAACATTCGACGAAATTGGTTTTAATAATTATTTGGCTGCTTATTGACAGCAGCCAAATAAGTATTTTACATTTATCTAAAAATTCAACCTATCGTTCACACCCTCCATCGATCTTTCTATCGCCTTCCTTATTCCGATCACAATCATAAAAATATTAAATAAGAAAAAAAGAAATGAAAATATCTGCTATCAATTCACTTCGCCTTAATACCGAACTCGTGTCGATGTTTTTCCTGTTTCACTGCACGTCCATTTTTATAGATCCATTTTTTTATATTACACGAATTTGATTACACAATATATATAATATTTATATATATATATATATGTATATACGTTCCGAGGGATTATTTGCATAAAAGTCACTTCGATTCCTATTTTTCGACTCATACAACGTTGTTATAACTTCCTACCGTAATTTAATATTCTCGCGACAATTTTTGTACACGATATATGTACGATCGTAAGAAAAAAAAATTCTGAAGAATTAAATTACTATACGGTAATATTATCCGTTTTTTCAACTCGATAAATATGCCAATGTCGCCGTATAATTATCTCGCTGGACCCTTTCATCAATTACAATCTCTTGGAAAGATTATGTATCTTCAATCTTAATGTGACGTTTCTGCAAACAATTTCTCGTCTGTGGTAGGCTCTTTAAATAATTACAATGTTTTATGTTTTTCGTTAAAATTTATATGCATTACCTTTCTGTCTTAACAATCAATATCTGTAACGTTTTGTGACATAATCGACATGAATTTTGCCCAATATGCTTTGCAAATGTATAGTGTCCGATGTGTATAGTTCTTGTGTGTATATATATATATATTTATTTATTTATATATTCATAATAATCATTATTTGTCATTCTGGAAGACATTTTCGGAAGACTATATTTCAACGTTCGATCCGACGGATCTCAACGATTTTTGTAAACACTCTATGTACACTCGGCGTCTAAATCCGTTTTTTTTTTTGCAATCTAAAATTGGAATCAACGACGACTGTTTAAATTGCCTTCCGATGCCATTAGTGCGGTAATAAAATCCACTTAAACGCCGAATGTATATTATCGGGAGTGCGCATCGACTCCAATTGGAAGACATTAACGTTCACCGGAAGTAGATATGCTGGCGGACGAAGTTTATTTTAGTATCGAGCTTTTTCTCGGTACCCAACCAATACGGACATCAACGTCTCGACATACTATTTCGTCGAAATCATCAGTACGATATCGGGTATCTTGGAAGATGAGGAAGCTTCAACCAAGCTTATCGGAATTTTTTTTGCCTGTTCGCAAATTTACACTCTACTTCCGCTCAGTCTAATTATTCGTCTAAGACTCTTCTTCAAACAGCACGCTGGTGCACCCAAATATACGCATACCAGTTCACACAAATCAATCAATTCACATGTTGTCGTCACGACAGAACAAAATCGTGCGCTACGAAGCTAAGTACCGTATAAGTAACTGCTGTCTGAGCGCGTATAATAATAACAACCACTCGCTTACTCGTTAATCTCATTGCCACGATCTATGGATCCTAGTATCAGGGATCTTTGGAAGACTTTTGATTATTCTTTCTAAAAATTACCTCATCGTGACGCAGTCGCCTGGCTCCTGTATATTCACCGTGATCGAGCGCAGAAGACAAAAACCTTCTGTTTATGACCACGAGTTAGTATATTAATGCTCATAACAGGCCCACGAAATATTGGCGAAAAAAATATAGAACGTGCTACTACTATTATTTTAATTATGATCTTGTTTTTTCTCATTGTCATCATGATTTCTTCAGGAAGTATGATGAGCATATATATATATATATATATATACTGCAATACGTCCCGGCGCACACAAAAATCAGTTTCGTTTTCATTTTCGTAATACACTTATAAAATCCAGAGACCTAGGCAACAGTATAATAATCGTATCTTGTACATTATTCTTTATATCTTATAGTATCATTTCTAATCCTTTTTTCTCTACTCGTCGCTAACGAGTATTTTGGAAGACATTGATTCTCGCGCAGATCTGACGATTTATTGTCACGAGCAGTGAGCACATTTTAGATTCCTTAATTGAAAGAGTGGCCTGAAGTTTATCGATTTTTGGCAAAAAAAAAAAGGCATTCTACAGAAACAATCGACTACAACTGCGACCTCTAACTACTGGCGGGATTTCGTAATTGCCCTACGAGTTAATAGACCGTCGTATTTCGCCGTGAACAACCGACCGTGATAATTTTTTGTCTTCATTTAGCGCAACTCGTCCGCTATACAGCAAGTCACGAGTGTCGCGAAGCTGATAACGCACATTATAATTCCGAAGGACAAAAAATTCCAACGTTTGCGATAGTTAAATCTAGCACCGGAATCCCTCGAATCTCACACTCTCCTAGCTTCGATTACCTTAATGACAATTAAGTAATCGAGAACGTATCACGGACTCGTCGAGAGTCTCGTCAATCTTCAGCGAGTTTCCGAGAAGCGCGTGTGCTCTTAAAACGGCAGTCCAATTTGAAAAGCCGTTATGAGAGCGCTTCCCGAGTCATAAACCCCGATAACGCCAAAGAGAACACCCAAAAATATGATGAAGCAGTCGTAAGCGACTTCGCCGGTGTCCATCGAGTTCCTCTTCAGTTTCAAATGAAAATAGCAAGGCCATATGAAGGACAACATAGTGCCGGTGAACGACCCGATGAAACCCATCAGAATACTGAAGTGGGGTATGAAAATGGCCATCAATATAGTGAACGTTATGACACCGACCCGCCACGCGAGACCCCAGACTTTGAGCTCCCGATCGACGGTCCAGATAGTCGGAAATACGGTCTTCGGACGTCCCCTGAAGAAAGCTCTCTCCAGGAGCTCGCAAGCGGCGTAGTATGGCAGAGGATACGAGAGCATGGCTTTGACGACGAGGCAAAAATTGACCATACCCTTGAAACCCGGCGAGTGAAGATTGTTGGTAATGACCTGCTGAGTATCGCTCTGGAAGGTCAGGAAGCACATCCAGCCGAACAATGATTTGAAAGCCGCGGCGGCTATGTGACTCCAGTTGAGCATCCAGTCGAATTTCGAACGATCTATGAGATTGCCCTCGAGAGTGGGAAGAAATATCTGGGAAGTGTAACTGAAGACTATCACTCCGAGGGATATGGGGAAGGTTTCCATGTCGATCGTCCATTTGACCTTAGACCAGCCCCAGTCGCTTATCTCGAGAATACAGTAGCCCAGGATAACGGCGTTTATGAAGAGATGAGCCATGGTGCACCAGAAACTCAGAACCGAGACGTGGTGAAGGGATTTAAGGAAACCCAGCGGTATGAGAAATATGCCGATCAACATCATCCAGCTACGGGTGTCAATGGCGCCCTCGGGAAAACTACCGATCATGAGGTCACCGCAGACGACGACATAGAGGATACACGTCATCAGCAACTCTATTATCTGGGCAATGTTGACGGCCCTCGCGCCCCAAGTCGGCCCGAAGCATTCCTTCGCTACGGCCACGTAAGAGTCGCGTACTCTTACCCTCTGTCCAGTGACGGTGTCCAGTTCGTAGAGGCACTCGACCAATATTTTACCGGTGTAACAGCATATGTGGGCGACACCGATCATCGCTGCTATCGCCCAGTAACCACCCCGGAGCACTGCGAACGGCAGCGAGACGATGAACATTCCCTTTGAAAAAGGAGAGATATCGTTGCGTGTCAACAGCGAAATCGTCGCGACAAGGAAACATTTAATCGTTCATTTTAAAGTTCCCTTACCTGAATCGCATTGGTGACGTTCCATGCAGCCTGCCACTCGTTTATCTTCACACCTGGACCACCGAATTCACCGCCGCCCTCGTCGTACTCGCTGAATCCACCGCTGCTCATACTTCCTGTTCTCACTTTGTCTCTGCAAGTGCCAACGAAATAAATCGATCGGTGTTCGTAATTTCGATCCGTTCGGATTATTTTTTCCAAGGTATTTCGCTGACTAAAATATTAAACCGTCGATGAAATAGGTCACACGACTAAAATCTGAAAGGCGTATCTAGTACGTTTGTATACGTGAGGTAATATGGGTCACCCCGTTCGTCGGTAAAATTTTTCAACTGACCTTAAAGTAACACGGAGAAAGATATGTAAAATAGGTCATTCAACAAAATAGATGGTTCGTCAACGTTACGAATATTCTATACGCTGGCTGCTAAAGATCAAAGAGTCGATTTCTTCAATCTTACCCGTTTCTCTGATAGCTGAAAGAATCCTCGGCCATCGCGCTGTTGGTCTGACCCCCAAACGCCTGCTCTCCGTTAATAGTCGTCATTTCCGTGTTTTCGCCACCATCGCCGAAGGCCTGAAAACCAGCGTCAGCTTGTTGTGCCGGTGGCTGCTGACCATAGCCTGTGTTACTCGGTCCCCGAATTAATTCCATGCAAGGACTGTTCTCCGGCCATTTAGCCTTCACAGTTTCCCACGCGACGCTCATTGATGCACCGAGCGACGGAAGATTGTATCCCCGAAAATTCGCCATCTATGTCATCGAACAGAAAAAAAAAGTTACAGATTCGTTCACTCACGTCCCGAATATACGTTCGACCGTGACGAATATGAAATCGATACAAAGATTTTTATTCCACGCGCGTTCCATTTCCATTCGATTTGGGACAAAAAAGTAATAGGAAAAGCTATCGATGGGCAAGCAAAATTATTTCAATTTCACTTTTAATTTTTTCATTTTAAATTGCCATTTGGAAATTCAATATTTGGCTTGGTAAGAATGTCGAATCGAATAATTGTGAATCGTCCTTCAATGTGTCCTCTTACTTTACTCACCGGCCTTTTTCTTTCGTTAAATGTGTTTGGTTTTATTCGACAATGATCGTTACGTGACTTAATTTTTTGTAACTACATCAAAAAAATTCTAATTACATTAATGATTATTAATATCGAATTTATCGAGAAGATCTTACCGTGTGTGTGAAAGGCTTCTAATGCTGACGAAACACTGGTTTGGTGAAGAAATAAAAAAAAATCGAATGTTCCTCGAACCTCGCGAGACCTCGTCGTCTCCCGACTGTGATAACTTTCTTTTCTATCTAAACGTTTCTCAGGCACTTGTGCGGTTTTTTTATCTTCTTGAAATTGTTGCAATATATTTTTAATTGTATTTTTTAGGAGATTCTAATTTCTAAACGAACTACGGAACCGCATGGCTCACTACCATCTACCGCGAGTCTCACGAGTCCCTTCAATAAAGAAAATTTAATTCGGCGACCATTGACCGGAGGCTGTGTTTGGGGGTTGGGATCAGCAATGGACCAGCATCGAGGATCCCTGCGCGTAAGACTCGATCAATGTGCGGTTCACGAGAGGAGCGAGATGGAAAATTGAGCCCTGCGCACACGGTATCGGTTCTCGAGGGGGTGCTACGAGTTACGCGTGCGCGCGCTTGCAGCGACGCGAGGGCGCTCAGGGCCATAAGCGTCAACAATGTCATAGGGGAGTCTCTCTATTCTACACATCTCGATTCTCAACGTCATCGATCCTCCATATTCAGTTGTCTGCATCACCAGTCTGCGACAATCCTCTTCCTTCGCATCTCGATTGTACAAATCGGCTTTTCAACATATTTTGATTCGATTGATTTCGATCATCCACCTACGGTTCTTTACTTTTTCAGTCCTGCATACAGCTTCTCCAACACATCTTGTTTGTACATACTCTCTTTTCGACATATTCCAATCGTGGACGTTTGGTTCTCCACGTTTCCAATCCCCCTATACACATTTTTCTTTACATCTCGATTGTGCACACGCTCTTTTCAACACATTTTGATTTGACAGATTTTCATCCTATACCTTCAGTTCTTTACTTTTTCAGTCCTGCATACAGCTTCTCCAACACATCTTGTTTGTACATACTCTCTTTTCGACATATTCCAATCGTGGACGTTTGGTTCTCCACGTTTCCAATCCTTTATACACATTTTTCTTTACATCTCGATTGTGCACACGCTCTTTTCAACACATTTTGATCCGACAGATTTTCATCCTCTACGTTCAGTTCTTTACCTTTCCAGTGCTGCATACAGCTTCTCCTACACATCTTGTTTGTACATGCTCACTCTCCAACACATTCTGATTCGACAGATTTTGATCCTCTAAGTTCAGTTCTCCACGTTTCCAATCCTCCATACGCATTTTCCTTTACATCTCGATCGTACAGACTCTCTTTCCGACACATCCCAATCGTGCCCGTCTCGTTCTCCTCGTTTCCAATCCCCCATACGCATTTTCCTTTACATCTCGATTGTGCACACGCTCTTTCCAACACATTTTGATTCGACAGATTGCGATTACGTATTGCTCCACGTTCGCAGTCCGTCACACGTGTTTTACTCCACGTCTCGATTGTACACGCTCTCTTTCCGACACATCCCGATCGTGTACGTTCGGTTAACCACGTTTCTAGTCCTTTCAGACTCCTTTTCTTCACATATTGATTGTACACATTGCCACTGTCGGTATTGATTCGTAAAACAATTCGTGTTGATAACGTTTACAATCGAGATTAGGAGGAAGAGAAGTGCGAAGGACTGAATGCGTGGAGAACGAACCTGAACGTTCCAGATGTATCTGAAAGGGAGTTGGTACAGATGAGATATGAAAATCACGATTGGAGAGAAAGGTGTACTAAATAGTAATTCGGAGAACTGAACGTAAAGGGTCGGCATGTATCGAATTAAAGTATATTAAGAAGAGAGCGTGTACAATCAAGGTGTGGAAGAAAAAGAGTGTGAAGAACTAGGAACGTGGAGAAATAAGCGTGAAAAATCGGAGTTTGTAGAATAGGGAAGCTCTCTATTATAGCAGATATATGCATCGCTCCCTATTCCGAAAATCTGATTTTTCGATAAAAGATTACGTTATATCGGAAATACTTGTATTGATATTTGGAATATTAGAGAAAATACTTGAAGTTCCGGATAGTATTCGCGTACCTCAAGTACAAACTTGAAGGAGCAAACGAGCACTGTGAAAAACGATTGTGGTGAATTGTCAAAACGTATCGACCATTCAGACTATCGTAAAACCACTTTTTCAAATTAAATTCGAGTAATATAAACTGATTCGTCGTGACATTTTAAAAACCATTCCACCACATTGCAAGATCGCAAAAATTTATTTGTACAAAGGCTTGTACGGTTTTTTGTATGTTGATTTGTACCGTGGTTTCCTAGGTGGTTTATGTGGTTTTTTGAATGGTGATTTGTACGGTGGTTTGCAAGGTGGTTTGTACGGTTTTCTGCATGGTAGTTTGTACGGTGGTTTGTACGCTGGTTATTTCAGAACCCACCACATCGGAAGCCTACCTTGAAACTTTTGGATCCGTTCGGTTTGTCACAGTGGTTTGTTCGTATACGTTTTGTCACTAAACTCTAGTAGTTTTTTCAGTGATTCGGTCGGGGGCGGAGAACGTTGGGAGTACTGAACATCGCTGCCGGTTGCGGAAGACGTGACTTCGATTGAACTGAAAGAGATTTCCGAACCGAAAGTAACATATTTTCTGTGAAAGTGAGGTATTTCGGTTGCACGAAGCTAGGCAAAGTCGCAAAAAATATTCAAATTACAAAGTACAAAGTGTCAAAAGTATTTAAATGTATGAAATACTTTTGTACCTTACAGAATTACATTCGTAGCGTTCGGCGCTGCATTGAAAAAAGTGCACACTAATTTCTATACTGTTTCTGGATTTGTTACAATTTTGTGCGTAGCTCTATTTCGTAGCGGACTTAAAGCTTATGACTTGCTAATATAGGTACTGTCACTGTTCCATCGCCGTGCCGTAATTATCCTGTCTGGAAATCTATGTCGCAAACGAAAAAATTGTGGTGTGTATTTCGAGTGCAGCCAATGTCGTAACGAGTGCACTGAGAAACATTGCATATAAGACTTAGAAACAATGGCAACATGAATAATCGTTACCGCAGGGACTCAATTTGGTGACAACAACGGAGTCGGACATTCGTACAATCGCAGCTGTATGCGCTGCTCCTAGAATATGTTAAAAGTTTCACGTGCTTTTGACCATTAGCCCGGTCGCTTATCGAGTTTCCACAAACTGTAAAGTGAGGCCGAGATTTACCCTTAACTAGTGGGAAGATTCTAGTGGACTTAAAAATGGACTTAAGGGATTGGCTCGTGCCGAGAAGTTTTTAATCAACTAGAGTTTTGCTACTAATTCAGACTCGTCCATTCTCAGTATCGATGCAAATTCGGTAACTCTCGGTGGAAACTTGGTAGAAGGAATGTCTGTAACTATGCATTTACGTGTATAGTCCAAGAAACTCCTATTGCTATCTGCACAAGGGACTGTTTTTTTAACAGTGCGGTTGGCGAGACCATAATGTGTCCCACAACGCGTCAGGAAAAAGTGGGAATTGTCCGTACAATGGAAATACGTAAAATCGAGGTCTGAGTGTACATAGGTTTTCTCCTAGCTAGTTACTTATTGGCCGCACTAAATTTTAGCTGAAATGAGTCTGGTGTAAACGATACACTACCAACGTACATTTATATTAGTTGACACAACACTGTCGATTCAGCACGCATTAAAGACGAAAAACGTTTCAAATTTAATATAAATTGCCATATCGGCGTCAATTTGTTAAATTTTTGAGTCATGGTAATGTCCCACGTGACGAGGCTGGATAGAAGTTTCTTTTATTTCACAAAGGAGACCGTTGAGGTTAACTCGATAAATGGAAGAAGTGGCCGGCGAGTTATCGAATTCTCATACGGAGAGTGGTGGACAAACCGATTTGGCTATTTTGTGCACGAACGGTGTTAACGATAACAACGGGGAACCGAGAATTCCCAATGGCGAGTGCACGCCGCAACATGCTTCGGAGCACAGACCCATCGACAACTCAATTTTTAATACGATATCGAAGATTGTTAACCCCACTACTAAGGTACGTAGCGACAATTTTTTACACTTGGCACTCGTTGCCGGGATTTATTGTTGCAACGATCCGTCCAACAAGATCATGAAAACTTAGAAATGTAAGGATTTATAATTTGTTGAAGGCAAAAGAATATCATTTTTGGTATTTGATCACGGCACATAAAAATGCTGAATGCAGTTGTTATTCTTTGAACTACTCATCCATCTTGTTCCACAGATTGTCAAAACTACCCCCTTATACTGGCTTGGCTTATTTGATATGTAATTATTAGTACTTATTTACTAAGTGTCCATTTCCGAATCTTATCTTTATGCCCCAAGCTAATGTCCTCATTGTTTTGGCCCTAGTCAACTTCAGATTTGTGTCGCATTCGCCTTAGCCTTGCGACTGTAGGCATAGGGAAACTGCATAAAACCCTTGCCGATACAGTAAATCTTGAAATCGCATCACACTCCAAGTTATATTAGTATCAACCATATTTTAATTCCTGACGAAACAACAGATCTCGGAATCAAACCCTTCAATTCCGACCGTGCTCTGGCTTACAGGCAGGCATGCCAACGGCTAGACCAAGGTCGTCAGCATGCCAAAGTCTAAAACCATTGCTTTTTGATTCTGCACAAGTTTGGATTTTGCACAACAGTACCAATTTTCTCTTCTATTGCAGGTACCTGAGATTCAAGATTTCAAAATTGTCAAACCCATTAGCAGGGGTGCCTTTGGCAAAGTGTTCCTTGGCTATAAGAAGACAAACCCCGAACAAATATATGCCATAAAGGTGATGAAAAAGAACGAGATGATAAACAAAAACATGGCCTCCCAAGTAGTAATAGAACGCAATGCATTGGCGATAAGTCGAAGTCCTTACTGCGTACAACTTTTTTACTCTCTGCAATCAGTCAGCTGTGTGTACCTGGTAATGGAGTACATGGTCGGAGGGGATCTCAAGAGTCTTCTTGGCGTGTACGGCTACATGGAGGAATCAATGGCAGCGTTTTACACTGCCGAAGTCTGCCTCGCCTTGGAATATCTTCACTCGCACGGGATAGTCCATCGGGATCTCAAACCGGACAATATGCTACTCTCGCGTGAGGGTCACGTCAAACTGACAGACTTCGGTCTGAGTAAGATCTCGACGCTTCATCGAGACCTTGAGATCTCTGACCTGGTTAATTGCACGCCGAGTCTTTGTGCGAGAACACCAGGTCAACTGTTGTCTCTCACCTCGCATCTGTCTTTTGGCTCGGGTCAGAAATCGTCGAGCGATCCGAATCTCCTCGACTCCAGCGAGCACAGCAATCCGGCAGTGAATTTGCTGCCTGTCCTAAAAATGAATTCAAATCGTCGCTGCCACTTCTCATCGAACTCATTGGCCTCGTCGGGAGGAGTTTCCGCTGACTATTCCAGAGTCTCGGGTGTTACACCTTTCCAATCTGCCGAAGACATTCGTCTAGCTGCTTTTTCCGACGATGATGTCGCCGAGGTTACCGAGGAGAATGACAATTGTAGTAGCTCGGAGAGCTTCCACACCTGCGAAGCTTCGTCGCTTAAGCAAACGAGCGTCGCCGAGAAGACCAACGAGGAAGACGAGTCCACACTTGAAGCTGATCACTCCAATCAGCAGCTGCCTCATACAAGTCCATTAAGCACTTGCACGAATACTCTTGCCAGAGGCACTAAGCGAAAACGCGCAGCCATGTCCGGAGCGACGGGCTTAACGAGGGAGATTTGTCTCATGGATTTGGAGGGCGATGTCACGCCTAAGCGGAAGAATCGTGGTACGATCGCGATTTATTTATTTGCTTATTCGATCAACGGACATAGCCGTTTTACATATATACGTAATATTTCATTCATATTGCCGTAGTTTGGGAATGAGTTGAACAACCGATTTTTTTTTTCATCGCCAGGTACGATTTTTTCTTGCCGAAGCCCGGCCTCATACAAAGCTTCGATAGGACGAGGTGAAAAACGATCCGTCGAACGATCCGTGGAGGAGTTGAGGAACGGTAGCGAAGATTCGGGCTCGGGTGGTCGAGTTGCTTTCAGCACGCCGGTATCGTCTATAAAGCAGCGAAATCGGGAAGAAAAAAATAACCTCAAGGAAGAAAAGCCTTCCGTCGTAAAATCTACGAGGTTCCATCTTCCCCCGCCATCGTCGACTTCGCACTCGGCACCGGATTTGCATCTGGACAGCGTCAACGATGAAGAACATCGTTCGCCGCAGGGTATATCGCCGATCAAGACACCAGCTGCTTCGACGAACAGTTACACGCCTTACAGGTGATCATATTTTTGGATATAATTCGGATCATATTTTTTACAATCCTACAAAGTCCTATTCATCTTGAACTTCAAATGTCATACGCCTTTATTATTGTCTATTCGCAGAACACCGAAATCCGTCAGACGAGGGGTTCAAACGATATTGACTCGTTCCGATGATCGTATATTGGGCACTCCGGATTACCTCGCTCCGGAATTATTGCTTCGACAAGGTCACGGTCCGGCCGTCGATTGGTGGGCTCTGGGAGTCTGCCTGTTTGAGTTTTGCACCGGTGTTCCGCCTTTTAACGACGACACACCGCAGGCGGTGTTCGCGAATATTTTGGCCCGAGACGTTCCTTGGCCAGAGGGCGAGGAGGTAATATCTGCGGCTGCGACTCACACGATCGATTCTCTTCTCACCCTCGATCAGACCTTGAGGCCCACGGCAAAAGAAGTTAGGAAAATGAATTTCTTCGATGAGTTTCCGTGGGACGAGCCACAGAAGGCTACGCCGCCTTTCATACCGCAGCCTGATGATAATTATGACACTTGCTATTTTCAGGGTAAGCTCTCAAATTGTCTGATTATTTTTAGATAGCGAGGACAAAGTTAGTTAAACCAACAATTTATGTTCCAGCGAGAAATATCCTGCAGCATCTCAATGTCAGCAACTGTGATACGTAGTCTCCATGAGATAATAAGAAAATAATAGCGAACAAGGGAATGAACAAATTAGTCGAATCCGTCAAACGTGACATCTACGCAGAAGAATATGAGCATGGAAATTAAATGGTCGAAGCGAATTATTTACGATGTATAAGGTCTTTTATATACGTCCGTATGTATAGTAATATAATATAATTTCTTACGATTCGTACTTAAAGGATTTTACATGCTTTTGTTACAGCAGCTCGAATGAAAATCGTGGATGAATAGCTCGTGCGCGAAGCTTCAAAATACTTTATTTCGAAATGACTTCACGTATTCCAGGATCCAATTAATATAATTGCGACAAATGTCGAATCGAGAAAAAAATCTGTGTCGATAACACACGACAAACTTATGCGTTACGTAATGCTAACTTGCGCGAGTTGTTTCCGATGCAGAGATCGCTACTTGAGATTTTTCGTGATCCACGGTAGGAAGTGCGTGACTCTTGTGTAAACACCAGGATACTGGCCCTTGCCGCAGCCGATTCCCCAACTGACGATTCCAACTTGTGTCCATCGACCGTCGTTCACCATCAAAGGACCACCACTGTCGCCCTGTTCGATTGAATGTTCGTTCATTGGTTAATTACATATACATAAAAACTGCATAATTGAGATAAGGGCGAATGTATTTATGTCGACTACGCTAAAGAGGCTCTATCGAATGCTTGCTATGGAGGTGGAAAGTGTCCGATTCTTGCGGTGCGGGAGGAAAACTGATTTAGCAGCAGGAAAAGTGATTTAGCAGCAGGAAAAGTAAATGTCTCTTTTCGCTAAATTACTTTCTACTCATCGAGGCTTGGGCTATTTCCATTTCTGTTGCACGCATAGAAATATGACGCCTTTTTAGCATATTCGGGAAAAAATAGCGCATGCCACTTGGGAGGAAGTGCATTTTCACCTCGTATGAATTTCTGCCCTCGCTTCGCTTGGGTGTCAACTTCACAAACGGTAAAAAATTGCACGTTTCTCCATTTTAGCATAATATACTATACCTAACGCATGCACGTAAAATTCCATTTTTAGTTCTTGTGAAGTGTGCACAGAAAGGCACTTTTTAGCATTGCAATCGTAAGCTTTCGAAAAACAAAAAGTGTGATCGTTGTGCATTTTGTTGGGCACAATTATGTGAATAGAATGGGCATAAAAAAGGCTCTCTTGAAGAACTCCCTCGCTGTACAAATAACTATTGAGCAACTATTTTTTTGGATGTCATCGGAAATGAAATTCTTACCGAGCAAGAGTCTTTTGCAGCGAGTCCCGCGCACAGGAAGCTATCAATTATACCGCCCGGAGCCGCAGCACCGTATTTAGATTTACATTCGCCGTTGGTCCACACAGGAATGGAAACCTCCTGAAGAATAGGAGGCTGTGGACCGCCTGAAAGAAGAAGAAGAAGAAAATCAGTATGGTTTGGGTTCTCTCGAAATTATTTGATCGATTAATCTTCATATTAATTGTTTTCCTATAAATTAATTCCGAGGTCGATTATTACTTACTTTCTCTCAGCGAACCCCAGCCTATAACAGTAGCGTACTTTCCGGCGTACAACTTCGATCCAGTCGGCAGGCATATAGGTCTTATGGCTTCCGTAAATTCGACGGGTTCGTTCATTGTCAATATAGCGACGTCGTTGTAAAGAGTTCTTCTGTCGAAGCCACGATGCCGGACGACCCGTTTGACTCTTCTCTCGACGTGACGAACCTCGTTGTTCGTTTTTATATCGTAATCACCAAGTCGTACGGTAAGCCTTGCGACGTCCCACGAGTTCATGCTACGATAGAAAACAAAAATCATTATTACATATACATTTTAACTATTTACTCGTCTCAACAGGAATAAACCGTCTACATGGATGGGTTCAGACTAAGTTTCACCAAGTTATAGCGACTAAAACTCGACCAAAATTCTACAAGCGAAAAAAGTAAAACTAATTTTTCAACGCGCTGATCTCCAGCAGCTACAAACAAGATTCAAAAGTTAGATCCAATTTAATAACGGTTATAAAGTCGGGGAAAAGAGATTGTTCAAGTTTTGGGAATCCAAAAATAAAACTGCAAGGATGGTCTTGCAGATATTCACACGAGGTTTTTTCAGTACGCAGGCGTCGGTCGGGGGAGTTTACTCGAAGAATAAAATCCTCTGAGCCGACTATTTTTTTTCTTCCTGAAGACAACGCGTCGACAGACACTTGCCAAACTATGAAATTTGTTGTTGTGCACTTCCGGTCTGTATCAAATTATAAAACTCTTCGTTTGATGCTTACTCAGACGCTGATGAATCTCGACCGGAAGTGAACGCTTGGGAAGCTAATGTATAAGTGAAACTAACTTTGCAACGCAGTGAGCTGCAGTCAATATGTGTATGTTGTCAATGAGGGAGCCTCCGCAGACTTGTCTTCCGGTATTGAAGAGCGCGGCTATCCAAGGCCATTCACCAAGGGCAGCGCTTTGCCCACCGACTATACGCTTGTCTTCTTGTATGCCGTTCTTCGCGCCGCAGTCACTGTTGCTGAAGTGGGTCTGTGTAGTGGTCGCGGGCTTAGCGGTCGTTGCTCCAGGCCACCAGCCGGGTTTCTTCGTTGGCCAGGTCGTCGCGCTGGGCTTCTTCGTCGTTGACGATGGACGAGAAGCGACGGACGTCGGTCGACCGGGTCTTGGTGGATGCGTCGGTAAGGGAGGAATCGTATGATCGGGAGGATGAGTCGGCAGTGGAGGGGGCCAAGATCCTTGCGGTGGCTGCGGCTTGGAACTCACCATGCTCGGAATTTCGTCCTTCACAAAGCCTCCATCGTCTATCTGTATAAATGAAAACCATGAATTAATTTGTGGGAATATTTTCTCTATTCAAATCGGCCCGATCGGTTCGACGAGGAAACCGTTTTAAGTGATTTTGGGTATTGAGCGATCGTGATGGTGAGATTCGAAGGCGAAACCTTCATTACAGTCTTCGTTAAAGACTCGTTTACCACAATCAGATATCGAAAAAAAGTTCACAAAAGAGATTGGCTAATACGATCAATGACGAAGCACTTAAGAAATGTTTTATACATTTTTTTTCTACTACGATCGTTAGGTCGAATATATTGATATGGCTTCGTCATGGTTTTTTTTTTGGAAATTAGCTAAGCGATAAAATCTACCACGGTGATTCATAGATTCATTTATTTATACCAAAATTGTATTGGCATCAGATTTGCAAAGGTTTAAAATACGACATTCCATGTTTCCATTTTTCCCCGGCTTTACCTACGTTACAAAGATTTCATACTCGAAGATTATACTGGAATGGACGAGAAAGAAGCAAGGAAGCGAACGAGTTACTTACTTGAGGAGAATTTGAGTCGAATTTCAAGACATTACTTTCAACTTGTGATTGAACTTTGTATCATCAAAGATTCGCTCCTACTTCATTGCGGACTTAAGATCTAGCTTGAGTTATAAAATGGACAGTAAGATCAAACTCAAGCACTCAATCAAGTTTGAACTCAAGATAGGTCTTAAGCACGCAAGGAGTTTCGAGCTTATCTTTGATCTTAAGTCGATCTCAAGAAGGAACGTACTTTCGAACTAATGTTTTAAAATTCAACTCTTGGTTTTTTAAATTGCGGAAATTGCCGATTGTTCTTTACCAGGGGGTCGTCGACGATCGGTCCGTCGCCTGTGGACAACGATGGGAAACTGGGAAGATGATTTCCGGCACAGCAAACTCCGAATGCCATTCGACCATCCTCACGAATGTAACTACACGTGTCGTACACACCAAGAACCCAACCCTCGAGATCGCCGAGGTCCGGAATCTTGAAGTACGGATAACATTCCTTGAATGTCGTGCAGCGTCCGAGTTCACCCTTCGACGTCAGGCAAGCGCCTGTTCCGGCTTTCTCGCTCCATACGAGTCCTCGACTTTCCCTCGATTGGAGTTCCAAATTTAGACCCTCCGCAGCTAACAAAAAGATTCGAACGTTAGATCAAATTTATAGGCGACGGTGAATTCGAATAATTTTTTAAATTAAAGTTTCCGGGCTCTAAAAACAAAAAAAAGATTGCAAAATAATTCCTATTGTCCCAATTTTTAAGTTTACATCGTTGAACTTTTTTACTTTAAATTTGTACTGTTTGGAGATTTTTTTGGACATTGCAAGCTCCGAGTCAACGCCCCCTTCAGACCTGGTCGGATGATCGGAGATAACGAAAAACATCTCCCTTATTTATCGCGAGCTTTTTGAAAAAATGCTCAGAGCCCGAACGACGTAAACGCCACTGTGTTTACCGGCGTCGAATCACGAAGCGTCAGAGACTCGTGATGAGAATCTCAAACAATCGGTTGGCATTATTTCCTCGACCTCGACTCTTACTGTTCTCTTTCTGACAATGGTACGTCGCTCGCGCGCTCGATATTTGCGCCAATTCGCCGCTGGACATTCCTTTCGAACTTAGTAACAGCCAAATATACGCTAAACTTTATTAGTCACTTAATGTCATCGATAACGGAACCAGATTCGTCGAAAGAAATTTCATCACCGTTTTCATCCCGACGTTCGATGACCGACGATCGTCAATTTTTTTCTTCTTTTTTTTTTACCGTCAATTTCTATGAACAATCTCCGACCGTATCTGTAAAAAATATAAAATACATTGGAGTATCGTTATTTTTTAGAACTCACCCTCTATCACGACAGAGTCATCTTCATCCTCGAGGGCAGCGGCGAACGGCCTCACGAAGCAGCCAAGAACGAGAAGAAACGTCGCGAAGGACACTACGAAAGTAAACTGATCGTAGATTTTCACGGTCATGACCGTGTTCGAATTTTTTCACGAACAATTGCGCAGTGGAAGAATGAAAGTAATGGTGGGA
Source organism: Listrodromus nycthemerus (assembly GCA_963978505.1). Lineage (NCBI taxonomy): Eukaryota > Metazoa > Arthropoda > Insecta > Hymenoptera > Ichneumonidae > Listrodromus > Listrodromus nycthemerus. The sequence continues at coordinate 7,307,778 of OZ021685.1, forward strand.
AGAAAGAATTTTGGGAAAGTTTGCGGAACTTATTGGAAAGCCAACTGGTTTCGGTAATGTCCCAATGGTACCGGGGAAGACCTCGACTAAGCCGTCGAACTGTCGGGGCACGATCTTATAACGGGCTCGCCCCTACTCCTCACAACATGTTCCCGGCAGGTTCGTTCGAGACGCGAAGAAGAAGAGGAGGCGTGCAGAAGATAAGAACTTCTTCTTCCTTTTGCCGATTTCTTCATCTCTATGTTCCAGAGAAGTTTTCTTCTACGATTCTCTAAATTTCATCGAAGAGAGCAACAGTTTGGAAGGAACGACAAAATCAAAATAAACACGCGGAGGATTTTTAAATATGGCGACGATATATATTTTTTCCAATTATTGAGTAACCAAATTTGCGGGACGAGGATCGGTGAGATTCCGTGTGAAAATTCGAGGATTAATCTGTCGCATGGCAATCCCGGATTCGCGGTCAGTGACAAAAAGAGAAATTTCTTCTTCTTCTGCAGTATAATTGTTTTCGTTTAGATTTTCCACGGTTCATCGAGGGAAGCTGGAACGATCGAAAAAATGAAAATAAATACGAGAACGGATTTTATGTCTGACGATAATAATAATAAAAAATACGACTGACAAGACCAGGATTGCAATCCGAGCTATAAAGAACCGCGAAGCTTCGTTCGAAAATTTCGAGGCCTCGCCTCGCGATATAAAATTCGCGTTCGGCGAGAAAAAAAATGTATCGCATCGTGTGGTCGAGAATATTTCTCATTAAGGAGTCTCAAATTATTCTTGGCCGAGTGAATCCGCGCCGATGATGCTGGTTGACTAAAAAAAAATGGCACATCCGTGACGAGCCGCGACGTAAGATCTGCCGAGCTCGAAAGATAATCCCCTGAGTGAATCCTGTATTCAAACGAGGGCAAACACCCCGGAATACATGCTATCGGAGAGTTGCCGTTTGTTGTTCGATATGCAAATCAATTTATTCGAACATTCACTGTGGTAGATCGAGCGTTAAGAACAGGACGTGAGATGTATGACTCGACAAAGATCCCCATTAATCTCATCAGTTCAGCGAATCGAATTTAATGGACTGGCGTTACGGAATTAGCATAGAATCGCGAAGAAATTGGTCGTCGCACTGCTGAGGCACCAGTGATCGCTTACGAACATTTACTTTGGAATATTGCCAGCGGGAGGTGGAGAACGTAATTTCAAATGATCGAAATGTAGAACAGTCGACATTTCGAAACAGATGAATAACGAATAATCGAACGTACAACGGCCAGTATTTTAAGCGTTCTTGTCTATTTATTATCTTGTATTCTCATATTATTGCCTCATATTATGTTACTTTATGATCTTTCCGAATTGATATGAATACTTGCAATTTACTTGGTTTGTACGAAAATCATGCTCCGTTTTTTTTTTTTTTTCGTGGTGCATAATGTTCTTAGTGTGTTTAAGCCCGGGGTAATAAGCCAGTCTATCTAAATAGTAAATAGAAATTAAGAACAAAAATACATCGAAATTAATTTGTGTCGATAGGAAATTTTTGAATACATTGACATACGGAGAGTGAACTTTAGAACAGATCGAAATTTCAGCACTAAAAAGTTCGATATTAAGAGTGTCCATTAATTCGAATTTATTATAAGGAAAGACTAATAAGTCGAGCCTTTGAGACTTCGGAAAACCGAAAATTCGAAGAGTCTGAATAGCTAAAGACCGAAAAGACGCGTGATCAGAATCTAGACAGCTCACTTAACGTTATCTTCCACATTTCTTAACCGTTTGATGTAAACTTCAGTGATTATGGTTTTTTTTCATTCGCTTTCACTTTTTCGATTCTTGTTATTTTGTTTCCTCGACATTCCGCTCATCTACGCTTTACTCATTCTTAATCCGTATTCGCAACATCCTTCTTATAGGTATGAAAGCTATTAAAAATATCAGCTTGTCTCTGTTTCCAGCTGAAAAATGTAAGTCTTCATAAATATAGTATTTAAAAATTTTTAACTATTAACTTTTCGAAATGTATTTTTAAATAACAAATCGCTGGCAGGAATAACTTTTTGGTGAATGGATTATTCGACTGAACAATCTGTCGAGAGTAAACTTATCGAAGTACTTATTTTTCGATATCGTTACACTCGCCACGATGAAATTTCAAAATATTAGTCGTCCCACATTTCGGCTGCTCAAAATTTCGAACCGCACCCTCAGAAATGAAGATTGGCGTTACGTAACTTTGACGAACTTCTACGCATTAGACACGCATAAATACGGTTCAGTTCATAAGGTCGAAGTTAACGAACCGGCGTTGCAACCGGCGTTAGCATAGAATTGTAGAGGAATCGTTCGACGCATCACTTGGCGGCGCTGTTTTTGCTCACAGATCGCGGCTCCTGCCGGCTGCTGGCCTTGGCAATACCCGGGTAGGTTGGGAACGCGCAAGGACGGCCGTGAACTTGCTCCGCATGGCGTTGAGACCGCCCCGGGGAAGCCGGTTACTCGCTGCGGACCGACTACCTATGCTACTCGAATCTCTGCAAAAACATCGACTCGCGATACCTGAAAATACCGACATTTTTATCCACATTTTCACTTAATTTTCACTTTTTGAAAATTCACATCACTACAAAATCTATTTGTAGGAAAAATACTGTCGCCATTTATAGAAGCTTGTTGAATTTATTGCATATTAACTCTTCAGTAGGAAAAATACTTGAATATGGAGAATGTAAACAATGAACATAAATTTTATTAGTTCCCCTCTTAAAGTTTTGTTGTGTTTATCGATTCCGGTTTATCTTCAGGATTCTCGATTCGCTGCCTCAACAGACTGTACACGTTTTTATCGTTCTTCAAGATGATCTTAATGAACGCTTTGACGATGCTGTAAAGAACAAATAAGTTAAACGTCCTTTTTTGTGCTTCTTTTCATGAGACATACGAGAGATAAAGTTTAATGTACCCACCAATGTTCTTAAAAAAAAAATAGACAATCGTCGTGCGTACCAATCTGATATTTACAATTAAAAAAGTTACGCCCTTTTGTTACTTTACAGTTGATTTAATGATGAAGAAAAGAGAATACGTTTTACCGGTTTAACCGGACTGAATTCGTACCAAAAACACCCGAAAGATCGCGTTTCTTCATCTTCCTCTTCTTCTTCTTCATCATCAGCATCACCCTCTTCTTCTTCATCTGCCTCTTCTTCTTCATCATCTTCTGCATTCGAATTCTCAGTCAAATAATATTACTATAATATGCCTATAAAATCTCCGAGGTTTTTTGGTATTTTTTTTATATCGTCCTTCGAGTGTAGGCAATCATGGTGGGTTCTTCAGCCCTTTGCGGCGAACCGAGGAGAAAATTGCTATCAATGACGTCGACGTAAAGTCCATCACGCGATCAAACTGGTCCGACCACTTTGTTATGATAGGAGAATTTTTGACGTTAATTATATACAAGTGTTCGAACATCAGTTTCGTCTCGTCAGCGGCACCGGACAATGTTCGATCGATATTTTCCATCGGTCCGAAGGCATTCGGAGCTGGCTTCGTACAAAGCCAACCTCCGAAAGAACGATCGCGTTGAACCCAAACAGTTCGTTGAACTTTGTGAATACAGACGAGGGTGTTTGACAGCTTGGTCGGGATCATTGACTCGATGAAAGAAATCTGCATACCGGACCGTGGCAATCCGTACATTCGTTTTGTCTGTAATTGGAGCGGTAGGTCTGGTCTGGAGATTGTTAAAGTTTGAGTTTGTTAAAATTGAATTTTTTAGTCAATTAACAATTGAATTAACGTTTTAAAATTAATTTCTCACAAGCTTAATGTTCCTTACCTATGTCGCGTTTTATTCATTATAAGACAATTATTTTAAGCACTTTTTCCCCGAGAAGATATTTTCACAGCTTTCTTCGACTTGGTCTTAAGTAATATTCTGTTGTTGTATTTTTTTTCTACTGTGTCATTGTATTTTACCGGTCAATGGCTCTTCGTCCACTTTCAGTCGTACGCGCTGAAGATTTTCTTCTCTCGTTTGCATTATACTCGCGGTTAAATCGGCGGCACGGTCGGGTATTCGCAGTTCACGCGCGTACGCGAGAGGCCGATAGCTGCATAAAATCGCCAAGGTATATAAAACGTTGGTGTGTATATTCTATAGGTAATTTATTCTATGTGACTACCTAAGAATGCTTCCTAGGTCTCGGGTCACGCTGCTTCGAAGTAAAAACTGTCTCCGTAATGCGCTCTTAGTCAGAGGGGTAAAAAAGTTCTGAATCAAAATCCTTAATAACTAATCGGCGATTAGAAGAAAAAATGATGATAATTTATAAAACGTACTAATATAATATTTATTGTAGTAATAAACATCGTAATAATATAATATCACCTCTGGGCACAATCTCACGATGGCAAGACGTCGCGACAAAAAAATGAACATTCGAAACGCTTTTTTTTTCTCATCTTTTCACATCGTCACTCAAATATTATACGCTCTCCATACTTCCTTTCTTTTCCATTCACTCTCTGTGCGAATGGTAAGCAACAAAACGAAGATAAAAACGAACAAAAAATATTGTATGTTTGGGAGATGGTAAAATGAGTATAAGGATCTAAAGAGAATGTCTAAGACTACGTGCGTACTGCGCACGAGTGTGCGTGTGTGTGTGTGTGTGTGCGCGTGGGAGTGAGCGAGCGGGCCATGCATTAACGGTAGAGAAATTAAATGCTTCGCGAAATCGCCACTTTGTCACAAAAAAATGCATCCATTTTTTACATACTTGGTTGAAAAGAAAAAACAATCGATAACCTCGGGATAACACGTCGCGTGTGACAAATCTAAACGTGGCGAGGACGATTTAGATTCCTTGCAGTTTACGAGTGGCGAGTCCGTGAGCGTATTTTACAAGTGTATATATAAAAAATAATATAAAAAGAGAAACGTACAATAAATTTCGTCAGCGCAATTCGAAGAATCCGCGCGGTGTTTCATTGCTTCCTGGCTGCTTGCGGTCACGGTGACGGTACAACACGTGAGATAGTGGCCGACTGTCAATGTCATGTATATACTGAGCTCAGACTCAATCCTATAGTCGCGAGCATGATGCCTATACAAATTTCGATATCGAATTGTAATTAAGGTTCAAACATCAGTACTCGCGACTATAAATTGTCTTAATAGTGTCTTAGCTATTTGTTTGAAAAAAAAAACACTTGGTCTCCCTTTACTTTTATCAATTTTTTCGCACTCGTCAATCTTTCAATCCTCGCATGTATTTTTGCGTGTATAAAAATAACAATATTACGTATACGTAAGGAGGGGGACTACTCTAGTCAATAGAATAAAATAATATTATAATAATATCTATATGCTGTGTTTTCTGCAATAAATGTAACAAAATATAGTTATAAATCAATAATTAATATGCATTTTACAAGCGTATTTTGATCGTTGCTTTGATATCGTTACGACGTTGCTTATTTTATATTAAAAGAAACACCTCGAAGAGGGTTTGTTAATTTTTCGTCGCTATCTGTTTTTTCTTTCTAAAAGCTATGAACTAATGGCTAACGCTATCTAAATACGTATGTCACTTAGATTGATTTTGTTTTTCGCAGACGAGGCAAGTAATATAGCGTATATGCCAATCGTTACAATACGATGCGAAAAATTAATTTTCGGTTTCTATCTTATAGACAAAAGAGCACGTTGCGAGTGACGAATATTACAATGATTACATTTAGTTATGGCAATCTCCAAGAACGAAAAAAATCTTGCATGCTTTCTAATGATGTTTTTTGTGCGCCTCAAGAAGAGATCTACTCTCTCTGTCTCTTTTTCTCATTCTCTCTCTCTCTCTCTCTCTCTCTCGCTCTTGGCTTCTTTCTCTTTTTGTGACAAGTCGTGAATTGAAAGAAATAATAATATTTTTATAATAACGCATTTTGACACGTTGCTTTTCTCCTATTCACTCCTTAAATAATATCCTCTTTCCCTCACATATGGTTTTAAACAAAATCTAAGCTCTAAATCATGGGAGCAAAAGATGTATCGTATATATGCATCTAGTAGGTAAAAATGTAATTTATGTGCTTTCGTTTATCTTTCTTGCTGCTATATAACGATGAGCTTAAATCAATTTTGATTGATTTACGTATATTCCTATATATAAAAAAGTGTGTGATCTTAATGATCGTTCTAAACGATCGCCGCTGAGCTCGCGAGATATCGCGACTATTTCTTTTATGCTAATCTGGATAATAATTACAAGTACCAGTTCGCCTTGGACATCGATTAATCCAAAGACTCTTTATACTATCAATTGACCAATTGAATTAATGAATTCATTTTTCTCTGTTAAATGATAGAACAGCTATCAACGGTAATCGTGATTACCCTCTTATTTACCCTCGGCTTCTTTTTGTTTCTCTCTGAAACCTCAAACATCTATCTATCTACTTATAAACAATCTAAAGACTACGAGGGCGACGAACGTACGCTCTCTGCCTCGATAACGTTTTACAGCCTCAACTCGCGATCATATGATTGAACAAATTCATGGTCATTTTATTGAAATCCAGAAAGGAATGTATATATTCAATTTTTCAATATAAAAAGTGAGTTATACTGCCATCGACCCTATGAATAATAATAAAGTTTGATCCTACATTTTTCTGACAGTGCTGTCATGTCGGAAATTCAAATAAATTCCCTTTTTACTGTCCAGGCACGATCGATAAAATGATTTTGAAGCCGAAGCTTCAGAATCAAAATACTGAGATATAAAAAATATTATCGAAGCAGACATCGCAGGCATTGGCGTTCGTTCGGTCGCTTAACTTAAACTATGTACAAAACCGACATGTGTCGATGACGACAGACGTTCTCCCTGGACTCACGTGTTCGCGACCTCATGGATGTGTTGCGAATGCCCATGTACGTGCGAGTGGGAGTGCGGATGAGAATGCGTCACAGCAATCGGTGAAGGTGGCAATTGCGGTGGCGCCGATGGTAATTCTATGAGCGTAACGTCGTAACCCAACGTGCCGGATTCTAGATGATCGTCGTTATCGCCCGGTGAGCCTGGATTACTCGAATTTCTGTCGATGTTTTGTTGTTCGGGACTCGATCGTGAGTGGCTGACCTCCAGGAGAAACAAATCTTCGTCCACGTAATAACGTATCATGTCGTCGTCAATTTTCGCTGTAATTCTGGAACAAAGTTAAAAATGAATAAATTAATATCATTAGTCAAGTTCTTTCTTCGATAAATAAAAATTCTCGATCATCATCGGAAAATAAACAGGTGCACAGAGATTGAATCTTTCATGGTTCCTTTAACTTGCTTATTTTTCTTTGATTTATACAATAGGAGAGTTTAGCAAAAAGGCAGTTATAGTAAAGCAGGTAAGCGTGAAGAATATGAATAAAGGAATGTAGATGGTTAAGATTAGAAACGAACAAAAAATGATCTTGTTAGATGATTGAATCGTAAGGCGTCAGTGTTTGTAATCCCTAACTATTTTCAAGCACTAAAGTCAATGACGTTTCTTCGCACGTTTGTATTCAAACAAAATTCAACCAAAAAATAAAGAAACAAAAATATCGCGGCTAAGAGGCAAATGTAGTAAGTATACCATCCAGCAAGTAATAGAGTCCGGCCAATATATTGTCACCGTTATTGTCATGCACTACCACGGGCGTGCATGCGAGTAAAGATGACACTCTACTAAACTTACCCCTTTGTGTTTTTGCGATAGAGGTTATTAATACTCGAGGATGCAATTTTGTACTTTGACTCAATCTGTAAAATAAGAAAAAAAATTGACCATTAGAATTTTTTTGAACAGTGGTTTTTTTGCGCGTTTCTTAATTTCTTTATTTTTTAATATTCCCCCGAAGATTCCGCTGATAATTTCAGTTTTCTTCTAAATTTGCAAACAATGATAGTACAATTTTTCATATGAGGACAACATTACTTGACTTGAAAAAAAATGCGTAAATAAAACTCGAGTCAAAAATGGTTTGTTCTATCGACGCGTTCTGTGTGTCTATCGAGGCTAATTTAAATTTGTTCAACATGCGACATTGAGTTAATCGATCGCATTGCCAGTCCATGTGATATTTATAATAACGATTATGGTCGAAGGTAGGCGATGGGGGTGGTGGGCGTGGATTGTGGTGAGACGAACATGCGCGTTAAATATTAATTAGCTAATGAAATATAGTGCACATATATTAATCATGGTATACGTTATGCCAATGCATGCATAGATATGTATATGTATATATTCACAGACACACACATATATATGCACATTTTTTAATAATGATAATAAATTTATATTAAGATATTATTATTTAATTTAGTTTAATTTAATTCCATCTTCGAATGTATGAATTATGCCGCGCACCCAATTAATATACAATGATGATTTTTTTTGTGATTAACCCATGTGTATAGTACATCTACGATGTTTATTGTCTTTGTGTTCTTCCTTTTGACTGCAAAAAATGGCTGATGCGAGATCAGAAGGCGAATCGACGACTTACCGTGTCGTACAGAGATAAGTGGAGTTTGAAGTTACCAGAGGCATACCTAAATGAAATAGCCGGCAGAGTATACAATACCGTGTGACGAACCTGACTTGCAGATGACATTTGGCTAGCCTGAAGTTTTTAAAAAATTTTTGTTCGTTTTAAAAATCGTTCCTGGGAACTACCTCGAAAATCACGTGACTTTTTTCGATAATTCCGAATCAAACCTTATTCTGCAATTTCTTTCCGCTAAATTGTATGAAAAAGAACTCCCAAGAATATCATTCATAATTTCAAATTTTTCGCCCGTTGCCATTCCGCAAGAAGTGACTATAATAATCCTAAAGGTGATGTGAACATTTCTCCTTCTCTCGCATCGCGTTAAGGTGAGTCAAAATACCGCGGTCGGTATATTGACTCATCTTAGTTATGGAATTTTTTGTTACCGACGGACGTCGAAAAAATGATTAAAATCCACTGTGATCTGTGCTCGAAGAAGCAATTTTTATTTTACCGACAGTTAATCGGTATGTATTCTTTAAGACTTACAGCATTGAGCAATCCTTGAACGGTCGATGGTGTAACGTGAAGAGGTGTATAAACATCCTCGGATTCCTGTCTGACGTAAAGCATTACACGATCCTCGGAGTCATTTCCGCGAAGGTGTTGTTGCTGTTGCAGGTGAAGTCTGTTACCAACACCAGAAACTACAGTTCCAGTGTTCAAATTATTTTGCTGTACGTTCTGAAGTACCGAACCCTGAAGTTCTTGGACCTGCATAAGCAGCGAGTCCTTCTTGTCATGGAGCGAGCTCAAATTGTCCGGTGGAAAATGATTGTGAAACTTCAGAGCCGGAAGACTCGGTCTCCCGCACGCCGGATAAGGACTGCTCGCGCCGGTTTTTATTCCACCACCCTCGCCGTTGCTCAGTGACGATGTGTCGGTATCCCCGCTACCTCCTCCGCCTCCACCACCGTAGAACCCTGATAATTCCATCGTTGAGAACTGTAAAGTAAACAGTTTATTTTGTTGATTTGGGATTTTTGTTTGTTCCGTTTTCTTATATAGGGGAAGATGGATTTTCGTGTGCAATAAGAACTTTTCCTCAATGATGATTGAACGATTGACTGACGAACTTTTTAATCGACTTCGTCAGTGAATAAAGTGTCGTAAACATGCGCTCACCTTGTCGATCGCATGTTCGGCAGGTGGTGAGAACAGTACGGGCGACTTGTGAAGATCCGCCATCGAGTAAAATTCGCTTCTCTCCGTAACCGAGTGATACAGCTCGTCGAGTTTTTTCCTTCCCGTCGCTGTCATTTTTCTCTTCGCCGCTCGTCTCTCTTCGTCCCTAGTTTTTCTTTCGGCGCCCTGAAGTAATTTTTATTAAATTATATATGAACATACACAAGTCTTCCATCGAATGAAACCTGTATAATAAAAAAATTGATTGATTTTTGTTTTTACCTTATCGCAGAAAACTTTGATCTGGCAATAACCACGGTGCGATGGAGGTGTGTAAGAGTGAGTGTGTGGCGGTGGTTCCTCGTACGTGTCCACCTGGATATGCAGCGGCAAACCTTTCACGCCCTTTTGGCTAGAGAAGTCTGTACTCAGACATTGCACTGCCACGTTAATCTATTAATGGTAGTAAAGCAATTTGTAGACAGAAAGATTAAGAAGTCATCCAGTAGTTAATGTTCTTGTGGCTTAGAGTCGAAAAGATAATTACTTTTGCCGAGGACTCGAGAGGATTCCAGTAAACTGCAATAGCGTTGTGAGCAACCTCTTCAATGCAGCCCACCAGACCCACGCTATTCTTCGTATCTGGAAATTTGAGAAGAAAGTGTATTAATATTATTATTTTTTAATTGATATCCTACATGCAGGAAATAAATAATGCTTCGCACGAATTAAAATTATCAGTCTTACCGAATTTCCATAATCGCTTTGAGAGCGTGCGCAAAAAATTAAGTTGAAAAATGATGACAAAGTCTTATCAAAATGTGAATATGAACGTACAACTCTTGTACGTTTTTTCCATTACAACTTTGCGGTCAATAAGTCGAAAGCTTACGGTAAGAAAAATTATTTAAAAATATCAGACATTTCCTGCGGAATATGTTAACAAAAAAATTCCTGGAAGTTCTGAATCAGCTCCGTTTCTCGAATGGATGTGCGGTACAATTGTCGTAAGAGGGTAAAGTTTCGTCGAACTACATTAGCACCTATTAGTGAATACAATACAATGTATGTATAATGCATATACACATTATTGGGTGACCCACGATGGACTCACCAGCGTCGAGGATTCTCTGCTTGACCGAGTGTTGTCGACCGTGCCAAAATTGCCAAGCCTTGATCTCATCCTCAGGGCTCTTCTCCTCTCGGAACATAAGCATAACGACACTCTGCACAAAAAAAACACTACGTTAGAAAATGAAGAAAAAAAAACAAAATTTTCGTCAGGTCATTGCTGGAAGTCGTTGGTATCGTTGCCGATTAATCAAATTATCGGGCTCGATAGCACCGAAACTTTCACCATGCGCTTTCAAAGTCCAGCAACCAGCCCGAGACATACACAATTTTACGATAAATTTAGTTTATATAAAATATTGCGTTGAACGTCGCGCCTCGTAACACTTTCGAAAGTAAGTGAGATAAGAGACGACAAAAAAACGAGAATTAATAAATATTAAAAAGAAACCATTGGGCGACGGAGCGCGGCAATTATAACATCTATAACGGGTGCTCGTACTTGCCGGCCACTGATGTGAGTAATATCGCGTCTCGCCGCGAGTCAGACACCCCCTACGATCGAATACAAGTTTGCAGCCGGGTGTATCGAACGCTTTATAGTTTGATCTCCGTTACTGTCGTGCTAACGGCGATTACACTGCATCGTAGAGCGGGAACGCAATGGAGAAACGAATTTTTCGTGATTCGGGTGAATGGTCGTCGGATTTATATATAGAACTTCGAGCACGTGCGGGCTAGATGAAATTATTGCGCAGGATCGTCGAATGTTCGGGACAGTTTAGCTACCTGAATTACAACGAATCATCAGTGACAAAATATACGCTTGAATACTTTTTTGGAAAAATGTTTACAAAAATTTTGCAGAAACAAAAATTCATGCGTTCGACGAGGTCACGGGCCGTTATTTGCGGCTGATTGCGGATAAAATTACCGTTTCCAACACGTGTTTGCTCCGTAAGCGTTAATTCGGACAGTAGCTTTGAAGCCTCGTAATTATCAATTCTCGTCGTGAGTTGATTCCCGGTGAAAATAATCCGTGTGCGATCTTTATATCGGAAAATTAATGCGGCCCATGTAGCGGTGCCGAGTTACGATACTGTAACGGTACTTGTATCTTTGAATGAGAGGCGAGGCCATCAGAAAAAAAAGGAAAACACGACCCAATTTTCTTCATCGCCTTGGCGTATCGTATTTCCTCGATGAGCATCGAAAAGGCTAGCCGCGCGGTACAGCTCACGATAGAAGCTGTTAAATTATTACCTTGACAGTCTGACCGGCCTTGAGGAGAGGCTTGTCCGGGTCCGGCACGTAGTCCAACGTTATGCCATAAAATTGTCCCTTATTTATGTAAGTTATTCTGTCGTCCTCCCGTCGTTGCGACGTGCTTATCGGCGATTCCAAATGGTACTTAAAACCGTATGCCGAATAGCTGGAAAAAGAAAAAAATCAATGTAGAACTTAGTCAATATATCTTATCTATACTATATGTATCGTCCGTACACAAACATCGGGAAGAGCGTGGCGAAATAGAGAGCCTTCATTTGAGATGAGACGTGTTTTACACCCGGTAAAAAATTGACAAGGGTAGTTTGTGTCGCTTTGTGCCACTCTTCCTACCAGCGTTCAACTGACTTAACTTAACGAAAAAGAAAGATAAATGACGTCCTTTTGATGTTCGTTTAGCGGCTTTAGAATTGCTACTCCGGCGATAACAAGGAAAAAATAAGAACGATACGCGAACGAACCGATCGTTCGATACAATATTGTTTTTCTTGTAATTAGTCTATCGGTGATCGTAGTGAGCGCGCAAATTGCGAAAGAGCTAAAAGTCGCATGTTTTCGATAGATCGCTCCTATCTTCGAGCGATACATAAGTACGGTAAGTGTAAGGCCAGGCAATACGACGAGTTAAAAGGTGCGTGACAAAAAGCGTTTGCAGAAACTTCGACGGTGGCACGCTATCCGAAGGAAGTGGCGTATCTATGCGCCGCTCCGCGTGTGCGTGTGTCTGAGCGCACACGTGGCTTATCCACTTCATACCCAGCGCTTATATTCGCACCGCTCGGAGAAGGAGGTATTGCCTACCTATTTAGCCTATCGCAATCGCCTTTTGCGCAAACTTTTAAACAATATCCTCACGGCCACTACTGCATGTATCGCTCTTACTCGAGGGTGCGAGCATTTTGTATCAATATATATATACATATGTATGTATTTTTTAATGGGGTCGCCACTGAAAACTCGACCGTTGATAACAGCCGATGCGAGTTCGCGAACGCGAGTACGAGCGTTTGCAGACTCCCGAGGCAGGTTAACGCCCTGGCCATCGCCCGCCGCCTACCTCGACTTTTTTTTTATTATAATAACTTACATGGTGTATATATATATATATATATATATGTATATATCTACATGCAATTTATGTGTGTGCGTTTGTATGGAAGCCGAATCCCTTTCCAAACCTTGGGGAGTATATTTATCTCGGACATTTCGATTTCACAGACTCGAGAATTTAATCCCGATATCTTTTCGGCTGGCCTCACGATGGATTTATGATACTTCGCTGGTAAGGAAGGGTAGCCGATTTCTTTATTTCATACGTCTCATTCGTGTCAATTATGTTATGTTGACAGTTATTATCGCTCTCGATCCGTCACACTCTGGACGTGCCTCGGTGCTTATAGGAATGCATGCCTATCAATATGATTTTCTTTATGAGTATCTATGCAGGTATTTTTTCCGATATCCGTGTGAATAACTGCGTGTCTGTGTATTTTTTTGTCCGTATCGATGAATATCCATGCGAGTGGGAATAGATACTCATGGGGCTTCTGGGATCATCCAAGGCGACGAATTTTACATAATTACATCGTAGATATTGTGAAACGAGGAGAAGATAACTTTCGATACTAACATTTTTGGTATCTGTATCTTGTCGGCGTCGTTTTGCCGACCGAAATCGTGCCACGGCCGGGATCTCGGTGGATTCGGGCTCGCGCTCGCATTCGTCGCCCCACCGGACAACAGGCCACCCCGTTGAACTTGAGGCTGAGCGTGGCCCTGCTGCAGCTGCAGCTGCAAGGGCTGATGATGAATAACTGCGCCACTCTCGAGAACCCCCGCTGTCCCCGTTGTCGTTCCACCCGGACACAATTCCGTGTAGTCGAACGACGACTGTAAAAGAAATTCAAAATATTGTACATTTTTTTGAATCAATTATTATCTATGAGTAAGAAACGATCTTTTTTGAGACAGGTCAAGGTTGAGTCTGAGCTTTAAATCTATTCGATGTCCCGAGATGGATAAATAAATTTTCGCTGCCTTTTTAAATGAACACGATAATGATGATGATAAAAAATAATTGAAAGTAGTATGTGGCGTGAATGCGCAAAGAAACGTAGCGAATGGTAATGAGGTCTTTGCGGTCGAGTTTGCAAAACCGCATGTGCCACTCTTCCGTCGACTCGTGCCAGACATCAGGGAAAACCGCTATTGTTCATAAGTATCCGCGTGCCGTCGTCGTAGCCGAGCGTACTTCCTACTTCGCTGAAGTCACTGTGCGGTCTCTGGAGGCGGCTACGTTCGTGTAAACAAATATTCTGTACTGCCGCACGTGGACCGCGACAAGGCACTTTTCTCGTGACAAATTGGATGTAAATTTCTTCGTTATTATTCATCAACGTGGTCGCTACAGTGGCAACTAGTTTTATGGTAATCAACTGGTTTATTTATTTATATTTACCACATTGTAAAATTAATCATCAGTAAACTCGACGCGGTAAGAGAAAACTTTCACAAATTCACAGCTTTTTTTTAAGAATTAAAGAAAAATGGCATAAAAATCGTCAGAATTGTAGAAATTTGAGTTTCGTGCAACGGACAAAAGCCTTGACAGCCGAAGATATCTCAGAGAGGCTAGCGTGACCTACGCGACTGACCTGATGGAGTGCCGTCGGAGGATGATGGTCCTGTCTCGGCGTGACAGCATCGGCTCCGATGCCGGAGTCGGGACTCGGCAGATCAACTGTCAGTACTTTGCTGTTGCTCGACGAGGAGCGTATCGCGTGCGTCGTTGAATACGAGCTCGGAACAACGTCGTACCTCGTGTACGATGCTGTCGTTGTCGGTAGCGATGAACCGCTCGAGGATGCTAATGGCGGTAGCGTGTCACCGGTTACGTATACCGCTGTTGTTTCCTGATGGAGGCCCGTCTGATTCGCGGCGTTCGAGCCAGAGTTCGCCGACGTAGACGTGTAAGCCGCTGACTGTAATCTCGGACTGCACGACGAGTAAGGGTCGTATGGACTGCCGTACTGCTGCACCTGCAACATGTAGTTTGAAAATAAGTTGAGTGCTCGAATCTATATTTATGTGTATGGGATGTTTACGTCATAAGGAGCTCAGAATTTTTTCAGATTTTTTTACCCCCGGACCAGTGAACTTTAAATCTTCCAAGAACGAATTCGGCGAACTCTGATTCTATGACTGGAAATAGGATTTGTAAACACTCCACGATAATAGAATTTTTATTTATCCCTTATTCATCGGTAATAACATGACACTAAAAAAAAGTAAATGAAATTAACCGTGTTACGTGGCATCGGCTGCTGAATTTACGTGGAGTGGTTCATGTATACATGTAGTATATATAACGTCACGAATGAGAAGTTGCAGAAATTCGTGACAAATCGTGTTATTATTATTATCACTGAAGAGAGATCGGTTAGTTTCATCGGAGTGAAGAGGATGTGTGCAGATTCCGTTACCTGCAGTTGGTGCTGATGATGATGGTACATTCCTGCCGGCGTTGGGCTATCCGGTTGTTCCTGTTTGTGCCGTTTGCTGGACGGCTGACCTCCGCGGGACGAGCTGAGGTCTTCCGGCTCCCTCTTGACCCCTGTTATGCCACCTCCTCCTCCCCCTCCTCCTGCCGCACCGCCACCTCCTCCTCCTGAGGAGCCGTCGTGTCTCAACGATTGCGGACTCAACGGAAGCGGAAGACCACCCTGAAGACTCTGTCCCGGACTGTGCTGATTGTACTGATGAAGGAAATGATGAAGCTCACCGCTTCCGTTACCCTCGCCGCTCTCCATTCGATTCGATCCGCCCGAGGCGGCCTCTTGTACCAACAGCTTTTGGCCCATCACACCCCTGTGACAGTAAGGAAAGAAAAAAAATGACTTCACAATCGAAAACGGATAATAGAAATGGATTGATCCCGGACTAAGGAGGCGCGACGAATTTATCGCGTCAACGCCATCTGGCCATGAGAGAACCTTCGGATCCTTTTCGGGATGCTCGGTGTGTTGAGTGCATTTTTGGGATTGGGAGACAAAAGGAGAAGAGACGGGGTCATGCAAGAAAAAAGTTATTTGAAGAGCGCCACACAAATTAAAATTCATTGGATTTAAATAAATATTTAGTACTAGCAGCAAAAGAGATTTATTGCCGGTACTCTATATTGTTACAGTTATCATTTCGTACTAGTTTTGGTCTTTATAATAATTATCCACCATGACAGAGGGCCACCGAACTAAGACCTTCGGGACTTGTGAATATTTACTTAAATTAACTATTTTTGTGCGTGGCATCCATCAAATATTTTTCAAATTATTTTTCTGGGTTTCATCGGGTCGAAAATGGGACAATTGATGACATCAAACTGACTCTTCGAGTTCTCTTTATCCTTCACCATACGAGTGAAATTCTTGCATATTCGGCACAAATATGTATTAAAAAAATGCATATTTAACGGCGCAAGAAATTTTCAACTCGTGGACGTTCCCACATGCTAAATTGAAAATCTTGAGCGCACACCCGCCATAACGGTCGGCCGTCGTCTCTTCCTCTCCACGTATCTCCGCACTCGCACGTGTATACATATCGAAAATTTTATCATATTCGCAGAACAACCAATCCTAGCCGTCCTCATCTCGCGTTGCAGCGGCAACTCTCGCCCAAGTGTACGCGAGCGACACAATATCAACGCCGCTGGCAATAAACTCCTCTCTCCTCGCCGCGGACGATGAAGAAATAAGAAAAAAAAGATAAAGAAGAAAACAGCGTACGAATGGCATAAAAAGCAACGCGCGTCTCTCGGCATTATGTGAAGTAGTTAACATGTTATATTTAGCATGATAATGCGTATCCACAAAGACACGTCGCTCTCTACCCTTATAAACTGCCAACGCTTTCGGGTGTATGTGATCTTTTATCTCATTCCTCGTTCTTTCTCTCCCGCTCTCCCTCGGCAAGGAGACCTTGCCGATGAAATTTACCCTTTCTCGGTTCGTCTTTCTCTCACCGTTTCTCTCTCCCTTCTCTGAAGCTCGAACTCGAGGCGCCTTTGCCTGCCTACGGTCAGATGCATCGAGACAATAAAAGTGTTTTTTTTTTCTTCCTCTTTCCATAGCTTCGGCTCGATACCTGATCCGATCTTTCCATCTTTTTTTCCTCTCGACGCCGACGAGTCTCTCGGCTCTTCCTCCCCTCGTTCCCTTTTGCAGGAATATATTTGGATTTTGATGGAGGGGGGAATTTGGACCCGATGTAAGTGTATACAAAGTCTTCGAGGTGAGTCGGGGAGAGGACAGAAGAAAAAACGAAGGGAAGATATTGCGAACGGTTCGAGTAGACCGTCATAACCCGGGGCTATGGGGTTGGCCTATGAATTCGGCTTAAATGAAATGGATCCGCGGGATGCGAGGAGAGAGCTCCGAGTGGAATACGGGGTGATGGTGCGCGTTGCACGCTCTATCGAGTAATGCGATGCTAATCCGCATCGGCGTCCGCGAACACTCTCGAGAGAGAAAAATTCCGTGTTGTGCCGCTTTTGCCGAGTATAAAGAGGGAATGAAATGTTATATCTGATGGAATGAACGGTGAATAATTTTGCTTCGCCGGTCGTGTGAGCGACGATATTTAAATCGACTGGCAGATCGACGCGCGAGAGAAGAAAATCGAGGTTCGATCTTCGAGCTGCCAAAATGACGCGGATTTTTTTATGACTTTTACAATGACTTTCGTTTTAACGGTGAAAGTTTAGACCGCAATCGCAGGAAGCGCGGCGTGAGAAGATGGACTATACTACGGGTTCTTCAACGCTTCTCGCGTATGAGGAAGTGATATGAAAATTTCAATTTTTCAACTTTATGAAGTAGCAATATGAAAATTTCAATTTTTCAACATTATAAAGAAGCTATATGAAAAATTCAACTTTAAATTTTATGAAGAAACAATATGAAAATTTCATTTTCCAACTTTATGAAGAAGTGGAATAAAAATTTCAATTCTCAACTTTTTTCAAAAGCAATGTCTTGTTAAACTTTTATGCAAAACCGCTGGCTGGCTGAGTTTAAGCGCATAAAAAAATACCCTATCGTCACATTTCACTACGTCGGACCGGCGCTTGGCACGAAAAATACATAGAAATATACGTTCCTGAATTTTTTTTGCACTTTCGATTTTCACTCAAGTAAAATGCGAGGTCGCTGGAGATTACGATAATCGAGTACCTGGCTCTATTTGCGTCCGATACATTCGAGGTGGTACGATGCATGGAAATTTTACCAAGTGGTAAGCGGCGAACGTACGAAGAGTGCGGTAAAGTGGAGAAAATCGAAGATGAGAGCGATGGGATTCGCAACAGGTCACCGGAGGTCACTTGCGCGTTCAACCTGCTGCTCATACGAAACTTAGCGTGACGCTTCGAGGGAATCACCACACGGCGAAAATAAAAAAGCTAACTACAAACGAAAGAAGTCGAGGGATACGGAGAGAGAAAGACAGGAGAGGGACTCGCAGGACTCGTTCTGGGCAAGCCGGAATCGCCGTTTAGCAAACCGGAAATCGTCGGCCAGTGGCTCGTGCCGATGTGTCTTCGCGACGTTGACGAATCGTTCATGAGGATGAATAAAAATGAACAAATAAATAAAAAATAACGATATGTAGAATGGTACATTATACGCGTGCATTCCGTGGGATGGAAGAGCGCATACTCGACTGTATGTTCGGGCCATTTGACCGCGTATACAAATACATACATACATATATAATAAAGATGGAGGCGGAAGGCAATAACGAAACTCGAAATACAGGTCCCAAACGAGTCTGGTGTGCCCGCGAGCTGTGGTACCGCTTATTTACCCGGGTCACTCCGTCTGATGACTTCTTTATTGTGCGTGTTCTTGTTTTCGACTTCCTTCCGTGCTTTTCCATCGACAGGTGGCGTACCTTACTCCACGCAATGTTTTGACGGCGATCAAGAGGCAAAAGGAAAAATCAGTCGAGTGCATCCGAATCGAATAATCCGCTAGCTTAGGGACAAATTTTAGGACACCAGTCCGATCTCCACATCAAACATAGGTTCGAACTGAATATCAAACTCAATTTGGTGCTTCAGTTGAATCTTCAGTTTGAACTCGAGAATAAATTCGAGCCGGTCATTACGATAAAACTCAAGTCCGAACTTAACATCGAAGTTAAGTCTGAACTTAAGATCAAAGTCGAATCGAATCTCAACCACGAAACGAAGTTCGGCTTAAACTCCGATTTGTAGTCGAAACTAACGTCTTAAAATTCGATCCTTCGACGGAAAGTCTGCTATGCCTGCGAGGTTTAGTACCGGTTATTTGCCTGGGTCACTTCGTCTCTCAATGTCTTTATCCTGCGTATTCCTGCTCTTGACTTCCTTTCGTACTTGTCCACCGATAGATGGCGGCCTTTTACTTCGCAATATTTCGATGGCCGTCGATACCGGAAGCAAAGAATGAATGAAATACGTGGACTCTGCCATTTTCAATCCAAAAAACACCTAAACCGAACTCGCATCCAAGATCGTTCTCAGACGGCAAGACATAAAAGAAGATTTTTTTGAAAGAACGCGATGCTTCGAGTAACCTCCGACTAGCGTCGTACGAAGCGGGAAGTACAGCAAAACGGGAAGAAGAGCGGAGTACACAGCCTCGGAATTAAGTTCGCCACGAGTGTGGATTGCGCGTGGCGTGCGTAACGAGGCAACGTGACCCACGAGGAGGGCACGCTCCGCTTGTGACCTCCCGTTGAACGCTCCGATTCCACTCTCGTCCCTCGGCGGAAACGTTTCCGAGGAAGCTCGTTCCCTTTCTCGCGTTCCCTCGGAAACGAGACCCGATGCTCGACTCTTCGTACTGCGTCACGTTTTTTTTTTGTTTTACTTCTCAACTTCATTTGATCTTTTTCAGTTCTTTTGCCCGTCCGTCCTTCCATCATCGTCACTGTTGCGGCAACACTAGTGGCCAAACCGCCGGGGTAGGTAAGGTTTTTATGGCGATACGGCCTCTCGCGTCGTCCGTAACGATCGCGTACGATAACCGCTCGAGGGTTCGTCAGACTTTAACGACACGACGGAAGATACCCGTTCGTTCGTTCTATCTCGGAAGCCTGTCGTCGATGCCGAGTCACACGAAGTCCGGAGTTCAGAGCACTCCGGGATAACTAGCTTAGTTTCAACTTCTCGGTAGCGACATTATTTTGTCCCGACGAGCTTGACCGAGAGAGGTCGCGATAATAAGAGGCCCGGCGACCTCAACGCTGGATCGCGCGCGGTGAGTGCGTAACGAGCAAACGGGGACGAGACCCCGTGCGTGATGCTTTCCTGGGTGTGACCTCACCCCGCCAGCGGTCTCTCGCCGACTGTACGAGAACGTCGCAATGGCACCGTACTTGGATACGGCCGGTTAGACGCGGCATTGTCAACGCTCTTGCCGGCGAGCAATAAAATTATGATCGTAAATTTGAATAAGCGGAGAACGTGAGCTCGTCTTGATGCCCTCTACGTGTCGAGCATAAGTCGAGCAGGCTAACTCGGTGTGGCCCGACGAGACTTCCTACGGGGCAAGAGGGACCATCGTTGAATAAAAAATTAAAATATTCGCGATGAAATTCAGACGCTTCGGTTTAATTTCGATGAGAAAAAATTATTCCGGAAGGCCAAGGCAGTTCGCTTCGATTGTTGCTTTGTCTTCGGACGAAATACGATAATACTGATAGTGGGAGGACGTCTCTTTTGGTTTTACGACGTGGCGATGGTCACAGCTGGGTCAGAGGCTACAGGAGCAACCGCTCGGCATCCGTACAACCGAGAACCGAGCTCGAGCAGATCTGCGCGTAACGATAAAACCGGGAAACGAGACCTGGGTAACGTACGAGCTCGCGTCGACCGACTGTCGACTTTTCTTTTTTCAGACTCTACCGTGAAATACGGTACGCGAAGGAAAAAAAAAAATCGCCGCTGAGATCGGTATGCCATTGCGGAAACGAGCGTGTGGAGCAGTTCAAATTCCTCGAATTTTTATATTTGATATATTCGGTATATCAGATATATTAGATTTATACGACATATCAAATATTACGATGCATTTGGCATATTTCGATCCACCAAGATCCTCAAGATCGGTACTGCGGCATGTGTATTTTGTTTATTAAAAAAGGAATTGAAAAATGATTAAAAATAGCTCTATTTTTGTGATTTGACGAGTGAGGCACAATGAATCCTTTACGCTTTATGTCATCCTATTTGGTGCTGCATCGCCCGGATGATCTGGCATCGACGTTCGCGGCATCGGCAGGACGAGTGGGCAGGATTAAATGCCCACATGTGGTTTTCCTCCTCAGCTTCGCAAGACCTCAGGGAGATCGCACAAGGTACGTGTACGTATTCACGCTCCGGTTCTCCGGTGGAAACTGTCAACCGCGAAAGGAGCGCAGGCGAGACCGATTTATATTTCTCACTCTCGGCAGCGGCGAGGTCTTAAATTTATTGCTGATTCCGGAGATCGGGACGCGGCTCGCGTGCAGACGCCGAGAGCCCGGAGGGAGGAGCGTTTATTCAAAAGTGACACACAACGGGCATTCGCCACTTCTTTTCGTCACGGCAACGTGGAGATAAGTATAAAAATAAAATTGTTTTCGACAAATATGTCCGCGTAATATTCGCGTGGCTAACAAAGTTCAACGGCAATAAAGAGCGAAAACATTTTTGTACTGGCGCTCCCACGGCAACGATAAGGGAATATTCGCGCGGCGCGGCAGAGAGATAAACTTTGTTGCTAGCGAAGTTTCTCGCGCCCCCGTCTGGGCCGAGGGTTATTTGCTTTATTGGTCGCCCGTGGCCCCTGGCGAACACCAGGGTCGGCCAATTCCGCCGGGAACGAGCAAGAAGCTTCGTTAGAGAAGTCGAGGAACCGTGGAAGAAAATTCTATTGCTGCCAGCACCGCGCTGAACGAACGTAAGCGTCGAGCGCAATCGTCGTCATCATCGCCATTACGCAGAGTTATAAGCTGAGGCCCTCGAGTATCCGCGGCCGACGCTGTAAAACAGAACAGCCTACACGGCACAAAGTTCCAGACCACTATCCTCACTCTCGGCCTCTTCTCAAGTCCTCTTTTATCTCAGTCCGAGCGGTCTCTTGGTTCTCCGTTTCATTTCCTTTACGGGACTTCTCAACACTCATGTTTTCTCGGTTTCCAAAATGTCTCTGGACCCAAAGGTTTCTTCATGATTTTCAGCAGGATGCGGGCAGTCGCGCTTGGTCTTCCGGACTCATAGATTTACAGATAATTTTTGGTTCCGCAATGTTTGCATGTCAACATGTACAAACTATCGAAGAGATTGGAGAAAAAGAAAAGTTTTTTGGTTAAAAAATGACTAGACATACATTTTTAATAATAACTTTTGGAAATACGCGGAAAGTGGTGCTTAATTTTTAGGATCGTTATGTTCGTATATCAATGTAAGAATTATCGAGAAGATTAAACAAAATATGTTTTTTGATTAGAAATTATCTTTATAGATCCATTTTTTGAAATGATTTTAGGCAAGCCGCGGGAGGTCGCGCCTAGTTATACGGACTCATGGATACTGTAGTTATTTTTTGTGTATGGCAATGTTCGCGTGTCAACATGTACAAACTATCAGAATGATTGTAAAAAATAATGTTTTTCGGTTCATTAGCATATAACGACCTCGGAAATCTCGAGATACAAAACACAAGGTTCTACTCGCTGCAAGCAACTCTCGGGAGATTCCATTAATCCCTCCGCGATTAATTAATTTTCTGTCCAAAGTCCTCAGGTATCGAGTTTCTGTCAACGCGGAGTGGAATTATTCGTGATAATTGATTATACGACCCGACTGAGAGCGAAGGTTAACGACGGATGAAATAGCAAAATTCTTCCTCTCTCGGATTCGCGCGACGACTTTCGGACTGACTTTTATTTTCTTCCACTTCATTTAAATCGACGAGGGAAGGAATCATGAATGATGCGTCGGAGAACATCATCGCCCAATCTCCCTCCCATCACAAGCCGTGTTGCAAAATATACCTGGCATGCGAAGCAAAAAAAAAAGTAAACAACTTGCGAGAATACATTGCGTTGCATTTCGTTCGGGATCAAATGTACTTTGAGCCATGTCGAAGCAACTTGGGATCGAAGAATGAAAATAAAAATCATCTCATTACGCGCACAATGCGACTCGAAGGTGCAACAATGAAATTGGATTAAAAACCTTGTTCTCGCCCGAACGAACATCCCATAGACACCGCGCATTCATCCCGGGTTGCTCTCCCAGATGCATCAAAAGAGATTCCCGTAGAGGATTTTTAACGACCCGGTCGCGTACAAATTGTCGAGATCTTATCTCGCCCGGCGATGCCGTGAGTGAGAGATGCGAGGGAAGATTAGAAGGAGGCATCTTCCTCTTTTTTTTCGCCATTTCCCCCACCACTTGCTGAGACCCCATCGCGATACCGGTAAGATAAAAGAAATAAAAAAACACACACACACATTGCGTATAAACTTTGTCGGATTCGCACGCGTGCCCGTTGGTTCGCGACTGCAGTTCGAATGGAAAAACTGTGTAGGAAGGCGTGGTGTAAAACTGAGGGTGAGGTGAGCCCACAAGAGAGCACGCAAGCCAGCGAGATGCGAACAGAAACGAAACGGATCTTTGTTAAATTCGTACGTTGAGGCTTTTCTCAACAGTAAATTACAAAATATGCTAAGCGTCCGATATAAATCAAAAAGTGGGACTGAGAAATTGTGCTCGGCGCGTTACCCGTACAGAGAGAGGGTCGTCGGGCCACCCCTGAGAACGGCCAATAGAGGGGAAGGGGTTGCAGAGGAGATAGCGTCGGAACGGATGTGGTAGGAAGGGGGTTTGCCACGCATCGGGCCCAAAATACCGAAGCGACCCTCTTGCGCCACTGGGGTGAGACCGTTTTTCACAATGGTAGGTCATACAAGTGCACACGAGAGATGTGAAAGACGCGAGGAGTGCGCGTTTCGTAACTGCACGATCGTGGAGTTTGCAAACCAAGCAAATGGGCCGGAAAGGAAATTTTTCCGATTCCCGACACAGCGACCAAAGACAAATGGGTGTGTCAAAGGAACTCTAGAAAAAAAATGTTGGAAGAGCCTGATTCGCATTGTTCAGAAAAATTGACATTGGGAAATTGGAAGGTGCTCGGAGCCGACATTAAGAACAGCAAAATTTTCTCCTCAACATGCGAACCATTCTACCACTTGGACCACCATGAAATAACGTTTTCATGAATCGCTGATCCATTCATGAGCCGTGCAACCTGGCGTGGACGTTACGTGCGTGCAGTTTGCAGTCTCGTTTTACGGCGAGCGGATCGTTCAACGTCCGCACCGGGTTCAACGGACAACAATTCCCCACGTGCGCCGGTCACGCGGAAGCTCAAATTGTTCGCTCATCTGGGCCGAGAGCACCCACGGATATTGTGTCCGGCTTCTCTGCTCCTTCACCTCCGTTCTATATCGGCCATACAGTGATACCTGCACCCTCGTAGGCTTGGAACTACGAAGACCGCGTTATTCGCAGCGGGCGTAGGTATCCAGCGTAGAACCTGAGCCGTGAGTAATAATAGCGAGTCTCGGAACGAGCTGGCTGGCTCAGGCACTTCGGCACCTGCGTGGGTGACGTCGTGTACTTGATTTGTTTAAAAGCCGGAACAGACCGGGCCCCAAGCGCGTTGGCAACCGGACAAATGGCACGATATTCCGCAAGATCCAATGCGTATCGCGTTGGAAAGTTCGTACCTGCCGCAATCAGGTGTTGATCGTAGCTATGCCGAAGCGCAGCCGATCGAGCACACGAGCCACTCGGTCGAAGACCAGACATCACGGAGGTAAGTGAAATAATTGCGAGTACTCACGCCGACCAGAGCTCGTGTGGCGGTGGCAGCTTGACGTCCGATGCCTTGTCCGGCAGTTTGTAGTACTCGTAGACGTAAGAGGCCGCAGGATCGTCGGCGTGCGACGCCACAGCCGATACCTGGTGCTGCTGCTGAAGATTGAGCATCGCCGCGGTCGCTACCGACAGTGGATGCTCGCAGTACGCTCGCCAATCGCCCTCCATACCCTGTTCCTGCACCTGCACGGCTGCAACCCTCTTGTGGACTTCCTCCGAATCCTCGCCGCCCGCTGCCGAACCGTCGTTCGCCGATCCCTGGACAACGCTACTGGAATTCTGCAGCGATTGCTGCTGCTGAGTCTCTTCGGATCCAAGATCCTCGTCCTCCTCGACGGCTTCCCGTCCACCGGCCACTCCACCGTACGCCTGCTGTTGGCCCTCCTCGGCCACGCCAGCCGGCTCCTCCTCGCCTCGACTTCGTCTTCTGCAAGAGGAAAGAAAATAATGTTGAGAAAATATTCTAGGTCACAGCAATTCTGAATTTCAGTCCATAACGATAATCGATGGAAAATTGTCCATCAATACAAAATCAATATCAAACTGAGGGAAGGATCTAGTGAAAATAAATACATCGCTTGATATATATCCGTGTTTTCCTTCTTCTCAATTTGGCAGCATCCACAAACGGCACATGCTGCCTGGCCACGAAGATATTATGATCGCAAGTAGTAGGGCAATGAGGCGCTACCTATGGTAGCACGTACCGGATCTATAAGAATTTTTCTTAGGTATTATATTAAAAGTTCGTGGATAATCGGAGACTTTCTACCACAAAAAGCACTGTAGTGCCGTACTACACGGTTGCTGCGTAATTCTCTAACTGGAATTCCTTAACTTTTGCTGGTGTTCACAGAGAAAATGG
This sequence comes from Listrodromus nycthemerus, assembly GCA_963978505.1. Classification (NCBI taxonomy): domain Eukaryota; kingdom Metazoa; phylum Arthropoda; class Insecta; order Hymenoptera; family Ichneumonidae; genus Listrodromus; species Listrodromus nycthemerus. The sequence goes on from OZ021685.1 coordinate 7,333,709, forward strand.
TAAACTCTTCCAGTTCGTCGATCAAGCTTAGAAAAGACAGTTACAAATAACGTAAAATATAATATATTAAAATTGTTAATATATCAAACTTAATTCACAATATGATAAGTTTTCATTGACAATAATATCACTACATAGTTATATATATGCTGTATATAGTTGGCAAGTTTACTGAAACGAAAAATGTTAATGTCGTATCGCACGGAATTGAACCAAAGACTTTAAATTCAAAAGACTTCCGGACTGTTAAAAAAATCCAATGTCCGTTCCCTAACTTTCCCGATGAATCTCCTGACTTATCTCGATTTTACAGATTTTCCAGGTCCGCGGCAACAATGTTACTAGGATATCCTATCTTCATTTATCATATATGATCGGTATTTTTTTACTAGATCCTTCTCTTATTGTGGTTATTAAGAGCTCATGTGCGTATCGTCAATGCCTTTTTTAACCCAATATCTATGACATCCATGGGACTTCCACCCCTCCACTTCGCCAACAGATCCGTCGCGCAACAACAAAAAAATTATCGCGAATCCGATGGCGCTTTTGGGAGTAAAAAATGTTACAAGCAGATGCTGGGACACCGTGCCGGGGTCGTGTACGCCAAAGATCCGAAGCACGATGTCCCGATGTGCCGTTCTTGCGGTGGCTACGAATCTGCATCGAGCTGAGATTAATTATTATAGACCCCCCTGCCTTTTGCCTACAGTCATCAATTTATATCTCCACCTCTTCCATAGCGTTCCCCCACCCCTTGCCAGAGTCGGGTACGCTCCTCGCGTGTGTACACGGATACCAATTCCAATCGCAATCCCCGCTACGTTTGTGGAATAAGGGCTTATCCTCTCTAATTTATGCATGTCGAATCAATCTCCCTCCTCGTGAACTCCGTCTCGTTCACTCTCTCTCTGGCTCTCTGGCTCTCTGCCGTTCCCGGGTCGTAATATCTGCACCTGGATAACCGTTGACTGAGCGAAGAGAGACCGGCGCGGCGGCAGAAGCAGTCGTCCGCCCTGATAATGAAGGCTCGAGTTTATCCTGTGCAAATATTTTTCTCCTATAATGTTTGCATAGGTTTTTTACGTGGTCCCGACGAGGAGCGCGAGAGCCGCGCTCATTCTCGCGTTTATTATCATCACCGGTCGCCGAGATTCCACCGTCGCGGGCCACGCAGTGCACATGTGAACGAGGGAATCCGTTCCTGGCAGAAACGTGTTCGTCAAGCCTCCCTTTACCCGTTCGACCCAACTTGCGCACCGATCATTCGTGATCAGCCATTCGTGGCCTCGACGACTGTACGATTATGTTGACTCTTCGCAAATATATCCCTTATTGTTAGTCGGTGTGTGCGTGTGTGAGAGACCGATTCGCCGAAACATAAATTGCTATGGGAAATTTCTGTTTAATAAATTGCTATTCGTGCGAACGAACCGGAGTACGATTGACGTCTAAATAAAAACTTGTTGTGGTTATTTTTCCATGATATTGCCGTAATTGTGAAAATACTTTGCCATATTTCGGTTCCGAAGCGACACCGTACTTTGCCCTTATCCAAGTTTTTCTATCTGGTATCTTATTTCTTAAATTGTATATTTTATATGTTGTATCTTACTTGAATAAGGCGAAAATAGCCACACTGTACTTTAGCCTTATCCAAGTCTTTCCATCTGACATTTTATCCCGTTCTATTAATATTGCTATTCAATGAATCGTTATTCGTGCCGAAGAACAGAGCTGCGATTGATGCATTTTTTAAAAATATGTTTATATTTCCCACAGGTTCCACATAACTGTGCCAATATTTTTGCCATGTTTCGGTGACACTGTAGCAATACTATACTTCAACTTTATGCAAGTCTTTCTATCCAGTCCTTCATCTCGTTATATAAATATTACCGGGATACTAATGAGATAAATTGGGTTAACGACTTAAATATTGCCATTAAAAAATGACTATTCGTGTCAAAGCATACGGGTGTATTTGATATAAAATTACATTTTTTTTGCGATTCACTTTCAATTATTTTAGTATAACTCTGGCAAAACTTTTGCCATGTTTCGATGATACTTCAGTAATACTATACTTTAACTTTATGCAAGTCTTTCTAACCAGTCCTCTATGTTGTTATATAAATATTACCAGCATCCTGACAAACTAAATTGGATTAACGACATAAGTATTGCCATTAAATAAATGATTATTCGTGTTAAAGCATACGGGTGTATTTGATGTAAAATTAAATTTTGCGATTTACTTTCATCTATTTCGTTTTAACTATGGCAATACTTTTGCCATATTTCGATCACACTGTAGCAATACTGTGCCTTAGCCAAGCCTTTTCATGCGGTATTTTATCCCGTTAAATAAATAATGCCATTAAATAAATTGCCATTCGTGCCAAATCACTCGGGTGTGGCTGGTGTAAAAATAAAACTGATCGTTCTGCTTGTTTTTTGCCGCAATATTAGCATAACTGTAGTAATATTTCAGGTGTAATTTAACCACATTTCGGTGACACTGTAGCGACACTATATATTGAAATAATCTAAGTCTTTCTATTCCGTATTTTATCCCATCAATTCTTTGCTTCGGCGCGCGGATACCCTGTGCGCAATTTATATTTATACAACCAAATAACTCGCGTGTTCAGCTTCCCTCCGGCGTCTCGTTCGCTCGACTCGATTTACGAACCCGCAGTGCGCTCGGCATTATGTGAGAGAGGTTTTTGCCGATGAGAGCGGATACACTCTCCACCCCGTCCTCGCGACGGAACCTCGCCAATCGGCGAGCCGGTCGTCTCTCCTCCTGCACATAGATTTTCGATTGTAGCGAGAAGTCCCTCGACTCAAAGTCCCAGGGAAAAAGTCGGGCTGCCGTACGAGCGTGTATGGAAGCGCGGCGAGGGCGCAAAAAACCGTCCGCGTACCTCGTCGCCGTCGTCTCCGAGGACTCCGCGGAACGATCGTCGGAGAAGTCGAACGATTCGATTACGCCGCCGCCGCCGCCGCCGCAAAGCCGCTGTCTCGATGCGTATGAATTTTGGAATAATGCGAGCACGTATACATTACCCGGGACCCCGACGATAATACGTGACCGGTGTACCGAGGAACACACAATACACGCACACGTGTATGCTTTTTTTTTTCTTCTAGTTCTATTTTTATTTTTTTTTTATTCGTGGCTCGACTGCAATCCCAGCCCTTTTTCTGCCTTTTCCCGTTCGCTGGTGTTCCTATCGGCGCGCGACCTCCGCCGGAGGCTGCGCCTCTCAGCTCCTGCACGATCTCCTCGCGCTCGGCAACGAGATGAGAGAACACGCAAGAAAGCCCGACGACGGATACATATGTAAATTTCAACACGTTTTCAACCCCCACCCCGGATTTTCTAGCTCGGCGGTAGGAGCGAGTGCGAGAAATAAGAGAGTTTCACCTGCGCATCCGGTTTTGCGTATGCGCGATGGTTCCTTCGTTTCGAGAGCCCGGGATGCGGAGCTGTCGCCCCTGCGGAATTTGAGTACCGAGTATCAATGAAACGGTGTACTCACCCTCGAGGTTTGCATATCTCGACGGTGTGAAATTGTTTCGTGGATCGCAATTTCTCACGGATTCCAACGAGGAATCGTTTTATTTTTTTCGTGGAGATGGGATATCGGGATTTTGGGGAGAGAGAAGGGATGTTGGTAATCAACGTATTGATTTTTATTTATTTGATTGTCTTTTTTGTTAATCGAAGTGCACTTTGAGGTGACTTTGAGAATTTAGTCGGCATTTTTTTTCCACCACTTTTAACGGAGGATTAAATACGTCGTTGAATCTTCCATCTTGAAGATAACATTTTTTTCTACGTGCAGTTTGCAAAGCTGATTATACCGGATAAAAAAATGGTTCTGTCCACCTGACTTTTCGAGGGTTTGTCGGAAGCCGTCGAGAGCGAAAAAAAATCCAGCATTTTTCGCATCACAATGTTCGTAATTAATGAATGTCCTGAGGATAACTGTATAAGCGAGAATCTCAATGGCCGTGCAAACGGATTCTCCCCGGTTTTTCGGCAAAATTTATTCGTGCCATTCCACACCTAACGGAATATCTCCCGCAGCACGTCGATCCTTACCTGACCTTTTTTTTTATCTTGTTATATTATATTCTTTATATACATTATTTTTTTTTGTAAATTAATTCTCGAACGTAATCCAATAATCGTATGCAGGACCATTTCGCTCTTCCATCCGTCGATCTATCATGCATCCTGACACTAGCCGGTGAAGTGCTTTCAGGTATAGCAATCGGGACGACGAGGTGCCACCGATATTTTATCAACGAACTTTGCAAGCTCGGGTTCATGGGTCGCGCGATTGCGGTTCGTTTTTGAAGAATAAAAAAAATTAGACTCCTCCACCAATATTTTTCCTTCTTGAAAAATGTCACCTTCCCGCGCTTTTCATGCGGCATGTAAGTCCATCCATACATGCAAAAGTCGTCGTTTAATATTCCATGCAAGTGTCGTCCACGCGACCGTAGAGGGAACCTCGCCCAACGCCGACTACCCGAAGGTTTCCCCCCCTTAAGTTATACTATAGACATTTGAATAAAGCCGCCTCTGCGTGCACGCCTCATCCTTTTTTTTCTTCTTCTTCCTCCTTCTTCTGCTTCTTCTTCTCCTTGAAGAGCATCCCGATCGCGAGGGAACGATCATTTACCAAACGCCCCACCCTTGTCAGGTTCAAACTTCTCTCATTTCAAACTTCATGCGTCATTCGTGCATCGGATATAATAAATTTGCAATATACGATCGTGAGCTTCGCAAAAGAAGAATGAAGTTGTCAGCTATAAATAACTATTAAATTTAATTAATCGCTTTGGAATTTCGAAAGACTTTTTTTTTCCTCATCAGACTTTTCTAAATTCGCGATTATTATTATATATTTGAGATAGTCTGAGAATTTTAAAATCGAAGGATAAGTATGACCGATACGATTGGATGGAGAGTTAATTCCTTAACTCACACGGGAGCGTGAGTGTGTAATAATGCAGGCTAATTAATCATCCGGCGATGCATACGGCGAAGGAGAGCGAGGAGAGTCCTCCCAACGTCGCCGGGCTTCTCTCGTCTCGGCAACTACTGCTCTCGTCGTGTGTGCATAAATAATCCTTCACTTCCGGCGACAGGCGTTGCGAGCGATGCTAGGTGAAAAAAAAGTGTAGTAACGGACGAGGTAGCTGGTCTGGCAAGGGCGTGTACGTGGGCTCCGTTCACCGTCGCGGCTGCAGTCTGCGACGGAAAATCAACCTACGTACCCTACCCGCTTCGCTTTGCGCGCTATCCCTTATCTTCGCGTTCTATGCTACTTTACTTTCATTTTTTTCGTTTTTAGTTTTTTTTTTTGCAACGCTGATGGATCCTGCGAAGGGGACGTCGCTTCTTGGAAATTTCAGCGCAAGCCTCTTCGGATGCAACATACGTGCGCATGTTCGTAATTAATTTTTACCTGGAAGTAGTTCCGTAAATTTTTTAAAATATTTTTCTCTCGCGCTCGTTACAATTTACCATTTTTTTTCTGAAGCTGTTGCGAATTTTCCACGTGTATTCAAATGTCGAGCATACCTTACCGCGCCATGTCTTATCTGAACGTTGAATACTTCACTTTTATTTTTTTTCATCTTTAGATTTTTTTTTCTAGAACACTAATAGACCCTGCGGAGCAGAGATTGCTTCCTTCGAGTGCGACCACCGCGCGCTTGTTCTTAGTGAATTTTTACATCGAACTAGCTCCGTAAATTTTCAAGGGTTTTTTCTATACCATTTGTCGCAAATATTTCTGTTAGTTCTTTTAAATCTACATATCTCAAATCGAGTACTGCTAACCGCGCAGACTTTATAGTTGATATTGTTATAAATTTAACTTCACAGATGTTTTGAAGCCAGTAGATGATGCGCACGACTGTGCAATAGTTGGAAAAATAATAGAAATTCATTATTTTCTTTCAAGCTGTAAAAAGTTTCAATGTCAATTTAATTTCTTTTTCCTGCAGCTACTGTTAATTTTTCATGCACATCCCTGTGACGAGTGTCGAGCATACGACACCGTAGGTGACCTGGAACTTCGCCGTTGGTAGACGTAACATATTCTTCGAGGACATCGGACACGCTTGTAAAAATATAATCGGCCCACTGGCTGGAAGGGATGGAGAAAAAAGAAAGAAAAAAAGAAGGGCAGAGTAGAGAAAGAGGGGGGGGGGGGGGGAGAGGGCGACCCGGTGACTTTGATGGATCGAAGAGCCCCGTCAACCCCTCTGACCCTTTCCCGCATGGGCCTCGTCGCTCTGCTTCACCTCACTCGTACCGTATTATATATTTGTTTTATTTTTCTACAGGTAATTCCGTATCCGACAGGTTACTCTCTCACGCTCGATGGTATCCCGAATAAAGAAGACGTCGACCCTTACGGATGAGCAAACACAGAACGCTCTGTTACTATGGTAAACGTCTTCTCCTCGAAGCAATCTTATCAATTTTGGAAATCTTGGTGCAATTAGCAACGGAGATCCGTCCGATCGGATTTCAAGTTTGTCACTCGATCTTCGTCAACCGTGTATCCATTTCTGACTGCTTATTTTGAACAATTTTTAAGGGTCATTAGATTTTAGTGAAGAAAGAACTATGTGAAATATTCTCTTTCGTACTCTTTACTTTTTTTTAGTTATTTAATTTTAGTTTCTACATAAGAATCATTTGTTACTAGTGTTATTATATAGTGAATATCGGGAAATAATGAGATAGTGGGGAAAAAAGGGACAGAAAATCCGTTTGTATCATCGTGGCAGAATGTGACGTCCAAAAACGATTGGAAACTTGTGTTTAGCTCCCTGCACCATATTGCCCCGCTCTACTCTATTCTCGCCGCCCATGCACCACGTTTCCCTTGGCAACAAACTTGCCTATCCGTTACAGCCTTCTCGGTGACGTCCAGTTTTCGATTTCCTGCTTCGATGTTTGTCCAAATTAATTCAATATTTTTTCCCTAAAAAATCAGCCCAAACGACTTCAGTTCAGGTAATTTAATAACGAACTTTCCCAATTCCGACTTCACGGGTCTCTGAGTTCTAAATCGCGTCAACCTGTCGCTACTTGTCGAATCATTTTAATTAATCACCAAGCCACACACAGCCTACGGTTTCTGGTTCGTAGATATATATTTTTTTCGCCACTAGCTCAAAACCAGTATTATATTTTTTTCGCAAAATTGTCACTTTCCGTTTGGTAACAAATCGAACCTACCTGTCTCCGTAAATTCTTGATTTTTAACTTCGCGCTTCAACCTTCCTCAATCGTGCGTGTCTCAATCGCGCATTTTTCTTAACTGATTTTTAATTGATATTTTTTTTATTTATCCAAATTTTATATACAACATATATATGTGTATTTTTTTTTTCATACAGAAGGCAACATTAGTCTCGCTACGGTCGAGGAGTGCTCGGGAGTTGACTGATACTGCCGGAAATCGAGCGAGCGGTAGAGGTCCGAGTAACATCGAGTGGTCTTATCTGTAAGCTTCCGACGTAACGCGCCGCCGTTCAACATCGCGGCGTCGTAAGGTAAGGCGTTACACGGCCTTTATCCGTGCTGGCAGGACGAATGAACGGAACGACGTGACTGCCGGCCCATGACAGCGATAGGATAAGCCGAGCGAGAGACACATCGAACGTTTTGCCGACTATGTGCACTTCCTACATTGCCGCTTCGAAATCACACCGGTTTACATATATTCTATACGTAGATGTGTGTATACTTGTGTACTGAGCATAGGTAAGAGTATAAAGTTACGAACGGGCACGAAACTCACAGCGTTTAGGTAACGGTGACAATTAACGGTAAGCGTTAATGGGTTCGGGCAAGTAGATTTCTTCGACAGGCCCCTGGTGAGTGATAAGATAAGACTGACGAAGAAGTTTGCCAGATGGAAGGGTGTATATATTTTTTAGGGACGAGCTAGATAAATCAACGATTAGTCGGAACAATTTTCTGAAGTGGAAGTTGAATGTTTTGATTGAAATTCTATTAAAAATTTTAATGATTCGAGTATCAGTTGGATGTCGGGCGAAAAATTGAGAAAAATTCGTGAAATACTTCTCAGTCTACTTTCACTGCCGAGGAAATAGAATTTTTGTGGACGTTATCCGTGTTGCGACCGCAAGGCTAATTGTTTCAATGAATATCACGCACGTTTCAACACCTCGGCGCGGATGCACGCAGCTCCAAAAAAATATCGAATATCGCCCGTACCCGTTGTTCATAATGGGAAATAATGGATGAAGCGTTGAAGGGTTTGATTCTCGAGTTACTCCGAAAAAGATTCTCGTAGACCCGACCATAAAAGATGCACCCTTCCGTCAAATTTCCTCGATGGCCTTCGAGGAAATTTGATGCAGGGGTGCGTACTGTTTTCCAGGGTCAAAACGATTCTCTTTACTGTTGTTTTATGTGAAATTTCATACAAAATTTTAACGCTTCGAGTATCGATGAAATGTAGAGGAATCGATTTCTTTAATTCCTAACTGTACTTTGCACTAAACTCACATTGCCAAAAGAAAAGAATTTCAAACATCCGTAGCCCTGTTGCACTCGGACTAATTATAAAATTATATAATAAAATAATTATAATTACGCCAGAAAATGATGTCAAAGTATCTAAAAATTATAATGATATAAAGTGAATTATAAACATCAGTAAGCCGGACGCCTTTGCAAGGTTAAGAATTTCAATGAACATTTAATTTAAAACACTCATCATCACCTCGGCGCATTCCGCTCGCCCAAGAAAGATTTAATATCGTCCATCATCATTGTTCTCAAGAGGAAATAATAAACTTTCACTGCCACGGAAAAATGCATTCCAAACCTCATTGGTAACCCTTACAAATTCACCCTAATTATCATTTCATAAGACTACATAAAAATCATAATTATATAAAATTATAGAAATGAATTTCAAACATCACTCAGCGGTTTTGCATCCGCAAGGCTAATGATTTCATTGAACATCACGCACTCTTCAACACCTCGGACTCAGCCCGCTCAAAAAAATATCGAGTATCGGTGGTCTCCATTGTTCTTGATGGAAAATGATGAAAGAAGCGTTGACGGGTTTTGATTCTAGAGTTACTTCGCTCTGGGGAAGGCTCTCGCAGGGCTCCCTTGATCAGCAGGCAATATGCATATGAATCCATACTATGCGCGAAGTGACTTTTCGCACGACCAGTGGCACACACGCGGCGGTGAGCAATAATGAGTCGAGATTTTTCCCTCCAGCCGAACAGCCCGAGGAGCGCACAGTGTGCATCGTACAATATTCGGCGGGGTAGCCGTCCACATGGAAGAGGCGAACCCCCCGTGGCGTCGGATGAACTCCACTGTGAAGCGGATCCGCAGGCGGTGGACCGTGCGATGGATGCTGCGCGGATGACTCCGAACAACCGAAGGAGATGCGGAAGAGAGGCGAGAAAAAGGTTCGCCTCTCGAGTGTGTAACCATTTCGGGTTCTTTGCGACAATAACGCTACACAACAACAACAATAACAGCAACGCCGAGTGTATGCATAGATACATAGAGACCGATGGAAAATAATTCCGCGCGTGTCTCGGCCGTAGGCTCGTGAAACGTAACTCTATATTATTATCCTTTTTCACACCTCCATGCACCACTATGAGGAGCTCTCCGCTATCCGCTCTATATTTCGTCGGAGAGTCGGTGAGGCGGCGTTGAAAGGACCGAAGAAAGAAAAGACTTTTGTCTAACAGCCTGTTTTTTTTTTTGGGGATGATTATTAGTTATTATTTCTTTTTATAATAGTGCAATTAGCTTCGGGGGTTTAAAAAAGTAGGGATCGGGAAGAAATATTAACTTCGGACATAGTTATGCTGTTGAAGATGATATGATATTCGAACTCGTATATATATTTTTTTAATTGTAATAGTTTAATGTTAAACGAATTAGCTGCATATTGAAATTACAGGTAAAGGGGTTTAAAATTTTGGAATTCGTATATGAAAATTCTGTTACGTTATGAATGTCAGACAAATAGTATTGTTTTTAATATATTAGTAACGTAACATCTCTACGAGCGTGTCAATGAATTTTCATGTGCTGTCTATGAAAAAAAAATTTACAAAAAATAATCGTGGACTTTCATGGACAAAAAAGGTTTGTTGAATGCATAATTCTTTTTTTTACTATAGATGCACAGCGGAAATCGATCAGCCGGACTTGTATACGGTCTTAAGAAATGAATCTTCTCATCTCCCGTCGAACTCATGAATCCATAAATTTTTATCTTCCTCGCGTAACGCTACAGGAGTCTGCATTGTGCTGAAGCAGTTTCAACGATCGCCATCGCTTAAGAACTTGACCGATAGCCCGTGGAAACCCATGAAACGTTTCATCGCGATGTCACGCTCGATTCAGCTCGATCGAGCGTATCGTCACCGCAACAATGAAATTAAAAAAAAATGACAGAACTCGAGACATTTTTTCACGCACCAGGCACACGTATATAGTATACATGTATATGGCTCGGGATTTATCTCCCGTCGCTTTATGGTTTTGCGCGGCGCGCGCGATCGCATTAGATAATTCAATGAACCGGCTCGTTACGTTCCCATGCTGTAGCTGCTGTAGATACCGACTCAAAGTAGATACGGACGGCGAGGGGAGTAACTATACCTGTCCAGCCGGCTAAGTAAATCCACGAGCTGCAATAAAAACGCTTGGACAACGGTTACGCACGCCCGGAGGTGATACGGAGCGTGACATTGCTCGTTTAAGACCCGTGTTCCTCTGCACAGACACGTTTTATATATATCTCTGCCGATTAGGCAGGGTTTCCCGAGAACATCTATCTCGAGGTGAATTTTCGATTCTTAAAAAAAAAAAATTGTCTCAATTATCAATTTATTATTTTTTTGTACAGAGTCAAAGTTGACTTCAAATTTTAATTTCGAGGAGAAACGAAAATAGACCTCGAACTCAAATAAAAACCAACCCGCGACTGAAAAATCGACCCTGTATATACAAATCGAATAAAAAGAAATAAAAAATCCTCGACATGTAAGTTTATCAATTGAAACCGCATGTAAAGCGTTGAATTGTATGAAATCTTTCTCGGTCTCGAAACAGCGTCTTCGAGACTTAATCGTACGAAATACGATTGGGTAAAAAAAATGAAAGTAGAAAGACGAAGTCGGCTTGAAATTTAAGTTTTGACGGAAGTTCCAACTGGAAATGAAGTTGGGACTTGAATGAACTAAAATATCAACAAAGTGGAAAGACGAAATCAACGTGAAAATTAAGTTCCAACGACACTCCCAACTGGAAATAAAGCTTGTACTTAAATTGGACCCGACAAGCGACTGAAAAATCGATCCTGGATCTATAAATTGTCGAATAAAAAAAAATCCTCGACACCTAAGCGTATCGAGTCGATCTGTATATGAGGCGTTAGATCGTGCGAAATCGTCTTCGAGTCCGAGGCAGCGTCCTCGCGACTTAATCGCACGAAATACGATCTGTCGAGTAAAAAAAAAAAAATCGGCAAAGTACTCGTGCGGACTCAAAGCTCGGCGGGAGGAGGGGGAGGATCGACGACCGTTCGAGCTCGTCCCGGGCGACGATAAGACGATTTAGCACCGTCGCGAAGTAGTCCTCGCGTTAAGATTGCGCGCGGTATTGCACCGCGGCGAGATCCAAGTTTCGAGCTCATATTATAACTAAACGAGATATACATATACATATTTTTTCGCACATGCGACGAGTACAAGTTTTGAAAGAGCAATCATATAAAATAAATCTGAGGAGGGTGTTGATGATAAAAAATGAATAAATAAAAAATGAGCGTATAAGAAGACCGGACTTGCGAGGATCGTTGAGATTTCGTATGGAAATTTAGAGGATCGATCTGTCGCTTCGGAACAACTCTGTTCGCCACAACGAGTCCCCGGACGGAGATAAGAGATCGAAGCAGAAAGGGTAGGTAAAGGTAGGTACGTTATTGCGCGCGAGTTAGCGTCGGACAACATCCAGGGATGGGGGATTCGGATGAGAAAATTGAGACGTTAGTCCGGATCGATCTAATGACTCGGTTGTAACGTGTATTTGCAGCTGGTCGTTGAACGTTATCGGAACGACGACGACGAGAGCGAATGCTCGAGGTGCCCGCTGATTCCCGTACACTCGCCCCCGTCGCGTGACGCTTGAATTATTCTCTTAACTACCTTAGTAAATACCGCGCCCGATGCGTTACGAACCTAACTCGGTATCGACTTACATACACATATATTTCTCTTATTTTTGCACATTTTTTGTCAATCAGTATCAAACGATAAATTTTAATCGTTCGATAATCCTCGAGGCAGTCGCGCGCGCCTATCTCAGCGTTATACCTGTTTCAGTTGGCTTTGATAAGTCGACGCAACTTGGAATAATTTTTTTTTTACCGGCCTTTCATCCACGAGACTATCTGCGAATTTTTGAAAATTTTTTGTTCAACGATCTTTCAAATTTTTTCATTGAATAAGAAAAACGACTGGTATTTATTCGCAATGGAAATTGTTCCGAAAACTGGTCGAGGACCGCCTTGTGCGAGCTCGGCGCTCGCTGCGTAGAATGAAACGTCTCTCAGCGAGAGTTTCTTCGCAACGACAGGAGATCGTCGCGGTGGAATCGACGCTGTGGATCGAGCAGCCGAAGCGTCTCGATTATCATCGCAGGCCAAAGAACCGGCGCGCTGGTACGAAGAAACTGTCGAGCAAGAAAGAGAAACAAGGACGGGGGTATAAATGGGTAAATGGAAAATTGTAAGTGGTATAGGCCACCGCCGGTGTTCCGAACATGAATGAATGGAACCTGCTTCGCCGCTTGCATACCCATTACAGGAACCCAGCGTATAACAGCGATCGTCTGCGGTATGTATTTATGTACACGGATACATCGGCCGCGGACGAGTTACACGCACACGATCGCCTGCGTGCACGTATATACGCGGACTGAGATCGGGCAGTGTCTCTCCGGTATTTACGTATATCGCGGGCCTTCCATGCTCCGCGGAAAGGTAACTCCGGTTCTTCGGATCTACGCGTGCCGGTCGATGAAGAGACGAATCTCCCGAGCAAATTGCCTTGTCTACTCCTAAAAGCATTAACTATAGAAATGCTTTAATTTTTATATTTTTATTATTTGGTGGAAATGACGAAATTGCTCTTGGAGCGAAAAACTCCCGTATGCGAGGCACAATCATTTCGTGAAATGAAGATGGTAATGAAATGAGTGGAGAATCGTGGACACTCGGGTCGGACTCGTACGATCTTCTGAAATTATGAACTATGAAAAGGAATGGAATTTTTTCAAATATGGAAATAACAGCATTGTTCTGCACTCGAAAATCTCACGCATGTAAGACAAAAACATTTTGTACAATAAAAATAGATATGTAGTGCGCTGAGGCTCGTAAAAATGTTGCATATCGGACTCGCATTAACTTTTCAAAATTACCTGCAGAAAGAAATGTAATTTTTTTAATGCACACATTACGAAATTGATCTCGACGCGAAAAGTTACGTAAGCGGGACATTTTGTAAAATGAAGCTAGTGATATAGTAAGTAAAGAATACTTTTTAAATCGGACTCTCATTAACTTCCAAAATTATAATTCATAGAAAGAAATGAAATTTTTTAAAATATGGAAATGACGAAATTACTCTCGAATCGAAAAGGTACGTATGCGAGGCACAAACATTTTGTGAAATCAAGATAGTGATTTAATGTGCAGAGAATCGTGAGTGCTATGTAGATCGGAAGGGGGAGATTCGTGAAAAGTCAACGAGCCGCGTAAACACCTGTGTCACGGTGCGTGACCCCGGTGAGGAATATGACTCTATCCGCGGTGCATTTTGCCCGGTTAAACTGCATGCGGCACCTGATTAAAATGCCAAGTGAATCGAGCGAAGGGCGGCACGTTGGCCGCACGCGTTTGCACTCCTTGTACTTCTCTCCGCTTCTCCATTGACCGAAACTCGTATTGCGTAAGCGACTCGCGTCGACGAGGAGATGAGTTTCCCCCTTTCGTTGTTTCATTCAGAACTCGAGACTCGACATGTGTTTTCTGCGGTAACGCGCGGCTGAAAGGCACATCCGATTGTTGCACAACTGTGTATTAAACAGGCCGATTAAATTTTTTTCAGATACGAGGTAAAAATTTCGATATCGTAGACGCAGCTGCGATTCGACAGAGAGTCATCTTTCTTTCAGGTGTTTCGCAAGCGGCCGATGCAATGACGAAATATCACGCTCGTTAAAATCGCAGCTTCGCTCGTGAGAGCCTTTCGGTGATATCGTTGAGAAGTTATTTTTTTAATTTATTTATTTTTTTTCAATTTAATCCCGCGGTCTCTTTACCTTTCTCGATCGGCGAGGCCGAGCGTGATGGGCGGGGTAAGGTCTCGAGTTCGAATATATATCGCGAATTAAATCACAATAATAGATGTGTAGCTCGTTTAGCCGATAATTTAACCCACGTTTATCTGAGTCTCAACAATTCCAATTATAATAACCAATTAGGAATTATTTATAGGGTTAACGATAGAAATAGTTTCGATGAATTTGTACCCGGCGATAAGAGACAAGAAAGTTGTCGGTTCACTAGGAAAATTAGTTCCGAGCTGCATTGCCGGCAGTTAGAGGAGTTGAGGTCAATTGTCAGTCGTAATTCACTTCGGGTGAAATTTAAATGAGAAATCTCAGGTCGTTATTCCGTCGAGATGAGGAAAGAGAAGATCGGGTAAATGTCCACAGGAGGTAAAGAGAAACAAGTAGTTTCAAAATGAGTTATCTCTTCGTTAAAGTTATTTCATTAAAGTTACTCGAAATGTCTGGGCGATTCGTTACCGAAATTATATGGCGTTATATTTTATTTAGATACATCCTCTGGCGAAACTCTAAAAAATTATAATTTACAGCTTTCGTGAGCTTCAGGCCTAAAGCTATATGACGAATGTGAAGGAATCGACATAGTTTCATACACAAAAATTCGGCGCAAAGTCATAATAAAACGGATTTCGTGTGTAACAGAGAAATGAAGGAATATGAAATTCAACGCTATACGCAAAATGTCTCGCGGTGGTATGTCAGGGAGCTTAACGAGCAATGATTTGTCGAGGCGTGCGTGCACGCCTATACCGGTGCAAGCAGAAGAAAAAGAAACAGTGATAGAGGTTCTCCCTTCGCTTCCGCGTCGGGGTATCGTAGACGGCGGGCTCTGTTCATTCTGTAATGCTATATATAGAGTCGCCGAGACGGCATCGCCGACACCGGAGGGATTCTCTCCTTCGGCGAGATGCTGCGGGGGAAAATTCTTTCTCCTGGTTCCAATCTCTCGAACAACGGGGGGTTCCTCGGTCGTTCGGTAAACGAGCCACGAACTCACGCTACCTTTTTCCCCCGGAGTTAAATATAATGGGATGGAAAAATTGAAATTCTTGCAGGTTGAAAAAAAAGGGCCAAAGGTATATTGTGTCATTCGTTACGACTCCAATTATCCGGCGCGTCGAACTTCAATTTTTTAGCCGTGCATTCTATGTTCAAAGGACAATACTTTGAGTTCATCAGGATGAAGAACAATGTTTTCGCAGTGCGGAGGTCGCGTTAATTTGCAGTTTCAGAGTCGTCCGCAGTAGCGACAGCTCGACGAATTCATCCAGCCGATCATTTCGGGTCTGCTTCCTACGTTCGAACGAAAACATCCCAAGTAATTGTGGAAGAAACAACAACATTTCGGTCCTTTCGCCGCTTAAAGCTCAGTTTTATTTGCAACTCCAAAGTCACCTACAGTCGTAGTAGTTTGATGAATTTAACTAGCCGATTGTAGAGTCTGGAATTAATAGTAAGATATAACGAAAGTCTCGTTGAGATGCATTCGCGTATCGCGGAGAACTGCCCAGGCGGTTGGGCGAAGCGGGACGATGAATTATGCGTGGAATCGGGCTAATGGAAGGTCGCCATACAACAGATTAGTTAAGAAGCGATTCGGATCGGGTTCATAATGGCTCGCCGAGTTCAAACTGGTTTTGGCGCCTGGGCCAACAAGCACACAAACTCAGCTGCTCGA
Source organism: Listrodromus nycthemerus (assembly GCA_963978505.1). Lineage (NCBI taxonomy): Eukaryota > Metazoa > Arthropoda > Insecta > Hymenoptera > Ichneumonidae > Listrodromus > Listrodromus nycthemerus. The sequence continues at coordinate 7,349,863 of OZ021685.1, forward strand.
AACCACAGCTATATTCCCGCTGCCAGCGTCTCGGATGCCGCTGATCCTATATTATTATATACACACACCGACACAAACTCCGTTCACTTTTCTCGTGATATCCGAGAGATCGAGAGCTCCCCCGAGGTCTCTCGCTCCTGCGACGTCTTTGCCTTCGGCCTTCGACATCCCGTCCCGTCTCGTTGTCACGATACGCTTCAATTATTTCCTCGAGAAATTTTTTTTTCTCTCAATAATTCATGCATCTTCGATGTAGGTGAGATTGTTACGAAATTGGTGCGGAAAAAAATATTGTTGAAGATCCTTGCATTTTATCCTCGAAATTGATATGAGTCAGAAGATTAAATAATTATAAAATGAACCGTTCGGAAATTTAGGGGCGGGGATGTAAAAATTTACTCTGAAGGCGAAGATTGAATAGAAATATGAAGAAATCTAAAAAAGAAAGACCGATTTCAATTCATTGCAATTAGGAATTAATAATTGAAAGTATATTTTCCAATAAGTGGTGAAAAAATTAAGGGTGGGTGTAAGGACTATTCGTACACCGCGCAGCCATTAATTCCGGATAGTTCTCGCAGACAGTTGGGTTGTAAGTAATAGCTGTCTCCAACACGCTATATTAAAAGCAAAACGTGCCTGTCCGATACCTACACGCGAGACGAAGAAAAACGGCAAAAGCGTTTCTTCCCTTCTAACACTTCATATCCTGATAGCTGCGCGTGAGATGCGTAGGGAATTTTGTTTGATTCTTTTTTCCATCATTCGTACCTCTATCCAAGCTCTGGCAACAAATCATTCCTCGTTAAGTCCCTACCGAGCTATGCAAAATGCGCCAATGCAGGGAGACACGAATACGACGACGACGACGACGACGACGACGACGACGACGACGACGACGACGACGACGACGACGACGACGACGACGACGACGACGACGACGACGACGACGACGACGACGACGACGACGACGACGACGACGACGAGGGACGTTTTGCAGTGGATTTTTACCAATTCCATGAAATATCAATTTCTACCAGGTTCCTGGTTATCTATCTCCCTCGTGTACGAAGTAACGGTTCTGCAGCGCTGCGGCCAAAGCCATTCGATTAAGCTAGTCCTTGCGAATAGTGTTTCCTTCCCATAAGTTTCAGAGAAACGGGAGGTCATTGAGAAAACTTCTGGATGGCATGAAAGTCTATTAAAAAAATCAAGAATACAAAAGTTGCTGAAAAGATTATTTTTGAACAATCCCAACTTCAAAATCTTGTTGACAAATTTGTGAATAAAAGAAATGCTCTACAAATCTCGCAGGGACATAACTTTTTTTATTGAAGGGATTCGTTCATTTTTAAAAATTTTCAATACACCTTGATTTTTTCCAGATATTTTTACCGTTGAAAAATGTCTACAATTCTTTAACCTTTCTCTGAAATTCGTGCGCAGTGAACATTATTTGCAAGGACTATCTTATCGCGTTTAACAGTTCAGATATTTTCATCACAAAAACGATAAGGATGTTCGTAGCAAATTTTCTCCTGCCTTTTGAAAAAACAAGGCTTCGAGATACATTTGTGAATTTTTACAGATTTTTTTCAGCACATATACTTGTCATCCGAATAGTTCGAAAGTTGACTCTCGACAAATTCTAGGTACTCGTTAAACAAGGATCCCGTACTCGAGCCTTCAAACAGATCAACGAATTATTCCCCAATAAAAGAAATTAGAACATTATACGACCAATATTCAACGTGTGACCATTTTTTCCACATTCAAAAATCATAAATATTTCTCCACAGCATCGGCTTACATTAAACGAAAAAAAAAAAGTTTCGATCCAAAAACATCATTAACAAAACTTATTGGAATCTCGAAACCCCTCCCGGTAGTTAAACATCGAGCATCCCGACTAAAATTTGCATAATACACGCGCCGCATGTTCTATACTCTTAGCGCAATCACAATGATATCCCCCTGCAGGTACGTCCAATATGCCGTCCTCGCGAACATCGTTTCTCGACTTTCATGACTCTCAACCATCGGCCAAGTACATTTACTATACACAACGCCTACACAAATCTCAAGCGTAAAATGTATTTCAACGGTATATATACATATATACACCTCCGTCTCTCTCGTTGCTCGTTCCCATACCAGGATGTGCGTAACGTGCGTAGAGAAATGTAAATTGTTCCGAGTCTCCCTTCATTTTTTTTTTCTTTTGGCTCGGCAAACTCGTCGCCGGATCATACATGCGTGTCTGTACATTCTCAACGCGGAAATGCGCGCCTTATAATTCGAGGACATATCGATAGATAGCGCTCGCCGCTCACGGAGTCTATTGCCGGCGCCTGATAACGCATGCCGCCGCCCTATTCGACGAGACGAACGAGTTCGAGAGAAATCTTTCTCTCGCAGTCTCTCCCTGACCAGTTCTCAAGTTCGTACTCGAAGACCATTTGCAAATCTCGTTTTTGTCGTCGGATCTTTATAATGCGAGCCAGAACGAGCGTTCAAACTGCCCCGGATATTTCGACGATTTGTCGATGTCACTCGCTCGTAACCGGACTCTTCTCACGTTGCAGATGATTGTCCATATTTCTGGGGCTTTTTTTTTTCTTTTCTTGGTACGTTACTTGATTTTTTTTTTAATTGATAGGGAAGATTCTATGGGGAGTTGAACCATTAAATTGCGAAGGCGAGAGACGAGAAGATAAGAAAGAAAATTTCATAGATGTACTTTGGATAGGGCTAATGGGACGATAAACGGCGAACACGATACTTCGCGCTGAATTAACGAGAAATTAAGTGGTTTGGAATTGAAGCCATTCGACTTGCGATTTATTTTCCGAGTTATCGAACGAGTCGATAAATTTAAACGAAATCTCGACGATATCTACGGAGGATCGATAGGAAAGTTTGAGCGTTTTTACCATCACTTATCGGCGACTTGATGAAACGTTTTTTTTTTTTTCTAATTTCGGAAAAAGCTTTCGTCTTTGACGAAATATGATTATTCGGTGGTAACGATTCGTCTCGGGAGGCGAGACGACGAGGGCCCTCGACAATGCCACGGCAGGAGAGTAGCCTTTATTTCTTCCACACGATTCTTCAGCTCTTTTCAGCGCAAAACCCTCTTCTCGCCCATTCAACTTTGAAACAGTCACAAAGCATTACATTGCCATTGTCGGTTAACGAGAGCATAGAGCGTCGGTGGAGTCTCGAAGAATCACCAGACAGCGTGGACGCGCAGTCTGGCTATTCAATGTCCTTGTATTTTTAAATTCAAGCGATGAAAAACGCAATTTTCAAAGATTACAAATGAATTTAAATAATTCACACCTGTTAAAAAAATAACCGAATTATTGCGGAGAAAAATAGTTGAGTTGCCGGGTATTTTATTCTAATCGAGAAGTGTTCGAAATTTTCTCTGAAACTCACGTTTGGCGGGATTGCAACGCAAGTACTACCTTACCAAATTTTTTTTCTTGTTTACAAATATCCACAATTATTCTATTCTTAATTTCGCAAAAAATATTTGTAAAATCGACGGAGATTCTTGTAGAATAAAAGATTTTTTTTGTGAAAATGACATGAAATTGAATTGCGGACGTTTGTGAACAAGAAATGTTATTACCTATTTTAGTATATGGGACGAGATCGTTGACAATGCGCAACTTTATCTACGACTAATGTTGTCCAATTTATTGCCTAAAAAATAGATGCGCTAGAATGGTAAAACTCCTTCTTCTCCATAGACAATTTTTTCAAATTTTCTTCCGCTGCAACTAAATTGGAAATTTTGTCTCACGACTCAGCGACACTGCGGGACGCAATTTTAAACGAGGTAATGACCGGTGTTGGCGCGCCGGTAAGTAGTAATTATGGCATTGTGACTCGTTTCGCCCCACTGCAACGTGTGCCCCGCAGTCACTAGTCGATTGTAACGAATTTCACAACGCCTTGACAATTTCAGGGGTTGAAAATATTTCGTCCCTCTAATATTTTCTTTATTCGCCCGACAATGCTCCAGCAGAAACGATCCTGCTATTGCCTCAACAATCGAATCGTTGACTCCGACGCCCAATTTCCCACAAACTTCACGCCCAGGATCCACTCGAGAACGCGCCGGGATTTTGTTTCAATGAAATTCTATCCCGCGGCGACGTTTGGACCGGATTGGGAATTCTCACTCCGCCTTAATTCTAGGGCAACTATAACCGCGTACGTTAGCCCCTAATTATGTCGATAACCTTTTTTACTCCGATCTAGCAACGGATAGTCGACACAAGTAACCCTGTTAACAATTATTGAAGAAATCATAATCAAAGAACAAATGTAAAAGATCCAGAATAAAAATAAAAACATCCATCACCTCACGAATACATCAACGTACTTTCCAATCCCTGATTCGTCCACACAGCTATAAAATTATATACGGTGTCTCTATCTAAATATACGCGACGAAAAAAAATTTCGACGGAATGTTTACGAAATCCATACATTTTATAGCAGATAAGTTCGTCGGTGGTAAATCATCGAAATCATCGTGACTAGAAAAACATTTATTATCCAATGATTGAAAGCGAAAGGTCAGTAACGAGTGGCGGTTTTGCGAAATGATCTTTCGAACAAGATTGAGCCTCGAGCTCGGAAGGTGAACCCCGAGTCACCCAGTATAGCTGAGCATGGTCCGTGGGTCTCGTCTCTGCGAAGACACACGGAACTCAGGGGATGGTCACGTGAAATGTCCGGTCGGGCCGAGGCAGTTTCGACCGTAAGTGCCGCACACGGTCACCTAGCTACGATCCTCGAAGGGTCATCCTCGTTTTATTTTTTTTCCACCCCGTTATTCTCTCACTTAGCATAAAAGGGGTAACTAGCGAAATGTTGAATGGACACGCATTTGCCATTATGCGAACGTGGTCTCTGTCCCATGGTCATAATTAGGTATATGCGCCAGCCTCGAGGACTGGCCATGGGAATTTTTCGAACCCCCTTTTCGTTCGACCGGTGCTCGCCGGACTACGCGAGCCTGACCGGCGGATCTACGACCGCTCCGTTTTCTAGTCGACGCTCATAGAATCTAGCGAGCAGCTCGAAATCGTCTTCTAAAGGCTAAAAAATGTTCGTCTTGCGTATCGCGATTTTTTAATTTTTTTATTTTCATGTTTGAAATTCCGTGGGTAAGGGAAGTGTTGAAGTATCGTTAAATCTATGATAGGCGAAGAAGTAGCTGTAGAAAAATAAGCAAAGATACTAATTTTTTCAATTTTGGCTACAAAAATTTCAGATAAACTTGCGCGTTGGTCCGGCACTATGAAAGTACATTTATTGTATAATTCCGCACCGATCACGAATTCATCATTTTTTTCCATAGATAATGTTTGATATGGAAGATTACGTCTATAATAAGGTACTCATTTTTCATGCAATTCAAAAAATGCAAAAGAGAATAGAATTTCAACGATTGCATTTATTTCCGTCAAATTTAGTAGGAATATTCGAGTGATCAGACTCCATCTCTGTACACATTTTTGACTCTATAGCTCAAAAATGGTAAGAGCTGGAAGGTGCCAGACATTTTGGAATAATTTGAAAGACGCGAAGAAAAAAAAACAAACATTTAAGAAATTTAATTTAGAAACAATATCGAACGTTAATCACACATGGTGTATGTTGAATTACACTACAATCACCCGAGGCATACTCGACATATAGCGGCTTAAATTTTTCGTATCCGATTCACACACGCACACGGGGATTTTGACATTTTTTCCAAATGCCTGTTTTTCGATGTTTCCAAACATTCTCGACACGTCTTTACCAAAACAAGACCAAAGGTTCCTCGGTGAGGAAGCAAAATAATCGACCAGTAGGCTGGAACTCGAATAGAAGCCTTCTGGAGGATCTTACCATTGATCTTATGTTGTCTTTTTTGCGAAAGTTCGTTTGACGCATAAGTGGCATGATTTCCGCATGTTGACATGTCGAGCAGTAATTTAAAAAAATCTTAACATATCAGAGAAATTTGCTATCAGACGAGACCTCTAAAAAGTTGTCTCGAACTAACGCAAAAAGTTTAATCTCGATAAAATTTTCATTTCTAAAAAAATCTAAAAAAAAAAAAAACAAATTATCAACTCACGAATTTCTCTTCCTAGCTCGTGGCTCTTCTTATTTCAGTATTACGAACATCGAGCTCCGGCAGCTTCTCGCCTCCGAAAAATCAAAAAATTTCTCCACAACGATCACGGCAGAGACGGCGCGATCTTCAAGCCGGATCATTTCTCGAGGCTTTCCGAGCTTCGAACACTTCTCGATAATTATCGACTGCACGATTGGACGACCGGATGCTACGAGAAAAACATCTTAATCGGTTCTTCGACTCTTTTTGATTTTACACTTTCGTGATAACAATTTTTTTTTTGTTCAACTTCGTTTTTGAGGTTTTTTTTTGCTTATTCCTCTTTCTTGGACGCTTCGTAAAACACACGCGAGGCTTCCGGGGAGTCCGAACTCGGCAAGTCGGGCACTCGCGAAGCTCGCACGAGCAATTTCGATCTCGCTTAACTCGCACTCATTAATATGATAATGATCCGATATATACGTATACCGCGCTCCTATCACGTCTGTATCCCGTCGAGTCTCACCGGCGAAACACCGTCGTAAATCTAACGTCCGGCGCGCGCGGTAGCGTCTCAAACGTTGCCCTACGTAACGAAGATTTTTTCAAACTGTGAACGTGACTCGGTTTTTTTAAAACAATTTTTTTTTTCCTCTCGATAGATGAATATCTTTTTTTTTTGCACCGGCGATCGAGCGAAGAATATTAAAAGTTGTTCATGATCGAGGGATGAGAAAATAATTAAAAGTCACTCGCGAGACATTAGACAAAATGTTCGCTGAAACCGTTTTTATATACACTGAACAAATTCGCGACACTTTTGGGGATTTTTTTTTTTTTTCGAGGCGCCGACGTTCCGGTAAAGTCGAACTCCGAAAACACAATTTTTTTTTCCTCAAAGTTTTCACGAAGTATCCACCGGAAGTGTGTCGAAAAATTGTCCTCGCGCGAGAGTTCGCGGCGATTTTCGACGGAGACAAACACTTGGCGAATCCTGCCGCCGCTCTGTTCGAGCTCCGTTCACTTAGTTTTTCCGCTTCGTCGTCCCTCTTCCGCGCCGCCTTCCTCGTCGCTTCGTCGCCTCCTTCTTTCTCCTTCTTTCGCGCACTCCTTCCCCCTCCACTTGTTTATTTTATTTTTTCAAATAGCTTTATCTTCGAATTTTGTCACGGACACTTAAATTCATACCGCCTCACTTTTACATAATCCTTAATGCAATTTTCTTGTCTTTATTTTTTTCCTTTGCAATTATGATTGCAATCGTTTCAACAGTTATTCGACATACAGTGCAAAGTCTCTCCGAAACGGTCTCGAATTTTCCCTATTTTTCCCTCGGACCTCGAAAAAAAAAAAAAAAAATTAAATAAAATAAGCAATTAAAAAAAAAACCATCGATCATTGAAAATTCGAGGTCGTCAACGATGGTAAACAAAGTTGTCCCAAACAGTCGAAAGCCGGCTACATCGCGCCGCGTGAGTCGAAGTTGCGCGCGCGCTCATCTTACTCCTCGTCGTGCACACGTTTATTCTCCCAGTTATTATTATTCTAATTATATATTTTCCTACTGTCTAATAGAAAATATTTTCTGGTACGAACTTTCCGGTTCGGTGTCTTGTATTGGACTGTGCAGAAGTGGCACCTTCCACTTTCTGAACTTACAATCTTGTCAGGTAAGTGTTTCGGAGCTTCGTATAGTCGTGTCGCCGCGCCGCCACCGTTCCCGCCACGCGCGCATTTCCTTCGATAGTCTCCTCTACTCGCCTCTCCCCGCGCACTCGACAGGGCTTCGTTCGTTCATCGTTTTGCGTGTGTGTCCCGCTCGGGAACACCGAGCCATCGGCCTGGTGAGACACACACGCGCACACGCGGACGCGAGATGCGCGTGTCCGTGTGTCCGTTGCGTACCGTGCGTGCGCGAGTGCGTGCGTGAGTGCGTGAAAACCCCCCTCGAGGGGGAGGGGTGTGGGGAAGGGGGGAATTGGGGGGGGGCAGGGGGGCGATGCGGGGGGATAAAGCGCGCACGCAGTCCCGCCCCTCGCCAGTGGTCGACTAGGCCTCCGTGTCCCCACTCCGATGCGTCTCGGCGACTCCAACGCCGACGGCAGCCATACGAGCTAGCGATAGGCCGCGCTAAGTCCCCGTGGCGCTCGCGAGAAACCCGCGGCATCGGACACTTTGCCCTGGTAAAGCCGGCGGGTTAGTCGCGAGGGCGCGAGAGACGATGCTAGAGCTCGCGGGACCCTCGGCGTTGAACGACATTCGCCGCGGAGCGGCAATGTCGAATTTGGGTGTCGGGATTTTTTTTTTTTTTTTTTTTTTTTTTTTTTTCATTCTTCATTGAAATTATTTGGAATCAACGAATTTAGGCATATGGGGAAATGTACCGTGTCAGCGTCTGTTAGTAATCTGTTTTTTTTTTTTTTATTCATTATTGTTGTATGATGTTATATATTATTATGTATTCTTGGTTGTTTTTCTATCTATGATTCTTTTCCGATTTTCTGAATTATAATCTTCTCGATGAATTTTTTTTGCCTTTTTTTTTTTTTTGAGGCGCAGCCCGACAAACGGTGGGATAAAAATAATTAAAGGCCGGCTCTCCGCCGTGTGGAAAATGAAACGCTCGCCGCCGTCTCTCTCTCTCTCTCTCTCTCTCCCCAAGTTACACCCGAGTACTCCTCGTTAAATCTCGGTGTATTTTTTTTTTATTGTCCCTCTAGAAACACCGATCGACAGCTCAGCGCTAACTCTCCCAACTTTTCCGCGATAACTCGCGCGTCTCATCGACACTCTTAGAAATCTCCCGATGGGTTGTACGAGACGTGCCCGGATTGCACAAAGTAAGAAAATCTGTGATCTCGATCCCCGAGACTTTCTGCTTTTGACCGATCTCTACGCATCGGTAACATTTTTGCAGCGCCTCTTCTCTCCGGGGAAAAACACACTCACGAGACGCGCCTATGCGAGTGTGCGGTTCTATCCGGTCGCGGTAAGAAATTCCACGGAGATTTGCCGATCGCCGGTCGAACGAGTCTACCGGGCGTGGCGAGCGATCGGCAGCGCGATCGGTGGTCACCGCGGTAGCGCATCGGCGGAGCGCGCGCGCGCGCACGCGCTATCGAACGACTTCGTTAGGGGCGATCGCAGCGACGAACCTCCGAGCGCTCGAAGCTCCGAGCGATCGTCGTCTCCGCGGAGTGAAACTCTCCCGATGTCGAACCGGTACGGGTGTTTAATGGGGAAAAACGAGATGTGTGGATTCACGATCGACGAAGAGAGGAGATCGAGATCGGCGGTGGAAAGAGCGAATGAGTGAGAACGGGAACGGGATCGTCCTCGCCCGTTTTCCACGCCCGAGGAAGACAACTCATCGAGGGACCGATCGTGAAGAGACGCGCGCGCAACTCGAAATCGATACGATCGATGATACTAGAGACCGGTGGAAGACGCAGCGTATACGGCGATCGAGAGCTCCGGGTCGATACACCCATCTGCCGACTCTCTCTCAACCTCGGCGTTAGACGAGAGAGTTTCTTTTATACCGGAGATCGTATGGATCTTTGTGGATCACGTTAATTTTCTTTGCGTTTTGTGTTTTTTTTTTGTTTTTTTTTTGTTTTCGAAGAAAATAAACGAATCGTTTTTTTTTTATTTACAGATGAAACACTCTCGCTAAGAGAGATTCGTTCACCCTCAAGGCTGCGTTTAGTTAATCCAGATGTAAATCGGTGCGAAGACTCGAGGATGCACTGTAATTGATGGCGAGGAATGACTCGTTAATTTTTTATTCAACGGCTTTGGTAAAATTGCTCCACTTTGGGACTCTTACCGCAATCCGATGAGAAATACTTTTCTTCTAATGAATGGTTGATTTTTTTTTTTAATAGAACTAAATAAGTTCGGCTTTCATAGAGGGAGTCCGCGCACCGTTGGGAAAGATAATTAATTTGCAGATATTGGTCGGATTCTTGGTGTTCGCCATGGGCTATTTTGCACGATAATAATGGTCATTATATTGTAAAATAATAATGAAAATTAATAACGTAAATTATACTTTGTATTCTTGACCGAACTATAGCAGCTTTTTGTATGCATTTCCTTTTCTGTCTATTGTATAGCTTCATACTTCTTAAGGTAGTCTTTGCGAAGAGTGTTGACATCGCATAGTTTTCAGAGAGATGAGGGAGAATTGTAAACACTTCTCGGTTGTATAAAAATCTGAAAAATTCAGGTGTGCCGAAAAGATTTGTTTGCGTAGTAATAATTATTAAGTGTCATTAATTAAAAAAAAAAAACTCATTGAGAAATTCTCCCGGGGACCTAAATTTTTTTATGAAGACGATTCTTTTACTTTGCTGCTTGCCTATGAATCATTTCAGTTTTTGAAATTCAACTTGATTGTATTTTTATTTGGTGAAAACGTGTAGGAAGTCCCAAAAATTGAGACTGAATTTATTAATTTGAAAAAATTCATAAGTATTAAGAAAAATCAAACAATACTTTTCACTTACGAAAAAAAAATGTTGCGGGAGACTTGTTGAAGAAATTTGATTTTTCGTCGATTTTTAATAACATTTAAGAATTATTAGGATGCAAAATTAATTCTTCGGGCATTTTTAATACACTTGAATTTTTTTCATATTATACCATCGAGATGTGTTTACAATTCTCTTTCATTTCGCTGAAACTTATGCTGAGTAAACACTTGTTCATTCTATTTGGTGTAAAAAAGAAAAAGTCATTTGCCCTTTTTCCAAAATTGTGTACATAAAATAATGAATAAAGTTGAAAAAATAATGAAAAGAAATGAAATATCAAGGTTCGTATAGATCTTAGTGGACTACATTATTAATCTTTTTTATTTCAGAGAAGACAAATCGATCGTTGTATAAAAATCTACACGATCTCTCGCTAAAAAAAGAGATTCCGTCACCCCCCAAGGCTACGTTAGTTGGTCCCGATATAAATCGGCGAGAAGAACACTCGAGGATACACTATAATTGATCGTGAAGAAAGGCTCGTTAAATTTTTATTCAACGACTCCGGCTGGGCTACTTCACATTCGGTCTGTCGCGAAAGTCCTTCGAGAAAACATTTCTTTCCACGCAATATCGATTAAATAATAATAACAATAATAATATATAATTAAAAAAATAGAAATTTATTTAAAAACTTCAAATGATGCCGTCTCGATTGATTGGCTAATTACATAATACTTGTGACGGCCCGAAGGGGGAAGATCCAATCGGACTGGCCGAAGCTAGCGTTGAGCTGCGAGAAAGAGATAAGATAGACGCACACGTTTGTAGATACACGGAAAGGAGCATTATACACAAAGATAAAAAATTTATTTAAATGCCTGACGCGTAACCTTCGGACGGAGCCTATACAACACCGAGGCTAATGAGACTCCCATGAGCGATGCAGTAAGCATACGTAATAAATGATCGTGCATATATATATATATATTTAGATATTTTTATATATATGTGTATATCTATATACATGATATACAAATAGAATGAAAAATAACTCATGGTAAGTTCGCGCTGCGAAGATCTCGCGTTCGTTACACAAGGGAAGTTAGGATGAGAGAAGAGAAAACCCTGGGACGCCCAGCAGCGTTGTCCGGTAATACGACGATATTTTTATTCATTAAAAACCTTAGCGACATTCGTCGGGCGCGGGAGATTACAAGCGGTGTTTTACCTCCGCGCATCCCGCCGGCTTCGTGCAATTAAAACGATCCATTGCCAGAACTCAGTTAATATTATTTGTGATTCGACTCGTGAGGGTGGATTTTGTGTGGCTTTCTTTTTCCGCAGAAAGACAATGAATTGTTTCGTTCGCAATGCGTTTTCTGAGAGATGGTCCGAGGGATCCGGCGTAGTTTTTTTTTTTACTTTTTGGGAATATTTTCTCCGGTTCAAACGAAACCGGAAGTCGAACGTTCGTCCGTTACTCGATGCGTAACCGGACATATTTCTTGGTATCATTTTTTTTTTTGGTATCCTTTTCTGGATAAATTTAGTAGTTCATATTCGGCGTGCGGTTTATGACATTAGTTCTCTAATATAAAACGAGCATTGACACAGATACGTGCTCGTTGTAAACAGGCATTTATATCGGAGACGGCTCTCGCGAGCACGTGCCGTCAAGAATCTCTCTAGGCTCGAGGCGAGTGTGTATCAGAAACGTTTGCATTAGGCAGATACATACTCGGTAGAGGGTACGAATGCCGCTCGAAAGAGCGAGTGAAACGTATGTGAATGTGTAACAGACGTCGAGCACGCGCGTCACGTTCGAGACGCGAGCACCGATTACAATATCAAAGGCGATCTGTGCGACCCGTTGAAACTCGAAAATTTCCGGGAATCGACTTTAAAAAAAAGCCGAAAAAAATTAAATGATGAGATGAGCAAAACAGAAGAGAAAAAAAGATGGAAAAATAAGATCCGTCAAAAAAGAATTGCAGATGAGGTCGAAAGATAAGAGGAAAGATGTTGATCGTGACTCGGCTCTAACTGGACTCTTTGAGAAACGAAAAAAATACAGTTGTGAAAATGAAAAAAAAAAAAAAATGGCAAGACGTTGACTCGCAATGTTAAGAAATGTGTTTTCGTGGAAAAAAAAAAACACTTGGAGTTAATTTTTCCAATAACGAAATGCGTTAAAGGGGAACGGGTTGAAATTTGGAGTAGAGGGGCGAATCGATCTAACGATTAGCATAATTCGCGTATCAGTGTGTCCCACCTGGAGTGCCAACGCAGGTCTGCACCCCATGGTCAATGTTCGACCCTTTTTTCGGAGGGTGAATTCCAATGCATAGTATAAACACATGCGCCCCTCCCTGCGCCGCGGTATTTCCACCCTTGACTACCCTCCTCAGCACGATCCTTACACGTTGTCCGTGCCACAGTGAAACACCATCAACAGCAGCGGGGTGCGTCGCGCTTTCTCGCCCATTCGATTAGAGCGGTAACCGAGACCGGAGAATAGAACGGAGACTCGAGAATAATAAAAAAAAAATTGAGGATGAAGAGATAGAAGAGGAATGAGAAAATAAAAGCTGCAGCGTAACGGGAGAAGAGCCCTCAGGCGAAGAGGGAGAGACGGAGGGATCGATGCGTGGAAGGATGCTCGAACAGTGTTGCGAGGCGATGACCCTTTAACCGAGGGATCCCTTGACCCTCCTGAGATGCACTTGGGTCAGTCCTCTCTTTTTTTCCTCTTTTTCTCTCATTGTTCTTTAACGCTAACGCGAACGTGACTTCGCTATTCCAAAAAGGATCTTTATAGGCGTGCCTGGACCTTTTTTCAAAGGAGGATCGAACACTTGAAGAAAAAAAAAACAAAAAATTTACGCCACAATGGAACGAACCGTGATGGATAGAGCCGAAAGATATTCATTGTTTATGAGGCTAAGTATTCGATCCCAAATTTGATAGAAATTTTTTATCATCTTCCTAAAAAAAAAAAAAAGAAAAATGCGAAGGTATTTTAGGTCTTGCGTGATTGTTGCAGAGAAAAGCAACGACAATCGACAGGTCGAGAGATTGGTGGCTAATAATATGCGTGCACTCGCAAGGGCTCCTGCGACGGTCTTATCTTTGTCGTAAAAACATATTTATCGACACTCACACTCCTGAGGAAAAAAAAATGGCATACATTTAACTGCGTATAATGCGGAGGGATAAAGTTAGCGAATATAAATTATGGATTGATACGCTAATAATCGGCGACGGGGAGCTCGGCTCACGGCGATTTAGCTGCGTATAGCGGAGGGAGAGAGGAAGGTGGACAGAGCTCGATCGTTCCGGGATCTCAAAGGCGTAATCTCGTTGGATTTGCTCACGGTAGTCTCGACGTGGTCGCACCCTCCCCTCGCCCCCTTCCATCCCTCTTGTTGAGTAATATCGCGAATGCCTACGCGAGATTCCTCGCGCCCGCGGAGCCGCGGATTACGCACCGAGCGACACCTCTTTCACGCGTATCCCCGTTTTTTTTTCTTTTTGCTTTCGGAATGTCCGCAACGGGGCGAACGACGATCTTACATAAAATGGTTCGGTCGGTCGGAATTTTCCCGACTCTCGTTACTTTACTCCGAGATTTTATATATACATATGTATATATATTTTAATTTTTAAACGCAGAGCGAAAACAATTTCCCGTCGGTCTGAGAGACTCGCACTTACTCGAGTGAGTTATCGAGTTAAGAGAAAACGCATTTGCGTTACGAACTGCGAACGATGGCCGAGACGCGCAGTTCCAGGCCGGTCATTTCTTCAAAGCGAAGAACGGAGAGTTCCACGAATTCTTTTTATTGGCGCTGTGTTGCGGTTACCCGGAGATTGAATTTGCTAATTGAATTCGGTATTCAAAAAAATGGTGTTTTCAATAACAAAATTCAGAAGGTTTGCGGTCGATAAATTCACTTAGTGGAAGTTGAAAAGACGAGGTTGCCAGTTCTGCATCGCTTATAAAATAGGTATTCAATCTCGACTCATGTGTCGGTAAAATTCTGTTGTTCCTGTTATTGTTATTATTATTATTATTAATTTATTTATTATGTATATAACTCAGTATGTAAATGGACTTTTTTACACGCTTGCACAAAACTTTCATTGTGCTATCTCGCGTAGCATGCGATTCAATACGATGCACGTGTGGTTCAACTTCATCTGTCTCGTGTGATGGCAGCACTCGCTTTCGGCTCGTGCTACAAACTTACTTTCGCCAGAAGAAGTTCAATCGCACTTCAATCGTAAACTACTATGTTATGTTTATTAATACAAGTAAAATTACTATTATTATTAATATTTATTGTAGATGGAGTGTTTCGCCCTCAAGTACAATAGGTGTTTAAATGTGTAATCATTCAAACGACACGCACTATTGGCAAATAGTAACACATATAGTAATAAAGTTAATAAAGTGTATTTGGTAAAAAAAAAAAGATTAAAAACATTCGTTATATGGATTTTATTGCAAAGAGGCGACAATGATTAATCGCGGCTGAAATTATAAAGCGATAAAAACCTCGCTTCGAGCCTCAAAAAAATCGAAGTTCGATAAAGATACAGAAGGAACGTTGTTCCAATTTCAACTTCTGACTGAAAGCCTCGAAAATAATCAAGCCAATGACCAATAGAATTCATCGAATGAAATTCCTTAAGAAAAAAAAGGAAAAAAAAAAAAATTACAGATAAAATAAAAATTCTCCGCATCCCGAAGCAGTATAGAGTCCTATCATCCCGGCTTTTATCCCGCGTATAAAACGGATTCCAGATCGACGTCCAATCGACCAGAGGCAAAGAGAAAATTTATGATTTATTTATGACGCGTATCCCGTCGTCGGGTTCGCGAGATGTAGCGACCGAATTTCTCCCGCGTCCACGCTCGGGGATAATGGTCCCGGGAATCGTCTCGAGTTTCGCCCAATGGCCACGGGCTTCGCGAGAGAGAAGAAAAAGTAATCCCTCGAGATAGGAAAAAAAAAAAAAAAAAAAAAGAAATACGCATACGCATCGGGACGGAAGAAAATAAGAAAATAAAATGAGAGTTGCGGAGAAAAAAAAACGGGAGCACCCTATAATACCGTGTGTGTTCCGAAATAAGCGCATTTAATGCCGTGTGGGTCTCTCTTTATACTCATTGCTTGTCGGTATGCCGAGGTCTCTCCAAGCGATCGTATATCAAGGCATACTATATATATATATATATATATGTATATATGTGGACGCAGCATCCGTATAAGTTCGTGTAGCAAACTCTATATAACTGTATAGTCACAGAACACATACATGAGAAAATATATATATATATATACATATATATATATATATATGTTGTAGCCATGTAGTAGAAGGGAGCGCGAATAAATATAATTATAAGTAAGAGCAAGGCTGGACCACGCCCTGTCTCCGCTCTATTCCCTCTCTCGCTTGATCTCGCAGTGAGTGTGTTACTCGAGAATCGTCGATGTGCGTATTTCTCTTTCCTCGCGCTCGCGACTCTGTCACTGTCTCTCGGCAAGATACAGGGTGTCCCGGAACACCCGACATGAAGATTCGATCGAATGTATAGTCATGTGCACAACTTTTTCCTACACTGAGAAAGTTTTCAATTTTTCTAAATTTACGATGTGAAATGGCTCGAGCAATCGTTTGAAAATTTTAAGCGGTTCGAGATCAATACGATTGTTTGAGAATTTTAACAAAATTTGCGGATCGCCTCATCCGTATGATCGGTCACGCCCTCAGAAAGTGTTGCGTGCGAACCGCGTGTCTTGGAAAATGCAAGAAGCGGTTATCGTACAACCTGCAAAGAATGCTTGAGCGGTAAACAGTTACGTACACCAACTCGAACACAGTTGGCCCGACTCTCATCGAGTATCTCTCGATCCGTTCGTACATTGTTCGATAAATATTCATTGAATATCCGACGAATATTGATCGAATGTCCGACGAATATTGATCGAATATGCGACGAATATTGATCGAATATCCGACGAATATTGATCGAATATCCGATGAATATTGATCGAATATCCGATAAATATTGAGTAATATCCGATAACTATTGTTTTGATATCCGATGAATATTGATTGAATATCCGATAACTATTGTTTTGATATCCGATGAATATTGATTGAATATCCGATGAATATTAATTAAATATCCGCTCAAGTGTCTAAATATTACTTACAATTGGAAACATTTTCATTTGAATTAAATTACGATTTAAAAATAGCTCGAAGTATCGATTCACAATTTCTACCACATCTCAATACCAACACGATTATTTGGGAATTTGAAAAAAAATTCGCCAATTTGCCCAAAAATGTGTTACGCGCGAAATACTTGTCACAAAAAAATAAACGAAGAAATTTTGTACACCCTGTATACAATGTTTAAGCCGTAAACACACGCATACACGATCGCACACACGGTAAGCCCTACTCTCGTCGGGTATCTCTCGGTGCGGTGGCTCAGCCGTTCATGGACCTCTCAGCTAGCTTCTCCCCCGTGTGTCCCGGAGTCGCCGGCCGAGATAGATGGCTTGGGTTGGGTTATAGGCATACTTCCTTTTCTCCTAGACGAGATCGGTTCACGCATACCTTCCTACGAACTACGCGCGCGTATCGGCACTCCGGATTGCCTCTGCTCGCCAGTTGCAGTTGCATCGACGCCGTATCGGAGCCACACAGGGGAGTACGCATGCGCGCGCACACAGCCGCGGCCGCGCCGATCCAGTTCACGTTCACGCGTGTACGGAATTATATCGCCTCTTGCCGCTGGCGTGCCGATGTCTCCCGAGAGTTTCCACGCATGCGAGGCAAATACACACGCGACCTGCTACCAGCAAACGCGCGCGTGTGTTCGTGCATCGCGAGCGAAATCAGCCTCATGCGATGTAGCAACGGCCTTGCGAATCGTGCTGCCCCGAAGTCGATCAATAACGATCGATAATTAATATAACAGGAAAAAGAAACATTGGAAAAAAAAAATATCAGACGTACAAATTAGACTAACCTGAAGTATCAATTATCGTTCCGATCGATTCAGTAATCGGTTCTGTACGGTACTGCTATTACTACTGGCGATTCGTTCCGTAACATTTCATTTTTTTTCCGCAGCTTTTTCCACCTCGAGCTACCGGTCGAGAATAACGCGACGATGAAAATGAACTCGCGTGTTTTTGAGGATGTGCTCGTGTTGCTTCAAAAAAAAAAATGTTACTCCGAAGTACTTTTGACGTCTCTGCTCGAAAAGGAACTTTGAACTCTCGCCCTTACTTCCAAGAAAATGTAAATTTTTTTTTTTTTAAATAAAAATTCATGTAATTTCATTCGCCTCTCAGGCGCGTGGAGAAGTAATCGAGGCTCTCCTTTTTAGATCATAGTTGCACGGCGATAATATCGTTCCATAACTCACTCAGCAACACCGCAAAAACGTTCGGAAGTGTATAATCGTCCGGCGCGGAATATATAACACCCGATACCTATATATTTATCGTGAGAGATCGAGACTCCCCGATCGATAGATCTTTCGCGAGGGTGATCAATAAAAATAGAATAAAAGCGTGGAAGATAACGCGCACACGTGCAGACACACACGCACGGTTGTGCATGTCGAATCGGAATATTACCGACTACGCAAATCGAGCCAGGAGTTCTCGGATACATATTTATCACACGTTTGCCCGCGTGTGTATGCGGGATCGTCGCGTATACATAAGAGTTACAGCGAGTTGTCGCGAGGGGGCGCGCGCGCCAAGCAACGGAATAGCTCGAGAGATAAGTGCAAAGGTGCAATTGACTCGAGTAGCGTTTACGCGTCGTAAATCAGAGGCGTTCCACCCACTGACGTAAGAAAGACAGCTGCCTCCTGGTCGACGGAACGATAGCAGGGCGAGGGGAGATCTTCGTGTCGCTGGGGAGAATGGGGTAATATGAGTCACCGAAGGAGAATCCGAATATAATTGTGAAATGAAGTTATTTTTCTCAAAAACATGAAAAAGAACCTACAAACACACGCTAAGATTACTTCAACGCAGCGTCAGAGATAAGTGGGAGAGAGCGGGGCAAAATGGGACAGTAGTGCGATACGGGATAAAAAACAAGACGCAATTTTTCCGATAAAAAATTATTGCTAAATGGATTATTTCACCATTGCCATTCTGAACCCACTGTTCCATCTTGCCCCGCTCTCCTCTGTACTCTTCGGGTTTACATATTACCGGTGGGATGAGTTTTCATGTACGACGCGTACATGTATTTCTTTTTTTCTGAGTCGGGGAAGACGAGGGAGGGCGATGGAGATTCATTGTAGAACTCAGTTTGGGCGGGTATGCGCGACGGGCAGAAAGACGAGCGAGTGAGTTCAACGCGTGACGGTGGTCGAGGAGATGTGAAGTAGCGAACAATGCAGGAACCGAGAGGAACTCACTCGCTAATTCGGACGATTGTACTCCCTTGCGCTTGCTTTTCATTCCTTTCGTATTTTTCATCTTTTTTATATATTTTTTTTTTTTACTCTCGTGTCGCGAAGAAGACGACGAGGACCCTCCGCTCACGCGACAAAAGAGGATAAAAGCGAATCTAAAGAGACTTTGAGAAGAGCCTCGCGATAATCAGCAAGTTGCTTCTGGCTCTTGGTTTTTTACTCTTTGAGCTTCCCGCGTATCGCTAAACGTTCTATCTTCGTTTCTTCGGATGGTCGAAAAGCGCTCAGCGAAGTGAAATTGCGATTGGAAAAGTCTCTTTCCTCCGCCCGAGCGGATTCGTCTCCAATGATGGGTCGGCATTTTCTTTTCTTTTTTTTTTTTTCTTAGTCTGCCACCATTCTGTCGCCAAAGGATATTACGAGAGAGTTGAGACAGAGAGAGCCGTGTGAATCTCGCGCGGGAGATATCGGGGCGTGGTAGACAGAAGGGCGACGCGGGGAAGAAGGTTTAAGGTGAGAGACACCGGATACTCAGGTTTTCTACCGCGACTCCCCGTCGTTCGACTGTGGCCGCTTCGGCAGCAACAGGAGCAGCCCGAGCAACCGGAGAAAGCTCTCATCCGACTCCGCGGAATGACTCCGAGCACCTCTGTGCACCTTCCATGGAGTTTTAAGTTTGTAACGAGTATAACTGATCGTCGTTCATCGCAACGCGAAGATTAACCGACTACCCGATAGTCCACTGCTCCAGCCTTACGGTGCACGATCGGTGCGGCTCGTTTGCTCTTTCCATTCGCCGTACGCGATTTTAATTGCACTTACCATCGGCGTCAGTGCATATGTACCGTTCACTGCATTTATCATCTCCAAAGTTAATAATAGTTCGGTTACCATTCCTCCCCCTGCCATGTATTCCTGCGTTAAATATATTGATATAACTCCCTCGTCGTCTCCAATCTCTCTCTGACGTTGAATTACCTAATAGCTATCGCGCACAATTTAATCGTCAGACGGTTAGCCACGGAGTGTTATTAGACTGTTAATTACGCGTCGTGAGACCGCGAGCGTCGGGAAAAGAATATGTAAAGTCCTCGGGAGAAAGCAAATACGGGTGTCATAAAGTCCTCGACGTGTTTCTTTTTTTACACTCTGCTCGATACTTTTTCTCGTTGCCAGGAGACGTCTCTTGAATCTGTCGAGTCTACCGCAACAGCGACACAAGTTGTTCCTTTTTCATTTATCGGGAACGTGTTACCGAGAACAGCGTAAAATTCCTCGTGTTAGTAACACGGCGATGACAAGCCGTATGACAAACTGGCGTGTTTCCCAGTAACGTTATTGCAGCAGGTGAGCGTATGTACCAGGAGTAGCCTGAGCGGAGGTGAACAAAACAGCGGCGAAGACTCCGAGCGGGAGAGTTCGCGTGCCCGAGCCAGTGAGTGCGGACTGCATTAGTAGAGTACACGCTATGTTTCCGCGAGTATCTCCGCTACATATACACGAGGGTATCTCACGTAGTTGGATGCTGGTTGGTGGCTGACTGGAGAAGTAGCCCGCGAGCGGTGTTAGCTGAGTCTAGCGCGAGGCACGACCCGGCGGTAAGCAAAGCAAACGACCTTCCATGGAATCTGGACAACCTGTCTGCCCAGTCTGTTGGCGCTGCCGGCTCGCGCGCGACTCCCAAGACCGTAGGAGAGACCAGCCGACAGTCACCGCCGGCTCGTTCCTCTCTTCTCTTTCTCACACACTCGCTCTTCTCCATCTTCCTCTTCTCCTTTGCTCCTTGACTCTGGCGCGCTCGCGACTCCTTTGCACACTCCGGATCACTCTCCGCTTCCACCGGCGAGGGTATATCTGTCTTCATTTGCTCTCGCTCCCCGACCAGACCGAGTGTCCGCGATGTGCTCCGTATTTTGCTTTATCTCTCGGTCGCGAGACTTCGCCCGACGACTACCCCGAACGAGTTCGGTTGCCGGGTTTCAGCGTTGCGGTAATGCGGTAAAGCTACAATGTAACCGATGCCCGAGGTGGTCCCTTCGGCTGATGCGCTCCTCGTGAATCCGTGGCCCACGGTCATCCGCGTTTGCTTCAACTCAGGCTCTCAATGCCAGACGCCAAGTTCCGCAGGACATGATTCCCTGGTTGCACGCCGACTGGCATGATCATTGCCGGAATGTGGAATGCTGATTCGCAAGACTTTGTCGCACATCCGAGACTCGAAGTTCCGCAGGACTTGACTCCTGTTTAGCAGCCTGACGGGGAAGATCATTGCGGGAAAATGTATTGCTGATTGGCGAGACTTCGTTGAACGTGCCAAAGTTCCACAGGACTTGATTCCTTCTTTACACGCTGAATCACAAGATCATTGTGGAAAAATGGATTGCTGGTTGGGCAGACTTTATCGAAAATGTCAGACTCTAAGTTCCGCATGACGTGAGTGCCACATTGCGACTCGAAAGGTCATTGCGGGAAAATGGTTTGCTGCTTGACGAGACTCGACCGAACATGCCAGATTGCGGTAGGTCGCATCTTCGCGCCCACCATGTCGTACCTTGCTTGAGGAATCCGACCGACGGAATTTCCTCCTCCGCGATCACTGGTTCGATTATGAACCTAGTTCACCTTTCAAGTAGATTTCGAATCAATGAAAGCGGCGTTCGTTTTCCATCCTGGCGAGACACGAACTTGAATAACTCTGACCCGAGGATGCTGACTAGTTCAGCCCCAACCACATGACCGACGTTCGCGTCGTGCCTGGTCTACCGTTAGTCCTTGCTGGTAGCGGGTTGTCGCTACCGCCGGCAATCGACGCGACCTCGACGGTCATTGCGAAGGCAATCAGGGTCGTCGAGCAGTCGGAACCTCGCGGCGCGAGGGAGAATAGAGACGGGAATCGCCGTCAAGGATACCTCGAACGTGAACCGCCATTCACAACCCAGCCGTGCGGGGGTTTTCATTATGGTTTGACGCACGGACGCGGAGCTTCGGGCATATGAGGCGTCTCTCGGTGCACGTTTGCCTGTCCAAATTAGCCCGTATGGGGAAACTTTGAAGTCGTTGGTTCGAGAACGAAAAAGGGCGTAAAAAAAATCGAAATACAATCAGTTATCGAATGTTAGAGAGTTGGAGGTGGCGCCTTAGCGAATACGTTGATTGATATTACTCCGACCATTGATAGACGTGAAGTTACTGACAATATGCCTGACGGGACAATTTTTGATACATCGCATGGCCCAGTCAATATCGTAAGAACGTATTGCCAATTTGTCGTCGCGTTAAATCCTTCATATTTTTTTACTTCAGTTCAACTTTTGGGTGTACGGTATACTGGGACAAAACGGGTACACTAAGCAATAAAACTCGCTAAGGTCATAACGGAAGCATAGATCTATCGATTTTAACATAACGATTGTATTCTACTGGCACTGGTTTTGAAAGGATTAAAAACAAAAAATCTCGTGCAAAACAAGGTACCGTGAATTTGCCCTGCGTCTTACTTTTTTTTACCTTCGTTATTACTCTATTTTGCCTGACATCGGTATGACAAATCATGTTCCTATTTTCACCCAGGTTCCCCTAATTGAGTTACATTTTTGGTTTATGATTCGTTACTTTTATTGTTAAATTTTGGTTGTAGGGTCTTTTAGTTACGCTTCGTTGCACAATCAAGGCCCTAGAACATGAATAAAGCAACACTATTCAATTTTAATATATTTAATCTCGCGCGATAATAACTGTAACGCAGTGAAGCGAGTCAATCATTCGGATCTCTCGTGGCTCGCACGACATTCTTCGATGAAGTCTCTCGGACTGACAACAAGCGACGAAAGGAGAAGGAGCTTGTCTTTGGAAGAGTTTTCAGCGTGTACGTCGCGTATTTAATGCTTAATAAATAAATCAAGCAGTGTCGCGAGGCGCACCCGCAGTACAGTGTACTCGTGACGCTTTCTATGTGGCGATTCGAACTAATTGATTGGTCGGTAATAAGGAGGCGTTGCTGGTGGCGAATGGGCTATAGCTCTCTCCTGAGGCTAAGACGACGAGGCAGCGCCGACCCCGCACGTAAATTATACTCGCTCGGGTACTTTTTATCGCTCATTGCGGTAGGTTCAGCTCCCGAGGCTAGATGGAACCTCGGGTCTACACTTGTGTCTGTTTGCATAGTTAGTAACCAGAGTGGGGCCAAAGTTGGAAACCTCGACGTCGAGATCGAGAAACGACGACGTCACGAGGACTCGCTCGAGTCTTCGATTCGACAGTTTCACCGAACTCCGTTTCCAAAGGCTACAGCCAGCTTTTCAGAAAATACCTGATGATATTTTTGAGATTCTTTTTTTCTTCCCGTTCCTCGGACGCTTCGCTCGGCCAACTCGCGTTTTCATTGCCACGGCAATTAAGAAGTAAAATTCCTCGAGATTTAGCACCGAAATTTTAAGGGGCCATTAAGACCTAGTGTCATTTTTATTTTAACAGGGCAGCATGACCGCGCCGCTTTATACGACCGCCTCGCTCTCTCGTCTCCCGTACCCACCGAAATTTTATCACTCGTTTTTCTGGCCGGATCTGATCATTTTATTTTCTTGTTCGTTCTTTTTTTTTCTCCATCACTCGCAACTCTCGACGACGATCTTCGTTGAGTAGTCCGCCACACACAGAAACACAAACATACACCTGTGACTACGAGTCTCTCATCTGCGCGTGTTATAAAACTCGCGTGATGGACGCGTGTAGTTCCTGATTATTTATTGCACGTAGCTGGTATTAAAATTCCAACGCGCTTTTTTTTTTCTCTTGTTCTTTCAATTTCTCAACTATCACGTGTAAGATTTATAAACAATTCGTAATAGTAATAACCTTCGCGGTTCTCATTCGCCGATACGCAAACATCCCGGCGCGCAGGCAACGAGCGTTACAACCTGAGTCACATACGCTATGACAAACTGTCCAAGACGACAAATTATATATTTTCCTATTTTACCGGTCTTATCTCCGGAGTAATCGCGACTGAACATTCGATTCAATATTCCACCGTCGCTCATGTATTATTTATTATTTTTAATGCCCCTCGACTCACCTCGGTAACATTTAACGCGATTTCTCCTCGATAGCCGACAACCAAGATCTGACTCTCGATCGTGCGGTTTCGCGATAACGCTAATTATTCAATGTTGCACGCGGGTAAGCGGGATTACTTTTGCCCCTGTTACGTTTAGCGGCTCTGATGTATTTATCATGGTTTAATGTGTGGACCGTTCAAGGAGCGGGACAGCGAACTTGGCGTTATCGGTATCGAGCAGCCACGGTTCGCTAACATTGGCGCTGCGGATTGCGCCTCGTGGCGCGAGCGCGCGCGCGCTCAAGCGCCGATGCCGATCGTGAGCTCGGTATAAGGCTGTGTCGCAACGCACATCGACTCGTACCTTTTCACATTAAAAGGTGTTATTACGTGCGTTACGCGTCCCCGAGACACGCGGTAGTAGCTCCGTGGCGCGAGATAGCGAGTGCCGAGCGAATTTTCCACCGTGATCGGCAATAATGCCGGACTCCGATGTTGCCGCACGGATAGTCGACGGTGAACAGAGCGAGAGGCTGAGAGATTGGTTAGCGCGATGGAGAAGGCACGTATGGAGAAGCATATATAACCGTCCCGGCGGTGGCTGAGAGAGCCGATCGAGTCTGCAGATAAACGGCCGAGGCAGTCGAGTATATAATTATATCCCTTAAGGTCGTGCGAATCGATGCATATACAAATTAATGCGCGGCCATTATCCACCTATGGGTTTTGCGCGAATGATGAAAAGAAAGAAAAAATATGTATATCTATATGGATATACGTAATTTCTTCTCGGCGCTCGAGGACTTAACACCCGTGAAGCACGGACGAGAGGCGACGGGAAGCACCGCAATGCGGAGCGAACATTGCGCGCTGAGAGCGCACGAAATTTCGCGCGAAGGTGAAAGTACTCGGAGGGTAAAGCAGTTGTCTGTTTGAAAATCGCGATTATTCCGTGGGTCGTAGCGGCATTGACGAAGAAATTGGGTGGTCCCGAAGGTGGTAATGATACAGTGCGTCGACTCGCAGTTCGTTTCGCAAACCCAACACTGAAAAAAGTTTGTGGCGAGCATGGAATCAAAGATCCCGTTCCATCCTCTTGTCCCTTTTCTCTCATTGTTAGCTCATGTGTCCATTAGTTTCGCTTATGCTCATTTTATTTTGTCTATCGTGATTTTTTAATGGTATTTTCCTTGTGGTATTTTGGTTCTGATATTTTTGCTTATTACGTAACTTGCTTTGCTTGCTTGCTTCGCTCACTTGCTTTGTATACTGTTTACATCTAGTTTAGCCGAAAACTCATGTCTCCAAGGTGTTTAATTGCTCTCGAATGCTGATACAATTCATACTGCACGTGCATTGCACTTGAGCCCAATTTATTAAGCCCAATATCAAAATTCAGCCCAACTATTTCCGGGCGTACTCAAGACATATCTCGAGTTCAACTTGATTCCGTGTTGAAATTTGATTCCAAGTCTGAACTTGAGGTCGAACTGAAGACCGAATTCGAATTACCATCGAAATTGCGTTCAGACTCAAGTTCCAACTTCTGATCAACCTCAAACACGCAACGAAGTTTTGGTCAACTGTCCGGTCTCAAAGTTCGACCTCAAGAAAGATTTTAAGTTCGAACTAACGTCGTCAAATTCGACACCTAGAAGACTTTGCCTCAGAGCAAGCAGTGTTCCATTCCTTCTTCTTTTCATCATTTTTTATTCCCCGATGTCTCTCCATTTTTCCGTTCAATTTCCCTCTCACCTTCGCTTTCTTTTTTCAAACCGTTGCCCTCGCGGTAAAACTCCCCGCCGTCTCTCGTACACATACGGCGCAAGCACATTCGCCGAAGGTTTCTCGTTCGAGAGGCTGCTCCCTCGATTCCGTCCGAGCCTTGTAATTTTCTTTCGTCGTGGCGAGGGAATTGGGGTCTTTCGCGTACGGGCCGATCAATCCCTTTCCCGATCCCCTCGAGCTCCTCCCTCCTCCGGCCTGCTGCCGTACGCGGGAAAAAAAAAATTCTCTCTCGTCATCGTTCGTCCCTTTGGCGCGGGACGTCTCCGCGACGATCATGCCGTCGGGTCAGCGGGCGTTTTTCTCTCGGAGTGCCTGCCGGAGCCACGGGGGGGCTCTTCGTGAGGCCACATCGTAATTCGATAAACGTACGTATCGTCGAGAGAGTTTTGCGGCGGTTTTCTGGGTAAACCGTCCCTTGCACGAGTCTTCGCCGGTTCGCAAGCGATACCCATGGGTCTACATAAAACACATAGAACCCGAGCGTCTCGGTCGTTTGCAGCGCCTCGTTCATTCGTCCCCGTTGAGACGACGATGGCGATCGTCCGCGACGGGGAGGCGAAGAAGAAACTACGAAGAGCACCGGCCAAAATGGTCGAATACCGAGAGTCGAAATGGGAATCCCATATCGGCGTTGCTCAATGTTTCGTCCGTGAAACTGACCTCCGAAAAGCTGTAAAACTCCATAAACGCGACAGAACGCACGCCGAGGGAGAGTCGGAGCATAAACCGAGCGAGAGAAGAGATCGACGCGATGAAAGAAAAAGAATGCGTTGAAGCAAAAAAAGGCGGACACGAATAACGAGAGGGGAAGCAAGCGGGATGAAGGAATAGCGCGAGGATGGTGATTGGAGCGAGGAGTGAGAACGGCGGAAGGATGAGGAGCCGAAGAAGAGAACGAAGACGAAGAAGAAGCGAATGAAGAGGGAGCTATCGGAGGAGAGCGGTAGGAGGAAAAATAAGACGAAGAGCGGATTCCCCTCCACGCATGCTGATGTACGCATGCGAGAGAAAGGTGACGCATGGGTCGATGTGGGAATCGGAGGAGGATGAAGGAAAAGGTCTGGTCGGGGAGGGGAGGAGGAAGACGCAGAGACCAAGAGGAGGAGAGGAGAAGAGCGAGATCGAGAGCGGAGGGAGACGGAGGAGAGAAGGAAAGATGGACGGAGGAGGCAGGGTGGGAATTTGAAGGAGATGGCGGTCGGCTCGGCCGTCTCGACCCGGGAAAGAGTGAGATGAGAACAAAAAAAAGCGAAATAAGAGGACAAAAAAAATGAGAAGCGGGAGAGCGAGAGGGTCTCCGGGCATTTTCCACGTAGGAGTATGTGTGTGCATGCGCTGGACCCGGGCGTCCGACGTTCCGGAGAACCGAGAAGAAGGATCGCGCGGCCATCTTGTCTCGAGAGTGAGTCCGAACGGAGAACGAGCGCCGGATCGGTCCGGAGCCGGCACCTCTGTCCGGCTCACTGTAACGTGTAGGTGTATATGCGCGTATCGTCTTTCTTAACATCGCCAGCTGCCTCCCGGTACATATAGGTATACGCGACTGGTCTCATGGGGTCTTTTCACCTACGCGACTTTTTTTGTCCTCGAACTCTCGAGTTTCCTCGGAGAGGCGCGCGCGCGCGCGCACACGTTATAACCGAGGGAGCGCGGAAATATATGCTGATGAGGGCGCTTCTCTCAATCGCGAGGACTCACAATCCAGAGATTTCTGGCAGTGTCGAACATTTTGGGATTCGATGGGATTTTATATTCGCTAATTGGGAGAAGGCTTCGAAGGCCCGGCCCGGGAGACCAAAGTGCGTGAAGATCGAGTCCAATAAGCTGGCAACGCCGATTTCTCGTCAAGGGCGGTCGAGCTCGATGACGGAAGAATAAACACTATGATGGTAATACGTCACAGATGGATGTTTCTTAATGGTGGACCATGGGACTAGCGATGGTTCGAGCCTTGGTATCTGTTCGTACACAGGTTTGAAGCTCCTTCAACTCGTAATATCCCCGGAAATCTATGGGCACAGCCACTCAAATATATTTGTAATGTTATTTTAAAATAGGAATCTAATATGGTAGTCTCCATATATTCACGTACAAGGTCTTATACGGTAGTCATGAATCTATTCATACACAGGTCCAAAGCTCCTTCGAGTCGTAATATCTCAGAAAATCCATAGGCTGGGCCCGATCTTATTTTTTTAATGCGTACTCAATAATGTTGTAATGTTATTTTAGAAAAAAAAAGTCGAAGTCAGTAAACGTGTATCTATTCATATACAGATTGGGAGCTCGTTCAACGCGTGATAACTCTTGAAATCTACGTACACAGCCCGATATTATTTTTCTAAAGCATACTCGAGTACAGTGGTCTGAAAATATATGTTCTTTTAAAAAGAATGTTGATCTTCACGCGGCACGAGGTCGAGCTAATTGAGACAATTTTCAGACTCACGTATCCCGAAATCCATGTTGGAATTAATTAATTATCAATGCAAAAAAAAAAATCTTGGTCAATTATTTATAACACTTGTGATTTCTAGCTCCAAATGTAGAAACTTCGTTTTGTGACGTATTCCCTTTGAAAAAAATGTTCATACATACACATAATGAATAAATGAAAAAAAAAAAAGAAGCAACGGAAAGTTGCGGATGGAATAATCCCCTCGAGTTCTTCGGGAACCCGTAGGAAACCCTCTTTACAGCTTCGTTATAATAATATACACTTATAACCGAAGATTTCGTCGGAGTGTTATCGGGGCGCTCGAATCCGAAAGTTTATCTGTCGGAGTGTTCGGGAGCGTGAGCGTCGTTCGCGTTCGAGGATTCTCGACTCGGGAGTCGAAATCATCGCGTAAATAACGCGAGTCCAACACACGTATGCGTGAGCCTAGAGCGGGGCGTATTACGCGAGGGGGCGCGTAGGCGACGACGAGCTCCGGAGAGTCGCTCTCTCATTCTCGCGAGCGGCCATGCCGGTAAATAATATTTCCTCTCTCTCTCTCTCTCTCTCTCTCTCTCTTCATCTTCGTTCGAACATATTGCGTGCGGGTACTTTACGATTCGAGGGGATAGTCGAGCGCTAATAATCGTAGCTCGAAGCTACACTCGGCGTTATCACGGCAAACACGTCGCATCTTTCCAACTACCGATTGCCTCTCGCCAAGGCTCGGCACGAAAGCGATGCCGTGCAAAAAGACGAAGGGAAAGATGATTTTTATAATAAGAAAAAAAAAAGAAATATCGATAATGATATAAACGAGATGAATTATAGAAAGAATCCTTATGAATAATGAGCGAAAAGGTTTCGCGTCTCGCGAGTACGCGAAAGAGGCTGGGACGAGAATATTATTTATGCAGATAGATAGGATTTTATGTAGATATAAATTCTAGAAAAAGTTTAAGATTATTTCGAAATTCTTTTTCTCGGATTTATGAATGATCGTCCACTCGGGGATAACGTGTGATTCGACAAGTAGGTTTTTTTTTTCCGGTGGAATCCGCGTATCGAGCAACCCCTGAGTTGAATACCTCGTTAGGTTTTTCCTACGGTTGTTTTTTATATTTTAGTCTTTTTAATTCTCTAAATTTAGACGATAAAATATGAATATGAAATGTCGGATTTGTGTTCAATCGGGGCAATTTAACAGCTCCGGAGTTGAATCTCGTATCGGAGCGTTTTTTGGTATTTTAATTTTTTACATATCCCGTTGTTCTTAATTAACTGAAATTGGATGGTCGCGCCCGAAACGATGAGCCGCTCGATAAAATAATCCTCGGATCTATCAATTTACGAAGCCTCGGACGGAACCTGAGACTCGTTTGTCAAACGGCACACGGTAGGCTTTCGCGGGTCGCGTTCGACACGCATAAATCGTAAATCCTCGTGTCCTCCGAAGTGGAATAAGTAGCTTATTTGAATGCATATAGACAGCCGCTGGCCCCTTTTCTTCGTCACCCAGGCCAATATTTTTTTATCGTTTTTTTTTTTTTACCAAGTAACAGAAGCATCCACCGCAGCAGATCAGTCTCCGCGGCAAATAGGCCGCCCGATTTATTATATATTACAAACTGCGAGGGACATCGTCCGCGTAACCGCGACGCGTTCCCTCGTGTCGCAAGAAATCGGCGATGGTAATCGTTTTAATGGACGAGAGATAGGGAGTGAGCGAGGTCCGAGCGGACAATCTCGCGAGCAGAAAGAGCTCCGCTGAATGCGAGACGTGGTTAACTAACCGCGGAGTTGCGAGACACGCTTTTACCCATCCACCGATCGTCACAAGAACGATCCCATCTGGAATTTTCCGAAAACTTTTCCCATTACAATTTTCCCCGGAATTGTGTTGGCAACATTTTCCACCGAGATGCAAAGAAATCGCCTACGTGGGTTGTTCAGTCTGGCGCGACCCTCTTATCGCATCTCCGAGAGTCGACGTGAAAGGGAACGTGAATTTTCGAAGATACGCAACGCCGGACGAAGAGCTATCGAAACCGCAGAATTGGTCAGTGGCTGAGATGCCCGGGAGAAGTTCTCCGCCTCGAACCTCCGTGTTCCTTTCTCCTCGTCGAGCTTCGCGCCGGTACTGCCGGCGAATCGGGAACTCTCTCGGGTTCCCGCGAGTATACTTTATACACCACGATACCGGAGGCCCCCGGGGCCCCAATCCTGCTCGGACGAAGTAAAAATAACAAAATCGCGACCTTCCACGGCTCCAGCCGTGGCCCAACCTCTTTCTTTTTCTTATTCTTCTCTTTTCCTTGCCACTGCTGCCAGTCCGCGGCATCGTGCTGAAAACTCCCGGCGAACGACTATGCGCAGCGCAAACTTATTTTTCCCCAAATCGTTAATTTTGTATTTTATCTCGCAGGCATTAGCGCTCGAATCTTCCTTTTTTTTTTCGTCTCACAATTTTCGTTACCTCTCAAATCCTTCGATAGCCAAGACGAACAAAAAAATATTGAAATAAATTGTATTTAAGGGGGATTATTTACGACCGCGGCGTCGGAGAATCGTGGATAAACTCGGTCGCTTAATTCGCTATGGCTAAAGTACAGTAAGGTTTTTATTTTTAACCACCCGAGAAATCGTCAAATTTGTTGGGCATTAATTAATTAATATAAAAAATGGTAATATTGATTGTATCGAAGATATACGTATATATATATATATATATATATATATATATATTCGACGTATCGGATCGGATGCCTCATTGTGCGTCTGTTCGAATAATAATATGCGGTTCTTTTCGAGGCTTCAAGGTCCCCACCTCTCCGGCTCGATTAATTGCGCATTGATTTTTATTTATCGTCTAAAGAGCAAGGTAGCGGAGCCCCGTGTATAGTTAATGGTTATTGGTTTGCAATATTTATATAGGCGAGGCAGTATAACGGTCGTCATCGCGTCGAAACCTACACAGATATCCTTCCATCTCGCGCGCACACACTCGTTAAATATCAAGAAATATCCAGGCATTAATGAATTCTATCGAACAACGCGACGATCCGATATCAAAGTTGCGGGTGCTTAACGAACACTGCCCGCGTTAAATAATTGTCAATCGCAGCCGTCGAGCCACTCTCGAAGGTATACTCGTAAATTATGAAGACAATTTATTTTTTAATCTTTTTGGATTTTTGCAATCGATATTTATCAGTTTCAACATTACTTCGATCCCCAAGATTGAGTAATAAATAAGATGAAAATAAGATAAGAAGTTAAACACGTTGAGTTATTAATGGCTAACCGTGATTATTAAAATAAAAAATAAAGACCGAAGATCCACGGTCCATTTTAATGATCTGTTGGTTTTTCATACGACGATCTATTTCCTTCGACGATTTAGTATTTAGTATTTTCTTGTTTGTTTTCATTTTAATTTGATTTTTTTTTTTTTTTTTCGATAAAAATATAAACTACGAGTACATAACGTAGACTAGAGAGATCTTGGATGGGATCGCAGTTGCAGCGGATAATTGATCCATAGATCAGTCTCATGAATCGATAACTGTTACCATTTCCCGGCAGGAAGAGAGAGAAGATAGTCTGGGGTAGATAGGTGTGTACAGTCGGCAGCCGGGAGATCACCCGGTTTTCTGCGAACTCGCCAGCGGCTCCAGAGAGGAGAACACGAGAGTGAGATGGACCGTTAAAGTCTCTCGGCGTGGCTGGTCGTGCGCACAAGCGGGGGCCCCTCGATGGGGTACCGTTAGTAACGAGGGCGAGGTCTGCCTCTGGTTTATGCTGCTACCGATCTTCGACTCGGTGCTCTCTTCCAGCTATTCGATTTCACACGGGTTTCCGAACAGCAGACAACCTTCCAGACGTCCAGAGCTGTGTTCCCCGTGAGATCTTTCGTGTCTTTCTTGCTTCGCTGTCTGGCATATTAGAGACGAGTCCGACTCGATTTATCTAACCGTCTCACCAGTTATTTGTGCCAGGAACAGTACTAAACGCTGCTCGACTCGTGCAGAGTACGCGTAAAGCGCGCGTTTTGCCGCCGTAGACAAAACGTCACGTGACTCGAATATCCAACTTTTCTAAATTCGATTTTTTTTTTAAGGAAATGTTACCGCTACTTGTGGCTAAGTTCGAGTCATTTACAACGATTAACCGGACAGTTTCAATACTCATTTGTTGTAGGAATAATGACAAACCGTATTCTTTCGATATGGAGCACTAAACCATGCCCTTTGCCGTTGCAGACAGAAGTCACGTGACGAGAATACTCGATCTTCCAGAATTGAACATTTGTTTGTAAATATTACCCCGACTTGTATTGGAGTTTGCGATAATCCAATCACCTTACCACCTCTTCGTGCACTCAGAGAAGGAACTAATAAAAATGACTATGTGGCTTTAGATATATAACGATAACACCCTTTATGCTAAGCACCGGATTTATAAGAATTTTTCTTACATATTATAATGAGAATTCTTGGATACTTCGAAATTTGTTGCCATACTATAATGTGCTATGGTAGTTATTCTTGGATGACCCGTAATTTTCACTAGATCTTCCTGTCAGCGTGACGGTAACAATGCTCAACGCTGCTCATTTAATGCACAGTAAGAAGCATGCGTTTTCCCGCCATGGACAAAAATCATGTGACTGGAATACTCGATTTTCCAAAATTTAAAGGCTTTTAAATAATTTTTTTTTGTAAGTGTTACCACTAATTGTTTCAAAGTTTCGGACATTCATATCAATCTATATGGAATACAGTATAAGTAAAACGTCGGACTATCGTGACTCACGAGAGAAAACTGCGGACTATCCCGTAAAAGTGACGAGAAACTGTTATACCAACTTATTACGATCCGAGCTGTGAGCAGACGTTGCGCTGGCGTGAAGAGAATCTGTACCCTCGTCGCCCGCAGTATGCACTGTATGTGTACACTAAACCTATACCTGCGGTTATGACTCGCGCACGCTTCGTGTAACGCCGAGAGAGCGCTGCGTCGGTATACGCCGACCGGCTTCTCTGCGTACCGAATAAATCTTCATTCATATGAGCCGCTGCCATTGAGCCTGACATTTCACTCTTTCGTTTCACTCGCCGGGAACGACCTTAGACCAAGCACACCCTTGACTTATCACGTGGGCGCTTCGGGCGCATATAGAAATGCAGGTACGGTAACTCTGCGTCCATACGGTTATCATCAATGGTACTCCTTTTCCCACATTGCTGGAAGGATCATCGTTAAATTTATATGATGCGCTGCTTCAAATAAGAGCGTGTGACGGTGATCGGAGGCTTTACGACGAAAGGCATTGAACGAAAAATTTGGAATGCAAAAAAATGAGAACTCACCCAGCACGAAGCGATGCGGCGGAGAGCGTGAGTTGTTCGGCTGTAACACCATCAGCGTCAGGATCGACCGGGCCCAATTCCGAGAGTACGATTATCGGCCCCGTGGTATTGGCAGAGACGGGATTACCCGATGTCGTCACAACGCCACGGGGCAGGTCGTCATCGTGCTGGAGCTGGAGTTGCTGATAGTGATGAAGATGAAGGACCGAGGCCGCTGCTCTTCCGGTGACGCAGTTTCCTTGAAGCATACCGCCACGTCCGTTGTTGGATTGCGGCGGCGGTGACGGGGACGGCGGTGGCGGCGGATACTCGACGACTTGGACCCTGTCGGCTTCGCTCTCGTAGATGATCTCCTTGTCGTGGGTGTACATAACGGTCTTCTGACCGTCGTTGTATATCAGGTCGATCATCTTGTGACCGGCCACGGCGAGGGTCGGATTACCGGAACCGCTTTCAGGCGACACGCGACCGTTCTGATCGTCCTCGACTCTCTGATCGTCAGGATCGCCGCCCTGCATGTGTTGCTGCTGATGATGATGGTTGTTGTGGTGATGATGATGATGGTGGCGATGATGATGATGATGATATTTGTGATGCAGCGTGTGACTCGACGACTCGTGAAGATCAAGAACGTTCACCGGTTGCATCGTCGGGAGTAGAACCTGCTCGTTGTCGTTTTGATTTTGGTTGCTCAGTGACGAGGATGCTGGCGATATGGGATCCTCCTGGATCTGAAACAACCGTTACATTTTATTTAATTATGCGCGAAGTGGATAGTTCTATGTTCGCGATCCGGTTTGAGTTTAAGTTTGAGCAGTCGGATGAAACACACGTGAGACAGGAATGTTGGAACCAGATGGAAGCGACTCGAACGGGTTAGGAAGTTCTGTCACTTGGAAGGCGCGCAATCGCGAAACCGTCATCAATATTTATTATGTTCGTCGCGCATACCGGAGGAGGGGCAACCGCCGAGATTCCGACGATCGTATTAGATGAATCGGATTTTTGCTTGAGCCTTATCGTTGGCAATGATCGAGAAACACTGTAAGCCCCCCTCTCAATCCTACACAGCGTTTTGCTAATAGGTTGTATCGTATGAGCGCAGGACTTATTCCGATCGGGTGGTAGATGGAAAGAGAGATATTAGTTATGTGGGACTCCGCAATGATTACGATGCTAATGAAGTTTTTACAATTATGATTGTTATCGTTTAATCTCGGCTCCGCTGGCGAACAACACGCGCTCCGCGCGCTGTCTATTGACAAGAGGTCAATTTTTCTCGGACGCATTGCCATACTGATAACAATTTTTTTTTTAACAAAAATAGATCGTTATTTAAAAAGCAATGTATTTTTTCAGCAAATTTAATTGCACGAAATCAATTGTGTTGCGAAATTGTTAAATAATTTTTAATGCAAATTCCTAAATGGCATCATCACAGCTGCAGAATCTTGGCTTCCTAGATTAATCAGCCGATCGAGCCCGCTCGTCTTTGCGTGGGTGTAACGAGTGCTCGGCTCTTATTTTCCATCGCGATGGATAATTGTTAGCACTAAGTCAACCCGATAAGGTCGCATCCAGCGGTAGCCTCGATAGGCACGTCGCTTCGAGATATGTACATACAGAAGAGCGGGGCTAAACGGAACCCTGGGGTAAAACGGTCCCCTTCTCTACTCTCGGCTTAAGTGCCAAAAAGAAAAAAATAGTCAAAATATTCTGTCTTACCCCGTTATTTCCAATATCTAACATCTAATATCCATACGAATCGCATGGAATTAAATTTTTACAGTCCGTCCGAGGAAACGGAATACACGTCAATACTTGAGTTTACGGATCTCACAAATTTATGACCGCATTACGAAACAAGCACGAGTGTTGCTTCTCGAACTGAGTCATTAAATAAAACTAAAAATAAAGGGATAAAAAACATTTATAAATGCAAAAAGATAACGCATATACGATTCTTCATAAATATTGTCGATATCCGTTGAATTACAGTACGGCCATCAAGATACGATTTCTTGGACTTCTACGCATCGGTTAGCGCGAGCGCCCCGCTTAGGGGCGATAGAAAGTCAAGTGGAATAAAGTGCCTAACGATTCGCTTGATCTTTGAGTATTAAAGAAATTGCAACGCCAACAGAGGGAGACACGAAGAGGGTGGGAAAGTGAGAGAGCCGATGATCGAAACGGCGATTAATTATTATGAAGAAGTGGCTTGACACGAGTGGACGTAACGCTGCGGTTATCTCGCTCGCTCGAGTGCATCGTCATTTTCAGCAGCCCGTACAAGTCCCAGTCTGTCCGAGTCGAATATCACTTGCCGTCGGTCTACCCATCTCATAAGCGTTGCCCATTAGCATTCGAAAATGTTACACGTTGCGACATTGTGAACAGCCCTCGGTGCTCAATCCCAGCGCGGAAGGACTCGCGGGAGTCGCGAGTTACTCGTAATCATTTTTCACCCAAAGACTGAATTTTTTGTTATTTATTTTTTTTAACACAAGATTGGATCGCATTGCGTAAGTCAATCATGGTAAATTGACTCGAAAGTAAAGGCGGAACGAATTAGAAAAAATCCTCGAAGACATACATCGACGCTCATAAAAAAATATTAATGACTAAAGTCACATTTGCTTGAGGACTGCGAGAAAAAAATGTTTATTTCAATTTTCTCGCCGATTCTAAAAATTCTATTCGGGATTTAAGAAATTGTTCAATTTTTCCAAAAATGCATCGAGTCATTCGGAATGAAGGGCACACTGAGAAAAATAAATGGTTGTAACAAGCAAGTACGTGAGGCACTGTGAAAAAATGCATAGTAAGAGCAACACTATGGAAATGGCAAGAAATCAAAGGTACAACCACAATTATAATTTAAGAAATTGAACATGTACTATTAGAAACTATTTATATGGATTTCCTCCTGGGTACAATTCGATATTATAGTAAATACCATCTTTCTTTCTCAATGTGACTTACTTTCAAAAATTTATTTTGATGACATTCTCCTATTTTATTTATTCAGTCTTTCGTGCCTTTTACGATTTTAGAAAATATAATATATGTTATACGTATACACCGTATATTTTACCCTTCGTATTAAATAGTAATACAATTTTTTTATTTAATCAACAATTTATGTATAAAACAACTTTAATTCTAAAACACGAATAACTCTTTTGACCGTATGTTGCAGCGAAATTTCGGTTAACACAACCAATTTTTTTCTTCTCCGTGTACGTCCATTAAACGTTGACACGACTCGGCGCTGTTACGTCGATATTCTCCGCCGTTCTACCGATATTTTTTGAATTCGTATCGTCGCATTAATACGCTGACCCGCATCCTCGTAGCGCGGATAGCTAGACTCGGGTCTCGCGATTAATGCGCGGTTCCTAACTACGTAATTACCGTGCGACGAATAATTATAGGCCCTGCACGCGTCGGGTCTTACCCGGCAAGTCTGCCAGTGCCTCACGTAACTATCGTCCGCTCCACTCGATAAACTCAAGAAAATGTTTTTCGTTTTTTATTTTACGATTAATCAACCATAAACTGCGATGTTAGATGTTATTTTCAAAGTCCATCCTCCAAGATCTACTCCCGTTATATCACGCGAAGGCAGAAGCAAATAACCAGCAGGTGCAGCCTTGGTCGACGACACTCTTCGACGTCGAACTTCATCGAGCGTTTCGTAGGCGTTAAAGACATGAAAAAAAAAAATCCACATGATTATGCATCGATCAATGAGAACGAAACGACCATCGATAATACATTTTATCATCGGGTCGTTTTTGTCAGCCTCCCCTCGACGTCAGGAGCTTGACTCATCGATCACGATCCATGGCGGTTGGAAGTATAATCGATAGTTCATACAGCATGGATTTACACTTCGTTACCGAGTGCGTATCGACGCTCGGGGCGTTCTCGGAATTTTCCAGCGTTCGGGAAAACCGCATTGAACCCGCGCGAATGACTCGCAGTCCAGATTGAAATAGCGGGAAAAAAAAATGGAAAAAAAAAAATTAACGATCCGCGGCTAGCCGTCATTTCATTCTGCAACCGGCACTTTCTCAAACATGTTAATTGAATGAATTAAACGGAGGATAGTCGGACATTTTATTCAATCAATTTATCGTCGGGAATGACAAATATGTAAAAAATGATGTGCATGTATACGAACATCGTCCGTTGAGAAGCAGAAGGGCGTATGACAAGTCGCTTCGCACGTTAATCTTCGAACGTTAAAAATCCTCGCGAGAGTAGAGGAAAAGAGAAACAATAAAAATTCCTTGAATAACGGACATATTTTTTTTCTACAAAAAAAAAATCGAGGAAAAAACCTTGACACGATGCGCGGGAGTTCGCATACCCAAGTCGATTCTCCTCACGAGGATCACGCCTGGTGCCCTTTCCCGCATTAATCATCGTGGACGCTCCTTGCGCGGCGCATCACGTGTATCCGCGTACTTTGGCGTCTCTTTTGCCGACATCGTCGAGTTCTTCGCATTGGTCATTATAGTTTGTAAAACGCTTCGGCCACTCTCGGAAATTCGCTGGACGAGCGCGCTCGAATCGCTTCGTCCAATGGCGGAAACTTCGATCAAACCGCCGTTATAAAATCTAAATTCGCTGATACAATTTTATTTTCTTCCAGTCTGCGGATTAAATTCCTGGGGATTTAACGAGGCTCCGAGTCAGACTCGTCGCCGAGATCTCGCGCGGTTTATCCGTCAACCTGGGAAAATTAGCGAGCTCCCGTGGTCGCGTTAAAATCGTAGTAGCTCGTCTTCCTTCTTCGAGTCGCGCCGATGTTGTGTGCGAGCGTCGATGTACACGGGATAATCCGGTGAGACTCTGGTGTGGCGAAGGATCCGAGGTAAAGATAGAAAAGAACTCTGGCGAGAGCGGCGATCGGACGCGGCAGACGGTCGGTTCATTATATCGGCAAGAAGTCTTTCGTAATAACAGTTAATTGTCCGTTTGCTGTGGTTGCCTGCGGCCGTGAGAGTGTACCGACTTCGCTGTGCACTTCGCAGAGGGATATCTCTGTGGTCCAGACCTGTCTGCGGGCATCCGTCGTCGGCGACGGCACGAATTACCCCAAGATTTTTTTGGTAAGTAGCCGAGGGACTGGGCGAAGTGCGAGACGTGTCGACGAAAAGCTACGCGGCCTGAAGAGATCTTATCGAACGAATTGCAAGGCTAGAGTGTCGAAACCCGAACACGTCTCAGTCATGGGACACTTGGAATTTAAGTATTCCGAATTTCAGTATTAAGTACAAATTTAAATATTCCGAATTTAAGTATCAAGTACAAATTTAAATATTCCGAATTTAAGTATCAAGTACAAATTTAAATATTCCGAATTTACGTATTAAGTAGGATTGTGTTAATTGCGTTTAAATTGATATAAATTGAATATTCAACGATTTTGATGATTAGGAGAATTCGAATAATTCGAATAACTTTTATGAATTTCACATTCGAATGATAAACATCCCATTACAATGAAACTGAGCACATTAATTGTGATCATTGAAAAAAGAACTTTGATTACTACAAAAACCTTATGGTCGGTTGCAAGTGATTGCTTCTTTCAAAGGTTGAGCGTGTATAAAAACTTCTGTTGTAAATCAATTCCCATTGTACATCACGTTATTAATGATGACCATTAGTGTCTATTATCTTTTCTCAATTTCATATTTCAAATTGCTGGAATAATTCGTTTCGGTAATTAGCATATTGAGAATTTTTTAAACATTCGAATATTTTTAATTATTTGAATATTTTGAATATTCAAATCCCGGTTATTCATATTTTATTTACAGTGAATTATTCTCATTTCTGAATATTCGCACATTCAAACCATTGAGTATTAACTCAGTATCAATGTAAGTATGTGGAAATCCAAATAGACGCTTATAATCATATCTGCAAGTATCGTTTGATGCGCAGAAACAAGTTATACCAGGTTAATGCTTAATGATTTATATTATATATATATTTTTTAAGACCGACAACATAGTGTCCAGAATCTGGTACAAGACTTATTGCATGAGCGACCCAACAGTCAACCAATTCGATTAAGTTAACTCGTCGATTTTCTACCGACCTTATCTTTAGCATTATTCCGCGGAGATCTAACACTTCATTAATTTAATCGATACACGGCAAAGAATTTCTCTCAGTTATTATGAACCAGTTCAGTTCGTACGTCGAACATTCTCGAGATCCAAGATTGTTCATAGATGAAGACCGTCTTGTAATTGTCTTCCGTAATAAAAAAAAAAAAAAACATGTATCTTTGTGTAATTCATCGATGAATTTTGGAAACTAGAAAATATGAGCTTGATATTGGTTTCGGTTATTCTGATCCAAAATTATTTCCTGGCCAATTAGTAACTGCCAGGATCTTGAGATTCTCGTGACC
Source organism: Listrodromus nycthemerus (assembly GCA_963978505.1). Classification (NCBI taxonomy): domain Eukaryota; kingdom Metazoa; phylum Arthropoda; class Insecta; order Hymenoptera; family Ichneumonidae; genus Listrodromus; species Listrodromus nycthemerus. Next base: position 7,390,027 of record OZ021685.1, read on the forward strand.
GATCAGCTTGTTTGCCGTACTGACAGACTCGGTTAACAAAACGGTTTTTCGAGAACGTCCTTGGCAAAGAAGGAAAAAAATTGATGTTTCAAAGTTCCACGTGTATCATTTGACCGTGCAATTTATCCTGTTTACACGGTTTCCGTTAAAACGGCGAGTTTACCAGCACGGAAGGAACTTCGAGATACGCAACGAGAGACAAGATTCGTTAGAGACATTGAAAATTAAAATGTTCCCATGTTCGATGTATCCGCGAATGATTGATAAACCGACGATGTCGAAGACCAGTCACGTCCGCGACTCGTCCGCGCTTGGATTAATAATTATCAACATCAAGCCTTCACGTCGGCATATCATGAATTTTTCCTCGCCGAGTCCCATTATCTCTCGATAATCGCGTGTTAAATCGAGACAATCGAGTACGATCGATGAATAAGCGATTAACGACGCGCAATCGAACGTTGATGAATGGATTTTTCGGAGGGTAAGAAGAATACAAAGAAACATTACGATAATAATTTAGTATGTAAAATGGCAGACGTACCGGCGAGAGGGCCTCCTGCACGTGGAGTCCCGCGTTGTCGGCTTCGTCCGTGCAGCTCGACATTTTTGTCTCCGCTCGCTGCCGGGAGTCTTCTCCGTTCTCCCACTCGCGAAAAATCAGCGTTTTTTTTCCTCTCGATTTCTCTCTAAGATTCGATCGTCCGGAAATGTCCTCGGCTCTTATCCGAAGCTCGCACACGCGCTTCGTCCGGGATATCGCCTACTGCTTCTACACGTTATGCGGACAATCGCGACTACAACTACCGGACGGTTTATCACAGACTGACGATCGTATGGCACGTAAGTTGAATCTTCGAAGGTCTGCAACAAAAAAAAGAGGAAGGGTCATGCAGGAACTTATAACTGCGAACAAAACTTCGCACAAGAGTTTCTGCAAGTTCAAAGAGCGTACACGGAAAGTCGATCCACAACGATCGAACCTATCTAGCCTTGCTACCAAGCTTCGTTTTGTTTCCCAGTAAAATTGCGACAACAGTTTCTGGTACGAGAACGCAGCTTATTGGGCCAGAATCCAAAAAGCTTACTGTAACTTGCTTCTTGTTCTTAACAACGATGAAATGGATCAAAATTGTGGTCCATTCGTGTATTATATTAAGTTTGATAGAGAAATGGTCCCGGACTAAAGATACTTTGAATTTTTGTGAGAATTCATGAGGTGCTTAGATTTTTCAAGGAGCCAAGATTCTCAGCATTTCAGTCGCAATTAGTAGTAATTAATAGTAATTAGTAGTAATTAACTCAAGAAAATGAATCTTTAAGCGATGTGCAAAGCACCAGCCTTGCTGACCATTTGCCGACAATGTGCTCCTAAGAACTTTCTGGATGCATTTTTTTTCAATGCTGCTAAAAACATAGACACATGTGGATTCACATGGTGCAATTTTTACGACATCCTATAAGGATATATGGTGTCTACTTGCTGGCAATTTACTGTTTTGGAACAAATCGCTTCCAGGTAGGACCATTCAATGACCTAACCAAAACTTGACTAGATAAATGAAGTGTCCAATCGCCAACAACGTCGCATCCGTAATGCATTACGAACGACAATCTGGAATTGGTAGAGGCACTTAAAATTTATGACAAACGAAATATTATAATAATTTCACCGGAAACAACCATGACTCAAGCAGATGAATTTTCGAGTGAAACCAGAAAATGGCCTTAAACACTGGCAAAAATATAAATAAATGCGGACGCACATAAAACAATTCTGCCGCCAAAATGCTTTCTGGAAACCAATCTCTTCCATCAAAGACGTACCGAATATCCAAGCCAAACATAACTAAAAAAAATGTATACAATTTGCAGCAACGACGGACCTGTAACGTTTTACGATGAACAATTCGGAATCTATAGAGGCGCTTAAAATTTATAACAAACGAAACGTTTGGAAAATTTCATCCAAAACAACTAAGCAAATTAATCTGCGAGTGGAACGAGAACTCAGCATTGAATAGAGGCAAGAATCTAGACAAATGCGGACATACATGCAGTAATTTTGTCGTCAAAATACTAATGGGGAACCAACTGCTTGGATCAAGGACTTATCGAATACACAACCAAAAAACGACTCAAAAAAACGTGTACAATCGTCAGCAACGACGGACCTGCAACGCATTACAAGGGACAATTGCAAATAGAGTCGTTTAAATTTGTAACAAACAAATTTTTGAAACTTTCACCCAAAACAACCATGACTGAAGGAAATTAATATTCGAGTTCAAAGTAAAGCACCAATCCCCCCTGACAACTCACAATATTCTCCTAACAAATTTCCAAAGAAGGCATTGAAACTGGCAAAAACATAGACAAAAACAGGAAGACATTTCGCAATTCCTTGCGAACATGCGCTGCCTATTCGACGGCAATTTGTTGGGAAAATGCTGGCTGAGAACCAATCGCTTCGATCGATCATCCAAAAAGATGATTTGCACAATCAGCGGTAACGATGGATCGGTAACGCGTTACGAGAGACACTCTGAAATCGATCATCTCGCCAGCTAGTAAAATCCTGTCCCGTCACGGATTCCCAAGGACGCTCATTGGGTTGTCGAAGGTCGCGGTGCAGTATTCTTTGGTAATAACCAGTCTCGGATTCCTTGGTCAGCCTCGGGCCAGGGGGTGACCGTAAGGGGGGTCAACGGAGGAAAATTGAGGAACATCGGATGATATCGGCGTCGGACTGGTTCGCAATGATCTCGTCATTCCTGTCGGCCGGTGTAACTGGATTTGAGGACGGAGCCGGTGGAGTCGGCCGACCGTACGGGCCACGAGGGGCTGCGCCCCCCCCCCCCCCCCCCGTACCCCAGTAGAAACAGCGAGTAACGAACAGGTGTAATAATAGACGTGGTAACGAGGAAGCTGCTGGATCGAAAGTGAAGTTCCGACTAGTCCGGAGCGACGAGTCGAGCGGGTATTTCGCGTTATCTTCATCCCGCGCGATGACCTCGGGTGTCTTCGGACACGCGTCCGTCTCTCGAGGACGCCTTTGAGGAGTCGGGGACGCGAGTGGGTTAAGCGCGGGCAGCGGAACCGGCAGACGCAGGAAAAGAGGACGAGTACGGCGAACCTGAAAGCGGCGAACATCGTCCGGTAACGGGCGGGGGGGAATTCGAAGAACGGGAACGAGGGAGAGAAAGGAAGAAAGAGCGGAGTGCGGGTGAGAATCGGTGGATGAGGCGGAAGCGGCTCTTCCCGAAGGGAGTGCGAGGGAGGATTCGGGACAGATGAGAATCGGCGGGTCAACGATCGGCGGGGCTTCGGTCGGAGGCCGGCCGATCGGGAATCGTTCGCTCCGACGATCGGCACCGAAAAACGGCGAGCAGCCCGATCGGCCCGGAGACGAGATGAACAGCTGACTCGAAAAAGGCAAGCCAAGGCAGCCTCGGATACTACAATACGCGGAAGAGGATGCCGAAGAGGAGGCGACGGGAGAACAAGAGGAAGATCGGTAGCTCGCGAGGTAGGAGAAGAGAGATTGCCCTGGCTCGCGGCCGGTGTGCAAAGTCGGCCCGGCACCGGACCAACCGAGTCGGCCCGAGCCTCGTGCGTCCGTCCCGCTGTACACACAACGGAGGAGCGCATAGCGGCGAAGCAGGTTCGGCCGGTCTAACCTGATTCTCAAAGGAACCCAGCCATCAGATTGGACCCACCTCCGTTTGTATTTCAAGTACCCGTTGATCCGGCTGCTGCCGTTCCCGCTGCCGTTCCTTCAGCTCCGCTGCTGAACGCCCTCGCGCGCTCTTCTCGCGTTGATCGAGACGCGAGTAGAACGCGCGCTCGCGGACGCTCCGGTGACGGTTCCGCACCACTCGTTACCGATCGCTGTGAATTTCGTTCTCTCCCGTCGGAGCGCCGGTGCCGATTCGGTCAACACGGTGACCGATCGGCTGTGACGCCGATTGTATTCCGAAGATATTCTTATCTGGGAGCCGTGGGAGGATTTCATTGGGCCGGGGTGGCGGGAAGGGGAGGAGGGGGACTATGGGGTAAAATGGTCCCGACAAGAGCCGTTCGGATTCGCGCGACGGGAAGTCCGTTCGGCGTATCTGCGGGCGAGTGATCGAGTTTGTAAAGTGTCTTCGAAGGAAGCTTCGCCTTCGCCCGATACGGCGAGAAGATCGAAGGACCGCGCGCTGGTGCACGTACTTTGCAGTGCATGGCCAAATGTATAGATATAGAGGGGTGGCGTTCGAAAGGGAAAAAAAGGAAGTTGAAGAGGAGGCAGAAGAAGAAGAAGAAGAAGAAGAAGAAGAAGAAGATGAAGGAACCGAGCGAGGACACGCTATCAGCAGCAGCCAATTAGCACCGCACGGCTTTCACGTGGTGGCGAGCGCGAGAAAAGGCCACCGAGGAAACGAGACGGAGCGAGATGGGAAAATTGTACGTCACGACAGTGAGAGTGAGAAAGATTCGAGGTGGGGGGGGACGAGGCGAAAGGGGACTGCGACGGCGATAAGAAGAGGGCGGAGCGATGACTCGCGATCGGAAAAGAGATCTGCATTATTTTTTTTTTTTTCGGTTCGTTGAGAGTGATCGGTAAGCGGGCAATATGGACCAATCGTTTCGTGGCAGTTCTGAGGTGGGGATTATTTTCATCGCCGAGAGACCGCATTAAAAAACTCCTGCAATTGAAACGTTTATCAATGGTGGTAAAAAATCATTAAAGTAAATTGCAAAAGTTCATACCGACACGTTCTTCGCGTCCACCATCCGGTATTGAGTGAAAAATAAATCCCAAGCTCGTCATTGAAATCGGAGGAAAAAGAAGTTTAAACAAATAAAAATTAAACAAATACGGTGACGAGTCTGCGATGCTGAATATTTATTTTGGATTTCGGACGGACGACGTTCGTAGGATCGATAAATGGGCAAAATAAACCAGTCGTTTAAGCCCAGTTGCAAGGTTTGGAATGTTTCAATCGACGAAAGATCCGATCGAAAAACTCACGCGGTTGGATCAACCGCAGCGGTTTACCAATCACGTTAAGAAAAAAAAAAAAAAAAAGAATCAGTTCAATTTGAGTCCAACGCGTGCGCCGTGTGCGCCACCGGATATCAAGTGAGAAATAAATCGCGAGTCGATATTAAAAATCAGAATCGTAGAAAAATAAAAATAAAAATAAATGTTTAAAGAATTTCGAGTCTCCGATGCGGAATTCAATTTTTCGGCATTGAAGAGAACTCCGGAGAGAAATATCTTCAGCGGTCAAGCGTCGGAGGCAAAGGTGCCCATTGCGATGGGAAGATTCTCAGCTTCGACGAAAGAGTCGAGGGTCAGATGGAGAAGGAGTTTGGGGGAGAGAGAATGAAAAAAAAAAAAAAAACATATATCAGGATGAGATCTCGACACGCAGGAATATCGTCGCGACGAGAACGGTCGGTCTACCTGACGCCACCTGCCGTGCCCGAGACGTTCCCGGCAGGTATCCTGCGATATACGCTACTATATGGGATAAAGGAAAAAAAAAAAAAAAAAAAAACAAAGAAAAAACATCGCAATCGGAACGTACCGGGTCGAGCTCTCGAGAGGCGTGAAGATTGCGAAAAAAACTATCCTTACGCTAGAGACATAAAAAAGAAAAAAAAATAAACCACCTCACGTTACGATACTCGGATGGAAAAAAATAACAATAAACCCGACGCGCTGGTCGTGAACGTATTTCGCCGTCCGTTAATCCCGCCGTTCGATAAATACGTGCAATTGACATCGAGGTATTAATCAAACGTGTTTTTTTTTTCTCCAACCATGACTCAACAATTTTACATATATTTTTCGACGAAATAGAATATAAATTCTCACATTGAGACGAGCCTATGTGACCAACAGTCCGAAAGCGAAAAGTGTCGGGAAACTGCGAGAGAAGCGTGAAATAAAAAGGAAAAAACAAAAAAAATAAACGTGCGAAAAAATCAAACACCGGTGATTTCAGTGTGCGAAGATAAAAATACGAGGAAAAATAACAAGACGTACTCACTTGCGGTTGCATTAGGGGAGAGGTGTATCGAGACGGGTGCATCAGAGCGAGAAGGAAGGAGCGAGGATCTCAAGGCGATGTCTCAGTCCCGGCTCTGGCTCGCGTCAGTGGGAGAGAGCTCGGCGTGTCGGGCGATCGTGAAGAACGATGAACGATGATTGCAACGATCGTTGGTCCCGGCTAGAGGGACGCGACGAGAGCAGCGTGCATGCGAGCCGAGCGTAAGCCGGACGAAGCGCGAAGCATCCGAGAAATAATCCGAGGGACAAGATTGGCTCGGATGGGACAAAGTTTTTTCGCGATCCGCTGCCGAACGCCGTGGGAGAGGGGGGAGGGCCAACTACAAACTACTAGCGAGGGACACGACTTTCGAATCACATCTCCGAGGCTTGCGTCGCCATCGGGCCACCTCCGAGGCCTCGACGCTAATCCAGCTTCGCCCTCTTATCGGCCACCTCGCCGATCACTCGCTGTCGGGTTTCGTCCAAAGTTTACGAAAAAAAAAAAAACAAAAAAAAAAAAAAAAAAAAAAAACAAACAAAAGTCCCGAGTCTGTGCAGTCGCAGTTCCGTGCGGCACTTCGCAGGCTTCCAACGACGAGTCAGTCGCCGACGTTCACTCGACGTGTCTCGCACAAAAGAAATAACGAACGAAAAAAACAGTCACCAATGGCATTATTGGTCGTGCACAAATGTCGGCGTGCCCGATCGAGTTCGTAGGGCAGACCCGGTGTCACCTGCGAGAGAATCGGGCACCTGACGCGTAGGACCGTTTCTCCGTGGGACAAACTCGTCGGGTCCTCCGCCTAACCGGCGAGTCTCGACGCAGGCGCACGTACGAAAGACTCGAACCGAGATCCCTCCAACCTGTCGAAAGTCGATCTTCCCGGCCGGTTTACTTGAGCCTCTCCGGGTCACTGGGCTGAATTTACTCCCGGTCCTCCTTCCGATACGCGTAAAACGTCACTCGCTTCGAAACACCGAGGGGGAATATCGTGCGAAATCCGGTATACGCGCGCGTTCCCGTACCGCCGTTCCGTGTACGTCTTCCACCGTATCTTCGGGGGCGTCCCAACCGACTGAGCCGAAGATGCGGTAGTCGCCGCGTCTCGCCTCACCGGATCGCCAAATATTCATCCGCGTATCCTTCCCGTTCTCTCCGCGGGTGTTTACCGATCGAAAAAAAAGTCCAAAAAATCGTCCACTTTTTGTGTTTATTTTTTCGTTCGTTCTTATGTTGTTGTTGTTGTTTTGTTTTTTGTTGTTGTTTTTTTTTTTCTTCCGCCTCTCGCCGCCCTCGCGTCCCGTTCCGTTTCCTCGAGCCAAGACGGGCCTCGCGCGCCTCCGATCCCAGTTTCCACCGACCGGTTTTTCGCGAACGCGCGTTTTTTTCGCTCCACACCCCCGCCTCTCCTCGGTCACATTCGTCCCGTGAGCGTCGCGATTAGCTGCCCCTCCGTCCACCCGGTGTCACACACACTCTTACACAGACACACACACGCGCACGCACCGCACACACGCGAACAACCCGTTCGTCTTTTCCGTCGTTTCTCAACAATGAAAAATTAATTTCCTTTCTCCTCTTATTTTTATTCTTTGTCTCCGACAATGCGTCTCTATTTACGTGTCGCCCGACGCACCGTCCTCCGCCAAATACGATTTTCGTGCGCTTTAAGCCGCTCCACCAAGGAACAAGCGAAACCTCGTCTCACGGACCACGGAGTTCTCTTCTCCTCGGCATAGAGGCAACATGGCCGCCTCCCAGCATCCAGCACCGATCCGCCTCCCCCTTTCGCGCCTCCTCGCCGCTTCCCCCTCGTCCGCCGTTCCTTCGATTCGCTCCCCGTCGCTCCCGCCGCGTCGTCTGCCCACCTCGCTCTCTCTCAGATTCTCCTCCCGCCTCGCCCCGCGCTTCGGCTTCATCGGCTCTCGGGGAGTCACAGGACCGAGTGTGGGGTCCCGTTCGCACCAACGCTCTCTACCTCATCTCCGTCTCACCTGCAGCCGTCTCTCGCGCCCCGTTCGCTTCTCCCTCCGATCGCCTTTTACCTCGTGTAATTCCGTCTTCGTCGCGTCCTTTCGCTCGACTACCTGCGCGCCTCGACGCTCTCCTACGCCCCCCGCGCACACTGTCCGCCCCCCCCCCCCTGCCCCGTCCACTCCTTCCCCTCCCGCGCTGATCCTTCTCGCTCTGCCTTCGGCTCGCCGCTCGGGTATCCTCGGTCCCGCTCGGACCCGCGTGATCAACGGATTCCCGGTGTCGCTCTCCCGTCTCTCTTCCTTTCGTGCCAGCTGATTCTAACCTCCGCTCTCGACCGCCCGAGTCAACGTTCCTCCTTTAGCTCGCAGCTTCCCTCGATCATCTCACCTTTATCTCGCCTTCCATTCTCTCATGTCCGAGGAGCATCTCTCTTCCCGCTCTTCTCTCGCGGTCCTCGCCGTTCCTCTATCACGGCTCTCCTCCCGTTCCTCTTCGACCAACCGATCCGTAAGTTTCTGCTCCTTCTCGCCTGCGTCTCGTTCTATCTCGCGTCGAGAGGATTCCTACCATCTTCGGACCTTGACAACTCTCTCTCTCTCTCTCTCGCTCTCTCTCTCTCTCTCTTTGACGGGTACTTTCTTCCTTCATCGCACCCGCGAGCGCACCTACGTTCGGAGACTCCCACTCCGGGCAGCGCTCTCGTGTGGCCGGCCGTAAGTAACGCGCGCCAGCGTGGCCGCAGCGAGGAGCCCGGGGCTCTCTTCTCCGGCCGTGCTCTTACCGATGATGCTGCTGCCGCTGCTGCTGCTAGTGCGCGGCTGCCGTTGCGTCGCCGCTGCCGGCTTCTATCGAGAAGGGACGCGCAGGTAGCCGAAGCGCCTCGGCATACACGCTCGGACGTCGACGAGGACGCCGTGCGGCGACGGCCGCTGAACGAAGCGAGAGACGCTCTCGGCGGAGAGAGGAGACAGGAACGATAAAGATAAAGAAGAATCGTTAGGGTCGGGAGAAAGAAGTGGACACGCGAAAGAGAGAGAGAAAGAGAGAGAGAGAGAGAGAGAGAGCTGGATGGGCGAGTCGGGTGAGGCGCGCGGGACGGGGACGATCGGGTCCGGTGAGCGCACGGATACAAACAGAGCATCGAGTCATCGACGAGGCAGGCACCGGCCACCCGGTATTATCGTTTCGACCGTCTCGCTCCCTCCGCTCGCCAAACGCATCACGGTGAAACGCGTCCGTCGCTGTTGCTCGCGTGGATTATTCTACCTGCTGGCCAGCGCTCCCGCGGCCTGTACGATCTGGCTGTCTTTCTCCTCGTCATTCTCCACTGTCTTTCGCTCTCGAGGGGTATCTCTCGAGCGGCGAGCGAGAACGGCGCCGAAGCCGAAAGACGAGGGAACGAGGAGGTGGAGATATCGAGGGAGAGCCGAAGGTAGAAACTCTCTCGCAGGGGCCGAGAGTGGGAGTCCGCGCTCTCGGACAGTGCGTGAAGCCCTGGCTTGGAAGATAAAAAAAAAGGCAAGAGTTGAAAATAAAAAGGAAAACGATGCGGAGGAGATGGAATTAAAGGAGGACGAAAAAAGGGGAGAAACCGAGGAGTAGGAGGAGGAGGAGAATGAGAGTGCGAGGGGGAGAAGAGCGCGAGGGAGACTCGTGAAAAATGGGTATCCAGCGAGAGAAGGACAGCCTGGAGCTACGCCGGCCTAATGCGACCCTGCTCAGAAAACCATTGGAACGATATAACCCGACCACGCGTGGTCTCTTCGCTCCTCGCTTGTGTGTACGTATATTAGATATTTGCGTGTGCGTCTGCGTGTGTAAGGCTCTTCTCGCATCCCAGCGCGCGCACACACGGGCAGGCGCGCAGCGTCGATGTCCGACGCACGCATCGCGTGGAAAATTTTCAATCGGATGTAAGGTCATAATCACGGATACGGCTTTGACTCTTTTTCGTAAATATTTTCTTCGGATTCTATCGAAAATAATAATTTTTTTTTTTCTGTCGTCAATGTTTTTAGTCAAGATGAAAACAGGCGATGCGATCGGTTACTACGAAACGTCGATTACTCTGCAAAGGCTATTATGAAAATTCAGTCTCAAGTCCACGATTAAGACTCAACGGAGAAATATCGTAATAAGGCTAGCGAGTTCGAAGGCTCGTGTGTTCCCCTCCATCGCCGTCACTCGAGATGGAAATAAAGGAGTTTCGACTTTGTTCCGTCTTGTTTCATTTTCCCGCCGTGGCTATGTATCTTCTCGTGATTTTGGGGTTGGGAGTCTTCGTTCGGTCACTGAGAAGGTACGAGTAAAGGAGTATCAGACAACCCGAGCCGAGGAGAGCGACGCTTCGTCTCAACGCTGGGCGAGACGAAGGGAGGAAGGAAGCTCGTGAAGAGGGACGGAAAAGAAATGAAACGCATATAACTCGTGCCCGACCGAGACTGAAATTATAGATCGCGCAAGCCATGCGGCGTTTGCTGCCGCTGGTGCTCTCGCTGAGGCGAGCCAATGGCGCACTCGCGCCTGGGCGAATGAGCGCGTTTGTGTGACGCAACGAAAACCGCACACCGACGATTATCGGCCATTCCAGCGTCAATAACTACACACGCACGCCCGCAGACTCTTTATATTATACAACCTCGATACCGTTAATATTATAACCTTTTGCAATTTACACCGTTCGCCCAGGTACGACCCGACTGTCCGACCGATAATACATATTTGCAACGCTTTATACTCTATTCGTTATATCTATATAATAACCTTAAGCCAGCTTGGTCGCTCTTGGACCATAACGTTACCGACGTTGCGCACACTGGTTCGACTTCGTTTTTATTTATTTTTTTTCTTAATAGTCGCAATCGCGACGAGATTTATTTCCTGCTGTATAATAAGTAGCGCCCGATGCGTGGGCGAGGCTGCGTAACACAACTCGCTGTCCCCAGTCCGAGCAAGTGTGCCCGTCTGGAGCTTTCAGCCGAGATACACGCGAGACGTTGTTATTCCGGTATCTCTCGCTCTCCCTCGACGATATTTCGATAGTCGAGAAAGTTTTATGAATAAATTATTATCGCCTAATCGCTTTAGCCTATTGGGTTTATATGGGTTGTTTTTTTTTTTTTAGGAATAACATATAGTCGAGACTCTCCCGCCGAATGAGAAAATCTTAGTTTTTTTATCGAAGGAAATATGCGTCTCAACGGTTGGAGTTTGCGCAATAACGTTTATCGAACCTTGGATGAGTTGCCACATTGTGCCAGGATGAATGAGGAAAATTTATGAATTTCGGTAATTCTTCGGTTTACGAGCGAAGGTTGGTGAAACAGAGTTAATGTACGAGAGATTATACTGTACCAAACTCACGTAGAGACGAAGGATGAGCCCAGACGGGGTCTCCCATGAGCCCCGTAAGTGATACCCACACCGCCTCGACTAATTAGTCGAAGAGTGTCTCCCGCTCGCCTCTCGCCGCTTAACGAACGGCCGGCACGTCGCAGAGTTGCTCGTTCGCTTCCTACGGTGCTCTCGGAAGGTTCTTCCAGCCGGCGGATGCTCTTAGCCTCCCCTCCGATCGAAAAGATTATCGATGGAACGACGATGTCAGGTTTATGAATTATAAGGCACACAACAGTTTCATCGATTGTACGGCACACAAAGATTCATCATTCTCACGTGTAAAATAACATCTCCAAACAAGAGTGACATGCGCGCGCAGTTTGTTCCAACCGCCGAACCAATCATGCACGAGTAAGCTGCGAGAGCATGCACGCTGGCTTGTGATTGGCACGGTTGTGCTATCCAACGGAGCGAGTGAAAATTATCTACGCAATTGATATACATTAAATATTTAACGACAGCAATTCCTCGTCGATGGTATTCTATGTATACTGAATGCATCGATCAATATTAAATCAGAACGGCTACCACGCAGAGAAAGTATTCCACAAGTGCGGAAGAAACTATGGAATCGACTGTGAAATACTTTCTCCGATTAAAAACTGATTAACCGATGTTAAAAAACACGATGAATACGATCGAAGATGAGTCGCTGAGAGAGAATACATTTTACATACAATGTATGTAAAATGTATCGATCGAGCATTCACAGTACGCAGCTGACACCACCGGCGCGCCAATCATAAGGCAGCATGCGAGTTTCTCGGCTTCCTCGCACGTGGTTGGCGCGGCGGTTGTACCGAACGGCGTGAGCGTTGTCGGATATCATTAACGCTACTTGGACGAATCACAGCCAAAACGAATTGTAAACATAACCTTCATTTGTCAATATCAATATGAATAACTTGTCGAAGCAAACACTAGATTTATTGCAGCCAACACTAGTATCGTTCGATGCTCGGAATTTGATGAACTCGGTGATTCGATCGAAGCTAAATCCAGTCGAGAGCGCGCCACACTAGCGCCACACTCGTCGAGCTCTCGGAGTCTCCGTTTCGCTCTCCCTCCCAACAATGATGCGCACACCGTGGCTTAGTCAGCGATGGTATCGCTTGCGCGGGAGTCTCGAGGCGTCGAAGTTTCCGTACGCGTAGCACTGTGACTCGGGCGGAAAAAAAAGAAGACCAGTGTATGTTTCTATAGTATACACCTCTCTCACCTACGTCCAGTAAACGCTAGCCGTAAACGCGCGCTCGGCCAACGGTGCTCAACCGGTTTGTTCGACAACGATTTCATTCACTCGACGCTCTCTCGCGCGCTGTTCCATCAAGTCGAGGGGGGTTACGGGTCGAAGAGATCGACTTTCGGCTGCTTCTGCTTCGTCGGAACAGCCTCACGCTCCGGCGCTGTTCGCCTCTTCACCGCCGTCCTTCTCTATCGGCTTTGCGACTTTCTTTCTCTCTCGTCGCACGCGCTTCATCTTTCTCTCACCACAGCGCACCGCTCCGTATACCAAGCTGATCAACCCCCGCGCGTTCGCGCGCTTACCGCTAACAAACCGGAATACTACGTAACGCCGGAGAAACGGGTGCAGATATCCCGGTGACTCGCGGGTCATTAAGAAAAGGGAGAGAAAGAGAAGCGAAAAAAAAAAAAAAAACACCAAAAATACTCGAGTATAAACACGCACATTAAAAAATCATAACAAACGAGTGTGTCCGGTCGTTGATTTATCAAGCGATTCTTTGCTCGTTGGCGAAAATCACGAAATTTTATCGTGTTTGACGAACCATGAGCGAGAAATTCATTCTTATCGAACTTCAAACGTTGTCTCGTTAACGAACGGGAAATTGGCGAGCGACCCAACCGCTCACGTCTGAGTGCATGCCACGCTCTTATCGTCTCGTGCGCTTTTTTTTTTTTTCTTCAACTCCTAAATTGCCGCTTACGTCACAATTGAGAAATTAATTGTTATTATTTTTTCGTTCATTCCGTTAACTACGTATAATGCTTGTTAAATAGAAACTTTTCGTATTGTCAATGAAGTTGAAGTTGAGTCTTCGTCTTTTTTTTTTTTAATTAACGAAATTCAATGTCTCGAAAAGGGGAGCGCGCTGCTTTTGCCTGCCAGCAACGAGACCATCCGGCTTGCCAGCAAAGCAGAGTTGATCCCGGGCGCATTTCAGGGACTCGTTGCCGTCCCTCTTCGATTCTCTTTCACTCTCTCTCTCTCGTCCGTTTCAATTTTTTTTACTCTGGCAACGGCCAAGTGATTAAATAAAATGCTTACGGTGCGAGAGAGTATCCGCGCTCGGCGTAGTTTGAAAAAAAAAAAAATGGAGAAAAAGAATATCGGTACGTCGATCGCGTGTGTATGAGTCGGGCGAGTAAAAGGAGAGCGCGCATGCGACTGCATGCGGTTTACAAGGACCCTTCGTGCACGCGAGGATTGATCGTTCATACGTTACAGTCTTCCATGTGGGATGAATATAAGAAAAATTGAATGCGGTACGACGAGAGAGGCTCGGTAAACGAGGGGAGGAATCTCTGAGGAGCCTCAGGGTCGTCCAAACCGCGTTATTTTTATTTCTCACACCAAGGACATGGTTTTGTTTTCGAAAATTGTCAACGCACGAGCAAACACTCGTAAGAGTAATTGACGGACGCCCAACTCATAAATATTTATTTGGATTTAATAGATAAGGACTTATTTGTAGGTAAGCGTAAAATAAATTAGTAATAATGGTGGATTTGTCGACAATGTCCCAGACGGTACAATTTTTTCAACATAGCATGACACAACGCACATTGACGTGAGAACACGCACGTATATATTAATATATGTATACACATATATATATATATATATATATATATATATATATATATGTATTGGCGATTGGCCATTGACCTAAGTCCTTCAGCACGAAATAAATTATTTTCCTGAGAGAATACTTCTCACCCGCAATTAGGGCTCGTTCGACCGAAAGTTTAACAGAATCCAAAAAATGACCTCCCACCATAAGTTAAAAAAAATCTTTTGACCCCGTCCTAATCTCTTCGGAAGATCACAAAAGGAAGTTACCTTTGTGAGCCCTCGAGACACCTTCCTCCATTCAAACTCGATGCCGACCCTTAAATTCCCGTAGAGCTCCGACCGCAGTTCAGAATTTTTGGGTTAGCTATGGGGAAAAGAGCGGGGCAAAATGGACTGCTTTTAGAAATCATCCGCGGAACATAAAAGGATGTCTAACCCTAAATTGGGATTCATCTTGCCCCACTCTTCGTCAACCTTTCGAGATGTTACTTCAATCTCCGCGCGGCTTCCACACTCGACCGAATCGGTTAGTCCCTTTCTCGAGTGACTTTGGATCGATGGAGGCTCCGGAGTCGAGGACGGGTGTGAGCCTGGGTCAGCCTTCCTCTCTGGTCTATCTTCGAAGGTATGCGCGGCACTATCGGCCCGTTATTACGGACGAACTTTGGATACCTGCTCGAGCGTCGCCCCAACGAAGGGATGCTGGTTTGGGTTACACACACACGCGCGCGCGCGCGGACCAGCGAAGGACCGACCGGTGGATCGGCGGAAAAGGTACGAGAAGTCCTGTGACCACGGTCGATTTTGTATCGGAGGCCCTGGGAAGACTACTGGCCGGTAAGGGAATTATATGTGTGGGGAATGTGAGTTAATGTCGGTACGGAGATGAGACGCTAAGCCGATCGAGAGACGCGCACCTGTCGGAGACGAAATACACCCCCGTGTTTTCTTTCATCGTTACTTTCCTACAGGAGGATATATTTTTTTTTTTCTTCCATTTTTCTCACATGTGTGTCCGTGGCGACTTTAAGCCTAACGGTCGATTTATCGGAATGGAGAAAACCAGAATATTCACTAGAAGACACGTAGAATTTTCAATTTTTACAACATGTTGTCTACTAAAATCTACAATTTTTTATTCGTTACTTTCCTGATCCGCAACCGTCCGGTTTTATTTTTGTAATCGAGAGTAGAAACTGAAATTGTTGAAATAAACAAACGATTTTCAGTGAAGACGTTTTTATTAAAACGTGTTCACTTTAACGCGTTTTATTAAACGCGTTGTTTCATTAGACAATATAACATGGGAGTAACATGTCATTTTTTAATTGTTACATGCTTTTAATCTGCTTTTATATATCGATGTAACGTTATAGTTGTACACAAAAATTGTGTAATCGTTACACAACATACTCGTTACAATGTGAACGAAACATTCGTGACAACCAGACAATGCTGATGACTTATAACGTTACAATAATGTAACCGGACTGCCTAAAGTTTATGCAACTTGCTTTTATCAATGTTTATGTCCATTACTAATCTGCGGGCAATGTCAATGTTAAAGAGTGTCTTGATGTTACGCTTACAAAACCATCTTACATTACATGCTTTTAATGATTTCATAACAAACAAAAAAAATTACTAACGCTTTTATTAACGTTAAAGAATTATCGACAAATATTTAGAGCTAAAAATTGAAGTTTATACATCAGTCATGAGCCGTAGGAAATCCGTCTGAATCGTGTAAATAATCGTCTGAAAATTACCTTCACAAGTGGTATCTCATAAATGATCCACCAATTAATGACGTTCTTGTCAGACACATTTGTTCCTAACGATCGAGTAATTTGGCTTGTCACGAATAAAGATGCTGATTCCGGGATGAAATTAGCGATAATATGGTTATAAAATAAAAATTGCATGTCGCACTGTTCCATAATAACGATAAAACACGTCAATATAATCGTGTTATATTAATGAGAAAAAATAGCAACTTACATATAATGTACAAGTAATATTTTCATAATATTACCTGTTGTTGATATTACTAGTTGGACCGATATAGTTTACCAGGAATTTTGTTTCTTATTGAAGAAAAATATTTTTACAGATCTTCGTTTGTAGATTTTATGCAATTATTTTTTACTCTGGGTCTGACGAATTTTGGTTGCATGAGTTGAAATTCGACGATTGGAAAGTTTTGCCGACCGAATGGAGTGAGAACGGAGTGGATGAAGCACGACAACCGCTTCATAATATACAAACAAAAAATAATCTTCGATTTATTATCATCGGCTCGTTATAAATAAAAGTTAAGGCCAAACTATACCAATTATCTCGGCATTAATGGTTTCGCACGCTGAGCTTCTGCGACTGAAGCTCGTCCGATCGCTCGCAGCGGTCGACCCAACGAAACCGCCAGACTGCTGCCTCGATTAATTAATTATAAATAAAAGGTAGACCGCGCATCCATTTAATCGACAAACCGCGTCCAGTTTTGGTTCATTACGTGACATCTATTTTAAGTATAACTACCTAGCAAAATTTTTTTTTTTTTTTCCACAATTTTTATCCGTCACTTAATTTAGTCAGATTATCAGGAAACAGCACGAATTCCAGGCAAATCCAATAAATTCCAACGGAGCGATTAATCGTCGAAGCGATATGTACATTTTTTTGTAGTTAAAAAAAAAAATGAAAATTACCCATTCGCGCGCGCACCCGGTTATCGCGCGCCGAGGTTGATAGAACTTTTTCTTTGACTACGATTCGCTCGATTTCGTTCGTCAATTATCGCATACCATGAAATTTAATGCAACCGATAGCGCATGCATACGAGCGCACCGAGCGAGAGACGGGGTGTGTGCACGGAAATGGACTTTCTACTGTGTCGCGGTAGGTGGTTTGTGCGTGCCTTCCGTGATAAATCTCAACTTCGATTAAGAGGAAATATTATCCTGTACTAACCAGCCACCGTGAATCCATGGGCATACCTATAATATTATTCAGAGACATATTCTCTATCGCTGGGCTGGACGCGTAACCGTTGCGCCAGGTAGCTGCGCCGGTTTAGCGACTGTCGTTGAAAAAAAAAAAATTATTTCATTGAAAAAAATAATTTGCGATTTATGTGCACGACTTCGAAACCGTCGAGAAAAGTTGTGCGTAGAATTTTTATTATAAGTGGAATACAGCTGGAATTTTGTATCGAATTTACAGTTTTATCGAAACTCGATCAGAACAGAGAATGCGTCACTGTTCGACTGATTTTCCATCGGTTTCATTGCAGACTTTAATTATCCTGTACTGACCAGCCACGTTGAATCCATACGCATATTTCTAACGTGATTCAGAGACGTATTCTCCATCGAGGGCTGTGCACGTAATCGTTACACCAGATAGCAACGCGAGTTTATCGCCTACCCTGAGAAAAAAAAAAACAAATTAATAAAAAATTATCGATGCGTGTCGAAGAACGGGCTGAAATAGGTCAGCGGGATAAAACGAGACAGCCGAGCAAACCTTAATTAAAAAAAAGTCTGGATGCCCGATTTTGTCTCGACGATAGATCCGGATTGTCAAAGTCATTGGAAAATGGCTTTGCGAAAATTGTCCCATTTCCCCATTTTGCGTCACGGCCCCAATTCGCCCCGCTTTCCCCTGCTACATTAAAATCGTATGAAAGCACATCGTGGATAAAAGTCAAGACCAGAATTCCGATGTAGCTGAAATCGGGTCGGAAATTTCTATCGAACGGACAGTCGTACGAAATTCGGTGCAAAAAATAAATTCACGTCACTGTCGAAGCGTTTCTCGATCGGTTTCTTCGGAGACTTTACCGATTCCCCAATGTAACATGACTCGGTATACGTGGCACACACGCCCACACATACGCACACGGACAGTATTTCGCTCTTCTTTATTACCGAACAGTATTCTCATTAATCTAGCGCGACTCTTGTTTACAAGCCTACCGAGCAGCGACCGATAAATCGCCGCAGAAATCCAGGGGGATGAGTTCCGTGCATGTGCAAACTCGGGGGATAGGATTTGCTCTGCTCTCGTTCTCGCTGTGCACCGGTACACCTTGGACTCTCGTGGCTCTCTGCCTGCCGATATATCCGAGTGGAGAAGTTATGATCGGTAGCCCTCTGGACGTTTCTCGGAAACGCGAGGATACTCGCGAGAGTCGCCGTGCACGGAATCGTCTCGCATGCCTGATCATAATTAATAACGCATAGGGCGCCCACAAAGCTGTCGCCCGTGCGCGCTACGTGCGTTCCAGCAAGCTTTAGTTCGCTCAGCGACTTGCGCTTCTCTCCGCCTCTCTCTACCCAGGCAATTCGACCCGATGGAACCCCGGAGAATCGTCGGGCTTAGCAAGCTTGCACGATATCTGCAGAGCGGTCTCGAGGAAAAGCTGATCGATATTTTTTTTTTTTTTCAATTTGTTTCTTAATTTATTTTTCATGAAATATGAAAAATTAAGAATTACAGCCACGCAGACTCGCGGTTATTCGTTCAAGCTACATTCTCACGTAGGTTTTACCAACGGACTGGACGCGGCCGTTGGTCGGGCCGGTGCTGGCGTTGTCGAATTCCCAACGTTCTGCCGAATGTTTGGTGAAACATTGGGTCTACAATCATTGGGTTTACGATTTCCGGTCAATGTTCGGCCAAGTATCGATTCACCGATGGTCGGTTCGCCGATTTAAGACCGATTCTTGGCCGACTTCCGTCTAACCGATCGTAGTTCCGCCAATCTTAGACCAAAGTTCGACCGAGATTTGACGTATCAACTATTGGTTTGCCGATTTTTGGCGAGAGGTCGGCTAAGCATTGGTTCTCTAATCATTGGATTGCCTTTTGTAAGCAAATTTCCGGTCGTATATTTACTCGCCGATCTTTCGTTTATCCACGTTGAACCGGTGATGGATCGAGTATTGATTCTCGGTCTAAGCAAGCGCTCAACGATGGGCTTACATCGGGTGCCGATCATCGGCCTATTTCCTCGAACGATCTTGGGGCTAATGTCCAAAATTGGCATGTACTTGTCATCCAAGATTCGCTCGATGACTGGGCCAAGTTTGGATGCCAAAATTGGCACTGTCGGCAGCGAGCTTGGCCCAAGCCTCGGACCGTTCCGATTAACCTGCTTGGGTGGGTGGGTTGTACAAAAATCGTAGTGCTCGAGATACATCCCGAAGACTCGAGCATTTGCAAAATCGTTTGCACGTAAGGACAGACGAGTGAGTGCCGCAAAGCAAAAAGATCGAAGAGATCCGTCTTGCTCAGATCCGATCTAGGCGTGCACATCACTTCCCGCGAATCTCATCCGATCGTATTACATTCGCACCAAAGTGAATTCTTGATGCGTGACGCGATACAGGTGGACGTATGGTCCGACACGCTCGAATATTCTTCCTTTCTCCTCCTTCTTCTTCCCCTTCATTCTACTTTTCTTCCTTCTCTTCGAGAAACGCGGACTTTCTCCATCTCGCTCCGTCCCTTTCATTCCAAGGATATCTCTCTTACCACAAAGATCAACGATTACTCGTTCGACTTTTGCTCCACTCCACGTTCGAAGTTAGTCAGGTAAAAAAAGAAAAAACAATCTTCACTGACGCAAGCACTGCGTTTCGTTGGTCGTGCCTGTGTGTATTTCCTCGATTCTTATCTCTTCGTCGCGGTTAAGATCGGTCCCGCAGTGTTCGTTCTGTATCGTACCGAGGGTGGTAAATTAGAAAATTCATTCGACCCGAGGATTTCTCCGTCCAGGCAAGGCTGCGAAGTACCTCGTATACCGTCGAGCCGCTATACATCCGTAGGATCGGTCGGGCTCTCGGCGTAGCAGCGGGATCGGTTCGGAGCGCGGCGGGATTAAGGACAAGTGAGATAGTAAGGGGATTTAATGGCCCGAGACACCACCCGGCCGTATAGTATCCTATACACGGTCCCTCATGTGTCCGCAGCCCGTGTATTACGTAGACCGGTCAGGTAGATGTAGGTACACCACGGGAGTGTATCTTTCTTCGCCTATGGCTCGCTCCTTGATTCTCCTGCATGGTAGCCGAGTTCAGTGACAACTTACCGCGATCGCGCGGATGTTACTAAACTCCCCTCGCAGTAGCGGACCCGGGGGCAATGCGGGATCACGCGGAAAGGCTTGTCCTCGCATGCAACCCGATATAGAAGTACGTGTCGAAGATCATCCGTGAGGAAGATTAGGGATGAGTCTCGGAGATCAAGAGACTCGGATCGGCTCGACCATTATTCACGGAGTCCGGGCACGTATTTTCATTACGCTTTCACTTCGGATTTAAAAGTTATATTTATCTTTTACACAGGCAGGTACGAAAGATTTTTTTTTGTTAATAATCGTTTGCGTTAAATATTTATTGCTACGCCTATTTGCGCGTGCAGATTCAACGTTCAACTTCGGTTATCTGAATGTGTATTATGGGCTAGTAGGGGAGATCGGGGACAATTGTAACAATTTTTTTTCATTTTTATGTAGACAAACGCAGGGTTTTAACGCTCGGGCATCCAACAGTGTGTCGTTATCCGACGCTTAGGTATTTAGTTAATACATTTCAAACACAAATTACGGCAAAATTAAACGCAGATGAAGTAGGGTGAGAATTTCGGATACGATGTGGTCGATTGTAACGGGTACCGGGGTCATTTGTAACGTCCACTCGCCCCAACGAAATCCTTCTCCTATCGAGAGTAAGATATAGAGCAGATAAAATGGAAGTTAATTATCGCACCGGTTATTTTAACAAGAGATTTTCAGTTTACCTATTACCGTACAATAATCCAGTACGCGAACCTATGAATATTGTATTCTAGTTACAGTCTGAATTATAGGAGCGTCGTTCGCTGATGGCTTGGAATATAAAAATAAAGAATATATAAGAAATATTGCTATCGGTATCGAAAAAAATTAATTTTGCTGCTACAATTAAGCCGGATCGATTGTTACATTCTTCTTTACCCATTGTTGTTGGCAACATTACTGTGGCATTGATTAATGACAAACTGTAAAAGATCGTCTGAACGCTCGAAATTTTTGGTACAACCGTATCTCTCAACTCCCTGTGTGTCGTTTGCACGAATATTTTGAACTGCGTTGCCCAACGTATGCGATCCGCACAGTCGGGAAATTAATTCTGCTTTCACGAATCACTATTGTTTCCAGGGAATTAGTGTTTTTGGAAAGTCAGCTAGAAGATGATTGCGGAACCATACGTTCATGTCTACAATGTTACTTCATAACTGATGCGTTCGAACTAACCCGTGTTACTTTTGTCCCCGGTCTCCTCTACTATGGTTGGGATTACATTTTTTTTTTAATATCTCACGTTAAAAAACTATAATTTTTCCTTCAGTTATTTTGCCCAGTCTCCCAATCTCAGAGCTCATCGCTTCCTGTGACTTTTATTCTCCCGGCGAAAGGGAACCCTGTATTGTTCTCGCAGCTAAAGACCCATATTTTTATTTTGCCTTCGCTTCTCTTTTAAAAGTTCTCGGTTTTTTCATGTACGCAGATACAGGAGATACTTTCGTTAACAACCTTTTACGTTATATGTTCTGCCTTAAATTCACTCTATGACAAACTTTACTAACATATTTCTAACAACGTTTAACTTTTATAATTTACAGCTGTTTACTATTTAGACGTAATGCCCATGTTGGGTAATCGGAACGAGCCGAGACTTTGGCCAAGCTCACTGCCGATAGCGTCAATGTTGGCATCCAAACTGGGTTCAATCATCGAGCGAACCTTGGATGATGAGTGCCAGCCAATGTTGGACATTGGCCCCAAGATCGTTAGCGGAAATAGATCGATGATCGGCGCTCAATGTTAGCCCATCATTGGGCGCTTGCATAGGCGGAGAAATAATACTGAGTAGATCACCAGCTCAGCGTTGATAAACCAACGATTGGTGAATAAATATTCGACCTGAAATTGTCTTACAAAAGGTGAACCAATGATTCGACAACCAATGTTAGAACGACCTTTCGCCGAAAATCAGCAAGCCAACACATTGGTACGTCAAATCTCGGCCGAAGTTTGGTCTAAGATCGCCAGAACTACGACGAGTCCTAGATCGACGAATCAACCATTAGCGCATCAATACTTGACCGAACAATTTCGGTCGAAATTGGAGATTCGACAATGGCCACACCAGCACTGGCCCGAGCAACGGCCGCGTCCGATCCATTGGCAAAACCTACATGGGTAGTCGAGGTAAACATTTTTTGAGCGGTTTATATAATACCACCTTACTTCTTCTCCCGGTCTCTCGCAGCTCATCGCGTCCCATGGTCCGTGTCCCCTCGGGAAAAGGGGTTCGTATACTCCGGCAATTTACAACAGGGCTAACCGGCCATTAAATCGAGAACGGCAAATTTCGACGTGCCGTAACTAAAAAAAAATACGCTGATCGACAATACGAATGATGGTGATGTTAGGCGCGAATAAGGTATTTCCCGCGACCGCGGCTACTATAGATTATTATGAATCCGTGGTATCATTACCATGTACATGCGTACATCGATGTACGAATATGCGGTGCAAATTGGCATCGCTGGACAGGACGACGATCGCCTCCGCTCATATATATGCAGGTGGGACGCACCGTGGCCAATCCGCGAGCGTAAGAGCGTAAATCATAATGCATAACCGTTCCGCGGCCGAGACTCTCTCGGCTCCACCTTTCCGATACACCGCGCGCGAGTGCGCTTCTGGCCTCCGTTACTATTATCACCTACACCGAAGTGCGCAGTGCCTCGGAGTACGTATAATGCAAGCTCGGCCCCGGAGAGGGAGCCAACACTGCGGCGACGTCCGGTCGCGCCTTGCGCACATATCTTCCACCCATGAGACTCCGTGTAATCCACGGACGACGCGCCGCGGTCCGAAGAAAAAGAGAGCCATCCACAACGGAACCGAGAGGGAGGGAAGAAGTAATAGAATGAAGAAACAAGATAGCGTACCGCGAAGCTCCATTTACACGAGTCCTCTTTTCACGCTCTCTCGCAACTCGAAATCGATTATTTATCGGATTGCTCGTCCTCCTCGTCGATTCGATGTAGTCGTCGACAGCTTTACGACGGGCAGGGGACGATCCTCGAGGTCGTTCTACGTTTCCTCCACTATGGTTATCGCCCTTTTTATCTTTTTTCATTTCCTCTTTTTTTTCTCGTATCCTCACCGCGAATATCTTGGATCATCGAATCTCGAATTCGTGAGATCCGTATTGAAGAAAATAAAGAGCTTTCGGACAGGAAAAAAAAGTCTATGGAGATTAAAGAAAATTTTGTCCTTCGGGTGATAATTGTAATCCCACGTCGCGGAGGACGCTGGTGGATATTCGATTCACGGAATGAACGCCTCGCGCGTCCTGTGTGTCTGCCATATAGCGAGACGAGAAAAGTCCTCGAGGCGAAGATTTTTCGGCCTCGGGGCAAGATTATCAGCGGCGGTCGTGCGATCGAGCGAGTCGGCAATCGGGCTGTGTGTATCGCGCCGGGCTACATTATAATGAAGAGATTCGACGTACACAGGGGAAAATACGGCGGGACAGGGCAGCGCGCAACAGTCGCTGCTGGCGCTCGGATATCCCAGGGACCTCGATTAAATGGATTTTTTATATCACGTTGTCGCGGTGAGTCGTGCGTGGCCACGCACGACCACGTACGCCTCTCTCGACTTTGGAATTCCGGCATCGAGAATCGTCCTCGTCGTCGTCTCCGTCGTCGTCGTCGTCGTCTTCGTCGTCGTCGTCGTCGTCGCTAAGGCGAGTCGCGCTGTATTTTTAGGCATTACAATCGTTCCATAAATTAAATCCTTCTCGCGCAGGCTCGCGGCAACGACGACGAAGGAAAGCACGGGAGGAGTCGAAGCTGGGACGCGAGCGAGATGGGAAGATGAGAAGATCGAGAATGAGAGGAAAAAAAAAAACATAAAGGAAGAAATAGGATGAAGATTCGAGAATGGGACAGCGAAGGGGACGGTGAGAGGAAGGGAGAGGACAGCATCTCTTCGAAAACGTTTCGGTATGAGCGCGTCTTCGAGGTGAGAGCCTCCCGCCCGGGATCGCGTGTTGGCTTCGGCTCCTTCGAGATAAGCCCATAACATGACCTGACTTAACGCGATGACTTCTCGAGCTCGAGTCCTCTTCTCCCTCTTCTGTGGATGCGTTAAATATTTTTCTCATGTTTTTTTTTCTTCATTTTACTCTTTATTATTATTATTATTATTATTATTATTATTATTTTGCAGTCCGGCGATTCTCCTTTTTTTCCGAGAAATATCCTTGAATTCGTTTATTATACTCGCCACTTTTTTCCCGTGTTATTCTCCGGCCGAGACGCGGAATTCGAGAGACAAACACACACCTAAATGTATCGTAGTTTATCGGTGGAATTTTTTGAAGATTGTTTTTTTTTTCTCGCAGAACGTTAAGGTTTATTAATCTTTCGTTTCAAAGAGTGTTTCCACAAATTTATAATTTTGTGGAGTTTAAAAAAAATGTAGTTTGTTGAGGCTTTTTACAATTTGATGGGTTACCGCGGTTATCGAGACGAATGTGAGGATCGAATTCTTACGAAAGCGTCAGAATCTCGGGTCGCTTAAAGTTCGAGGATTCATCCCGGCGTCGATGTGATAAATCTTGGCGACTATAAATTGCACAACTTATACACATCGTCACAAAAATTATTCTCCTTCGCGTATATAGCACCATAAATACATGTATATATACGTATAATATCGCGACGCGACGCAACAGCGGCAACGCATAGCCGCGGGAGAACGGTTTTAATTAGCGATCTCGTCGCTTCGCTGATCTTTCGCGCAGAGCTATATCATCCGCGATACTATATCGAGGAGCGAAGCAGAATAAGCTAAACAGCTATCTCATACCCGCAAATATTGCAATCCTGTCGCGGAAGCGCTTAATCCTCACTCTCAGATGATTATAGTTAAAGATCTTTGCGGCGCATAAGTATAATGTACGTTCGCCGGACATTTGATAAAATCAACAAAAGTTTACGCAATTCGTAGGTAAATTTAGTGCACGACTCTAGGCATTCGGTAGAGCAAAAGCTTCCACTAACGGAACTATTACATTTACAAAAATTATTCGACTATTTATTGTTCAATGAACTATTTACGAAGTAGCTGCAATAACCTACCGTTTAGGATCTTATAATGCAATGTAGGGGAGATTGGAGCGAAATAGAAAAGCTTAGTGAAAAAGGTTACCAATACGATATCAACACTGAATATTTACTGTTTCTAATCTTATAAAATGGATTCCTGAGATTGATTTTGAGAGTTTAATAGAAATTGTCGTCTGGGCAAAATAAAGTACTCTTAAATTGTGAAGACAGGCAGACAGGTAACAAGGCAGCTAGGCAGCTGAAGAGCCGGACAATCGGGCAGCGAGAAGTTCGTGGCTGATAGACAAGCAGGCCATGTGGGGAAAAGTCGGTTAAAACAATTCGTTTACAAGCAATTTGTCTAATCACATTTTTTTATTCGTGTTGTTTATTCACACGAAGAGAAAAAAAAATGTTTTTCCACGATTTCTTGCAGGCGGATCTTTGGAAAATCGTTAATTTACTGGAAATGCGTCACTTTCGATCAGGAAAATTATTTTTATCTAGAGTCATATTTTTCGATCGGCATACCTGAAGCAATACCATAAATTAAAGAAAAATCTCGAATCCACTTCAAACGCAGGGAATGACGAAGGCGAGTGAATGATCTTTATCTAATAAAGTTTTCTTTTAACTAGAATTAATTTGGCATAAGTCATATCGTGACCCGCGTAATAAACCTACCATTATTAGCTAAAACAAAAATTACCAACTATTTATTACCACCGGTTATGTAAACTCTCGCGATTCGACTGTAGCATATAGAATTTCATTTTTAAATGTTGGGATCTACTTCATCTGCCCGCATAGGACGCTCAGTAACATGAGGTCCAGTAGTCCTTAAGGTCCTCGAACTTCTGGCACTGTCCTTGAATCTTCGATCTTCACGTAGTTTTGGTTTTCTCTCGAAATCTATATTTCTATGAATCATCCTATAAAAATGTGTCTGTTACATTCGCTGAGACTCATACACAACGTTCGTACCCAATGAATAGTTTTATTTTCCGAACAGCTTCCATTCTCAACGAAAACGTTGATCAAACCAATAGTTAATTCGTGCGTCGAGCTGTATGCATATTTTAATTTTTTTTTATCAATGTCTCAATTCAACCATCGATTATCGTGGAGATATTCTGGAAATTGTCCTTGAATGTTCTTAAATTTCGTACGGACTTCTTACAGGACACAATGAGCGAGGAGAAGTTGGGCCAGGAGAGCATCCATACCAAAAATTTCACAACTTTCTAAAATGTAAATAATATTGACTAATTTATAATTTCATAAAGTAGCTGGAGTAAACAACCGTTGAATATCAAGAACGAAATGACGAAACCGTATTCTCTAACTCTCTTTCCTGCCACGCCACTTGCAGATGTTCCGTATCTTCTCCTATCCACTTTCATCCGAGTCCCTTGTCTCTCCTTTCTTTCCACTGTTCTTTGACCTAACAGCAGAAGCGGCGCTGAGAGTGCAGTTACTGTCCAGTTCTCACCGAGGCATCGAGGAGGTTGACCAGCACCACTGCCGGCCGAAGATACAAGACGCACATACCCTCGTTACGCCGGTCTGTACACGGCACACGCATTCACACAGTCTTCGGTATCGTACCTGTGCTCGTCCTTCTCACAATGAAGAAGCAAAACGCAAGGGTGTAAAACGGTACTGACGGCGAGTCCACCGCGTGAAACTGACCAATAGATCCGGTTTAGCGAGTTTCCGGATTCCGTGGGTCATCCTTCGTTCCTGGCCCCCCCTTCGTGCGCGCGCCCTTTGCTCCCGGCTGTCCCGCGATCCCCGCTTCTTCCTCTTCTTGGCTTCCACCCTTTGGCTCGCCGCGGAGACCGATCACCCGTTTACGACCTGCCGCCGGACCCTGCGCCCCGGTACCCGCGATCGAATCCTCGGACGCCCCTTGCCCCGTTACACATCCGTCTCCTTCCTTCCCATGGGCCATTGCGGCGAACATCGGCCGTACGCCTTGTCACCCCTCCCGGCAAGCACCGGCCGATGGACGAGCCGGGATGGTCACTCTCCGCATAAATTATCGCTCGTTCCAACAATTCACGAAATCCGGTTTGTCCGAATAACACCGATGACCCGAGGCGCGAGGCGCTCTTCAGCGGAGTCGTGCGAAGAGACCGACATTTGTCAATGAACACGGTGGAGAGAAGGAACCTACACTAGTTTTCGGGTAGGTGTCCGCCGCGTGAGAGCCGCGGGCCCTACGAGCTACACCTGAGCTTCTTCGGATCAAAGCTAGCCTGTCGCGGAAGACCTCGGACTTCACACAAGTGGCCAATCTATCGGTGGATCTTTTTTTTTTTCACGATGAGAATACGCGAGCGAAAGGCAACGAGGAGCTGCGCAGGGAAAACAGGTTTTTAGGGGTTCCGACGAGTAATCCAGTGGTTTACCGGGCATCGCGCACTATTATCCCCGAGAGCGACGGGGATGACCGATGACCATCGCGATGTCCGGCGGCGCTGGGGTTGTGCGAGTTGTATTTTATTTTTTTTGTTAACATCCCCTAGCGTGCATTCGAGGCGGGAGGCGCTCTCGAGGTTTCCCAATGTCTATGGCAGCAGTCGGATCTGTGGGAACGAAAACCTGATCGGGGGCGAATTCGCACCCAGCCGGAGACTATCCGGTCTTCGGCGGATCATTGCCGACGTCCGATTTCGCCGTTGGAATCTTCCCTCTCTGGTTTCTTTCCCGCGATTGTGTCCAATGAAGATCCTCCGCGGCGGTGTTGGTCACTCGTTGTTCCACGGCGAGCAACGATCGTTGGTCACGGCAGCCGTTTTGTCCGCGCCTCTTTCTGACAAAAGCGATTCGCTCGTTTGCATGCCGCGAAACCGTCGGACAGTTTCCAGTTTGGTCTGCCGATGGCGTCTCCGGAACCGGAGGAGGAAGGAGCCGGGATCGCGCCCGGACTCAGCGAATTCGGGACGTTACGCGGATGATGCGCGTGCGGCGAACGTTACGCGCGATTCCGAACGTTGAGACACGCGTTGGCTAGCTCAGTTTCGCGAGGCACACGTCGGTCGCCGTGGGAAAAACCAGATTTACCGGACACACCAGTGCGCACGGAACTTCTCGGCTATTCGACGATAAAGCCAAACACGCGCCCGCGTTAACGGCCCGCGATCCTCGGCGGTTTCTTTAACGGGCGATCCCGAAGTCGTTGATGACAGTTGCGTCGGCCGAAAACTGGATCGAGTCTGCCGTGGAGGGCGACGAAGCTCGGACGTTGTAGAGTCAAAGGTGACTCCGAACGTTACGGCGACGGACTTTGAGAACTTCATCCTCAATATTTTTTCCACGTATCCATTTTTCAAAGTTATATCGTCATATTTGTTTGCCATACTAAAGTTTACTTGAATATTTTTTCCGGAAGGAATTAGCTTTGTGTGCCGAATGGCTATCGCTTCCGCAGCAGCCGTGAACCGTGTACTTCGTCGCCGTGAGGGTCTCCTGTGCTATTGAGAATACGCGATAATCGTCGGTAATTATCGTTCTTCGTAAGGACGAAAAATGGTCTGTTATTTTACCCGACGAAAAAGGCCGAATGCTCGTTGGTACACACGAGATCCGGCTATACCGCATGAACTCCGTCTTCGCCATTACCCCACTAAACTTTATGTACCAATTTCCATTTCCTTTCGATTTTTTCCAACGTCCCCGACATCGTCGTGGCTGCTCCCGGCGTTGCCTCTGAAAAAGGCCGATACCGAATCCGCCATTCTCCTCCGAAGCATCCGTCCTGCCCGAGCGGCGAAGCATCGTATAATGTTATTATATGCCGAAGCCAAGCGTACGTGTAATGGCCCTCGAGACTATCGTCTCAGCCAGGCAACGAAGGACGCGTCTTTGGCTCCGCAGCCACCAGCGGCATCGTCGTCGTCATCGGCGGCGGCAGCGGCGGCTGCAGAAGAGAGAAGCCGCCTCGGTCGGGAACGCTCGGGGTAAGAGGGGTAGCCATCGGTAATTATTTATCGTTCGATCCCGAATGAACGTCACGTACACCCGGCCAAAGGATGTGGAGGGAGAGCAAAGGAGAGGCCGAACGCGAAGATCGGCCTGGTATCGGAATCGCAGCGTGCGTTCGAGGTATCTCGGTCGGGGCGTGCATCCCGGTAAAATACCCGCCGATGCATTTCGCTGCAGTTGGAACGATCGAGCGCGGTCGCTCGGCAAAGGAATCGAAAACACTCGGCCAACCAAAGTGCCTCTCACAGAAGCGTCCCACAGTGCGCACTGAGTGAAAACAAGAGTGTTTCCTGATAGTGGGAACGTCCATACAGATTCTGATAGCGGAAAGGAGCGTGGCAAATTGGGACAATGGGTCGAAAAGCAAGTTTCCACAATTTAACGATGCCCCATTTTGGCCCATTGATACACCGAAAGATCTTAAATTTACCGGTGGTCTAAGAAAACTTAACCACAGTACGTAGCAGTGTGGAGTCAAAGCGCTTTTTATGTCAGAAAGTCTCGGATTATCCAATAATTTTTATCAAATAATTCACCATATCTGAGAAAAATTCTTGTAAATCCGATACTTTCTACCCTAGCGCCCTACTACTGTGTGCTATGATAATAATCCCTCGGGCGATACAATCATTCTGACTAGATCCTTCTCTCCGAGCACATTCAGATTTTCTGCTCTTTTTTACTCCACCGTACATTCCTAAAATTATTAGAAAATTTCTTTTTGCCTTACTGTCCTATTTCGTTGAAAATAAGTCACTTGAATTATTGATTTCTAAATGTTTCAAAACTGTAACGGCTGCCAAGTGGGTCACGTTCATTGTAAATAATCATAAGCTCACTACTAAAACTTTAGTTATACTTGCAGTCCTGATTTTCAGTGATTGCTACTATGAAATGTCGAGTCCTCCTTGGGAACTATTTTTTTCCGGTAGGGAGTCAAAGTGGTTGCGTCGCTGTGTAATTTTTTGTCAGCTGAGGACTGCCGTCGCCGACTGGCCGGAGTGCGCGGTGCCTCGGAGGAATTTAATCTATGCTTGACGCGATGATCTCTGGCAGTGCACGATCGCATGAGCGCTCTCTACTTTAGGCTCACGGCGAAGGTTTCGGAGGCTGCGCCGGGGCGGGAGTCGAGGCAAGGCACGGATCATCCGAGCATCGGAGGACCGATGACTACTTCGGATTAATGTCTGCTGTGACAAGTCCCGGTTATCGGGATCAGTATGCGCGCGCGCACAGTTATTACGCCTTGTCCTCGCGAGCTGGCCTATTCCTCGACGATCGACGACGAAGATAAGTCCGAGCCAGGATGGCACAAGAGTGATCGACCGAGATGGAAAGATGACGGAGAACGACGTGGCAGGGGGATACGCGGAAGGAGCAAAACGAACGAAGCGCGAGTAAAGCTGTAAAGCCATAAAGGGACGACGCAAAGATCCACGCGAGGCAACAAAGTTTAACAGAGCGAGATGCGGGCGCGAGCGGACAACTTCTCGAAGGAAACCGAGCGCAAGAAGTCTCCGTTTCCACTCCGGTTTCCGTTCATCTGACGTAAATGGTCTGCGAATTCGCTTGAGTTTTTGCAGACACGCTCCGCCGGGCATTATTTATGCCACGTCGATGAATAAAAAATGTATTGAAAAAAAAAAAATCTTAACACCGTATCGGAAAATTAATTACGGGCTGCCTCAAAGTCGTAGCGTTCGATAGCGGTATCGAAACTTGCTTGGGTCGAAGCGGTGACTGATAAAGTGGGAATGGAAAGAGGCATAGACGAAGCGGATAAGAGAAAGCCGGACGAGAGTCGATCGTCGCGGACGAAGTTGAAGTCGACGGCAATACGCCAGGACGAAGTCGGAGGAACTGGACTGCGGGGGAAAAAAAAAGGGAAAAATACCGACATAAGCGAACACGCCGGAGGCCTCAGCCACGGGGCGACGTCGAGGCGTTCGATGCACGCGGCGGTAGGAAAGAGCCTCTCGTTGGCGTTTTTCAACTGTAACGAAAAGTCCGCGAAGTCGCGAGCGCGAAGCTACGCTGACTCTTCGGATCTCCAGGAGGCGGCGCCGTCTCTTATCCGGTCCCTACCTACCGTGCCGCAGTTGTCGAAGAGACCCATTGGCCACCGCGATGACCAATCATCATTTGACATTCTTTCGCGGCGTGAGCTCACTCTCGGGCTTGTTGCTCCTGGCTAGGTGCACCGGCGAGCACCGCGGCTAACGACAACGACGGCATCGCGTGCCTTTTAACGAACCAACACACTCGGACAAGCGCACACCGACGCGCGGATCTCTCGAAGGCAGAGGCGAGCGAAGATCATCGGCTGGCTAGATCGCGAGCAGCTACCGCTCTTGCTCCGAGCGGCTCTCTTCGTGGCTCTTTTGCTCTCTCACGAGCGTCTCCCCCTGCGAGCCGGGATGCCGAGCTTCTTAGTGGGGGCAACTTGCGCGTGGCAGTGCGTAGCTGATCCGCGATCGCGAAGAAGGCACCCGCGACTCGGCTTCTCTCTCTTCCTCTCTGCCGGAGCAGACTCGACCGCTGGAACATCCCCGGTCGCGTGAAGTTCGCCGGTCTCCCAAAGATTAAGGATCATCCATTTTTTTTTTGCATCTAATTTCTTTTATTAATCGCACGATGATGTCCGTAGATCCGCGAAAGAAACTCCGCCACCTCCGTTTAATTAAATTCCGTTTAATTTTTGCTCCAGCCACCGAGTCGAGGGCGTCGGACCCGAGTACACGGTTAAAAGGAGGAAAAACGTCTAAGCTGCAAGATAGATTCGCCGCTCATGCACTTCGACGTCTCCCTCCCTCTTCCTCGGAATCTCCACGCAATTGGCGCGCATCGTTCGGCTTCTCATCCTCCTCTTCGTCTTCTTCGTTTTCTCGATATCCTTCGAGGACAGCGACGCAGCAGGGCTCTCGCGAGTGGGTATCTCGTCGAGAATGGCGATCGCGTATCTCGCCGAGCTCGCTCACCATCGAGAGCTAATTGCCGTACGCGTGTCGTTTTTTCCTCCCCGCATAACCTCGTCCCTCCCGCTTCCTCACCGGCGATCCTCGTCGCTCTTCCCTCATCGAACTCCCCTCCGCATCTTCATCCTCGTGTAAATTTCTTTTTAATTGTCGTCGATCCTCGGCCCCGCGAACCCCGCGGAGACCATCGGGTGCCGCGCCGCTCAGGATTCGAACGAATTCTCTTGCGTTCCACGGGCAACCTCCGACGTTGACGAGACTCCGAGGAGTGGAAATTCTGCGCCCATAGTAGGTAGGGAAATGTCGGGGCGCGGACCGAACACTCGCGGGACGACGTAGCGTCGCGGAACCAAGTTTTCGCACGAGTGCGAGAAAGAAAAGAACGGATTCGCCGAACCGATCCGAAGCTCGCGTCTCCACGCGCATCGCCGCGTCTCAGCCGGAGTAAAGCGCGACTCTCTTCGTCTTCGTCTTTTCTATGGCTTCGGGTTGCCCGGTTTTTTCTACGACTCGCGACCGACAGAGTCAACAACCCCCTCGGCGAGACGTCGGTGCTCCGATTCGCGGTCCAGAGATGCGTCTCGGTGTTGGCGCGAAGGAGAAGAGCCTGTGTAGAAAAGGCGAAGCGTATCGATGCGTACGCCCGACCGGCAGACCCGCCCTGGACGACGATCGACGTCTAATCGGTTGTTAAACTCTGTTGCCGTCCGCAGGGAGAACGAGAGAGAACGCGGGAGCGAGCCCTCCTGTGGAGTTACACTGTACTTGCGTACAGCTCGCATGGAACTTCGATAAGATCTATGTCGTTTACGTGACGAGCTTCGAGATCGAGCTTTACGAGGGGTGGAAATGTTATGTCGTTCGTGCTGTATTTTCTTTATTGTTTTTCATGTAAATTGAAACATAAATAAATCAGAATATAAATTAATGAATAAATCAAAATGTCGTTCTGGGATTCACCGAAGACGACGTGGACGAAATGTATTTTCTCACGCAAAAAGTATATCAAGCTTCTGGCTCGCGAACTTCATATTCGGTGAAGACGGTATATTTTCGATTCGTCATTAATCCATTACGATCTTCGAGATCGGGTTTATGAGGGGTAGAAATATTTTCTATGGTATTCGATAAAAATTTAAACGCGAATATATCGAAATTTTGTCCTGTGATTCAATCATATGGCACAGAAAAAAAAAAAAGTGAGAAAGGTGTATTTATAGTTTACAATTGATCCACATTAATCCATAATTTATCGTTGATCTAGGACGAGCTTCGAGATCGAGCTTCATGAAGGGTAGCAATATTACATGGTTCGCGCTGTATTTTTTTATTGTGTTCGATATAAATTAAAACATAAATAAATGGAAATTTCGTCCTGTGATACAGTCAGATGGCATAAAAAAAAAGAGAATATTATTAGCTTCGAGTTCGTGAGCTCGTTGATATTCGGTGAGGACGGTGTATTTATAATTTATAATTAATCCACGACCAGCTTTGAGCTCAAGCTTTACGAGACGTTAAAACAAGTGGTTTGTGCTGTATTTTCTGTTGCATTCAATATCTCCCATTGATTCAATAACATGGCGTACAAAAAAAGATAATGTTCCAGACTTCCAGTTCGTGAGCTGGATATTCGGTGGATACCGTACATTTATAATTTATGATTAATCCACGAGGAAGCAAGACCAGAGTATCGGCGCTCGCCTCGAATTATCTGATAAGTGAAAAACTAATGGAGGACTTGCTCGATCAACTAGATACCGATTGTACGATATCGGTATACACGAAGTCCGGGAGAAGTCGTTCGACTGTATCGCTCGGTATAAGCGTGTTGACTGTCATACCGAATGTTGCATAATTATTCGGTCGGTTGTCAAGCGCTTGGTTGCACTGGTAATTTGAAAAAAAAAAAAAAAAAAAAAGGAAAAAAATTAACAAATAAAAAAAATGATGAAAGAAAAAAATTGAAAAATTTATCGAAGACCGGTCAGAAGGCGATCGAACGAAAACTCAGCCAGCGAGAAAAATCCAAAGGTGAAGTAGAAAACATCTATAAGCATAGTGTACCTCGCGTTTAGCGCACTTATATATAACGACGATAATAACGCCTTATTTCTTCGGCGAGCATGCGAGAAGCAATTACCTCTGGCAAGCTCGTCGCGCGGTCGTCGTCGTGGTCGTCGCGGTCTCTTCACGAGGGAGCCTCTCTCGACTTGATCGTTACCTTGCGTAACGAGATGACTAGGTGGCTTTCACGGAATGATAACGAGACAATGACAGTACGTACATTCGTATATGAGTGTTATTTCATCTCTCGAGAAGGGAGCCGACGTAGGTTCGGACTGATTTGTCGGACTGTCTATCATTATCGTGCATCGAGGATCTCTTCACGAACGGTTCGGTCGATTTTCAAAGGACTTCTCACTGGTCGAGAGTTTATTTCGAAATTATTAGAAGGTAGAGATTTTATTATTTAAAAATGAAATAAAATAAAGGCAGGAGAATTGGACCAGTATGTGAAAAAAATTAGTTGCAGTTCTGCCACGAGGTTCAATTGTCACTTGATTATACTTTTGGCAAGGAGTGCTGGCATTTTTTTTTACGGGCAGTTAGACACCATCTTTCGATTCGTGTCAAAGAGAACAAAAGAAACAAGATGAACAAAAAATTTCTAATTCGAACGCGATAGGCATCAACACTCGTCTTGTCTGCATTCGCCAACCCTGTGCGGAAGATTTTACAGCAAATTTTTTTTTCTTCCGAGACGAGAGTGATATTTATGACGGGTCGATATATTCGAAGGCAGTTCGGTGGTCGTTACTTGGCAAAGTAATGATTGTATATTTTGCAATAAGCTAAGGCCCCGAAGAGATAAGGTGAAAGAGGCAGAGAACGACGAATTGAATAGGGGAGAGGCAAAGATAGACGCTGAGGTCTCTCCTCGGGGCGCGCAAGAGATGCAGAAGTGAGTCCGGAATTAACAGCCGCGCCTCCCTCACGTAAGAGTGTGCATATCTTTACGAGACTGTTTATCAATGAGCCCCGAAGTGAAGAGCCAAACGGGCCCTCTCGCCGAAGCGATGCTACGAGGCATCGATACGAGGCAACCAAAGGGGGATTCATTCGTTCGTGTCGCTGGCTACACACAAGATGAATTCCAAATACATTTGAGGCTTATAACCCACGTTCTTTCATCTACTTCACCGTGTTCCTTAATTTACACTCTTCCGTTATTGGTTGCACTAAAAATAAATTCTAGACATTTTTTTTTTTTTTTCTATTCACCGTAACTGTTCTCTATGACATATTTCCGCTTCGACGTAATTTCCAGTCGAATAAAAATGAAATTTCCGAACCGGGTGTCACGCTTATCGCAGTAAATCGATTAACTCACTTACCGATTTATTTACCATGGTCTTTAACATATTACAGAAGTATTATATTTCGACATATAATACCGCTTGTATTTGCTTCATTCGGTTGTTTTCTACTGCCATGTTCTGGTTATATTCTGCCAGTTATAGTTTGCACTGTGTTGCATATGTTCAGCCTGAATTGCATCGGTCCTTAGGGGAGTTATCTCAGGACTCAATAAATGCAATCTATCTATCCATCTAAATTAACATCTATAAATACAAAAAGGGATTATCACCAGGTGAGTACAGTATAATAAGAACTAAATAATATCTCACACGACGAGATCGCTAATGTATGCCGTCAGTCGATGAAGCATTCCCGAGGCAGCGTGCATGCACCTCCGTTTTTCGAGTCCGCGATTGGTGCGGTTGCTTAGCCGCATGCCGATCGCTCGACCAATCACGCGCGACGCAACCGAGGTGCATGCAAGCTGCATCGTGAATGCTTCATCGAGTGACGGTGCGGATCACCGATTTTGTCATATGAAATATTACACATTTGACGTACATTATATATTTAATTACAACGATTCCTCCTTCCTCCGGCACTGAATGAAGCATTCACGATGCAGCATCCTCCTGAGCCGTTTCACACGCGATTGGCGCGGCGGCTGATCGGTAACAATCGCCGAACCAATCACACTCGACGCGGCCGAGGTGCATGCAAGCTGCATCGTAAATACTTCATCGAAAGACGGCTCAGATTACTGTTCACGTCATACGAGATATAAATTTGATATACACCATATATTTAATTACAACAATCACACGTTTGTCCATCACTCGAGGAAGATATTACGAGAAGGCACGAGTGTTTCAGAACTGCCGCGCACACGATTGGTGCGGTGACACTGAAAAATGAGAGTTCCAGATAGAAAGCAATATATTTCCAGTATGACGTCATTGACTGATTAAAAAATTGAATTGGTATGCCGTAAGTGACGTTTTTTCGGTAAGACGACACATCAAATAAAAAAAATGAAATTTCTAAGAATATAATTACAATGCAATATTTAATTACAACAATCACACGTTTGTCCGTCACTCGAGGAGGATATTACGAGAAGGCGCGAGTGTTTCAGAACTGCCGCGCACATGATTGGTGCGGTGACACTGAAAAATGAGAGTTCCAGATAGAAAGCAATATATTTCCAGTATGACGTCATTGACTGATTACAAAATTGAATTGTTGTGCCGTAAGTGACGTTTTTTCGGTAAGACGACACATCAAATAAAAAAAATGAAATTTCTAAGAATATAATTACAATACAATATTTAATTACAACAATCACACGTTTGTCCATCACTCGAGGAAGATATCACGAGAAGGCACGAGTGTTTCAGAACTGCCGCGCACACGATTGGTGCGGTGACACTGAAAAATGAGAGTTCCAGATAGAAAGCAATATATTTCCAGTATGACGTCATTGACTGATTAAAAAATTGAATTGTTGTGCCGTAAGTGACGTTTTTTCGGTAAGACGACACATCAAATAAAAAAAATGAAATTTCTAAGAATATAATTACAATGCAATATTTAATTACAACAATCACACGTTTGTCCGTCACTCGAGGAGGATATTACGAGAAGGCGCGAGTGTTTCAGAACTGCCGCGCACATGATTGGTGCGGTGACACTGAAAAATGAGAGTTCCAGATAGAAAGCAATATATTTCCAGTATGACGTCATTGACTGATTACAAAATTGAATTGTTGTGCCGTAAGTGACGTTTTTTCGGTAAGACGACACGTCAAATAAAAAAAATGAAATTTCTAAGAATATAATTACAATACAATATTTAATTACAACAATCACACGTTTGTCCGTCACTCGACGAGGATATTACGAGAAGACACGAGTGTTTCAGATAGAAAATAATATCCAGTATGACGTCATTGACTGATTAAAAAATTACATTGTTACGCCGTAGGTAACTTTCTTCCGGTAAGACGACACATCAAATAAAAAAAATGAAATTTTTGAGAATATAATTACAATAAAATATTCAATTACAACAATCACACGTTCGTCCGTCACTCGAGGAGGATATTACGAGAAGGCACGAGTGTTTCAGATAGAAAATAATATCCAGTATGACGTCATTGACTGATTAAAGAATTACATTGTCACGCCGTAAGGGACGTTTTTCCGGTAAGACGACACATCAAATAAAAAAAATGAAATTTTTAAGAACATAATTATAATGAAATATTTAATTATAACAATAATTCCTTTCTCCATGACTCGACGAAGGTCTCACGAGGCAGCACGCGTGCTCCTGAACAGCCGCGCACGTGATTCGTTCGGTGACAATGAAAAATAATAGTCTCCGGCAGAAAGTGACGGATTTCCATAGTGACGTCATTCCAGATTTGAAAATAAAATTTTCAAATCGGAAGTGACGTTTTCCCGGTATAAGCTCCAAACAAAAAAGGAGATTTTCAAAGCGGAAGTTAAATATTTCCACAGTGCTTCGATATATCGAGGCTCGAAAGAACCAGCGAAAAAGTCTCGCTAGCCATTTGCGAGGAAGGACGCCAAAGTAATGAGAGAAATGAGGCGAAATAAAGGTGATAAGAAATACATACACATCTTATCGTTTTCACCTTTATATGTCTACATATATATATATATATATATATATATATATATATATATAAATGTGCGTGCCCGTGAGCCGGCGAGGCTTCGGTATTCCCAAGCGTTATCCGGCGAGGCTCAGAATGGAGTCCGGGGTGCCGCATGTGCACATGGTCAGCGGGTAGGGAGGCTCTCCTCGTGGCTTTTGCTCGAGGGACGATGTGGAGAACTTGGGCTTCATTCGCGAGTACCGAGCTAGAGGGAGAGCGAAACAGAGGGTTCTTTTTTGCCGCTTCCGTTCTCTTCTCTCGAATCGCGGCGAGCGAAACGAGACGCGTGACTCGCCTTCCGATGGGCTGCTCTTCGACACGCGTGCTGGTGACTATACAGACTCTGCTGTTGCTGCTGCTGCTGCTGCTGCTGGTCTGATCTCTTCTGAAGTTACTACTACTCTTGCTCCTCGTGTGCGGAAGATCCTCTCGCCGCGCGCACTCATGTACGGAGCTCGCATTCTAAACGGTGCGATTGGAAACGTGACGAGAGGTGGATAAGGGAAAAAAATTGTCGACGTTCGTCGCGAGGCACGACGCAGGTGTTCGTGTGCGTAGCCCTCACGATTCGAGTGACTGTTATTGTCGGAGCGATCCCCGACGATGACCGAGTCATTCAAAATCCGACGAGGACGAATCCAAAAAATCAGCTCGTTCGATTTTTTTTTTTTTTTTTTTTTTTTTTTTTCGGAACAATATTTCCAATCATATTTCCTCACGACCGATTGCACAAGACGGTAAAAAAAAAAATCCTCCATCCACTGATTATTTCGCAGACGAGCGGACAGGTGTTCTGTTATTACCGGACCCACGAGTCGAGATGTATATATAATGTTTCACGTCGAGGTCGTGTTTTCATCGTGTACATACTTTGTACATACGCGTTGCGAAATACTGTACAGGGTGTAAGTGCAACTCGAGTATTCTCTTACAGCGTGAACCGCGTTGCCTCGGCGAGAGAATAACTTTTCGAGAACCGATGCCGTGGTAGGGATGAGTGCGGGTCAGGACGGACCAGCTTGACGCAAAATGACCTGTTTTTAATCATTTTTTTTTTCTAAGGGACCACAGAAAAAATGTCGTCGCGAACGGACACTGGAAACTGGTGAATTTAACGCCCTCTTCTGTGCCCCAAAGATTTCATTTTACCCCGCTATCTCCTGTGTTATAGATACATGTAGGCTGTAGCTTGCGGGATGGATTGTTCTCGGGTTCTCGCTTTCTACCCGTGTGCCACGGTATCCCCACTCGAAGAAGAGGAAGAACAAGAAGAAGCCGAAGAAGAGTGCGCAGAAGAATCATGGCACAAGGTCTGCGCGAAACGCGTACACAGAGGAGACTTTTCATCGCGGCTTCGGGGCCGCAAGCACCGATACATCGCATCGAATTTCACACCGTGGTTCGCTGTGGTTTGCCTGGGAATGGATACATGGTTATGGCTTACGGTTACGGTTACGATCATCTCTTTTTCACTCCTCGTCGTCTTCCATCGTCGGGATGAACACGATGCGAACACGGAGAGTAAAAAAAAAATTTATCCTGGCCGAAGAGATATCTTTTACAACCAAATATTGCTCCAGCGAATTTTGAACTAACAACTGAAAAATATGAAAAATTGACTAATTTTTTTTTTTTATCAGCTGTAAGGATTTAAGTTTATGTTTCGATATTTTGTGAGCTGATCGCGATCATCGAGGGATCACTCGGGTTCCCATACTCCTGCTTCCTCACAGCGAGAACTGCGTGAGCTAAAATTTTTGGAAGACTTCCGGATTTCTACATCACCGACCGTCAATGTATTTATCTACATTCGGGTAGAAGACTCTCGGTACGCTGGCTCTTTAAAGCCTCCGAAGGTTCGTAGCCGAATCGTGCTTGCGACTGAAACGATGGTAACGCAGATTCTTTCGTTCCTTTCCATTTAGGGAAATATTAGAATTTTACATTTTTTTTTTTTTTTTTTTCGTAACATGCTAAAGATAACGTGTTAGAGGATGGGGTAAAATGACGACAGAAGAGAGTCTCTTGTCGTAGTTCAACTTTACTCTCCGAAATACATCGTTTTGTTGGTTTTGTAATTATCTTAAAGAACTGACACCTCAACTAATACGTATCGATTTTAACGCTTAAGTTTACAATGTTTTCTTTACTTATGGGAGATATAATTCTTGTTCATTTTTTTTGTTGTTCTATTTTATTTTTTTATACATTCATATGTATAC
This sequence comes from Listrodromus nycthemerus, assembly GCA_963978505.1. NCBI lineage: Eukaryota > Metazoa > Arthropoda > Insecta > Hymenoptera > Ichneumonidae > Listrodromus > Listrodromus nycthemerus. The sequence continues at coordinate 7,430,674 of OZ021685.1, forward strand.
CGTTTTACGTAGATCTTTTCCTCGTCATTGGGCACAAACTATCGGCTGCGGTTGTTACGATATTTGGTGCCAAAAAACGAGAATTTGCGTGGAAAAAGTTACAAACAAATACAAACGTAGATGGAGCTTTTTTTTATTATGCTTAATTTAATATTCATAAATTATTTATTTACTTCACCCTCGCGCGACTGTGCACATTTCTTAAATTAATTCATGTATGTATTTTTTTTTTCTTATTTTTTTTTTTCATCATTATCTTCCCTCGTTAGTCCGAATCTTTCCGCGTACCGTGTCACAATTACTCCTTACTCGTATCGTTTAATTTATTTATGAACTGCGTGGTACTTAAGACTTAATTAAATTCAGTTATTTTTTTTTAAATTTGTTTATCCTTTTGCATATTACTAGAATTAGAGTTAGGTGTTCCCGTCGTTATTTCGTGTATTATCATGACGATTTCTCGAGTATTGATCGACGTGATTTTTTTGTTTTTCATTCTCGTCGATTCACGTTTTATCTTTCTAACGACACAACGGAATTGCAATAATGATTCATGAGCTATGTAATGGTGATGTGCTTCATCCGATTTCCATTGGTACTGAACTTTCGTGAAACTCGAAACACGAGATTTTTGTTTTCTCGTCATCGCGAGTTTGTGTGTTTCACATGTAATAATAATAATGTCATCAGTTCAAGATTATATTTAAATTGATCAATGCACAGCGGGCGGTTAATTCGAGCCACGTTATTAATCTTATCCCACATTACAATTATATAGGATATATGTTTATACGTTCGATCTGTGCGGGTGTATCTTTGTTCTTTTATTTGTTTTTACGTTCGAACAATGTTATTTATGCTTATGATCGATCGGCCATTCTATATACGTCTTCTATTTAACTCGATTGTATCAATTCCTGCAGCGTACGCACCTTTAACTTTAAATTTAATTTAAACTTAATTAATCAATCAATTGATTTTTTTGTTATTTATTAATATTTAATCATCGAGAAATGGTCGGCTACCGTCCAATATGTTTCAACGTCGACCAGACGGGATGGCATTAGTCTTCTTAAACTCTTATCTCATTTTCTCTACGTATCTTCGGCTTTTCCAAATGAACGAAGCTCTTTTTTCGGCCATTGCTCTTTATTTTATTTGTGTGTGTTGTTTTTCGCAAATATGGTACTACACGTTCGTTGCCGACCTACCGATCGCAGATCGATTGAACAGTGCAACTTGCGATTGTACGCGCTGCCCCATTTAACCCCTCCGCTGCACGGCTTGAACAGTTTTCTCAACGAAACAGTACATTCGCGAATTACTTTAACGAAAAAATCGCTTTAAGGAATTTATTTTTTATTTATTGTTATTCTATTCATTTTAATAACAAGCGGCGATACATTATGTAGCGAAGGGGCTAAAGTCAATTACTCAATGACCCAATACAACTATAATAGAAACGCAACACTTATAGCCGTCAACTTCGATCATCGTGATTGAAGTAAATCTCGATGAGTATATTTACGAGTTTTTTTTTTTTTTGTTTTCTTACTTGTGCCCCAATATATTCTCTCAGTTGAGATTGATTATCCACTTATGACACGCAATCATTCTCTTGGTTCATATTCTATATAGATACAATTTTTTTTTTTTAATTATTTTTTAAACTTTTTTTTAATAAGATTTTATATTTGCTATATGATTTGAGATTCATTGAAAGCATTGCCGACGGTACGCTGAACGAACGAGAGTTCGTTGAAAATAAAAATAAAACGAAATAAAAGCTCTGCACTACTTGTTTTTCCTTCGTTTCTTTTCTTTTCGTCAAATTATCTTCAGTATACACATGAGACACAATGATAACTCTGTACCAATCGTTAATAATCGTGAATGTTGCATCGTGGTCTCTTTTATCAGAGTAAACCACATGACGCGTTATGTGTGTGTTTGTTTTTGTTAGTTCTTTACGCTATTCTCACTGGAAAAAGTGTAGGCGCTTTTGATGGCCCACATACCCGTATACCACCTATATCATCGATACAGGGTACGCATTATGCTATAAATACGGCGTATCCCAAAATTAAGAAAAAAATTAAAACGCGTGAATTAATTTTTTCATTAAAAAACCGAACAAGCTCGACTGCGATAATTTCCTAATTTTGACCCGTAACTGGTCGGTTGAGAAGTCCTCGCAACTCACAAAGTTCGTTCGGTTTTTAATGCGGTTCATGATATTTTTTTTTTTAATTTTGGTTCGCCACGTAGACGTACAAGTATGTATACACGCATACACACAACCGTGTACACAGATGTACACGTGCATACATAGAAAATTGTATTTATATACATACAGATCCTTATCCTCGTTATTTATAATTTTATATTCATATTTATAGATTTTGTATTTGTAATGCGATAGATAACGTTAGTGTCGATTCGGGGGACCGACGGAACGATTTGTCTTAATTTCATATCTTCTTTCATTATTCACTTGTTAATTCGAATGCCCAATCGAGCATTGTCTCACGCGACTATATTTAATTAGTGTTTTTTTTTTTATTCTCTTTTCTCTCGATTACAATTCGGGGATTGGTTCGGTGCCATTTTCGACTGGTTATATGTCATGTAAAATAATTTTGTATCCTATAGGCTTCTCGAAGATCGACATTTGATCTTTTTCGAATTTTTCGAGATTAATGGAGAAATTATTATCAGCCTTGTTTCGAATGAGACAGATGAGAGATGTAAGCGCGACATTGCATTATACCTTCGTTAGCGTGTGCTGTACATTCCAAATAAATCGTCGCCATTTCTCGTAATTATTTTTTGATAATTCTAAAAAGCAAAAACGGGATTTTTCAACATGTCGAATTTTATTATCGTGCGGGGTACGAATTGGCTTCTCTCCGGTTCCGTATATCTTATTGCGACACTCGTCACTATAGAAGCAGATCATGAGCCAAGCAGTCGAGAGACGCGTGAGAAGTTCGAAAAAGTACGATAAAAATAATGGGAAAAAAAAATCCAACACGATAAAAGCAGGCAGACTAAAACGAAAAGAAAATCAGAAATCAAACTGGATAGACACTTACCTTAGTAACAAGAGTGCGCGATCGTTATATATTAGTGCCGACACTTTCTGAAACTGTCTTTTTGTAATTAACGAAGTGCCGAATGATGCAAAAACACGTGTACGAATAGGGTAAATAAATAATGAAAGAAGCGTGGGATTGAAGGTTGAGAAAAATTGTGCGTTTATTCAACGAAGACGTAGGCCTGGTACTTTTTTTTTTGCTCGCAACTTTTTTGTTATTGAATTTTTACCTATTCGCTTTTTAATTTTCCGAACCTGGGTCAACTTCGATTCGTGACTCTCGACTTGCTGTAGCTCCGCGCGTGGTTTCGCGTGTACTTTTACCCGCGAAATTCAAATTTTCTTGAACATCTGGAAACGAAAAGTCTAGGATACTCGAATATTTTGTGAATTAATCTACAACGAAAGTTATTGATATCGAGTTAAATTTCGTTCGAAACATTATTATAACACACATAGTCTTATCGCACGTAAACGCTATCTTTTTTTCCTTTCATTAAACCCACGAACTAATAATAATATATTTTGTCGCAAAACATCGAGATCGTTTATTTTGTTTATTGTTTTTTTTTTTTCTATAAATAGTAGAAGAATCGGTGAGTTCTAATATCGTAAAAATCCTGCCGTCACTTGCCAACTTTCTAGTGGGATGTAATTTTTTCGGTCTTTCTTTTTTTGTTGTTCGTCTTGGACTCTAACTTGCGTCCTCGTCGGCGCATCCCCACGTCGGTGTGTGTGTGTGTGTGCAATCTCGCGTGAATGTGTGTGCGTTTTTTCTTTTTTAGTGTGACGTGTATCGCGTATCTAATTCATATCACAGATGGGCATTTGTTTAAATAACATTGCTATTTAATTAATATTAAATAAATTACACGACGTAACATCATAAATTAATTATTGATAGATAAAATTTTGCGATAAATATAGATTCATGGATAAATAATCGCAGTTATCGATAGATTGTTCTGTTTTTTTTTAGTATACTATTCGAATGAAAAAAATCAAATGAAATTTTGCCCATCTCTGCTTCATACACATATACGTGTAAACGTCTGATATATTATTTGCATTTTTTTCTTCTTTTTTTAGTGTCAATGAACTGCACTTTATAGACCTATATCTACAGGGCAATATTCAAAATTTGGTGAATTGGTGTGCGAGTTCTCTCTTATATTCGACACCTTTTCCCTAGCTTCTCACGTTCTTTTACTTTCCCCAACTTGAAACCATATTCGACTCGGAGCGAATTTAAACTAGCCTCGTTAATCAGTACAACGATCAAACATGTCACCAAGATATATTCGAGTTTCACGAATATCCAGCCTCCCATTAAATTCTTTCGAGACTCTTAGGCCTTACTATTTTTTTGCGCAAAGTAAACGATCCCAAAAACCATTGAATACCAATTTTTTCCTGCTCCGGACTGATCCCCAACAAGGATTACTAGATTGCTGAAGCCAGTGCCATCGATTGTCCGAGTCTGTGGTCCAAGAAATATACGTAAAAAAATCGTGAAACCTGCGAGAATAGCGCTAAGGTCTCAACTCTTTCAAAGCCTCCATCGTTCCTCACGTTCCGCTCTCGTTGGCTTTGCCTACTTTTGTTATTGTTGTTGCAACGCCGTCGGAACACCACGGCCGAACCGTTATTCCCGGACACATCGATGACGTTGGATTAAAAACGAATACGTCGACGGACAAAAAAGCGATGAAACGTATAATCGTTTGTTCGCCACGAGAGGGAAAGACCCACAGAGAAACCCATTGTTGTCTGCACATTGCCAAGCGCCATCGACCACTAGCTATGACCATACCCGGGATAAAGACCGTGCGTCACTAACTATCACCCTTGCCTCATGGGTGATCGATCGTCTTTCCCAAATTTACCCTGCATCGAACCCATTCGTAATCGTAAAATCTTCCCTCCGACAGGTTCCCGTCCAGGGAAAGCGCGAACGGACGCTCGTTTGAGTGCTTTGCGACGACGTCGAAACTTTTCCCGATCGTCCGACCGGAACTCAGTCGATAACAAAATCTGTCATCAATCGTCCTCGGAGTTTCCTTGACCAATGGTCCGTACTTAGCCCGAAACATTCGAGAACCTCGAATGAAATTGATTAGAGTTTTTTCGTTATTCACCGAGACGTTTCCACGTCGCCTCAGGAGCATTTCGGAGTCTCAGAGACTTTTTTTGTTTACCATGTTTGCCATGTACGTGTAATTTTCTGTGCGTGTACATTTTGTGTTTCCGTACGGTTTTTTTTTCTTGGATCCCGCTTGAAGGTAATCGGTCGGCCGATATCATTCCTACTCGGGAGACCGTCTAGAATGGACTTCGAATTAAGAAGTTCCCTGCTTGTCTTTTAATGTATTTTCCTAGATAACGCCATGTCCTTTCCCTTTTTCGTAGTTGTTTTTTTCACAGCGTGCAAGAGTTCGCCCTATGCGCGCGCCGGATAAATCCGCGATCGTCACGGAGGATCATGGAGGTGTTCGCGACTTCCGCCGGCCCAGATACGAACACCATCGGATCGGAACGGATTGACCGCTCGCTCCGGATCTGCATCGTCGTCGTTAATTTTCAAAGATCTGGTGTCGATCGTAAGCCTTCCTCGAGGATCAGAGAACAACGAGATCTTAGCTGCTCCGTCGAGCCCCGCGATCAATGCAGTGCAAGTTAACATAACGTCGTTTAATATCCCCCTAATAATAATCGATTCCTCTTTGATCTTCATCGGATAGCCGAAATGACGATTACGTGGTCGATTTTCTGGATTTGGTTTTACCGGTTATGCCGGGATGTTGCTGTTCCGTTGGTTGTTCCCCGTTGTTCGTCGGACTCGGTGGATCGCTGCTGAGTCTCGCGACCTTTCGATACAACTCGCTGTTGACGAAGCGCGGGTACGAATCTCGATGCATCAGCGTGTAGATCTGCAGCTGAGCCTCGTCGAAGGTGTGCGGCGTCGGCTCCACCATGTTCCTGTTGACGATCTCGCGAACCTGCGAGTCCAGCGATACCTGATGGGTAGGGCAACAATGATTTCAAGATTTTTATCACAAGTCCCAGTTGAGACGGTCGAAGCGACGGTTACCGAAGCGTAAAATTCTATTCTCCACAATTATCGGCTATGAACTTGGGCGGAAGGCCTTGGATCATCGTTCGAAGGCTTCGGGCCGTGTCGCACTTCCGGCTTGCGAAATAGAATGGAACGAGCGGGGTGGGAAGACACACCGCGGATCGAATGCAAGCGTGAATGCCTGAATGGAGACGGGCAGGAAGCGGCAGAAAGACAGCTGAACCGGGTTGAAACTCGAAATAGAATCGGAAATATAACCATCGGACATCGGAGTATTGGAATATTGACGGGGTGTGCGCGATACTCCTGGGGGGTTGAGAAAAAAATGAAAAAAATATATATATATGAAAAAAAAAAGAAACTTTGCTCCTTCCGTCCGTGCGCCCTACTTCGGGAAAGTGATTGGTCCGGTGAGCGTTCGAGCTCGCGTTGCCACTACGGTTTGCTCCGACGGATTTACACTACAGTTTATGTAGTATATTGACAACGAGGAAAATCCGTACGTATCTTACCGATCGCGAGCTCAACGTGTACATATGGCACGAGCAAACTGTGCAGGTCTCGATCGCGGTGCCTCGTTTCCAGGCCACCTGCAATTTTTCAGTCGCGTGTCCCGATTAAATCTCTACTCGATACCCCTTCCGCAACAGCCATCTCGTTAATGCAGTCGACTGATTTTTATCAACGGCTTTTTTTTTCTTTCTTTCGTTAACGATCAATTCGAAATTATCCGCACGAACGTGCGGCAAACGTTCGGGAGTAGCGGACTGAGGCAAAAAATAATTGGGAATACAAATTTCGCTACTCTTCATCCGTGTGGCGGAGGTGAGACGGAGAGTGAAAGCGATCTTTATTTAGACGGATGCCCTCGAGCCGAGAGGAATTAATTATTCGAAATTTGCCGTAGGATAATCGATCGCTCGGCCACCGATCGGCCACTCAAGGCGGACGCGTTAATTTTGCAAGGCCGCCGGGTGCTCGCCCGATCGGTTGTCCAAAATTCTACAATTTAACGATTACCGTGACGATAATGTTTGCGAAATAGTGAGACGAGCGGGCGAGCCGTTTCTCGCGAGCCGTGCGAACGGCTGTCGAGCTATTTTACACGCGATTCATGAGTTCTCGTTCGACGGTCTGCCGATGATGCGAAGCGTTTATTTTGCAAGTCTCACGCCGGTCGATCGATCGGCCCTCGTGGCTGACACCGTAAATTTTACAAGTGTAATTCCGACGATTCACGAGCGCGAGAATGTTTGTCGGACGATCCAAGGATCGCGTCGGCGAGTCAAACGCGTTAATCGAATCTCGCACATCGGTCCAATAGCTCTCGGTGAAGATAACGAAAAATTGTCTCTTCGTACTCACTTCCTTCGGCGAGAGTATCGATATGTAGTTCTCGTAGATGTATCGCGCCTTTTCCTCGATCTTCTCAGGATCGCTCTCGCGCTTCAGCTGCTCGCACGCCAGCCAGAACGCAATGTTCTCCGCGCTCCATTCGCGCACGAGGAATTCGCGAAAGAGCTTTCTACCCGCCGGGGACCTCATCAGTTGATCGAAGGACGTGCCCCAGGCCCTGACCTCCTCGAGGCTGCAGCACTCTATCGCACCGTCGAGGCCGTCGAGACCGTCGAGGCCGTTACCCGCTGTACCGGCCAACAGGTCACCGGCCAAACCGACCCCTCCGGGATCTCCACCCCGTCGACTGCCCTGGTCGCTTCCGGCACCGGCTCCAGCACCGTTTCCGGTTCCCACTGCCGCCAAACTGTGAAAATTCAACGAAAGTCCTTTGAAAAAAAACCGAACAATCCAAGAGTCACAAAATCGGCAATATCGTGTCGTTGAAAAGCATACAGGAAAATAATGAAAATACACAGTGCCGAAGAGACGGGAAAAATTGAGCGAACGAGAGCTGGATTTACGGAGAAACAACGTTCGGGGCGCGGTCACGCATCGAACACGCTACATCCGTTCCTTCACGCACGTCGAGAGCGCAACTCCGAACCGCGAGTTTTCACTCCCGTTCTCGGCTATCGGAAATTCAGCGAGAAAAGGCCATTTCAAATTTGCCAAGTTACATCATGCACGAAAAGACGTAGGTCCGTATGGACAAACGTCTGTTAATCGCCTTCTGTGGGCAAATATGACCCTAAGGGGATCTAAGGGGAGGAACATTCACATGCACAATTCAGCATATCATAAATATATTATCAAGGGAAGGTTGCCACACGCGTACGTCGAGCCCTATCCGTGGATTATGAAACTTAGAAACGGGAAATTTCCATTTCCGTCGAATTACCGGAAAAAATTCTTCACATCTGGTTTTCGATACGTCACCTCTGGTGCGAAAGCTTCATTATTCGGCCGGAAGAGTCGTAATACCGAAAATACGTCGTTTACCGTTTAAAAATCAAATTATTCCAATAATAAATTACGCGTTTTACGTTAAAACGTGACTTTCGGTCGAAAAAATGGTATTTTCGAAGCGGAAGTTACACTGGACTTAAAAAGTGGATCGGAGACGGGACCCGAGACAACGAGAGGAAATCGGTACAGGAGAGTAGGCGAGTGCGAAGAGACATGTAGGAGTCGAAACACGTGTTATATTGGTAACCCCGTTTTTCAGTGAGAACTCGGGCGTGCGAGTAGAACGGGTTAGATAGGCATTGGGATAGAAGCACGATGGTATGAGAGAAGCGCGTGATAATAAACAAGCATGCACGAGAATTCAGTAAGCCGAGGAAGCAAAGGAGGCGTAAGCGGGCGGAAAATATGTCTGCGTTCCTCACCATTTATTCCTGCTTTTGCAGCATGAAACATAGCGGAAAGAGAGAAAAAAAAAAGGAGAATAATGATTAAACATACTATACAGGAGTACGTGAGGTGAGTGACGAACACGCGAGGCGTTCGTCGTTATACGGTACGCGCTTTGCTTCATCATCGTTTACGTATATGTTACTATGTACTTCGAAATCCGCTATACGTTGTCCTATGTACGATACAAGCTATGTATTACATAACTAAGCGCATGCGTCTGTCCGCGTTTCCTGCCGTAAATGGGTCGTCGTCGGTGCGTCCGCACCCCTGTATCTCTGCACATAATACACCCTGGAATTTTCGTTATTATCGTGTACGTGTAGGTTGACGATACGTATGCATGTATGTATGCTTCGACCCGTAACGACTACAATCGCGGCCTGTCACGCTAACTTCGTATTATCACGTACGGAACAACAATAAAAATGTACCATTTCAGTTCAAAGCCTCTTTCCCGTTCACGAAAAATCATTTTTTCTCAACCGTTCGATGATACTTTGCCGAGTGAAAATGAAGATTTGCGATTCATCGTTCGCTCTAATGTCTCGATCTAACTTTTCAACGATTTCTATTTCAACGAGACTTCCGTCCAACGGATCAACGTCGGTTAATGTTGTATGATATTATTGATTAAGTAACGCCAATACCACGAGCAACTGCAGCAACAGCACCAGCAAAGGCAACAGTTGTCCCTCTTGGACCGACCCGCCAGACCCATTCCCTGTTGTCGCTGTTGTTGCTGCTGTTCCTGCTGCTGTTGGGAGGCCTGTTGCAACTGCTGGGAGATCTGTTGCTGAGACGATTGTTGAGGATTTCCGCTGTGCTGCTGCTGAGACGTGCCAGATGCCTGCGTCGTACTCTGCCTCAAACGACAACCGCCACCCTCGCTGCTGTCGGTCCCGTGGCTAACGCCGATTCCCATTGCAGTTGCACCGATTCCGCTCGACATCTGAAATACGAAATATTTTTGTTGTTGTTGTTTGTTTGTTTTTTTTTTTTATCGTTCTCTACTTCGTATCTCGTTTTCGAAAGCCAAGAGTAAAAAATCCTCGAAGAAAAAGTGTCATTGTTATTATTTCATGCATTGCAAAACAAAAATGTATTCCATTTATTTGAGAGTGCTATCGGTAGGGCTTTTTTTCTGAATACCCGCGAATGGTAAACGGAATATTTGGTCTCCGTCAGGCTATCGGTTTTCCCGGTTCTCCAGGCACCCATTCTCCGAACAGCAAGTCGATGAAATATTTCGTTCGCGCGGATTAAATCGACTTTTCGATTAACGAATTTACCGGGCGGACTCTATAGCGTTGAAACTCAATTGCAATCAAAGCAGATCTCGTCTCGTCGCCGGCGGTGCCGAGATTCGATTCTCTCGGATTATGGATTGCCGAGTGGAGGAGAGCCGGAAATAGTTGGCGGAAGGGCGGCATGGATAAGCGCTTAACAGCGTTGAGATAAAGTCGATAAAGACGGAACGATAGCTTCACACACCGCCCCAAGGTATTTTGAATCGTGTGGCTCGGGAATGTTGAATACCGAGGAGCCAATGGAATGCAACAGTTGCTCCAATTTTCATCTCGTCCTCTCCATTATCTTAGGTCTATCCGACTCGTCTCGAAAACAGAAGAAAAAAAATTTCCACCCGCCCTGAAAATTCAGCTCGAAGCTCCAACGAGTGTCGACACAACACGCGCATTACATTTTCATGGGAAAATGGAAACTGGATGGGATAATTTTTTGAAGGTGGCTCCGTAACGAAGAGAACATCTCCGAATGGAACCCAGTAGGATGGTAATGGTTCTTCTCACCTCTATCATGATCCATGCGATTGGAAGCGAGTCTCGCTCGCTCTTCGCTCAGCCGTTAGTCCAACGGAGTCTCGCGCAGGGTGTCGCAGGTGGTTCAGGTGGGAGGTGGTGAGACCGATCGCGATCCTTAGCCTGGTCCTCCGGGGCCACCTCGCCGGGCCTCGCCCGAACCTCTCATGCTCCCTGTACCCCCTCAGGTTACCCACACGTTCAACCCAACCCTCGCGCCACCTCCTTCTTCTCGCTCTACCGCCTCCTCCACCTCCTCCTCCGAGCCGCGCTCCCCTCTCGTTCCGCGTGCACCCTCTCTTCCTTCTTACACACCACCGGACCTTCCCGTTAAACGTCCGGACTTGCGCATGCTTCTTTTATTTCCCGCCTTCCTCCGTACAACATCCGCGCTCACGGATGTTCCACTTTCACCGCACTCCTCTTCTTATTCCTTCTTCTTTTATCACCGCGGTGCACCGCGAGACACGCGTCGCAACTCCGTGAACCACGCACGCACACAAAGACGCGCGCGTGCGCGCACGAGGCTTACACACGTGTGGGTCCTTCGACGCACACGCGAACGCGGAAGAGGGCCACGGACACTCTATCGCACCCACTCGGGCCTCGGCTCGCGTTCCCCAAACGCTTCCCGTACGACCACGCAACGACGACGGCCTCGATTGACCCCGAGCCGCTTATCCTCTTCCCCGATATCAGAATTCTCCCCTCTCGATGTAACAACAATACCGATGCAGCCGTTCATCCAACCACCCCCCCCCCCCCCGCCCACCCACCCACCCCCCACCCACCTCCACCAACGTATCACCCAATTTCTTTCTTCACGCCGTAGTGGAAGTTCCTCGCTCTCGACGAGTTTCGCGCCGATCGAAACGAGTCGATACTATTTTTTCACGATTGTCGCAACGACTCCAACCATCTCATGTGTACGTCCCACCTTCTCTGTCGAACGGACAACGATTCTCCGCCACGATACATGAGGGTACGTTTTTGCGTTTTTTGTGTGTACGTTTTTGTTGTTGTTGTTGTTGTTTTTCTTCTTTTTGTTTTTTCCTAGTTTGTTTGTTATTCGGTCCGACGTAGCGTTACGACGTGGAACATGAACTTCGGGCGATCAGCGAGGCTCCGTTCGATTTTCTGCCATCGGTTATTCACTGCCACGGGGATGATGTCCAGATTGTTCGTCGTACCGTCGAGCCTGGCGTCTTTCGCGCTCGTTGATTTCGCTTCGGCGGTCCAGCCGTTGTCCTCGTCGACGTCGTCGTCGTCGATCCGGCCGAGTCGAGTGCCTGAGACGTTCGGTAAATCGTTGTTGATTATACGGTGTCGCACGAGATTTTTTGTTGTTTGTTTTGGAGTAGTCGAAGAGCGGCAGTAACGACAGCAGCAACGGCAGCAGCGGCAGCAGCAGCGGCAACACCAGCAGCAGCAGCAACAGCGAGTGTAGAAGTGGACGGCAAGGGACAAGTAAAAATAGAAGTTTTCGGGCGGTGGTAGTGCGAGTGTGTGTGGGTTTCTCGGGGGAGAAACGATAGCACGACGACGCGAAAAGCGCGCTGGTGCTGCCCTATGCCCGCTGGTCGCCGCCGCGGCCGCTGATGCTCTTTCGTGCGAAGGGGGCGCGGTGGTTGTGTTGGCCGATGGAGATAGCGACGACGATGACGATGGTGGGGGAGCTTGCGGGAGTGTACGGAGCTTTCGAGCGCGAACGGAGCGTCGCGGGCCGTGCCGTATTGATTGGCGGACGGCCGACCTCGCGAGTCGAATCGCTCGTTTGGGCTCGACGTTCGCCCGTCCACGAGGAAAAAACCGCTTCTCTATGGATTATTATTATTATTATAATTTTTTTTTTTTTCGTTTTTGTTTCTTTTACCGTTTTACTCGTTGTCCTCTTGCTTGTCCGAGGACGTTGAACGTATCGACGGGAATCGAGCCGACGGACTCTCCTTATGGTACTCTCGAATGCTCGCTCTCGAGGATTCTTTGGTTCGCCTCATTTCCGGAGCGACCGTCCGGGACAATCCGAGGAACGGCACCTTCGAGTGGAATTATTCATCGCTCCGTTTCGTTTGATTGTCGAGTCGCCTCGCCATCGAATCGTCCGCCATTTTGTCCGATGTACTCTGGTCCTCGAGGATTTTCTCACTATTTTTTGTTGTTTTTTTTTTTTTCGTTTTTTTTTTTAATTTTTTTATTTTTATTTTTTTGGCGAATCCCAGTTACGGCGCCGGATCCGGTGAGCCGGACGGAAGGTAACGCGACTGACCGAGCGACTCGTCTCCGCGAGGTCACGGACCCGAGTCTAAAGGTTCGACCACCCTAGGCGCACTGGCAGCGACGAATCACTTCACTCGCCCGCTCGCTTCCGCTCCACTCTTCGCCCGACCGTTCTCGCGTTTGCCACACCGAGCGTGCGGTGTCCCGGCAGAGACCCAGAGCGTCGTCGTCGACGACGACGACGACGAGAACGGTTACGACGACGACGGGAGTCGCGACGGAGCGCGGCGCATACTCCCTTGCCTCGGAAAATTCGCGCAACGGGCGGGGGTCAACGAGTTAACGACCACAAGGAGGCTCCACTCCGGCGAACCGTTCCCGAGCTATCGTTCCAACGTAAACACCGTCGGGTGAGCCACGATGCAAGTTCACGCGGCGCTGCTCCGACGGTTTCTCGCCAGCCGAGAAAACGACTCGCGTCGAATCGATCCGGTCGATCACTGCCCCGTTTCCTCTTATCTCATCCGTCGACTCCCCCCTTTTCTCATTGTCGTCGACTTCGTCGCTCTCCCCGCCCGACGGATCCGAATTCAGTCCTCGGCAAGGCGCATTTGTAAGATGGACGGTTGGCTTACCGGGCTGGAATATCGCTGCTGAGAAGAGCGAAGAGTTTACGCACTGTTTCTCGATTCGGTGGAGAATAGACCGTTGTTCACGATTATCTTCCAAGTTATTCGCTTCTCATCCTCGTCGACGTCTCCATCGGCCATGGGTCGTTATTTTTCCTCGGGGCGGAGCGACTTTTACCGCTTCTTCAGATTCAGCGGAGTTACTTTTTTCCTTTTTTTTTTTTGTCTCTCACTCCCTCTGTTTTGCCGGTATTTTCCTTAGCGGAACGGAGTTGTACGGCGCGGGACGAAGCTTTCGACGGCCTTCCAGCTGTATATCATGTCAATATGGCGTCCAGCGCTGATGGTACGCCGCTCCTCCACTGCGCCGCCACTCGCGAACTGGCCGCAACAACGCCGCTGGCGAGCACTCGACGCCGAGGCGTCGGCGATGTCCTGGCCGACGCCGACGCCTTCGACGCCTCCGTCGCCCTCGGTCCATTTCGTTTCATGCACTACGGAGCGGCGATCCGCAGCGTGTCACGTAACCGAGGTGAGACGATAATATTTTCCTTCGAGTACGGGGTGAGCGTGTGGGAGCGTGTCGACGAACACGTACGAGAAGCGTTTACACGGGAGGGTGAGGAAGACGATCGTGCGATAGACGCCCGGCGTCCGGACGCCTTCGCTTCCTTTTATTTTGTTGTCGATGCTCTCGCAGATGCACCAGTTGCGTACCGGATTACGAGAACTGTGCTGGCATTTTGAGAATCCTCGAGCTGAAGCTAGATTGAGCTGAAATAGTTTTTGCAAGCGAGAAAGGCTGGAAATAAAATTCACGATCGTCATCGGTCACTGTCAATCGCTATCCAATAATTACTTCGTCGTATCGAACTTATTTTACTGTATTTTCATCGAATATATCGGAAGACGTTGATCTCTCTTCGGTATTCGATTCCGCAACGCCTCCTCGGCGAGGAGATACACACGAACGTGTAGACATGGAACGCGTTGAATTATAAATAGATCGTTCGCGAAGTTACGAACCGCTGTCTCTTCGATCCTTTCCAACCCCCCCCCCCCCCCCCCCCCCCCCCTCCTACCCGCTACTTGCGTAACATCGGATCCATAAAGTTTTTCTTATACTCTTCGTTGCGGTGCTTCTCGAGGCAAAGGCATTGATGCGAATCTTCTTTGCGAATGAAAAATGAAATTTGGGATACGAATACCCACATCTCAGTTTATATAAACCTTCACGTATAAATATATATAAATACATACACATATAAAGTTTTTATTGTTTCGTTAATTTTTCAATATTGCGATTACTTAGTGAGGTTATTCCGATTAAAGTTCCAAAAGAGTACAGCTGATGTCACGCCAACGATTGCGTAGGTGTTTGCTTGGCGATGCTGCCATCTGGTGACGCTGAGGAGAACCAAAGCTTCGTCGCGATGAGATTGCGCACTCGTAGCGCGTGCTCCGCCGATGTCGCACTGACCATCACACTAGTGGTGTTTCTACTCGTCCGGAGAGACGGTAAGGAAGAAATCTTTTGGTACAGTTGACAAGTGTAAAAGTTACTTGAGATATTGGGCGGTGGCGCACTGCGAGTCCGAGGGTGAACCTTTCATCGCACACCCTTCCAAAAAACTTGACATTATTGTTATCATTATTATTATCGAGCCCCCTCGCTCGACCACGTTGCCTGCAATACAACTCGGACGATCGATGACGCGGCCGTAGAATCGCACCGGCAAGGCTGAGCTTTCGGAAGTATCAAAAAAGTCGACCCTCTTTTAGGACTTACGTTCGGCCGTTTTATCGATTTTTTTTGTTTAAATTAAATCCTGAATAATATCTTATTTTCCAACACACGGAAGTCCATCGAGGTTTCCAGCGAGATTCTCCCGAACTTCCGGCTACCCGCCAGGAAACAAATCCTCCCAGCATTAAAACACGGCGAGGGCAAGCGAGCAGCCGTTGCTAACCACCCTCTCGAGGATTCCCGATAGTCGGAACATCCATTAACTTTCCTGCGACCATGAATCTTCCAGAGGGCTCTGACGAACGCCCTCTGCCATTTCGCGAACTCTATCCCCGGCAGTATCGAGTAAACGTTTTATTTCTTCAATTTTACTTCTTATTCTTCCACCTCTTCCCAAAAAAAAAAAAAAAAAAAAACCAAAAAAAAAGAATCCCTCTCGGTATTCCAACCCCCAATATATTTCTCCCCGGTCTAGCTCATCCGACCGCGCGATAGTTCGCTCGCCTCCGGTTTTCCCCATAAACCATCGCCAGAACTATATTCTCCTCCTACGTAAACGCATCCTCCTTCCCTCCCCCACGAGTGGGTCCTCGGACCCTCCCACTCCCCACGGTACGTCTCCTTCCCCTCAGCGTCACTCGTCTCAAAGAAGGGATTCCGTGAAACACGTGCGGGCCATGTACAACATAGTCCTGAGCCGTCTCTTTGAACCGTCCGTCCATCCGTGTGTGTACGTGCGCGCTGACTGGTCGTCGCACGCACCGAAGGGACGAGAAGATCGTGCGGTCGAAACGCACCCAGCGGCAGCCGGGCAGCCCGCGGAGCTACACACAGAGACAGGAAACCCTTGGCCGTAGCCATACAGAACCCTGTCCAAAGCGCTCTCCTCCTCTCCCCCCCCCTCCTCCGCCTCCTCCTCCTCCTCCTCCTCCTCCTATCCCCATACACATTCCCAGACTCTCACACAAAGACGGCCGAGGCCGTAGAGGAGAGACAGAGGGAAAGGGACGACGACGACGACGAGGCCGGAGCCGGAGTAAACGCTCTCTCGTCTCCCCTAATGCCGGAGGATTGAATGGGCGAGAGGGTGGTATTGGGTCTCCTCACCCCACTCCACCCACACAGTACCACCCAATCCACCCACCGAGCCACCCCGCCTGCCCACCCACTCGCCACCCGGCTGCCGTCGAGGAAACAACCTGCGACCCGTACAACCAGCCCGCGTCGCGTCCAAACATTTTTACATCACAAATCCTCGTAGGAAAGTTTATTTTTTTCCTGCTGTCTCTCTCTCGAACGGAACATCGCATCGCCGACAACCCCGTGTTTCTGTCTGCCGTCTTTACGTCGTGCCAACGGTCGAACGGTACGCGGGTCGACTCTCCGTGGGAAAGTGGGTGGATGGACAGTGCGACGGAAAAGCGAGTTTCAAGGAGAATCATCGTCGACGGGATTGCGACAAACGGATCGGGGTGAGTACCGCAGTGTGTGTGTTTTTTCTCGTCGACCGGCACAACAATGTCGAGGCAGCTGTACTATCTTTCTCTCTCTCTTTCACCGTCTCTCGTGAGTCACGAAACTCGGTCTTGTCGGCGCTGCGACCGAACATCGCGTCCGACAGGCTCGTTCCCGCGTTTCTCTCACTTCACGAACGATCTTCTCTCGTGCGACGATAGCCTCGCTTTATCTCCAATCGCTTATTCGGCACTTCGCGTTGTTGACGTCGTATCTAGGGCACCGTTGACCGGGCCGACTCGTCCACTGCTCTACGCGATCCAACGTGTCCTCTGGTGTCTCTATGCGGAAACCTCCGCGACGTGCCTTACCTACGACGATCGAACACGCGGTTCTTTTTTTTCTATATTTCTTTTTTGCTTTGTTTGTTTCGTTAACGTTGGCCGCCCGTGCGGCGTTATAAAGTCTTCGGTACTACATCGTCGTGCGGAATAAACGCAGTATACAGTGAGCTGTTGGTTCTGTGACGGGCCGGTAGTTTCGGGCCGGGGTGGCAGCAGGCTTTCCGACGAGGCGGTCTGTGAATCTCTCTCTCTCTCTCTCTCTCGCTCGCTCTCAGGCTCCCGATAGCTGCGACGCTCGTCGGTCGCTCGGGATCCTTCGATGCGCTCTCGTGTCGGCTCGTTCGGTGTTGGTTTTTCCCCGTAGGCCCCTCTCCCATCGTCGCATTATCGCTCGCGTCGCCGCTCGGGAGTCTCTCCGTTGTGTGCGCGTCATCGAACTTCCTAGCCGCGTCCGCCTCGGCGCTGTATGCGTGGAGAGCCGCGCGCATGCGCGGCGCGCTACGACGTTAACCACGCGCTCTCGCTTCTCCGACTCTCTCGTCTTCGTCACTCGCACGGTAACGAATTTATCCTCATCGACGTTACCACCGCGCACTGTCGTCGTCGCACGAGACGAAAGACTCTCCTTGGACAGATGAGGCGAGCGGTTGAAGAAAAAAGAGGAAAGGGGGCATGAGAAAGGAAATGATAATAAAAGGAACGAAAGTCAAAGAAAGCGATGGTGTGTAGGAAGCGTTGGAAGAAAGCGGCATGTTGACGATCGGGGCGACGGTTGAGAGGGACGAGAGAGACCCACGAGGCTCTCCTCGGGACTGCTGACTGAGCGTACGAATATACCTGCGGGGCCGCTCTGTCCTTGGTTCGGGCCCACCCTCTCATCCGTTATATTATTTTCCGACGAATTTTAATGGCGCCTAAACGCTTACCCAGAGGTTCTCAATCTTCGTGATTTGTCAGCGTCGCAGGAAAATTTTAAGCGACACGTGAAATTCATGATAGATAGAGTTTTAACGAGTATACGCAAAATTATGCTGTACGGTTGACGAATCGTGGATAAAGAAAGACGAATCGTCATAGAGACGACATAACGAGATGAGGAATGAAAGATAAACGAATGAAAGAAGGAAATACTCCTGCACCGTCGACATCTCCAAAGTCACATCTGTCCCGGAGTGCTTAGGGGTGAAGAAAACGAGAACGCAGAAAGAACAAATTTCTCTCTCCGTCGGTACCCTCGCACTCTCTCTATTTCGCTCTGGCCGAAGAGAGATATTGATTTATCCACTGGCCTGCTCTGCCCCTACTTTCGGCATCTCCAGCGCGAACGAAACGTTTTGTGCCCCACCACGTCGTGACGGAGCCTTCCCCTACTGTACAATTTCTACAAGCGCGTTCGTATCTCTTTCGCTCCATATGTGTCCCTCTTACGCAAGCGCAATGAGGAAGAAAGTTTGACCCAAGATTAAGAAGATAGAATCTTCGCATTACGAATTTTCATTGAACTTAGTTTTTCCTTTTGACGTCACGGTACAGAATTAAATAAAAATAAAACCATAAAGTTCCAATAAATCGACGATAATATTTTTGCCAATGAAATTAAACCGTTAGAAATATATATATATATATATATATATATATATATATATATATATATATATATATATATATATATATATTATAAACGGTTCCCTTTACGTCCTTCGCCCTTTCTCGCCGGCTGGGCCTCTCGGGTCAGATTCGAAATTTCCAACGAAAGAAACTCGGCAAGTTAACCCGAGCAACCCCAATAATTTTTCTTTCTCTCGTTCGTCTCTCCTCCCACGAGGCCGACGCCGCTTCCTCTCCGCGCAGCCATCGAACCTCCTCCATGTTGCGTGCGAGAGGCTTCGTGGCCTCGCGCCTTGCGAAGTGCTTTTCTCCCTACATGTTGCTTCTCATCTCGACTATACATAAATATCGTTCCGGAACTTTTGTGTATACACGTGTATGAGTCTCGGGCTGCGTGTAGGGGAGATCGAGGAACAAGGGGTCGTGTTCCATCTCTTCTCCACCCATCGCCCCCTTCTGCCCCTTCCAACGACGCTTCGACGCTTGTGTGTGCATGCGCGAGAAGATACGGGGTGGTTGGTTGGCGAGAACGTTTGCAGTACGAGCGCCCCTACATGGATCAATACCGAGGCTGTCCATCTCTTTTCTTATTCTCGATCAACAGCATCTGGGGGGATTCCAATGACGAACGAAGAAACTTAGTCGAACCGAGCTGGAGAGAGCGAAGAAGGGAGAAGAAGCGAAAGAGAGTTTATGCAAAATGAAAAATAGAGGGTCGATATCCATTTATATCGCGTGTCAGTCGGTGACGCGAATATGTTGACGCAACGAAAACTATGAAATATTGTATTGTTATGAAAGCTCCGAGTGACCGGTCGATTGAGCGAACAATACTACTTTACAGTTCGAAGGAAGAACCTAAGCTGGCAGCGCTTTATCAAAATCTACTTTCCTCGACGTCTTGGGAATATTCTTTCTCTCATCATTTTCGAAACTCCGATGGTTGACGGCTGAGAATCAAGGAACACAATTGTTAGTCCTGGAAAATAAAATTATCCCCACCTGTTTGGGCTGTGATTTTTTTTTCCTTCGAATATCAATTTCGGATAATTTACGATGACGATAATAATCATATGAGTTGATTGGACTTTCTGAAAATCGTCGCTGAGGTCTAAAATGAAATGAGATTTGGAATTTTCGAAAATAAAATTTTTACTACATTCCGTACGTGGCAAATAGTGCCAATACTGCAGAGATAGGAGCCGGAGATACGTTAAAGCATTTTTCGTCCCATGTATATATATATATATATATATATATATATATACAGTGGCAACTAGATTTCTTTTACGAGTAGAGAGGGATGACACAGAAACGTGAGTATTCGAAGTCTCGGAGCTTTCCGTAGTACACGCGAATTGCGGACGAGAGGATACTTGAAATGATTTACCGGGTACAATAAGCAGGGCGCCCGTAGCTGGAAGTCGCCGGAGTGTAGAACGACCGAGGGATGAAAAGTTTGCACCATTGAAATAAACGATCTCGCCGCACTCCACGGTTTCTTCGATAAGTTTCATTTTTTTTTTTTTCTTCTTTTTTTGTTCGCTCTTCTTTGCCTTCAAATGTTTCTCCTTCCTGGCAAAACAATTTTCCCTGTACGTATCGAACGTCCTCTGCACCGGAAGTAAATATTTCCGATGGAATTGTGTCACCGACAAAAAGAAATAAAAAAAAAAACAGAAGAACGCTTCCGTCGCTCACGTGTCGAATCTGTCCATAAATCTGTGCGCGCATGGACACACAAACGCGAGCACACACGAATCGTACATACGTACCGATATAGCTGATATATTCAAAGCTCGATTTGGCAAATAGTTTGCCCGAGGGCAGACCGCTTGCATTTGCAGCCCATTCGATTTACACGTTTTGCGAGAAACGGGTGCTCGCACAACGGAGTCCATTCGTCAGGGAGATCGACAGCTCGGCCGAGTTACAACGCAAACCGGTCCCGGGCCCTTCTGCTCTTTTTCCCCATTCTCTACACATATATTTTTGTCGGAGATTTACGAGTCCCGACGTTTGTCTCGAATCAAGTCAAACGATCCGATAACAGTCTGCAAATGTCTTTTTATGTTGTTTGTTGTTTTTTTTTTTTTTTTCTATTTCCGGTTTTGGAAGCTTAGATTTTGCGAGGAACTGTAGACGAGCGATGCTCCGTGCTGCTAAAGGTCAAGCCGAAAGTCGATGGAATCGAAAATAGATTCAAAAGTCGGCCACGGTCCACTGAACGGTTATCGATGTGAGTCCGGACAGAATTCAGCCTCGTTATCGTTGCACGTGACTTAGCACGATGCGCATCGACTCTAAAGTCTCGCCTCTCCATCGACTCGAATGTGTACAGTGGAAATCGAATACACGGCAAAATTGGATTCATCGAGCGAATCGGTCTGCTCGACGTACCCTAACCCGGCTAGTCCGGCAGTTCTTGTGTATTATTGTTGCCTCTGGCTCGGACAGAGTTCACGCTTCCATACCGAGGCATTACGAACGAACGGACACAAACCCGAGGAAGCATCTACGCTCGATTATGAAAATAGCGTTAACTTCGATGTCACCGCAACGACGCCGGCGATGCTAATGACGCTACTGATTCATTTCGGTATACCGAAACTATCGTCCGATGATGCCGATGCTCCCGAGGAATAATCGATGCGTGTGTAAATCGATGCAGACCCATCGATCAGATCCCTCGAATGATAATTGCTCGAGCGAAAAAGCGACCGGACTCGTCGCAATCATTTTTTTTTTATACACAACATTTTTTTTGTTTCATTGTTGGTCGGATTAATTTGCACTTTGGTGCAATCAGAGCTCCGAGGCTTTATGCACGCTTCACGCATACATGGCCAACGAAAAATTTAAATCCATACAATTCGATAGAATTTTGGGACTTTGTGTTATTCCAAAAATCTTTTAATATCAGCCGTATTGATAATTTATAGGCGATAAAGCTGTGCATGATTATGCGCTGTTAATGATTTTTCTTTCATGTCGATGTTTTTTTTGTCGGAAGTTTAACAAATCGTTACAGAGAAAGGGATTTTCGATAAGTCTACGAAAGTATCGACGAGTTACGAAGTTTCGATGAGTATCACGATTTCACAGTGCACATAAAAAATTTCTGGGAGATTGCGCCGATAAATCCGTAATCATAGACTTAAAAAAAAATCAGTAAACGGAGAATTAAAAAATGTTGCATATTTTGAGAAAGTTCGTGTAGCTTCGAAAAATGTTTCACCAATTATTTCACCAAGTATTAATAACTTTTTAACGATAAAGTTGATATTTTTTTGTCAAATTTTCGTTCTAATAATAAGTTTTTTAATTTTCTCTGAATATCACTTTTTCCGGGATCGTACGTGTGAAGCATTCTTAGGTGGCGTTGAAAGAACTCCTAACTTTTCCGACCACTATTTTCAGTGACCTCGCAAAGTCGACTGTGTCGAATTTCTCCGGTCTTTCATTTGATAAATGAAATATCTATCGCACGGCACTCATCGCTATATAATCTTTAATTTCGATTCTCCATTTTTGTATCCATTGTTAGTATCCGTAATGGGATGAAAAGAAAATTTCTCCTATTCAATCGTGAAGAGGAAACCAGCTATGCTCAGTTATATTCAATTACGACGGACCATCGTACGAGCATGGGAGATTAAAGTTTATTCAGCATACAAATTTATTCGCCATTTCGCGTCGGGGCTTATTCATTAGCATTGAAAAAAAAAAATTCAATTTGCGTTAATAGAACAAAGCGGATGGAAAATATCGCCTTTATTAACGAACCCCGCAATAATCAAGTGATCTTTTTATTGGTCGAAGCAGATGTTTAATTATTGGAAGAAGGAACAACAATAACATGATAAAAAATTAACAGATTTCCGTGAATTTTCACCGTCGAATTTTCATTTATCGCACGCATATTCGAGTATTTTTTTTTTTTCAGCGTGCGTAAAACTAACGGTCCTTTGTATTTATAGATTGTGCCTCAGGTAGAGGAAATCGGAGGTCCGACGGGGGCGAGGAGGATCTCGGGGGTTCGCCATCCTCCCGAAGAGGGTGGTATAGTTGCTTCGTCACGACGTCCTTGGTAAACCAGCCCGTATAAATCAGCATTGATGATGGAAGGCAGCGGTGCCGGAATCGGCAGGCTGGACTGCTACGAGGATATGTTCAAGGAAATCACTCGAAAGCTGTACGGCGATGATCCCGACCATCGCAGTAAGAATTTAATATTTCCAAGCAGGATTAACCCTTTCAACAGTAAAAAAAAGTAACAATAAAAAAAACATTTATTAACGATTTCCGATTTCTCGAACTCCGATAGCCTCGAGTGTACAAAACGAGTTTGAGACCTCGGTAACGTACAAGACCGAAGACGACACGGATAATGGCACCGACGGAAGCGACGACGGAAATTGGACATGCGAAGACGAGCCGCTCAAAGGAACCGACGGTAGCAGAATAGCGGCTTATCATGCCGGGAAAACGACCTGGCGATGCTACGAATGCGGTGAGTAATAAATTCGTGCGTCGCAGCGACGAATATAGATTTTTCGAATACGTGTGTGTGTTCGAGGACTTTTTCCAAACGTTTTTCCATCCATCCTTCGAAAATAATATTATGCCCTCTTGAATCTTTCGATATTTTACTCGCGAAATTCAAACGTTACACCTTTATCTTTTTTCCTCAACCCCGTCAAATCCATCATCTTCGCTATTTCTTGCCATAAAATATGATAGGCACTTTGGGTTTTCCGCGATGTCATCGGGAGGCATGTAAATTGATATTTGAAAATACATAGTCATTCATTTATGTAATATCGACTTTAAAAACCCTCGATAAAATGTTTTCGTCAGTTGTCGCTCCGGACCCGTAGTTAATTTATTTTTCGTGCTGAAAATTTAAGCCCTCCAATGGATTCTCCCTACATTTAATAGGGACCATCGGGCAATTAGACTTTGACGGGCTACATACTTTTTGCTGCATTAACTAAAAAAATGTAAGTGCTAGAGAGTGCGAAGACGTGTTTGAAGAAATTAAAAATCGTGTACAGAGCAAACAATTTAATATATTCCGATGACATTTTCAAAAATATTGATAGTTGACCGAACCTGTCGTGCATGAAATTTCATATTATTCGGTCGAGGTATTTTCCAGTTACAGCGTTTCAAATTTGTCGAGCTGCGTCATGCATATACAATTGTTTTTAAGCATTCAAAATACGGTTTTATTAAACTCTTGTATTTTTTCCATCACGGTGACGCTTCCTCTGCGTGGAAGCAATACGAAACAACTTGTAGATCAGAACTCGACGATGACCAATCTCGGTCTTCGTTTCTTCTTTCTCTGGTTCATCCCCTCCACAGGGATTATCGTCCCACCCCATTGACGTTGATCCTCGTCGATCCACTTACCCTATTTATTCCCATTTTTCAACATTGAAACTTCCGTTGGCCTCGTTCGTACAATAAGAAGAATTTCAATTGTCCTCAGGTGACTGTATGGGCGGTGGTCCTCGGGAGGTAGCCGAGCACTTCGTCGAACTCCATTCGTCCCGTATAATCGGCGATGATTCACGAAATCGTCATCACTCGCCGCGGAAGGATTACCTCCAGAACGATCTCAAGATCGATGAGGTAGTCTCGTACCTGGAAAGGGTGCGCGATCGTGCCGAGCGTTCGGCGCCACCGTCGCGCAGAACCCAGGAGACCCAAACCGTACCTGCGGCTCTGCTACCTGTGACGACAAACTTTCTTCTACAAGAACTACCGACAGCCCCTACGGCGACCCAGCAGCACTTGCATCAGGTAAAACTTGTCGAAAGTCTCTCGGCCAGACGCAGTTATGTGTTCGCGGTGCCATCAGGTGGTGGCTAATACGCCCAAGCTCGTTTTTCAGTGTTCAACAAGAAACTAAATTATTTCGTCCCTTTTAATGTATCGGATTCGTTATGGAATTGAGAGTCATATGAAAAATGTGTCAAGTTGATTAATCTTTCGACGTGTGATTTGTAGTTTCAACTGTATTCATGAATCTCGAGCTTGTCCGGATTGTGTGCCTCAAAATTTGATGAATACGTTATTTACTTCCTGTGTGTTATTTTCGTTGTTATAAATGGATAAACAACGATTTCGTGCGGGAGGAAATACGCGAAATAAAGTGCTCAGTGGAGTTACAAAACCTTAATTCTTTTATCAGTTGTTATCTTCATTCGAGCAGAGTTCGGCGACGATGACGACTTCGGGAACGACGCCGGCGAGTGGGAAACGTTACACGTGTCCTCATTGTCCGTACGGGACGGACCGGCGAGATCTCTACACCCGCCATGAGAACATTCATCGAGAGGAAAAGCCCTTCCACTGTTACGTTTGCTACAAGCCCTTCAATCGCGCCGATCACGTCAAGAAACATTTTCTTCGGATGCATCGCGAGCACGGCTACGAGCTGTCGAGGATACGAAGAACCGCCGGATCTGGCGGTAACGCCGGAACGACGACGAAAACACTTCAGCAAAACGGCACTAACGGCGCAACGACCGGGAATAACAATGGAGTTCAGCATAACAATTATCCGACGGGTTACAATAACAACAAGAGTTACCAACTGCAGGGGGCGCAGAGTTCAAACGGTACTACCGGAGGCGGTGCTGGTGGACTTTATCAGACTTCTTCCATTCCCGTTCCGGGCATTGTGCAACCGGAGGCTAATTGCACGGGGGGAAACAGGAGGATGCAGAACGGCGGATGCAACAGCAAGAGCCATGTTAAGGGTGGATCCAAGGGAGCGCAAGAACGCAGGTAATTGAATTTGCTACGAGGCTTGTTGTGACTCGCGAATAACAATTCCACCGACAGCTAGGTGTTCCGGACAATTTTTTGATAATTCTAAAAAAAAATGCTCTAAAGCGTCCCTGAGTAATTGTTCCTGGGTGAAATAGAAATAAAATATTGCATACACGAATAGGGTGTATTAATTTAATGAAAACTCTACAGGTACACCTGTTGCTACTGTTCGTGGAGCGGCGTTGACAATTGGTGTCTGAAACGTCATCTGAACACTCATCTGAAGCCCTTCGCGTGCGCGCTATGCGAGTACAAAGCCGCGAGGGCTGAAAGATTGGCGACTCACGTGCTCAAAGTTCACAACAAGAGACAGTGCTCGAGGTGTTCCTTCCTCGGCGAGGATGCGGCTCAGCTTCAGGTGCATCAGTTGCATGTCCATCGGGTCAGCAGCGCGAGCTCACCGGCGTCGAGCGCTCAGCCGGCGCAACCTTCCACGAATCGAAATCAGCAACCAGTCCAGTGAGTCAAACAATAAACGAAATTACTTCGATTGTTCAATGTGCTGAAAAATATTACAAAAGGACAAACTTATCTGATTAATTTTTTTTTCTCTTACAGCCCTTCCGGAGGTGGACGACCTCCACCAGGTCCACCAGTTTTTCCAGCTTCCTCTCCCGCGATCACCCCCACCACGACCGTCATACCTCCGACCACGATACTAGGGTAAGTGATTAAAAAAAAACCATCTGCACAATTTTCAATGTATCTAGATGTGAGCCATTTACATTTCACTCTTCGTGTTTTTAATTTACATTCTACACTATTTACGCTACTTTTATCGTTAGCACGGTGCAGAACAGTTGCACCATTGTGTAAACGCTTGCACCCTCGTAAATTTATTTTTATCTTTTTTATTTATTTTTTTATATTTTCGGAGTTTTACGCGCTGGCGCAATTTAGCGACCCGGAGCTGACGTCCCGGGTTGGTCGTAACTCCCCATTTCGATTTTCCGAATGACCGGATACGACCGGAAATGAATGCACATTTCGCGTAGATTAACGCTAGGGGGTTAAGTTTGCGCGTTGCGATGACATCGACCCACGTTTCGCGGGCCTGAACGAAAAAGTTCATCGCCGCGTTGTTTGTTTGTTATTTCTTTGTTTTCGTTGTTGTTCTTATTTGTTGCGTACATTTTTTATTTCGCACTTGTCGTTGGCATTTTATCATCGTTTTTTGTATTTCCGTTTGTTCCTACGAACAAAAAGCCTGCGTAATTGCAACGTTTAGTTGATTAATTGCAACGTTCGAGTCGTACCTACGAAGCCTCCAAACCGCCCATTCACCAACCACCTCTCACTCGGTGTTGCACATATTTCATAAGTTTTGCAACTATCACTCATATTTTATTCTCATATTTTTTCGTAGATCGCTACACGATTTTTTTAAATGTTGCTATCATTTAAAAAAATGTAATTATTAGCGTGGAAGATATTTTAAAAAAATGTAAGCAATTCCGGAGTAGTAGTTAATAATTCCATGCGCAATTACCTTTCTCAATTGCTTTTTTTTACCTCTTTAGTACAACATTTGTTTTTTATTTTTCTGTAGTTGTGCGAAAATCATTTAAGATTTGTAAGCCTGTTCGATCGTTTGTTTGTTGTCGGTTAATGTAGAGTAAAAAAATAAATTACCCGTCAACAGTGCACCGAACACCAACCGACACATGTATTCCCCACCTTTGCCTGGCTTCCATCAACCTACAGTGTCCCATCCTCGATATGCCCCAAGGGAAATTATCACTTTAAAAATAAAAAATGACGCGAAACGTAACTGATGGGTTGTAACAGAGCGGCAGTGGTCGCAGCTACGAGATGGTAGACACAGGCGACGACTGCAAATGAGAACAGCAACGACAACGATTATGGCGAGCCATCGAGTACTGATACGTGGGGTGAGAACATGTGTTCCCATTTAATTCTTTGAAGCGCCAATTTGTTTTATTTTTATTTCATTCAGAAAATAAATTCCATCGAGTAATAAACGTTGATACAAAAATATCCATTAACGAGAACGAGAAATCGCCTGGTATAATACGAAAGCTCTGGTCGTCAAAGGTATAGAAACAAGCCAATAATAGTCAGTTTTTTTGTCGGAATATTTTATTTTTCTCTGGCAACGATCTTCAAAGGATTAAAAAAACGTGCTTAAAATTATGAATCTAGAATCTTAAGATTCTCGACAGATCGAAATGCTAATTAAAAATTTTCGTTCGACAGCAAATGTGGGCTGGGTGAATCCAAGGTTCCTCTGCGTTACGAGGACTGGTGCGTGAACGGGGAGACACCGTCGCCACCCCGTCGACTGACCGATCATCGTCAATCTTCAAGCAGAAGTGGAAGAAGATCACGGAAACAGAGTACACCTCGAAAGGTGACAGTCGAGGATTTCGATGATTTTGACGAGGAGACATCCTGCGGTCAGGCAACCATTAAATCAGCCGAGAGATCGACGACAGCGAAACGACAAAAAAACGCAAGTGGAAACAACGCGTACCGGGAGACGAGCAAGATAGCCAAAGAATTTCTAAAATGTTACCTTTGCCCCGAGGACGCGCCTGCTCGTGGCTCGTCCTCGAAGCCGTATCACACCAAAGCCTCCCTGGCACTTCACACCCTCTGGCGGCATCGCCGAGTTCGAAAATCCACGAGAAACCAGACTGAACTTGTCCGAACGAGTCAGCCGGTGGAAATTCCACGCTCGTCGATCACCCTCAAGGCCACGGTGTTTACCACGAGATCCTCGAACTACGGTTATCAGAGATAGCAATTAATAAAACGCGAAAAACCAGGAGGAGCCGGTCCGAAATTGTTCGAAGCGGTGCGAAAGCGAAAGTTCCGCGTTCGACGCGCGTCCCGAAGGCCACAGTATTTACCACAAAGTCCTCGAACTACGGTTACCAGATATAGCAATTAGTACGTCAACTTTGCACAAACTATTTTTCGTACGTTAGTTAGTCCCAAACTTATCCCAAGCGATTAAATGACACGTCTATGTCTGATGCATTAATTTTCTAAATGCTCTCTCGGCTCGAACCACTTGTCCGGGTTCGTCACACGGATCGATTGTACATCTGTACATAAAACTCATGTCGTTTGATCGTACGAGATTACCGGTGTCAAGTAGTGGAATGAGCTTCGCGCTACGAGACAATTTGTAACGGGATCCTGTGCGTATCGGCATCGAATCTTCGAAGATAAAGATTACGATGACAATGTCGTAAAAAATTGTTACAGTCTAACATAAAAAATTGATGTATCGCATTCGTGGAAGGAAGTAAGAAAGCGAGAACCCGTTTTAATGGACCGTTTCTAAAGGGAACAGTGACGCACCGAATGATCCTGGAAACGATATTCTTTAATGTAATGCACAAAACAGAGAGACTCGTAAGAAAACAAAGTTTTGATCCGCTGCAAACGCGCGATTATATTATTTTCTCAGGAAAAATAAGGTGAGATTCGAATTCATCGATGAAAATTCTGTCTAACCAGAATTCGATGCAATATATGTATGAGTAAATGTAATTATTAAGATGACCACTACCAACTGCGTATGGGATTAAAAAAAAAAAAGTATATCAGTAATTAAGCTACTACGGGTACTGTTTGGAGTGAAGGAGAAAACAAAGAAAATTCGTTTCAGACTTCTTTACTATTTCGATACACATCTTTCTTTAAATTAATTTTGCGTGTCTGAGACCATTGCGGAAAAAAGCGATAGTGAAGCGAAGATGGATGGTAGAAGCGAAAAATAAAATGGCAAAAATCTTGATAGTCTGTTATCAAAGAGGAATGGTAATGTGAACCATATATAGTGTGTAATGTCATGTCGTCACGATTAATCTACTCGATGGAACAAGCATGATTTTTATATAATGCTATTTGTATAAAAACCTATTATCTTGTTTACGTTATTATATGAAAATATATTATATCTATTATATATATTTTGGAAAGTTGTCTGTTTATCTG
Organism: Listrodromus nycthemerus; assembly: GCA_963978505.1. NCBI lineage: Eukaryota > Metazoa > Arthropoda > Insecta > Hymenoptera > Ichneumonidae > Listrodromus > Listrodromus nycthemerus. The sequence continues at coordinate 7,460,293 of OZ021685.1, forward strand.
CGGGGTTCCCTCAGAACCTTCATAACGTCATTAACTATTCTCCTACTCTGGTGCTTTATCGTGCCTCGCTGCGAGTCGTGTACAATTCACGCACAGCAAAGTCACAGGTAAAGTAGGTCACATTTAGTTTAAAAATGTCATTTCTTCTGAAATAATTTGCGCTAGGTCGTTCTCGAGTTGTGAGAGCGATTGAGAAATAAAGCCAACTCGAACCGCCAGATGTCGCATCCTTCGCAAATCCGCACGTCGACGATACACCTCTCGGCTTCAACTCGAAAACCGAGCTAGTCACAGAAATTTTTCAAAACGAAAGTTCGCTCAGTTTTCAACAGTCAACACTATCGCACAATCATTCACCCGCTCAATTACACAACCAGATCCGTTCGTGTCGTCCACCACCAAAAAAAAAAAAAAAAAAAACCTCACATAAAATAAGGGCACGTATCACCGAATCTTTCTTGGTTCCCCGGAAACGAAAAAAAAACAGAAGTGTACGAAGCATGAAAAGTTCTGGTCCCCGCTGTATCGGATGTCGTTGCCGGTCTCTTTCGTGGGGTAAAATCGATCCGCAACAGTGTCACGCGAGGTCAGGCCCGTTGTCGGAAGTGAGAAAACTTTTTCCCACCAATCCACACGGTGCTTTTTCCCCGTACGAAGGAAAATGCGAAAATACGGTAGTATCGCTCTAGTCCAACTGCCTCGATATTGAGCTCCCGCTGGGTTGTCGCTGCTACATTGGTACATATGTACGCGTTACACAGGGCACTTCGGATAACCGAACGTGCTTGGAGCTTTACACAGTTCAGTCACCCCATCGATCGGTGTTTCTAAAACGCCTTCTCCCACTCTCGCTCCTCCTCGTGCTCCCACTCCTCCACCGTGGTTATATTATCTCAGCTGTGTCAGAACACATAAGACTTTGTGTCTGGGATGGCTTCCGACAAAATAATCCGTCCCTCGGATGCGGCTGAAGCCACTATCTGCCCGAGACGTAACTCCAAAGGCATCAAAATAAAATGATGAACAACAACGTTGTTTCTCGGGTGGGACAACAGCCGAAGGATAAAGAGATATGCGCATATGTTACTCCACACAAAATCCAATAATCCTGAAATCTACGAGCTCTGGAGTTTAATCCCTCAGATTCTCGGGAAAAATCCCCACTCGTCCGCAGATCGACGCTTCTCCACCCCACTTTAGGCACCTCGGACCGGTCGTCTTTTCTTCTTTTTTTTTTTCAAGCTCAGGTACGAATCTCAAGCCACGTAATTGGGTCGAACATCCGTCGGGTTTGAACCGGGGCGAAACGGCATTTCGAGAGTTCGGTAATTATTCAAACTTTCGACAAAGCTGTGTAAAAGGTGTTGACTTACTCTTGGCCGGATTACACTGGTTAGCGTCGGTTGTGTTATTCATGAAGCTGGTGCTTGCAGCCAACGCTTTCGAAGAATATTGTTACTAACTCATGCTGCGAGTTTGCGGACTCTTTCACTACGCTCGGATGTAAATGGAGCGTAAACGGTACGAGTAAGCGACAAGACAAAAATATTAAAGCTGTGGCAGCCGGAGCTTCATCGACTGTTGGTAATTTAAAGTATGAAGGCGGAGAACCGCTAAGGGATGTGGAAGGGACGATCAAATATTAGTTTCGAGTAAACGGAGTCGAATTATCGATATCTCTGAAGACCATTCCATGGTCCGAAGATTAAGGACCGTTATCGAGCTGCTGGAGTCGAACGTCTCGATAATCGACGATTTTACCTAAAATCGCTCTTCGAGTACATTTTTGACGCTCGAATCGCTTCGTAAGAGCCTCGACGATAGAGTTTCCCGAAGAGCGTCGGTAACATCCGGTCGGCCGAAGAACTAAATTTCTCCTCGTTACCCGTAACTTATACAATTCCGTACAAACTATTTCCTGGCGAGAGCGTCATTCGTCGAATTTCATTCGTCTTTTTTGGGCCAACTTGCTCTCGGTCGTCTTTCTATCCACTCTTCTCGACACACTTTAAGTGTGAAGTGACAATCGCTAGCTGCTGGGACAAAAGTAGCAATCTACGAGCAGCGGCGAGGTGGAGCGAGCGAGCGGGAGGAAGCTAGAGCGAAAGTGGTATTACTCGGCGTCTGATTCAGTCCGGGCGAAAAGTTGATTCAGCAGGGGTAACAGGTTGAGGAGTTTGCAGAGGTAACGACGCGCGGAAGCTGAGGGCGATGCTCCATTGGTTGACCCCCACGTCGGGCGCGACTGGTCGAAGGAAAAATTCGACTGGCCGGGACGGACACGTACAAAAAGTCCACCGCAACAACCATGAACGACCGCTCTGTCGATCCTTTGCGCATCGACGTCCCCAAATTTAATTTCGCACCCTCGTCATTCGTGTCTACCGCGCTAATAATATTATTCCAACCGAAGTGTTAATAAGTTTCCGCACACGTGAAGCGTCTACCGTTTTCGAGGGAAAAAAAAAATAATGCATGACTCTCGACACGAAACGTGTGTTGGAACTAATTGAAACAGGTAATTTGTAGTCGCAACCTTGTTCAAACACGACCAAACATAATTCGTCCCTTCAAACAAGTTCGACCACGTTGCGTGTGTCGAGAGAACTTTTCAAAGGACACACCGCAACGGTGCGCAGAGGAGACCGGGGCGAAATGACACAGCGAGATAAAACGAGACATTGCAGGGAAAATCTTGCATTAATTTTTCAATTTGGATTTTAAACCTTTTAAGCCGACGTACCAACATCGCCACTGTCCGAAATCAATTGGAAAAATTGCTATTTGTCTCGCTATCCCGCTTTACCCCACTGTGCCATTTTGCCCTGCCCTCAACTAATCCTCTCGCCCGCTGGCGACTACCAAGTCCGGCAGAACTCGGCGTCGCGAAATAACGTTGCATCAGTCAATATGCATCTATTTATTTTCTCAACCCACATGGCAGGATTATTCGAAACGCGACCTTAAATCGACGAATATTCAGTGGCTTAAACCGAAAAAAAAATCATTAATTCGCTAAAAAAAAAAATCTTTAAACGTGTACAAAAGCAATTTTTTTCGTAGGCCAATGATTTTCATGTTTTTTTCTCGGTGCGGTTTCGGAACGTTTATCCAGTGTCGAAAGTCTGTTACGCGTCCCGCGCCTTCTCATCGTTCCCCATGCAGCTTCGTCATTAACGTCGTCGTCAAGGTACGCGTTCGTGAGACATCTCGTCTACGTCGTAGAACACGGGGCTTCCAGCACCTCCAGCAAGTTTCGTCCGAGACAGCGGTCGCGCACCGGCCGCAACGGGGTGGGGGATTTTGTTCTCGTGGAAGCCGCTCGGCAGAGAGGACACTTCCCGTCTGCCTCGCACCGGCTCGAACTACTCCGCCCTCCCCGGTCTTCCTGCCGGTTCAATACGCATGCGAGACAGAGCGAGAACACCGCGCCCGCGTACTGACGGCACCCCGAGGGGGCTCTTTTCGATCGACGCGACGACGGCCGGCCCGAGAGCGAAATCTCGCCGATGGCCGCTCGCACACGGTAGTCGACGGACAGTGTTGCGGCTGTTCGACGCGCCGATTTTCGTCGTCCCACGAGCGACACGAAACCCCTCTCCACGATACTCGCGAGGTTTATCCGGCATGGCAAAGAACAAAACAATCAATCAAGCGAAAGACTAAGCAAAAGAACAAAAAAAAAAAGAAGACAATCGTTAGAGGAATTTTACACGAAATGGTAAATTCATATTTACCGGTAAAAAAAATAAAAATAAAAAGAATCTCGCGATGTTGATTTTCGAGTTGAGAGACTGGAATCTGCCGAAACTGGAAAGTTAGACGTAAATATAGTTTCTCGAATAGTTTTTTTTTCCATTGTCAGCGCGAGGGATGAATTGAGAAAGAAGGATAAGAGAGAATTTGAGCGGACTTTTGCGTCGATCAACCGGTGCCGCTTGTTCGTCGGCTGTTAAACCGCACCATCGAAGCCGGATAAAGTCTTCGTCGGGCGGGGAGATCTCGTCTGAGCGTCGAGAGTGAGCAGTGCGACCGGACGATGTCGGAGACCTCGCGCGCGTGTGTTTGTTCCTGATCAAAGGCCGCTGCTCGGCGACGCCGGTTTAATGGTCGATTAAAAGAAGTCCGCGTCCTGCTCGTGTTGCTTCGAGAAAGAACTTCCGGGAAGTTCGTCGGTCACGCGGAGGGAGGTTTACGTGCGAAGTTTTGGACACGACTTGCCGGAGCAAAACGGCGTCCGCGAACGAAGTTTCAACTTCCGTAACGCACGCAATGTGCCATTTAAGGAAACGAGACGCCGTCTAAGTTCCTCGAGCTTTGCTGCTGCTGCTGCTGCTGCATTCTTCGCCTCGTGAAGGAGGAAGCCTCGAGGATTCCTTTCACGTTCCGAAGCACCTTACTTCGTGTGTCTTCAGCGGGCGAAGCCATGAAAGAGCCGAAGAGAAACGACGGCAACCGAGAGATGAATGAGGCATTCTGAAACGCGGCTGTTCGGTGCTCCGCCAATTGCGAGAGAAACCTCGTGGAGCCTTTCTTGTTTTCTCTTCAAGAGCCAGAAAAAATGAAACGGCGCTGAAGAGAACGTTGCTCTCGAGTGGCAACGCGTTCTTTTTTTTGCCGTCAATGCTGGATTCGCAACAAAAAAAAAACAACAACAAAAAATTCTAAAATATCGGAAAAGCCGTGATCAGCGATCGAAGGCTTTTGAGATAAGGAGGATTTTTGTCTTCCAGTGAAGATCGAGAGTCCTGCGGGGTTTATACATCGAAGTATTTTGAACTTCGGTTCGTTTGAAGTTGAGTCTGCGACGAAATGGCGCGACTTTGCAATTGATGGAAGCAACGGCAAGGGATCTTTTAATGGCTTTTCAGAAGATATACGAGTAGGAACGCGGCGAACTCGCAAAGATGGGTTGCGCATTACTTTGGAAATGAGGAAAGTGAGATACGCCAGTCGACGGAAGATACACTGGATTAAAATACTGTCTCCAGAAAGCGGACAAGAAACAACACGAAGAAGTTGTGGAAGTGGCTGAGAGCATAACAGGAAGCCGGAGGAAATTACAAACGGTTAGAATATTATCTCGCAAGAGCGCATAACAAGCGAGAAGAAGAAGTTGTGGACGCGGCGAAAAGAGCAATATGAGTCGATGAAAATTAGAACGGATTAAAATAAGTTTATCAAGTCGCGTATGCGACGAAGTGAACAATGTAGAGCTACCATAAAGTAAACTACAAAGCCGACGAAAACGCCGGATTAATACACTTTCATCGAGTAGGTTACAAAGAAGTAAGAGAAGTAGAAAAGAGGTCCTCCCTGAAGACACGAAAAAAAGAGGATGAATAAAAAGCATCGTGGGAAATGAAAAATTCATAAGTTTTCAAGATAAACTTATCCGACTCTCTCTCTCTCTCTCTCTCTCTCATTCTTCTCCCGTCGGCTTGCCCGTCGGCGCATCTGAAATTCTCGTGCGTCGGCGAAGTTGCAGGCTTCGCCGCTTCCCATTGTGCATTCTGCTGATCTTTATTTCTATCCCGTCGGAGACTACCGTCGCGAGCGAGATAAAGCCAAAATAAAAACAGAATAAAACCGAATACATATTATATGCATAAAAAAATGTCTGCCTGTCTACTCGGACCAGGGGTGTTGAAATTTTTTTTTTTACCGCCTGCCGCCTCTTGCCCGCGATAAGACGGCCAAAATTGCATCCCGAGAGGACTCTACAGGATGAACTTAAATTCTGAAAAATGGCCGACCATGAGAGCGATGGAAGTATATAGCGAAGAAATTTAAGAAAAAAAACACTTAATTTTTTTTCTTCCTACGTTAGTTGCTTCTCATTTGTCGCTAATCGATGCGGGGATCGCGAGTGGTCGAGATATTTGAACTATGAACGAATCGGTAACAATAGTGCGACGATGATGGTCCATCGTAAACTGGACGCCGGAACCCCGAAGTGCATCGGGCCGAGGAGGAGGTCGATACATCTGAATTACGCGCTCACGGTGGTGCACCTATTGACTATCTGGATTATCGGTGCACTCTGCGTCAAAGACGGTAAATATACACAAACAATCTTCCACCCCGGTAACTCTCCCTTTCCCGCTATCTCCGCAATATGACCAACCTCGATACCGCCGGGTGATGAATCACTTCGATACACCGCGCACAGCATGCCGAGGATTAATTGCGGGTTTACGTTTGGCAAACTGCGATCGAAGATAACGTCGAAACAATAACCTATCGGTTTAACGAAGTAATCCTATGGTACCGAGATAAATAGAGAGGTTTATTGTAACGTGCGGGAGTTAACCACCTAGGACGGAAATGTTGCGGGGAATTTCAGTATCAACGTGAGAGCTCTTCGAAGAAACACGTTCGCGCTTTTATGGAGTCAAAGTAAGGGACGCAGTAACGCGCCTACGCGATCTACCGTCGCTATGTGGCACGAGGAATTACACGAGCGCCCCCGACTATCCGACCACGGTTACACGAGAATGAGAAATGGCAATGCGGGCCGAGAGAACGTGACGTTTATCGTGTCGACAATAGTTTCGCAATGGGCGACGAGCGTCATCTCTCGCGCCAACCATCTGCCCTCTGCACTCACTCCACTCGTCCATGCCCCGCTGGATGATTGCACAATTTTCCTTCGGGATTTTACCCACCTCCATTCTCCTGCACGATGGAAAACTTATCTCGGCAATATCGGGATCGACCTATAAAAGCCGGATCGTGAGTGACGCCATTATCGCGCACTCTCCACTTCTCTCGCCTTTTTCCCCGTAGAGGATTCTTCTCCTCGCTCGAACTTCGTCGGTGATTTTTACTCGAACAGTTGCCGACGCCACCGCCGGTGGCGCGAGCGACCTTACGTCTAATCCCTCCGCAACGCCGACGGCGCCACCTACGGCAGCGCCAGGCACTTTCGATGTGACAACTGAAAAGCCAAGCTGACTCGACGTAAAAAGAAACTCAACGAACGTTTCACTTTTAAACCCATCCTCTGTCACGCGTATGAAACAATTCTTTAGAAACATTTCACTCCCCCAACCGAAACCAACGAAACGACGAATACCACCGCTTTTTTCTTTATTTTCTTCAACTTTTGTCACTTCTTTGTTTCGGTTTCGTTCGAATCACCCTCGTGCGACAGACCTCCTCTTTTCCCGCGACCCATTGTGGATATTCAAACTTCGAACAATGGCGAAACTTGCGCCTCCCGATTGTCCGTTACGAACAAACATAGCTCCTACTCGCGCGCAACGAGAAGGACATACCTAGAAACGTTAAGGGGGACACCCGGAGAGACTCGGAGGGAACGGGACGGCGACTCGAGGGAGGCAAACCGAGCGGAAGAGGAGATTCTGAGGACACCCCCGAAACGGTTTGGGCATCAAGAATCGACAACATCAACAGGAGCGCCAGTATTGTTGGGAACTTAGTTCGCGTATGTTGGGATGAGGAGAAAATCCGAGAACGGGACGGTGGACCACCGGCTCGCGAGTCCATTGTACGTTGTAGTATATCGCTGGAATGCCGGGAACAGCGACCGGAGAAGCGCGCAAGACCCCACTGCAAGAGCAACGAAGCAAACCTAATGTACAGCCGCTTCACGGTTTCTGAATACTAGAGGCACTCTCACACTCCCGCCGTGCCTCTTAACTCTCCTACATGCGCCACTCGCTCTCTTCGTCCTTCTCCACCGCAATCTCTATATCCTTCGACTACTGTCCGCGTTCGCTCCTCCTGATAGTAAAACCATCGCTTCCGCTGCTGTTGCCGCAGTTGGATAGTTCGCCCGATGGGTTCTATAGAGAAATCAGATACGACGAATGGAGTCGGAGGAGAGAGGAGCTTGAATATAATGTCGGAATCCTGAATCCTCCCTCTGTGCTTCCGACGTTGAAGGCCCATAGTTGTATTGTCCAATGATTCCCGTCTATTGGTACAACATCTTACCAAGTTTCTGTTATCCCATGGCCCAATATGTTCCGTACATTGCGACTTTGTCGATCTTCGGTGGAGCCACCGTCATTCGGATGACATTGCTGGTGATAAAAGTTACCAAACTCCGTGTATCCTCGATTTGGAAAAATCGTACAATGAAACAAAGCAAAGGGAACGGCTGAAATCGCTTCGTGCACCACTGCGCGATCAACTGGTTCCGTGGCGCAAAGTTTTATCCACTTCCGAGCTTCGTTCATCTTATTTTATTTTTTAACCCCACCGCCCACTCAACACTCCTGGAAAGTGGGCGATCCACTTCGCTTTTCTCGACTTTGTCGGATCTATTCAATTGGCCTTCTCGCGTTTCATTCCCGCCGATGGGGTCGGAGGTAAGAGGATAAAACTAGTAGAAATCCCAGGCTGAAACCGACGGACGGGGGTTTTGCGACTTTGACCCGAATTGCAGCTTCGGGAAGTTAATCGCGGAGGGGTTGAGCGCGTTAAACGATAGGTAAGCGCGAACGTAGTCGTGTAGATTGGCGAGGACGTTCTCGATAGGAGGAGTCGGATCGCGGTTCGAGTGGAGCTGTTTCCAGCCCTCCTCGTCCCTTCTTCCGACTCTTCTCTTTTTTCGCCGACGTACGTGTATGCGCTCTCTCACCACCTACCCTACTCGACACCCGCGCAACGAAAGGGTGGCTCCCCCATCTTTTTCCTTCTTCTTCTCCACCCGCTTCGCATCCTACGATTGCCCACCGACCGTTACCGCCGAGAACCGATACGCCCGATCACGCCCGAACCGAATTCCAACTTGAAAATTACATGCATTACTCATCGACTTCGAGAGTTTCCGGTCTGTGTATACACGAGCCAAGGCTCGCGGGGTACGAACGTCGGGTAGGGTGAGACTCTAAGTTCGAATGTAACGCCGGGGAAGTGAGCGCGGATACGAATAGCAAAGACGAAGAGCAGGAAGGCAGGAAACGAAGGGCTTTGTCTGAAAACGTACGTTCCGGGAAATTCTTGAGACACGCCTACGTTCACCGGTATCCCAGGCTAGACCTCCGCTCCCCAGAGACCTTATCGCTCGTATATATTCCTCGCCATACACGCGAACTGGATTATGCGATATATTGCCGGGAGTTATTAAATATTCAATGACATCGTCGAAAAAGTCGGGGAGTCGCGGGGCTTACGGAAACAGGAAAGAAAATATACAATTAGAGTCTTTGGGAACGGAAAGGGAGAGAATAACATATCACGTAACAACGAACGTTGCCATGAAGTTACGTGAATTATCGGAGAAAGTCTTTGGTGAGTTTTTCCGGACTGAGTAGTAGAGACCGGGAGGGAGTTGTCGCCGAGCCCGCATTGTTTCCGGTCCCAACAGAACCACTCTCGAGAGTGTCGGCTTGCGCCTGAACCAAATTCAAAAGCGCTCGGCGAAAGCTATACGGCTGACGATGTTGATTAAAGGCCAATTGGGACTGACCCACGCTTGAAATCCAATTGTTCTCACGCTCCGCCGAAAATTCGGCTAAACCGTTCGGAACTCCGTTCCGGAAATGATTAACCCTCCTCCTCTCACCCCACTCGCTATGCATTAACGCTCGGTGGGTTCGACGAAGTGTGTAATGGTGTTTCGCCGCGACGGTGGATTGAAAATTGACGCGGAAACATCTCAAACCCGTCCATAGGTAACAACCCCGCTTTCTCCTCTCGCTCTGCCATGCTCACCGGCAAACTTCGTGTCGCTCCCCCGCGCACTTCGGTGCACTGCGGGAATACAGCACGATATATACGAGGAGTCTGAGCACAACCGAGAGAGACCTCCCTCCGAGAGCGGCCTGGAAAATTAAACTGGGCTCGTCGGCGTCGGCCGAAACGCCCGTCGTTTATTCAATCTCGACGGTACTTCGGGGCCATCCCCGAACCACGAATCCACCCACCCGGCGTGTGCATGAAAAATTTGCATCGTTTCTCGCGCCGATGTTACGTGAGGCATTTAATTAATTTTCGTCCGTCGAGACACCCGACCCTTCCCGAATCTGGTTCGTGCGATATATACATTCTTTTTTTTTTTTTTTTTTCTACGTTACGATAGTTCGCCATGCGGCACACGCGACCCCGTTCATCCATTAACGAGAAAAAGATCACCGTCATCCAAAGTTCATCCGCGGAAACTGCAGTCGAATATTTCGATAACGCTTTCCGTTAAAAATTTTGTCGCAGATTTTGCCAGATTTTTTTGTTTCTATTCGATAGACGTGCATCAAAATAACACCAGCGTAATGTTCCACGACACGAGAATGCAACTTCAATTTTTTCTTTTTAAGTAGCACACATCTATATATGCATATGTATATGTGTATCTGTAAACGGATGAAATAATGAAAAAAAAAAAAGAAAATTAAAAAGTTGAAAAAGAAAAAATTAGCAAATTTCGATAAATTGAGACTCAACGGGATATTGAAAGCTCTTCGGCGTTGTGTCGATGCAGTACGAGCAACGAGCCGAGGACTGTACGCCTTTTTGACCCCAGAAGTTCACCGCTCTCACCTGTACGGTTTTAAAAATTTTTTTTACGATATCGATTAAAAAAAAAACCCATGTAATAAAATTGGCAAATTTAACATGTACCGTGGATAATGTGTGGATAAATTTTGTCGATAGTCGCAACGAGGCTTCAGCCGTCAGACGAGAGTGTGAAAGATCGTCGATGATTGTGAGCCACGCGACAAAATCCGGTGGAAAAATATTCGCGGAAATCATTGAAAAAAAAATATCGTCGAGGCAAATGTATTCGCTTTTATAAATAGCCACACCGTTGAAAATAAAAATCAAAATGAATTGCATGCAAACGAAATTTATACGTCGCGGAAGAGTCGTAGACTCGCTTCCGAGTCTACGAACACTTAACACTTCGTCGAGCTTTCGAGTGTCTCTTTTCGCATGCTCGGTCGCGGCGTGCACGGGATAACATCCTCGTCGTTAATGATATCTCGCACACCCGAATCTTCGTGACTCCGGAAAGTTAGAGATACAGTTAAAAAAAAATGAACCTTGCGCGACTCGCGAATTTTAATTGCGGCACAGCACGCTCTCTTTATATATATATATATATATATATATATATATCTCCCGCCCCGATTTGCGGAAAAAGCAGGATGACTGGTTCTTCGAGTACCAGTCCACCTCTTTACGATTGAATCAGCGTCGACTATCGAAGTTGAGAGGGTACGAGGCGTAAGACATCGAACGATAATATTCGATAAAGCTACGGGCTTGTAGTCGCGTAATTAAAAATCCCAAGCCCGAGTGACTTTAGCGTAAGGAATTAAATTGGGCGCCGCATCTCGCGAGAGTCTCTCGCTTCTCGCTGTTTGCAAGGGAAAAGAAAGATGTTGTAATGAGAACCGCATCGCCGAAGGACATCGATGAGAATAGAGTTGGCGAAAATAATGGGAAAAAACGTTGCGTGTTTAGTCGGGACAAGCCAAAGTCACCTTGACGCTGCTGCCTCGAACGCGACACACGTAGAACTACGGCCAAAGTGTGTTCGTTGAACAAACGACGGCTTACGTTGAAAATGCCCGGTCGATGGTAAAGCGGATGCACAAAGCATTTCCAGTGCGTTAACAGCCGTAGAATGGAATTGACTGAGTGAGATTATGAACGGTCCGCACGCTCTTGTAGACGCCCCGACGTTTATTACGATTCGCGAGGAGATTCAACAAAAGCGCTCACTCTCTGTCCGAGCAACGTCAAAGGATGCCACGAGCTGCCACCTCTGTCTGCAGCTGCCTCTCGGTTTGCAACTCCGCGCGAGATCGCAACGTTACGCACACGGACGTCCCTCAAGCGTTCCGAATAAACACGAGTAAAATCTCTACGCTAAAAGGCAAGATAGAATCATAATAATCGTTACTATTTTTATCGCACGCGAAAGAGCCGAGAAGGACTCGTGCTGTCTCGTGATTGGCTCGCTGGTTGGACCTGACCGTCCGAGCGTAACAGCCCCGATCGGCGAAGATATATTCAGTAGAATAATGTGTGAATTAAACACATTTTTTCCACAAACGTCTCGTCTTATTAATTAACAAACATTATTCGTGAAATTCAACGAAATTTGCATGATGAACAAGATTTCATTGTGTCATTAGCATAAAAATAATTGTGAACGTTTCCAGACGAGAAACGTTTGAACCTATCTTTTTACTGTGTTTGTCGGTGATATCGTCATTTATGAGATATACATTTTGCATGAATTATATATTACTGTGTTATCTTACTGTGTCGTTACGCCTCTACCGTGTTACACTCGCAGAAGAGCACGAATAAACTGTGGAAAACCTGGCCATAACCAGATTGCTTGTTCCCCAGAGATTAGTCTTTGTATCTAATCACCAATGGTCCAAGAAAAGTTTCTCGCGCTCCACGTTTCGATGCGCCAGCCAGCGCGCGGCTAGGCGGTCACATATTCAACTACTGACCGCTGCCGGTACTCCTCGACTTTGTGGACCGGACAAACCGCACACCAAAAGCGCTCTCGTCGTTGCTGTGATATACATTGAATATTTAATTGAAACAATGTCTCTTTCATCGTATTCATTGCATGAATTATCGGCGAATCAATGTCGAACCGGAATCATTGAGACACAAAAAGTACTTAACGATTCCCCCACAACCGACTAAATTAACTGGTGGCAATTTCATAAAAAGTCAATATTCCGTTTGGTTTGTCGAACGAACAGAGAGCAATTGTAATGATTAAATTTGTAATGAGCGTAGAATAAATAATATGTGACATGACGAGATGATTAATCTACACCGTTGCTTGACGAAGCATTGACGCTCGGATTTTTTTGTCCGATCGGTGCGCCAATCAGAAGGCAGCATGCACTCCTAGGCTTCCGCGCGCGTGATTGGTTCGGCGGTTGGGCCTCTCGTGGTTATAAAGCCGGGTCGCCAACGCCACTGATCACTTCGGCCGAGCCGTCGCTGATATCGGATCGCCTCGAAAAGTTTCCAATTAAGTCAGAACCGAGCTCTGTGTCACGACGCAGGAAGGAAGGAGAGGTTCGCAGCATACATCAGCGAACTGTTGACGAGTCTATCTCTCGATATTCTTGTCGTGACGGTGTCTAACGTAGAGAATATACCTTGTCACAAATTTAACAACACGACCAACGTCAACATTTAACCCATCGAAACTTCCGTCGATTATCTACGATAAATCTCCCGTTAACCTACGACGGATCTTCGTAATGCCAGAAACGGGAGACAGAAGAATTCTACAAGGTCCCAAAATATCACGTCGTTCGAGAATTCTGCAAGATATCCAGACTGACTCATCTGTTGCGCACCGTTCTAACGTAGAGAACACTGACTTGTTGCAAATTTTTCAATCACCGTCGGAATTTAACGTTTCGAAATTCAATTCGATTAGAACATGGAACTGATCTGTCGCAATGCGAGAAGCGACTGCAACGCAACAAAGAAAGCAAGACCCTGAAAGATCTCCGATAGGTTTTTGCTGGCAAATTGGCAGCGTTTGTCCGCACGGAATGGAAGGAAATTTGCGGCATGTGCTTTCACTTTTTGCCTGAGTTTTTGTCAGCATTCGATGCTCAAAATTCTTGGCAGATGATCAGCGGGACTTGCTGCTGCTTTGCGGCGCATGACGAAGTCCGTTTGTTTGAGTCACGGTTACTTTGCGTTAAATCTTTGACAATTCCAGACAAACTTAAAAGTACCTAATCACGTTACGTAATAAATTACCAACCCAACTCATTCGTCACACGGTAAGAAAAATCTTCCATTATCGTTAGCAATCACTATTAAAAAAATTTGTAAGCAGTATTGGGCTTCCAGTGAAGAAAAAATTTTAATCTCTGACGATTGATGAGAATAATGAATCAACTCACAGCAACTGTAGCTGGATTTTTGCTATCAATTTGCTCTTGCTAGAAAATATTGTTACAATATTGATGATAAGCAAGGATCAAAACTTGACGGTGAGCAATCGCCTCTCTTTGCTTGTGCTACAGTTGGCTGTCTGGAGTTACCTCATTCGATAAAAGTTAGGAGGAAAATTCAGGGGAACGAGGAGTTACGAAACATAACCTATCGTACGTCTGTGAGATTGCGATACGCGTTCGACTCGGTATTCTTGCGCATCGTACTAACGAAGAGAACAATGGGTTGAACGGTCTAATTATCGATCGAATCACTGTTCATTGATTATATTAGTTCCGATAGAAAATTTTATCTACAAACGGCAGACGCACTTTGTTTTTTGTTTTGCAAGTCTTTCGAAATTTACAATTTTATCTTCGAAATCTTCGAAATTTACAATTTTACCAGTTCGTCGATTCTTAAGTTTTTCGGCAAATAGGTAAAACTAAAAAACAGAAATAATTTCGCACAGCCCATATTTTTGTCAGTTTCGTTAAGAGGTTATGTTTGTAATATTGGCTTCGTCTTCTTTATCAGAAGTGAAAATAGTGATGAACCAGATTGTAACTATTTGATTAAGAATTCATTGAAAACTTACCTCGAAGAAAAAATCAGAACATTAAATTACATCGAAAAGAACAAGGGTCAGAATAAAGTCTACAAAAACGCCGATGTTCCCATTATCGTCTGGATACTTCAGTGAGTGCGATGAGCACGCTGGTGATTAATGTTCGCTCGCCAATCGTATATCGATGCAGCTCAGTATAGGTCAGTGATTTGGCCTTAAATGGGTACGATATGGGCTAAGTGACAAAATTGTAGGACACACTCATCGCCAGCGGTGCGAATTTTTCGAGTTTCCTATTTAAAAATAGTCAAACGTAATAAAACAGTACATGGTTCAATTAAATCTCCAAACCTTTTTTTCATATCAGTTACTTCAATACCATCACCATTTTTAACAAACCTTTCATTTTCAATGCCTCGCAGAACTGAAGTGGTGTATTGTTGCGGATTTACAATTATCGTCGTCGTTGCAACTTTCGAAGTTAAAAAAAAATTAAGATTGAAGATGTATCGCACTGTCCCAATGTCAGAAGTGAGAGATGAAGGAAGGATGTCTGACAGTACAGCCTCGAAACATTACTTAATCCAGAATCAACGACTCAGGAGGACGAGGAGCCACGGACAGACATTTGTGAAGTTAACGAATTTATCAAACGCAGTATTATACTTTCGTACTACATTTTTTTAAACAATATGGTGCACCATATCACGTAAAGATAACTACCTGTTTATAATATACTTCTACATGTTTCTTTTACAATATTTTTCGTAACGATATCTTCTTACTATTCACCGGTCACAGAAGTCGAGAAAACAAGATCATTACTTGACAAATATTTTCTCTCGAGCTCCCATTTAATAACAGTAAAAGCACCTAAACATGTTCCAGCAATATTTACTTCTTTGATATTAAACTTCCAGGAGCATGGCTATGCAGTTAAAACCCAACGTACTTGAGTGCAACGGTGCACGAACGATGTGTTTAAACGCGTCCTCAAAGTGGCTTCAGGTAAACGTGTCGAAACAACACACTCGGTTTAGTATTATGTCGTGGGCCGTACGGAGCGTACGTACTGCCGTGGATATCGAGTTTTCTCTCGGCGCAACGGGCCGCTCAGTGGACCTCGAACGGCAGTTGGAAACTGCGTCGGCACACACAGCTACGGGCACGAACGTGTGCGGGATACACCAACGAAGAACAATACTATATCGTGTCTGTGATGATCCACACTTGACCCATCACAGCACGCCTAGAGTTGCGGTTGCTGCCAGGCCACAGTCGCCCGCAGGCGACGTTCTCGAAAACTCCCTCGTGTCTAGAATTCGTATCGATATTTTGCGATATTAATATTTATACACCTATTTGATTCTCAAACAATACTGTACTGTCTCGATTTGCTAGATATTGGACGAAATTGGATTCGCCGAACCGAGCTCAACAGGGTAATTTTAATCGGCCAATGAAAATTCCTCAATGCGCAAAGCATTGCGAAACGCCGAGAAGAGAATTTTGGGCTTAGAAAAACTTCATTAAAAGTAACATCGGAACATAGCAGAATGAAGTTATAAAAGAAATCGATAACTTTCCCATCGAAACATATCGGTTTTCCGTATCGAATTCTACACTTGTTTATCGTGTTTCCGTACAATTTCACAGATGGAAACGTACACGGTATTTTTATACGGGATGGCTGTTTCCCTCGATACCGCCGGTGCTGCGCTCGCGTCGAAAGTGTTTGAAATGACGAAAGCTACGAGGGCCTGAACCGTGTATGTCCTCCGCTTAAGCTCCCCGGATAATCCTACCTTTTTTTTCAGGAAAATGTTGCCGCGCGTCGGGTCCATGCACGGCATTATGTATATTCAAATATCGTTGCGAGCTTGTTTCGGCTGTTTTTAACTTGTTGACTGCTTTTTCGACTATAGTAAAAAAAAAGCGTGTGTTTGAAGTTAGACTAGGTGAGCTGAAAAATGATTCGACGATTAAAAAAAAAATCTCGGTTGTTCGTCGACGCATGGATTCCGGAGGGAACAATGCCGCTGCGGCTCGGATAATGAACAATATTCAATCGAGGTGCATGAAATAAAATAAATAGAGCGCTCCACACTGTAGTCTATCGAGGTTATTTTCACAAACAATAAAATACTCGGGTATGCTGTAATCGCACCGTTCGCGTGTCAGTTTCCGCTAAAACTGAAATTTTACGATCTCACGGCGTGTGTAATTTCATCGCCAGCGCTATCTGTGGGGAAATGGAGGAAAAAAAAAAAAAAGTACGAAAAAATCGAATCGAGTCATCTCTTCGTCAGTGATAATGGCAGTAGCGGAAATACGGCGCGTAAGCGATATCGACAAGTCGATAACTGACGCGATGCGATGGAATTCTTTGGTCCCTCGAAGAAAATTGCCATCCACCGCAGTGAAGGCTTAATGGAGTGCTCGAACACGTTACAAGACTGTGGCGGACGCGTCCGTCGTCGAGCCCGGTGCACGTGGCGCTCGTCGGACGGTCTGTGCACACAGTCGGACGGCAGCCGAGTCGGAGTACCGGCAACCGGTACAAATTCAATCTCTCTCAGTCAGCAGAGGTAGCCCCCAACAGTGGCTCTACCATTTGCAAATTAGTTCGAAACGGATGTCACTGGGATGTACGATTGCCGTTGTGTGTATACTCCAGGGCATAGGTACGTACACCGGGCCGCTCTGTACGAAATCCCAGTAGAAACACATGATTAAATGGCCGTAACTCAGTGCCCGTGGATTGGCAAAAGGTGGGACGGGAAGAGCTGTAAACCCGGATGAGATAACAGCGGGGAAGAGGACGGTTGCGAAGCGAGTCATTATAAATTCACTATGTGAGAATTCGACGAACTCCGCTCGTTCGACCCACTCACCGTACGGTTTGTAAATCAAATCAACCGGTTGATCAATCCTTCCGCATAAACCTGGCGAGCGTTAAATTTAACTTTAACGCGTGCCTACCCATGCGCGTTTGATAAAGTCGACAACGTTGAGCCATCGTTTACGAGATCGATCGGCTTTCGGTCCTCGAACTAACGTCACGAGAAATCTTTTGGTACGAGCTCCGCTAACGAAAAATGTCATTCGTGCTTTGGGTTAAGTTTTCGTCCTTGCGGATTTTTTTTCAACGTTTGTATACTCGAAGTAAGATAAAAGGAAATTCGTGCGCAACAAAAATTCTCTCGTTCGCGGAGAGACGATTTTCCTCCGACGACTCTGGCAAAATACACACATCGACGAGCGGAGCTCTTTTCATCCGGTATCCAGCTCTCGAGTTAGTACTGGCTTGAATACACAAGCCCAGCCTTGTTGGTGCGTTTGGCGCTGCGAAACCCGTTATCCCTCGAGAGACATTCGCGTACGTTAGAAAAAAATAACCTAGCGGCATAAGCCCCGTGTGGCAGCACTAACCGTAATATTAATATCCAAATGGAATTTCCTATTTACCGATGTAACACCCGACATGCGTTAGCTGTGAGCAAAAGTAAAAATTAAGAAAATAAATGTTTGTCGATGGGGCAATGCTTCCGTTTAAAGAAAAATCTTTTTTTGGATTATGGGATCGGTTCAATGAATAAAATAGATCGTCTTATGCAGACTAACATCCTTTTTTATTATACCGACTTTTTATTCTGTCAAGAGTCGTCGAAGAACTGAGACTGAGAGTGCGATTGCAAGAGAAAAGAGTCACGTACGCTTCAGGAACAAAGCAGACCCCAAATGAAATATCATATATACTCTTATGTATATTTTCTTTTACTAATCTAAACTGCGCCGCATCGATAGTTATCGATAGGCCACACGCGCCCTTTATTCTTTCTTCATTCGTACGCACATACTCCTCAATAGTATGACTAACATTCTCTTATTGTAAAAGGATTATTTTTGCCATATTCCAACATCTTTCTCTTATAAAAAAAAAAATCATAAAACTGCCCGTAGATCACAGAGTGAAGTGATAGAGAGCGAAACACCATGTGAAACAAATCAATCTTCAATCAAAAAAATAAAAAAATAAAAAAATAAAAAAAAACAAATCAATCTCTCGATAGTCGATGTTACCATTTTTGTAAAAACCCTCGTGGCTTGTTTTTCTGTGAAAATCGTTGTAAAACTGCTCTTGGGGTATCAAATCAAGTAATAAACAAGCGATGCGAAGAGTCATACATATAGGTGGTATTTTTTTCTATCAAAGCGACTGTCGATGCTGTAAGCTCGATAACATACCAGTGACCGAAACAATAAAGGGACTCACGCTGCAACATTTTGTTACGGATGAAGGGGCAACGCAAAAATGTTGTAAAAAAATAGTTTTGTTTCAAGAGAGAGGGAGAGAGAGAGAGAAAGGGATACGAAAAAACATAAAGTGTGTAGGTAGAAATTCTCGTTACTACTATAAAGTATATACGGTAAAGCATCCTGCACTGATCCTGTAGATGCGTACTCGACTGCTGCTCTCTCGTCCGTCGACGCTAACGACGATGTCGTTCAGGGTCGATTTACAGCATCGAAACTCGTCCCGCCGAATCGGGCGATCTCGTCCGATATAAATGAATCTCTGCCACGGTGAATTAATAAAAAAAAAAAAAAAAAATCATTAAAAAATGAAAAAAAAAAAAACAAACAAAAAAACAAACAAAATAATAAAAGCACTCCACCATTGATAAATTTGTTGCGAGCGTTAAAACGGTCACAATTGTGTGAGGTGGCATCGTAGCGACGCGGGATATAAAATAAAAAGTTTTCAGATGACATTTTAAAATGTTTTAACCGAAGGACAGTTGTCGTTGAACTGTTAGTCGCGCATTCATTTTTTCTTTCTATCCGGAAGGATCGTGTTTTTTGTATAAGTTAACGCCATCGTACGATGTGTTTTGAAATACAAATCGATTCCTCGTACAATTTTTAGAAAATAGAAGATTGTGCATCGAAACGAGAAAAAACACCTCGAGCGAATCCGGTCTCTCTTTCGTGGTCCATTGAAAATCCCGTTTCGTCCGATGCGCATTGATATCGATAGTATTGGTTCTCGCGTTGCCACGGACGATTCTCCGTCTGGAAATGTTCAATCGGGATTTGCCCTACAATGGATAAAAGCGAGCGAGGCACGGGCGTCGGGAATTGTTCGCCGAGAGATTCCTGAATTACGTTTCATCACTGCGAGTAACGTTCAAAATTCAAATATCCTCTTCCGCGCATCGCGTTCCGAAGAGCCGGCGTCTCAGCTCTCGCGCCTTGCGCCTCTCTGCCTAATGAGAATGTATGCAAATAACAGAACCGGCGAGAAAGCATGAACGCCTTCCAAGCCCCACCGGAGGCAAATGAATTGCGAAAATTCCCCAGACGCTCCGGTAACACAGCGACGCTAATTTCATCGGTCTTCGTTACAATATCCCTGGCGAACGCCCAACCGGTTTATCCAATTTTTCCTTTTTTTTTTCCTGCTTCTCAACGAGAACAAAATTTTTCCGTCGGTAACCCGAGTAGAAATTTAAGAGCGTTGCATCGTGAGAGGTCAAAGTCGGGGCGTCGATGCGACAACTTTTATCAGGTCTTATTCACACAATCGCTAACTCTGACAATCAACTCGATCCAAAATGGCCGCCGCGTCTGCAATCTCGCATACTAATCTATTATCAAAACTTGGTCGCTGTACACTGTATATACGAATGTCGTTAGCTGTAACGCAATAGCGATGAGAGGAGTTTCCAACCTGGAGAGTTTTCCCTTTATCCACGTTAATCCTCTTCATCATAACCCGACAGTTTCCATACTTCAGCGTGTATGTATACATCTTCGTAAGGGGATGGGCTGAACCATGTACACATGCATACTGCATACACGCATATACATGTGTGTGTTCGTACGTACTGTAACGCATCCTCGAGCTCGCTTG
This sequence comes from Listrodromus nycthemerus, assembly GCA_963978505.1. Lineage (NCBI taxonomy): Eukaryota > Metazoa > Arthropoda > Insecta > Hymenoptera > Ichneumonidae > Listrodromus > Listrodromus nycthemerus. The sequence continues at coordinate 7,480,686 of OZ021685.1, forward strand.
TGAATTAAATTGGCCAGGCAACCTACAAACTCTACGAGCCCAAACACACTGCGGGGCGAATGCAAACGAGACAAATTTCCTACGCTGATTGGAATTAAAGATGATTTTCTGAATCATCCAATTATTATTCTTACGCATCGTGTGGCTGCGCCGAATTCATTGCAATTAGACATTTCCTACGGATGGTCAGAGAGATTGCGAGTGATTTTGGAGCGTTAAATATGAAGGTTCGAACGATCCCTCTCCGGGGCTTCGTTTGTCCAATCTCCATTCGTCGGTGACGTCCCCGGTTAGCATAAATCTACCGTGTCGAATGTTTGCGACGACGTCGAGAAGCCGTCTGGACACATGTGCCGATTCGATAGACCACTTTGCCCGTATCGTGCTTCCTGCGCCCACGAGAGAGGACGATGACCGATTGCCATGTCCATTAAGTATTCCTTTACACGAGGGCGCATTGTACCATCGCCTCGCATTGAAACCTCTCAATGCTCCTGAGCGGAGGACCAGGTGGACTCTCAACGAGCTAGCCGGAATAGACGAACGACCATCGATCGACGGGCATAAGTCCGACGATACAGCCACGACAATTGTAAATTCTTATCCGGGCATGGAGTCGGTTTAATCACCGATGAGCCATCGGATGCAACATGAAAATTGTCGGACGGCCATCGGTGCTCTTCTTACGCTTCCGCACCGAGCAAATCACCGATTAAATTATTACGAGAGGATTGTTGCGGTTTCGCCACTTGGCCATCTCGCTGAAGACTGGAATTTACAAACCAGAAAATCTAATTTTACGACTGAAAGTTATGTCATGTCGGAAGATACGTCATTTCCGGCACAGAAATCTTATTTTTCGACGGAAAGTGACGTTACGCCGGAAATGCGTCAGTTGTTGGAAAATGTAATATTTCGAACGGATGTGAACAAAAAAATGAATCGCGGAGGCGTGAGGGAAATACATGTACGTATCTCGTTAGAGATGAAACTCCCACGCAGCTGGTATTTTCGGTATTGCCTGCACAACGGTAGTTGCCCGTACGCGAAAGCATTTAAAGCCCCGCGTCATGCAATCCACCGCCGCAGTCGCTTTATTGTTGTTTGTCCACTTCCACCGTCATTGTCTGCAGTTCTCGAACGAGCCTCGACGTGATTGGATAGAAACTAACTGACCCGCTTCACGATCTATTTTTCCGTCTCCATTTACACCCTCGACGCACCCCGCGCGTCGTCGTCGATCCAGTGTGACGGCAAGTGCGATAGCTCGTTTACCTGCTGTGCGAATAGAACGAAACGGTAGATTCGTGTAAAGAGGAATGCGTATAATGAACTGTCGATATGGGGGGGAGGTCGAGTGGCGATGGTTTGGAGGTATGGACGAGGTTACAAATGGGTCCGGACGAAAAGCTTACAAATGGCAATGGAGCACCGGCGAACGAGGGAATCGCGGATATGCTCAGCCGCGATTCGTTCCGAAAGCAGGTTTCCGCGCTTCGATGGAAAAAGCTATCGGTTTCGCGCGAGTTCTTTTTGAAATTTCACGTCGACCAGATCGTGTGACAGGGGTAGCAGGGGAGAATTTCTCTGTCGCTTTCGTTGTTTTACCTCGGATCAGCCCGTGGATCCAGCTGCGTCACCGACGACGCTTTTGCCAACGGCACGCCCGCCCCGTCTAGTCCACGCTGTAAAACTTTTTGCGTACACCCTGAAAAACTTTTCAATTAAAAACACGACCGAAGAACGCCATGTTTCCGGCAATTATATGACGACGAAAAACATTGGATGACTCACGGAACTGCATTCCAGACGGTCGTTTCGGCAAATGGCTCTACGGGCATGATGAGCTCATTACGGCCGAATGATACGTCAGTTTTTCCTAAAGAGTCAGGATCTGTGGAGTTAGGATCCAGTGAGAAACTTGCCGAGCCACGGAGAGACCGCGCTCGAGAGGTAGAACAGTAAGTATAGAAGTGGGACATCTCGTAGTAATTCCAGTAATTTATCGAGCGTCCCACCGGTAGTGAAAAGAAAGTCCACGCGATGATCCATCAGGATTGGTCTCCTGGCAGGTGAACATAAAACTCTTCGGGTGACGTTTTTTCGCCAAAAGAAGCTTTCGGACTGGCGGTGATCGGATCTATTATTATTATTATTATTATTAATGTGGTTATGGCTGGCTTTGGAAGTTTATACATCGACAAAACCATACGGCCATGTGGTGAGACTCGACCTATTTCTCGACACTGTGTTGTTCCGTTTAGTATCGGGACGAGTGTCAACTAATGCGGGTTACATCACGGCTGGCGTCATTCTATATAATAGTGATGGTAAAACTATTGCGACTTATGCTTAAGTCTGATCACCACGATCGTGGCGCCATCCCATGCGGATTGGCCACCTAGCGGCTGAGCATAGAACTTCCCAAGTATGGTTCCTTCGTTAAAACCTAACTTCGGGATACGCAACTGCTTCCGCACATGAGTCGGTACTGTTCTATAAAACAGTGACAACGAAACAGTTGTGAGTTCTGCTTAAATCTGGCTCAAATGTGATTTCCATGATCGTAGCGATAATCCATCAGCATCGGCCGCTTTGACGCCGACCATACCACTTCTTTGCTGTCATTAAAAGCCATCCTTCTCGCCATACGAATGCTCCCAATCATTGGACCTATTTCTCGACACCTTGCTTATGTTTCGGTTCGGTATCAGGACAAATATCGAATAATGTAGGGCACTTCGTCCAGCATTGTTCGATACAACAGTGATAGTAAAACTTTTGCGAGGTTCCGCATAAGTCTGATGGCCACCGTCGTGGTTATAATCCACCAGCATTGACCACTCGGCCACTGACCAAAGCCCTTCTCGGTTGTCGTTCCTTCGTTAAAAGACATCTTTCCGGCCATACGAATGCTCCCAATCATTGGACCTATTTCTCGACACCGTGCTTGTGTTTCCGTTCGGTATCAGGACAAATATCGAATAATGTAGGGCACTTCGTCCAGCATTGTTCGATACAACAGTGATAGTAGAACTGTTGCGAGGTTCCGCATAAGTCTGATGGCCACGGTCGTGGTTATAATCCACCAGCATTGACCACTCGGCCACTGACCAAAGCCCTTCTCGATTGTCGTTCCTTCGTTAAAAGACATCTTTCCGGCCATACGAATGCTCCCAATCATTGGACCTATTTCTCGACACCGTGCTTGTGTTTCCGCTCGGTATCAGGACAAATATCGAATAATGTAGGGCACTTCGTCCAGCATTGTTCGATACAACAGTGATAGTAGAACTGTTGCGAGGTTCCGCATAAGTCTGATGGCCACGGTCGTGGTTATAATCCACCAGCATTGACCACTCGGCCACTGACCAAAGCCCTTCTCGGTTGTCGTTCCTTCGTTAAAAGACATCTTTCCGGCCATACGAATGGTCCCAATCATTGGACCTATTTCTCGACACCGTGCTTGTGTTTCCGTTCGGTATCAGGACAAATATCGAATAATGTAGGGCACTTCGTCCAGCATTGTTCGATACAACAGTGATAGTAGAACTGTTGCGAGGTTCCGCATAAGTCTGATGGCCACGGTCGTGGTTATAATCCACCTGCATTGACCACTCGGCCACTGACCAAAGCCCTTCTCGGTTGTCGTTCCTTCGTTAAAAGACATCTTTCCGGCCATACGAATGGTCCCAATCATTGGACCTATTTCTCGACACCGTGCTTGTGTTTCCGTTCGGTATCAGGACAAATATCGAATAATGTAGGGCACTTCGTCCAGCATTGTTCGATACAACAGTGATAGTAGAACTGTTGCGAGGTTCCGCATAAGTCTGATGGCCACGGTCGTGGTTATAATCCACCTGCATTGACCACTCGGCCACTGACCAAAGCCCTTCTCGGTTGTCGTTCCTTCGTTAAAAGACATCTTTCCGGCCATACGAATGGTCCCAATCATTGGACCTATTTCTCGACACCGTGCTTGTGTTTCCGTTCGGTATCAGGACAAATATCGAATAATGTAGGGCACTTCGTCCAGCATTGTTCGATACAACAGTGATAGTAGAACTGTTGCGAGGTTCCGCATAAGTCTGATGGCCACGGTCGTGGTTATAATCCACCTGCATTGACCACTCGGCCACTGACCAAAGCACTTCTCGGTTGTCGTTCCTTCGTTAAAAGACATCTTTCCGGCCATACGAATGGTCCCAATCATTGGACCTATTTCTCGACACCGTGCTTGTGTTTCCGTTCGGTATCAGGACAAATATCGAATAATGTAGGGCACTTCGTCCAGCATTGTTCGATACAACAGTGATAGTAGAACTGTTGCGAGGTTCCGCATAAGTCTGATGGCCACGGTCGTGGTTATAATCCACCAGCATTGACCACTCGGCCACTGACCAAAGCCCTTCTCGGTTGTCGTTCCTTCGTTAAAAGACATCTTTCCGGCCATACGAATGGTCCCAATCATTGGACCTATTTCTCGACACCGTGCTTGTGTTTCCGTTCGGTATCAGGACAAATATCGAATAATGTAGGGCACTTCATCCAGCATTGTTCGATACAACAGTGATAGTAGAACTGTTGCGAGGTTCCGCATAAGTCTGATGGCCACGGTCGTGGTTATAATCCACCAGCATTGACCACTCGGCCACTGACCAAAGCCCTTCTCGGTTGTCGTTCCTTCGTTAAAAGACATCTTTCCGGCCATACGAATGGTCCCAATCATTGGACCTATTTCTCGACACCGTGCTTGTGTTTCCGTTCGGTATCAGGACAAATATCGAATAATGTAGGGCACTTCATCCAGCATTGTTCGATACAACAGTGATAGTAGAACTGTTGCGAGGTTCCGCATAAGTCTGATGGCCACGGTCGTGGTTATAATCCACCAGCATTGACCACTCGGCCACTGACCAAAGCCCTTCTCGGTTGTCGTTCCTTCGTTAAAAGACATCTTTCCGGCCATACGAATGGTCCCAATCATTGGACCTATTTCTCGACACCGTGCTTGTGTTTCCGTTCGGTATCAGGACAAATATCGAATAATGTAGGGCACTTCGTCCAGCATTGTTCGATACAACAGTGATAGTAGAACTGTTGCGAGGTTCTGCATAAGTCTGATTCCCACGCTCGCGGCAGCCGCTACTACTCGACACTATTGGACATCAAGCAACGAGAAGCGATGGCACGTTTGGTACAAGGCCGCCGCGTCGTATCACGGAACACAATACCTCCTCTTTACCGAAGAGCGAGAGAGTAGCAGCGGCGACAGGAGCAGGAGCAGCAGCAGCAGCAGCGGCAGAATCGGGAGGTGGTACTCGTGCGCATCGATCGATACGCAGCGCATGACCGCGTGGGCTTGTGCCCGTGGCTGACCTCCCTCTCCCTCCACCCGGTCTCAACATCCCCGTCCTGTACGAAGGGTGGAAAAACGGCACAAGAGATCTTCGGCCCCTCCAACTCTGCGACTTCGTCTCGGCAATCTGGGTCCCGGCTCGAAACTTTTTGTTGTAAATTCGGCGAGAGCCCTTCTTACTGTCCCTCTCTGCTGCCTCCTCTCGCACTACTTCGAGCTTCTCCTCTATTTTTGCCAGATCCCTCGGTGCCATCTCCGGCTCTCTGGGTGGAAAAGCCGCATCCCGCAGCGGACTCGCCGCTCTCAACTCCGAACAAAAGCCGCTGAACGCCCTAACGTACTTCGTGCTTCGCCGCTATTCCGACGCGTATATCATTCGTGTACCGAAACAACGGTGTAACAACTTTCGTGAAGGGCTTACGAAACACGAGCGGAAAGAAATGTTTCACCGTTGTAACGGTCCGTTACGTGACAACGGGCGGATGATTTTTTTCACCGACAACGTGTTGAATCACGGTGCTCGTTGCCACATCGATTCCCTCGTTTTTTTTTTTTTTTCTCGCTTTTGGAGATGAAACTCGACGTATCCACGAGAAGCCTTGAGCCACGTCAACAACATTTTTTGTCGGAAAAATTAAATAAAAATGGAGGTTATTGAGAAGAAAAAAGAGGTACTTGGCTCGGTCGATTCGCTCGAAAGTAGCAACGACGCTTGCCGGTGCTTATCGTTATGCGCCATTGTACTGTTCCTCAGCCTCGCTTTATTTTTTTTTTCTACTCATCCGAGCCAACCTTACTCCTTACTCTCCCTCGTCCTCTCGGCGACCCTCGCTGGAGTCTGGACGGGGTCGCCGGAATCGTCACGAAGAAGCTGGTGAGTTTCCAACTTCTGTTCACCCCGAGACGACTTTGTTTTACTATCCATTGGCGAAACTTTGGTCTCTCCGATAGAAAGAAAAGGAACTGTATGGACACGAAATTGAAGCAGGCTTCCGGTCATTCTTGTTGGCTCCCGCTCGCCATTCTATATTGCTGCGACTCTCGGGGTCGCTTCTTCGATGCAACACGAAACTGGCAGTAATGTCCGAGGCAGCGTCCAATAAATCCCGCGCCACTGTTCCTCGTCATCTTCGAGACTTTGAACCCCCGAGTCGAACTCTCCAATCTGCTCCGCGTCCCACCAAAGGGATCCGGAAAGCGCCAATCACTCGAGATAACCAGCTGGATCAGCTGATCCAGCGAACATCCGACACTCCGGAAAGTCGCTGGCAGAGGAACGCAGAGCCGCGTCCTTCTTCGGCACAGGTCTCCAATAACGCCGGCTATTCCCCGGAGGAAAAATCTCTCCGGACAGCCAACAGTAACTAAAAAAAAAAAAAAAAAAAAAAAAACCCCGGGCAGTCGATAGCGTTTGCTTTAAACCCGGATTTACCTCGAATCCTTTCGAGGGCATTCGAAAAAAAAAAAAGGAGAAAAAGAAAATCCGAATGTATCGGCAATGGCCCGAAAGATAAAGGTTCGCCGGGAGTTTGAGAGGACCGGGGGGGATGGATAACAAAAGACAGATCTAGCTCAGCTCGAAGAGAAAACGGACAACGAGAATACGAATCCTCGCGGAGATCCACGGATCCGAACGTTGCACCGTCGCATACATCAGCCTTCACCGTCGGTGTAATCCTGGTACGAGTTTGTGGTAGAGAAATCTCGGTAAGCTCAGAACGGGAGGGGAAAAAAAAATATAGTAAAAGGGTACGGAAAATGAAAAGGTTCTCCACATTCGTGGACGAGGGGGTGTTCGGTGTAAATTCTATCCTCGCTGCGCGGGCTTGGAGTGCAGGTGCGTATATCCTGAAGTTTAAGAGAGGAATGGTTAGAACTCGGAGTGCAACGCGGTCGAGTACGGCTTTTGCCAGTTCCCGCACCCTGCCTCTCCTCCTCTCTCCCGCCGTTCGTTGCACATTTCTCTCTCGGGTTATATGCTCGGCACGTTTCGTGACTTTTCAACGAAACCGGGATACCGTCACGAGAGAACACCCCTCCAACCTCAGCAGCGATTCTCCCCGACTTCCTGTTCTTCCGACTCTGTCCTTGGCGTTGCCCTCGACCTCTCCGTGCCACGGAGCCGAGAGGGTCGACGCATTAAATTGCACCGTTTTTTAATTTCTCTCGCCGGCACCGGTACGCAACCTCGGAAAAAAAAAGGCTATCGAATTAATTGCGAACACTGCGGGAGAGCGGCGAGCGGGGATTTAAAAAGCTGGGACGGGGATTTTTCGTCGGAGCGATACGAGCCGCAACCTGCGATACGTAAACCGACTACAGTGGATGTACAGAGCAGCACGTTTGCCACCCCCGCCCCAACGAGTCTTTGCGCTTATTCCGCCTAGAAATTCTCCTCCTTGACTCGCCGAGAGTTGTTCCGGCTATTCGTTATTACGACGAACCGCTCCGCAAATCCCGAGGAACTCCTGCACGTGCGAAAAATAGTTTGGAAAATTTATTTATTTTTCAACCCCACGGAGAATCACATTCATCCCGGGACTTTCACGAATGGAATCCCCGAGACCTTGCAGCCGGATAACTTTAAATACGACGGGGTCAGAGTCTTCCAAAGAACCGTCCCAGATCGTAATTATTCCAAGTTCCTCCCGGGTCAAAGTCTCTCCGGAGGATACTTTGAACGTAACGCTTTTCGAGGAAAGTTCGCACTTGGAAATCCCGCTAAAGATGTTTTCACATAAAAAGCCAATGTCGACCCTCCCGTTGGACGAGTGAAACGAGTAAGCGAACGGAATTCGCGATGAATCCTTTGAAGGTTCTTATCTCGATCATCCAGCCCGTTGATTTTCTCTTCTGCTTCTAACCGGAGTCTTTTTCATTTTTCCCTCGGCAACCTCTCCCCATCTACCCCAGACTCGTCTGCTCGGCGAAGATACAGTTTAATACAGTGTAAGTGTCGAGGATCCGGGGAAGAGGGACTCTGGAATAGGGTGATTTCCCGTAATGTCCCTGAAAGGTACTGTCGTAGAGCCGTGCGATTCGTGTTCACCCTCTTATACGACGTGGGCGGTCGAGGGTATGAGAACGAACTACGGGAATGCGAGAGAACCCGACATCGGCAACACCGCGATGGCTACTTTACAGATCTCGTTCGAACGTAATAATACATAAAGGGAGGAAGCATCAACGAGAAGGTGAAGGAGGTCGCAGCGGGACCGAGGAGACGACGCGTTGTGGAGGAACCACCAGAGATGAGTCTCGGAATATCGCCGGACCTGAAACGTCTCAGACCTTCCTCACGGTGCTACTCTCTCGTCCACTGTACTTTAACGCGAGTTGCCAAGTTGACTTTTGGATGCAAATTTTTTACTCTCGTTATTCTTATTTCCCATTGCGAAGCTTCCAGCTAGCAACGAGCAAGTTCTCGCGCAGCCACCACAGAACTTCCGCCCAGAAGATCCCGAAAGTCGTTCGCGGAGGGAACGGTAGCTGTGAATGCAGTGGGATTGAAGTGTCCATTGGAGGCGTCGCCGCTGCTTTGCGAGAAATGAATATTTTTTGCCTCGTTGGTAGAGGAATCGATGCGGGAGTATTCGAGAAAGAGACTCGTCAAGGGGCCTTTGGAGTAAATGTGAAAAGAATGAGAGCTTTCGGAATGCCAAATTCATCGTGCGTGGCCGGGTGGGATCTTCGACGAGTCAACGGGAATTATCTCGTCCGTTGGATCGAAACACTAGACGTCGGGTGAATTCCAACCGTGGAATTAATCCTGACGGCCCTTGACATTCAGCATGCTACGGGAAATTCGTCACAAGCGTCACCATCCGAGATATCTATTCTAAAACAGCTATTACAACGATAAAACGACTACGACGATATTCTCATCCCAGCCGGGACTCAGATATGTAGATTGTGGAAACGTGTAGATTCGGCCCCGTCCACAATCTTCGTTCCTGTATTATTCCGTAACAGCGGGGAATGGCCAGCAACGGAAATTTCGTGCTTTGCATTAGCATGCCGAACGTCGCGGTGCTTGCTGCTGCTGTTGCATGCTCATTGGGAGGGGAAATGCTGGCCATAGCGCTAGCTCGTTCGTTAGGTACTCCATCCTAACCGGGCCATCCTCGCCCACAATTTCGAAGCTTAGAGCAACGCCCGAAGGTTGGACGAGGGGTACAGCGGGAAGAGTGTGAGATAATCACGCCACGTACTGGTTCATTCCGTTAATTTGCGTGGTCCCGCTTGCTCTCTACCGTAGTAAAATCCCTTTTTGTTGAATCTACGATTCGCCTACCAGCGGTCTGACGACTACAGCCTTTACTACTCGCAGTCGCTATGCGGACTCGCCCGGTGAAACACGATCTAGAAATTTGGCTCTACCTTCGGATAGAACTCGTAACTGTAGTTTCATACCGGATTCTGACCCGTTTATTCCTTCCGGCTGCCTGCTCGTTAAAATTTATCGAACATTTCGGCAAAACTCTGAGCGGAACTTGACGATGTTCATGAAGGAGCACCCAGACTCCTTTTTCGTTTCTTTTTTTCATCGATTATAGAAAAATCGAGGACGCATCATAACCGATCGCTCTGACGTTCAACCACTGATCGTGTAGGTCAATTAATCGACGATTGTCCGTTTCTTTTTTGCCAACAGTTCCGATATCTCATGTGGTGGCGATAGTCGGAGAGCCCACGTATCTTCCATGCGACATATCGACGAGTCACGATGGCGACTCGGTTCATTTGGTGCTCTGGTACCGCGACAATCTCGACACCTCCGTATACAGGTAAGGTCGATTTGTGATTTATGAAGTTCACCAAATTCTCCAGATTAACATTGACAAAACGATTGGTTTACAGCGTCGACGCGAGAAACAGAGATTTTCCGGACGCGGAGAGATGGTCGGACGTTGCGGTATTTTCGAATCGCGCGTCCTTTCTGCACAACAAGCAGCCAGCCGAGTTGGGCGTCGAAGGGATAAAGGAGGAGGATGCGGGAATCTACCGATGTCGGGTTGACTTTCAGATCGGTCAAACGCGGAACTCCAAAGTCAACTTGACAGTCATAGGTGAGTCGCTGGATTCCGTATGTTGACTCAGTCGAGAGAAGCTTTCCATCATCCCGACCTGATGATTCTCCACCTCCGAGAACGAAACGGACGTACGACCTCGTTGGATTACGGATCGAGGAATATTACAATCTTCAAAGTAAACGTGGTAAATGTGGCCTGGTCCATTAATTATTAGGTGCCAATGGGACTGGGCCATTTTTCCCACTTTTACCTTATGTCGACCAAGGTGGGAGATTGAACATTTTCATCGGGAAAAACCATCTCTCGTCGGTTTGTCCTGGAACAAGAGAAGAAACGTCGTCGCTAAATTATCGCGACAGGTCTGCAACGTCAGCTGGTGGCTTCGGGTTTGCAGAGAAATTGAGAGAAGCCGGTGGCGAGGGAGCACACGTTTGGCCATCCGGGTTCGAGGGTGAGCGGCAGGAGGGGATAGTTTGCCGTGAGTTTATAAAAAGCTCGAGCGGAAGCGAAAACCCTGGAAAAATCGGAATATGCCGTGTTGGAAGAAGCGAGGAGGTGAGGCAAAAGAGAGTAGAGAAAAAAAAACAAACAAACACAACATTGCTCTGCCGGGCGTTATGAAGTCGAAGGGAAGAATGGAGACAATGACGGAGAACGAATAAGAGCATGCATATATAGCGGAGGGAGGCAAAAAAAGGAGGAAGAAAAAACGAGAACGGTGGGATAAAAGGAGGGAAAGGACGCGGGAAGAGAAGGCGAGATAATGGTTAGAGAGGGGGTGCAGGGAAACAGTGAAGAGGGGAAAGCACCGCAGTTGGCGGGTAACCGTGGAGAGAATGCGAATGCCGAGAAGAATGGGGGTGAAAGGGGAGGCACGAGGATGCTGGAGATTGAGAGAAAGGGAGCCGCTGAAGAAGGATGAGTAGTTGGGAACAAAATCCAATTAACAATAGCGTGCCGAAAAGGCCTGCTCTACCGCACGCAGCATACGATTCCAGCGGGCATCCATTCAGCGCAATTCCACAGTGGCATTGCGAGCTTGTGTGACGAGCAAAGTGCGCGTCACACGCTAAAAAACCAAAAGAATCCGAGCCGCGTCACTTAAGGCGATGCGAAATCTGCTCCCGTCGCAATTACACAGTCTCGTTCGGTTTCAAGAAAATAAATTCATTCGTTTCCGGATTATTTCAGCATTCTGGAAAGCGTTAATATCTTGGATTCTCCTGCACGAGTGTTTGAACTTTCCAACAAGTTGCGTTTACCCAAAAATACTCAACACCATTGAAACATCCCTGATCGTAAATTTAGAGCGTCACAACGTAACCGGACAAATTTTAGAAATTAGATTCTTTATATTTCTGTATAAACGGTCTGACAATTTCGCCCGAAAAAACTCAACGTGATTGAAACATCCCTGATTGAAACTTAAGAGCATTACATCGGTCATCGATAGAATCCGGATGAGGCCTGACGAGGTTTTTCTGAGACCTCGCTGGGTCTCGATGTTACCCTCTAAAAAGTCTGCTAGGGACATTGATTGCAACTTCTTTTACCACTTCGATATCCGCGGAAGCTCATAAATTTTCCATCTGAAATATATAAAGTCTCGTTGATAAAAAAATGACCGAGAAATATCTCTTGAACGAAATTTCAGTACCACCCGAGAAGATCGAGATCTCGGACGAAAACGGTGTGGAGAGAGGAACGGAGGTTGGTCCGTACAGGGAGGGAGATGACCTCAAGCTTTTCTGTGACGTTTACGGCGGTAAGTAAAATTCCATTTCCACTTAATTAGTAGACCGAAGAGATTTTTTTCCTAGTTTTAAAGGGTCCGGCTTCCGCACCCGGAAACCATCCCTTGAATACATGATGAACTATCGGACGGAGCTTCATTCATTCTGTAATTAATTAACAATGTCGCTGGTCTATCGGGATTTCTGAGCTATCCAATATTTCATACGGCTATTGTTTTCGCCAGAATAAAGTGTCTCGTTGGATTCGCGATATGTACTTTTAGCTGACTTGATTCCCATCCGGCCGAACGCTGTACGTGTGCATAAAACATACACATGGACGAACACCTGAATCTACTAGGCGGGTAGTAAATCTAACCGGTAGCCCGGTAACGAACACTGCGGAATCGGAGCTATATATTTCACTCTCTTTCTCGAGCTCCCCCTCGAGTGTCCGTGCAATGATCTATTATGGAATCGCGAGGGAAAAAATTCTTTTTTTTTTCCCTCGCTATTGCGTTTTTCCTGTTTCAATCTCATACTCGAGGTTGAAACGGTGATGTTTGTTCCGGGCCGTTGTGGATTCGTTGCCTCGAATCGCCGTCCGACTGAGAATTAATTTCAAAATCGCGAATCCTCCGAGACTAGACGATGCGAAACGGCTTCGGCGGTAACGAAAACTTTAATCTACTTTACCTCACTCGGTGCGAGAAATTGCAGTTTCACGCTCCGCGTGCGTTAAATCGCATTTTCACACCTCGTGAAGTATAATTTGGCACGATGTCGTACGTAAAACTTACTCCGAACTCGTATGATTGCGACACTTGCCTTTACCACTTGCTACAACGCACGCTCGTCAAAAATAGTATATTATTCCACGTGGAAGGTAAATACGTTTTTCACCGAGCGTGAATTTTGATGCTCGAGCGAAGCGAAAGTACAAATTTACACCAGACGAAAATACACTTCCTCTCTTGTTGCATGCGATACTTTCTGTCTAACTTCGTTAAAGCAACCACATTTCTTGGGCCGCAAAATCTAGATATTCTCTAATAATCATTGCTCCCTCGGGAGTAATCGAGCTTCGAGAGAGACTAATGAGCCTCAGTACTCCCCAGGGAGTGATAATATTGTACCGATATTCGATAACTCAATAATGATCACCGGTCAATGGGCTATTTTATACCCCTATTGTACGCAAGAAATGTTATTTGATGCGCAGTCAGGGAAATACTATATTATGTCACAAGGGAGGAAGGTTCGTATTTTCACCAAGAATGAGATTTGATGTCCGAGCAAAGCAAGGGTAGAAATTCCCTCGAGATGAAATTGCACTCGCTGCCTCGTCATGTACAATATATATTATTTTCCGACTTCGTTGAAATAACCATATTTCGTGCGTCGCAAAATCGTCATATTGGCCAATGACCGTAACCGACCCGGTCGAAATAGAGTTTCCAGAGGGAATAATGAAGTCTACTGCTCCCTAAGGACTAAAAGAATCCTACTGCGCATGCGCACATGTTAATAATGATCATTTATCAATAGGCTATTCTTTTTCGCCCGTATTGCGCACAAGGAATGTCGTTATTTCGGCGCAATCGAAAAAAATAATTTATTTTCTCGACTGGGCTGAAATAACCAAAATCCTTGTGTGCAACACTGACGGACAATAACCTACTATTAACCGACGATTGTTGATAAATTGTGCGCATGGGCAGTACAATTTCATCACGGCCTCGGTAACAACAAGATCGATTAGTCTCTTTGGAAGCTCTATCGCTTCCGGGTCAACAATGGTCGTTGGCAAATTTGACGATTTTGCGATGCGTTAAATGTGGTTACCTTAACAAAGTCGGGAAAAAATCGTATACCACAAAGGGGCACGTGCTTTTTCACCTCGTGTAAATCAAAATTCGCACTCGCTGAAAAAAAAACCACTTTCCTCCTTCGTGGCATAATATTTTGTTGTTTTTTCCAACGACGCTATAGGACTGGCAGAAGACGTTTTATCGCACGTGTATCGTAAATTACTAATATCACACTGACGTTATTATTTTGAAACACATGCGTCGAAAGCGCTACTTTTCGCACCTGTTGAATGTGGCGAAAGTGGCATTTTGGTGTAAATATACAATGCATTCCCACGTCAGTCTGATCTTACTTTTCGCACTAGAGTTACGACTTTTCGCACGCTCAAACGGTCGAAAAATACGGCGCATGATACGTCTTACTCCACAGCTCAAAAATCTGCCGGAGACGTGGAGGAATTTTCCTGCATTCGTTACAACAAATATTGTGCGACGCTCTCGCAGTTGCAGCGAATATTATACGATGCCTGTGAAGTGGATTGCACTCGCCGCACTCTTGCCACAGGAAGCTCTCGCGTTTGGCTCGTGCTCCGGTGGTTCTCGTGCAGCTTCTGCGGCCACTTCACAATATGCGTATAATGTTCGATTTATCGCACTCGGATCGCAAAGAACTATTTTTCAACAGAATTTATAAAAATCTTTGTGTGTCAGTTACCACCAAGTTATGTGTTTACGTCACCTGAAAAAGCTCTCGTTACATCGAATAAAAAATATTGTATTTTTTATTTTGCTGCGACCTCCAGGCTGGTGATTAAAAATTCAAATTTATTGTGTGCGACGCAGGAAAACCACCGCCGACCGTCGCCTGGTACAGCAACGATAAGTACGTCAACAACGAGACTTTCAGCGTCGACAAAGACAAAATACGAAGCGCCATAATGGTCAAGAGTCTGGGACGAAAAGACGTCAGCCTCGAACTGACCTGCACCGCTACGAACAACAACAGATCGATGCCCATGTCGTCCACGGTTCGCGTTCGTATGAATTGTGAGTATAGCATTGTGCGATGGCGTGCAATAAAGTCGCGTGACTAAAATCGAAAGGACCATAATTGCCCAGTTAGATCGTTGAAGATGCGTTCTTCTGATTTTAGTCACGAGATATGAGCGACACGAACTTCATAGAATAATAGCGCGAACGCACGCGGTGCTCGCCCTATTTAGTAACGTCATCGTCATCCACGTTCGCGAGTTCGCAAGAACGTGTTGTTATTCCATAATCGCAACTCTCACGTTTAATGAGATTTTTTTTCTACGACGTATAAAGAATCACGGTCGAAACGATTTTTGTTTTTTTTTTTTCGACCTACAAAATTGCTTTTTATTTTTTACGATTCAACAAAAATGCCGATGCTTATTTGCGACAACGGTAAATTCCCCGTTCGGAGCAGCACCGCGTATGCTTCCCTCGGGCCAACACGGTCCATTTCTTTGTTAACAGAATACGAGCACGGAAGATTCTTATCGTTCGTGTACACAACTCGGAAACTTTACGGAAATCGATAACAAAGTACACACAACGATATAAATAAAATAAAGAACGAACAAAAAAAATCGATACACATCTCGTTCACCGTCCAAGTTTATCGGTTATCCAAATCGTATACCGTAACTATTTATCGGTTTCCATAAAGTTTTTAAGCACACACATAAAATGTACCGGATTCCGGAAAATGGTTGCACACGGTATCTGATAAAGGAAGATTAAAGTATTAATGTAATACCGATATAATAGAGCCGCCGTACGGCATAATCGGCTTTCACCGTACATTATCATTATTATTATTATTATTACTATTATTATTATTATTCCCGGCAAAAAATTGAAGGGATCGACTTGAAAATGTCGATAACATTCAAACGTAATTCGTAAAAATTGACATTGACAAATTGTTTTTGTTATAAAACGATACATCGTATTTTCCTCCCCAATTTCTTCCTGTCGAGAGGGTTGGCCTAGGCAGGCAGAAAAGCAGCGTGTACGTTCATAAATATATATATATATATATATATATATATATATATATATATGTATACACACTCATATATGTATTGTCTGCTGCCGTACTCGAGCATGAGTGGCGAATCGAGTTACCCTGAAAACTGTCGCCTCTCGGTCTCCTGGTGGACGGCGGCGCTAGTACCAGCAGGGGACGCAAACCCCTCGCAACGTACTCGGCAAGACCTATTTTCCGGTGCCATGCACATTTTACGGAGCCGCGGTAAGGCCGATGTCTCCAGTGGCGAAACGTAACACACCGGCAGGAGTTAGCGGCGTGTTTGCGATCCTCGAGCTTTATCGCCGCGGATACTTGTCTATTAATAATACGACACGGGCCTAATATATCGTTATCGACGCAATGACTTCGGTAAAAATGACGTTACGTTGCGATGCCGCGTAAGTTGGAGCTATCGATTACGAGAATCACCGTCGGAATTAATATTCGACAGATGGATTCGTATGTTTCTTCGTTTATTAATTTTCAGTGCCGGCCGCGTTCGAGATAAATTCGGAATATGTTTGGAACATATCGCTCGCGTCTCGTTATCCACTGGTTACAATGGACATAGCAAGAAACGGGGTCAATTGTGACAGTGGGATAAAACGGAACGGTGGTTAAAACACACGAAATCGGACGGAAAATCCGCTCGTGTCGATGAGACAAAATGGGTCATCAGGAAATATTGGGAACATTTTATTTTCGCTCACTGTTTCGTTTTGTTCCGCTGTTGAAATTTTTTGAAATTTCATAATGACATTTTTTGTTTGTTTGTAACGTTATTCACAGTTGAGAGATGTGATTTTCAACCGGGAACCGACGTAACGAGTTCTTCCGATCGTTCTTGTGCGACGTCACTTCGCGTTGAGAATCGAAATGCTTAAACCGGAAGTGACGGTTTTTGTAATCAAGCAAAGTACCAATATTAATCTCAGTCGAAGTAGCGCAACGACGAAGAGTCGCCCCCTCGACCCCGCACTCCCTTTTTTAGCTCTACGGATGTAACGTTTGCTCCGCGAATGTGCTAAATCTGTGTTGAAACGATTTCAGTCAAGCCCTTAAAAGTTGAGATAATCGGCTCGAATCAGCCCCTGTCGGCGGGCAAAAGGTACGACCTCGTCTGTGAAACCCACGGCTCGAGACCACCGGCAAACATCACCTGGTGGAGGGACGGTCAACAGCTCGCGTGGGATTTCAATAGAACGGCAAGTGTCTCGCTCAAAAGTGTTATCATTTTTTTTTTTTTTTTTTTTTTTCCGTAATTAGGAAAAATACGAATACTCATTTTATCCACAAAACACTCGTATCTCCGTTCTCATTTTCCTCGGACCACTAACGAGACACTGCAAGGCTTAAATACCGAGAACAACAACAACCGCAAAGAAATTAAAATAAAAAGAAGTTAATAAAAGTTTACGAGAAAAAAAATTGTATGTTCGAGCTCGGTAATTGAATTATCTCGAGAGCCAGAGAGATCGGAACGCTGCTGGAAGATGGCAAAAAAAAAAGTAAAGAGAGTTAAAAAGAGGGTCTCGTCGTCGAGAATAGTACTCAAGTAGAGTTGCTCTACTATGCTCTCTCCACTCTCTCTCTCTCTCTCTCTCTCTCTCTCTCTCTCTCTCTCTCTCTCTATATCTTTCCCTCTCTCTGGTTATCGAAACACCCCAAGGCGCACTATTTGTCGTCGCCGGCTGGCTTCGTGATTCCGTCGTCGACGCCGACGCATTAATCAGAGCGCGAAATTGCAATTTCATCTTGATGGAACGCGCTCACTGGTGCGACCCAGGGTCACTCTGAAGAGCGCACCAGTGGAAGTTGCGGGGAATAAGATATCGAATAATACCGACTCACCTCAACCCCATCCGGCTCACTCTCCGGCTCGAGAAGTTTCCGAGTAAACACTTTGGTTCAAATGAGAACAGGAGAAATTTCTTTGATTGTCGGATAGAGTATCTCATAGTTTCCGAATGAGTTCCCAAAGTCCAGAAGGGCACAATGGTGGACGCGAACTAACGTAGCGAAATGCGGCAATGAGAATAAATAATATTCTGTGAAATTTCAATTACCCGATTTTTCTGAATTTCAAGATCTCGAGCGACGGCAACACGACCACGAGCGTTTTGTCATTCGGGGCAACAAAGTCGGACGCCGGCAAGAATTTATCGTGCCGGGCGGAGAACCCGATAATCGGAAGTGAGCCAATCCAAGACGAGTGGATCTTGAAGATACACTGTAAGCTTTAAGCTCTCTTAGACGGCCACTTTGGTTCGGATATCCCGAACAAATATAATCTACCACCGATTTAGTATCGGCTTACGTTACACGAGATATTCGCAATCGCGTTACAGACAAACCCGAGCCGCAGATAAAGCTCGGCAAGCCCCTCAACGAGGACGCTATAAGGGAGGGAAGCGACGTGTACTTCGACTGCAGGATAAACGCTGAGCCATCGGTTTACAAAGTGGAGTGGCGTCATGAGGTAAGCTTTCAACTCGAAAAGCTTCGAGTGTCACACCGACGAGAAAAAATTGCGATTAAGTGGGTCGTCGCATGGTCGCACACGATCGCATAACGCACTCGAGCTCGATCGCATCGGGTCGTGCACGAAAACTTACGGTCCGAAGCCTACCGCCGACATTTTTTAACGTTCGAAAACAACGTTTGGTCGTTCGAACACGAGTTTCACGGTCTTAAAACAAGTTCCGAAGTGCCGAACAAAATTCCAAAAGTCAAAGGACACGTTACAAAGTCGATGTACAACTTCGGACGCGATAATACAAATTTGAACGTCCAAACGTAAGTTCGAAGAGCTAAACAGAAGTTTGAAATTCTAACCGCAAGTCAGAATGTACAACGTAAGTTCGAACCACTAGAAACAAGTTTGAAAGTGTATGAACTCTCGGTTGGACCTTTGGTCCCATTCCGTCGCGTCTACCGGCAGCTCCGCGGCGACCGAAGGGTCGGATCGATCATACCTTCGGCCCTTGACATTTATTCGAAACCTAATACCCATCAACTTCCATCGTCGCGCGGGCAATTTCACTGCATAAAACAAATTTAAACTCAGAAGCCATCCTCCCGGACGCAATGACAAGGCGCCTTCATGTTCCGAATAATGAAACTTTAGTATATCGCACGAAAAGTCAAAGTTATGGCCCGCAAAGTGGGCGAGAGAGCTGAACTACCGAAAGTTTCTTATTTCTTCCTTCCCGCCTTTCTCACCCTCCCGATCTGTCGTCTCCTTATAACTTATCGCTGCGATGCTATCTCGTATACTTGACGCTTCGTACGATATATATGTATATCTTTTTTTTTATCACTTTATTGCAGGGCAAGGCACTCAGTCACAACGTAACCCAAGGTATAATAATAAGCAACCAAAGCCTCGTGCTTCAAAGGGTGGACAGAAAGAGCGCAGGCAATTACACATGCGTCGGTTACAATACCGAGGGCGACGGTACCAGTGCAGCCTTCTATTTAAGAGTCATGTGTGAGTACAGATATTGTCTCCACCAAGGTTTCGTATTCTCCTCTTTGCTTCCGTGTGTGTATTTTTCCGCGGGGGGTCGAAAGAAAAAAAAAAAAAAAAAAAAAAAGAAGAAGAACAAAAAAAATTGGCCCCAAGCATTTTTCGTCGGACAACCGATAGCCGAAGCGTCGTGTTTCGCAGTCGAAGCCGCTTCTAGGCTTTCCAATTAAAATCGACAACTATTAGCGATGCTTTTTTTCTTCTATCGATCGCTCAGACCTCAATTAATGAAACAATTCAAATGAAATTGCTTCAATTTACCCTCCGTGCACTCTAGAAGTTTATTCCGTTTATACTGTTTGTTCTTCTTTCTTCAACGGCGTTCGATGCTATTGCCAATTAAAATAGTTATTACGGGGAATAATTAAAAGGTGTCTTGAGAGCGGAAACTTATCGTTTTATTTTTTTTTTTATTTTTTTTTTTTTTTCTGTTTACGTTCCTCGCAGTCGCTCCCACCTGCAAGGCGAATCAGACTAACGTGCACGGTGTCGCGAAACAAGAGAAGGCAAAGATCCTGTGTCAGGTGGACGCGAATCCTCCGAACGTCGATTTTCGTTGGACATTCAACAATTCGGCGGAGAACGTCGTCGTGACGACCGACCACATAGTCAGAGCCGGAACATCATCGATTGTTTCTTACACCCCGATGACGGAGCTCGATTACGGGACGCTTCTCTGTTGGGCTTCCAATAGCATCGGTCAGCAACAAGTGCCCTGCGTCTATCACATCGTCGCCGCTGGTGCGTCTTATTTTCTCATTCTCCCTGCCGCAATTCCGACCGAGCGTTAAACTTCGACGCCCCCCCTCCCGATTATCGTGTTTCACGAGCGCTAATCCTCAGGAATCCTATTACACAGCAAAGTTAATTATCGATTGCCACCAGGTCATCCCGACATGGTGCACAACTGCACAACTTCGAACACCTCGACAACATCTTTCACGGTTCGATGCTCGGAGGGTTTCAACGGCGGGCTTCAGCAGGCCTTCCTCCTCGAGGTTCGGGAGAGCAACAGCCAGGAACTTCGGGCTAATATGACGTCGTCGGTGCCCCACTTTAGCGTGACACACTTAGACTCCGGGGCACTCTATCAAGCTTGTATTTACGCTTATAACAACAAGGGCCGTAGCGAAGCCATGGTCGTGCAAGCCGGCACCCTCAGGTTGCCCGAGAAACAGTTGACCTCGGAAACAGGTAAACCGTCGACGCTCATTCGCTTGTTTCACATGTCATGCATCAATTGAGTCGTTGATCAATTTTCGATTGTGCTCGATCTAAGGAAGACATGAAATTTTTAGAAAGACCGAGACATCACATCAAGTTGACTCCGATGCTGAGCGTCATGATCGGCGTTGTGGCCGCTCTGGTCATCGTGGCGGTCATCGTAATGGTTGTCCTGAGAATTCAAAACGCCAGTAACGACGATCAGGGCAAACCGCACCTGAAGGATCTCGACAAAACTACCAAGTCCGTACCGATACAGCGAGAGCTCAGATTTCGGGAGGGCAGCAGTTTGCTGGCGGAGGAGAAACATCCTGGCAGTCCGTTCAGGAAGCTCGACACCACCGGCGAACTTAGCGAGGCCGACGAGAAAAATCCCGATATAATTCCCCAACAAATTAATGGTTGGTAGAATTTGTATGTGAGAATTCCCATTTTAACGAGTAGGGGCAATATGGCATAGTTGGGCATAACGAGACAACGAGGTCAAAACACAGTCTTGTAAGAATTTTTGGATGACCCATTTCGTTTCAATGACACACCCGCATTTTTTAAACCTTTTTACCCCACGTACGACTATTGTCACTGTCTAAAAGCTATCGGAAGATTGCGTCTTGTCTCACTATCCCGTTTTGCCTCGCTGTGCCATTTTGCCCCCTCTCTCTCTACTAACACCACTGAAGAGTTGTATATCGTTTGAAGGCAGCGACGAGAAGTCGGAACACCTCCGAAAGTTATTGGAAAAGTGTGATTTGTCGGATTATTCCGTTTTGCCCCGCTGTGCCATTTTACCCCTCTCTTCACTAACGCCACTGAAGAGTTATGTATTGGTCTAAAAGGTGGGCGCACGAGCCATCGAAACACCTTCGAGAGTTACTGGAAAATTGCGTTACGTATAATCGTCCCGTTTTGCCCCGCTGTGCCATTTTTGCTTCTCTCCTCATGAACAACACCGAAGAGTTGTGTATTGTTTAAAGGTGGTGACGAGCCGTCGGAACACCTGCGAAAAAGACGCTTCGTTTCGACGATAGTGACTTCGCCCTCCAGAAGTCTTCTGGAACATCCGGTGACCACCTCGCTCGGTGGTCACGGCAGTTACGTTGGCTACTGCAAGATCAGCAGTGGAATACCGATGCACGAATTCACGGGCTTGTCGACGAAGCATAAAAGCGTAAGTCAAGTAAAGAAGATGACCCACCATCGGTCGATAACAAAAAACTGTAGAGATTTTTATTTTTCTTCATGCGTTCCGACAGGTGACATCGATTGTACAGTCAGCGAAATCAACGTCGTATCAATTTCATCCGATGGTATATGGAACGGGTGTTTGCACTCTGCCGCGACAACACTGGCCTAGTCACGGAGTCCAATCGAAGACAATTACCGTTAGTCCACCGGTGCTTTACGCCGGTTTGAGTTCGGTAAATCGCACGTGCCTCGGTAGCGCAATACTTCCGAAAGAAGTCGAGTCTCGAGGTCACGGACAGTGTTACATACAGTCGCAGAAAGACGCGACAACTAGCACACCGATGGTGATGGCCAAACGCGAGAGTTCGGTTTGACGCTGTACTCGAGTGTGAAAGAAAATCGGCAAGCCCAGTAAAAGTACGACCAGATTTTTCTTTTGTTGTCTTCAAATTTTCGGACATCGTATTTCATCGCCCGATCAACGAAGCTCTACTGATTTAATTGATTGGTATTTATACTTTCGATCCTAATCCGACTGCGACAACGTTGGATCTCTCTGTTCAATCAAGTGCCCTTTTTATATTGAAGGAAACTTAATGCTCCGATCGAGGTGAATAATAAATTATGTCGATGGAATGATACTTAGAGATTAGAAGATCTGCGCGTAACGAATGAGAATCGTAATACTTCGCGTACTGTAAATACCTTAAATATCGAGATATTTTATACAGATTTCTATCATTACCTTTTACCACCACATTAGTCATGTATCGACTTTGAGACCTTTCGATTGGCGTCAAACCGATAACGAGTGCTCTGGAAGTCTCGGATCAATTTGCCAAAGCTTCTCATTCGACGCGATTAATCGTCTGCGTAATTTTTTAATAACAACGAAATGAGTAAAAAAAAATTTAATTCATAACAATACCTCGATGCGATGAAGTACATTGGTCGATGGCACAGTGGAGATTGGTTACAAACGGCTGTAGAGTTATCAATTTTACAGACGGCAACGAGTTTCTACTTCGTTAAAACATTTTCCGTACGTAAACGGCTTAATTCTGATCCGGCAAATTCAGAGCACTTTGTGTAAAAATTAATATATCAATTAGACAAAATAATGGCGGAAAAACGATACACAATATGTGGGTATATCTATGTAACAAGTCGTTGTACATAAATTATAGACACGCGTGTAGGGTAAAATCGATGTTAAATTAGCAAATTAAAGCATAAATTAGCAGATTGAAGCAAACTGGATTATTGAAAGTTGTGACCGTACCGACGCGCTTGCGAATACAAATTCCAACAAAAAGGGAAGTATAAGAATCAAGCATATCGTTCAGTTTTCGACAACGAAAACCGAGTTTGTATAAAGAAAAATATTTCGAGTCTCCCACCGATCGAGGCGTCGATTTTCTAGCCTCCGGTTTTTCGTTTAGCTCGAGTTCCATTTGTATATATAAGATTTTAGAAACCAATGAAGCAGAATCGACAATTGTTGCGGCGAAATACTGATGTTATTTAGAATTATTTTTTAAGAAAAAATCCACATACATGTATCCACATATTTTTATCTTAATCTTCCGAGGCTGAAAATTCTGCTCGAATAAATAAAATCTCCGGTTCAAATTTCATGAGAAATTTGTCTAATTATAGAACTTGTGAAACTGATATAGCGATATATCCATATCCCATTTTTTCGATCGACGAATCGTGTGTAAAATCGTGTGAAAAAAATTATTAATCAAAAATGGTTAATATGTGAAATTTAAATGAACACTTTGAAATGGTGAAGAGAACGCTTGGAAATTTTTATTACTAGTATTAAATTCAGTTAAACTTATGGAATGACTTGTTTAAGAGAATTATTTATAGTAATTCATTGCCGTTGATGGAATTGATGTGTGTATGTGAAAGATGTTGAAAAAATTGATAGATAAAAAGTCTACTTATACACAAGGAACCCTTCGTTTCATGCGGAAAAAAAACTCATGTTGACAATGAATATCTAAGAATCTGTATAATACACTCAACGAGAGATGGAAAATTAAAACATTTTTCTTTATTAAACGTGCATTAATAAATCGACACGATACAATTTTTCGTCGGAAAAAAAAAATCTATTTCATTAGATTTTGGTGATACTTCATAAAATTTCCTTTTGGATATTTCAGTGCGACTGTAGAGATACCGTTATGTTAGAATCCATGATAACTTGCGGAATATGAAAGAACAAAAAACATACACACACACAGAGAAAAGAAACTCATTAAATAATGACTATACAATTATATTCTCTAATGTAAGTGTTGTCGGCGCAGTGAGTCGACTAATTTTTATTTGAAAACTTATTCTCGATGTTCCGTGAATTATTTCGCGCATTGTCAAACCATGCGAAAAAGTACTTTTCGGCAAATTTGTATATTCGATGTCGATCATGAATGGTGCTCATAAAAAAAATTGTGTGACCCGGTGTGATGGACTCGTCACTAGGATTAACGCTGCGATTGTTGCTGCATGCTCATACGTTGCAGTATCAAATCTCGGCGTGATGATTGTTCGACGAAAACATCGTGCGGCATAAAATCACATGTCGGCGGCCAAATATTTTCTGTAAAAATATCACACATCAGCAATTGATATAAAATAGTAAAAATTCATCACGAGAAGATACATTCCATTTCACATAATAAATACATCTTTTCGTGCTCTGTACAGTATCGGGTGTACACACACACACGTACACACTCGTATGTATATGCCGTGGCAATCAACGGATCATCGCATGGAAGTTGTTCAAAAGAAATCCATTACGAAATTCAACTCCGTAAATAGATTAAACGAAAAAAAAGGAAACGGTGCGAGCTTATTTTTATTTTAATCGTCAATTAGCTGATTCATATCATCTTAATGATTTAGTGTAACATTGTTAAAACGGTTTTTCGCTATGTGATATACAATAATTGGCGTTCCGCGGGAGAGTAAAAGACAAAGAGGAATGTGAAAATAATTTAACGGATTTAGTTTTGTTTCTTTTTTAAAATTATTTTTGGAATTGACACGATTCGGATGAAGTTTTATATAAAAAATATGTATTTTACCTAAGCCTTCGTCGAACCCATAGATAGTCCTTTTTATAAGCGTCTTCCCGCCCCCTCTTTGAAGTAGAATAGTGATAGAAGAATAAGAGAAGCGAAGCTATCAAGAACAAGCTGAGTAACTAACATTTTATGGCACACTTTTAAACCATGAGCAGGCTGTTTGTGATTCTGACCTTCTTTCGTCGCCACAAATCCATTAGCGATAACGACTATGTTTTCGAATTTTTTTCTTTTTTTTTTAAGCAACTATGAGTGTCGGATCAAAAAAAAACTCCTATCGAGAGATAAGAGTTGCACCCATTCATCTCAATACTGCCTACAATTATATTCATCGAAAGAATGTAAAGAAAACAGCAGCAAAAAATAATAAAGTAAGTGTAAAGACGTGATTTATTCTCGAGTGAAACTTTACGGGAAAAAAAAAAACAGAAAAAGAAATCATTAGAAAACTTTGTGTCCTAAGCTTAGCACTACTCGAATTCGATGTACCCTCACCCGACGTATGACAAAGTTTTTTTAAATATATATATTGTAAATATTCTAAAATAAATAATCGTTTTTATTCCTATCGTTTGCATCATTACCGTTGTACAGTTTTACGAATGGCACCAATTCAGCGAGATCGACGTATTCCCGAATGTCCTTTAACATCGGTGACTTTACGTTCAACAAGAATTCAAGAACCGTACTTTCAGGGAGGTACCGTTGACCCTTTTCTCGCAAATTTTCTAAAATTTCTTCCACCACTTTTGTCTATAAAAGCAATGACAAATTTTTTTTCCGATGTCGCTAAAATAACCACATTCATTGCTCACAATACGGGCGGATTATTAGTAGCCTATTATTGACCAATCATCATCAATAACCTGTGCCCATGCACAAGTTCTATTTCATTACTCCCCAGGGGATAATGGGACCTATTACTCCCTCTAGAAGTTCTATCACTCCCGGAGGAGTAAAAGTCAATGATGAATATGCCGATTTTACGACTAAAGAAATGTAGTTATTTTAATGAAATCAGAATGAAATATCGTATGCCGGAAAGAAGAAAGTGCATTTTCGTATAAATTTCTGCAATCGCCTTGTTCGAGGATCAAACTCTACACTTGGTAAAAATACGCACTTTTCCCCTTTGCGACATAATGTACTATTTCCCCTCCTGAACCTCCTGCCGAACTCAGTCGATAACAAAAATTATAATTAATTTTTTTCATTTAAGGTCGATAACAACTTCTGGTCTGCAACTTACGTTTCCGTTTGCGCTGCTCGCTATGTACTCGCAGAGTGTATAAACTTTCAACAAGCAATTGGATAACTGTTTTTCAACTTCCGC
This sequence comes from Listrodromus nycthemerus, assembly GCA_963978505.1. Lineage (NCBI taxonomy): Eukaryota > Metazoa > Arthropoda > Insecta > Hymenoptera > Ichneumonidae > Listrodromus > Listrodromus nycthemerus. Next base: position 7,507,059 of record OZ021685.1, read on the forward strand.
GGATCCGGAGGCCTCCAATTTGTCCATCAACGTCGGCGCGATTGTAAAGGCCGTGAGCCATCTTGGGAAGAAACGCTTAAGCGAACACAGATGTAAAAACAATGCGGAAGTTAATTTTTAGCTTATAAGAGTACTCTCACTTGATGAACATGATGATAAGGTGGCAAAACCAAGACTCGTCCGAGCTTTATCTTCGTTTCCTCGCCATGAAAAACAGCATTAAGATGACGGAAGATTATTTCTTCCGAAGTCTGTGGATCAAAATAAGATTAAATTTATTTTCCTATTTTCAATCAATAAAAATGAATTACTCGACAAGACTTTCCTCCAAAATGTGTACGAAATACAATGGATAGACGAGCAATAATCCCGTCGTTGTTACGTCAGGATATTCCGAACGAAGATGGTAGACGATAGTCTTGAATTTCTGTAAAAGAAAAAAATTATTTCGTTTTCGGAAGCTAGGACGACTAATTACGCAATTTGGTACCTTCTGCAATTCCTCAGTCGTTCCACTGTAAGTTCCGAAGTAGACCAAGCGCGTGATCAATTGGCTCTGAAATTACGGATCTATGCAGACGCGGCGAGTGGAAATCTACGAATGATCTTCAACCATCAACTATTAAGCTATATGAATAGTGAAATGATTACGCGATCCGCCGCGGCTAGATTAGACTTCATGAGATCCAGATAGCTTTTTCTATTCGGTTCGTTCATTTCCGAAGTCACGTTATTTTTTTCGAGATGAAAAACCTCAGACCGTGCGATTAAAGTAAAAGAAGAAACCTCGTGTTTATCGATTCAGACGTTTCTGTTACTTGCCGCAGTGACTACGCTATTCAGATTTAAAAAAATTCTATCACTCTCTGTTTAAGGAAGATCATCAACCTAAAATGTCATGTCATAAAGTCATTTATTAACTTTTCGCTGTAATGTATTTCAACTTCAGTCAGCAACACAAACGGATGAATTAAGGAACGCATGGGAATTCTCACTAGTGTCTTTCACCTTTTTTTTCTGTTTGTTTTAAAAATTAAAAGTTCCGCATCGCGCTTTTTTAACTTAGGTAAATCACTTCGAACATAAACTGGCTACTTAATTTTTCTAGTCTAACCAGTACCGATAAGTACCAAACCGCATTTATTATTACCATAAACGCTCAACGTTGTTTATACATCGGATCATTACATCCGCAGACATTGTCAATTTGCTTAATACTGAAAAAATGAGATCAACACGATAAGAGCCGATACCGTTGTTAAACATGGCAGAGAAAGAAAGTTAACTAATATAGAGAATAATTATTACAAGTTTGATAATACTGCTCATCGTACCGGAGCGGTAGGAAGTAGGGAGAGTGGGGCAATACGGGAACCCAGGGTAAAACAGATTGTTTTTAGATACATTCACGTGACAAAACAAAAGTCTCATCACAAACGGAGAACACCGGTCCGTTTTGCCTCACTCTCCCCCTGAAATGACATTAAACGGGGGTTTCACTGTACTGTAAGTGTATCACACGAATATTTCGTTACCTAGGAAAGCCAAGAAAATAGCATATAAGACGTTCCTCCGCCGGGGAACGTATAGTCTTAGACGAACAATCGGTGAATATCAGTTCGTAACTGATAGCCAGTAAAGTTCGATCGTCACTGTGACAAATTCATTTTTTTGATCTAGGACGGTCCAATATCGGAGGCGGCGGCGGCGTAGGTTCGCTCGGATTACCGAGCCACACTGTTTTACTGAAACGACCTTTAGTAACGGGTCCTTGCCACTTGCTACCCGCTGTCACGCTAATCGTCGGTCTCTCCGCTGTTACCGTCGCGATGCTTACAGTCCTGAAAAAAGGAACACCACACAGTTGACTGAATTAATGGCCGGGTGTAAATGGCAAGGAAACAATACACAGCAAGCTTTAACGAAATCGAGAAACTACGAAAAAATAAATAAATAATAAAATATTTTCTAACACATAGGGTGGAAATGGTGGTATTAACCAGCCCGCTCAGCGTGCATAGCAATGAATGGGTTCGCAACATTTTACGATGTACCCCAAGGATGGATGGTAACACTTGGATAGTTGACCAGCTACTTCGAAGATCGCAATTTGCAATAGGTAATATTTTTTGTGCCGCTTGTCGGTATTGGAACATGAAAGAAAGGTACGGAATAAGAAACATAAAAAAATGTACTCCGGTAAGAAGAAAACAATATTTTATTAATTGTAAAATCAGATTACAAGTGGATTTTTCTTTTTTTTTTTTACATAAAAGTATCTTTACGTCCAATCGAGAGGAAATGAATGTATCGTGTTTTCCAGTAAGAACTGTTGAATGTTTCTGACTGAAGAAAATTAACGCTCATGGCGGCGCAAACACCAGCTGTACAACGCTCATATTCTTTATGTCGAAGTTTCCAACACTCTAAGCTAAAATACCGATAGCATACTTTAACATCGCCTCCAGAAACTTTAGATCCCTGCTTACTGTACATTATTTTGAATCAATTTTAAAAAACGTATTCTATAGGCGCAAGTGGTTTTGGTACTGATAAGAATCGCTGAGCGATTGAAAACATAATTGAATAAAAAATCATTTTTTGTGTTCATCAATACTCTGAGACGAAAGAGCAACGTTTCTAGTGCCAAGGCACTTGATTCGGATGGCTGATGGAGCCCAATTTGTAGTACCTGGTCGTGGACAGAGGCGGTTGAGATCCGACTGAGTGACTCGGCGGTGTAGCGATCTGCGGTACTTCGGCGCTCTGGGCCGAAGTTCCATCGCCTTTTAGAACAGCCACGCATTTCCAATTATTAATGTAATTGTCCTTCCAGAGACGAACGCAACCATCGTCTCCCGAACTTGCCAGTATCGTGCCCATTATGTTCCAGCAAACTCGCCACACTGTGCAATAGTGATCATCGAATTGGGCGGCCGTCGTTATTTCGAAACGTGATAAACCATTTTGGGCGGTATCCCTAATGAATGCAATGAATGAGAAATAAGATACTCCGAAAAATCTCACTTCGAAAATAGCACAATAAAAAAAAACAAATACTGACTGCATTGGCTTAAGAGTGATGATCCTGACGTCTTTCGTCGCGATAGCGAGAGTGTGAAAGCTTCGTCCAAGATTCGGTGCGAAGGCGATATCGTGAACAGGATCAACGACATTCGACAGTGTCTCGGTTTTTGCCCACCTTCTACTGTTGTCGGAATATTCGTAGATAAAAACTTTGCCGCCAACAGAGGCCGATGAATCGTCGCTGCCGACCGCAATCATCGGAGGATGTAATCTGAAATTGAGTAAAATTTTGTGTAAAGCAACAAGAACAAAAAATCCGTAAACCTAATTAATGAAAGAGGAGAAAAAATGATAAAATAGATGATAGCTGGTCAGGAATGTGAGTGTACCTGGACAAAGAGGGGTTCCACGTAAGGCAACTGCAAGCAAGCTTGCAGCTTATGTCATGCTGTAGAGTCCATTGGCTAAGATTCATAACGTCGGGTGCTTCGTATATTCGTATAACACCATCGGCACTGCAGGTAGCCAAGAGCAGGCCCAACGTCTTCGGGCCAAATTTCACATCTGTCACGGACGTGCGGGAATCCACTAAGTTGGTTCTTCTGACCCAGTGTCGCATACCACGCTCGCCTGGACCTGAACCTTCACCGACTAAAAAAAACATAATTGAAAAACTATTAGAGTGAACATTTATGCTTTACCAAATACAAAGGCAATCCGTCTTTACCAATTTCTTCCCAAACCGCAGCTGTCCGATCGAAAGAACAAGTCGCTAGCACTTGACCGAATTCAGGATGCGCCCAGGTAACCTTCCACACAGAACCGCTATGTGCTTTCCAGGATGCGGTTTGGTGCCAATTCTCGTGCTCATCTTCATCCCATACCTTGTATAAAAAAATGTATTTGAATGAGCATAATAGAGTATTGGGTAGAAAAATAATGTCGGTATACATCAAATTGAAGGTTACGGGAACTTCCTGCTTTTGCCTGAAGTCGAGTGTCACTCGAAAATAAAATGATCAATACGATTGGAAAAATGATAGTGTTGTATTGGTTTTTCATTATTTTACCTTCACGAATTGATCGCTGGAACATGTTGCCATGCGTTGTCCATAAAAATCGTATGCAATGTCGTGAATCAAATCCTTGTGTTCAGCGTTTATACTGTGAGCCTCGAACATTGTGTTTTTGTTTTTTCTATTCTTTGGATCCGACTGTCCCACCGATTGAGAAACGAAGGAATAACGATCGGTAGCGAGTATTATCCGAAATGAATTTTTTCAGTTATTGTTGTGCCACATTCGGTAATTCGGATGTTTAGGGGTTAGTGCGCGTTATTGTTTGTATCCTTGCGAGCTTCCGCTTTTCGACGTACCGGGCGCTCAGGTGGTAAAAATTTGATGACATCATTGAGGCCGTACGGATTTCAACCAAAATTACTTTTCTCTAAAAAGTAAATGAGATTCCCAAAACGGAAATTCTGTATTTCGGAAATGGCGCCGATTTCCGTGCGAAGATAAATTTCTCAGAATAATTCAGCGTTTTCCCATATGATGGCTAACAATTTAACAACATGAAAAAGAGCAGTCAGGGAAAGCTCGTAGAAAAAACAACTTTTATTATCGCTGCGGTCCTCCTCATATGTGACGAACGTGGAAGCTGACAATATATTCGGCGTTTGTACGCTGTACGGAAATGGCGAATGGATCGGTAGGATGAAAAGTAAAAGCCACCAATCTTCTCGCTACCACGGGTGCCGTTCGGCCGAGCATGCCCGCGTACATTCTGAACTTTAGGAGACCGGAGTCTCGAGCGTAGAAGCTGAAAAAAATAAGGTTTCGCCATAACACCTAAAATCTAGATAGAACAATCAAATATTATGTGCAAGAATGGTGTTGTCTGTTCGTTATATACCGAATGGGAAGTTCGCCGCATGCTTTCGGACGTTCCATCATCGAAACCCACTTGTCGTCGTAACAGAACAGCGAGAGATCCAAGTACGGCGAGCTTGAGTAAGATTGCGCGGATATCGGCAGTTGACCCAACAATCGTTTCGTCGCTTCCGTCAAACCTCCGTATCTCGCGTTCACTATCGTCTGTTTAAACCTCTGTTGCATGAGTCTGACAAACAATAATGCGACATTTTTATATTTTTAAAGACCTCGATAAGTTGGCGCGTACGTGCGGGACGGCAACATTACTCCGGCACGAGAGTCGAGTACGCCGTAAAATTTACCTTGCATAAATATTGTTTGACGGCGAACACATGTATTGGCAATCGGTGCTCGTTCTTGCGTTTCGAAAAAAATCGCTAAAATTCTCGAACTGCGTTAACAATTGCGTGGAGGCATTGTCGTACGCAGCAAGAACCTTCGTCGTAACCATGTCGTAAACAACCAAAAGAGCCGGCTGGGCATTTGGCTCGCTGGCTTGCAGCGTCGCTACTTCCTCGCTCGCGTATCTCACGAGTATGTGATTCGTATCCAGCAGCTGCATTTTCCACATTCGCAGGGCATTCAACTGGCAACACAAATATCGTTTTATTTCTTCAAATTATTTTCAAAACAACTTAGCTGACATGGAAAAAGATGTTTGGTTTGGTGACTGCCCGAGGTCAGTTGTATAACAGAATAATTGACTCAGCCCATTCCATACCTGATCAAAATACTGATAAAAGCGACGCAGCTCGTACGGATCTCCAGTTGTGTCGCTTATGTACTTTGCTCGTCTGTACAAATATACTAAAAGCTTGTGTTTCAGACTGTTTATCGTTGCGTCTCTGAAAGGACGGGAATGAACACCAGGCCAGGCTGTCGATACGAGATAAGCATCGTCTTCCAGACAGAACCTTCAACAATAAAATATCTTTGATATAGAAATCTTTGTTTTAAACTATGGCATTATTATCTTTCGTTGAAAAATGTTTAAACATACCTGCCGATAGTTCTCACGTTTATAAACATACCATCCAGTATCTGGAATATGTGGATGGCCTGGTGTTGCACGGATAGCACAGCTAAGATATCTTTGTACAAATAAAGGCCTTAAAAAAACAAAAACAACAATGACAACAATTGTGTAATTAATGGAACTTATTTACTCATGCATACCGAAATTTTCCATTTTACCTTGATTATGCGACAGATAAATTTTGTCGACTTTAAAGTGTCTGCTATCACAGAGTTTGCCACCTCGGAGATCGACAAGGTGAAGGCTGTAATCCTCGAGAGGGGATCTCGGATTCGGCGTCAGGGCTTCGTTGTTGGTATAAATCTTCGAATTGAGAAAAAAATGAAACAGATAATTTTATAACATCAATTGCACTATTGTACAATTAAATACAAAACGGTATAAATGCAAACATTGTTTTTTCGTTTTTCAATTACTAGATAAACCTACTGCAGATGAAATTAGATTCAAGTAACCCTTAACAAAAGGAGTTAATACCTGATAAAAGTGTGGCCTTAGCTCATCAGGTATGTGAGCGGCTGAGCCGGCGATAACGTAACGACCGTCATCGGTGAAGAGGCTGCACTCTCTGTTCAACTGTTCGTTGCTCTGAACAACGTTGACGATCCATTTGACCTGTAATAATAATAAATATTAATGAAAAAAAAGTACTTGATCCGCATTCTTGTTGCACAGTGTTCTTTTACATGAGATAATATGATATTATGATAAGGAGGATACCTTAAAGAACCTTCTAAATATATTGTTCCTTATGTGAAAAGTACGATCATCATTTTTGTGGCCGACATATTCTCCCTTCAGGTCGGCGAGTAGATCTGAGGCAGCAGAAGCACCCTGATACTCGTAGACTTCTATAGAAGTTTGATCGGCACTAAAGGCTATGAGGTATCTGCCGTCCGGACTAAATTTTCTCAGGAAGCACGGTGGTTTCTCCACATTTACGACGGTAAAGTTTGGAAAAACATTCTGGTAGAACTGTCTCACATTGAGAACATGAGTACCCGGATAAGGACAGCCGATTGTCTCCCGTCTCCTCAAGCGAAGAACAATATTTTGTGACAATATCTTTCGTGGACTTATCGGGCATGGTACTGTCACAAACTCAATTTTTCCCTCCTTCTCAGCCATTGTTTTCCACACAGGTATTTTTTCATATCACCCTGAAAAAAAAAACATATTTCTGGAAAATTCATGTAAATATTAGGGCCAGAAGTGGGTCAAAAATATATCTAGGTAAAATGCATAAAATAAATGAGTATTGTACCAGTATCACAAGTCTATTTCTATATCTATATTTATTATGATAAAAATTATTATTATTATTATCACTATTATTGAGCTACTAGTACTTTACCATGTAACACAAATTTGTCTCAACAGGTCAAATTTTTCTTGTGTTGGCTGAATCATCTACTTTATAATTTCAGTTCCTCAATTGTGGACACCTCGTTACACCTAAAAGTCAATGTACGTTGATGACAAATCAAAAGTCACCGTGAAACAAATTTCGACATTGTTCACCTGATAAGACCATATCAATTTTTCAATTCATACTGATTTAAGATGTTTATTCGTTCGTCTGACGATATTGCTGTGGAGACTTTCGCGCTTTATTATTACTCTTTTTGGCGTATTGTATAAAATTCTAACCTATGCAGACGAAAGTTACCGTTCAGCCGAAGCCGGTAATACTCCCATGGTAAGTTTTTTTTTATCCTCGCATCAGCTGAGAGAACATTCTTCGGTTTTTGTCAAACTCAAAGCGTTGTCTAGCGCGCCGATTCTGCTCTGGTACGCATGCAATTGGCAGTTTTCTCGATTTTGTTTTACGACTTAATTATCATGAATTTTAGTAGGCTGAATGCAAACATAGAATGTCCAAACGCCGGAGCACACTATTGTGTAGCCACTGAATTCATTTACCTGAATACAATTACTCGTCTATCGTTGCTCAAGCTTGGATTTCCCGTTTAGTCGAACGGGAAAATCGCCGTTCTTCTATAAGCTGCAGGTATATGCTGATTTTGGGTGAATTTCATTGTAATGCCGCTGTGCAGCGAGTCGTATCCTCTCGTCCGGCCGTTTTACGCCCGTGATCAGGTACCTTAGGGGTGACCCTTTTTCAATCTCTGTCGACTATTCTAAATTCCGAGACAGAAAAAAAATCTTACAACGATTAATTGACGATATACAAGTTTAAAATGCGTTCCACAAGATATCAGAGCAAACTTCCCTAGAGCTTCTCAGAGAGTTATATAAAAATATTAAACATAAAAAAATGTGCATCGAAAAAAAATCTGTTAGACAATCGATCAAACATGATTGTGTTCTCAATCAATCATGAAAAGAAAATAGGTATATATATGTATATATGTATATGAATATATGGATATATACATACATATACATTGGGCTCTGACAAAAATAAATCTAGAATCTTCGATCCGCATCGACAAAAATTCCCGAATGAAAAGAAAATTGTGGAGGTAAGGTTTTTTCAGGTAGTCAGTCGTTCATCGTAGGGCTGCTTTGTTGCCCCGTCTCACGCTATGTATATAGCTCAGCATGGTGTACGGCCGAGACACAGGAACGTGGTCTGTAAACGAAAATGGCCCCGCCCCCACAGGCGAAAACTTAAAAATGCCGCCGCTCCGCAACCCGAGAATCGATATCCGGCCGTGGGAGATCACGTGACACGTCGACGTCGAGGCTCGACCAATCGGCGTTGGCTGCAACTCTGCTGGCACTCCTCATTGGTCGTCCGCTCGACTCGCTCTTTCTCTCCAATCCTCTCTCCCTCTGTCTCTCTCTGGCAGGGAGGCCCGAAGAGCATGTTCAGTTTGGGCATAGTTTGCCACCATAGCTCATTGCCGAGTCTTCTTCAGCGACTTTTGTATATCAGTCCTCTCGAGACTCTCGATCCAATTTCAAGCGAACGATCGTCACAAACTCGCGAAAAAATGTTCGGTTCAACAAACGATCTTAACGTGAATTTTAACGAAGCAAAAAAAAAACGAGGCTCTCACCCACAGCCGCTTTGGTGAATCGACTGAACGTAGCTACGAATCCGTGTGGTTCCGTCTATACGCCTATCGTAAGAGTCCGGACGGTCCTACGGCCGTACGGTGGTTTTGCGCTGCGTTCGACCAGTCCTCACATACGCGACGGAGACACACGCACACGCCGATGGACGCACCAACACTTGCTCTCGATATATCGCCTTCGTTTCACTCCCATAAATACGATGGCTGATAGACACGTGTGACGCGAGTTTGGTTTCATGGTTAATCGACGGCAGTGATCTTTTTGTTGTTGCGAATGTAATTACATACATGTATATACATATATATGCGTGTGTGTGTGTGTGTAGATAGATAATTTTTGTGGGTATTTCGGAGGATTGAGAAACTGAGCGGTGAAGTAGAAGAAACATTCGGAACGGCCGTGTACAAGGGACTACGGGTTGGCGCGGGTGCTATGGCATTCGACTCGCTCGGGTGAAGCCGAGAGGTGTGTCGGGAGAGACCATCGACTGTGCTGTGCGTGTGTGTGTCGTTTTTTTTTACCTCGAATTGTCCAGCGTGGTTTTACATGCCTGTTGTGACTGTTTTGTGGGGGAAAAGAGGGCTAAAAGAGAGACACTAGTGGAACATGAGGGTTCGACCTGACGGTGGTTTTTTATCGTGAGGCTTCGAGGTTGTGGACGTTGTGGAGGAAGACAAAACAAAAAGTACGACGGCAGGACCGCGGTCGGTGTGTGCGAGGGGTAAGCGACCATAGAGCATGTGAAGCAGCCGAGTGAAGGGAAATCTCGCGTACAGAAAATATTCGATGGAAACTTAAAAAAGAAAACAAAAATCTACAAAACACGATCTTAAACCAAATAAAGATTATTTCATTCGAAGATCGAAAAAAAAAAAAAAAAAAAAAAAAAACAATCTCCGAAGACAACGAACCTTCGGACAATCTCAGCGAAGAGGGCCGAAGAAGTCGAAAATTCGTCGAACCATTCCGGGTCGCCCACACGTCTGGGACTCACGAGCGAGAAGCTCGCCCAAGCCATCGCTCTCGGCGAATGCTTTCCGCTTCGTTAACGCACGAAACTCAAGATCTCTGTCGTTACATCGCAGAGAGAATCAACCTTACCGAAGTGCAATGAGATCGAATTTCACAAAGTTTGATCGGTATTATTGAAAGACAATTGAATAAAAATAAAAAATAAACGAAAGGAAACAAAGGAAAGAACAGTCCAATCGTATAAAGCCGGAGGGCCAAAAAATATGGAAGATAGTCAGCTGATGACGGAGCTACCGGGTTTAACAACTGGAACGACTACAGCGAGAGGCTGCACGACACTGTTGCAGCACAGATCCGGTCACTACTATCATCTTCATCAGCCCCATCTGGCTCTATCGTCACCGCAGAACGGCACGCTGCCGCTGAAGAACTCGGCTAACGCCGTTGGTGGCGGCGATGCCGGTTCCGACGGACGTGGTCGCATACCGAAAGACGGCGAGGTAGTCCACGGGGCGGAGGGTTTCGAGAATCCGGGCGGTAACGTTTACAATCGTAATCGTTACGTGAACGGAGACTCGACGAATCTAGCGAATTTCTTGTCAAACGGTCAAGGCATACCGAGACTGTTGTCGGACCTTTGCAAGAGAAGCAGCCCGATATCGGCGAGTACTCACATATCGAGTCTCTATCCGGAGATACTCGCGTTGATATTCAGCAACCTCGACGTCAGAGACAAAGGACGAGCGGCGCAGGTATGCGTTGCCTGGCGGGACGCTGCTTACCACCGTTCCGTTTGGCGAGGCGTCGAGGCAAGGCTACACCTGAGAAAGCAGGCACCTGCCCTATTCGCGTCTCTGGTAAAGAGAGGCGTCAAGAGGGTTCAGGTATTGTCCCTAAGACGAGGTCTCGGTGACGTTGTAAAAGGTATACCCAATCTGGAATCGTTGAATCTATCGGGTTGTTACAACGTTACCGATCTCGGACTCGAGAACGCTCTGTCGCAAGAGTTCTCGTCATTGATCGAGCTCAACTTGTCGTTGTGCAAACAAGTTACCGACGGCTCGCTGAGCAGGATAGCTCAGTATCTAAAGAATCTCGAGTCACTGGAGCTCGGTGGTTGTTGCAATATAACGAACACCGGACTTCTACTCGTTGCTTGGGGTCTCAAGAGACTCAAGAGACTCGATCTTAGAAGCTGCTGGCACATATCGGACAAGGGTATCGCTTACCTGGCCGGGCTCAACAGAGAGACTGCGGATGGTAATCTCGCGCTCGAGTATCTGGGACTTCAGGACTGCCAGAGACTCAGCGACGAAGCCCTCAAACACGTTTCCGTTGGCCTCACCGAACTCAAGTCCATTAATCTATCGTTTTGCGTTTCCATAACGGACTCCGGTCTCAAACATTTGGCGAAGATGCCGAGTTTGGCGGAGCTCAATCTGCGATCCTGCGACAATGTTTCCGATGTCGGGATGGCCTATCTCGCCGAGGGAAACAGCCGGATTTCCTCCCTCGATGTCTCCTTCTGCGACAAGATCGGCGATCAGGCTCTGGTACACATATCGCAGGGTTTGTTCAATCTTAAGTCTCTCTCGTTGTCCGCGTGCCAGGTAAGCGACGAGGGTATATGCAAGATCGCCAAGACTCTTCACGATCTCGAGACACTCAATATCGGTCAGTGCAGCAAGATCACCGACAAAGGACTCCACACTATCGCTGACAGCATGAAGCATCTGAAGTGCATCGATCTCTATGGCTGCACCAGGATAACCACGAGTAGTCTGGAAAGGATCATGAATCTGCCTCAACTGAGTTCGTTGAATCTTGGCCTGTGGCATGTAAGGTGATGCGGGCCATAAGTTCACGATCGATTATGTATAATTAATCTTTGAATAAGTAGCGTTGACACTATCTACTTACGACCACACCGCCCCATTTTTCCTCATACACCACTCTCCCCTCGTCCGTCTCGTACACTCGTCGTACATGAAAACGTCTCGTCGTTCTATTGGTGCAAAAATGTAAGTGAACAATGAAATTCCATTTTTTTTTGTTCACGGTATGAAAACAAAGTTAGATTACAAATTGAATGTTTGTATGGGAACGTTACGTTGATTACGCGGTAACGGGCAAGAATTTAGCATGACTCGTACGGTGTTCAACTCCTTCCTGGAGTACGTTACTTACACAACGTACGAGGAAACCAACAACAATAAAAAAAACCCCCTGTTAGCCGAAAATATTAATCGCCGTGTATACATGTTATTATTATTATTATATATTATTATTATAACATTATTATTATCATTATTATTATGGTTTTTATTATTATTATTATACCAAAAGCGCCGCTCATTTTAGCTGTTCCGCGATGTCTGCCTCGAAGTTGTTTCGAACTATTTTGCCATTAAACTTCTTAAAGCCAAACCTCTTCAACGGAGTTTGAAGTTTGTCGGTCCTACTTTATAGACATACAAAGAAAGTTCCGAATATTAACGATAATTTTTATAAATTCGTATTTTTGGCAAAATTTAAAAAACATGGGCAATGGGCGATAAATCATGCAATTCCGACGGATCGCTTGATTATTTTTGTTGGACAATCTATCACAGTGTGGAAATGAATCTACATAGATCCTACCTCGTTTTGAAATTACCATTAGTATTCGAGTTATAATTTTATCATGCAAAAACATTATCGAATTCCGACGAACACTAAGTTTTCACGTTACTTGTGATACAAGATTTTTTTTTGCCAATGCAACGATGGCAATGATATGGCGATTGGTTATTATTATTATTATTATCATTATATTATTATTATTATTACTATTGCTATTATTATTATCACTGTCATCATAAATATTATAAACTCCGTCTAGAACGGATTTGTTTGCTCATATTTTTTTACAAAAGAAAAATATTGTGATATAAAGTGCGTTCGTCAAAATTGCCGCTCATCCCTCGACCATTCCCGCCCCTCTTGTTATTTCGCGTTAGTTTGATTTTGGCAAATTCCGATGCTTACGCGATCTCACTCGCGTATCGCTCCGCATGTTCCTTAATTAATCTATTTCTAAAGCTGGCTACATTCGAGATAAATTCAAAGTACATTCGAGACGTATCACATGTGTTCTTTTACCTTGTTTCCTTTGTTCCTCAATCCACACGTTTCTTTGACGCGACTGCCGGATTGAAAATCTTACTTTAGAAGCGGACGTGACGTTACGCAGTAAAATTTAAAAAAATCTCGTTTTGACGTCACTCCGTTCGAAAAACTTGTTTTTCGACCGGAAGTAAAGTTACATTGGAAATTCGGTGTTTCTGGTCGAAAAATAAGACTTTTACTTTTTAACACAATTCTAACTCTTTTGGTCGCAATAACCAAAAGTGTTTCCTCAGCGTGAAATTATTATTGTGAATTATTGTGAACGTATTCGGTAGAGGACAACGAATTTACATTGGCATTTGAACGTCAATATTTCATACGACACGAACTGACTATTGATCGGAATCTGTGTACATTCTACTCTCAATAAATGTTAATAATACTTTTTTTTTTGTTTTCAATATTAATTTACAATAATCAAACTTTTCATTGTTATCATTATTTGGTAGTAAGTAAAGTACGAGACCGTCGAAATATAATCAGGAGGAATTTTCAAGAGCGATGAAAATCATAACGTTGATCGAGCAATGGTAGGAATTTTTTTTTTTCCCATCATGACGAAAATGTTTATAATAATTTTTTAAGTAAGTGCGAATGCTTATCTGTCCTCAAACGATACGTCGAATCGTTGGTACAACTGCAATTATCCATTCGAAAATGAATGCGTGGTACGTAGTTATGTAAGATATTATTGTTTTTACTTTTAGTGTGCGAAAGTGCGAAAAAAAATTGTGAAATGACGATGAAAAAAAAATGGGTTGCTGAATCGCACGTACGAACGATGAGTTTTTTTGTTTACATTTTAAATTAATTGTATGGAAAAGTGGCCTTACCAATGAAATACGAACTTTAGCACACTTTTTCGTGGCTAATTTTTTGACTGGCAGAGGCAAAAACGCGAACGATAGAGACTAAATAAATAATACCATGGTGATGCGTGACAAAGCTTTTTGGGGGATTCCCCACACGGCCATGTTCGTCGACGAAACAAACGAACAAACCCAACCAACCTATCTACCAAACACCGCTAATTATAGTCCAGAAATCGATAATATTCTGCGATCAATCTGTTTCTCAACATCGTGAATTTTTTTTTTTTTTTTTAATTTATCGAAGAGAAATCATTCTTTGTACAATTTTTTTGCAGAATATTTTCGTTTCTATTACATCGATAAGTAAGCGCAATGCTGTAATCCGACGATTCTACTCGCGCTTGTTACCGAATTCAAAAAAAAAAAAAAAAAAAAAAAATACGATTCAGTTGACAGTCGAAACTGAAACGAGCCGAACTTCTGATTGTTTCAATAACTAGGATCCAATAAATTAGATAGCGTTGCGAATTAGAGTGCGTCAGCGAAGCGAACCGTTAGAGAGTGTGTTAATTGCAAAATGTAAGAGACGAGAGGCGTAAAGATTTAGTAACCGGCATCTGGGTCTCGCGTTGATCATCGATAATTTTTTTATATACGAATTAAAGACAAAAGAATTAGTTAATTTTACAAGATAAAAAAATTAATTTGCGAATTTTTGTTATCTGTGTAGATGAAATGATAGAAATTAAATATACTTCAGAAAAGTTCATGCTCTGTGTCAGGCGAGCCGCAGCCACATGTGAAGTTTGAACTCTTCGGAATTATGGTAAAAAAAAAAATAAATAAATAAATAGATAGACAGCGCGAATAAAAATTTGTAGAAAACGCGAACGAACTTATGATCAATGCGACAATCGAATGTCGTGCATCAAGAATGCTAATCGATGGCTGATTCGAAATTGCGGTAAAAAGAACAAATATATATTCGCGGGGTACACATGGTACTGTTGCCGTATAATAACCAAGTATATAAACGGAGAATAAGAATGAAAAAAAAAAAAAAAAATGAAAAAAAAAACAGCATCGAAAAGGATTTCGAGTGCATAAATTCAATCCTGTAATATTTTTTTGTGTACAATTTCTTGTTGAAATATATTATTTTCATAAATGTTTGATTCCAATAGATTTATTTGCCTGTTACCTAAAAAGAGTAAAAAATATTGACAACCCCAAATAAGATCCTTCATGAAATTATTATTCATGATTCCGAATTTTCATTCAAGCGCTTGGTAACTCGATCCGGTCGTTCGAAAATTTTTGCTTCGCCTGTACATGGAACGCCAAGTGTGTTCTCGCGACTGTCTAGCAGCAGCAGCAGCAGCAGGCCTTCGCAGCCATTGGATCGAAGGAACGGCGTCGACTGCAAGATCGAAAACAGGAAGCTTCGAATACAGACAGGATGCTTGAGCTTCTACCTCCTTCTCTCCATTCCTCCTAAATTCTATGAGCATCCTGTTTCATAAATTTTCTTTATTTTCAGATAGAACGGGTCTAAATTCGCTTGCATCATACATTTTGTAACTTTTCAATTCATACGACACAGTGACTGGAATATCATCTCGAAAGTAATATTGAAGCCATTTTCATAATCTAAAAAAAGGAAAATTTCGGAGGCACGGATTTATTGAAGTTCCAATAATCTTAAAGTCGTTGTAACTTTGTAGAATACATAAAATCTGTAACTTTGGTGCTCCTGTGGATGAGAATAGAAAATGAAAGAAATAAACATTAGATTCGTAGTGTGTAAGGTTGAGGACATTCAGTTAGTGTTGGGTTCGCACACATTCATCGGATATTGTATGCACTATGCAGACTCTCGTTCAATGGCACCCTCTGCGTTAGGTGCGCTATTGTAATCGATTGGTGATGCAGGGGTTGCCTTCAGCTCGTCGTGTCCCTCGGTACAGTGGGCCCCCCTTTTTCTTCATTGTGTGTGGAACACGCACCCCACATTCCCGATGCGACAGTGCATTCACAGTATGTGCAGCACCGAGCTCGTACGAGATAAATAAAATAAACTCATAAAACAACATCGTACCATCTTAAATTATCATCTTACATTGACGGAAAAACATTATTTTTTGTTTTCTGAGTAGAAATTTCCGTTTATTCTCTAGATACACGTCGTACAATTCGAGCACAGAGAATGTTAGCCCGTCGAGTCGAATTAGCGATACAGTAATAAAAAGACGTTGGTTAGCAAAATGCAATAAATTTATTGACACAGACCATATATAGATATACATGAAAATTACACCACTCTGCGTACTTCGAAGAAACGTTTCAAGTAAAAGACCTGACCCACGGTCATGGAAAATAATACTGTAGCCTCGAACATGGACCATAGGACAACGCAAAAGTTGGTACTCTCGTTTATTGCCCTGTGATTTCGGTCTCGGACCTGGAACGTGAAAAACATCATAAAAAATTATTATAATTTTTCATAGATCTTTTAGCTTGAACGTGAACCGAACTATGAGTACTAAAACTAGCATAATCTGTTGAGAAAACAAAGTTTTTGCTTGGCCAACTTGCCTGCATGTATTCCTGTTCGTTTTTCACACTCCATAAGCTTGTGCTCAAGTCTTTGATCATGTCATCCAGCTTTCCATGATTGGCTGCGTCACCATCCTGGCTTTCAGAAACATGCTCTCCCGCTGGTTTACGAGGCCCACCAATGTCCATGTTGAACATGACGACCTTGGGAGTCAAAGTGCTTTTTTGGTTGCCGAAGCAGTAGGTGTATTTTCCTGCCACGTCAGCAACAAACGTGTACTTGCCGTTGCCCTCTTGTTCGCCTTGGTGGCGCACTTTACCATCCGGACCTTCTATCCTCACATCTATGTCTAAGAAACCTCCTTCGGCTATTTCGAAGGTCAGACCTGCGAGAGATAAATTATTGATTACATATCAAACCCATGAAAATTTGTATGCTTTGATCAATTTTCCTGTTTAGAACCATAATTACAATTGAAAAAGGGATTGAAATATTTTAAAAAAATCATTTTAGACTTTAGGAACATGTGCAAAGTTCTGTGGAGAGGTTTTTGTGCCCTCAAAAAAGTTTCTTTTAAGTAATAGAAATTTCATGAGATGAATGGTTTTCGGATGCCTGAGCGGCATCAGTGAGGATCAAACGATTCAGAAAAAAGTGTGAAAAAACTTGCCCATTTTCGTTCCCGCTTCGACTTTGTCGAAAAAGCACTCTTCGGCATGAGCGTCGACCGTAATGAAATATGCGCTCGTTTCATAATAACAACTCAACAACAATAACAACGGCAGCGCAAATTTAGCCATTTTATTTTCAATGAGAAAAATACAAGATTAGGTTAGGAAGTTGATTCGTTAATCCACGGTGCTTTTTACCGGAAGAAAAATGTGTCCGACGATGTCGGACTAGATTTATCTACTTCTACGATCGACTATTCCTTTTCGCGATCTTATGATGTTGTTGAGTTATTTTTTTTTTCACTCAATAAGGGCTCCTCCGAATTACTCGAAACCCCCTATACACCGTATGGCTAGAAGTTTTCAGACTCGTAAAACGTCAGTCGAAACGAGAAACGCCACGTTCGTTCTTTTATCGTCACCACTACCCAAAGCTGCTTTCCAATGCGAGACGAAATCCCAACGATATCGAAGTATTTGACTTTTTAAGTGTTTTTGCAGAAGTCCAAATTTTGTCGCCCAATCAAATGCAGCCCAAATGTACATTTCAGAAGTACATGAAAACTAGATTTAACAGGTTTCAAGACGAAAAAACAAGAAAACCTGTTTAAAACTAAATTTAACAGGTTCCAATAAATAAAAAAATCGGGTATAATCGAAAAAAAACTCATCGGCTATAAAGGGAAAAAACGGCGAACAAAACTTATTTGCTTTGCCGAATTCGTGACTGGTTTACAATGAAAATCAATCCAACCACCGCAACAAACGCGCGACAAAACAAATACCTTATTTGATGTGCCAGACTTGCGGAGAGCCATTGTTGTAATTAAATACATAGTCGACATCGGATAAATAACATTTTATTTGACGAAATCATTTATATGTACAGACGGTCCGCGGAGCATCGACGCTCACGCAGTTTGTCGCTCTCGGTGTCCAATCATGAGACGTCGAACCAATCACGCGGCCTCCACGCGCGTGATTGGTTCGACGGTTGTGCCGCTTCTGGCTATAAAAAGGGGTCGTCAGTTTATCCGCCGGAATTCGACGGTCAAACCACGGTCGGACTTTCATCTCTGCGAGGCTTTTTCTTAATCAAATCCTAACCGATCTTGGCGCCTCAATGCCCAGATCGAATGATGAAGAAAGAAAGGAAACTGACAAGACTGAAGGATGTCTCGTTTGAAACGAGAAACCCCAAGGACGGAGCTACAGAATATAGATCTGTAAAGTATAGAGACAAGATCCGTCTTCATACGAATCTTCTCCCGAAGGAAATAACCTTGTCGCAAAACTAACGTAATGCAAACATTGTTGCAAATCTACAATCACCGTCGGAGACAGACGACAGATCTTGGTGTCACAAGCCAGAAACTAGTGATAAGGATCGAAGGAACTTTGTGAGGCGCTGAAAGATTACTCGGTTACAAAAAAGACGAAAACAGAAAGACGGGCAGCCACGGGATTAAAGATTGTTTCAATACGAATCGTCAAGCGTAGGTACAGTGTTGGAAGCGAAAACCATTAGTATATATCAAACGTAGAGATACTACCTCATTGCAAATGTTCAACGAACCTCGGAATCCGACTTCGAAAGTCTTGTTAAATCATGAAAACGAGAAACAATGGGAAGAAGGAAGCGAGCGGGCCTCGAAAGATATCTCTTAAAAGAAGAAAAGGCGCCGGAAAGGGCATCAAGCGTCGGGGATTGAAGTACTGCGACATTTAAAATCGAATGTCACGTTTCAAACGTACGATTTTGATGCATGTTCTCGATCCATGCAACGTTTACCGTATTTACGAAGCTATGCAAAATATGATATTAAAAAAAATCCTTCTAATCTGCATTCCCAAAAGTACAGCTGCGCCATATTTATCGGTTACAATGCATTTTTACAATACATACGAATGCATTTTGTAAACTCAACGAGGAGCTTCAATAAAACTACATTTGACCGAAATTGCTGTTTCCCGTATCATGCAACTTCCATGCGAAGAATTATATGCCTCTTACCATTCTTCGCATGGACGTTAGCTTACCGAGCACGTGTTTCATACGCATGTGTGAAGCTACCGAATGAAGTAGTCGCAAGTTCGATAGAGCATATAGGTAAGTGGCGGGTTATTTCGACAGAGCAAGACCACACAGTATAGGACGGACCTAAAGTATTGTCAACATTTTTTTATGCGATAAATCAAGGATTCGTTTATCGTCACGGTTTCTTCAGGGTCACTATGGCTTTTGTATATAGTTTATGCAGATTAGGAATAGGCGAATTGCCCACGAAGACTCTCGTTGGTATCAATCGGATTGATCGAAGAAAAGTGAGCTGTACTTGCTCTTGGTAAGTTGCTAAAGATCCGGAAAAATCATGTTTTTTTTGTACACTTTAAGGTTTTACGAAATTTAATCACGTTGATAGATTGGGGAATTACATTCCAGATTTTTTTTTTGCTTGTGTGAGATTAACCTATGCATTTTTGGAGGTTATCGAAGCGTTGATTTCAGTAGATCTCCCGTAAATTTGGCTTATGCCTCGTATGAGTCAACAGAAGCATCGACTCCCGGAGCTGGTACCGCAGCTCCGGTGGTTATTATGCACGGTTTGTTTGGATCCAAGACAAACTGGAATAGTCTCGCTAAAGCGATGCAGCAAAGAACAAGCCGCAAGGTATTGTACTTTTACGTTACTTTGTCGTCGCTGCGATCTTTATTATTTACGTACTATTACACTATATAGTTCGTTGACGGATGTACCATTTCCAACTGTAGTCTGATCTACAAATTTGAAGATCATTCGTTGCAGGTGATAGCTGTAGATGCGAGAAATCACGGAGATTCGGCTCATTCGTCCGACATGACTTACGCCGACATGGCGAGCGACGTTGTTGGCCTCATGGAGAGTCTTGACCTAGACAAAACGATAGCCGTCGGACACAGCATGGGCGGTGCCGCAATGATGTGTTTAGCTTTGTATTATCCTCAACTGGTTGAAAAATTGGTGGTCGTCGATATGTCGCCAGTCCGAACAAGCGACAGCTTGACGGCAATGGGTCATATATTCGACGCGATGCTCTCAGTTGATGTGCACACTGGAGAACCTCTGTCTGTAAGCCGGAAGCTCATCGATAAACAATTAGCGACGAAAATTCAATCAGATACCCTTCGGCAGGTATGACTGCTCTCCCACATGTGCTGCAGTTTATGCAACACCGAGTTGAGGAAATACTTATCCCAGACATTAATGCGTGCCAGTACTTTAAGTAGCTTAGGACTTGGGGAGAGAAAGGAGAGAAAAGATTGCTAACTTTGATCATCCATCTTTCAGTTCTTGTTGATGAACCTAGTGGAATATGAACCAGGTAAATGTAAATGGCGAGTAAACCTTCCGGTTCTCGCGGAAAATTTTGCTCATCAAATCGCAAAGTTTCCTAAATTCGAGTCGAAAACCTTCGACGGCCCTACGTTATTCATCGGCGGCGAAAAAAGCGATTACATAAGGAAAGAAGATCACACTACGATAAAAAGCTTGTTCCCCCGAGCGGAATTTCGTTACATCGCCGGAGCTGGGCACTGGGTCCAGTCTGACAAACCGGCAGAATTTTTGGACATCATCGTCGAATTTATCAATCAACAAAATGTATAAAAATTGTATGAGCAGTATTTTAGTACATTGTAAACCGTTTCGCCACGGACTTAAATTACCGAGGATCAATGCCGAGCAGACTTATCGACGGTTGATTCGAAGTGCGAGTCGACAAAAAAAGATATTCGGACAATAAGATCACGATTTTTCGATCTTTCATTGTTGAAATAAAACTCCTAATATATATGGCCAACGAAAAAAAATCGTACACAAGGAAATACGAAATAATTGCGTTAGCCTTTCAATTCTAATCTAGATGATATTGTGGCACTCTGTCTCTGTCAAAAGGACGAGTATCTTCGATTATCGGGCCCAACGGTGCATTGGTCATCCCATAGCCTTGTTCCTGTGGAGGAGCTGACCTGGGCGGAGGGATGTATTGACTGAAAACGAAAGCCGCAGGACTCAATCGAAAACCGAGAGGCGGTAAAATGCATGGCAAACTTTATCTGCGTATTAAGTAAGCAATTCACCTGGACGACTGGGATTGCATATAGTCATTGCGATTTCTGCGCCTAAGTTCGTCGTACGTATCGATGCCAGGAGTATATGTGGGAAGTGGCTTCATGGTATCATAATTAAAAAGTTGGTCACCTGAAAAATAATAATGATGAACATTTGATTGCCGAAGGAAAAGATGAGAGATAAATCATTTTTTCAAGACAAGTTAATTACTATCGGTATTGACTCCGCTGAATCCATCAAAGTTATTGGTAGATTGATATGAGTCCATTTGAGAGCCTGACACCATCGGATGTTCAACATCCAATTCAAATTTTTGTGGCTCATAATCCAATCGTGTGGAACTTGGAACGAAAAATTTATAATCAGTTTTTTTTTCCCAATGATATTTTGCATATAATACCTATTCCGTTTGATTCCTTGCATAGCTTCAAGCTGCTGTCTCAAAGTTCCATTGGGAAGGGCCAGGACTCGCTCAATGCAGATTGATTTGTATGAAAGGGTTCCTCCAACACATCCTGCTATACCCGCGACTACAACACTTGGCACCACACCATATTTTGGATGCTGCTTCAAGAATCCTTTCTTTAGTGCATAAAACGCACAGCCAGCAATGGCTATGCTGCTAGGCACACCTCGCTTTCTGAAACCTTCGCGGTTGCATTCTTTGAGAACTTTTATCTCCTCGGCATTCAAACTGATTTTCTGAAGAAAAAAAAACATGTGTTCAAGGGACCGTGACAAGCAGAAACCAAATTAAAAAATCTATTTTTCCAGTCATTGAGCAAATATGCGCAATTTACCTGATGATTCGAACTCTGCCAATAATAATCGCCAGACAATCCGAAAATTCAATGAAGAATAAAACTTACATTATGCTCATTTGAGGCGTATGCAAAATCGGCAGTGTTCTGAGCGGACATGATGTATATATTGCTGTGCCGATGAATTCAATCAAGTTTCTCGCAATCGAGATTTTGATCAATTTTACTTGCAGGGCCTCCTGTAGATAACCAAAAAATAAAGTATAAACGCCGACAGATAATATCGCTCTATAATACGCGCTGTACAAATACGGCAATCTAGGGGAAAAATTTAGTTACTTATCGTTGTTCCGAGTGCACGGAAAGTGTTGATGTTCACGACCAATCCTGGTTTGTTATTCGGGAAATCGACCAATGAGTGTTTCGAAAACTGCGTTATAGATCGTGTGGGAGCCAATTGGAACTCACGTCTCGTGATTTCGTGATATGATGAGAAAGGTAATAAAAAAAAATGAAGTGCGCAAACGTATGAACACTTGGGGATTTTTTGGGCCTGAATTTGTGCAATCTCGTTTAAAAAATCTCAATGTTGTAGAACGATGGTAAAAGCTTTCAAGTACTATCGAGAGTTTAAAGTTTTTCGTATCAGTTTCAATGAAAGATTTATTCTTTTACATATCGTTACATAAAACATGATGTATAATCACTATACGCATTTATTCCCTATCGTCTGTTTATAGAGTACCGAGATTTTTTTTTACTAAATATAATCTATCTGTTAAAAAATGTGTTTTTTTTCTTTTGATCCTTTTTTCACAAAATTCGCGGTACTGAACGATGTCGTTATTAATATTATTATTTCCTTTTATAGAATGCAGTGCTGTAGGTGATAAAATTGTCCTTAAAAAATGACGTCACTGTTGACTGACATCAAGTTTTTTTTTTGTCCTCCACGCACAATACTTTAAGCAGTCTTTTACTTGAATTATATCATCTGTTACGTGGGAACGGTAAAAAGGCGATCATCGGTACGCCTCTCCCCACTCCTCCGAATTCGTTTTCACATAATAATATTAAATTTTTGTATTCTTTTTTGTTTGTATGTTGTTTTTTTGGTACAATTCACTCAAGTGCTTGACGCACCCCGTTCGTAGATATACGCACGGCCCGGCCTTAGCTGCGCCTGCAAAATAGAGAGGAAGATTCATCGATCGGATAATTCAATTTCTTTTTTTTATCGGATTCGATCATTTAATTTTCCAAACTATTTTCAAGCCTCGATTTTTCGTTCTGCGTTATAACTATATACTTCTTTTCTCAATGTTATTACGTTCGAAGAGAATAATTTTACTAAATTTGCTTGGATAAACACACACACACTGTTTTGCTTCGGTGTTAAACAATGTTTCGGTGACTTTTTCTTAGTCTACGTTATCTTGGAAGATAAGTTTTACGTATCCGGGAGAACCTTCCAGGGGTACTGCACAGAACGGACAAATAGCAATGTATCCATTGGTTCCATGAGGTATGGCCACTTTTTCCCAGTATCTGAAATGAAGAATAAACAAAATATTATCACAAGAAGACGCCTCCTATACCGGGAGATTTTTTATTGATAAAAATGATCTTGTTCTTACTTCACAGTTTTCTCAGTCGCCATGTGGCCACAAGGGCTGAAGGCATAAGTCGGGGGACCGCTGTCGACGTAGAACGCTGGTTCGATACCCATGCAGAGTTTTACGATCGGTCCCGCATTGAGGCACATGGGACATCGTCTCGTTGCTTTGTCCTTCTCTTGGCCCCAATCGTGATGTCCTTGCACATGGCCACATCTCAGATATACATACGGTTGCTGCTGGGCCGAATCCGCCGCCGCTTTGCGGGGTATGACTAACGTGTTCAAGCCAACCGGGCACTGCGGTCGTCCGGCGTTTATCGCGTCCACCAATTCTTCCAGATCGTGTTTTGTCTAAAAACAGCAGCAATGAAGAGATTTGATAAGGTGAAAAACTTACATTTTTTTTTGTCATTAAATTAGAATTTACCGGCGATTTGGATAGACCTTCCGCTGATCTCCACAGCAACGTCGCTCCGCAAAGATCGATTAGAGTTCCATCTTGCAGAATGTTATCCTCATCATCAACAACGTTTCCCTTCTGTTGAGCACTTCGACTTTCTCTCAGGGAAAAAACGCCGCCGCCGACGCTGACCTCGCGCCAGAAGCCGCATTGAGCCTCGCCACCGCAAAATTGACCGCGAGGATGCATTATCAAAACACCGTTCGTCGTCAGTCCGTCTATCTCGTGATTCTCTTGCCATTTCGTCGCTTTCTCCTGACGGCAAAGTGATACGATTAGTGTCATTTTTTCGGTAACAAGACCAGTTATTCTGAATTCGAAAAAAAGTAGTTGAATCCAATTGTGCGTTCGATCCCGTAAATCGTAATAATTTCAGTTGATCGTGTATAAACGATCAAATAAAAGGCATCGAATTGAAAAAATGATGTTCGTCTGATCTTTAGATTAAAGATATCTACCCCTAAAAAAATATTTCTCGAACTGTCGAATCCAGCGGCGTATATTCTTGCGATTCTCGGATCCGAACGGTCGGTCAAAATTCTGCAAGCGAACCTGCTGATAGTGCTTTGCGCAACGCGGCTCTCGCTCGCTGGACCGGCATCGCTACCACCAGGGCATGTGTCCATGACTACGAAATCAATCGGAGATTCCGACGAACGACCAATCTGGAAAAGAAGTTGTATTTCATTCGACAAATTAACCACGGTAGAGACCCTGGAATACCAGTGTATGCAACATAATAAACGCCTTCTCGACATTGCCTCAGAATAAAGTAAGCCGGCTTTGTTTTTATATTCTCCAAGGTCAGCGTTTTTGTCACCAATAGCATTGCGGCATCATATAAAAAGCGAATTTTCAACAGCAGGCCTCTGTTTTACGATAGGAGACTGATATGTCGTCGATAAAACAGAGTTCTGCGAGTTCTACTTTTTTTTACCGGCTTAACGACCTTCGCGAATCCCGACGTCTCCTCGTATATTGATAATATCGGTTTTCTCATCGAAAAATGAACATATCTATTATTTTCAAGTACAAATTTATTCTTGTGTTTATTCGTTTTTTAAATAAATTGTAAACTTACTTGAAACATGTCAGTATCTTCGTCTTCTGTGTATTCAACGATAACCGCTTGAGTGCGCGATAGCGTGTAAGAGATCGAGTGCTGCTGTGTATTCAATATAGCCTGAGAGCTGTGGGGAGTCTTAACGACGTAATGTTTACTTCGTTTAACTCCGTTAGGCGCTGGCCTTTTCACAAGTACAAATTTACTTCGACGTCTCCCGCGATCTCCCGGTGGTAGGAATCCATTATACCTAAAAAAAAAAAAATTGCAAGAAAAATAGGTAAAAAAATGAATTCCATTCAGCAAACAGCAATCATACCGATGGCAAGGTGAAACGGTAATCGCCAGCGGAATTCTTATCACAAAATTGCTTTGCTAAAGATAAATTTGACATTGGTGGAATATATATTTTTTTGTTTGTTTTTTTTTTTTTTTCCTTACCCGAGAATCACCAATTCGCCGTACTTGGTAAGCTGCTTGGGTTTGTCGTGATTGTGACTGTGAGCTCCATGGGGATTTGCATGAGAGTGATTGTGGGTCTGTTTTGTATGCGGACTGTGAGGCTGACCCACTGTCCCACCCTCTGCTACCAGTAGAGGGCTGTCGTTGCTGCCACCATCGGATCTAAAAAAAAAAAAAAACGGTTTAATGAAATATGACATTGATCCATAAGACCATTACCTCAGAGGTAGCAGAGAATCAGTGACAAATGTTAATTTTTCAACAGCCCATTATTAAAGCCGATGTGAAACCTTTCGCTCGCCCGCCGTAGAACTCAGTCGGTAACGTAAGCTGTAATAAATTTTCTCAACGTTTCATCAGTTTCGCAACGAAAAATAAATTAATAGTCGCTGTTAAAGTGTAACATGAAAGTGCTAGCGTCTTCAGCCGGGAATATTGAAGATCCGTGAAAAAAATTGATTACAGGTTTTGTTACCGACTGAGTCAGATTCGTGTCGCCATTGATATTACCGAATGCTCGGCGACACCTTACCGACTCGGATTATTCAAAGTACATTTGTCGTTCAATCTCCTCCTGAGTCTTCATTGAATGAATAAATAACACGTAAAATCGGGTCAACAATAGAGACACGGAATGGGAGGTCAACGATGGGGACAGGGTTTGATCAATTATCAATGAGGCACTCAATTGCAGCTGATACATAATTTATAAACTCAACAAACATAATACCATATACAATAATAATATAGATACAAATAAATACATAAGTACACGTAGAAACAGTAAAATTAAGTAAAAAGAAACTCTACATGGCACACATAAAACACAGTTCCGAAGGAACTGCACTAGAGGCGACGCGAAAAAAAGAACAAAATGTTCCTGACAATTGTATTCGTCTTTCTCGCATCCGTGTCGAGTCGCTCGTTCTCTCGCATCAACGTAAGCAGCCTACGTGTAACACAATATATCGGGGCTAAGCCATATAATGAGCCAAGACAAAAAAAAGTCGATAAAGTAGTAACGGTCTAAGGAAATTCTCTTCTCAATGATCCGAAAATTAAAAAAAAAAATCCTTAAGGTTTCTATGTACAAAACTCGTTGGAACAATGTTAATTTCATTGAAACGCAAGTGATATGTACGTAAAAAACAACAACAACAACAAAAGTCAAAGATATCCACATTACCGTATCACCATCGTGGGGTCGCCGTTAGACCCAATTTTGCTGAGACAGTGAAGACACGAAGCAGGACCCACTTTCGATTCGCGGAAGCTCACTCACCCGAAAATGTAAAAAAAAAAAAACACTTTTGTCTGAGAAACCTCGTGGCCGAGCCACATACACAAGAATCCCCTCCCCCGGCAAAAAATGATTCACCAAAAATTAAATAATTTTTTGTTTCGCACACTCGTCTCGTTCCTCGTAAAACTTCGTAGTACGTTGTATTAATCGAATTTGTCTTGTTATGCAAAAGCTTACGCGCGCTACTGCTCCCCACTAGTCGAAAGCGTTGACACGCTAGGAGCGAAGAAAAGAAAAAAACGAAACAAAAAAAAGAACCACCGAAGAACACGGGAAAACTATACGGTACGGATAAGCACGCAGTGAGAGAGGAGTGTGCCCGTGCGAGACAAAGATGGTAGAGAGCACACCCGCGGGCGCCTTCACTCTGTAGAACTTCGCATCGGTGTTACACCCACGCTTTGTTTTCACTCGTATAGTCCGCTGTTAATATATATATATATATGTTTATAGATGTATATATATTATTCGAAATAAAAACTCAAAATATGTTCGTCAAAAACTTTCAAAGTTAATTTTTCTTTAAGTCGATGCTCCGCCGTATTTACGATGATTGATCATTGTTTAAGAGCTCTAAAGACGTTAGGAACGTCGAAATCCTTGCACTGACACGAACCGCTTGCCATGTCGCTAGGGCTATCGGACTCTCGAGCCTGCGTCGCCTCGCAGCGGACGGGACGGAACTCGTTGACCACTTGCTGCTGCTTTCACTCGACTTTTATCGGAGACCCTTGTACTTTTATAAAATTCACGATATTTCGGTTTTACAAACGATTTTGCGAACGGTAACACGTATCACGAAACAACACTCTATTTACAATTGGATAGCGTTACATAGGGCTCGGAGCGAATTTTTTTCGGGACGGACGGGACACGAAGATACGGGATATGTTTCGGAGATCAAAATTGGAAGTTTTCTTATTTCTGTTGTTGTTTTAATTCGAAGAACGTATCGTGGAAGGATGGACTTCGGTGTGATGGAATCCTTTTGTTTGTTTTTTTTTTTTTTTCGAGAATGTAATAACAAGATTGGAAATGTGTTATCTCCGTTCGTGTTCACAGTTCAACGTACAACTTTACTCTGTGTGTCGCCTCCAACTCGGCTACACTGCAGCGCAGGCGGTGGGATTTTTGGTTGGCAGCAGTGACAGGCTCGCGTACAGTGGCATCGCGAAAGAAACTGTTCCTTAGGGTATTTATCTGTCAGAAACTAGTTGGAGTGTCCCAATTTTGTTGCATAAATGCTTCGAACTATTGTAGTTTCGTGTGATAATTTCGTGTTGGTGTTGTGTGAATATACAACACTACACACGGCGTGTACAGTTCTCTCGTCAGGCATTTGTGGGAAAAAAATTGGACTGCGCACGCAACCACCAGTGGAAATCCTTACTCTGTCAACATTTTCGGATTACGACGGCTTCAAGAGAGCGCAGCCAATGAGGAGAAGACGACTCTCTTCGCCCGTGAAGACGTCGTCCAATACCGGACAAGTTACATACGGCGCGTTGTCTCTGCCAATAAAAATGTGGCATAGCTGCACACAACAGTAAGATCCATGTTTACAGTGCACTGTACGCGTTCAGTATACACTATGGCAATGGAGATTTTTCTTTGATCAAGTGAGGTTGATAGTTACAGCGTCAAAAAAATGTTCCGTCAATAATAGTACATGTGTCACCCCAGTTCGGTAAGTATTTTTACTCCCAAACCACAATGTTTTGTTCCATATAATTGAAGTCCCGTGAATACTTCTCAATTGTTTGAGGGCGACGGTTGTGCGAGATAAAATTTAAAAAAAGCATTGTTACAATTATGTCTAGGCTCGTTAGTGCAAGTATGCCATTCAAGTTTCATCTGAAGAAGAGTCGTCAGTACAATGTCGTATCGAAGAACCAGTACGTCATCTGTGTCGAACTGTTGGATCAAACTTCGATAGAGTGTACTTTGGACATTGACAGCTTCGGTCAAGAATGTTTGACCAACGTCACTCAGAGACTCGGTTTGGGGCAGCCAGAGTTTTTTGGACTGAGATACATCTGTCGTCATGGCGAACCCACTTTTCGATGGATCGATATGGACAAACCTCTGAAGAGACAATTAGAGAAGTCTGCCAAAAATTTCAATCTTTACTTCAGAGTAATGTTCTACATTACCGATGTGCAGCTAATACATGATGAAATGACTAGGTATGAACGCTACCTTGCTACACAATAGACAAAGAAGAATGAAAATTTAATATCCTTAATAAAATATGTATCGTCATGAAGCATTGAAGATGGTCAATTATTTTTAAATTGTTATTGGTGCCTTGATTTATAGGTATCACTATTATCTTCAATTGAAGAGTGATGTACTAGAGGGAAGAACGCATTGCGACGCTCGGCAAGCTATACTTTTAGCTAGCTATTGGATGCAAGCTGAATTTGGTAACTATGACGTAGAGAGGCATGCCCCCGAGTGCCTCCATCAATACACGTTTTTTCCAAAAGTATATAATTGTTTGAGATACCTTGAAATTAATTTTGATACCTTCTAACAAAACTTGTCGACTTGGAGAAAATAATGTTGTTTTTTTCTTTCAATTTTATCAGAGCGTTGTGCAAGCTGAACCTGGAGGTAGCGCAGCCCTGCTGACATCTACATTATGTCAGTACAAAACTTTGACCGGTGTCACTCAAGCCATTGCCGAGGAATTGTACATTTCCATTGCCGTTCAATTGGATGGATATGGACATGAAACGTTAACCGCCAAGGTGCACCGTTCATTCAGATAACATTAAGCATACTTGCTCGGTAACAAAAAGCGTAATCCGTTTTTTTTTCTTGTCTTTGTAGGATAGTAGCAATAACGAAGTTGTTCTGGGTGTCTCGATAAACGGAATAATGGTTGAACATACTACGACTCAAGCAACACAGTTCTACAGGTAATAGTTTATTACTTCATATTCTGAATGTACTAAGCGGCGCAATAATGAACTGCAGAAGTCCTGACTATCTCAATTTTAGGAGAAAATTTACTAAACGTTCAATGTTTCTTGTTGGTAGATGGAAGGACATCAGTAACGTCATAAATCATAAGAAAACTTTCAAAATAGAATGCCAGTCGGAGCTCGAGGATGCGAAACAATTTTCGTTCACCGATTCGCGGAGCGCCAAGTACATGTGGCGTTTGTGCATAGCCCAGCATACATTTTACATGCAGCATCAAGAGGCTCGACCCTCCGAACGTTTGACGAATTATTTCGTGAGTTTTCGTGTTGTTAATGCTTTATGTACGGAATTGAACGATGTTGACCTTGAAATCATGCGAAATTTGAAAGAAAATCCACAGTTGTGCTCGAGCGCGTCCTTTTTATATCATAAAAATGTTGAAATTGTTGCTTTTGTTGTGAGGCGAAGGGTATTAATAGGATTATAACGAACATTTCAGAACGACGACACGGCTGACTCCAGCGAGCAAACGGCCTCCGTCAGTTTAGACAATCGCATAGCCGAGGATCATATGCGTTGGACGAGCTACAACGATCTCTCAACATCACCGTATCCACCAGTTCCCTCGGTCTCTTCGACGGAAGTAAACAATCTTCGGGCACTCCTTCCCTCCTACAGACCCGCGCCGGACTACGAAACGGCAATACAAATGAAGTACAGCAACGGCGGTACTGTTCCTCAGCCCTATTACGCAAATCAATCAACAATCGTCGGCGCTGACATGTCTTGCCTGATGGGAAACGTCGTCAATCGCAATAGATATTAAGTTCGCTGTAGATTTAACATTAAGCTCGTAATGATATTACGTCGCGACTCAATGGATTATACTCTACACTGGTTCATCAAATACTCGTCATCGATCGAAGAAGAAGAGAGGAAAGAGCAAGGTTTATTACGGAGTTGGGCAAATACACTAAGTATTTGAAGTATCGAAGTATCGAATACTGAGTCAGTGCCCAATACGTAGAACTCGAGCTATTACGATCTACCAGCAGTCTATGTGCAAGTAATCACGAAGTAGCGAGTGCTCGACACTTCGCGCACTTGCTACTGCAATATGTACTTTAAGTAATCATGATATTTGCCCAGCTTCGCTTTATTATAACTGTGACATAGCGTTCACCGAAAATGCCTTATCTGCGAAGAAAAAACAATCAATTTTGTTATCAAAGGTGTTCTTAGATGTCTCAGAGACACCAAGGAATATCAAAAAATTAAGGATCTTGAGATTTTCACCGTGCCAACAAGTTTATTGTTGCCCACGTTGAACTATATTTTTCGTGTATTGGATTATTGAAAAAAGTCATCCATATTCGGCATATCAAATATGTAATTCAATGAAATCGCAGGGTTCCACTTCCATCCCAAGACCAGTAAAAAGAAATTCAATGGAATATTTACAGAAGTAACTCGGGATTTTATTCCCATCACGTACGTTTTTTACAATTCTGCAGTCTCAATCGCTTCGAGCAGAGACTTTGGCTCGGGTTTACTCGAAACCGCACGAAGAGTTAATCCGACTTTAGCTATGGCTTCGGCAGTCGCTGGTCCAATGGCCACGGCTTGAATCTTCTCCAGAAGATTATCCCGCTGGCGCAAAGCGTTTAACGTATATTCAACTGCCGATGGACTGAAGAAGACAAATATCTTGGCAGACTCCCCTATGACGCTTTCCAAATCGCTGCCCAGTGTCTCGATTGGCAATGTGTCGTAAACTTCAATTTTTTCTATATTAATTTCATTCATACCCAGAATTCTTTCTATCGTGTCCCGCGCTATCGAGCTGCAAGGATACAACAGCGGTCTAGCATCAACGGATTTTTTCTTTACTATGTAATTGGACAATTCTGTGGCATTGCCGCACTCGGAGCCCAAACATTCTTTCAATTTTAAGATCCTCTCAACCAGAGACGCGGTCGATGGTCCCACACAGTATACCGGTAAATAGTTCCACTCCTCGGGTAAATAATTGTCTGCTCCCCCAAGAGCCAGACTGATAGCTTCAACTGCTCTTCGACTCGTCAAGATTATACCTATAATAATAAAAAAAATTGATGGAATTAAAAAAGTCTTTCTCTATCTCGCGGCTGCTATGTAAGTTTAAAAAATTCTACTAGATCGCTCCAAATTATCTTCGTTTATACTCGCTGAAGTTGAGAAAGTTTCTTAAAAAAAGTTACATCCCCTGTAATGTGACTTTTGGTTTGAAAATCTCACCTTTAAAGCGGGAGCAACGTCATTGAAAAGTTTGAAAAATCTCGCGATCACTTCCGGTTGAAGTACGAGGTCTTAAAATCAACCGTGACGCACTTCCCGTATGACATCGCTGCTGGTCGAAAAATGAGATTTTTCAATCGGAAGTAATATATTTTCGCTGTGACGTCACGTCCGGTAAAAAAATGAGATTTCCGGACCGAAAGTGTATAAAGTGTATGTCGAATTCAACTGGAGTTTACCTACTAACGGAAATGAATGTATATGAAACAGACAACTCACCACTGTACAGTTTTGGCAAGAGAAGACGATCTTTCAGACGTTGGAGGTTGACAAACTCGAAGCGCAAAGTCGGCAAATGTTTGCACGTAAATCCATTAGTTTGAAAAATATCTATGTAGTCATTGTGCGTATCGTTGCTCTCGACTATACCTTTGCATAATATCACTTGTCTCTTTGACATTGTGTTCGTAATAATAAAAAATGATCATGTCACCGTAATTTGGAATAATGCGGCACAAGCGATAATATTTGCACGAGAGATAAGAAAAAAGTGATAGCTCAGTTCTACCATACTCCGTTAATGTTATTTTTAACCCTTTTCTGTAACATCCTACTTTTTGTTTAATGTTAGGTTAGGATAAGTTTCCTTCGAAACTCGCCTTAGATTGGTTGGAAAGAACGACGGCCAATCACATGCAATGCATTCACTCGCCAATGTGAGTTCCGCTAACTAATTGGTCGGTGCGCGAAACCAAGAACTTCGGGATTGGTCGCTTCTTGAATCCTCTTCGCAGACGTCGTCTGCTCAGTCACATAACCTACAATCGGCCTAGTAAGTAGAGATCGAAACATCTTCCGCCTATCTCTACATCTGTGATTTATTGTTTTTAGAAAAATCCACGAAAGGGCAATATCTTCGGAAGAATGGCCAATTTGACCCTGTGTCGACTCGTCCGAGGCGTTTCAGGACTATCCAGTGAGTTAAGAAATTAAAAATTGGCTGTTATCTAATTTTATTCTTTTTTTTCCAAATTTACGTGAGTTATGTGAATATTTTGGAGTTCGTTCGGTTACGTCTCGATATTGTTTGCTCCCGGGAATTTCAATTGTCCTTTGTTGACTTTTTTTGTTGTGAACATTTTTCTTATTCAGATTGGACGGGAAAAAACTTCGGCCATTGAGCCAATTGTAAGATTTATTTTTAAAGCTTACTTCAATTTTCAGGATTCATCCCCAAAAATGATCGTTTCTTGTCGACATACAATTGCAGCTCTATTGGAAAGTTTAATGCAGCTTCCCTGTCACCTGCCAGTTTTCAGTTTGCCACAAATGTTAATTCAAAAGCAATTTATCAGCAGTCGAGCAAGGTCAGTTCAGCAATCTTTGTTTAGTTCAGTATTTTTATTTAGAAAAACAAAAATTGCAGTTTTTACTACTATTGAGGTCCGTGTTACATTGCCTTAAGGAGTTTTTCATGCAGACTTAACTCTTTTACTAAAATCCGTTGTTTATTATTGCCTTTAGGTACTCACTCAGTTACCAGCTGTTTCTGTGATGCAGAGTCGTACAATGAGTTCAGGAGATCACGTGCGCTTGTGGCAAGTCGAGCGTGTTGTTTCCGCCGCATTCATAGCTCTGTTGCCTGCCGTTGTAATCCTGCAGAATCCAGTAGTCGATGGTCTATTTGCGACGCTCGTCGTTATGCACGCGCATTGGTAAGATTGGCTCACTGAACTGTTGATTAAAATTTGTATGTTTTTTATTTCATCATCTTTTTCCTCAGGGGACTCGAGGCGGTGGTAGTGGATTACGCCCGTCCTAGCGTCGTTGGAAATATTCTACCGACGGTAGCGTTCTTGGCACTCTATCTATTATCCGCCCTCACTTTCGTCGGTTTACTCGCCCTCATCTACAGCGGTCCCGGCATTGGAAAAACCATTAAAAACTTCTGGGCGATCGGCACCAATCCGCCAGCTCATAGTGCATAGAATTTACTCGTAAATTATCGATTCGAAATATTACATTAATATAACACCATTTTTTAAATATTTGCGGCAAACTTGTCAAGCTACCTGAAACTCAATAAATGATCGTTGTTTAGTAGTATGAATATAGCACATAGTCTCGTCTAATGCGAAGAACCATGCAGAATTTTTTTCGCTCATTAAGTAATACAGTACGCCTTACGTACGTTCAGCTACTAGATAAATTGAATCTCTTATTTCATTACGAAATTGAAAAAAGTCGGGCACATCGGTCGAGTTACCTCGCACAAGTTTCGATGGTACATCGACGCTAAATTTTATTCGACGTTCGGAAACGTAAACATGGTTTCAAAACTTTATTAAAAAAAGAAACAACAAAGTTATAAATAATAAAAGCTAGCTTAACAGGTCTATGGTTCATCATTGTTCCGTGTTAACGTCTATGGGTGAAACTTTGGTGATTTCGGCAGTCACCGTGTTTAACAGCTCGGGGGTCAGAATGACCGGAGTCATATTTCGTTGCAGACCATTGCCACTGCCTTTGTCGATGTCGGAGCTCACCATGTACACCTGCAACACCGTCTCGCCGGGATCCTCAGCGGACTCGCGAGAAACGATCACCAAAGAACCCGGTTCCACTTGAGAAATTCCAGCCAAAGAGTGAACACTTTGGGATTTCCCCACGAGCTCGGTGTTTGGAATGCCGACCGTTTTCGCCCCCGCCATCTCTTGATCTTTGCAAGCTTTCGCCGTTACGCGTTCTTCCTTTAGGTCCGCCGATGGGTTGCCGAGGCTCGGAGATTCTTCCCCTTCTTGCTCCGGATCGGAAAACAAGTTGTCGAGGGTGTTGATCGTCGGGGCTTGAAGTTTGCGAACTTTTGGTTTTCGACCTGATCGGGTTGGCTTGACCTGATAGATTTCCGTGTCGCTTGCCGAATCGTCCGAGCTGCTGGTGGACTCCGTTTTAGTCCAACCGCCGTTCGCAGCCGCTCGTCGTTGGCTAGTCTTTTTTTGTTCCGTTTTCGGAACGGGCTCCGGGACTTCCGTCGGCAGTTCAACGTCACGGTTCATGGGCTCGTATGACTCATCCAAATCTTCGGTGTTGTCATTAATTTCCGAAATACTAGTCGCGGCCATCCCTGAAAAAAGGGAATTTACAATTTTTGTTACATTTCGTTTGCTACTCGAATTCCAACAATAACTTACGTCGTGATTTGCTTTTCTTCCTCTTGGGCCGACCAGCTTGGCGTATGGATGGTCTCTTTTCCGTTTTGGCTGACTCAGATCGTTTCTTTTCAGTCTCTTCGAATGTAGCTTTGTAAGAAAAAAAAAATCATGAATGTGTCGAACATCGTTGTATGTACGTCCATTACATAACAAGATTATAGCTCACCAAGATCTTCTTTCAGTGAATCGATATCAAATTCTTGATGATAGGTTAGCGCTTTTTCGACGAGTCGCTGATTAAGCTTCTCTTCCTTCTTATACTTATTTTTCAGCTCTTGACGCGTTCTCGTTGGAAATAGGCTCTGCATTAGCAAGAAATCAGTTCCAACTGTGTTGAGAGCTCTATAAAACTTTAATGTCTCCCACTTTGGCCAGTCTTTGCACTTCGGTCGTTTCTTGTAGAAGCCACTTCCGTTACTCTCCTCGTCGACGAGAGCTTCGGTCCTGGCCAAAGCTTGTCTACTCTTCTTCGCGCCCGTATGCTCGATTACCAAACTCTGCTCGTCTATCATGAGACTGCCGTCCGGACCAACTTTAACTTGCGGTACCGGCATCGCTTCACCTTCCGCATCGTCGTCCTCGTTTTCGTCGTCTTCCGTCTCTGGCCTCGCTCTGCAGTTATGGATACAGCGTAAAATTCTTAACTCTTAACTTAACATGTTCCTCGAAATTCGTCACGTGAAAATTAGAGTAAAACTTACATCAAGGTTGAGCTTCTCTGGCTCGCTGGTGTAGAACCGTCCGATTTCTTCATAGGATTCGTAACTGGATTGTAGTGTATCAGATCGTACATGATTAGTTTCGCTCTGTCTGGTTGTTTATGTTCGTATTTTATCTGAAATTCTCTTCTCGCCTCGGCCAACTTCCTCGCCGACTCCGATACGACCATTTTCCGCTTCTGTCTCACGCCCACTACGGACGAATTCTTCGTAATCGGAGTGCAACCACCGGCGCCGCTGCTTACGTTTGTTTTCGCTGCGTTCGCGAAGCCGGCGGTAGTGCAACTTTGGGAAACTCCCTTCGGACTGTGAACCGAGCTTACCGAATCATTTCTTATGCGACTCGGAATTCCGCTCGATGTTCGTCCTCGACAATCGTCCTCGGACTCACTGGCGCTGGCGCCACTGCCTTGAACGCTGTTTCGACGCATTCGACCGCCGCCGTCCAACCGCGGCGTAGGACGCATAAAACTAGTGCGGGTTTGTGATAGCTTTGTCACCGATGCTGGAAAGATACAGATTTTTGACCATCCAAATTAAAATATTCATCCAACTACGTTCAGATTTTTATCCATCCAAATTCAGATGTTTATCCATCCAAATTCAGATGTTTATCCATCCAAATTCAGATGTTTATCCATCCAAATTTAGATATTTATCCATTCAAATTCAGATGTTTATCCATCCAAATTTAGATATTTATCCATCCAAATTCAGATTTTCATCTATACAAATTCAGATTACGTTCATTATTTGGCTCATGCTCACCATTGTCCTGAGTAGAAACTCTTGATTCATTCAATGGGGAAGATTGACAACTCTCCTGTCCAGAGATTATCCTCGGCTGATTGGTAGTCTCTCCGATTGTATCTTCCAGGATTTGTGAGACAACTTCTACAGAATCATTGGGATTCGTTTCTGGAATTGGGGACTCGGCTGCTGGTTGAATAATCAGTGGCTCTTGCAACTTTGTGCCTTCCTCTTTCGTTGAGGTCTGTGAATTTGCAGTGTCAACCACAGGTTCGTCAAAATTCTCAGTGCATGGAGCAGTCGTCTTGATAGCTGGTTTACTGTCTACAACTTCATTCGGAACTGGATTTACAGAATCTGCGGTATTCTCGGCTACATCACGACTGGCTTTCCGCCTCGCAGGCAGTGTAGCTACTGCTTTGATCCTCGCACGCCGCATTTTGTGTTAGTGATAACAAAGTTGACGCCAAAAAATGTTTCTGGAAAAAACAATATACATTAAGCTACATATTTACGTGTTAAACGCGACCTTACAAATTAATTGCAGGGATAGAAAAAATGTACAGGTGGGTGAAAGAAAATGAGCAATACAACAGGAAATAATTACAAGTTGATGCAGTAAGATACAAAGACAAGGGGCTAAAAGTAAGAGGATGCCGGAATTAACAGTTTACCTTTGAGAGATGTATATTTATGCGCGTCGGTCACGAAAGAACCGTTATCGGCGATATCTCCATATTGTAAGGTTATAGCGGCTTACACATGGTACACACAGAACAGTATCCATTCGTGGACCTTCCAAACGTTGAACGTCGAACGTGAGTAAAAGTGTTTACGCCTGCAATTTGAATTAATTAACGGTGATTTTTATTTTCCGTCGAGCGGAAGAAAGTGGTGACTGTGCGAGAGAAAAAAGAAATTTCATACAAAAATCAAAAGAACGTTTCGATTGTAGACAAACGATTTTGAAAACATACTTTGACACGAGAGAACCACAGAGATGCGACTGGATGCGACATTATGGCCGCCCCGTGCGGATCTTGTGTTCAATCTCCGTAGGAATTCCGTGGCTCTTCGAGATGATATAATGCGGGACCGGTCAGTCTCGAGGCCCTCGTCAATAGAAGCGGATGATTAAGGAATTCTATGAAACGAAAATCATTATGTGAAAATGAATTTTTACAATTATTTGCAAGCTTTGCAAATGAAAACGACAAACAACAACCAAAAAATCCCAAAATTTGTCTATTGAGTTTCGCGCAATAGCCTTTTATGCATTTGTATGTACAAAAAATGGCAAAATTATGCCGTTTCGAACGAGGAGTTCCGTTCTGACCGACCAAAGGTGATCGCACGTTCGGTTTCCGGACAACGTCACGCGATGGCGCGAACGGTGCTTAGCAGCAGCTCCAAAGAATCTAACATGTCCGCCATATACGGCCGCAATCGGCAATCCACTCCAGTCTGCTCCAGTCCTCGGGCTGTCGCGAATATGATAGAGTTTTTTTTTTTCACCGGAATATCGCTCAATGTTTACGCCGTCTATGCGTCGCCTACAAATTTTGTTAAGATGTGAACAACAGTGCATTAACGCGTGAAGCGTCGGCATTTTCATTCGTTACTCTTAAAAAAGATATATTCGTTAGATAAATTCCGTAGTGTCTGATGCGATACCACTGTGGATTTATATAGATATATATCGTTCAAGCAATTGCGGCGTTTACTACAATCGATGTCGAGAGCTTGGCTAGCTACAAAAATTAAATAACAAATAAAATTGCGAAAGTTGGATTTACAATCGAGATGGCTGATGACTCCAGTGTGCGAGTTGCCGTTAGGTAAGTTTTTCATCAAAGGCTTCTTATACGTGTTTTTTTTTCGCTTTTTTACATTGCAATCGCAAACATTGTTCATGTAGACGGTTCGGAGAATGTTCGACCAAGACTGTGTATGTGTGTATAGCTGTTAGGAGCCAGCCGCTAATCCTGGCGGCACCGGTTACTTTCTTATTTTCACATTTGCCGTGCCAGACTACATTCTATTCCATAAACAAGCGCTCGCGGGACGCCCACGGCTTCCTGTAAACTTGAAATATTTCCTATATTGCGCCATTCTTTATCTCACAATTTAATTAGTTTTCCTACCAACATCACAAAGAAAATAAAAAAAAGATCCTAATCCGAACTACCAAAATGTTTTGGGCGGTCGCGAATCTTCAAATAAACAACACACAATTAGTACGCTGACTCCGCATGTAACATTCGTACGGTAGAGCTGGAATAAATGCTCGAGCGTACGAAAACTGTTTCGCAGCTTGCAATCAGCTGTTTCTTCTCACAGATACGTAATCTCGAGAGGGAGTCAATTTATTTCTTCTCCGTCCAGTTGGTGTTGCGTCGGAAACGACAAAGTACGTTCGCTCGTGCGTATTCGCCGAGCAGCGCTCTCGACGCTCGCGCCCTGCAGCGTACTGAAGAGGAGCTCTCCATCTCAGGGCCGGCTGATGTCGTTGAAAAAAAAGGGGGCGATAGCGGGGCTCACCGATTTCGGTTATATTTGGTTTCCCTATTGATTTATCCCTCGCAATGTCGTCATCGCTGTGCGACGGCGATTAAGAATTCAACGCGACGAACAAAACTGACGAACCACGAACTTCCAAGACTGACCGTTACTTGCAGGGCCAATTTCGGTATAGCCGCACGGCCCTGCGTCAACGAATAACATGTATTTCTTTTGATCCTCGCCGCCATGATGAAATAGGCGGACGCTCGGCTACTTCCTTCGCTACCTAATTAGCCTCGAAGGTATTTCCAACGCCATGATTTATTCATGCTTCTCAGGCGTGAATAATTATCTCGGGCAATTACAATTCTCGCTGACATTGTAACGGAACAGGCCGAGAACAAAGCGACACGAATGTTGTTAATGGTGAAGACACGTCGTTAATCTGCATGTCGTTTGAGACTTAAATCTCGAGAATGAAACAAATTGAGTGTAACGTATTAATACACAAAGCAGTCGACGTTGCTTGCCGCATTCCTATGTCGTCACGACCAGTTCTACGCAGCAGTCCTGCGTGTCGACTCGTGGTCACGCGCTGCTCTCATAATATGCCCATTTACACCGCAGATGTGTAGGCTTTATGGCTGATTGTATAACGTGTACTACCTGGTCTCCCGATGAATGGAACGAACCCCACCTCTTTTTCATGGACCGCGTGTCACGCTCCTACCTCTTTATTCGCTTCATTCTGCATCCCACACCGGCAGCGCAAACCTCGCCGCTCTGAGGCAGCTCGTCCCTCTCGACAACCTGTTCCCCATTCCCCAATAATTCTAATAGAATTCCGTATCGAGTAGTCCCATCTTTTCTTTCATTCAGCATCGCTCCTTCATCAGCACTGTCAAAAACTGCTGGATTATGTCATCCACCATAAAATTTACTTACTCCAGTCATTCGTGGACTAAAAAAATATCTGACTAAAAATTTTATCAATGGTTCAACGAGGGACATCCGGATACGATTACTTTTTTCTTGCTCACGGAGGAAGCTTTGGTTTGGTGAAAAAAGTCGAAATTTTTATTTGTTTTATTTATTTCTTTTTATTATTTTTTAAATTATTTTTATACTATTTATTTTTATCGAATTCCGTACCGAGTAGTCCCATCTTTTCCTTCATTCAGCATCGCTCCTTCATCAGCACTGTCAAAAACTGCTGGATTATGTCATCCACCATAAAATTTACTTACTCCAGTCATTCGGTGACTAAAAAAATATCTGACTAAAAATTTTATCAATGGTTCAACGAGGGACATCCGGATACGATTACTTTTTTCTTGCTCACGGAGGAAGCTTTGGTTCGGTGAAAAAAGTCGAAATTTTTTTTTTATTATTTTTTTTTTATTATTATTTAAATTATTTTTATACTATTTATTTTTATCGAATTCCGTATCGAGTAGTCGCATCTTTTCCTTCATTCAGCATCGCTCCTTCATCAGCACCGTCAAAACCCGCTGGATTATGTCATCCACCCTACAATTTACTTACTCCAGTCATTCGTTGACTAAAAAAATATCTGACTAAAAATTTTATCGATGGTTCAACGAGGGACATCCGGATACGATTACTTTTTTCTTGCTCACGGAGGAAGCTTTGGTTTGGTGAAAAAAGTCGAAATTTTTATTCGTTTTATTTATTTCTTTTTATTATTTTTTAAATTATTTTTATACTATTTATTTTTATCGAATTCCGTACCGAGTAGTCGCATCTTTTCCTTCATTCAGCATCGCTCCTTCATCAGCACTGTCAAAAACCGCTGGATTATGTCATCCACCATAAAATTTACTTACTCCAGGCATTCGTTGACTAAAAAAATATCTGACTAAAAATTTTATCAATGCTTCAACGAGGGACATCCGGATACGATTACTTTTTTCTTGCTCACGGAGGAAGCTTTGGTTCGGTGAAAAAAGTCGAAATTTTTTTTTTTTTATTTTTTTTTTTATTATTATTTAAATTATTTTTATACTATTTATTTTTATCGAATTCCGTATCGAGTAGTCGCATCTTTTCCTTCATTCAGCATCGCTCCTTCATCAGCACCGTCAAAACCCGCTGGATTATGTCATCCACCCTACAATTTACTTACTCCAGTCATTCGTTGACTAAAAAAATATCTGACTAAAAATTTTATCGATGGTTCAACGAGGGACATCCGGATACGATTACTTTTTTCTTGCTCACGGAGGAAGCTTTGGTTTGGTGAAAAAAGTCGAAATTTTTATTCGTTTTATTTATTTCTTTTTATTATTTTTTAAATTATTTTTATACTATTTATTTTTATCGAATTCCGTACCGAGTAGTCGCATCTTTTCCTTCATTCAGCATCGCTCCTTCATCAGCACTGTCAAAAACCGCTGGATTATGTCATCCACCATAAAATTTACTTACTCCAGGCATTCGTTGACTAAAAAAATATCTGACTAAAAATTTTATCAATGCTTCAACGAGGGACATCCGGATACGATTACTTTTTTCTTGCTCACGGAGGAAGCTTTGGTTCGGTGAAAAAAGTCGAAATTTTTATTTTTTTTATTTTTTTTTAAATTATTTTTTAAATTATTTTTATACTATTTATTTTTATCGAATTCCGTACCGAGTAGTCCCATCTTTTCCTTCATTCAGCATCGCTCCTTCATCAGCACCGTCAAAACCCGCTGGATTATGTCATCCACCCTACAATTTACTTACTCCAGTCATTCGTCGACTAAAAAAATATCTGACTAAAAATTTTATCGATGGTTCAACGAGGGACATCCGGATACGATTACTTTTTTCTTGCTCACGGAGGAAGCTTTGGTTCGGTGAAAAAAGTCGAAATTTTTATTTTTTTTATTTTTTTTTAAATTATTTTTTAAATTATTTTTATACTATTTATTTTTATCGAATTCCGTACCGAGTAGTCCCATCTTTTCCTTCATTCAGCATCGCTCCTTCATCAGCACCGTCAAAACCCGCTGGATTATGTCATCCACCCTACAATTTACTTACTCCAGTCATTCGTTGACTAAAAAAATATCTGACTAAAAATTTTATCGATGGTTCAACGAGGGACATCCGGATACGATTACTTTTTTCTTGCTCACGGAGGAAATTTTCGTTTGGTGAAAAAAAGTCGAAATTGTCAGTTATTTTTAATTATTTATTTTATTTTATTTATTTTTATTATTTTTTAATTATTCTTGTACTATTTATTTTCATCTTATATTTA
The DNA here is from genome assembly GCA_963978505.1 of Listrodromus nycthemerus. NCBI lineage: Eukaryota > Metazoa > Arthropoda > Insecta > Hymenoptera > Ichneumonidae > Listrodromus > Listrodromus nycthemerus. Next base: position 7,549,719 of record OZ021685.1, read on the forward strand.
TTTTATTTTTTTTAATTATTTTTTGTTATTTTTGTATTATTTATTTTTATCGAATTCCGTACCGAGTATTCCCATCTCTTCAATCCTCCATTCAGCATCGCTCCTTCATCAGCACCGTCGAAAACCACCGACTTATGTCATCCACCATCAAATTTATTTACTCCAGTCGTTCGTTGACCAAAAAAGTATCTGACTAAAAATTCTATCAATGATTCAACGAGGAACATCCGGATGCGATTACTTTTTCCTTCCTCACGGAGGAAACTTTTGTTTGGTGAAAAAAAGTCGAAATTTTTATGCACTTTATAACAACAAGGACAACAAGAATAATGATAACTATTATTATTATTATTCGGCACGAAATAAAATAGACATACTTTTTCTCCAGCTCAAAAAAAAATCTGGTAAGGTGTCTCAATTATTAAGCGTGGGACCTGTGCAGCAAATAAAAACCCAGAGATGCCTTTGCTGTATTCGGTTTCTTCGATAGAGAACAAATGATGATACATATTTTTTTTTGCTCAACAGGATACGGCCGCAGGTAGCTCGTGAATTGATCGACATGTGCAGAGTCTGCACTCAAGTTCCGCCTGGCGAACCGCAGGTTTTCTTGGGACCGGACAAAGCGTTCACGTACGATCATGTATTCGACACCGGTGTCGGTCAACAACCGATATACGACGCGTGCGTTGCTCGCCTCGTCGACGGTGCATTGGACGGTTACAACGCAACTGTGCTGGCTTACGGACAGACGGGATCCGGAAAAACTTACACAATGGGAACGGGCTTCGATGTCGAGGTCGACGACAATATAATCGGAATTATTCCAAGAGCCATAAGGCATCTCTTCGACGGTATCGCCGATAAGCAGGAACGCGCCAGGGAACGAGGACAAATGGCACCGGAATTTAAGGTCAGTGCCTTATTTTTTATTTTCTTAACAATTTAATTTCCAGCCTATTCATTTTCGACAGAACATAATCGCGAGGATTGTGATTATCATTATTGATAGAGTTACAGGACGATTATTATTACTATTATTATGAGTCTCGCGAACGAATAGCAAAGGTTGAATTTCATAGTTGAATTTACAATCTTCAAAGAAAAAGGAAAATGCAGCCATCCTTAGCTATGAATGAGTAGAGTTGTGGAAAACGGAGGTATCATGCGTGTTATTCTTAATTATTTACATTTCTTATCTTCACTTAGAGTCGTAACTATTCCTTTTTATTCAAGATTTTTAAATCTGTTCGATTTTGAATGTTACCCTGCTTTTTATCGTATTAAGTCTCGATTATTTAGTCAATATAACCGATGTGATAAATGCAATCTTACGATTTAATTTGCCACTGTGATTGTTAATGTTCCAATTCCATGCTAATGTAAATGGAGCAATCCGTGATATAAATTAAATTGAATTATTATTATCATTTTTATTATTGAAAATGATAGTAATAATTTTGAATGAGCTGTCACTCTTTGCATCTGTTTCTATATGTTGCTCTTAACGTAAAAATATACAAATGAATTTAGTTATTGAGAATATTCGAAAGTTATTTTAAGGATTTGCTGTACCGTACATTGCACAATCGGCTAATTCGGTGATGATCGGGTCTCTTCCGTTCGACGGTTTTTAGGTAACGGCACAGTTTTTGGAACTGTACAACGAGGATCTGAAGGATTTGCTCGAGCCCGGCGGACCGCGAGGTGGTGCTCGAATCCACGAGGACACGGCTGGCAACATACACTTGGCCGGCGTTGAACCGAGAAACGTAACGAGCCCCGAACAAGCATTGGAGTATCTACGCCTGGGAGCTCTCTCACGCACGACGGGATCCACTCAAATGAACACCCAGTCCTCTCGATCGCACGCAATTTTCACCTTGTACGTCAAGCAGCAGAGATGCATCAAGGTCGAGGATCCCGATGCCGACGTCGACACGAGCAGTACCGATCCCACCAACGAATTCGAGACTCTCACTGCTAAATTTCATTTCGTTGACCTGGCCGGCTCCGAGAGACTCAAGCGAACCGGCGCCACCGGCGACAGAGCTAAGGAAGGGATCTCCATTAATTGCGGATTGGTACGTGAATCTCGCAAATGATTCAACTCTTTTTGCCCTCGAGACCCAACGACACACGTCTTCATACGGCGTGAAATGAACCTGAGACCGAGACTCGGACTTAGTCCATAGCGAAACGCTGTAAATTGCCTTTATCTGGATCTCTACAACTTTTTTTTGCGGGCAGGCTAAATTGTTCTTGTCAGTTTATCGTCAACGCCCCGCTGACCGTACACGTTCCAGTGACTGGACGAAGCGTGCGGGCGCAAGAGACCAAAATATAATTTTTCGTATCGTTCTTGTTGTTGAAGCATATAGATAAAAATAAAATAACTATAAACTTAATAATCGCTGCTATGCGTAAAATGAAAATGAACATAAAATTAAGTAGACGGTCGTCTTCGTTTTACGTATAGATACAATTGTTATGTTTATTTTTTTATATTTTTATATGCTGTTTTTAATATTGGTATAATCATTTTTTTTTATGTATTCGCCTAGAAGACTCTTAGTCCTACCGTACAATAATTTACTTTATTCATGTCCGGGGACTGCAACTCCTTCTTTAGGTGTCCTTCTGCTCATATGTTTATCGTAGACTAAATTTTCGTTTAATCGAAGACCTCGAAAATATTTTGGCATAGTGGATTACCCATTTTGTTATGGACTGAGTCAGTGTCCGATCGCCGAGCAAAATTTCACTAAATGTAATGCTGGTGTGACAGTATTTCAAACTTTCGAGGATCGCAGACCCTTTGCTCCGCACAAGAATTAAACAAATATGTATCATTGGTGATTTCGTAAAACAGCTGGCACTGGGAAACGTTATATCAGCGCTCGGTGACAAGACCAAGAGAGCCTTGCACGTTCCGTACCGTGACTCGAAACTCACGAGACTCCTTCAAGACTCATTGGGCGGCAATAGCCAGACAGCAATGATAGCGTGCGTTTCGCCAAGCGATCGTGACTTCATGGAGACCCTAAGTACCTTGAAGTACGCCAATCGAGCGAGAAACATAAAGAACAAAGTTACGATCAATCAGGACAAGAGTTCGCGAACTATAGCGTCGCTCAGGCGTGAAATACAGCAGCTTCAACTTGAGCTCATGGAGTACAGACAAGGCGAGTAAAGTCGTACTACGTTGAATCGTCCGGTCGATTTACGTAACGGCATGGAAAAAATGAATTGTTTAGCGATTTTTTTGCGAAACCGCGATGACACCGAATATTATCGTTTCTACAGGAAAACGTGTGGTGGGCGAGGATGGGGTGAATGACGCTTGGCACGAGAATCAAATGTTGAACAGCGAATTACAGAGTTTACGTACTAGAGTAAAAGCCTTGTCGGAAACGGTGGAAGCCCTAACGGCGAAGAACGCTCTTCTTCTGGCAGAGAAAGCAGCCGGACAGTGGGTTGCCACTTCCGGCGGTAGCGGCGATCAGGTCACTAGTCTTGTTCTAGGATACGTTCAGGAGATCGAAGAGCTAAGAGCTCGTTTACTCGAGGCCGAAGCCATGTATCAGCAGTTGAAAAAGCGGCAGATGCAGGTGATTACACGATCGAACAAAGTATGTTTTATTTTTCTTTTCTATTCACTATACATTTGCAGAAATAAACGGAAATTAACCCTCTAAAACATGGTATATTATAAGTGGTAAACCTCTTTGAATACAGAAAAAATGCATGAACCAATCAATTTGTTTGAAACTTGATACTTTGAAAAAAAATGTGTTCTTCAATGAGTTTAGAAAGAGAAGGGTTCTTATCTTTTCTAGTCGCTGTTGCTTTACTCTACCAATTGTCTTAACCATTCCGAAAATTAAATCTTTGATATTCAGGTACACGCAAATCCATACGGCGATTCGTCTTACGCCTTCAACAGCGATTCGCCATCGGTGCTGATTGAGGCGAAGAAAGAATTGCAGAAGGAAATGGACGCCTTAGCTACTCTCAAGGGCCACGCTGTGCAGAGCACCACTTCCGTTGGTAAGGACGACGAGGATGACGCTGACGCTGACAACACGGAAAACGGTCAAGAGTCAATGAGCGAGGACGATTCGGACGACGACTCCGACCGCAAGGAGGAAGACGAAGAGGAAGCGGCTATGGGTCGAGAGCTCGAGGCCTTGACCTCCGATATCGACGTTAAGCAGCGTCTGATACAGGAATTGGAATTATCGCAGAGACGGTTGCAGACGATGAAACAGCATTACGAGGACAAACTCGCGCAGCTCCAAGCTCGGATACGCGACACCCAAGAGGAACGGGACAAGGTATTGTCGTCGTTGCAACAGCAGCCCGCACCGCCCACGGAGAAAGTGAAGAAATTGCGCGACGAGTATGAGAAAAAATTAACGTCGATGCAAAAGGAAGTGAGGCTCCTGCAATCGGCGAAGAAGGAACACGCGAGATTGCTGAAGAATCAGTCGCAAAGCGAGAACAGACTTCGTGGGCTGAGAAACGAGTTGGCCGAGATGAAGAGGGCGAAGGTGAAGCTCCTTAACAAAATGCGAGAGGAGGCGCAGCGGCACAAGGAGAACGAACTGAAGCGTAATAGAGAGATCGCGCAGTTGCGAAAGGAGAGCCGAAAGAACGCCAATATGATAAGGACTCTTGAAGCAGACAAGAGAATGAAGGAGGTTGTGCTGAGAAGAAAGCAGGAGGAAGTAACAGCGCTGAGAAAACGGGACAGAGGCCTGAGCAAACAGGTCGCCGGCCGAGCACCGTCGAAGCAGATCAATCCCAAGGCTCTGAAGCACCGATGGCAGACCTTCGAGAGAACGATAACGAAACAGGCGCTGGCAAAGCAAGCCGCGGCCGAAACGGAGCGCGAGATGGAACGATTGCTTCAGGAGAGAGAGGAACTCGGCAGGGATTTGGAGAAGCTTCAGAAACATCGAGATATCGCCGCTGTTACACGAGGCGACACCATCGATGTCGACGAAGACATCGACAACATCAAGAGTAAAATAAGTTATCTGCAGGTGAGGAAAATATATTGCAATTTTGTTCGTGCTGGAAATCGATAAAATATTTGATGGAAAATATTAACGATCCATTTGAACAACAGGACAGTATAGCCGAGTGTCAGCGAGACATGATGGAGATGGGTGATGGCGAGCCAGACGTTGGCGAACCGGGAGTTGAAGAGCTGATATCGACGATCAAGTCCGTTGACGAAGCTCAATACCTTCTTCAGAGGATGCTGGCATTCACGGTCGACCAAAGTTGCGCCGCTGCACAGAAACAGCTGGAAGTGAGGGACATGGAGTCTCGATTGAATCAAGTCGCTCAGGAGAGCGACGTCCAGCATCAATTGCTCGAACACGTACTACGAGATCGTGATCTTCTCTCTTTGACGAACAACCATACCAATCCCATGGCCTACAGTCCACCGAGTTCGCGAAGCTCGTCCCCGGACAAGTAAGCCAGGCTCCTGCATAGAGCCCGTTGAAATATCGTCTGGGAGATATCACATGTTCATTAACATTTTTGTCAACAGCGAAAATTACAGTCAACTCTCGATGGCCGAGGGAAAACAAAAAAGCAACAAAGTGAGGCGACGAACTACCCAACCCCAAGAATTGTTGTACGGCCTTCATTCCGGCACGGACAGTCTCAAAGTCGATGATCAGAATCAAAATCACAATCATCCACTGACGAGGGTACCCAGCGCGCCAGGAAGCCTCAAGTGAGAATATAATATTTTTTTTTGTATTCTTTTTTTAAGCACTCTTTGCGATAAAAATTCCGTCACGACTTTAGGGGTCTGGTGCTGACGAGGGGATCGCACGGCAATAGCGCCGTCGGCTCGCCGACTCTGAGTCGACGCGACAGCACCTCACCGAGGCCTCTGCGTCGACCTCTCCATCCCGGTGGTGGTTCCATGTGAGTGAGAATACTCCAACTCGTCTTTGTCTTTGCAATACTTATTTGTCTATGTATCGATTCCTTCTACAATGCACTACTGGCGATTTAATCGATTCTCGGAAATACTTGATAAATTCCTCTACCGTCCACACGTGGGAAAAGTCTTAATGAAGATGTTTGAATCTTCTTACGCGGCTGTGATAGAGATGGCGGTCTCCCAATTGATTTACCTAGGGTGATTCGAAGCGCTGTATGTTATTTACAGTTGGCAAAATTATATATATATTCTCGTACGCCATACTCGTCAAAAACAGTCTCGAAAGCATTCCACGCAAATAGATCATTGTGTACGAAGTCCGTCCCAATCACCAACCGCGCAACGTAACATCGTCAATAATATTCTTAAAAAATTGTTCTAATCATCATATTTTTTTTCCCCTCGCCATAAACGTTGATATATGTCATATATGTATAAAACACTCTGTTGTTGTCTTTTTTCTCGACACATTTCGAAGTATGCGTGTAGAGAAATTAATTTTGAAAATAATTATGTCTATGTATAACGAAACAATTTTTTTTGTCTTTTTTTTTCAAGTGTACAGTAATACAAATGAATAAATAATAAATGCACATTATTATATTGAAGATGCACAACACGATCATCCGTACGTTTCACTCACCGCATATGATCGATCGGTATACACAGCGAACCCTCGATATGCACGCGCTCACGCAGCTGACTTTTACTATACTTCCAACTACATATATAATCGGAGCGCATCTGGGATGTATAGCTCGACGAAGGGCACATTTTCACGGGCTGACACGAGCGAGGCTCCGTCGCTCACTATTTTTGTTGGAAGTCCATGAAACTTTTTTTTGTCGATTCAAACAATTCACACTTCTACGTATTGTTTTTTCATTGTTTCACAGAAACTATTTTCATCCATTCCTGGCAAAGGAAACTTTATTTTCGATCAATTTTTTATGTATTTTAGTTTAACGTTAACGTTACGTTAACGTTGCGTTTGTGTTTCAGTATAAACGTTTTTAAAGTTGCTAAGACATCAGTAATCACATTTATAAAAACGTCCTCATGTGTGTGAGTGTATGTGTGTGTGTGTGTGCGATAGACTTGACTAATTGAAAGCTCAATTAACTTAAAAACTATAACGCCATACGCATATCGAGTCTAAATTTAACACGGCAGTATCAGGCACTCCGACTTCTGCATATCTTCGAGTATTCTGCTTGCGGATAATCGGACTTCACGAGGCCAAAGACTTGACACATAAAATGTTGAACAGCATGTCATCGTAGTATTTTTACTGATCGAGCATGATGAAGTAATGAAACCTCCGTGGCAGCATATAATCCTATTAACAATTGCATAGTAACCATGGCTATATCCTAACAAACGCCTCAACTAGGGAACAAGTAGCGCATACGGACGTGTCATCGCCACCTGGCTCGCCAACCATCTATCGTCGCTTCAACAGCCGCGAGGAAAATGTCTTTTCGAGACTGACCGCGGGAAGACAATCTCTTCCATCGGATCCTCAGCCGACCAAAGGCGTTATATCCCAATATCCGGGAAAGGTAAATAAAATTTTTTTTCACCTTGAGAGTAATTGTCAACGGACATAGAGTAACACTATATAAATGTCGTTACAGGTGCAACCTCGAGCACCGCTTCAGTGCAGCCACGTGGCCGAGGGTCACAGTAAAGCGGTTCTAACGATCTACGCTACGGATGATCTACTCTTCAGCGGATCGAAAGGTATATAGTGGGCTTTACGTATTTCGTTGTTGGAATTGTTTAATTTTTTTTTCGTCGTGATCGGTAAATTTACCGAGAGATGACAAATGATTATAGATCGAACGGTAAAGGTATGGGACTTGGGAACGGGTCTCGAGAATCTCACGTTAAGCGGTCATCCGAACAACGTCGTTGCCGTGAAGTATTCGCTGGCTCATCGCTTGCTGTTCAGCGTGTCGGCGGCGTATGTTAAAGTTTGGGACACGAGGGCCGGCAACAACTGCGTGAAAACACTTTTCTCATCGGGTCAGGCTCAAGGTGGTCCAATAACGCTCGCAACGCCGTCCAGAACGCTCCAAATGCCAGTCGGCGAAACGACGATAAATGATCTCGCTTTGAGCCTGGACGACACGGAACTTTACACCGCCTCGAGCGACAAGGTACGCGTGTGGGATTTGAGAAAATTGACCTACAGCGGACGTCTCAGCACGCCGCACACGGCGGCCGTGATGTGCCTGGCCGTCGCCGAAGACGGTCGGGTCATCGCCGGTAGCAAGGATCATCTTATATCACTGCTCGACGCTAATACATCGGGACAAGCCGTCAGTCTCGCGCCACCTCACTACGACGGTGTGCAGTGCCTAGCTGAGCATGGCTCGACCTTGTTTTCCGGTGAGCTTATTCTCTTTTTTTTGTACCTATGACATCAAAATCGATATTTTGTTATTTACTTCACACGTAGAGAATACTGTGCTTTACATTTAAGAGAACAATGAATAACAGAATCAATAATGAAAAACTGTTCCAGGTTCGAGGGACATGTGCATAAAGCGGTGGGATTTGAGTAGAATGGAGCTAGTGCAATCGTTGAACAATGCTCACAAAGATTGGATATTGGGTATATGCACGATAAACAACGGTTCGGTCATGGTGTCGGGATGCCGCGGGGGGATTCTTCGAGCCTGGTCCGTTCCAAAAGATCAATCGAGCGAGTGCTCGTTGCTCGGCGAAGTTCGGGCCCACGGTTCCGCTATCAACGCTGTCGTGACTAATCAGCAACACGTTTTCACAGCGAGCAAGTGAGTCAAGACTATTCGAGTTTTACCTTTGCCCACGTCGCGTAGGGTCTCAATTGAATAACGTCTGGGGATATATTGATTACAGTTCTGGCGATGTCAAGCTGTGGCGTGTACCCGATACAGTCCTGTCTATGTCCGTTTCCACAGTTTCACTTTAACTCGCTTTGTTTTACAACATGCCTCTTCTCATTATTATTTCGCTTGGTTTTAATTAAACTATGTCGATGGTTTTTTTTTATCGCAGATATTAACTACTTCTCTAACTGTATGAATCAATTTTTCGTCGATAAACATTACGGTAGTTGGAATTCGCAATTATATTACCGCGTGGCTAGAAAAATGTTATTGTAACATCGTAATTACAAGCTTGAAGTATAACTAGACGTTGACATTTTTTAAAGTAATCTACATATATATATATATATATATATATATACATATATATATTTGAGAAATTCAACAGTGTGCTGTTTTGATATTATTATTATTTGTTTACGTAAATTATTCACACACAATCTTCTTCCTTTGCATGGTTACCGTTACAACACGAAGTGATGGAACAGTGCGGCTATGGAGCTACCACAAGAGAGATCCGAGAACTTTTCAAAGGAGCAACTCACTCAAATCCTGAGTCCCGTAATACATTGTCATACGTTTTTTTAATTTTTCTTTTTACTACGAGTATTTAATTTATTATGAATTGATTAGATTAACGAAAAAAGGAAGACCTAAGTTAGGACTTAAGCGACAATAGATAATGCGTCCACTCGCGTCTATCTAATTGATGTATTGTTATCGAAACGAAAACTCGATAGTTTTTTTCTCTATTTAATGGCTATAACTAATCGGTATACTAATTTTCAGAGATACCAAGTTGATAAAATATTTTTTAGTCATCGCGACTGTATAAAATGTGGTACTGTAGAGTTTTCTTAATGTAATCAAGATTGCTCATAATTTTTTTCTACTATTAAATCTAGCAAATTGTTTTAGAACTGTGACGAACCAATTTTTATGGTGTCAGCTGTCTTTAATTAAATTTTTTGTTTTTTTTTTTTACTAGCACGCGTACTATCGCCTCTGATGGTATTTGGATTGTCTTATCGGAACAAAAAATATATATAAATTATTAGGTGCGTTGTTTGTGATTGCCTAATTCTGTAATGAATAATTACTCAGCGAGCTGAGAGAAATAAAAAAATAGAAAAAGATATTCTAAATAAAAATCGTCGACTTTTGGCATTGTCTAGCATTCATTTTATTATGAACAGGAAGAGCTTCATTATTACAATATTTACTCTTAGTACAAATAATAATTGTCGGTTAATACTGTACAGTCTGAGGTCTCTGTAGGTCCCAAGTACATGATATTGTCAGGGTTGAGTGTTAAGTTTTCTCCTGCAAAATCAGACGAAATTGTAACTAAGCATTTCGCGACATTAATAACATTCCTATCATATTTATACATGCGGCATATTTGTACGCGTATGAAATATCAGGTAAGATTGAAAAAGTCAAATATAACGAAATCAAGATAACTACACTTTTTTTGTTTAATTTTCTGCAATCGTGAATCGTCTTTTACGGTTGTTTTACATCTTATTAACGAAAAGTCATGTAACCAGTATATATATATTTTTCTTGCGTACCTCTTTTTTTTTTTGTGCGCGGAGAGGGATTCCTGACCGCTATCGTCCCCGCTGTCTTCCGATTGGCTACTACTACTGCTGCTGGACGAGCTGCTCGAGGATCCACTCGAGGAATCACTCGCAACCCCAGTATTTTCTTTAACGTCGATGGTCTCCGCCAAATTAGCCAATACCGGTTCCTTTTCTCTAAGAACTTTCAACCATTTCCGCGATAGTTTCGGTCTCCCCCGTACCTGGAATAAGTTCTGAGTTATTCCAAGTTTGAAAAAAAAAACATTCAATAAAGCGTAATCGCGTTATATATTTTTTAAACTGTATACTTACTGTTTTATGCCAAACAACCGGAAAATTAGTGCGCGAACAAAAATTTTGAGTAACAGCAATAGTCTCATCGAGATTTAAAACAACGTGCCACCATCCTCCAGGTACAAATACAGTTTCCCCGGGACCTTGTAAAATCTCAATCGGCAAGCAGTCTTGCGGCCACGTCGGCAGCTTAGTGCGAGGGTAAACGACGGAGAACCACGTTATCGCCTCATCTCGTTGCTTTCCGCCTTCGGCGCCCGAGACCTTCAGAAGATCCCGCGGCGTGTTAGTCGGAAAGAGGCACCAACGTTTGTGACCGGAAATCAGTGCATTCCAGGCACTCGTTCCCAGTGGATCTATGTGAATCCCTGTACCTGTCCCACAATCATATTGTTACATGTCTGCTTCAATTTCCAGAACTCTATTTTTCATGGTAGAATTACTAATCCTGGACTAACCGGATCTTGCCGGACCCATGACAAACCAGCGATATGGCGGTCTTCTGTGCTCGCCGGCATGCTGGAAAAGGTCGTCTCGGAAGTACAGAGGAATCGCGTAGTCTTCTAATAATTTTTGTCTACGGGGATGCTCCCCAAATGAACTATCGAAGATGTACAGCGGCGAATCGTCATCATTGTTAAGCATGTACTGGACATAATACTTCATCTTCATTTTAACGCTGTACCCTTCATTGTCCTCTCCGCATTTGAATTTTTGGTTCCTGTACTTTTTGGCCAGCCTCTGTCAAACAAGAAATCGTTAAAATCATTAGAAAGGATGAAAATAAATCAAATCGAGTATAATTGGTTTTTTTTTGTGTTATCAAGTATAAAATCAAATTCAATCGTGAAAAATTAATGAAAAACAATATAAATAAACCTCTATAGTCCACTTATACTGGGCTTTCCAATCAGTTTGAACACCTTGGATTATCACAGGTTTGTAAGGTTTTTCATAACGCTCTATGAATTCTGACGAAATCACTTTAGACTCCTCGATCCTATCAACGTTGTCCTCGAAGTCCCAAAATGGCTTAAATTTCTTCACATAACCATGCTGACTCCACGCAACTTTGTCAGCGAGTTCTGTAAATGATATTTACAGCTTTGATTTAAAAGGATTTAAAACAAAATATTGTTTAATGATCTAAGGCCATCCAAAGGTACCAAAAATCACGAAGATTCAGCAACGAGTTGCCGTCATAGAAATTATCAAAATCGAGATTCACTGACGCGATTAAATAAAAATAAAGCGAAATAAAATACATAAATTTTATCGTCACGCTTAAGGAGAAATAATTCGCTTCGAAGAAATTATTCGAAATTTGTCGATGAAAACTTTTCAAGCAACTCATCAATAAAGATCGACGAGCGGTGAACGAAACAATCGACAGATTATAAATAGTTTCGTATCGCGTTTCTACAAGGTTAGAAGGAAGAAAAACGGGAACGCAAAAAATAGGTTATTCACTCACCCGGTCTCGCTTTTCTCTTAACCTCCTTTATACGCTTTTTCGCACGGTGATCAATCTTTATTTCTTCCGTCATTTTCCTTGTACAATTGTCTATTATTTTATTAAATTACGTTAAATCTACTTCGAACGTATTTACAATTTTTATCCCGCGAGAGATTAAAAAAAAACACGTCTCGTCCTCTCGAGCACAAAAGTGGGTGCACTATATATATTTTACACTCGTGTAATCCTCTCTCGTTATGGTTCGCGTTGTTTCCTTCAGATGTCGGCTTTTCGATTCTCCGCATGAGGAGCCTCGATATACTATTCGTCAGAAATATTTTCTTGATTATATTCTTCGTGATGATAACTAATTTTAAAAATAAAGAGGAGAATCCATGAATAATACAATACAGTTTATCAATCCGATTGCCAATTTTTAGGTTTTCTTTTTTGAGGATCGAATTTGCGTTGCTTCATTAGAGTAGATCGGTAGAAAAAAAACGAACAGGTTTACAGTACGTAACTGTACAACGCACGACGACAGGTAGGTACTCGTACGAACAGAATGGCGGGGGCTTAACGGTAGACGTATATGCCTACGTGACAAAAGTCATGTCAATGACAATCCCGAAAGTTCACGGCAGGGTGGGGGGATGAGCCATTCATTTTTTATGTATGCTATTTTTTTCGACAAAATAAAATTTAAAGGAATTTTCGGGGTCTAAAAAATCCTCCGGATTTCGAATTTTTTTTAATTATGAAGATGTGCAATATCCAAAATAAAATGGGAAATGTTTTAAATGTTCGGTGAAAATTCAAGTTGACTGTAAGGATCGTGAGATACTTTCAAAATAGCCCCGCAGATAGACCACATATATTTAATCGTATAAATTTCATATATAAATACACGGATATGAATATACTGGCAAGACATAGTTGTTATTATGTTTATTTTGATCGAAATGGGTGCCCACGGCCCGAGGTTCAATGGTTTTTGTCCGCGCATGCGCATCTGTCCACCGTTAGGACACGAGAATGGCCCCCGTGGTTCGTCGGCTCTCACGAGTGTGTACACGGTAGAGGAAGAGAGCCATGACGCCATGTTTTGATGTGGTCATCCCCTCTCCGTCCGCCTCTCTCCCGTCGCCCCGCCAGCCCGCCCCACCGACAAGCGTAAACTCCATTCCGCCAGTGTTTTCTGTCGCGCGGCTCTCTCGTAATCCCGTGCCTTCGTAATTACGTTTTTTCCCCGTGCCCTCCCCGATTCCGTGTTATTTAGCACTTGGTTCGGGCCACCAAAGTTGGCTGTGTCAACGTGGATAAATAAGTGTGCTGCGGACCTCGGCCAAAGGAGGATTATATCAAAGGATCGTATTGATGTGCGGGAAAGCAAGTACGACGGTGCGGGGGGGGGTCCGCGAGCGTCGTCTACGTGGTTCTCGCATCCTAGTGAACGCCTAATAATAAACGACAAATCGGTGTATTAACCGAGGGTTCGTTGCGTCACTGAGAAAGAAAGGAAAAGTTAAAAAGAAAAAAAGTGTTTTTTTTTTTCTTTTTCCTTCCCCAATTCCGTCGTGTCCGATCGTTGGTTGGGATTATAACGAGAAAAATGGAACTTCGACTGCATTCGCCAGCCGGAGCAGAACCCATCGTTTATCAGTGGCCGCTCACCTCCGGATCTGGTTCCGTGAGTTTAATTTTCCTATGTGTATAGATATATATATTTATGTATATATATCTACTCGTGGCGTTCGATGGCACATTTTTCGTTTAAATTTTTATTTCTTATTCTCTTCGATTTCATTCTCGAGGACGAGCAAAAAGCGTGTCTGGTTGTGAGGTTCGTGGACGGTAGAGGCAAATGTTGTTTCGTGCAATGTTTATATTATCAGGACCGATGTGTTAACTTTCTGCTTCCCCTCCCGTCCCCCTCTATACCCCTCAGCTGTTTTTGAGAATCGTGGCGTAATCACTACACGCGGGTGCAGTGCTTGTGGTTATTCTGTGCCTCTATTGGAATCTCGGGAACAATTATATTTTTATTTAATGCATTTCTTTTGATGGACTGAAATAATTTTTTTCTGAGTCTTCGTATCAGCTTTTGGTTATTCAGAAAGGCAAAAGAACAACTTTTCGGTATTGCAATATGTACCTAGAGCATATTAAATGGAAAATAGCAAATAGCAAATAGTGAATTTAAAAAAAAACAAGAAAGTCTAATCGTTTTGTTCTGTTTATATGTAGGATCGTCATGACGGCGCCTTGGATGTGGTCGAGACTATGAGATGGGTTTGCGAGGATCTGCCGGATCTGAAGCTGCCATTGGAGAACAATATATTGTGCAACTATGACACGAGAGATTACGAGAGTATGAAAGGCCTGTGCGACAGATTTAACAGGGCTATCGACAGTCTGGTGCAGCTCGTAAGTTGTACCTTCCAATGACCTCTCTGCATCCAAGTTAAATATTTTCAGAATGTTATATTCATTAGAAAATCAAACAGCGTAAATTCATCTATATTAAGAAAAAATAATACAAATATAGTAAAGTATATGCATACGTATATATACCTATGTATTTTTCGATTTGTTTTAATAAGCACAAGCTGTTTCAGTAGCACTCGAATCGCTGTGTGGTGGGAATTGTGGAATCCTTCGTAATCTACGTCTCATGGTGGAGTAACTAAATAGATTATGAAATGACGTAATATTTCTTCTAAGCATTGTTAAATAACACGAGTAACTTGTTGATTAAGGATTGTCCAGTTAAGACTATGCTGGTTTATCAAAACTATCTTTATTTTTAATATTCGATTTTTTTTAACGTTTTTTTTTAAATTAATGGTTCCTTTCAAGATTTTCAGAAGAAAATGCTCTCTGTACACATGTAATTTCGGATGCAGAGGCTTTACGAGGCGACATTGGTCCAGTAAAATTCTAATAATCCATTATTTTGCCAAAATAAAAATAGAAAATTGTTTGCGCGATTAGAAATCGATAAGAAAATAATGGAAACTATATCACCGTTGCGGGATATTTTTTTACGATTCGTGCATAAATATTGTACAAAGTAAAGTGCTTGCTGAACCAAGGTTCGTCATCGTTTTTATTCGTCCACAAGATGACGATATTTAGGGCATTTTTTTACTCAATCAATATAGGAAAAGGGCACCAGTCTGCCATCGCAGAGATTGAACAAACGTCCGAGCAGGGGATTGCTTCGCCATATACTTCAGCAAACGTACAATCAGGCTGTCATCGAGCCGGACAAGTTGAACCAGTATGAGCCCTTCTCACCGGAAGTCTACGGGGAGACGAGCTACGAGCTTGTTTGCCAAATGATCGATCAAATCGATGTTACGGAGGATGATGTGTTCGTCGATCTTGGTTCCGGGGTTGGCCAGGTTGTTCTCCAGATGGCCGCCGCAACGCTCTGCAAAATTTGTCTCGGAGTCGAACGAGCCGATGTACCATCTAAATATGCACAGGTAAAGATCTATACGAGAACTTTTGTTCGCCCGAATAACGACTTCTATATCTTCAATAACAAAGAAATTAAACAAATATGTTTTTGCCGGAACATGTTTCGGCTTTTTTCAGAGCATGGAAACGAACTTTCGTAAATGGTTGAATTGGTATGGGAAGCGATGCGGTGAATATCGTTTGATAAAGGGAGATTTTTTAGCAGACGAACATCGTGAAAGTATAACGGGAGCGACAATCGTGTTCGTTAACAATTTCGCATTCGGTCCGACAGTCGATCATCAGCTGAAGGAAAGATTCGCCGACTTGCGCGATGGTGCGCGCATAGTATCTTCGAAGTCGTTCTGTCCTCTGAATTTTCGTATCACGGATAGAAATCTCAGCGGTGAGTTGTTTGATCAACGAAGAATTATGCTTTGTGTCTTAAATAAATTTAATGAACACGGATTTACATATTACTTGGCGCAACAATTGAGTGACGTTAATGAATGGTTTTCCAGATATCGGCACGATAATGCACGTTTCGGAGATGTCCCCGTTGAAGGGATCGGTATCGTGGACCGGTAAGCCGGTCTCTTACTACCTCCACGTGATAGATCGTACAAAGTTGGAACGCTATTTTCATCGCTTGAAGAACAACAAGCAGGGAGGCCCCGACATTGAAAACTCTGATTCTGTGATAAGCAACACTGCCAGCAATAGTAGTAAGTTGTCCAGCCGTGCCGAGCGGGGCGAGCGTTCGAAGCGGGAATTTTTGCGGCAACTCGACAGCCCCAATCTATCGGAGCAGCAAGGCTCGAACAGCGATTCGGATCTGGACGAGAATAGTATTAAGAACCGTCGGCAGCCTTCCAAGATTCGTAGAAAATTGAATAGAAAAGTCGCCGGTGGCATAGGAAGACCACCAACGAGGGGAAGACAGCGCGGAAGGGGAGGTGGTGTGAAAAAGACGAAACCGAAGAAAACAATTAATATATCGGGTTTGGATCTCCTTCATAGCCAAACCTTGTTAAGCACGTCACCTCAGGCACTTGGGAAAAAGCCTCCGCCCGCACCGGGATGCGTTGATCAGCATCTTTCATCGTTATCGATGTCTCTGCAATCACATTCCGCGACGGTTCACGAGGAGCTCAGTATACCAGCCGCGCCATCCGCTACACCCTACGCTCTGCAGATACTTCTCGATTTGTACAGGTGCAACTACGATTCTTAATCCTTCACGATCATTGCTGTGTCAATCCTTTTTTATGTAACTTTTGATTTGTTTCTTCATATCAGGGACCAATTCATGGTTATTTTGGAATCAATGAGAACGCCCACCTATCGTGCCTCCGTGAACACGGATCTGGCGAAGGAACGGGAAAGAAATTCGAAGCTGCAATCGCGAGCAGCACAGCTCGAAAAACAGATCAAGGTATTGATCGACGACAGCGTGGCATTGTTGAAGGCGAGAATGACCGAGTTGGGTATAAACGCAACCTCGCCAGGGGACTTGCTCGCCAAGGCGAAGGAGATAGTACTTCGTCACAAGCAGCTGCAGGCGAAAGCGAGTAAACTGCAGGCTCAGGTGTCCTCTATGGAGTCCGAGCAGTCGCGGTTGACCGCCATAAGACATCAGGAACTGCAGGACAAGTACAATTGCCACGGCAATGGAATTCCTGCGCCACCGCAACCTGTAACTCAAGATTGCATTTTGAAGGAAATATCGACGACTCTCACGCAAAGGAAGAAGTTACACTCGCAGGTACATCTTTTTTCGTTTATTCTTATTTCGTCGTTTGATATTTCGTGCTCGCTCATCGCAATCGAACAAATTTCAGGTATCGAAGCTTGAGCACGAGTTGAACGTATTAGAGCGAGCGACAAGCGAAAAGCAAGCGGTTGCCTTGACGCAGCAGCAGCGTGAGGCTGTATCTGGCAAGCACTTGCAAAGTCATCATCATCATCACCAGCAGCAGAATGGCAAGGCAGGTTCCTCGCGAAAAAATCGCGAGGGTCGTTCCCGATCGCAAGAGTGGCCGGATGTGCCCGACATTGGGAAGATTCAAGAAAACAATCCGGAAATACTGGCGCAAAAGATACTCGAGACCGGCCGACAGATCGAGGCCGGGCGAATATCGACCAGGCAGGGATCGGCCGGAAATTCGTCCAACAGCTCGCGTGCTAGATTACCGCAAGCGACATTCAACTTTGCTGCTGCATCTGCGCTGCCGCCAGCTTCGCAAGCGCATGGAAACCTGAGGGAATCCGCCAACCGAGTCCAAGAACCTCCCAGAGTTGCTAACTTTGAGGATCGACTTAAAAGCATTATCACCAGTGTTCTCAATGAAGATCAACAAAACAGAAGTAAACAACAGCAACAACAACAACAGCATCAGCAGCACCAGCAGCAACAACAACAACAGCAGCAGCAGCAGCAGCAGCAGCAACAGCAACAGCAACAGCAACAGCAACAGCAACAGCAGCACCAGCACCAGCAGCAGCAACAGCAGCACCAGCAGCAGCAACAGCAGCAACAGCTCCAACAGCAACATCAGCAGCCACAGCAGCAGCATCAACAACAGCAGCAGCACCAGCAGCAGCCACAGCAGCCACAGCAGCAACAACATCAACAACAACAGCAGCATCACCACCATCACCAACAACAGCACCACCAGCAACCAATGCAGATGCAGGCACAACTAGGACCGACGAGCGAAACGGACAGAAAACGCGCTGCGCTGCCAGCGAACGTTACGACTCCAGATTACACGCAGGTATGTTTGTGTGATTTATCGAGTTGTCTTTTCTAAATATCGCTAAAGTTCGTAAATACAAGTTTGCCTTTCAGTAACTTTATTTTCTCCACTCTAAATGGTACATTGTCTTCCAGGTATCGCCAGCAAAGTTGGCCCTGCGACGACACTTGTCGCAAGAACGACTCACATCCCATCTGACGACCTCGGATAGGGCGTCTATAGATTCACGACAATCGGGTCACGAGAATCGTGGCTCACAAGGAGGCTCTGGTTTGTTGGGAACAAGAACTATCGGGGACCTCGTGAGCGGTGAGATTGAAAGAACACTCGAGATATCGAATCAATCAATAATAAACGCCGCGGTGGATATGAGCGCTATGATACGACCGGAGACGGTGTACTCGCCTATAAGCAGGCCGGCGAGTGCCGAAGGCGAAACGGGTCTCGCAACTCTGGCTCACGTAGCGAGCTACGCCCCTACGTCCTCGTCTGTATCAACGCCGACGCCCACTATTTCATCGCGGTCGTCTGTACTATTCACACCCGTCACTCAGCCTCAGAGGTAAGACTGTTTCATCCGTCTACTCGAATAAGTTTGGGACTTCTTTCGAGATTGTATTATTTAATGGAATAATAAAACTAAGACTTTCGAACCTTTATTCGATTGACATCGGCGAGCTTTTCGTTCATCCTTCCTAGGATGAAGACGCTTTTGAACGTCGTATAAATAGACACTTCCTATCTCCGATCATCTGGTACGACTCAGAGAGTAACAATCTCATATTAAATTTCCAGGTACACGCCGGTTCAGTTACCTCGAGCGGACATAAAGCCTTACCACGAATCTTACTTCACCGACAATCCAACCCAAGGGATTTCTCAAACTCAGCCGGCCGCGCCTCTTCACTCCTCATCCTCGCAATCAGCGGCGAACGGCGAAATGTTGCCCGTCGAGGGTTTGGCGGCATCGTTACATGCAAGAATTCTCAACAATCATAGTGGCAGCAGCAAAAATGATAATATCGCCGGTAACAGAAGGTACGCTCGTGCAACGATGCAATATATAATTATTTTTCTATCGTTCGAAGGCTCGAATGATACGTTTATATATGTTTTAATGCTTTTTTTATGAACAGATATCAACCGTATCCACGTTACGGAAGCAGTAGCAATAGCAACAGTAGTAACGCTAGCAGTGTAACACCTCCTCAACCACAGTCTATGCTAGTGAAAAGCGAGGCAAACACGACGTCGGTTACCACCAGCGGAGCACCTTTGAGCCCTCTCGTCGAGCCACATTCTAATACTTCGACGCCGCTGGTCGACGAACCGCACATGACTACGCAGAGGCAACGAAATGGAAATGGCGATGATGGTGAGTTATTTGCATCTTGTACTTCATCTTTTTTTACATGCTCATCATCTGCACTCTATGATATTTGAGAAAGCTGATAAAATACAAATATAGACTCTTAGGGGGATGGGGTTCATGACGACTGAAATGCGAGAAAGAATCATTTTACTTTATATGTTTTTAGAACAGTTACACAAACGTCTGCTTACTCGACCGTTCCATATTTCGGATTCGAAAGAGTTGAAATAAGTGGCTCTTGTACCCTTTTTTATCTTCTTAAATTTTTCACAGCTACGTAGTAGAGACTATCGGCAACTCCGAAATTTTATTGACTGCAGGCTTTGTTTTATTTTTTCTTAAAATTTTTTTTTTCATCTTTTGTTCTCTACAATTTTGCCAAGCTCTCTCTCACTTCAATTACTGTCTACTTGAGATATTTTTATTTACTTATTTTATTCTTATTATCTCTCTTGACTATCTGCATCTTGTAAAATTATGTTTTTATTTCAATTTTTTCCTCATACAACTTATACCAGTTTAGAAATTGTCATCTATGGTTTATCACTTCATTATCCTTATCTCATGGAGTTGGTATCTGATCTTTATTTATAATTATTTTTTTGTTGTTGTTGGTTGTATTTGTTAGATGCACTGTAGCTGTTTGTTGGTTAGAGAGCTCTGTCTGTCACGTACTCAGTCTCGCTCGCAACCCCCTGAGGCTTGTTTTCGATTAGAGATTGAGACGCACAGATAAGACGCAGAGAAAGATATTGGCTGCCTTTGGGTTGCTTCGATGGTTGCTGGTGAGTTGTCCCAAAGGGGATGTTCAAAATTTTTTTCTCCAATACAAATCACCTCATTATTACTATTGTAATATAATATTATTATAACTATTGTTATTACCGTATAACGAATTTGATCTTGGCGTCGACTCATCTCTTACTTACGCATATATAAGAATACGGTCAATTATTCGTTAGCGATATCCGGTTCGCTTCGTCGATGAACATATGGTTCGTGAAAATAAGCCAAGAAAATGGTGGTGAGAATTTCTTTTTAAGCGAGATTGACTTAAATTTACCTTGTATGGGACATTTTCACTTTGTACTTTTGCACGTTTGCATGAGCAGAATTGTAGAGCTATATAGTAAACGATGGGAAAAAATGGGGCCGATGGCTTACATTTTTTTTTGGAGATATGAAAGTTTACATTTAATGATTTCAGGCAACAGCTAGACATATCGTAGTATTTTCTTGTCTTGAAAACCCATAGATTTGTTCGAAAAAATGTACAATATTGAATTTTTAACCAGATTACTAACTATGCGAAATTCTAATAATTCAAAGTTCAAGATCTTTTCAATCAAATAAATAAAGATTGGTTCTGCTTACCCACGTAATCATGATTGTTTCGTGAAATGTAGGGTAAATTTTGCAACGTCGATTCAAAACATAACGGTACATTGCAGATGGCGAGGCAGACTGGCAGGATCGCATCAGTTCGGGATTCGACAGATTGGTAGCTTTCGCGTCGACGGAGTTGGATAAGCGTCGGAGGTCGACGGAAGGTGTTAATACGAGTCCGGATAGTGGTTTAGGTTCGGACAGCGCGGCGATCGGTCCGCCACCGGTAGTTCTGTCACCAGATGAGGCACTGGGACCTCCTCGAACGCCCTCCCCAACGAGTCCCCGTCCCGCGAACGCTTCAGGCGGCAATAGCGGCTCGTCGTCCTCGTCGTCCTCGGTACCTCTGAAATATCAGCGGCAACCAGATCCCGAGAGGCATCACTTTAAAAAAAAATTTTTTCATCGCGATTGGAATAACTCCGGTAGCACTAGCAAGTTTCGTCCTAAAGGCAAAGACTGGGATTGGAACAATTCAGGTCAGTGGCCACCGAACGGTGAACAATCTTAACCGCGCATCAATCAAATAGCGAGACTCTAACTAAATGATCTCGCAATTGTGTGACGAGGACGACGAAATGTTTATACACCGTGTACAACGAGAAAAAGTCAAAAGAACGGGGAGTTTTGAAATGTTAAACCATGTTTCGAAACTAGCGAGAACACGATGATGTCGTAGTCGGTAATGAACACCTCAGTCAGTAACACAAACTGCAATCCACTTCTTAGGGTTTTCGGCATTCTTGATTTGAAACAAATTATTAACTGGATCACAGTTTTCGTTACCGACTGAACCCGGGTCGCGTGGCAAGTCAGAGTTTTTGCATCTCCAACGTTTTTCAAATGAGCTTGAGCGAAGTGTCACTGTTTAATATTAATTTTATTACAAACTTACAATGGTATGTTTCAGACATTTTATCGATGAGAAAATATATTTCTCAACAATTTGTTCGACATTTCAGCAATTATATTAAGTCAAATCAATTCTTGAATTCTTGCTAGTTTCGAAGTTTAAGATGCGTCTCTCGTTCCGAGGTGATTGGCGCATGACGCTCAATTGAAAAATGATTCATCAAGTTTTTACACGTCGCGAGAAACTATTTGCAATAGTAGACGTGATTACATTTAATATATAAATATCTAAAGGTTGCGTCGGTACATTTTGTTCTCAAAATAGCCACGATCTGTTTTGCGAAATTTTTTAGTACGTTTCGATGGGCCATACATCTTATGTATAAAGGCGATTCTTCATTTTCCTGGCTATTATATACTCGAAAGCAAATATCGCTTACCACGATGCGCCAATCATTCTGAGTACGGAGGTGCATCGATGTCGCCGAGTGCAGAGTATAAAAGTAGCGTGGTTAGGTAGGAACGTCCGCTGAAAATACAACCCAATCGTCAATCCACGATGAAAAAAAATATTAAGATAAAGTGCAAAAAAATATAATAGTAAGGCGATCATTTGGTATGGCGCTTTGGGCGTGTTAATTTAGTACCTTGCCTGATTTCGGCACTCAAAGCACAACAGTTTTTATACGAATGTGTCAAATTATCGTATGTTTTTTAATTTTATTTGTTTGTTTTTTTTCGCCCATTATTAGAGTCGAGGGGGCCCGTCTCTCCGAGCTGTAACTCGACGCAGGTCGGTACACAAATAAATTGTGTTCATCGGTTTTGTATACAATTTATACATAACGAGAAACCGCGTGTTTATTCCGAAGGATAAACACGCGGATAAAAGGAAATTGTGCTAATTAGTTTAGTACCACGTGAGATTAACATTTTTTTTCGTTTTTTTTTTTTTTTCGATTCTAGTAACGCACGCATGTGAGCGACAAAGGAGTTCATGAAATTTTTGCATCGAACGAGATTTCAAAGCTGTTTAAGGCTCATGACACGTCGTGTTCGCTGAGCGCACAGGCATTCATGCACTGTGCGCCATGTCGACCTCCGTGACCGGAAGTGATTGATACTTCGGATCGTGTTGGTAGAAGAAAAAAAAACTACCAAAACTCTGTATGTGTTCGTCCGATTTTTACTGTAAAAAAAACATCTTTGTACATCGCGTTAAATCTCCCACCGTTTGTTGGAAGATTGTAATGGAAGTGTTCACTGTTGTACATAACTATCACGTATGACAACAGACAATATATAGTCATTAGTGTGAGCGACGAAAAGTAAAAAAAACAACGGCACAGTTCAAATATTGGGAAGTAAAAAAAATGGAAGACGAAGTGTTACAATGTAGGATATCCGATGCATGATATCAGAAAAGGACCTGGGCGTGTTTACGCGGCAGAACGAAGGTATCTTCCTCTTAGAGTGTACCTTAGTCGAGTACGATCTCAAACAATGTTGGTGTAAATATAAGATACATAAAAAACAAAAAAGAGAGCAGAATATCTTTTTGCTACCGTATCATGCATTTTGTAAAGAACGTGAGAAAGAAAAAAATATAGAAAAGCAACAAAAAAAAAAAGAATAATAAAAGTAATCGACATACAATCGTGATAGTACAACGCTTTCCGATTACCATAACAGAAGAATACTTGTAATTAGAGATTGATCATTCAATAATCCCCTGCCCCCTGTATAATTAATACATGTAGTTATTGTGATGTAGGCGCCTGCCGATCTTAGCATGTTACATACACTGCCGAAACTTCTATTAATTAATTTTATTATTGATCATGATTATTATTTATTGTTTTATTGGAATATTTTAATACTAAGGTTTTTGTAACAAGCAAAATCGAGTGGATTTATTCATACCTGAAGTAGCATCGAGTCCTATCCGCATTGCGCTGTCTCATCGATTGTTCGGCGTAACAAGAGTTTCCAACAGTGGATCAACGACGAAAGTAAACAGGTAATAAAGACACCGAATTTTTTTTCATCGACAATATCGACCATTGCCGATCAAAAATAAATTCTCACGTAAAGCAGAATTGAGACACACCCGGTGTAAAAGTTCATTTGCGACCTGAAATAACTGAAAAATTATTTATCGTAGAAGCCTTCAAAAGAATTATGAGTAGCCTCTATTTTTTCAGCAACACTTCGTCCGAAGCGCTAAAAAAAGTCAACAGTTTAATCTCGGAAATCGGAGCTTAGTCCGCATTTAATTGTATATTTATGAATATCAGTTCTGAACACGATTAAATGTGCGAAACAAGCTGTACTGACTCGTCGCATGTCGCATCTCCTCTCTTCAACGGCGAGCGTCCATGTCACGAAAATACAGTTTGTCAAGCGGCTCTGTATGGACGGGCCAGTTGAATGGCACGTTATTAACTTGGCGAGGCAATATTCCACGAGGGGTAACGTTTTACGTACTACTCAGCACTTGCCCCGTTGCAACATCGACGAGGGACGAGCCCTATTTTTGTCCACGACTCGGTAAGCACTTTTCACCAAATTTTTATGATATTCGCTCGAGTGTTTAGTGAGCCTACTCGACAAAACTCTCTACAAGATAGCAATATATGTGTATAACGCTGCCCCGTCGTCCTCGATCGGTGGGCGATCACCTTTGACACGGAGAAGTGGACCTCTCGGTGGCATTAAATTGGATTCCAGTTTTTCTGATTAATTGCTTTTGTTTTTTTTGTTTTTCCCGATGAAAACGTTTTATTACGACAACGGCACATGGAAGTTACGCGCAACGAATCATTTATAATAATGCAGATATCGCAACTGTTACACGCGTCACACAGTTGTCTAACAAAATTCTCTTACTCTCATCGTATACTCGTCTATCACGAGAATGCGTTAAAGGACAAGTGCGGAATGCTGCCGCGGTTAACGATACATGTTTCATATTGAATTTCCTTTTAAATTGCTCGGCTCCAGGTTACGAAACATTTTATTCTATCGTCCAGAGCGAAACACCGAGGAGCAGCTCGCCGTTCCATTTTCAAAATTATGAATGCAAAGCAGCGAATGACCATGAATGCATTGCGCGTAAATAAAAAAAAAAAAAAAATTCTAATGACCCGCAGGATTACGTGAATGTGGAGAATCTGTAGTTCCACCGAGACAAACAGAATGAAATTGTAACCCTTGTCCTGTACTCATTAAGCCTAATGAGTCTCACCCTAATAACATTTCCGTTCGCAAGGTTCAACGACGTGTCGACAAGCACACATGGCTGGTGTTCTCACGCGGACTCATGCGTTCTACTCGGCGTAATCCAAAAACTAAATTGAAAAACAAAATGGTTCTATCCACATTTCGAAAGCAAGGCCCGCTGTTGTCCCAGGATCTAGAATCGGGCTCGTCGATTTTCTCGAACCGGGCGGAACTCAGGGGGTTGTTGCGACCTCGGGCGTGTGCAGCAGCATCAGCAACGGACTCCCGGGAGCTCGGGGCGGTTCGGGCGCGTGAGCTGTCGTTGGGTAAGCGATTTTGATAAAAACAATGCAATTGATATGTCGATTAGGTGGTCTCCTATAGGGCGACTGGATGGGTGAGGAGAGTCGCGGGAGGGAGGGGCGGGGTTCGACGGGGAAGGGTTGGGGAATTGTACAGCATCGATGATTCCATAGCAGCAGTGGTAAGGTTGGTAGTCATGTCGGGACGAACGTCTACTACGATTACGACGTCGACGAAGAGAAGCAGTCGGGGCGAGCGAGGCGTAAGGGCGGTCGCGGCGGAAAAGTGGGTGGCGGTGTGGTGTGAGGTGCCGTGAGCGGGGCGGGGGGGAGCAGTAGAGGGGAGAAGGGGGTGTTGGGAGCAGGGCAGAAATGACGGAGGATGGTGAATGACGTCACGTTGCTAAAGCGACGCGGCAACGCTAAGCGTCTGCGTGGGTCGTCGGGTGTCTGGGCCGAGATCAATAGCGCACCAGCAACCAGGTAGAGTCGGTGTGAGTGGCTGTAGGCCTCTCAACGACGGCAGTCCAGGAGACGAAACCCCAGAGGTAGGACGTTTGCGAAACTGGACGAGCAGCTAGCAATATCGGAGGGCGCCATGTCAGCTTCGCCACGCCGTTGGGCCTTGATTGCCTAGGATTTTCATCCTCTCCAGGTAGGAAGACAGTTCAATTACAAAAGTTCATTGATTCGATAACGAACGATAATTTCAATTGAAAAGAAAAATTATTACTTTTGATCTCTATTATTTTCGCACGGTCCATCTTGACGATGAAATTTACACGAGATAAATGATATAATAGGTGCACGCGTATGTTGTCGTTTGTTCGGTCGCGATTGTTGGTTAACGTCGTCTTTGATTCCGGGACGCTGACAGGGACGTGTAGCGGGCCGGGAGAAAAACTTCTTTGGACGAACGAGCGCGAGAGGGGGGGGGGGGGGCGGTACGGGCCGGTGTGCGGATTAACAATCGGGTGCGACGAAAACGTTACACATCGACGTACGGGTCCGTTAGATGGGCGGTTAGCAAGAGAGTTCGCGAGACAATCGAGGGTGGAGTAAAAGCGTCGGAGGTGAGCGATAGTAGAGAATGCACAAGTGTAAACGGCGAACGGATTCCAAAGCGTCAAAGAAACATATTCGAAGGCACTTCTTCGGCTATGGCAAAGTGATGGAAACATAGAGATAATGACGATGAGAGGGTAAGAGGTGGGGGGTTTTTTTTTAAGTGTGAAAATCCGACGTCGGTTAATCCTCGGTCGGCTACGTGTCTCAACTTGCTTCATTCGGCCAAGAGAGAAACCTTGGGTGGGATAGAAAGATCAGTCAGTGATTTCGTTTCCCTCGACACTACCCGGGACTGCGTACGCGGTGTGTTGCAGTGATTTCCAGCGACGTATACATTCACATCAATCCCGGTTTTGGACGTGAATATACGCAGCAGCGATCGACGTGTACCGTGTACGGTGTGAAGTTGGCGTTCGACTTCGAGTATTTTTCAATCCTTTTTTTCTCTTAAATTCGTCTCCCGTGTTTTACCGTCAGTTTCAAAGATCGTTCCAACGAGAGCCGAGCGCGTCGGGTTTTTAATAAAGAAAGTATCCTCGCTTTGTTTGCCCGCGGTTTAATGTATCTCGAGTTGGGATACGAAGTTATCTACGCAACGCCTAGAAACGAGAATTCTCGAGCGTGGCATCTTTTTTTTTTTTTGTGTACTTGGCTGCACTGCCCGCGACACAGCGAGCCAATGAAAATCTTGAACGGACAAATACCGAAGTTTCAATTGGTTCACAGGGGGAACTATTCCACGATATATAAACGGTTTCTCCTGCCGCGACTTGGCGGCGATTATCGACTACTTCCATGCAAAATTACTGAAACATAAATTCGACCTCTGGGACAATACGCGCCTTGGCAGTGGCGATTACAAGATGGAACGATTGGTTCGGTGAATTTTTATCCGAGATTGTGGGTCGTGCGGCGTGTTTTTTTTTCCTTCGAGAAAGGTTATTGCGGATCGAGGCAGCGGCAGCGAGCATCACTCATAGTGACTACACCCGATCTGCTTGTCGACAGTTACCCTTAACACTTGTACATTCCTGCTGCGCGCGTCATTGCATCTCCCCCCCCCCCCCCGCTTTCTCGCCCGGTGGTTTACGGCCCCGGTATACAATAACGTACAACATCGTACCCGCTACTCTATCCTCCTTAACAAAGTGACGACCTTGATGCGATTTCGCTCTAGCATAACGATGGCCTCCTCGACGCTGGCACCGTGTTTACCGCATAACAACGCGTACCGTGTGCCAGCAAGAGTGGAGCGGACAGGCGAACAGCCAGAAATCTTTATTTCTTTTTTCTTTCGAGGCTGTTGTGGAGATTTTCGGATGAACGAAAAATTCTTCGACAGCTTTTCAAACGCTATTAAATTTGAAAAATGTTTCGAGCGTTGATGAAAATGAATTACCGTTTTTATTGCCAACCGAGGAGTTTTGAGGAGTCGGACTATCTGATCTTGTGAGGATTGGTCTTGGTATGGAACGCTGTACATTTTCGTCTTAGGATGGAGGCTTTTTTTTTGAGTCCTTTGAGCGATGGGAAATTATCAGTCGTCTTCATCCGACGGACGTCTGGATAATGATTTTTCTTTTCTTTGGACAGTTTGATATCATTGGACAAAATTTATTGAGGTTTTTTTTTTTTTTTCTACCAACCGAGAGATTTGCAAGTTTGGATTATTATGTTGGGCGAAAATCGTCTCGCTTGATTAGGCTCGGTTCAGGCTTTTGATGAAAGACTATTGTATATTCAAGGTCCGAGGACAATTCGCAAGCGGAGATTATTCATAATTCATCTTAGAGACGCACCGGCCTACGGATATTTAAATGCGAATTTTAGTAGCGCCGGAGAGACTTAGCAGCATGGACGTGTGAATGGACCGGAAATGTCGGCAATGGATCGTAAATGGGAATAAATTGATCCCAATGTATGGTACGAAAGTGCACGGCCCGTGGTTGTCGCGAACACTTCTCTTCGTCACATCTCTCGTATCACTCGGACAGTACGCTGGCTCATACGTTGATCGAATTAGCAGTCTGTCGAAGAGTTAAAAAAAAGTTACATCTTACGAATCGCGAAGTTCCGAATCTTGGACCTTTTTGAAGAGTCAAGAATTTTCTTTCGACGGCGGGAAAAGTGTTTGACGAAAAATTCTTAAGCAGACGCATCAGTTCTATCTAGGTATCGTACGGATTTTATAAATGTTTCTGTAATAATCGAGCTCTTTGGAGAATATTTTTAACGGAATTATTGTAAAATTAACACTTTAATCATTTTAATTCTTTTCAATGAAACGAAAACATTGTGGGGAAAATATATATTCTTTAATTTTCAAGGAGTGTTCTCTGGCTTGTAAAATGATACACACATCTATAAGAACGCACTCTGAGTCGGTTGAGTCTTCTGACGCTCCACATTGCGACATTGTTTACATATCTCCTATGGAAGTATTTTTCCATAAGGTATAAAAATCTCGCTGTCCAGTTGAGAATGGGAAAAAGGGCCATTTTCGAGACATGGGGAGAGGCTTTTTCGTGAAGGTTCCTTCGCTTTATCTCATGCGAAGGTCTTCCCCTTAACCCCAACGAAAAAAGGTCAGCTTTATAATAAGGGAGGAGACAGCTCTACGACTGAAATATTTGATTGCCCGCTTGGGTGACCCAGTAGCCTGATATATTCTAAATCCCCTTACAGAGGGGAAGCAAGTGGTTCGAGGGGTTCTGATGTTTGTAAGTCCCTTGGGGCTCCTGCCTTTGGTTTATTCCAAGTCTCCATTCTAAGTGAGTTTTGAATACATTCAACCAGATCGCTCCACCCCTTTATATATATATATAGATTTATATATAAGTAGATTTTTGTTCAAGCAAATGAGCATAGGAAAATGGACAAAAAATGCATGACAAGACATGGGAAAAAACGTTTCGGGTGAAATGTGGACAAAAGTTGTCCGTTTTGCCGCTGTGTTACATTTCACCCCGTTCTCGTTTGTCTGAACAAGCGGATGATGGGCGATCAAATTCTCGGTCGAAATTCGAAGCCGCGAATTCGAAATTTCCTTGCGAGGTTTTTTTTCGGTATTTTAATTTATTCTTCATTATTAATTTAGAAAAATATCCGATGGTGTATGAAATTTGTCGAAGCGTAATTTCAAACTACCATTCTGGGCTTCCTAATCGGATTTCCCCTGATGCTTCTCTGTATCAGCTGTTTTACTAATATTTCTCCTGGACAGGAACAACATATTTGCGCGTTTATGTGTACGCAGTGATGGAATGTCGGGCGGTGATTTTAGGGACGAGTCGAAAAATGAGGCTTCATGTTATTGTCGGTCGTCGGTGAGGCCGAGTTGGTGGCTTCGTGGGTGTTTACCTGCCGACTATAATAAATAATTTTTCGATGGAAATATTTTACATTCACTGCTCGGTGCTTTTTCTTCGATCGTAAATTCAGTGGCTCCGGAGCAAAAGAGCGTTTCTCGCTGTTTCCGACCTACTTGGCTCGGAGGACGGAGCGCTGAAGGACGCGCATGCTGTGCCTATGTTCGCGCTACCATCGACCTCTGGCTACCGAGAGGTCGTTCTCGCTCTCGAACTTTGTAACCAGCTCGCATACTTTACTGTGACGTCACGCATGCTCCCTACTTTTCTCGGAGAACAAAATTCTAAATAAATTAACTAATTAAATAAATTAAACAATTTATTTTTCTCTATAAACTAGCGCTATGACGAAATACTTGCCAGCAATGAAATTCCACGGTTTCACGCAGATATCTGTGAGTTCATTTTTTATCGAGGAACTTGATGTTCCACAAAATGTGCCACGCGTTTCCTCCAGTGTACATGACTCTTATGATCGGTATACGGGCTTTACCGCACACAAATTTTTTCGTTTTTTCACGAGACAATGGTACACAGCAAATTTATTTTTATTAAAATTACCCCTCAAGCCCAAAACAAATATAATTTTTTTCAGAAAAATAGTCATATTTTTTTATTTCCAACGCCATTTTGCTGGGGTCTACGTTCGCACTACCATCGAACTCTGGCTACCGAGAGGTCTTCCTCGCTCTCGAACTGTGTGACCAGCTTGCACACTTTACAGCCACGAAAAATCTAAATATCGGAATTTTCAAAATATTCGCGTTGCGATTTTACGGTAAAATTTGTATTTTTATTGAAAATTTTTTGTACTTTTCAAAGATTCGTAACTCCAATGTTTGGTATTTTCATTGTACGATATAATAGTGATGTTCAATTAATGTAACATGAGCAAATCTGAGTTTCCAGTACATAAGATTTGGAATTTGCTTTTACAGTGCAGCCTCTTGTACGGCTGTGGTACTTGGGGAATTTTTTTTCCAGTACCAATAAAAGTTCCATCGGTTCGGCTTTCTACATCCGGAACGATGGCATTACTTGGACCATTTAGAAATAGTGCGATTTCCGCTTCAACGTAATCTTCAATTTATAGCACTGTTCCACCAGCTCGGCGCTTCGCGAATTAAACTTTCGTGTGCGCCGACGATTTCAATAAACGTCGGGACGGTGGCGCGTGGCCGTCGAGCGGTTTGTTGGGGTAAAATGAGGCACAGGTGCTGAAGCGTTGCGTGTCATCGAGAGGGTCGCGTGTCCATGGCTTGGCCCGATATAGACTCGCGTTTGGATGCAACGTGTGGCGATCAATTTCTCGTTGTCCGGCTATCACGTTCGACGATAGTTTGTATTTTTTTTATTTGTACGTATGATTAATCGTAAATTCGTCTCCTACGGCAGATGTACCCAATAAAAATCGATGTTCGATAAACGTCGTTAATGTTTGAAGACTCTGAAGATATCTAACGCGAGACTAATACCGAGTTTCCATCGCCGGTACGATCGGATCGAGATTTACTCTGAACTGGTGAAATGATTCTAGTACACTGAAAATTCATTTATGAGATTGGCTGTTGATTAGAAAGTTTTGGATTAACCAGAATTTTTCCACTAGGTCAGGCTCGCTTCAGGCCGTTCTCAGTTCCGGTGGAGATCCGCTATAAATTTTATAAAATTCATAATGGCTGTGCTTGTGCACCGCACAAACTCCCCTCATTGAGGTTCACTCGGAGAATAAAATTCTAGGTTTAAATAAATGTTTTTTTTCTTTAAAAAGCAGCGCATTGACGAATACTTGCGAGTAATGAAATTTTAATGCCTTATGCAGAGATTTGCAAGTTCATTTTTATCGAGGAACTTGATTTTACACCACTTGTGCCAAGCGGATGTTTGCTCAACACTAGTCGAATATTGTTATCGAAACACACGGGTATTCCCAAAGTTTTTATCGTAGAACTGATACATAATTTTTTCTACCTTTTAACTTGTGAGTGGAGTACGTATGGACCCTAAAGCGTTTTCTGCAGTGTTCATAGCTCTTGTGATCAGTACACAGGTCTTTGCTGAACACGAATCTTTTCGTTTTTTGATAAGATAATGTTATGTAACAAATTTGTTTTTATTAAAATTTGGGGGTTTAAAATTACTCTTCTAACCCAAAACGTAAACGAAAATTAGCAAAAAGCGGACGTTTGCGAAAACAAAAGTTGAAAAAAAAAAACAGTCATATTTTTAATCTAAAAAATCCCATTTTATAAGCTATCACGAAAAAAGAATCGATTGACATTCGTTCAAAAAGGCTATTTGGACATCTAGAATGAGGAAAAGTGAGAAGCGTCTAACGTGGAAAAAATCAATGAAAGGTCTTGCATGAGTTTAAACTTTTTTTTTTAACATTGTAGGTAATTGGGGATAATAATAATTACCATAGAAAATTATATGCAATTAAAAAAGAAATTGCCAATTAAATACGTTCGAATTATGTGAAACTCACTCACTTTCGATAGTTCTAACTAAAAAAAAATGATTTACTCACACAAAACAGTAACGGGAATTCCTGACTGGGGTATTGGGGTACGCCAAGTGCGCTGCGTTAGTGTCTTATTCCACAGCCAGCCAGTTAGTGAGACTACTAACGATCTCCTCGAATTGTCAGATCATGTTAAAAAATCATCGCGAAACTCCGAAGTCGATAATATCAATTTGTACTTTAAGAATGCAGTTTGAATGTTGTTTAGTGTATTTTTGTAGCCCATACATGAGCCGAAGTCGACGGATGCTTCGAGTCAACGAGCAAAAAATATATCAATACAATCGTGCAAACAGTGCGATAGTTCCGGCGAGTGCCAAATTCAATATCCTTTCCAGACGTTATCCAGCATCGCCCGCGGGCAAAAACGGAAGAGCCAACAAGATTTACTATTGATTCGCCTCGAGCGTTCTTGTATTGTCACGATGCGTCGTCGCCGATGGCCGGATAAGTGAAATAACATTCAAACAATTCCGTACCGTTGGGTCGACAAAAATGTGCTCAATTAAACAAATCCCTCTAACATTTTTTCGCACCAATAAATATTTGTCGAAATTAACCGGAAGCGAAAATTAATTATCGGCTTATCGACGTAACTCGAATCTTGAATTACCGAAACGTCCTCGTCGTTATTACATTCATACGTGTCGGATCAATCAGTAGGGTGATTAGTCGAAGCAGCGACCAAGAGGGGCTTCCGTGATGAGTTATTGGCGTCATGCCTAAGCGCAGGTTGATCGGCAACGTCAACCTCGAGTGTTCGATGAGATACGGCAGATGTGCAGAGTTCAAACCGACTTGAGATGCGTTGTCGCACCTTGCCATGGATGCATCGGGAAAATAAATAATAAGCTCCCTCAACCCGATTCCATTGGACATGAAAATCGCGACGCTCGACACTGACGATGATAGATTATAATTAATTTCAACGAATGTCTCGTCGCATTCGTCAAAATATTCATTTATCCTTTTTTCAATAAATAAAATTATTTCGGGTCGATTTGATTTCACTGGTCTCGATATTTGTCAACGACAAATATTTGTCTCGCCGTATCGAAGGATTCTTTAACGTTGGATAATCTCGTTTCTCAGTGCAGGTGGAACATCATTGATTCATAAATTCGAGCGCCCGGTAACTGATCGACTCTCTTTGCAGGAATTTATTACGATTGGCCATAAGATCGAAGTGGCTCGTGTCGCGAAAGCTCACTTGATCCTGAGATATTTCTGTCGACAAAGCCACTCGAGTACGTACATCGTATTGCCGGCATCCAGTGAGGGATAACCAATTTGTCGCGAGGGAAGCAAAATTTCGACGATCCGCTCCCTTCGTCCTCAAATCCAATCGGTCGGATATCCGCAGTAATCGAGGACGAGAGAGTTTGTCGGCGGAGGTGGGACGGATACTGCCCGGTATATCGTCTGCACGATTGCCGTGGAAACAGGCTTGCACGAGAGCCGAGTGAGACTCGCTGGATGCAGGGCGCGCGCGGATGAGAAACGGCGTGTTGGGGTGGCGTAACGATCTGGGGAAAGAAAAATCACTCTTTCTCGCACATCAACGCCGCCTCAAGTGGAGCGAGACGCAACTGCTCCGGAAGGTCGCCAGGGCGCGTGCGGCGACCCAAGACGGCAATATTTCATTTTCCCTCGCGTATCCCCGACGCCCGCGCGACCAACGGGGCGCGACCGTGGCGAACCCGGCGTATCGACAAGTCGGGGATTCCATTATTTATTATTATTATTTTTTTTTCCATCCCTACGGCAGAGGGAAAAAGTGGAGGAGAACAAAACAATAAGGAAGAGGGAAACCTGTGAGAAAGTGAGGGAAGAGGTGTCGAGTGTTTTATCGCTGCGTTTTGTTCTGGGACTGAGTTCAGTGGCCGGACACTTGCAGGGTCCTGAGATGCGAGGGAGATAGGGGCATAATGGTGCAGTAGGCAGAACGGGATAATGGATTAAAACGCAATTTTGTAGGCACTTTCAGGATGGTGGTCGTGGTGGTCAGTAAGGCAAAACGACGTTGAAATTCCAGATGTATCGTTCGAACAAATTAGGTCATCCAACTACGCTTCGAAAATTCAGTTTTTATCTGCCGTACCGTTTTATCGCGCTGTCCCATTTTTTTTCCTGATCTCTGATATATACTGTAGATTTTTACCCGTGGAAAATGCTAACAACCCGGTAAAACTTCTGCGGTAATATTTATGTCATGATATATATTCTTATTGTTATTTTATAATCGGAGAAAATTCTTATGGGGGAAGGATCTAGTAAATATGATGTCTTTGCTTCAGGGATATTACCATAGCACGTAGTACTGCAGCTGTAAAAAAAATTGGACGTTTTTATGCAGCAAGTGATGAATTGAATTTACTGCACAATTATAGTAACACTTTTTCATTGAAATTACAGTTAATTATAAAGATGGAATATTTTTATAGTAATGTTACAATTCCTGATCGAAAATAAGCTATATCCAATGTTTTGAACACTTGACATTAATTTTTCGTCACAACTATGCATTGAATCGAATCTACCACTTTTTTTTTATAAAACTTACAGTTTGGTACAATGAATTTGGTAATATTATTTTTTACAGTGAAATTGGACGCAACGTATCGTAGGAATTAGCGGATTTACAAAAAAAATTTCATACACTGTGAAAAAAATAGTTCCCGAATTAATGCACGGTATTTGGAGCTTCTTAACATAAACTGCGACTGAAATTTCAAATTTCAAATTTCAAACACATTTGTGTTGCATTGTTACAGTAAAATTTGTATTTCCCATGAAAAATTTTTGCAAATTTCCGACAAAACGTTTGTAATTTTTGCATTTGAAAATTCATATTAAAAAAAAAAGAATATTAGTTTCCAATTAATGTAGCTAATGTAAGGAAATCTTAAATTCCATTACGTTTACAACTAACTTTTACGGTGCAGATATTATGATAAAAATTCTTCAAAAATCCGACACTTTCGGCCATACTCGGTGCTCCGGTTGCCCGCTACGTGCTATGACAATGCTTCTCAGACGGTCAGTACTTTTCACCGGGTCCTCTCAGTGTATGTTTGTTTTCGTTACTTCACGTGTCGAGGGAAATCGAGTAGGAGCCAATTTATGTCGGCAGCGAAGAGCCTCTCGTGGCCTCATTCAATAATATTTTTTTCTCCTCGGCCAACGACACATTGAGCCCAAAACTGTTGAGAATGAAATCGGCTCTCGAAGCGAGTGCGCGCATTATGCGCCGAGGCACGAAAAAAAAAAAAAAAAAAAAAAAAAAAAAAAAAAAAAAAAAAATGTGCACCGACTATAGCCACGTCGTCTCTTTTAAAAGTGCAGCGAACAATTTCAGCGGCTTGAGCACGTTCAACAAAATAATGGCAGGGTATATGCTGTGAAAAAAAAAAAAAATCAAGTAGCATTTTTCATTCAAGCGTATTACGGGGTCTTGACGAAGGCCCGAATGAAACGCGGAGGTAAAGGGAATTGCCGTGCAATCACGTTCCTGATAAAGGATCACCCTCGTCGAGCTGGCTCGAGAGCCCTTTGAAAATATACTCTCTGCGGTAGATGCGAAAACGTTTGAAAGAATTTGGAACGTTAACCCCCATCTTCACGATCCCCGAAAGGGGTAAACGTTAAACTGCCGGCGGCGCCTGTGGATGCGCTTTCGTGACCGCACGGAAGCACAACTTTTCCCGGTTGAGATTAATGCGATGGGAACTGAACTCAGCTTATTGAATCGAACTTTTTTATGGAACGTCGAAAAGTTTATTTCCGTTTGAGATTAAGGTGGATAACCGGTGTTATATTCGGATTAATCCTCTTAATCGTAATTTGCATTATCACAATCGGTTTGCTTCTAGTCCTCGATAAGGACGGTCGACGATGTCGGAAATTCGGACGATCCGATTTTTTTTTTTTTACCGTACTCGATTTTCGGGTCAGAGGGTCGACGAAAAATATTTGAAAAAGGAGGTCAGCAGCGATGTGAGACTTTTCCTGAATTCAAAACAACGCAAGTATCGGGTAAAAAAATTATTTCGTTTGGTGGAAATAATTTTGCTGAGAAAGTAATTTGTTATGGTTCGAATAGACCAACTTGTACATTATTTTAGTTACCACGTTTTCTTTGTAAAGCTAGAAATCGGATGATTGGATCGGAAAATTAACAAATAAAATATTGTGGAAAATTGTTTTGAAAATCATAGATTTTTTTAGCATGGGGGGAAAAAAAAGCGGATTGAAAGGGGCGTGACCGGAGATCGTTCGGCGAGTGGTAGTAATGTGGCTCCCAGTAGCGACTATTCTCGGCCCTCGGAAACCCGGCCAGACTGCCGGGCAGAGACGGTATAGTCTCGATTACGTAGACTCTCCGGGGGGTTGAGATGGACGCTCGAATTTATCTTCTAAAACAGAGTGGATCCCGCCCATGAGTTTGGAAAAAAAGTTCCCAGACCCGTGCGAAAGCCGCGGGAGAGGCTGAGAAGGATTGCGGTGTTAGGCATTCTCCTAGCGAAGGAACATCCGCCCTTTCAGCTCCTGCATCGTAAATCGAAATTTCGTTCGACCCGTATATTTTATTTTGGAATCCTGCTTTATCGTTTTCGGCGAAGGAGCCTGCTTTACAAAGTGACCGGGGACAAATGTGTCACTGGTCAGTTCGTGAAGCAGCCGGCCGCGTGACACCGTGTACCATCAAAATCGCCGGATATGAAGCAAGCAACTTTGTAGACATTGATTTATGGTTCTGCAATCACCTCATAGCTGATTTTTTTCAAAACACCAATTTTCGGAAAACAAATGTGATGCGAGAGTGCAGAAGTGATTTTTTGGTCCGACTAGTCTAAACAGTTCACATTTCATGCTTGAAAAACTTGTTCGGTGGCGAACAGTTGATGATTTTTTACCAGCAGGCTGATAGGAAACTCAGAGAGGAGAAAATTATCCCAACGAGTCAAAACGTAACTCCGCTGGTGGGAAAGTACCGCAACGGAAAAATGGCTACTTGCTCGCCCTTCGCGTCGAAAAATACTGGAGCGAATTACTTTATATTCCGATTGCAGGCACATAAATGTGGTCATTTTTTAGCAAAGTCAGGAAAAAAATAGTGTACACCACTCGAGAGGAAGTGCATTTTTTTTACCTTGTGTGACTTAATTGCCTCACCTCGCTCGGGCATTAAATTTCACGCATTGGTCAAAAATGTACTTTCCTCCCTTGCGGCATAACACGCTATTTCGGCTATGTAGACCTTTCGGTTAAAGAACACATTGCGACATGCTAGTGCAAACAAATCGAAGGTGTTGATAGGTACGGTTTTGCTGAATTAAAAAATATATTTTGATCGCTGAGACGATCCACTTCAGTCCATCATCAATAAACGTCACAGTAACATTGGTAATAATCATGTGTGGGGTCGATTTAATCAATCGATCCGGTTTAATTGTACAAGCAACAATTACTTTGTTTCCAATACTGATACCAATTTATTTTGTATATATTATTCTGAGGAATTTAGTGAACGACGCTCTTATAATTTGGGCTGTAATTAGACTGTAAGATTTATAGAAACGTTTACTTCTTTAGTGTACTAAATAGGTAAAGTGAACATATCTTACTGTCAAACGTTCATAAAAAACGAAAGCAATAATAAACTTTAGTTTTTTTAGTCGAAATTCACTCTATTTCTTACTCTCAGTCGGTGGAAGATTTCGTTGATGCAGCGGGGCGTTCTAATTGAACCGACCGCTCTTCAAATTTTTACCCATGGTGTTCAGTGGTCGTTGAAGTCCTCGAAGTCCTGAAAATGTTGAATTGCAGTTCTTAAAAAAGTTCGGAAATGTCCTTGTGTTTCACCTAATTCCCTTGAATTTTTTATTTTCTGAATTTTAACAAATTCGAGCTTGTTCCAGCGAAATGTATTTTATTAGCTGACGTCGGTAAAAAACGTGTATCTTAGTTACGCTGATTTTTTGGACCAGTTCCAATGTGAACGAAAACGGTAATCGAGCTAAATGTTATTTCATGCGTCATACAAGGTATGTATAGAGTAAAAGTGGGGAATTTGACGCATTCCGATTAGCACACGAATTAACTATCACTACTTTTACCTTATCACTACTTATCACTACTATAATCACTACTTTTACCTTATTTCCATATTTTTTAAAGGTCCTAACACAACCCGAAAATGCCCTGAAAATGTTCTGGAAATTGTGCTTGATTGTCCGGCTGTTTCGTAGACTCTTTAGTGGATACTCAGCCGATTTCATCTGCGCTTAGAGTGGCGGTGTTCGCGACACGGTACTATCGTGTGCGTGACATTTTTTAAACTAATTACCTGACAGTAGGTTAATCATACGCCATCAGATACCCAAACTTTTAGGTAGTAGTCCGGTGTGACGGGAGTAATTTCGACGTTTTTTCTGATTTTTTTTTTTTAACAAAAAAACAATATGTGATCGTTTTAAAATTTTTCCATGTTTACATTGGTATTTTGGAGCAGACAAAAAATGTTGACTTCATTTTTCATTCATTTATGAATTATTTTCAATGATAAAGTGGAGTCCTCTAAAAAGTCATGTTTCGTGGAAGCACACAGCCTTCGTTAATCATCTTGAAATAAAAATTCGAAGGAGAATATTATTGTATAGACCTTATTGCAATGAAGTAACTAATAATATACTTTTAGAAAAGGCGTACTTGCCAAAAAAAAGATACTCAAAATCGATTTTTTTGTTGATAAAATGTAGAAAAAACTAGTTTATTATAAAAAATGGAATGTTTTCAAGGTTTCGTGTTTAGCTATGTGTATGTAAAATATCTGGCTTAACTTTTTGCCAAATCGGTTGAATAGTTTTGAGTCAGTGCTTCACCGTAATTGCAAAAATATGTTTTCGAGAAAAACGCCTTTAAAGTTTTGACAACAAATAATACTTACATTAATTAATCAGTTATGCCCGGTCTATAACTTTGAAAATATTCTAAATTTCGGTCTGAAAATTTAAGGGTATATTTAAAAAATGTGTTTCTTCCAAAAAAATTAAAAAAAAAAAATCGGATTTTTAAACCCATCAATACCCGACTACTACCTTCAATTCCCGTGTTTGTCGGAACAAAAAAAAATTATAATTTGTTACTTTTGTCCCCGGTCACCCCTATCGTGACAATGTGGCGCAGAGCCGGCCCTGTGTGCAATGCGGTCAAGCCCGATCGATGAGTGAGTTTACCAAGAGAACTCGCCACATCGGAACGATCGATGTCCTTTCGCGTCCGCGACCTTTACTTGCCAATCGTTGTTTCCCGGGGAAAATATGCTCAAAGAAAAATACCGCTCGACCTCCGGAATCGCCATTCGATTTCGGTACGGTAATTAACTTTGTTATCGGTTCCAGGCTCCGAATTCCTTGGCCGTGCGGGCGATCGGGAAATCGCGGAAGTTTCGCTCAACAAGTACGTAATGCCGATGTTCGTTAGAGGCGAAGATACCGAACGGTTCGCTGAAGGGTAAAAAATGAATTCCCGCAAGAGGTTCTTTTATTTATTTATTTATTTATTTATTTCAAGCACCCTCGGCGAATCTCGAAACGATGCCGAAGTGGAGAGTTGGTAGTAAGAACGCGCGAATCGACGCAAGAAGAAACGAGGAAACAAAAACGAAGCTCCTATTTCGTTCGCATCCGCGCTAACAAGGGACGTATAGATGTTCCAGGATGGTTGGGAATTGTGTCCGTACGGAATAGCCGAGCTTTGTGTACACACTCGGCGAAGCATTATCGCGGATGGTTCGCCCTTCCCTCACCCTCCACCCTCCACATTGCTCGCTCTCAAACAGCATAAAAATCTCGGGGAAAAATTTCGACGAAGGATTTTCAAGCTCGCACATAGCGGGGCGAAATCCGGGAACCAGATGGGAAAAGAAAAAGTAATGCACTTTACCGATGTGTGCTTACCGATCTCGAGAAAATCGAAGTGCTTCCTCTCGCGCCGGCGGACCGGATTCCGCAAAGTTCAAAGTTCGTTGCGCCACGATGGATGTGCTGCGGAGAGCCGGGGCAAAATGGACCACTTCTTTTTAGTCGATACCGCGAAAGAATGATAAAGATGAAAAGGTCGGTATTCCGTTTTGCCCCCTGGTCTTGCATATCGGACGCTCGTAGTGCTTGCGTCAACATTTCCGGTGGGATTTTCGAAGGGTTGGACCATCGACTGGAGTTTCGGTAATGGACAAAATAAAATGTATATGAATGATATCGAGAGCGGTGCCAATTTCCGGATGAAAATAGATCAGGGTTGGTTTTGGTGAGGAACGGGAGATGAGCGGGCACTGATGGAAATGCGAAGGAGTTCCGGAACGGGAGGGAAATTGGCGACGATGAATTTGTCGGCTTTTTCGTAGATGAATTTCGCGTTCGGTGTTAACTCGATTTAATCGCGATGTATTGGGCAGAAGGTTGCTTATCTACGAGATCCGCTTTGGAATTGTATTGATTTTGTACACGCACTGGTCGGACCGCGCGCGCAGGTTGCGGAGCTTTCGTCTTCGTTGCTCCGGCTCATTCCTTCCGCCCTTTACTCGCTCTTCGAGTGTCTCTTATAATTACTTGACGATTCGGTTTCCCATTTCGATCGAGCAATTTGCAAGCCGCAACGAGCGACTGCGTCCCAGTGCAGTTTGAAATTATGCCAGCAACGGGAGGAATGCAGAGACGGCCGCTGACCACCCATCAGTTATTGATCTGCCAATCGCATTAAGCCTCTCATGATCCGGGAACGCTCTGGGAACGCTCCTTTCACGTGAGGAGTTTAAGCGAAATTGGATGGACACGTGCCAATAAATAATTCGGTCGTTACAGCCAGACCTGGACAGGCCCGATTCACTTTTTTCTATTTATTCATTTGATTTTTCGTTTGGTTTTTTTTTTTATTTATCGGCTATGCTTATCCAGGTTTGCGCTATAATCGAATCTGTACGGTCTGGTAAGGGTTCCGGAAAAACCCAATGTAAAGCTTCCATACAAAATTATATACTTTCGTAACCTTTTATCTCCCTATAATTTCACACGTAATAAACGAATCTATGTATATTTTTCCAAGCCATTGTCAGGGAAAACCTGAAAATGTTAGGGAATTTAATATTAGTTAGGGAAAGAACGAGATATCAAATCGAGAAAAAAAAGTATTTAGACGAATAATTTTGTAAATTTCAGGACAAAAAATCCATAAATTGAAAATCTCCGATCACGATTGTAGATTCATTTAATTATCAATAATCGGGCATTGTATGCATCGTTGAATCGGTGAATATAGATGGACACGCTCGGGTGCTCGAGCTAACGATCTCGAAAAAAGAGAGGACAACTCATAAAAAATGTTAAACAAGAAGAAGGTTTTCGAAATGAAAAAATTATGGCGTTAAAGGAAGCAAAAAAATTTGTATGTTATGTCGTTTATTTCTTTGAACGTTATAATTTCATCGAAAATGTTCCGCCCGTGTCACTTTTTTTCACAATTCCGAATAGTTTGTCAGATAATTTTTTGAAAATATCAGAGAAATGTCAGCGAATTTTTTCCGTCCGAATTATTAGCTACGCTGTACAAGTGTGACATGTGTGTAATTCGAAAATTCTGTTCACTACAACACAGATTGTTTTTTTTTTATTTTCAGGCCGCCGCAATGTGGCCTGGAGTACTACCGCTGGTAGTGTTACTGACAGCCCTGCTACATTCCTCGAGGTAAGTAAATTTCAACAATAATTGTTTTCAAGTTATTCATTTTATTTTTATTTATTTTAATTTTTTAATTTTTTTTTATGTTTCTTGGTCGTAAAGTCGAAAATATTGAGCGATCGTTTGTAACCCATCCGCATGATATTAAACAGTTGAAAATTAACCGTGACACTCGTCGATCGATCTTCACCACCATCGTGTCGTGTTTGTTTACCGGCCGCTTCCTCCGGTGCAACTGCTACAAACTGCAGTCGTTAAGCCCTGTCAAGTACCTCGAAGCCCTGACAAGCTGCTCCACAAGCTTACAACACAATGTTACCGGGCCGAACGGGGTGTACGTTCCCTCTCCCGGTTGGAGTTCACACCCGCACTGTTATTTCTCTCCAGCATCGCACCGGGCCCGATTCAAGCCGCGCTCAAACCATGGTAATGAGATTTTACCGCGTGACTCTCCCAGCTTTTCCTTCGTCGCCCGACGATGCGACGCGTGAAAAGCTGCAAATTCATTTTTATTCCACCCAAAACTCAGTACATACACTCTTCTCTAATTTAGCACTCGAAACGTCACGCGAAGACGTCATGAAAAAAATGCAATTAAAAAAAATGTTCATATGCAGACAGAAAAAAAATTTCATTATGGTAGAACAGCTCGTGATATTTAGATTTCTGAAGACTAGCAGCTTGTACTAGCTCGGGCGTTGTGGGTCGTCGCTGTTGACCGTCGAATTTAGAAACAGGAAATTTGTATTTGTGGAAATTGGCCGGAAAAAACTTACTCTCGGTTCGAAATTTATGGTCGAAAAATGATTTTTTGTTTTCAGACCTCAACGCTTTTGTGCATAGGATTGTCGAGCACAATTTACCGAGACGCACAGAGTAGACCGAGAATATTATAACGGCGGAATAGTTATCATGGCCCAGACTGGGCAACTGGGGTGGGTAAAAAAAACTTTTATTCATATTTTTTCTGACACAAAAACTAGTTGCGAGGCACCTGTAGAGAGTACTCACCCAGTATGAGCTCTTAATATTGATGGGAACATGGTGCTCATCTTAGTTTTCTATTTTCAATTTAATTTGATATTAAAATGATCATATCTTTTCACCGATAGCTTGTTAAGCCCGTACTATCATTAATATTTATAGGAAATTAAACCCTCTAGAAAAATAATCTTTCACACTTTTTTGATAAACCTCACTAATTGAAAGATATTTAAGGTCAAAGATTTAGATATAGATTAAAAAACTATAAATATCAGCACGTGTTAGAATTCAAATGGGAATATCTTGAGAAAATGATTCGAGTAATCGAAAAAGTCTAAGAGACCATTTTTGTAGAGAGCTTAATTTCCAATAAATATTGATGATGGTATGGGCTTAACAAGCTGTTGGTGATAAGATACGATCATTTTAATATCAAACTAAATTGAAAATAGAAAACTATGATGAGCATCGTGTTCCCATCAATATTAAGAGCTCATACTGTATGAGTAGTCTCTACAGGTGCCTAGCAACTAGTTTTTGTATGTTAGAAAAAAAATAAAAGTTCTTTTTTACCCACCCTACTGGATACCCATAGGAAGGCTTAGAATAATCAGTGTCTGGACGGGACGTGGTGGACACGCTAAGTTGGTAAATAATGAGTTAATAATGGATATCGTCGAACCACCGTCTGAGAGGAAGTATCATTGAAATTGAATAGAAACCATGAAGTTTCTAATAACAATTATGGTCAGACCAATCGATTTTTTTCCACGAGAAGAGGAGAAGGTTTCTCCGACAAGAAGCAAAGTTGAAATCTATTCACGTTGTCAGCGACGTTGTGTCGTGAATGAACCTCCGAGCTCTGCCGCGTGTCGAGGGCGAGGGTGCGATGTGCCCATAGCATAAAGTGCTGCAGTAGACCGGCTCGTAGAAGTTTATAATAGCGAGTGCAAGAGGCTTTCTGAATAGCCACGGCACTCCAGCTGAATCAGAAGCCACAGCAGCAGCAGCAGCAGCAGCAGCAGCAGCAGCAGCACGGCCGTTTCTTATACCGTAGAGAGCCTCGACCGAAGCCAGAGCGAAGTTTCTCATCAGAGATTAGCCCCGGGCTTCAGACTGGTTTAAATATTTCGCCAGAATATCATCCGCTATCCGCTGTTCGTGTAATGAAAAAGAAAGGAAGAAAAAACAGGAAAAAAAAAGAAAACACATACAAAAAGTGAAACGAGGAAGAAGTCGTCTTTGACAGCAGCGGGTCAAAAACATTAAATGTCGTGATGCATCTCCGGTGCAAATTAACACGTTGTTTTTCTCGTTTTCGAGCTGGAGAAAAAAGAGAGGAAACCCCAGACATTTATGAACCTTTGTTTTGGGACATGAAACGGATGTGCTCGGAATTGAAAAGGTCAACATTTCGATTCTCAGTGTTATCGGAATCAACATTCCTTTGGGGAAAAAATATTATTAAGAAAGTAATTAAAAAGTATATACATATATCCGATAGGAAACGGTATTAACCGGCACTCCTACAAGCGCGCGTCTGACTCGGAGCTCTCACGCTCTGGGAATCCAAGAGACACAGAGAAAGCAACGTCCCATGAGGATTTCATCCTACCGCAAGTCTCGGTATCTCTTCAAGAATCCCTATAAACCTGGGCGAGATGATTCTGATTCAAATTGGTTTCCGGCTTACCCGACGCT
Source organism: Listrodromus nycthemerus (assembly GCA_963978505.1). NCBI lineage: Eukaryota > Metazoa > Arthropoda > Insecta > Hymenoptera > Ichneumonidae > Listrodromus > Listrodromus nycthemerus. The sequence goes on from OZ021685.1 coordinate 7,594,643, forward strand.
GCCTTCCAACTCTAATGCCCCCTTATATGTGTTGGCTTATGTGTGTGTTAGCCCGTACTCCCAACTCGATAAGTTTTCCCTCAACGGGGACGCACTGATCAGCTTTCATTTCTTTTTTTTTTCTCGAGAACGTAGAACGAGACGAATCTCGCCGACGGTAGCGCGCTACTCTATATCCTTCCTTAATTTCCCCATGGACTTCCGGTCTTGGTCACGTTTCCTTCGGATGCGTCGAGCCTCGTGCGTCAGGCGTATACGTTCTCACGGAAATGAAAACGCTGCACAAAGTTACTCCGGGTGCTCGGTACAATTCCGCTGGACCAGTCTCTGAGCCAGCCACGAGATTCGCAGTGTGCATCGCAAGACTTTCACGGGGGTTTTTGAAAAATTGCTGAAAACTTGGGCGTTTTTCCGAGCTCTTCGCCAATCCCCAAAGCTTCCTAATCCACCACTCTCCAAGCCGGTTCTCGGCGTTCTCTTATTAGCGGACGAAGTCGAGAATTCAGCGGAGTCCAAACGCGAATTCCTCCGTTTTGCCTCAAATTCGAAAAAAAAAATGCCAGCATTTTTTTTTTGTCATTCACCTAGAACGTATGTTTACCGTGCGAAAGTACTTGTTACCTTGCCATCCCCCGGAGTAAGAGAAAGTCAGCCGGAACGACAGAGACGTATTCCTCGAGTATCCACTCGACCGAGGCTGCACTCTCGAGCTACTCTCACCTACTCCGAAGCGGCTGACAGCTCCGACTGTCAAGGTCACGGCCGGAACAATGAGGGATAATGCGGTATCTCGAGGGAAAAAAAGCCCCCGCAATGACCCGCTAATATCGACGCGGTTCATGGTTTCGGGATGAGTAAATAATGCCCAACCTGACGAGACATCGCGACTTTCTTTCATTCTTCAGGGAGCTCAGCGGGCGCCTCTTTACACGATTTCCATTTGACACTCTCCACTCGGCTAAGAATGTCAAAGGGAACCTTGTCCGATAGGTGGATACGGCGACTCCGAATACTACCCTTGTTAAAGAGACAGCCGATTCGGTCGTCGCGGAGTTTTACCCGCCGAACTGAATTCCCCGCTGACGGCCAGTTGGCACTAATAAGGAAAAGCGGGGCAAAATGGGACATGGGGCAAAACGGGATGATGGGGTGAAACGTAATTTTTCGATAATTTCTTGATGGTTGCGATGGTGGTGAGTATGATAAGTTGGAATTAAAAATCCGAATGTATGGTTTAAGGCTAACGGGGCATCCAAAAGTAATCGGGAAATTAAGGGTTTTTCGGACTGTCGCATTTTGTCCTACCATATCATTTGGCCTCGCTTTTTCGTGCATGTATTTCTTGCGCTGTGTACGGACGATTTATTTGAATAAAAATGAGACAGTGGAGCGAACCGGGATAATGGGGTGAAATGTAATTTGAAATGTGATTATTTGAAGTGATCGGGAAATAAAGGTTCTTTTTCCACTGTCCCATTTTGCCCAACTGTATCATTTCCCCTCGCTCTTCCGTGCATTCTTGCGCTGTGTACGGACAGTTCTATCGGTGGTAAAATGGGACAGTGGGGCAAAACAGGATACCGAGGCGCAACGTAATTCGCCAATAAGTGTTGGATGGCAGCGAAGGTGTTCAGTATGACAAATCGGGATGAAGAATCCTTATGTACACGGTAAACGAAAGTTTTTCGTAAAATCGTAATGCGAAATTTCGTAATATTAATTTTCTCAAAGGAAACCAAACTCATCTGTCGTTTATACGAATATACGAATCGGTCCTTTCGATTATCGTGTCAAAAAAATTTCAGCTCGTACTTTTGTTTGGATTTAGAAAATAAGTTGTTCTAAAAAGTTCCTTTTTTGTTCTGCGTACCGTTAAGACGAAACGAGACATCCAAATGTTGTCAGAAATTTGAGTTTTGTCCACTGTCCCATTCTGTCCCATTTTGCCCCCCCATTGTACATTCCACGCCACAAGAGCTGTACTCGCGGAGAAAAAAAAGACAGGTAGCCAAAAGAGCAGGCGGATTGGTGGGTACGTCGATAAAAGGTCAGCGGGTGAGGAAATTATGACGGAGAAATTCGTGACGTCGACCATCAACCGGTAGATCCACGGATTCAGACAAGAAGCATAAAGGGAAAGAACCCTGAGGATTACACAGAGAGTTTCGTGGCGTCGCGGATTAATCCACGGCCGTACATGTGCTCTTTCATTAACGTCCCAACGAAGCGACCTCATTAATGCATCCGTGCCTCATTCGAGTTAACCCTCTTCGGGCGCCTTCCAACCCTCAGCCAAATGCCTCGTTCGCCTCTCGGCGTCGCCCGGGCGCGGACAGTAGCCGAGGAAGCGGAAAACACGAGACCGGGTTACGTTTTTGTTTTCGATCCGATGAGCCATCCTCTCTGTCTCCTTTGTTCTATCTCGCAGAGCCGATTGACCGAGGGACTATCGGCCTCGTTCATCACCGATTATTCATCCATCGTGCGTTGTTAGCATAATCCGATCGCGTGATGCGGGCTGATAGTGCTCGTGACGAGGGAACAGAGGCGAATAATGTCATAAGTTTCATTTCCGTCGGATTAATTTTTCAATAATTTCTTGTTTATTTCAGTTTGAGGTTTCGGTGTAGATTTCGGTTTGACTTTGAGTTTAAGTTCGGATGTGGGTTTGAGTTTGGATTTGGGTGTGGGCTTGGGTTTAGGTTCGAGTTTGAGTTTGAACACGAATGGTGCAGATTGTAGTTGAAAGATCGTAGATCTTTGTCGTGGCAGGAAACGAGTCCGTTGACTTCTTCCATAATTCATTCCGTAACAAACATCGGTTCGTTAACTTATACCTATAATTCTTGGGTAAATTCAGTTTACTTTGCGTTGTAGCGCGGCCCGAAGTGAAGCGGGGAGAGGATGCAGTGGGGCGGTCGAGGCATTGAGAAACTAATCTAACGTTGAACGGGGTAAACCGGGGTTGCACCCGGTCGCTCGTCGGTGCTGCTTGATTGAAACCCGTCAGCCCTATCAATCAAGTCGGGGGCTGCGCTGACGCTCCTGCCCCGAGGCGATGAGAGGGTGAATGCTCGTTCTCCACCCTCGCGTCGCCTCTGCCGGAACGGTTTGTACATCCTCCATCGTTCTCGGCTGCGGAACCGGGGATCTTCTAATTTTAATCGATCGAGCAACGCTAACCCTTCCGAGCTCGTTCAGCGGATAGCTTTGCGAAGAGCGGATCGTTTTCTACTAACATTCGAGCTTTTCTCATTATAGACTTTGCCCGATCGACACCCGCGCCGCCTCCACTCCTCTCAAACCCCTCATTCGGTTTCTCGCAATAAACGCTCTTCCGATCTGTTGGCTCGAGGAAACCGTGTCTATCTCGCGCCCAAGACATTATAACTTTCCGTCGTTTTGGCACGGAGCCGCAGACTCGTGCTGGTACTTCGCGACCAGTCTAGATTTTCTGTGATTGTCAGTGAATGATTGATTTAAGTTTTTTTGTTTTGTTTTTTTTTTTGTTTTTTTTTCATCGACAGGAATTTTAATTGCACGCACGTTCTGTTGTAGATGTACGCAGGGAAAGGTCAACTTCAGGGAGAAGGAGAAGAAAGTCCTGGACGACATCCTGGGACCGGAAAGTTACGACGCTCGAATCCGCCCGAGCGGCGAAAACGGAACAGGTAAATATACCGTACGAAGCTACTCCCGATCTATTTTTTTTTATTTTTTTTTATATCTCCAAAAACAAAAAAAAATCTCCTTCCACACTACTATACCGCCGACACCACTAACAGCGCTAATCGAAAATATTGAAATGAAACCGGAGCAAGCAAAGCACCGGCCACTTAATCGCCGAATAAAAGATCAACAAAATTGGCATACTGTACCTAGGTGTATTATGGCTTATCACGATTAGGTACAGTATATGTACACTGTTAAAAATTTTATGAAACTAAAACACGTTTGAGGTGCAATTGTTATATGAAATATACAATCTCCAAGTACGGAATTAGAATTTATATACGCCTGTACATGAATATTTATCATTTATTCTGAACCCTTCAGGTACCGAGGATTTTTTGACAATCGCAACGTAACAACGTTACGACTGTTCGTATTAAATTTTCTTCTGCGTTATCACAAAAATAACATTTCGAGGCATGTCCGTGAATATTACTCGAATCGGTTTAAATTACCGGTGATGGCAAAAAAAATTAAATAATCCATACATGAAGATTATGTTATTGTTACAAATAATATTGTCGTTAAATCTCTCAAATACGTGTCGACGAAATTTCACATACTGTGTATGCACAAAACTTCGTATACACTGTGCGAATTTTCAGACAGAAATTTTTAACAGTGTATGCGCAGACCTAAAAAAATGTATCTCATATGTATATGTACACACACATATATATGTATACAGAGTGTATTGTTATCTGTGGTAAATACTGCATACACACGCTATTGGCAACGAAGGGCCGAAAAAACAAACAAAACAAGAAACGACGACACTGTCGCAATTTCGTACGAAAAGTTCCAATGGTGCGTCGATTGTATCAACTGTTGCAACGTCGAACACGCGTCGAGGTCCATTGAACTTTTCCTGTTGGACCTGGGCCGTCGCGCTGCTGCTGCAGCAGCTGGTGAATGAAGAAAAATAGTATAGTAAGAGACAAACAAAAGCCAAACGAGAGAGCGTCACTCACTCACTAGTCACTCATTCACAGCTCCACCGGAGCACCAACACTGACTCGGATTGAAAAAAATATATATACATATGTATAAAAGACCCGAAGAGTGCGTTTGTGAAGAGACGAGAGACAGGATGAGGAGTCCGCGTATTGCGCAGGGATCGAGAACCCGCATGGTCCCTCATCGAGATTGTGAGCAAACGAAAAAAAAAAAATGAAACAAAAAGAAGCTTCGCCCTTCGATGCCTCTCGTCCACAGGACGAGGGAATACCCTTGCGGTAAATCGCTCGATTGAAATGTCGGTCGACAATGGTCAAGCCTGTGTTGCGTTCTGATTCGAGTTCCGGTATAAAAATACGGTAAAAGACTGTACGGTAAAAAAAAAGGTCTCGAACTCGGCGAACAATTCTCACTCACAAAAGTCCACAATATTTTCTCTCGGTTATTTTACCTTTTTTATTTCTTATAAAATTTTTATTATGAAATTGTAAAATCAAACTCGCATGGTCCCTCGTCGAGATTGTGAGCGAACGAAAAAAAAAGAAACAAAAAGAAGCTTCGATCTTTGATACTTCTCATTCACGAGACGATTTACCTTTGCGGTAAATCGCTCGATTAAAATGTCGGTTGACAATAGTCAAGCCTGTGTGCGTTCTCATCCGAATTTCGGTATAAAAATACAGTAAAAGACTGTACGGTAAAAAAAAAACACCCCGAACTCAGCGAACAATTCTCTCTCACAAAAGTCCACAATATTTTCTCGCGGTTCATTTACCTTTTTCCTCATAAAATTGTTATAATGAAATTGTGAGACTAACAAAATTTAAAAAAAAAACTCTTACGGATCTTTGTGGACAAGAAAGGGTTGTTAAATGTACAAACCTTTTTCAACCGTGCCCCATGGTCGGAGTAGATGTATACGGAAAGCTTGCTGGAAACATTATCGACGACGCGTGTGTAATCGATAACGTTTTATTTTTTTCATCCTCCACTTTTTACCTTTTTCACCCCCTCGTCCCGCCCATCGCTACCAACCAACTGCCTCGTTACTTTGCACTTTGCTGCATAACTGCAAGGCAAATGTGTCCTGTTTCTCGCTTCCCGTTGGCAAATGCGTTTCGAAGCGAAATACCGTTATTATCGTTATCAATGACATACTCTCGGTAAGGTTACAGTGGAAAGCAATGTTCCAGCACGGATTTATCGTCGACTGTAAGAGATTTTGCGGTAAAATCAAATTTTATGAACAAAGCGTAAAATCAATCTTGCAATAATAATGCATTACACATATACATATAATAGATTAAAATAATATATTAGAAACGACATAAAGAAAAATATCGATGATTAATAATGATCTGTTGTACATCGTAAAGGCACGATAAAACCTGCCGCAAATACGATCACAGTCCGGTGTACCTATCCGTAGATGGAGAATGCAGGTTGAGAGCGAAAAAAAAAGTCTTGCCACAATCGAGGACCCTCGGGTCGTTCTCGGGCCGTGGCACGAGAGACGAACTTCCGAAAGAAAATTGTTCAGCCCCTGTGACGGGGCGTGTTAATTTCCCTTGCAAATTATTCGTAAACAAGTGTGAGAACCGAGGGCGAGGAGCGAACAACGTGTCGCGGCTCTGGTCGACAATTTTCCGGACTCGCCCGGCATCCACGAGACGACGGTTTAATCTCCGTACCGAGAGCCGAGGACTTTGAGAAATATTCTCGACGCTTTCGACCGAGTAGAAAAATAATCAGACTCGTGAATAAAAAAATAGATATCAGAAAATATACTAGAAGAAAATCTATGAAATTTATTTTTTAATAGAGAACATTTTTTTAATGGGATTGGAAGAGATAAAAACGATTTTTTCCGTATGAAAGGAATTCGAAACGTGAAAGCCGCGTATCCGAGCTGGCACAGCGAATTACCTCAAAGTCAAACAGTCGATGAGTCCGTGCCCGAAGTTTGGCAAAAGCTAGTCCAACAAGTGTATTATCAGGACGGAAGTTTGGCGCGGCTTATCCGTTATCCGGTTCTCGGTAGAATACATAACTACGAGATTCGTCGCTGCTCGGTTATCAAGACGATCCCATTCCGAGTTATACCTTCATTAGGGAATCAGCTAACTTCTCGCGAGTTTTTCGCGCACGTAAATTCGCCAGGTAAATCCTGTTCTCTTGGGGTAAGAAAAATAAGAGTGAACGCGAAGCGAGTCTTAACGAATCGCCTCGCCGTAGTTAGACTGGTATTGCTCTCATTCGGATTTAGCCTCTTCGCAGCTTCTCTGCAATTCCGAACACAGCGACGAAATCTGAGTGAGGATGAAAATTTTGAGCAATTTTCACGAATAAAACGATTTTCCGCCTGGCCAGGGGAAAATTCATGTTAAACTTTCAATGAAATGTGGTGAAACTTTGACGTTGAAGCATCCCTGGTATTGATATATTTTGTGCTTTAATTTAAACATCGAACGAGACTTAGTACGGTGTTAGTGAAAATAGTAAGAAGAAAAAAAAACAGAATAAAAAAAAAAAAGAAATGATATAATCCACTGCCGTAGTACGTGAAACATTCGATTGACGAAACGCGTACGTTATCCCGTGAGAAATTGTAGACGTTACATGAAGGCACCAATGACACACAAAAATAGCCACAAATAGAGTTGTAAAAATTGTGCGAACTGGTCCGACACCATCCACTACCAACCCGAGAACAGGCACGTGAAAAAATAGGTTTCAGTTAAAAAAACCATCGTCAATATTTAAAAAAATGTGTATTTCAGGAAATTCTTTTAAAAAATGCCATTTCACTGTCTCTCACAGCAACAATATTTCTCGGCTTACAACGATAATAGCGCACTTTCTGTGCGCAACTACACGAGATACGTCTTCAAGCTTTCAATCGCGCAATGTTCTCGTTACTCATCGACGATTGATCGTTGAGTGTGATTCTTCTTTTGGGCAGAATCATGAAAAACTATATCGCCAAAGTGAAAAGATCGAGGGTGCGGAAGAAAAGGGTGACGCAGGCTGGCCGAAGCTACCCTGTGTGAGTGGGGAAAAAAGCGACGAGAACCCGCTCCGACGTGGCCGCGTTTGCCGGTGCCGCTATTTCAGGGAGTGTACCGACTCAGATAGGTCTCAGGGCGAAAAAGAACATCAAACAGCCTTTCACAAGTTTGTCACGGGAAAGATGGGAATAAAGCACGGACACGGCCCGCTGGGGGGGGGATGAACGACTCGGGACAGCCTGGCTCGCCTTATCTTCGTATCAATGCAATTAAGCTCTCCCGCCTACTTAAGGCCTTTCGCGGCAGCGATTATATCGTTACCTTGACTCCAACGAGACAGCCCTCATGCACACATCGCTTCGGACGACCACGCTCCCTACACTTACCGTTTCACGTCGACGAATAAATTCTTCCCCACCTAGCTCCTACCCTCCTTTCTCACCCCCGTCCTAGACGTTCCCCTTTCAGACTTCCGTCTCGGTGACTCTCGACGAAACCGTTGGATGCATCATTGCAATTTCGCATCCCTTCGAAAGTCGGTCTTGAATTTGGTCTTGTCAATTATTGAAGCGAAACCGCACCGTCGATTGGATCGTGCGACAATTTATTTCGCGCATTTTCGCACCATTACCGGTCACGGTTAAACAGGGTCGAATCGCACACGTCAAACATTGTCGCCTGTAACGAGTCGTGAGAGGATGCCGAGTGCGAGATTTCTCGAACGCGATACGACGATAATTGAACGAGCAGAGTAACTAATTCGAACGGTCCTCGATAATTATGTTTCGCAAACGGTCACGCCACCGAGGCATGCACATTTCTTGCGTGGGAGACTGAATTCGCGTGTGTAACGATACTTAATATATGATCGTGGGTAGGCATCGGGAAAAAAACTTTACGTTGTTTATCCATTCATTAGGCGCGCTGGAACCGCGAATATCCGGACCACGAAAGTTCCTCGCTGTCGTTGAAATACATTTTTTTATGGGAGCCTTCGAGGAGCGCGTAGGCTCTCTGGTGCTACCAATGGTAGCTTGGCCAAATTATGATAATTAGTAGCGCGAAAAAGTCGCATAAGCGGCCAATGAAGGACCAAAACAGAAAAACAAAAAAAATTAATAAAAAAAGAATAATAATAAAACTACCAAAAGCTCGAACGAACTCGTAGGTATGCAACCTATGAAGTTGACTCATTAAATGGGGGCTCTGTTGTTTTTGCCCTTAGATGGGCCGGCCATTGTCCGGGTAAACCTGTTTGTGCGAAGCATTGCTACAATTAGTGACATCAAGATGGTAAGTATAACAACCGACTTGTTAATGTTGACGCGGGCCGGTTATGTCTTACGCGATTATTATATTTAATTTTTTTTTTGTTCATCATAACATATTAATATAAATACTATATACACATTAATATTATAAATATTCTCTGTGCTCTTACGCAAATTAGGTGCAAGTAGGTTAGTCCAATTGGAGGACCGTGCGCGGCAGTGAGAGCTGACCGCGGGTCGCAGTTAGCATTTCCCGCCCGACCATTTTTTTTACATCACGATTCAAACAAAATTACCCCCCATTGCCCCCGAAACCCCCGCCGCACCCCTTGTCGCAATCACAACCAACCCTTCGTTCCTCGTTTGTCTGATCACTCAAAAACCTTTTAGCATTTAGCATAGACGCAGGCATGCGGCATTCTAGCTTTTCACTCCCATTATAGATAAACACACAGGATAACGATGGGTGATATGGCCATAGATGTTTTTTCTTTTTTTTTTTAACGGTGATCAGAGGTATGTCCATTGAAAGAGGGTTAAATGATCGGATGATGTTGAAGTGTTTTGACAAACTCTATGAGCGACTCGGTTCTTGTCGATGGGCTCATAGGTTTGAGCCTTCGGAACCGGTTGGATGGTTGGCAATCCGTAGGGTATAAAGATTGACCACTCCATTCGACCGGCCGTATCACCCCAAATTATCCTACACATGTATAGTGTGTAGTGTGTTGTTACTACATGCCAATACCTTGTATCGGTCTCTGGAAATCGACGAATCGCATCTCGCGATGTTTGCTTAAAAAAAATATATATATATACGCAATAACTGTTAACTACTTATATCATGCATTATTTTGTGGTGCTTGAACGTCAAGATTTATTATGAAGAATACAATGTATAAACCTCACGAGAGATTATATATATTTTACCGTTTCTGAATGCATCGTTCAATACATGATCTTTCAAAAAGGATTCAGCTACCGCTGCGTTTCGTCCATTCGGATATTGTCGGTTAGAAAATAGATTAAATAAATAAATCATTTTAAAAAATTAAAATTAACATTGGCCAGTATCGCGCGGAAAAATTTAACGTCAGGGACAATTGGCACTCGCGGTACCCATGAGAACTTATGTGTAAAACCGTCGAAAGATATTTACCAAGAAAATTCGAAACCGCCCTAAATCTGAGCGATGCCGTTTTCTCCATGAATTATACACAAAGTATTTTATAAGACAAAATAGAAGGCAAACAACAAATTTTTTTTATGACGCTCTCTCTCTCACTCTCGTTCTTCGTCGGTCTTTTCATCGAAATTATACAGAACTTATTTAGGGATAAAAAATTGGAACATGTACCGTAACCATATTCATATTGTCGCTCAGTTGAATCCTTTACCAGGAAAGAGTATTGGGCACTTCTCTGTTATTACTTGTGGTGTCTTTGAATACTAACCCTTCGAGCAGACAAGTTTCGCTGTCTCGCCGAAATTTGTTGCACGTTACGAAAAAAAAAGATTTATATACAGCACAACACACGAAATGGGCCGTTTTCCACTACGAAAAAATAATTCTGCCAGTCACACATGTACCGTCTATTCTTCGTCTACTTGTTTGTTTTGCATTAAATGAAACGAGCTCGTTTCCGTACACAACAAATGCATAATCCATATTTACAAAATACACATGAAACAAAAAAAAGTCCAAGTTGCCTCGGTGCCGGTGTACGTACGTGTCGCTTATACTTCCTCCGTTCACTCGACTTGCTCAGGTAAGTCAGTCAACGATTATAATTAATCAACGGCGTATGTGTAACGATGTGGAGTTGAAAACAAAATGACTGATAACAATTCTTCTGATTTATTTATTACTGTTTCGTCGTGAAGATTAAAAAAAAACTCATCGAGTCCAGTTATATTCCCGAATGCTTTCAAATAGTCCCCTTAATGAAGTACATAAACGGAGATGCAACAGTAAGTTCGTATGATGTATACGGGCTTGTACATAATCATTACATTTTTTCGAAAAACGAGAAGAATATTTGGAGCATTTTTTAATAACAAGACTAGGATGTTTTAATAAACTCCGACCTACAGCGCTTCCCCGGGAAAAATTTCCTTCGAGTAAACAAACCAACTGGCAATAAGAATCCTTCCACCGTGCATACTTCTCGCAGTAGATCCTCGCTGAGCGTACGCTCGTTGAGTGCGCGCCTAGCTACCCCCACTCTGCTGACGACTCCGTCCCCCACCACACGCATGTACTCAACCAATGCGGTGCCGGTCGAGCGGAGTGGTGGTGACGCGGTAGTGCGTGTTTCCGACGCTACAGCCCAAAATGCGCTGTATGCATTACGCCGTAGATTCTTCATAATTACATTTTTAGCTAATCCAGAAGAGTTGATTTTTCTGGATTAACACTCAAATTCTACCGTGGGTGATTCTCGTTGTCCTCCTCTAACTACGACACTGGCGATATCCAAGCCGGTCGTGACTTTTACTACATGCCGTTTAAAACTTGCGAATCGCCCCTCGCCGCCTCTAAATCGTGGCCTCGTAAACTCGGGAATGAAGAATTACTGTGACACAAGTCCCGGTAGGGCCCGAGATATAGCGATATTTCTACGGTACGTCGATCGTCACGTTGGCGGATTTCCGGGCACTTTACGGAGATTTACGGTCTTTCGTGCACCGAAGGTACTCCGATGTTGTCTATATACGTTATACGTTCGACGAGGAATGTTATCCCCGTGTGGAGAGCCCAGCGATAAAAAATACAATGCACTGATCCAGCACGTAGGTCGTATAAATCCGCATTGGTGAAAGGCGAGTGTTGCCAAATTGAATTATTAATGTTCCTGCAGGACATCGAATTATCCAATAACATTTTTTTTACGATAGCGATAACAGTCGGAGAAAAAAAGTAAACCATCGAGAAGTATTTATTCCCACTCTACACACACAAAAAAAAAAAAGAAAGAAAAAAATACTTCTATTGATCCGTCAAGACTGATTAATTTGTGTGTTCTGTTTGCCATGTTAGATGGACCTGCATATGTCCACGTCAACATATTTGTTCGAAGTATCTCAAAAATAGATGACGTTACCATGGTAAGTTTGAAAATAACTACCTTCCCTCCCCCTGCCCCCCCCCCCCCGCCCCTTACCAAATCACAAGACACACGCACACGCAAATGCTGGGTGTTTGTCTATTTTTTAAATATATTATCCATCTATATACTTATATCGTTTATTCGCTTCAGTTTCCTGATATACACAATACCATTTTTAATACATAAATATATATGTATACACACACGTTATACTTATCGAGTTTGCCGTGGTAGAATTTGTAATACAATTTGGTAACACCACTTAATTATGAATACGGTAATAATACAGGTTTTAATTGTTTTTTTTTTTATTATTTAACATGAACAAACACATGATCTTAGTGTCTTAAATTTTGTGTTGTGAGAAGTACAATGCCGAGTCGGGACGGGCGTTTCCCACAGTTAAAATGATTCGTCGATAATTGGTCGTGACGATTTAATGAGATTTGTGCGGTGCTCGATTGCGGCATCGAACTTCATGCAAACATGGCTCGGTATAATATAGTTTCGCTGAAATGCTCATGTGTGGTAGATATTTCGTAGGAATTCCGTTCTCTGATTCACGTGTTTACATGGTCGCAGGATTCCCATGCACTTCGAATAGAGGAGTAAGCGCACAAACAGAACACTCGGACAGACATTGTTAATCAAAACATCATACGTATGATTTCGCAGTGCAGTTCTCTGTATCGTGAATGCTGCACGGGTTACGATTCTTCGTTAGTGAGTTGACACGATAGATCATTTTCTTATGTTCATTTCAATATTGCTCTTTGAAAAACGCGTTTGTATGATTGAAAAAAAAAAAAAGATGTTTTGATGTCATGTTTTCGGACGAAGATCGGTTCATTCGAGCACACATCGAAGGATGTTTTGTATCATCGACTAATGACGAACATTATCTGTACATAATTCATGAGAACCATACGAACGGAATCTACAAAAAATGCGCAGATTGATCAAAATTTAATCTGCGAATGAATCGACGTTTCGTAGTGCGATCAGTCGTGAATTCGCAAGTCAAGCACACGTTTCGATGTCACGACGAGCCAACCAAACTTTTAGTCTCTTCATTCATCGGAAGGACTCAAAATTTCTTATGTAAGATTTCATGCGTTTGGGCTGCGAATCAAATAGTCGGTAGTTTCATGCGCGGATTCCAACGGGTCGGTTTTCATGGGAAAAACTGACCAAAAAGCAACGGTTCTCCGGTGCTGAGACCAAAGTTTTGGACTGGTTGGGTTGGAATCGATTGTGAGGAATACAACTTCGAACCTAGCCAAAGTTACGGATCACAAAACTCCGACGGCGATCTAATTGGAACGCTCAGCACTCTTTCCCCAGAAGTCGTGCTCTCCGGCTTGGCTCTGGCTCTGCCACGTCTGGCGATAAACGATCTAACGACGTTTTCTGTGACGTTGCCAGTCTTGGAGAACTTCGCACGAGGTTAACCAATTGCCAAACGAACTGCAATTAGCCGCAATTGGCGACTCGCAGACATGATCGAATCGCGTCCACGCGTTAATGCGATGCGACGATTTTTCGAGGCATGACCTTTAATGAAAATTATTGATAATTACCAAGAAATATTTCTTACGGCATCCGAAAAAAATATTCTCTGTTGACGCAGATGAAAAGTCGCGTTGCCGTATTTCTAAAATTTCCTATTCGGCAATGTAACGGTTGCCAAAAAAGAATCTCGTCAAACAGTTACATAGCGAATTAGAAAATTGCAACTTTACAAGTGAAGCCCTTGTAATTTGCGTTCACTGGGACAATACGTTTATTTCCAGATGATAATTAACCTACTTCGTATGGTGGCGTAATCATTGGGAGAAAATTAAGCTCATTCGGAAAGATCCTGAGATACAATCGGTGACACAAAAAAAAAAAAGATAAATCGTTCGCGCCAGATCACAAGAAAATTAGTTGTCGGAAAAAAAAGGTATAAATTAAATTCCATCACGCTACCAGCAGGTGCGCTCTTCCCTTCTCGATTTCTCAATCCAATCACCATATTATTATCGCTCATTGCAGTATGTTTTTCGTTTCCTTTCTTTTATTTTTTTCAAATGTCCTTGTTTTGTAATTTTTTTGTCTCTCGTCGAGAATCCTTTCTCTTCACACGTTCCCCGGAAGCGGAAAGTCAAATATCCGGCTCCATAAAGTAATTTTTAATAATCCGATTGTTTTGTTCTGTTCCGGCATCGTGATTAGATGGCCCGACAAACGTGACTGTCAACATCTTTCTCCGTTCAATCAGCAAAATAGATGATTATAAAATGGTGAGTGCAACAATAATACAGCAAGGCCTACAGTCTATATATATATATCCACACATATATATCTATATAACGTCACGTGTATATGATACGTATATTATATATATAACTTTGAAAAAAATGAAAAAAAAAATATATATATATATAATTATATATATAAAATATACAAATTGCATTTCTTCGTACTGTACTTGTATACTATACTCGTACGCCGCGCAACCAGTGGATGTGTGCTACCAGTCGAGCGTTGACTTTTCGATGTCGTTTACGTTGTCATGTATCTACCAAGCATATATAACTATATTGATTGTTCGATTGATTGGCTGTATATTATATACCTCATGTGTCTTGTCAGAATTCGTGTAAATTTTTATTTTTCATTTACACATGTTTTTTTCAATTATTTTCGATTATTATCTCCGTTTAACATCGCGACAATCGAAATTTTCATGCGATCCCCATCATCCGATAATCATTTGTTCCCGTGTCATTTGGCAATATCGCGTTGCGTGATTGTTACAACCACAGGAGGGTCAATGAAATCGCGGTTAAATATATATATTGCCGCTGATTCGTCGACAAAATTGTATCGACTTGAAAATTGATATCGGACTCGATATAGTTGCATGCCGTGGTTCAACGTCAATTGGCTAAAGCCGCCCTATCGCTGACTCGTTCACCCTCGAATCGCTATCCGATCGGGCAATCATTGTTCACTCCACCGTGCGTATATCGCACGCCGCGATCTAGTACATGCTCACGCAACGCTCACTCCCGCCCATAAGCCCGGTGAGTTTCCGAAATATTCCAAAAAAAAGGGACGAAGAATTATTATTTTTTTGAATAATTTATTTTATCACAATGTTCCGTGCTCATCGAGTCTCTTGGCGTCGTCTCGAGAGCAGCCTCGTAACTCGTTGTCGATGTGCCGAAAAATTCTGTCCGCTTCTCACTCGAACCGCAATGAAATTGCGAGTGTTCCTCGAGGAAGAATGCGAAACTTTAGAATCGCTTTCTCGAGCTTCTCACGCCTCGCCTGAGTCAATATTAGGAGCTTTTCTTTTAATCGTCCACCGTCGAGAGTACACATCGATGGCGATTAATTATTAAAATTATGACGACAATGACGATAGCAATTTAGGCGCTTGATATTTTACGCACAACGCGTTCACACAACGCGCATCACCTCTCGTTCTATATAACTGTACTATATATTCTTGAATACACCGTATCGCACATATGTATGTAAGATAAGACCGAGCTCACGATACTATCGTCACGCTCGAGAGTCTGTTTCGTCGTCTTTCTACGCTGCGGTGTTTGCTCCTGGGGGCAAATCGAACGATCCGTGACCGGAGAACAGGACTTCGCGCAGCCAAAACCCTTTTAGTAATTTTGTCGCGTCGAATCGAGCCTCCGATGAGATCCTGAAAATGTCGCGTCATCGGACCTTTTCCGAATCCAATCGGATGCTTATGCGGCGCTCTGAAATTTCTATCGGGGATGCAATTGTTGCCAACGTTTCTAGTGCCGTTTCACATATTCTCTCCCGCCTCTATATATAGGCTGTATATAGCCAAAACACGAACACCACTGTGACGACACGGATGCACTATGAACGCACCTGAACACGCAATGAGTTGGACACAGCTTTGACTGGAATAAGTGTGTGTTGATAATGCGCTGTGTCTGTGCCTGGGTTAAATTAATACATAAAATAAATAATGAAATTCATGTTTAATATTTCTACGATTGTTTCGATATTAATCATACGGAATTATCGGGTTTAGAGTACTTTCGCTTATTCCATTTGGTGGGACAAAGCCCGAGTGCCCTTGTGCAATTGTTCGTACGGTCTCTCGCTGTCATGCGGCGATGGTGAATTCGTTGCGGTTAATTTAGGGCCTGATAAAATCACATTAATTCCAGTTTCAATACTTCGAACCAATAAAACAATCGTGTTGGTTTGGAAATCTTATCTGTCGACCGAAAGTGACGTTACACCCGAAGTACATGTCTTCAAGTTTGATAATGGCATTTCTCGACTGGAAGTGACGTTACAACAAAAATACATGCTTTGCAGTTTGGAAATCGCATCTTTCGACCGGAAGTAACGTTACACCCAAAGTACATGTCTTCAAGTTTGATAATGGCATTTCTCGACTGGAAGAGACATTACACCAAAAATCCATGTTTTGCAGTTTGAAAATCGCATTTTTCGACCGGAAGAGACATTACACCAAAAATCCATGTTTTGCAGTTTGAAAATCGCATTTTTCGACCGGAAGTGACGTTGCACTAAAAGTACATGCCTTGCCGTTTGAAAATCGCATTTTTCGACCGGATGAGACATTACACCAAAAATCCATGTTTTGCAGTTTGCAAATCGCATTTTTCGACCGGAAGTGACGTTGCACTAAAAGTACATGCCTTACAGTTTGAAAATCGCATTTTTCGACCGGAAGAGACATTACACCAAAAATCCATGTTTTGCAGTTTGCAAATCGCATTTTTCGACCGGAAGTGACGTTGCACTAAAAGTACATGCCTTGTAATTTGAAAATCTCATTTCCCGAACGGAAGGGACGTTACCCCCAAAGTACATATCTGACAATTTGAAAATCTCTTCTTCCGACCAGAAGTGACGTTACACTTAAAGTATGTGTCTTGCAATTTGAAAATGGCGTTTCGTGACTGAAAGTGACGTTACAACAAACGTACATGCTTCGCAGTTTGAAAAAGTACATTCCGCGCAGTTTGCGAGTCGCATTTTTCGACCGGAAGTGACGTACAGTACACGACTGTAATGCTCCAATCCTCGGGAGCCAATCCAATTAGGCACGATCGCGTAGGTTGGATACTCCACCACCAGCTTAAGAACCTGCCCACCCTTCCTTTCCAATAGCATTGATCGTTTCGTTCCTAGGTCGCGAAAGGGAAGATGTCGTTTGTTTCCCTACCGAGCCGGGCGGACCTTGAGAAGGTAAAGAATTGTACTTACTCGATCGTCATATTGGGAAATACGCGGACGTTCCGAATTATGCGGTTGAAGGAAACACGGTGGTGTACATTGAGAGAATAAAACGGTTGATTAAAGCAAATGCGCGGTGACGTACGCTCAAAGTCGTATCGCGTTGGTACAACGAAAAATTGTTGTTTCCATCGATTTCGGATAAATTGAAGCGAATAATCGTTCAACGAAACAATATTTTATTTGTACCAGACGAACAACAACGCAGAACATGTCAAGGGCGACTTTTGGTTAATCCAATCAATTTTTTATTCTTACCGAGTCTGTTAGAATCGATGCGCGATGTGTGCATGATTGATAAGGGAGTGCAGAGTACACAGAAGCTGAGAGAATACCCTAAGGGGGACAAAACACAAACACTTGTCGGCTGGCTTCGAGGAGAATGTAGTAGCTTGGATTTCCGTGGACAAAGAACACACGCAAACTTGGATAAAACACTGTACGAGTATTTTTCGCTCGGTCAATACACTATCTTCGCCCTTGGGACGTATCATGTTTCTTCTGTACACCACTTCGCTGCAGTGTACTTCGGTATGTCACGTTCTGTAATCGGAGGTACCATCGGGAGTACCAACGCAATCTGTCACGAGGGAGAAATAAAGAGAACGACTGCTACTGTTGTTAATTGAAAATGCCCCTTTCTTGTCTCGAAGCCTTTTGAAAAAGATGTCCATAAGGGTTTCCCTCAGCGTCCAACACGAGATTGTTCGCAAAGGACTAGAAGAGCTTGACTACACTGGATTAGGACTTTGCACTACCTCGAGCATAGACCAACAGTCTTTCCAGGTCAGGTCTCACGCGAAAATGCAATGTTTGTAAAGTTCCACGCCTTACGTTTCTGGAACTTTGATCGTGGGATGTTTCTCGATCAACTACCATTCCGACACATTACCTCCCCAATGACCTCTGCCATAAATAGACCTTATTAGACCTTATTCGACTTTGAGTGATCGAGCGATTTGACAGAGTGTTTTCCAGCATGACATGTCAATCGATCTGATGGGTCATGAGCGGTGGCTGGAACCAGGTTTTTTAGACCCACATGCAGTGTTTGTGAAATTGCACGGGTTATGTTTCTGGAATTTTGATCGTGGCATGTTTCTCGATCAACTACCTTTCCGACACTTTACCTCCTCAACAACCTCTGCTATAAATAGACCCCATTAGACCTCATTCGACTTTGAGTGATCGAGCGATTTGACAACATTTTTTCCAGCATATATCAATCGATGTGATGGGCCACGAGTGGCGGCTGGAAAAAGGTTTTCACCCGGGAATGTAATGGTTGTAAACTTTCATTAATTCCGTTTCTGGAACTTTGATCATGGAATCTTTCTCAATCATCTACTTTCTAACGCATTATCTCATCAAGGACCTCAGCTATAAATAGGGTTTTGCGGACTGAATACACGTTGAGCGATCAAGCGATTTGAGCAACGCTTTTCCCAGCATGACATGTCAATCGATCTGATGGGTCATGAGCGGTGGCTGGAACCAGGTTTTTTAGACCCACATGCAGTGTTTGTGAAATTGCACGGGTTATGTTTCTGGAATTTTGATCGTGGCATGTTTCTCGATCAACTACCTTTCCGACACTTTACCTCCTCAACAACCTCTGCTATAAATAGACCCCATTAGACCTCATTCGACTTTGAGTGATCGAGCGATTTGACAACATTTTTTCCAGCATATATCAATCGATGTGATGGGCCACGAGTGGCGGCTGGAAAAAGGTTTTCACCCGGGAATGTAATGGTTGTAAACTTTCATTAATTCCGTTTCTGGAACTTTGATCATGGAATCTTTCTCAATCATCTACTTTCTAACGCATTACCTCATCAAGGACCTCAGCTATAAATAGGGTTTTGCGGACTGAATACACGTTGAGCGATCAAGCGATTTGAGCAACGCTTTTCCCAGCATGACATGTCAATCGATCTGATGGGTCATGAGCGGTGGCTGGAACCAGGTTTTTTAGACCCACATGCAGTGTTTGTGCAATTGCACGGGTTATGTTTCTGGAATTTTGATCGTGGCATGTTTCTCGATCAACTACCTTTCCGACACTTTACCTCCTCAAAGACCTCTGCTATAAATAGACCTTATTAGACCTCATTCGACTTTGAGTGATCGAGCGATTTGACAACATTTTTTCCAGCATATATCAATCGATGTGATGGGCCACGAGTGGCGGCTGGGAAAAGGTTTTCACCCGGGAATGTAATGGTTGTAAACTTTCATTCATTCCGTTTCTGGAACTTTGATCATGGAATCTTTCTCAATCATCTACTTTCTAACGCATTACCTCATCAAGGACCTCAGCTATAAATAGGGTTTTGCGGACTGAATACACGTTGAGCGATCAAGCGATTTGAGGAACGCTTTTCCCAGCATGACATGTCAATCGATCTGATGGATCAGGTGTTTGGAACCAGGTTTTTTACGCCCACATGCAGTTTTTTGTGAAATTGCACGGGTTACGTTTCTGGAACTGGGATGGTCGGATGTTTCTCGATCAACTATCTTTGCGACAAATTACCTTCTCAATGACTTCAGCTATGAATGGCGTTTGCGACCTGATTAGACTATGAGCTTTCGAGCGATTTGACAACATTTTTTGCAGCATATATCAATCGATCTGATGGGCCATGAGTGGCCGCTGGAAGAAGATTTTTACGCGGAAATGCAATGTTTGTAAAGTTTCACCCTTTATGTTTCTGGAACTTTGACCGTGGAATGTTTCTCAATAATCTACCTTCCAACACATTACCTCCTCAATGACCTCCGCGATGAATGGCGTTTGCAACCTTATCAGACCTTGAGTCATCAAGCGATTCGATAAAATTTTTCCCAACATGACATGTCGATCGATCTGATCGGTCATAAAGACAGCTGAAACAAGGTTCTTCATGCGTAGGCGCACTCGAATGGGCTGCGTGTTCGAGACTCTTATTGTATGCAGCGCGGCTGCACGAAGGGTCAAACACTATCGTTTCGGATGATAACATTTTTTTTTCTAACAATGTTGCCCGTTGATCGTTGATAGATCCGAGTAAAATTACTCCGATATCTCAGCGCGAAATTTACCCGGGACAGGAACGGGGTCGACTGTTCACATCAAATTTGCCAAGGCACGAACGAGTACGCTGCGCGATATTGTCGAGGGTAAAATTAAGCAAGATTGTGCGGCGTTGCCGTGGCGAACGACACAGGAACTATGTAGGGCATTCCGTGGAATAGCCGCAACAACGTCGACGACGGACACACACACACACACACACACACAGAAGAGCCCTTGCGGACAATATGAATTCTATAACAAACCCTGTCCGCGCAACCCTTCCTGCCCTCCTACGATAAATCAATAAACCTCCTGCACTTTGCCTCTAACGGGAAAGCTTCGACGAGCGACGAGCCTCTTCTTCTTTTTTTATTTTCAACTTTGGTCAAACATCAAATTCAACACCGAATCTCGAACGTCCGATATTCGCTTTGATCGTCGGTGAATCGTCGGCTGATAATTTTCGATTGGTTTGCGAGAAACAAAAAAAAAAACCTCGATTTTCGTCAAGTTTCATCACCGAAGAGTTTCGGAGATTGCGTTGATTTTTATTTATCGTCTTCGGTTTTAGCGACTGATATGTTCCTACACGAGTGTTTGGAGCAACGCTATGCGTCAACAATGATCGTTGGGGAAGATTGATGAGAAAAAAAAGTTCATCGTTTCACAGGAATCAACGAAAACTTAACGATAGGCGCTCCCTCTCGTCCCTTATTGAATTCAGACACAGCCTTAGGCTTATTCGGCGAAGTGTATTTCGCCCGTGTCCTTTGACGCACAGTGGAGGATTATTAATTTAAGAGACTTTGGGTGGGAATCGAACGCGGCGTTTCGACGGGAACTCTTCGGGATAACTGTAAAGTAGGAATGAAGAGACTGTCAACCTGCCGGAGACGAGCAGCGATCGAAAAACTGTAAGCTATAACGCATGTCACGCAATGTTAAACGTAGACGAATAGACTTTTTTTTAGATTCAACGTTAGGAACGCAATTAACTGTGCATAGCTCTGTGTGTGATGCTTATGCATGAATTTAATCACCATTCCGAGCCCCCCCGAAAACCACCCCAAAACCCCGCCCCGAAAATGCTTGAACATGCTTCATCGTAACGCCTAAGCTCTGTCGAAAACCTTTGATCTCATGTGTTTCGTCAAAGCGGCCCTAATCGGTGATTCGACGATCCGATATTTGACGTTTTCTCTAGCGGGTTTTCACTGCTAGGTGCACCGTTCATATTGGTTTTATATATTTTTTTTTTTTGTAATCACTCGTCGATCATCCTCTTACGATACCGGAAAGATATCTGCGTCGGGACAAAATTTACGTCGACGAAGAAGACAAAGAAAAAGTGTCGATTAACGTCGCGCTTCATTGTCGTGGATAAGCGAGAGTCGATTGGAAAATTTCGTTGACGAGTCAACGAGTCTTTTACTCGCGCAAAGAGCCGTGGCAATCGGGCGTAAATTTGGCCGATGATTTTTTCGAACCGAACGAAGATCGTAAGCTCCCACGGAAACGGCGAGCGGGGCAAAATGAAACCCCGGGGCAGAGCGGACTCTCTTTTATCCCGCGAAAAATCGTAGCGAAAAAAAAGAAGCTCGTTTGCGATCGAGGACACTGGTCCGTTGTGCCCCGGTCTACCGTTTTGTCCCGCTCCACCTCCTCTACAGTAAATTATCGACGCTGTTCGCTCAATCGGTGCATGTAATTCAATTAATTTTCGTAATAGACCGAACGGCTGATAAGATCGTTAATTAATGGCTCGATAAGCAAACGATGGTTAATCAACCGTGTATTTAATTTTTCAAAAATAAATAAATATAGCTCTCGATTCGTAGACCTTGCTGTAACGATCGGAACGTACCGGGGCGGTCGTAATTAATTCGATCGAATGTAACGTAGCGTCGGGTCACTCTACCGAAATGATCGTTACATTGAAACGCGGTTGAATTTTAATGATCAACGGAAACGCACGAGAATCGATGGTCTCTTCGGCGGTTTCCGGTTCTTTGTACACAAACGAAAATGGGAGAGTAGCGAGACTCGGCAATCGGTTAAAATTCGGCTTAACGACATGTTCCGATAATCTCACTCAATAATAATCGTCTGCCGACAGGAATATTCGGTACAGCTGACGTTTCGGGAACAATGGTTGGATGAAAGGCTGAAATTTAACGATTACGGAGGTACGTAGAAATCGGGGTTGGATTGGGTTCTCACTTTGATTTTGAGTTCACCGTTTGGGTTTTTCGTTCCGGGTTTGGGTTTGGAGTTCGGCCACGAGCCGAATCAAATCCAAACCGAAGGGTTATTTATTTATTTATTTTTTTGTAAATCACACACATCCACATGACTGGAAACATTTTGTCTCTTTCCAGGACGACTCAGGTACTTAACACTAACGGAATCCAATCGAGTATGGATGCCCGATCTTTTCTTTTCAAATGAAAAGGAAGGACATTTTCACAACATTATCATGCCGAATGTATACATACGAATATTTCCAA
This sequence comes from Listrodromus nycthemerus, assembly GCA_963978505.1. Taxonomy (NCBI): domain Eukaryota; kingdom Metazoa; phylum Arthropoda; class Insecta; order Hymenoptera; family Ichneumonidae; genus Listrodromus; species Listrodromus nycthemerus. The sequence continues at coordinate 7,617,602 of OZ021685.1, forward strand.
ACGGCTCGGTACTTTACAGCATACGGTAAGTGTCCATTTGGATGTATTTCCACCCTCCTTTCGCCCTCACCTACGCCCAACCGCCCGAAAGCCCAGTTCGCCCCGGTCGCTCCCACAAACCTCATAGATGCAATGCGCGATAATCATATTAACGGAATATTAGATACGATATGCGTGACGCGAGACTCTGACGGGAACATTCACTCGTTTCAGAATATCACTCACACTATCGTGTCCGATGAATTTGAAGCTCTATCCGCTCGATCGGCAAACCTGCTCGTTACGCATGGCTAGCTGTGAGTATCCACATAGTGGTGAAAAAAAAAAAAAAAAAAAAAAAAAAAAAAAATTAATTCGTGGTACTGAGACTCGCCCGATTGAAGGAAGGTCGAATGTCAGTCGCCCGGCGATAAATGATTTTTTATTTTTATTTTTTTAAATTTTCTTCTTATTTCGTACGAATCAATTCGGAAACTAACGAAAACGCTCTATCAATATCCGTATCGCGTAGACGGATGGACGACTGACGATTTGGTCTTCGTATGGAAAGAGGGTGACCCCGTCCAGGTAGTTAAGAACTTACACCTACCTAGGTTCACGCTTGAGAAGTTTCTTACCGATTATTGCAACAGCAAGACGAATACAGGTGAGTAAAAAAAAAAAAAAAAAAAAAAAACGAAAATATTGTTGACCGAGGGAAAGTTTGCCGGCCGGTTTTGGCGTTGAGCATCGGGGGGATTACGATTGTCACCGGTTGTGACGATTATAGTGAGCCCTAGAGACGAACAAGCTTCTGGAATGCCATGAACGATTAATGATTTTACAGGAGAGTACAGCTGCCTGAAGGTAGACTTGCTCTTCAAGAGAGAATTCAGCTACTATCTTATCCAGATCTACATCCCATGCTGCATGCTTGTCATCGTATCGTGGGTGTCTTTTTGGCTTGATCAAAGTGCCGTACCGGCTCGAGTCTCATTGGGTGAGGAGAGATTCGTTTATCAATTTGCCTTTTCTTTTTCGGTTTTTTTTTAAATTTTTTTATTTACCACCGCCGCGATTAAGGTTGTTGTCGGATCGGCGTCAAGTCACGCCATCGACTTTGCGAATTCACCCGAGCCATTCGTTATTTCGGTGATGAATCTGGGCGGTCGTAACTTTTAATGCTATCGATCGCGACTTTCCGGAGGCAGCGTCAGGTAAGCTTAGAATCGGATAAGGTAAACGAACGAGAATGAAATGTAGACATTGCTGACTCGTTCTTCTCGATCGGTCTCGATGCTTTCTCAGCGAGGAAGTGTATTGGATTGATTATCGGGCCGGTCTCACGGAGAAAGCTTCGCGAGCGATCGGATGGAACGAGCGAGTTATCGCGCGAATTTCATTTTACAGCTTCCTCAGAATTAAATTGTAGAAAAAAATAAATAAACGATGAATTGTGTAAACAGAAAAGAAAACGAGCTTCCGACGATGAACCCGAGAAGTTCCAGTTGCGAACCTCTCGCTGACTCCCGAATCGTCGATAGACGACTGTTTTCATTTCGCGACCCTTTTCGCGATGAGCGACGAACATTTTCGACGTCAAGTCGACCCAGCAACAACCTTTAAGCTCCGAAAGAAAAAGTCGATCCGAGACGAGATTTTCCGCGATTCTAGGACTCGGTTTGCACGGACTTTGACTCGCGCGAAGTATCGTATCTTGGTGTGACGACGAAACGAAGAAACGGCCTTAATGGTGTTCGAGGATGATCGGCCGTTGGCGCAATTGCTCCGAAATGTGTGACACTTTACGATTGATCGTGAACGCGCGTCCATTAACTCGCAAGATACGATAGTCTGGGTGAAGTTTAAGTTCGGGTAAAACGAAGGCGATTTGACGGTACGATTGTTAATTAAGGGGATTGTGGGACACGCAGGTGTGACGACACTACTGACAATGGCCACACAGACGTCTGGAATAAATGCCTCACTGCCACCAGTATCCTACACAAAGGCCATCGACGTTTGGACAGGAGTCTGCCTCACCTTTGTCTTCGGGGCTTTACTGGAATTCGCGTTGGTTAACTACGCGTCCCGTAGCGACATGCATCGGGAAAACATGAAGAAGAAATATCGTGAAATGGAGCATTCGTCGTCGGTCGACCCGGCAACGGAATTGCTGGAAGCCGACGGCTCGACGAATTTCGCTATGGTCAGTATCCTGTCCGTGATCCGATGTGTAGGATTGGAAATGAAAAAAAAAAAAAAAAAAAAAAAAAAAAAAAAAAAAAAAGGTAACTCGGCCCTCGAAGCGGCGAACGTTGGTCCCGGTAATTTCCGAGGTCATTGAACTCGACCGCCGAGTAGAAAAGGATTGAATTTCCTCTTCGATATTTATTCATTCCCGGAGCTGGACGAACGCTTTGAGTACCGGAAGTAGGCGTTCGATGTACTCGAGGACTCGTATTCGGTATCGAGTGCTCCAGTACGAGCGACCTGACCGGTACTCGTCAAGCTTTAAATCGGGACATCGAGTATTTGGTATTCAAATGGGGAATTCGTGCACTACAATTTTTAGGCCAGCTCCGCATGATTCCGTACTGTTCCGTCGATAGGACGCGAGTTCACTGACCTTAACCGTCACACAAGATGACCCAAATTCGCCACTCGAGGTCGGAGTACCGTACTTTTCGGGCTTTATTCTCGATTATCAGATTTTCGGAAACCAAACCGGCAGAATTCGGCTGAACGTTCGCAAATAAACAAGTGATCGACAGGTGAATTCCATCGGTTCGATTTCGCATCTGAACATCGCCAATGGTGCAATGAAATATCGTTTCATTCATTGCTTCGTACGTTTTTTTTTTTTTTTTTTTTTTTTTTTTTTTCTTACAAATTTTCAATGATCATCACATTAAAAAATAATTTTTCTGCAAAATATCGTTGTCACGAAAAATGTTCATGTTTCGTTTATGCTTTCGGTGCAGCATGCTCTGTCCGAAGTCGTCTCGTATGCCTGCCTCCCGGTTCGAGACTTACTTATTCGAAACTCGAGTCTCATGGAAAAGTCTTGGAGATGCGTGAAATTCCCCTGTTTTGTCACTGCTCCACTTTCGATGCAATCGTTGCTCGCAAACAAAACTCAATGGACTCGAATCTTACTCGCTGAGAAAAAAAAAAAAAAAAACCCCAAAACGAAGAAAATTCAAAGTTTCGATAAATTCCATTGAGTCTTAAAAGCGAGCAATGAATCGTTAAAAAAGTCAGTGATAAGCAGTACGGCCGAAGTCTTTCACTTCCCCGTACGTAGCGCTGATATAGCAATTGAAAAAAAAAATGAGAGAAAAAAAAAGGGAAACGAAAAAAGTAAAATCGTAAAAGTACGAAATTTACATGGATCGGACAAGAGTCATTTGAACGAGAGATATTAGAGAGAATATGGATCGGCAAATAATAACTTTCGTCGGTTGTCAATAAAAAAAAAAAAAAAAGAAAAAAAAAAAAGAAGAAAATTGAAAACCGATAAAGTATTGTTTCAATCCGATTCATGGTGTTCGAGCACCGAACCAAGACCCGTAAATTTCTTTCAGAAGCCTCTCGTCCGACACCGGGAGGATACGATGTCGATGGATAAGATGCGGCAGTGCGAAATACACATGCAACCGCCGAAAAAAAACTGCTGCAGGTCGTGGCTGTCCAAGTTCCCGACGAGGTCCAAGCGCATAGACGTCATCTCGCGGATCACCTTCCCCCTCGTATTCGCTCTGTTCAACCTCGCGTACTGGTCCACGTACCTGTTCCGGGGGGAGGCGGAGGACGAGTGAGCCTCGACGAGGATGGAGGTACAATCGGACCGAGGGACGTGGCTCGCGGCCATCTCTATCATTCGCACACGAGACATCGTTCGCGGCAGCACTCTCGAACGAACAGCACATCGCCGGGAACGAATCATCATCATCATCATCATCATCACCAGCATCAGCATCATCTTCCGCACCACCAGCATCAGCACAATCATCAAAACTCGTTGAGCAGGAATTCTTCGCGTCAGCATCAGGAAAGCTCGCCTACCTCGTCGCTACAGAGCGAGGCTGATGTCCAATGTTCGCCGGTTGCATCCCAAAACTCTCGTATATCTACAAGAACATCGGCATCACCTGTATCATCGAGAATGGCGACCCCCTCGCCGCCGGCGCTGTTACAGAGAAATTCTCAAAACTTTCGTAAATTTCCTCGTCTACCCCTCGGCAAAAGTGATAAACGCTGGGGTATCGTGCCACGGGACTTGTTCACTTGTCACGCAAAGGGTAGCGCGAGAATCGACGTTATAGCGCGATTTGCCTTCCCTCTCATGTTCGTATTCTTCAATCTCGCCTACTGGTCCATGTATCTCTTTAGTGAAGAAGAAACTACGAAAATGAACTGAACGACTTTTGTCTTTTTTTTTTTCTTTCTTTTTTAACTTCTTTTTCGTTTTTTTTTGTTGCGGTACACACGAGAAATTTGGATAAATGTCCGTGATAAAATACGAAAAAAATAATAATAATAAAATGGATTGACGTCGAAATTTTGAGATTTTAGAGAGGCAACGGTGCCTTTATGAAGAAATTTGGCTAACAATCTTGGCATGTTTGCATGCAACTTATATTTTTTTTCTCTCGAGGACACGCGTGCCGCGTATCCTCGAGAGAAAAAAAAAACCATCGAGTCGCGATAGTCGAGTCAAAGCGGTTACGTAGAATACAAGAAAATTTCGAATACACCAAAGAGATCATTGGAAGAAAGAGACAGAGTGAGAGAATACGGCGATCGAATGCTCAAAGTTATTACGAAAAAAAAATTCGGGAACACTTCTGTATAAGCACAAAAAAAACGAGTTGGGCGAGAACGAAAGAAAGATAAGGAAAAAAATAATAATGAAAAACGAAAAGAAAAAAAATAATAATAAAAATAATAACAAGAAAGAAAATCATTTGTGTGAATGCGAGAATCGTATAGCATATGTTGAGAGAGAGACCGCGTGCCACTAAGTGACGTTAAATGTAGTGGGCCTTGTATAGCCACGGCCTGTTAAAACGCGTATGTGCATGTACATTTATAAGTATTATTATACCTATGTATCGTCAAGTAACAATTGTTATGACAGTCAGTGAATCCTTTATATATAAGACCTCTAGCCTCGCCGAGACACTATTTCGTTGTCCATGTATCTAATAATGACAAAAAAAGAACAACAACAATGTGAAACAAATTACGATGCGTCGTGTAATAAAAAGTCGACATCGATGACACACGCGACGGAACGTCGACGGTTATTAATAAATATATATATACGTATACAACTATATGTATATATATATTTGTATATATAAATACAGAATTACACGTTGACTTCGCGAATCTATCGGTATAATACATTATTTCGAGAACAAAAAAGAGACTAAAAATAATTCGTGGGAAAAAAAAAAGGGTCTTTTAGGAAAAAGTGAAGAACTTGAGAGAAGCACAGTATTATAGAAAATATGAGAGTGAGCGCGTGATAGCTGACCTTATTGATATGAGCTTCTTGCGGCTAAGTTGTCGTAGTTGAGAAAAAAATAAGTAAAAAAAATGTATGTGTGAGTAAGTGCGTATGTGTGTTCGATTTTGTGCGTATGGAAGTGCGTGTGTGCGTGTATCAAAGAAGACGAGTGAGCCAAGGGGGCTAGGGGTCTCATTTAATAGTTCGTCGGTATTATGATAAGAATCCAGACTCACGAGTGTGCAGGATTGATTCTTTCTACGTAAGCGTATAGTACGAATTGTGAGATAAAACAAGGAAAAAAAAGACGTACGAAGATGTAGACGAAATTGAAAAAAAAAAAAAATTATATGAAAACGGGAGATTCACCGTCAATTGATCGACATCTCTGCGAAGCGAGAGGAGTGTCCGTCATCCACGTGTTTTTTATTCGCGTACTCAGTGTTTTCCACAAACAATGAAAAAAAAGAAAAAAAAAGAAAAAAAAAACGAATCCCTCGAGAGTACGTACGCCTCAAGCGAGAGAGGCTTTCTCGACGCGACTGAGAGTCGGACCTGCCGTGTGTAGGGTAAAACTTCGGTCCATCACTTTTTGCTCATTCACATTTATTCTGCGTCACAAAGCGTCGAAACGTAAGAAAAAAGAAAAATTCCGTAAAATTTTTTAACAAAAATTTGTTGCGACGTTTTAATTAGAAAAAAGGTGATAGGTGACGATCTCGTTAAATAATAGGACGAAATTCGAGGCACCCAGGATTGGCCACTGTCGGGCTGACGGCTTGACACATCTATTGCAACCTCGTACACTTACTCGGTCCCGTTCATGAGATTTTTATAGTATATATATAAATATATATATAAATATAATGTATTGCGGAAAAAGAGTGTAGGAAAAAAAATGCATACCGTCGAATAATACGGTTACGATGATTCATGACAGGATGAGATGAGGAACTCTGTTTTAGGAGCGAAATCAACCTGAGCTCGCCGAAAATACGCAATATTGATTATTCTATTGCTGTCAAAAGAGAAAAAAAATTATCCTTGACAATGGAGATGTAAGAATAAACACTGTGCACGGGTTTGCATATAATTTTCAATCATTCGACGATGAAAGAGCGCGGGTCAAGAGAACGAAGACGCGTGTAGGGGAATGGAAAAAATCGGGGCTCCACTGTAAACCAGGCCGATCGCATGGAAACAGGGAACAAGGGACAAAATGTCCCAGGTCGGAGAACAAAAAAATTTAGAAATTCTTAGCATCGAGCTTTCTTTATTTTTCGCACTACGTCACAGGGAATGTGCACACCGGTTGAGTCCGACATTGTCGCATTTCAAAGCTTGTGTCAACATTATTTTTGAAAAGATACGTTCGACATTTCCTCCACCCACCCATTCCTATAATATCAAGCGTCGAAGACTAAAAAAAATCGAGAATAGATCGAGTTTGAAGTAGGTAATACAAAAAATAAAAAATGACAAATTTAAGATGCGTGATTGGAGTAATTGCCCGTGGCGATCAAGATATTGAGAGTGAGAAATATTGTAATCAAACTATTCGTCAATGAAGACAGAGTAAAAATATTTCCTATCCACCAGACAACTGAAAATTTATAAATCGGTCCGATCAGGGTCTTTCGGTAAAATATTTTTACCGGTGAAATCATCCCGTATGAGGATTGGACTTAGTGGAATTTGTAATAATAAGTCTTCCAAGTGAGATCAAGAGCAAAAGGATATTATCGGACACTTGAAGAAGGTACCGGTACCATAATTACGGAAAGCCATCGTGCGCACTCATCTCGCAAGTAGTAATGATATCGGAGCCGTTTTTCTCACAGCTGCATCGTACGAGATGCAGTTAAGACGATGCGAAACCTGCCCCTCGATCCCGTTTGGCCCCAGCTCAGTCTGGAAACCAAATGACTGATGTATGTACAACTGTACAGTACGAGGGGCGAGGTTTCATAGAGCCCTCATCGATCCGGTCTTTCGCGGTCCGCCTTTACAGTAGAATCTCGTTTATCCGAGGTAATGGAATAAAGAGATACCTCGGATAATCAAAAAGTCGGGTAATATGGAATATTTTCCATATTACCTAATTTTTTCACAATATCTAGGAACATCCAAACTCCGAAAACAACTGAAACTTAAAAACATTACAAACATTTAAATTTATTAGTTGTATTTTGTATTTACTCCGAAAAGTTAATTTCTTGTTTGTTTGCCCCAATTGAAGTCATGTATTTCCTGTATAACGTCACTTTCCATCGAAAAATGAATTCTTTCACTGGGAGTGACGTGTTATTAAATTTGCGTGACAACGACATGCTAGTATGTTTATAAAAGCAACGCATGCTTGAGCGAGGTTCTACTGTATGTCAAGTTTATTATTCGACAATCTATTTCGAAACTCTCAAGTCTGTGCGGGGATTAAGAAAATTGGAATCTAAACAAACAAAAAAATCACGCGCATCATAAAATGTTTGAATGGTGACTCGCGAACAATGAGCATAGAAACAAAACGTTTTAGGATATAATAACGTTATAGTTAATGATCGCACATATTGCATGTATACATAAAAAAAGCGCATGTACTCCGATTAAAAATCGTACATCAAAAATTCAAAGAGCCACCGGCATCACTGTACATAAGAAGTGCAATAACAAAAGCAAGACGGTCCCGTGGGTTCTAACAACTCGGTAACCATATCTATACAGGGCGGGCTGACGCCAAGGATAAAATCAAAAACGAAGAACTCAAGTGTGCGTATCGCTTATGACTTTAATTGTCTGTATCAAAATTTAATGATTCAATCGACAAGGCGATGTGAAAGCTCTGTTGCACATTTTTCCACAATTTAATCAAAAGACAGAGCAAATAATTTTTAATCGGGCACGATAAAAGCGAATGAAGGTTTTGATATTTCGTTTTAAATTTCATTGGATAACCAAATAAATCCATAAATTATTATCCGTAATTCAATGATTTGTTTTCGATAATACGATCACCGAATATACATTTACAAACTACATATCAATTTTATCATGATTCGCTGATGCTTCGAGAGTCAATAAATCGTTAGTGTCGTATCAATCAGTAATACTGTATCAAGAATTTGATCGGTATTATGAAAATTGAAAAGAAAAATTAAATCTCAATAAAATCTTTCACATCGCCTTAACCGATCTCTCGATGGATTTATCGTTACGCCAATCGGTTCGCCGATCGAGAAACTCTTGTCTCCTTGACGTATATTTCCACAGAGTCGTCATTTTCGAGCATTGGTAGGTTCTTATAAGAAAGCCGATAATCATTGAACCGCCTTGTATACGTTATGCGTATTAAAATCGGCAAAGTCCGAAGACGAATTTCTCGTACTCTTATGGACCAACGGGAACGTATTCGCGGGGACAAAAATGCCACGCATTGAGAACAGGCATGAGCACAAGAATCAGGTATACTATAGGCGAACGAACTTCGATGCACCGTAGATAGGAAGTACGAAATCGGAATGGTCAGTGAAGAAGTCAATAGGAAAAAAAATAATGATTTAACAGAATTAGTGAATTTTGCGTATGTTTCCAAAAGACAACAAGAGATAGGATGATAAAAAGATGAATAAAAGATTTTGCTCAGCAGCATTTTGTTTTCGAGTCACGATACGTATGTAGTGATAACGAGGAAACATCGCGAGTGCAGGCGTGTGAAGGTTCGGTTGCTCGGTTAAGCCGTCGACTTAGCTTTTGCAACTGGTTCACGACTAATTAGCGACTCTTTAATACAAGACACAATGAAGAAGAAGAAATATAAAGTGATAAAAATTAAGGACGAGAATGGACATTGGTGTGAACTCAAAAATTTCGTAATCGAAAGCGCGCGTGATATGTAATATACGGGAAGGCGGTTTTAACGAAATGCCTGATCCGTTTGGGCATTGGTACGAGAGAGTTCGAGAAATAATGGAAGCAAAGAGAAATCAGTAAGTTAAAAAAACAGATGATTACAAGTGCACCTTGAGTAACACTTAAAGACAAGATAAAAATAAAAAAAAAGGATTTGACGATAAACGAGTTTTATAAGTGTTTCACAATATTTAGTTTTCATGCCCAGCAGGAATGAATTTAATCGAGCACAGAAAGTTAATTCGTAATAACTTATGAATATTGAATGTTGGATATATTATATGAGTATATATAAAATATCGTCGTCGCTTCAATCGAAACTGATTCCTACACCGTGAGAGAAAGAGAGAAAGAGAGAAAGAGAGAGAGTGAGTGAGAGCCAGAGAAAAAGAGCAGTACATGGTATCGAAATTACGAACGAATTATCCAACCCCTTCGTCCCGCGCCCCTCGAATTATTGTAGATCTCATTAACGCGGGTCGTAGAAAGTACCGAGATCGCAAAATAGATTATTTATGTCACGATAAAATTAACTGGCGAGCAATTTAAATTTGCATATGAATTTTTTTATTCTTTCCGCACTTCTTCGTCTTTCATAATTATTGCATAAAGAATTCATCGCGATGTGAAAAATGGTGTTTGTTTACCATTTGGCATGCATTCCACAATGTAACAGTGTCCGTTGATACGTTGGCGTGACTGGCAACGGCACACCAAAACGAAAACATTGTGGGCGATTGAACGTTTTCACAGTCTCAATACTTAGGATTTGGTTTATCGGCGGATTTAATGTTCTTTACCATCATTAGCTTTTTGTATTCCTCTTGTTTCTGTCTCTGCTTTCGCTTTCTTTCCAGACGTAGTTCCTCATCGGTCATTGCCGCCAATGACCTATCCTTGTGTGGCAAGTTATTATGATTGTTGGGTTCTTTAACGAGCTCTTGGCACTCAATCATCGTCATCCCAACATCGATGACCAGGGGAGGAATTTCTGAAAAACAACATATAAGGATCAATCGATACTTACAATTAGTTTCCATTTATATTGATGTTTTATTATTAAAAGTACCATCAGTTTCTATTGGTTTTGGACTTTTGCTGGATTTTGAGCAACGAACTGGTTGATCTTGATTGGCATCTGATCTCTTAGGCAGACAAATTTCCTCAGTGGACGAACGTATACTTGCGCGTTCCTTTAAAGTAGCTTCCCTTATACAAGCGCTAACTGGAGCCTCGTTTATCCTTTCTTGATTCGGTGTAGAAACTTTAAGGGCGGTATTGTTAATCCTCTCTTGAATTGTGCCAGAAAAACACTGAAGAGCTTTTCTCAGTGCCTGGGTGATAGATGACTGAAAAATTGGATGCATTAAATTCTCTCACTATCCGGTAGTGTTTCAGGTAATATAGGCGCCAAGATGTGACTACAATTATCACATACAGTTCGGGCGGATAAAAATGCTGATCCCTTGACTACAGATTCTGTATAGCTGTAGCCCAAAGCTTCGTGAAAGGAGCCATCTACTCGTTGGACTTTAACAAATGCTGCGCATCCTACGAGATATTTGCCCATAACGTATTCAACATAATCTGCAAATTTCATTAAAAAATTCTGAGATATGCAGCAGATAAAATGATATATTTCCTAATATAATTGTAGTTTCAAGAGGATAATTTAAACGTGCCTACTGTTTGACTGGTTATCGAGTGGCTCCATTGTCCATTGCCGAAGACTTCATTTGCTATGGATATCAAGTCGTCGTAAGAAATAGTTTCTTCATTGTTGCTGCTGTGATTGCTTGTCTCCGTTGAAGCATTAACTTTTGATGCCGGCTAAAAAATGTACGACGAAGAAGAAAAATTACAATAGATATGTCCACGCGTCCAACCTGGCCGGACGACGATTTACCAAGTGCAAAATAGCGTCCGGCAATACTTACAATTTTTATACACGATGGAAAGCTCATATTGCCTTCCGGTATAATGTTGCGTGGAATTAAACGAATACGGCGATAAAATAAACACAATAAAAAACAAATACGTACTATGGATTATCCGCGATGAAAATTCGAACGAATTTCATAGCTCGTGATTACGCGAATTGTATTCCATGCTGTTACTGTTTATCATTTATTTTTTCTCGTAATACATTGTTATTATTTTCTAATATCTACTATTAGCGACTTTCTCATTTCGATTTTGTACCGGTCGCACATACGTTCGATACAGTCGAAGAAGACTGCAGCGCGCTTGTCGTCAGTAACAGAAACGCAAGGTACAATTGTGACGCTCCATCGATAGAGCAGATCTAAAGAAGTTTAACTTGTTGCTGACCAACGTTATAAAAAGGGTCGGATATCATTCACGACAAATTTATTTCAGCTAGAACGCGTTTTCGCTAAAAAGGACGGTTGGAAAAACATCATGTATCAGAATCTTATATACGCGCTGTAAGTACGTTTAACCGATTTTTATTCTTGTTCAGTACTTTGTGCGAACAATGGAATGAACATAACTGCAAATACTTTTTTTGACGTAAATTTACATAGAAGTCTTTTAGCGAACATCTTAGTAATGCGCGTTTGCGCTAGGATTATAGCATTTCTTATATTTTTTAGCGTAAATGCATAATTCCGTACTTTCCATAAATCTCTGAAAACCTACATTGCCGGTTCCTAAATTCCATAATAGATACCAAAGGCACGAAACGCTGAAGCCAAAATCCACGAGAAGTATATAAGTTTCGAATACATGGTGAACATTTATATTACAATTGTTTTTGTTTGTGCTATAATAACTTTAATAAACGTTTTATATAATTACCTGATCTGTGGTACAGATAATAGGCATCTTCCACAAAAATTCATCCATGTGAAGATAATGTACGGAGAAAATGAGAAAGAAAGGAAACGACAAAAACACATTTGCATGAAGGTATAGTACTATTTTTCTAACGCATAACAATACCTGCTGCTCTCGTTTTTTAAAAATCTTTTCGGGTATAAAAATACATATGTGATTAATTAGTGCCTAAGTATTTTTTTTCGCACGTTTATGAATGAAGCGACGACGTGGAGTATCCTGCAATCTCGTCTGGTGTCAGAAGAAGCGAGTGTTGCGCAAACGATTTGTAATATCGTTATACGAGCGTTTATTCTCGCCTTCTAACCTGCATCGTTGGGCGATACGATTATTGAGCAAAATTATTAATTTACATCGTTGATCGATTACGATAGTCTGTCACGTAATCTATCACGAGCAAATGGGTTAACGATTCGCAGATGCCGATCGTTAGAATTTCACGAAAAATTTACGCGAGGATTCAAGATTCGTTTTGAGCTAAAAACGTACAGAGATAAAGAGTAATTGAAAAACAAGATTGATCGATGGCGCTCCAGTTGGCGCATTCGAAGTATCGTTGACACAATGCGATTTTAAATATGGATCAACGTTGCTTTTTGTTTTTAGCCCGAATAAATGGAAGATATAGTTCTTGATGGCACCCTGAGTTGAAGAAGCACGGCCGACCGACGAATAAAAATCGTATACGTAAACTTGTGTATAGATCTTTTGTTTTCTTGTTTGTTTTTTTTTCTCTTTTTGTTCACGAGTGCGATGCCCGAGTCGGATCTTTTCTTGCCGGCGACGATAGGCCTACCGGTGTCGTAGTCGTAGTATTTGTAGTCGAGGTCGTCGTTACTTTGTAGGCATTGCCTCGAATCTCGGCTGGGTGTCTATGAGTACTGGTCGACGATTTTCTCGGTGGTTTTGTTATCTGTGTCGTCGACAGTCCGCTGACGGGATATTTGTTTCTGCTCGATGACGAGTTACCACCGTTGCTGCTTCGTGTTGTACTCTTCGTGGTCGAGGAGCTCGTACCTGTTTCGCTCGGATGTTTGGGTAGTACGAATGCTTTAGTCTGCTTTAGTAGGTAACGATCGTTGCACAGCGCCGATATAAGCGGTAAATCGAGATTACGACTCTTCTCCCGTAGTGTTCTTATGTCGAGCATCCCGACGTCTTTTCCGTCTTCGTTGTTGTCTACCACAGCCGATTGCCTCGATGGTTTTTTCGTCTGCGAGGAGGTCGAAGCCGATGGGAGAGGTTGATTTTTCTCGAGACTCTGAAGAAGAAAATTAAATCATGAAGCAAAACGGAACCATGCCAGAAAGGAATCGATCTAACTTGACCAATTAAAATTGTATCCACAAGAGTACAAAAAATGTTCGAAATCTCACCTGTATTTCATAGGGTGGCGGCGGAGGAGGAGGTGGTAGTCTACGATGTTTCGTCTGCGGAAGCGACTGCATCTTGTTTGGCACCGGTGGCTCGAAGCATTTGAGAATGTTCTCGTCACTCCGCGTCCTCGAGAATCCTCCATGGAGTGTGTAAGGATGCACCGGTACAGGAGGTTCTCTCCTCAGGCTGTGGCTTCCCACGGATGAGGAGCACGTCGCCCCGCTGTACAAGGAACTGGTGCTCGCCGCGTAGTGACTGCTCAAATTACCACCGATAACCGGATAATTGCTCGAGCTGGTGTCGCTGAGATTCAGGTTCGAGGCGTATTTGGCATTCGATGAGAACGATGAACCAGGCAGATAAGGGGTGCTTCGATAAACGACCGATGATTTGTTGTTAAAGGTCGGATAAGGAGGCGGTGGATAGGCGGCCATCGCGGCTATGAGGGAACCTTGTTTCGCGTCTATGTACTCCTGCTTCGAAACGGCCGGATCTTTCAACGGAAACATAACGTAATCAACGTCCGAGTAGAGCTGTTGTCGATACTGTTCGATCTGCGACCGAGCGACCTGACTGGTATAAACCGTTGCCAAGCTTGCGGGAGGAGGTGGAGGAGGCTGTCGTGGATGAACCATCGATGGTGGAGGAGGAGGTGGCGGTGGGGGTGGGGGCGTGAGATAAGGCAACAGAACTGGACCTCCACGAGACGCGTGAACATCAAGATAATTGTTGGGACCGACAACGAGAGCGGCTACGGGTGCGTGAACGGGGGTCGGCTTCATCTTGTCACCAGGGTAAGTGGGCGGTTGAATTCTCGGCGGTGGTTTCGGAGCTGCGGTAGAAACATCGTTCGCAGACGAGGCAGCGATACCCGAAGCTATCGCCGAAGACACGTCGCGCGTGGCTGGGCCTCTCACCGACGACTTGGCGGTCCCGTTTCTTCGTGGCAAACTATTGCCGTCGGCAGTGGCTGGATACAATTTCGAGATAGCTTCCTGTCTTGCCGGGGGAATTTCGGGATAAGGCGGTGGAGGCGGCGGCTCACGAGGCGTCACAGCGTCGTTTCTCGGAGGCGTCGGAGGTGGAATCTGGATTCTTTCCCGGGGGCTCGTGTAAGGCGGTGGCGGAGGCGGTTCTGTTCTCCGGGGCGGCAGAGGAACGAATTCAGCCCGAACTGCGGGATAGGGTGGGGGTGGCAGAGCCAACGGAAGTTCACGATCCATCGGGCTTATCTTCGGTCTCGATGAATTTATCGTCGCGTAGTCGATGTTCGAGGGGTACGGAGGTGGCGGCGGAAGCTTTCTCACGTTACTGTCCGTCCGAGGGGGCGGTGGAGGCGGCGGCATAGTCACGTAGTCGCAGTCCGAATCCATCGACATGCTCACAGTTTTTCTCGGTGGATAACGACCGACTATCAGGTCCGAGAGCTCGTCGGCCGACAGAAGAGGACCGACGTCCGAGGGATCGCTTCCGTCGCCGCGAAAACTTCCGGCGCTCAATATGCTGTTGCTTCTGGATCGCGGATCGTCGAGACGCTGATCCATCGATACATTGGCCATGGCGTTGACGACGTCCTCTTCGTCACCCTCGCATACACTGTAGATCGGCTCCTCCTGATCTTCGCCCGTGGCGTGTTCCGTATAAACGTCGCTCGTCTCCGATCTCAGGCCGCTGTGTATCGTATAGAAACCGGACGTAACCGAGGCCTCGTCGGTCGTCGATTGAACGGAACTGAGAGCGCACACGTCGCTCGCAGCCGACGAACCGTTCATGTCACCGGACGGCGAGTATAATTCGGTTATTCTCTCGTCCTGTATGGCGCTGCTTCGGAGTGTGTAGATTCCGCTCGTCTCGCTTGCAATGTCCGTACCGGCGAATGTGTCGTCCATGCCCATGGGAATCGTTGTGTCTGAACGGCAGAGCATGATAAAAAAAACAAGAAATGTTATTTCTTCCCGACGAGTTCAATCATTTTATTTACTTAGAAAATGTCGAGAAAAAAAAAGAATTCACAATCGACTCACCGGTGTAATTAATAGTCTTCTTGCATCTGTCATAGATTGCACCGGGAAAACTTGCCGCCTCGGTCGAGACGGCAGAATTCTGAGCGGTGTGCGAGTAACCGAGTTCGAGACTCGAAGTCGCCGAGGCGCGTCTGGCACGTTGGGAGGGCGGATTAGTCGGTTGATTGACAACGACGACAGTGCTGCAACTGCTGCTGCATTGCGAGCCCTCCGTAGCCGGTAGCAGATTTGCGTTTTGTCTCGTGGCGACCGTCGCTGCTGGTGTCATATCGGCACTGTCGACTTCTGAATGAAATAATCGATTAGGAAACACGGTCAGAAAAAATTGCATTGAAGGTGATGCGAAAGGCGACTGGGCAAGAGGGACAACCAGTATTCACGTCACCCTAATGCAAACTATTTTTTTTAGCTGCAGACTCACCGTCGACGGTGGACACCGGTGTAATCGGTCTCGAGATAGATTCGTCGTCTACGGATCCATTGACGATACCGTTTATCTGTGAGCTTGAACCGTGGCCGGAACTCTCGGTCAATCGTGGAAGGCACTCCGTGGATGCCGGGGCAGTGTCCGGCTCGTCCTCGCTGTGAACCCGATCGCTCACGATTCCTGACGTTGTGTTCGACGAGGTACTCGATATCACGGATATCCTTTGATCGCCCCGAGCACCGCGAGCCGCCATGCTCAGCTTGCAACGCGCCGGATACATGTAGCAATCCCTCAGAACTTTACGTTCTGCAAACAAAAAATACATAAATAAATATATATATACACGTACGTGCTCACACTACGATCAGTTATAACAATTTTTTTCATGTATCAAGTATGATTTCGATGCTCGATATTGTATTACAAATAAAGGATCCTCTGTCTTACCTTCCTCCTCGCGACGCTTCGCCTCGGTGACCCTCGGTGCTATAGCCATGCTGAATTGATGAGTGTCGCGGCACAGACCGAGGAGCAGCTTGCTCTTGTCGTCGCAACCGCTGTACAGGGTAAGCTTGTCCGGCTGATCGACCGCTCGAATCTCAAATTTCTTTCGCTGCACAATATTTAAAGAAAAAGAATAAATACCAAAAGAAATGTTCACCCATTGTAATCATATATAATTTATAAAATTGTGAATTTGTTTGTTGGTTTTGATATTCGCACAGCTAAGTTTCTTTTTCAGGTGAAACTGGCCTATCTTTTTTTATAGCATGCAAAATAAAATTCGAAAATTCCAATTTCACTCAATACGTTACATTTTCGAAGAATTGCGTTTCATTGCATATTGAAAAGAATTTGAAAATTGGAAATGCCATATTTAAAAAAAAAATTCGAGTTCTCGGTATATATAAGCGAATTTGAAAATCTTAATTTAATCTAAAATACTATCGTTTCGAAACTTTACTTTCCATAACAGATTGAATGGAATTAAAAAATTCACGTTCCTTCTCAAATGCTATAGTTTCGAAAATTGTGTGTTTCATGACATAAGCAATACAGTTTGAATGTTCGAATTGTATTGTATAATGTAATGCATAAAATGCATTTGCACATGTTGTGGATCATGCGAGCGAGTGAGCCAGCAGAATCGCCGATGAAAATATGTGCCCAGCTACACTTACGTCGAAACACAGTTTGCCGATATTGTTCCAGGCGAATATCCTCGGCGTCGCCTCCTCGGTGTAAACCCTGACACCACGTGCGCAGATGGCCAGGAGGATTCTTCCGGGTCCGGCTTCGCTCTTGTTGCGTCGTAGCCTGTACAGATGGGCGTTGAGCGGAGCCTCGAGATGTACCGCATCCTGGATGTACTGGAGTTCTGCCTCCTCCCTTGAGAGTCCATTATTGTCTCGGTGCTGAGACTCGAGCAGCCCGAGGACGTTCGACTCGTGGCACATCTTTTTATTGAAACACCCAGAAAACATTAATTTTTTTTTCTGGTTAAAAAAAAAATGAAAAAATTTCAGCAGATTTCGAAGATGGTGACTTACGTGTGGTGGGAGGTAATCGGTGGGTTTGCAGTAACCGACGGATCCGGCGTGAGGTCGGTGACGCTCCTCGGCGTAGTCGCCAAGGTCAGCCTGGAGCGCAAGACCAGCGAGAGCGAGCAAGGGTGCAACGATTGTCGGGGAGTGAAGGGGATGATGGGGATGGAGACTCTCGACGCCGCCACCGTGACGCACGACATTGTCACGCAGTTGCAAGTAGTAGTGATGCCGGGTTGTCTCATCGCTAAAAAAAAAAATGTTTAATTATACATCTATCTTAAATATATTTAAAAAAGTTGCTTGTATTTTCGTATTCAATTATCAAAAATCCTGGACTTGTCTCATCGATGATATACATTAAGTTGTCAAATATCTCCCTTCCGCTTTTTCAATGCATTTCATTCAATGCATGCAATGCGATGCATTGAATAAAGAGCAAAAAAACGGAAGGGAGATATTTGACAACCTAATATATTGGAAATTGTGTATTTTTCCCTAATCTTTTACAATCCTGGATCCACTTACACGGCAATAAAAAGTTACGACTTTTCGCAAGAACTTTTTGTAGACAAACGTTCGCGAATGTTTTCTTCTCAATTTTTCAATCGCACTATCTGGCTTTAGTTTCACAGACAAATGTAAGAATCGAAATCGTTAATGATACAGAAAATAAAAACATAAATTTGTGTATTCTAACCCGATCAAACGGGTAGATCCCTTGTTTAATTTAAAAAAAAAAAGAACAAGTGAAATATCGTCTTTAGATTTTACGAAATTATATTCTAGTATGTAAAAATCAACAGGTCCCTACTTATTCCGCCTGCCGGTTTCTACCACCGTCCCCATCTTGGATCTCGTGACTTCGACCGAGCAATAATAGTTAATCGCATTGCAAAGAGTGGCAAACACCGTTGGAATAAAGTATGATAAACAAATTCTATAACTTCATTGTTCCTTCGTGCATCGATATAATGTTTTCCAAGAAAAAATATCTCGTTCGTTAGCGATGTGACGTAAGCGTATAAGCGTTTCAGCGGACTCTTAACTCCGATCGTTTGCAAGGACGCGATTCTCTGTAATAGACGGCTCGTACGCCCGTCGATGCGGAGCTGTGTAAAAAAACCTTGATCGGAAACCCACGGGCAAATTCGTAGCGGTGAGTCGATAACCAGTCGGTAAAAAAAAAAAAAAAAAAAAAAAGAAAAAGGGCTACTGCGAACTGGCCTCGGAGTCGATGATATTATGAGAATTATTCTCGCACCGACGATAAAGATTTATTGTGCGTGTATATTTTTTTTTTGTAATTACCTTAAAAGTAATGGAGTGTCGACGTAGTAACGAACACGAAAGTAAAGCACAAATGCCGGACGTCCACTGCTGTCCAAACCCTGAAAATCAAGTCGTAAGAGAAATGTTAAATATTTTTTATTAATAATAATAATATTAATAATAATTATAATGATTTAAAAAAAATGATAACAATTGATTGAAAAATAATTATTATTAAAAAATGATAATAATTCATGAAGAACACAGAGATTCGACGTATCGCTAAATTAATACACCGACTCGTGTACATTGCTTCTCAGAAACCTCAGAGTAGAAAAATAAACGCATATCTTTCTCTTTGAGGAAGCTTAGTCGATCGAGACGGAACGGACAATAGATTACGATTGTCGACCGGCGAGTTACAATGGCGAGATGTTTTATTTTTCATGTAACTTTATTCCACAAACGATCGCGCAATCGATCGGAAGCTGAACAACTTTATTCAGCGAATTGTCTGTAGAGATCGTTAAAAAAAAAAAGGTAAATGATAATTCACTCAATTTTTCATTCCGACATCGAATTAACTACAACTGACGGGTGACACATTAACAGATGAAGAAAAAGTTTAACGTCAAATATGAAAATGCCAGTAAAGTCCGCCACTTAACGGGTACAGCAAAAATCCTGAAAAATGAAGAACTATCAAAAACCATAAAAAAAAAAAAAAAATCTCGATCGTTAAAAAAAAAGATTAACCGAAGATCATCGGAGCAGATTATTATACGCTGCGCGTTTCAGCCTATCGCCAATTCAAGATTATTCATAGGTTCTAATGATCGATTAAACGTGCTTCCAGGTAAAAATATAAATAAATAAATCACAGCGAAAAAAGAAAAGAAAAAAAACAATTCGGCCATCAAGAGCCCGAAGGTGGTGCTTTGACTGCGGTCCCTCGAGAATAACAAATTCCACGCTCCGAATACGGTAGCCGAAAAAAAATTTACTCGGAGAGCCCCGAAGCGAGCTCTCTCACACACGGACACACATACACACATACGAACGTTAAATAAGTTTGGCGCTGGTTGAAGACTGCTGAACGGCGGTTCCGCTTCGCGTCTAGACCTAGACCCCGAGGGGGTCAAAACGTAGCAAATTACCGTACCCCGGGGGCCTCTATACTTCGGCATCATATTTTACGAACCATAAATATTAATCCGCTGGAGTCTCCGGAGAGCAACGGCAGCAACAGCAGCGGAACAGTTTCAGTACAGTCCGACAAAAAAATTCGCCAAAAAATCTACGAACCTCTGACCGCAAAATGACTTTTAATAAAATTAAAAAAAAATAATAGAACGATTAAAAATTGCCGCGCGAAAAAAAAAGTTGAGTAGAAACGATCAACGATCGAAGCGATACTATGAGCAAATTTCGATGAAGAGTTTTTACCGGGTGATAATTATTTTTAAAAATAAAAATTCAAAGATAAGAGATTTCTTGTCTGTCGAAAGATTCCTGCGAGTTGACGAGGCGACGAAGATGGCTCGAGGAGACTTGTACAGAAATTAGTGTGTCGTCCGACCGAATGTGAATTTGATGCACGAACGAGACGAAAAGCCCTTACTCTCAGGTGGCGTACTTTATTTTTTCCGACTATGCTAAAAAGGGGAAATAATTCGATGCTTGCAACGGGGATGAAAATTCGCCGAGTCCTGTCGAATGGGAGAAGAAGTTCATTTCTCTTCCCGTTCGCCGAGAATCCGCCACTTTCCACTCCAGTTGCAGGCATGAAATATGATAATTTTTCAGAGTAGTCGGGAAAATAGTGCATCATTTCTTGTGTCCTCGTGGTCTCCGGCCGAGAGGAAGAAAAGTGTGTATTTTTACAGAGTGTGATGCCCGAGGGAAGCGAGCGCAAAAATTCACCCGTGGTAAAAATACACTTGTTTTCTACTCACATTTTTTTTCCGACTTTGCTAAAAAAATCTTTTTTTTTTTCAATCATAAAAAGATCATATTCGAATGACCATTATTGACCCGGCAGTAACGGAGCTTCCAGAGGGAGTAATTAAATTGCACTGCACTCACGTGTTAGTAATGATCATCGATCAATAATATGCTATTTTCCGGCCGCATTGCACGCATCCACCATGGTTATTTTAACGCAGTCAGGAAAAAAAAAAATAAATATATTTGTCTTTCTTCGCGTTCGCATTATCCGAGACAAGTCGGAGAGAGAGAGAAGAGGAAAGGGACTCGTCGAAGATATATCGCAGAGATAAGAACGTAGTCCGGTAGCCTGTTTTACCGGGTGGAGTATTTATTGGTTATTGGCGGGCCATCATTAGCGTCCTGGGCGAAATGTTTGGTCGTGGGGGTTGAAGCAAAGGATATATCGGCGAGGGCCCAATGAAAGAAGAAGGAAGTCGATGCGAGAACCGGTGATAACGACGAGGAAGAAGAAATAAAAAATACAAAAAAATAAAATTAAAAAAAAAAATAAAATTAAAAAAAAAAGAAAGGTATAATAAGAAGAGACGAAAGAAACGGGCGATGCAGAGCAGATTCGGAGATATCGCACGAGCTGAGAGTGAGGCAGAGAGGGAAAGAGCTGCGTCCGCGGACGCGTATAGCATTGCCGCCGTTGCGCTCTCGAGACTCGTTGCGGATGCTTCTGATGCAGCTTCTGGTCCAGCCGCTACTCGTCTTGACGAGGAACGGCTCGAGGAACGAACCGCGGGGAGCGAGCGCGCTCGCACATAGGCACTGCACACGAGGATATGCTAAGGCATTCGGCCACGTACAGGGCGTCCAGCGAGAGCTCGGCCCGGTGTGCCGAAGCAAACTCGCCATCACACCCGTCCCCGCGGTGGAAATGCTAATTCGCCTTCTCCGGACCAGCCACACCCTCTCCCCGCCTCTCCTCGAGACTCTTTCCTCTTGTCCTTCGAAGGCTCGGTCATTTTGGTTTTTTGGCTCACGTTTTTTTTTTCTTTCTTTTTTTTCTTTTTTTTCTTGTTTTTTCTTCTTTTTTTTTTTTTTTAACCTTCGTCGTATATAAAAATGTCAAGGGAAATACGTCTGCCCTTCGCCGTTTTATTATCCGGCCTGAGATCTACAGCGTTTTGCCACCGTTCGGGCACATGTGTTATTTCGTTGGAAACGACATGAAAAAAATGTAATTAAAAAAATATATAAAACACTGCAATCAGATAAATACGAATACAGGACTTACGTAGGTGTGCGAACTTCGCCAATTCTTCGGTGCGTATTTGCTCAGTTTACTCTCTGGGTCCACGAAGAGGTACTCGCCGTCTGTAAAACACATGCAAAAAAAAAATCATATTATGCGTTTGCTCACAAAAATGAACGGTGAAATAAATGGAGGAGGGGCTCGGATGGAATTCCTTTGGTCGTATTAAATTTCCGCGTCGAGGCGAAACATTTTCGTGTTATCGATATTCATATCAGAAAAAAATGCAACAATGCAAAAAAATGCAACGAGAATACGAGATGCATATTGTAATTCATCAAGTTGTCACTCCACCACAATTCATTATTATTTGCAAGAGGTTTTTATCATTTTTTTTCACAATTTTTGGATGTTATTTTTTTGAGATATTTTAAGAACTATTACTGATACTATAAAACGTTTGAGACATAAAAGTTGCAGTTTCAAATGATCGTTTAAAAACACATTTTTTGTAGATATTCTGGAATGCAATACAAAAAGATTGCAATCTACAAGGAAGGCGGAAATTAAGGCAGCATAAACGGTACTTCGATTAATCAAATCGAACTTTGACGAATCAAAGCTGTCGAACGGGCATCTCACCCATCCAAACAAAAATATGTGATCACTCTACACACTTGAAAGTATATTCTGGAATTTTTCGCAATAAATAAACGGTAAAGTATTGGCTAAAAACATATATTTATGTTTATTTTTTCACAGAAAGGGATGTTTGTAGCATTCAAAAAAATGTAGAAAATTATGTTTTCAAAAGTTCATTCAAAAAACAACATTTATGTCTCAAACGTTTCGTGGTACGAGTAATAATTTTTAGGCCATAGAAGCTTTAAAAAAAATCAAAGTTTCAATAGCGTAAAACTTGAAAAACTTATACTAACCCTTCGTAAATATAAAAATATTGAAATAATCATGAACGGTGGTGAAATAAATTTTTTTTTTGGCGTTTCGTGTTTTTGACCGTTCGATACCGAATGGAATATCTCATATACAATAATATGCATAGAACTATCCGCGTTCGCGTGCATCTACGATGTATACGATGTGGCTCGAGTTTTGTGGAAGGACGAATAAATTGCATATTTTCTGATCGGAATTTCAACAACCCGAAACCTGTCCAGCCGCGGATATCTGCATACACGTATCGTATATTCGCGGTACGTAGGAATCTCTTCGTGAATCGAAGGGACCGCCGTCGGTAAATCGACATAATTATCGCGTAGCACGCCGGGCAATTAGTCACAAGGCCTGGGGAGGCTTGCGCTGTACGTTGCGCACAGTATACATGAGAGAGGCCTGAAATCTCCCATCGGGTCCGTACATTCGAATGTGTACGAGTAAAAAAAGTCAATCGAGAAAAAAAAAAAAAAATCTATCATCGGAAAGGCTGACCCCTCGGGCACTTACTAATTGTATCCTCGGCGAGGCATGACTCTCCGCCCTGCGTGCACTCTCCTCCGGATCTCTCCCGATAGTCGAAACGAAACCTTAATTACCGATCTATAGCGGGGCGCATTATCGAATAATTTATTTCATTTTAATGATCGACCCTATTCGACGGACCCGTAGGGCCTCGAATTCTGACCGAAGACTCGAATATCCATCTCCGTAAAAATACCGTATCGGATACAAGGGACCGAGGGCGTCGGAGAATGGAAATTCAACCCGAAGAAGATAATTTCGTATCTCGTTCGAATTGAGTTTTGAAAAAGTGTTTTTTTATTGCTCCTTAAAAATGAAATCCCGAGGTTTTCGATAGTTCGAGGGTGCGTAGTAACGTTGTGACTGGGCCTTGCATCGACGCCTACCACGACCCGTTATGGTCCTACGGGCAAGACTGGACGCTGTCCGAGAGCCCATTCTTTACCTTTCCTCGCGCGTCTTCACTTTTTGTTCGCTCACCGGCCAGAGCCACGAGAAGCTGTTCTTCGCGCTCTTCTTGCTTCTTTATCGGGCCGATTCTGTCGCGGTGCCTTCCGAAAGGCAACCGGCAACTTCGATACCACCCTAAACGATCGAAACAATGAAAGAGTTTCGGGACTGACGAAAACGAGCTCGATGTTCTTGAATGAGCGGACGAGCAGTCTCCGCGGACTTCCGAAACCCGTCCTGCCCACACGACGAGACGCTCTCTTCTGCGTACGCGCATGCCTCGTACGTTTCGTCCTTTCGTTCCAGAGGGAACCCGCGAGAGGAGCGGATTCACGAGGTACGGAACGAGAAACTGGGTTCAGAGTGTGTGTGTGTGTTGTGTGCATATATATATATATATATATATATATATATATATATATATATATATATATATATATATATATATATATATATAAATTACTGGCAGGCTGTTGTGGCTTCGCACCGATCGCTATAATCTATAAAATTTAGAAACCGACTATTCAGACTTTCCAATGTAATTTTATCGAAAATTCAAATTCACCGAAAATTACACATTTCCGGTGTGACGTAGTCCCGACCCCGGTCGGGAAAATGCGATTTTCAAACCGGAATTAACGTATTTTCAGTATGATTCCAATTTCAGTGGAAAAATGAAATTTTTTATTGTCGTCCTGCGCGATATCGGGCAATTCGAAAAGATCGTTTGCGATCGTTCGAGAGTTCTGAAAAGTTCGCGATTCGGAGACACCCTGTATTTAGAGTATTTCGATTTGCCCGAGATACAGCCTGCGGCGACGACGGCATCGGGTCTCTCCCCTCCTCGTTCTTCTTCTTCTTCTTCTTCTTCTTCTTCTTCTTCTTCTTCTTCTTCTTCTTCTTCTTCTTCTTCTTCTTCTCCTTCGACGTCTTTACGGCTGCGGAACCACGTGTGGTTCCACACCGACGCCGTCGTCGCCGAGCGTATACTATAAGCCAACGATCGGAGCTCCAGTGAGCAGCCACATTCCGCGGTGGAACCGGCCAAGGATGAGGAAAGAGGAACGGGCGAGCAGGGGATGCTCGCGAGATACGCCACTGCCTTGCATCGTTGCATCACCACTCCCATTGTATTTTTATCTTCGATACCACGCTTTCTGCTTCCCCGCTTGATCGAAGGTTTTCGCAAAAAAAAGAAATTTTAAGACAGGACATTGGTCATGGCAGAAATAAAAAAACGGTTCACTGAGGAAGGAACCATTCGAGGCTTCAGGAGAACGAGGTGGTCACATGTTAATTTGCTTGCGCATGTGACGACATTTCATCGAGATGAATTTCATAGTGGCTGCGTTTTGTGACGCACAAGACGCTCGAGGGGGAAGTTCAGTTGGAGAATCAGATTCTCCAAGTGAACAATTACCTTTTTCTGCCGGACGCTGTGGATTGGTGGATGAAATTCGCTGATGATAAGTGGATGAAATTTGCAGATGCAAAGTAGATGGAATTTGGCGATGCAAAGTGGATGAAATTTGGCAATGCAAAGTAGATGAAATTTGGCAATGCAAAGTAGATGAAATTTGGCAATGCAAAGTGGATGAAATTTGGCAATGCAAAGTGGATGGAATTTGACAATGCAAAGTGGATGGAATTTGACAAATGCAAAGTAGATGGAATTTGTCGATCCAAAGTAGATATAATTCGCCGATGCAAAGTGGTCGGAATTCGACAATGAAAAGTGAACGAACTTAGCCAATGTAAGGTAGATGAAATTTGCCGATATAAAGTATACATAATTTACTAATGAAAAGTAGATGAAATCTGCCGATACAAAGCAGGTGTAATTCGCCGATGCAAAGTAGATGGAATTCACCAATGCAAAGTACCAACGACGCAAAGTACCAACGACGAAATTAAATCCCACGTGCGTATCTTCAGAGTCCTCCGTCGATGATAAGGAAGGATCATTCGAGTCTCGAGTCCGCGCTCGTCATCATCCTCGAAACAATCGCGGACATTCGTTGATTCATCAACGATAATTCGGCTCCGTTGCTCGCGGATATCGGAGTGCCGTCGATCCAGCCGCACGATATCAACCCGAAAAAAAAAGATTTAAAAAAAAAAAAAAAAAAAAAATACATTACAACCCGGCGTAAGTTTTATTGGTGCTCTCTCCTCGGGAAGAGATCCAGCGAGTGCGTGCACGGGAGGAAGTATGCGAGTCCCGAGTGAAGGATGCTCGAGGAGAAGAGCTCTCGCGAAGTCACGAGCGAGAAAGAAAGCATTTAGCCTTAATCCGGTGTGCTCGTGAAGTACGTACGGTAGGTACGGAGTAAGCGCAAGCCGCGTACAGGTATACGTATAGCGTATGGATACCATAGCGGCGGTCGCGCGCGGGCGCGAGAGAGGGTCCCGGGCACCTGTGTTACCCGAGGTATAACCCGACCATTACCGGGGAATGTTGCCCAAGGGCTAAGCCCGGACTCCGCAGCGGCGCGTTGGGTCTCCGCGCGCGGCTCTCCGATGCCGCGCGCGTTTCTTTTTTATTTTATTATTATTATTATTATTTTTTTTTCCCCATCATTTTCTCTCTCCACCGCCCGGAGCTCGTCTTCCCTCTCGTTTCATCGAAGCACGCGGTGTGCGTGTGTGTGTGTGTGTGTGTGTGTGTGTGCACGCACGGGCGCGAGCGCGCGCGAGGACTCCGTGTTTCGACGACGAAGAGAGAAGACTCTTCCGAAGGAGAGGATTCCGTACGGGGAGAGAGGGAGAGGAGAGCTCTAGCCGATGATCGACTTCGTCTACTTCCTCGGAGCGACTCCGCCACGCCCAGAAGACCGATGAAACTTTTTTTTGTATATTTTTTTTTATTTTTTTTTATTACTTTTATGATTATATTCTAATAAACGTTTTCGTAGAATATTAATAAACAAAAACAACAAAAAAAAGAACAGATTGAGGATAGTATAATGAATATTGAATGAGGAGACCGAGTGGCCGAGGGGACCGCGAGGAAGACCGTTGGGTGGCGGTTACGAGTATGAGAGGAAAGGTGAAGGGTGTGGGTCGATCCGCAGGTGAGAAAGAATCGAAGATGAGAAGACGAGGAGAATCCCCAGAGAGCCAGAAATGGAAATTCAATCTTTTCCCCCACTTTTTTCTTTTCTATCTTTAACTGCCGTCTCCTCCTCCCCCCCCCCACCCACCCCACTCCCCTCGCCCCATCCTTCCTCTTCCTCCACCTCATCCTCCGCGCCGATTCTCGATGAATCTCGACGAGGAGAGGGTCTCGTATGGCAACAGCTCTCAAGTGGCGCTGGGGCACCGAAACTTGTTCAAGTCTTTTTCGCGAGGTTTCGCGCAGACCAATGGACGGGCGTGCGGACGGATGGACGGACGGACAGGCCCCGTGTGCGAACCCACCTGCCCTGCCGTGGCTCCGGGGAAGGAGACGCGCGGAACGGGACGCGCGCTACCGCCCGCGAAAGCCTTCGGGCGCACCGATCTTCCTCTGTGTCCAAAGTCCCGGCATTTTGGCCGATGTATCGGTTATCTTCTGGTCCGGACTCGATCGACGTTAATTTTCATTTCGTTAACGTCTTGAAACATCGATAAAACACTTCGATGCTTCGAGTTTCGTTATTTTCAGGTAAAACGATAACGATCCTCCCGACATGTCCTGATTTTCCGAAACTATTTTTTTTTTTTTTTTTTTTTTTTCATGTATCAGATGTACAATATTTCTTCCGCCGTTTTGCTTCGAAAGATTACCAGTTTTTTTTTTCAACGCGAGATTCGCACGCTGCCTGAAAGATTGGAGAAAGTAGTGGCCAGCGCTGGACGATACTTTGAATCATAAATGTATAACCAGTTTTCTTACAATGACGCCTCGAATTTCGAAAAAAAAAAAAAAAAACCGTGGAAGCAAGGTTGTACATCTATATATACATATATATATATTTGTATATATTGTAACAAATATGTAGCTGACTATTCGTCAAGACATACGATTTCAGTTAGGTTTGACAATAGACGAACTAATGGATGATCGATGCAAGATCGATGTAAAACAATCTTGATCGGTATTCGAGACTAAAGGAGTTTGTCAGTTTACGCTTGAGATACTTAGGTGCGATTGTACTCGTAATAACCACCCTTGAAACCCAATGCGCGCGATATTTCATCGCTCTGTCGTTGAAACGTTTACATATATGTATAGTGACAGAAGGATCTTGGAAAAACTACCAAGTCATATGGTAAATTTCAACCAGGCGACATGGCAGATCAGCGATCAGCGACAATTTCACAAGGACCACGGCTATTTTTACGCAACCCTCAAGGTAATTTTTTTTTTTTCAGAAGGCCGGCTGGAATTTCGCGCACCTGGCTGAAAAATGTCGAGCATCAAAACTAAAAATTCATTCGATAAAAATGAGGAACTTCGTTCGGTTTCACCGGATTTATGGTCATTCGTCGCGTTACCGTAAAAACGTCAGTTGATATTTATAGCTCGAAAACGACTGTAAGATCTACGATCGCCGTAAAGTCTGTCGTTCGTTATCCAAAAAATCCTGCTATTCGAGCCCCTCGTCAGGCTCGATAAATCGTCATCTTATCGGCCGTACGACGAATTCAATTATCAGGAAGCCGAAATTCACACTGAAAAATGGTACATCAAATTTTATGATAGAAATGCGAAGAGAACGCGAGGAGACCGACGGTTACCTCACTCGTGTCGAGCGATGGTGCAGTCTTGGTTAAAAAAAAAAAAAAAAAAAAAAAAAGAAAGGGAAGAAGCATCGCGAACGAAGAGCGATACGCCATAAAACCGAGCGTTTCCAAGAATGAAACAATGCCTTAGTCGTAGCGGTAGTGCCGAGGTCCCGGCAATGCGGCCGAACCGTAATTAGGCTCGTAATCACCCCATGATTGCTGAGAGAAAGAGAGAGCGAGCGTTCTCCGACCCGCAGTCCGGTTAAGATTTTCTACTCGATGATCTCACACGTTATATACCTGCTGTCCCATCGTTTGTATCGTACCGATCTTCGCTCCCATCTCTCGGTAAATATTTCAAGCATGATTGTCTCATCGAGGATTACGAAAAAAAAAAAAAAAAAAAAAAAACCTATTGGAGTATTTTTTAAATTGAATATTTTTATATTTTTTTAAAGAGCCACCCAAAGTGTCGGCGTGAGATATTAAATAAAAATGCAATGCGAGAATGCATTACGGCTAAACGAAAAAAAATTTTAGATACAAAAAAATCGCGTGTTAAAATTGTGAATTTTTCGTAATTTTTTTTCTCAGCAAGAGCAAAGAGGACCTTCATCAATCTTTGCACAAAAGTTTCGAAAGTATTTACGACGACACCGTAAAAATGTCAGCGCGTTCTCGCTTTTTTTATATAACCGAAGACCCTCCATAATTTTGAGGAACTTTTGCGCATCGTATTTTTACTTCATACTGAACGACAATTTTTACAATAAGAAAAAAATTCTTCTTGCAATGAGGAAAAACGTGTGAAACCGTTGTAACCAAAGTGCGTTCCTCTGCGATGGAAAGCGTTACTTGGTATAATATAAAAATTTGTTTCAATCGAAATTTTATTATTCGACGGAAGCGAATAATGATTCAACGAAAAAATGCTTCAATTCTACCAAGTAAACAACAGCTCTAAATATGCGTGATTGCGAATTTTGTTAATTCAGCCATTTTTTCCCAGTATATATATATATATATATACATATATTGCTATAAATAATTCGTTCGATAACGCCTTAGATTTTGCTCCGTAAACCGGACATTCCATTGAATAATCCGAAAGACATAAATTGTGACCAAGCACGCTTCCCTTTTTTTTGTTTACCATGTCGCTTACTCTCCGCACCAATGCTTCAGCTATTAACCGAAGCTCATCCAATAATCCATTCCGATAAAATTATTTCACCGAACAAAAGGCGAAACGCAACATCGGAGACCGTATTGCGAACGATCCTTTCCACGATTCAATACGTCTCTCTCGATTCTCGTATCGGTAAAGTGTCGACGCTACACCGTCGGTGATTATCCGTGTATATCGGATTGTTCGGAGTATTCGGGTCGGTTCTTCGTGTCCGTTGGACGACGAGAGAAAGAGAGGAAGAGCAAGGGAGATGAAGAGAGAAAGAGTCGAGGCAGGGAGGCGAAGGGCCAAGGCCGATACGACGGAGAGAAAGAAGTTAGGTCGGAGAAGAGTTGCGGAGAAACTCGCGAAGAGGAAGAAGAGGAGGAGGAAGATCGAGACCGGGGCGAAGGACGGTGGGAGGACGAAAAAGTGGCCAAAGCCCCGGAGCAAAATAAAACAAGAGAGCGAAGACACGCCGCGAGAGTCCCGCCGAGGACCGGCAGGGATGGGGAAGTGAGGGGGGGGGGGGAGGAGCAGAAAGAATCCAAAAAAGAGGCAAGAATATAAAGGAGAGAAAAAAGTTGGGGTCGGAGGGATGAGGAAGGAGAGAAAGAAGGGCCCCGGTGAAAGAGCGCAAGAGGAATGTGAACCCCGCCGAGAGGAGGAAAGAAGGGCCGATATGACTGTGGCCTGTAATAAAAAATAATTAAAAAACGAACGAAAAAAAAAGGAGGCCCCGAAGAGAAGGGAGCGAGACGAGGTGGAAGATGACTGCCGAGGAGAAAGACGAAGCGAGGCCCGAGACGGAGAAGCAGAGTCGCCAGCTGCTACCCGATACTATATCGCCCGAATCCAGAATCTCCCATCTCACCCTCGTGAGCATCGTCCGACAACGACCCAACAGTCCCTTTCTCCCCATTTCCTTCCTCTCCGTCTTTATTTTCTTCCTCATCTTTGTTCCACGGTGGAGTCCTCTCCATCGAGGAACTCGCGAGTCGGAGCGACTCACACACGCATCCGTGCATGTGTACATTAAACCCAAGATGGCGAACTTTCGACCGAACGTAATATAGAGGCAATCGGAGAGAGGTGTTGTTTATGAGAGTCTCGAGGGTGAATAAAAATAAAAGTATTGCAAGACTCGCGGTACTCGTTGCGTCCCCGTCGCGACGTTGCATCTCCGAAGCATTGGGGTATATACTCTCTTTCCTCAGCCCCCCCTCCCCCTTCTCCCCCCCCCCTTCCCCCTCACTGCCCATCGCTCTTCGCGAGAGAGCTCCGGACCTGCTGCGGAGGGCCCGATTTTCCCCTACCGTCGTTTCCTCGGAGGCAGAGCGGGGCCTCACCCTCCCACATTCCTATGGCTCGCCGAAGTACGGTCGCGCGGAGCCTCACTTCCTCTCGTTCCCACCTTTCGGGCCCGCGCGCCCTTTCTCTCTTCCTCAACAGCCCGCCGATCTCCGCCGGACCTATGGCGTCCGCTCGGCGCGCTCGCTTCGAGACCCTTGAATGGTGGGAGGTGGAATACGAGGCACCCTATACAAATCACCCGGGCTACCCGTCTTACCCGCTGGGGGCTTCTCGCTTCTTTTCTCCTTTCCTTTCCTCCCGTCTCTCTTTCTTTCTTTTCGATTTTTTTTTTTTTCCGTTTCCTATACATTCTTATTATTATATTCTCTCTCTCGGGCCTTTCTTCCCCGCATCCAAACAACACGCGTGTCTTTCTCCTCGTCCTCGTTGCGGTTCAACGATGTGCTTTCGTTCGATCGAGCCATTATAATCCCGTACGCTTTACAGCCTGGGCTCTCCCGCTCCAACGATCGCTATTTAACTCGTAGCTAAATAAAGGATTTCGGTGCGCGCTTCTCTACCGTGACGAGATTCATACTCGGAGCGTGCTTTACCGGTCATTCGCTGGATCTACCGGTCGCGCGTCTTACGTACGTCGATCGCTGAATTCGTATTTTGGGGAACTTGGTTTCGGATTTTTTATTTTTTTTTTTGATCGTTTGGGATCGAGAAGTTTCAACGGAAGTGATGGAAAAATACGGGGAAGGAAGTTTAAGGCGGTGAAGTTTCGCTCCATCGGCGAGTCGTGAAGGCCGCGCCCCTCCTAAAATCATCCTCGAAGGGCCCCTCTCGTGCTCTCGTGCGCTGACGCTCGACGCGTAACGCGAAGTTGGGCCTCTAGCGGCGCGCGCACGCACACGGGCCTTTCTCTCTCTCCTCTCGACCGGAGTCCTCAGACCCAGAAGCGGAGACGATCGCATGAGCGGTCCCCGCGCTTGTACGTCTATTTTTAGCTGGCCCGCTGGGACCCACCGAGACGAGG
This sequence comes from Listrodromus nycthemerus, assembly GCA_963978505.1. Classification (NCBI taxonomy): domain Eukaryota; kingdom Metazoa; phylum Arthropoda; class Insecta; order Hymenoptera; family Ichneumonidae; genus Listrodromus; species Listrodromus nycthemerus. The sequence continues at coordinate 7,649,840 of OZ021685.1, forward strand.
AGAAAAAGTAATGAAAGAATGACGAGGGGAAAGGAGAGAAGACGACACGAAACTACGAGATGAATCGGGGAGAATCTTGAGGCGAGAGGCAACGTACGTAGATCACGCCGATGAGAAAAATCGTGTTTCGATTCTGTAATGAACGATGAGGATAATAACTGAGAAAAGGCAATTCATTGACTCGCTGTAAGGATTTTACTTTAGTCGTTTCTCGGTGAAGAATTCCGTCAACCTAGGCGAAAAAGACGGATTTGTGGAAGAAGGGAAACTGCGCGAGTGAATCGAGGATCTTGAAGCGGGACGCAATCTACGTAGATCACGCCGATGAGAAAAATCGTGTTTCGATTCTGTAATGAACGATGAGGATAATAACTGAGAAAAGGCAATTCATTGACTCGCTGTAAGGATTTTACTTTAGTCGTTTCTCGGTGAAGAATTCCGTCAACCTAGGCGAAAAAGACGGATTTGTGGAAGAAGGGAAACTGCGCGAGTGAATCGAGGATCTTGAAGCGGGACGCAATCTACGTAGCTCATGCAGTTGAGAACAATCGTGTCGATTCTGTAATCAATGGTGAGGAAAATAACTGAGAGAAGGCAATTCATCGACTCGCTGTAAGGATTTTTCTTCAGCCGATTCTCGGTGAAGAATTCCGTCAACTTCGGCAAAAAAAGGATTTGTGGAAGAAGGGAAACTGCGCGAGTGAATCGAGGATCTTGAAGCGAGACGCAATCTACGAATCGCTCTAGGGATTTTTCTGTAACCGATCCTCGGTGCAGAATTCCGTCAACCTAGGCGAAAAAGAAGGATTTGTGGAAGAGGGAAAGAACAAATGGATCGAGGATCTTTAGACAAGAGCCGACGTTTGTAACTTACACGGGAGATAAAAAAATCACTTGGCGATTGTCTAATTAACTGTCAGGAAAATAATTGAGAAAAGACAACTAGTGGGTTTCCCTCTAATGATTTTTCTTCAGCCGATCCCTCAGTGCAGAGTTCGGTCAGAGTAGGTAACACACGGAAAAGCTCAGAAAAATAGCGTCTCGATTTTGTAATGCGCGACCAAGACCGTAGCAGAAACGATAACTGATCGTTTCCGTGTCGGCTAATTTCTTAAGCCGATTCTCCATAGGGAACTCCTCCAAAGTAGGCAATCAAGGAAGAGACTTTCAATTTCCACATACATTTCCTAGCCGCGCATCCACAGGAGAGAATGAGCTCTCCTTCGAGTCTGCAGTGGAAATTTGTAAATAAGAAAATTCGTTTCCGAATCAGAGAACTCGCACGCATTTCATAGCCGATCATAGGCACTCAGCCAGACGCGGGGCTCGCGGAGTGTGAGCAATCTTTTTTTATACTTGTTCTGGTTTTTCAGGTGCGCGTTGTTGCTTCTCTTTTTTGTTGATTTTCGTTTTTTTTCTTCGCTGTCGTGCGCGTAGCCTCTCGCGCGCTGCAAAACCCGCCAGCAGCTCTCTCGGCGGAGCGGAGCGCGGTGATGGGCCCCCCTGGAATGCGGTGGTCGCAGTCTGGTGAGGCCCAGCGCGCGGGGTTCAGCGACGAGCAGGCGAGCGAGACTCGTGGAAGAGGAGGAAGAGGGGTGACGCGCGATGGTCCCGCAGGGACCTCTTCGTGAGGCCCTGGCGGAACGAGTCGGACCGGCGCAGCCATCCCTCCCTCTCCTGCCTCGAGTTTCTTGGGATGAAAAGGGCCCGGACACCATCACTGCCACGGATCGTAGCCTCCCGAATGGGCGAATGACTCGAATGAAAAACACGCGAAGTCAGAGAGAACGAACGAAAAATGTTGTATGCAGAAATCCCCGGCCGGAGGAACCCGCGATTTTTGGTGTGGCGCGTATGTTTGCATATGGAAACTCGAATGTGCACTCTGGAAGAGAAGCTGAAATTTCGGAGGTAATCGAGAAAAGGCGTTCGACAGATTAGATACGCTTCCTTCGCTTCATCACACTTGGCGAACCGATAAAGGATATTGCTTTTCGGAGTATGCGAATTCCTTGATCAAAGCGCCCGCGGAAATGTGCGATTCGAATGGGAGCCAAACTTTTCGGCCTCGATGGAGGAATATAAAGTTTTTTAAACATAAAAAAAATTGACCATTTTTTTCATTGGCTCAAATGAACGGTGAGGAAGATGGAGTGTACGTACCGGAGAGTATAGCCAGTCCGAAGAGTTCGCAGTCTCGCATGCCCTGTTGGTTCAGAAGCACGCATGTCTGCGCGTAAACCTCCTTCACTCTCGACTTGGCCTGGAACATAGAAAAAATGTGTTTTTTTTTTTTTTTTTTTTTTTTCGAAATTCGCTCCAAAATTCTTTGAGACGTTTCATCCATCGTCGATGCAGTTACGACGATCTGAGAGCATCTTATTATTACACCAATCGCATAATCAAAAAGGGAAGAAAAAATAAAATAAAAAGAACCAAAAACAATGCTGATAAAACTGAAGCGAAGCAGTTCTGCCGGGTGTTCCGAAACTCAGTGGCAACGGAAGTTGCAGGATGGATAGCGTGTAAGCCCGCAATTCCATCGAATTTATCGCTTCTCATCGGATATCTCGAGTCAGTCTTGGCATTCCTGAACGATGTGTGCTCGCGCGCCGGTTCGCCTTTCGCTCCTGCTCTCAAAAAATCGTCTATCTTCCTCTAAGCCTCCACGGACCCATAAAACATTCGAGGGAACAACCTGCTGTCTCGAATTTACAGCCGATCCAATCTCTCCGGCTAAGAGCCAAGTTCTTGGGAGACCCCCGTTCTATATAGCCGTGATCGGCCCGAAGAAACTCGCGTGTTTCTGTGGGCCGCGCGAGAGGCCAAAGCCCAAAGAGCGAGAAAACCAAGTCGGAGGGCAACAGAGTTCGTTCGCTATATATATATGTATATATATATATATATATATATATATATATATATATATATATATATATATATATATAGCCAAGCTGATTTATCATGCTCGACCGTTCAGGAATTCTTCTCCATCGAGAATGAAGAATCATTTCGCGCTACGTCCGTTAAATTATCTCGCTTACTCTCCTACGCGGTCACGATCCTAATTTTTTTGTGTGTGTTTTTTTTTTTCAGCCCTTTCGCTCGAGTTCTCCTGGCCTACGTATAATCGAGTGGCTCGATTATAGTCGAGAGGACCCACCGGTCTGTGTCCAATTCCCGCTCGACTAATTTGTCGTTATCCCAGCATCGTTCACGGAGGTTACATTGAAATTTCTTAATCTACGAAGGATTATCGAGGGCCGAAACCCGACCGAGTGGATTCGATCGATCCTCACGCAGGAATATCGTGGTGATATTTTTTTTACCAAAAAAAAACGATTTATTAATTTTTTTTTTTTTAAGAAATGATACGAAAAAATAATTTTTCAATGCAAGGAATTTTGTTAATGGTTTTTTTTCTTCTTATCCGTATTTTTGGCTCTCTGCGAAAAAAAGGGAATGGAAGGAAATGCAGTGGTGGAGATTTCGTGGATGAGATTCGAGAGGCAACGGAGCAGGAAGGTGAATATTAGCGACGATGAGGAGGCGAACCGAGACTCGCGTGGAATCTCCATCCCCCGACGGGAATTCAGTTTGGTCGTTACAAATGAGCCTGCGGATAATTAGGTAGATGGTATCGTGTGAGAAGAAGGTATACGCGCGAGCCTCGGCATCACTTCGGCATACCTTATATATACACTCTACACCTACTATATATTCCACCTACCTTAGTAGGTGGTTCCTGTAACGATCGAGCGAACGAAGGCACCGGCCTCGAACCGCGCGAGTGGCTCGTTTACCCGTTGAGAACCTTGGCAATGACGGTACTAAACGTTACTCTGTACGTTGCGAACATCTAACGATTCCAACGGATTTTCGCATCCACGAGGCTCACGAGCGAGAACTCTATAAATTGCACTTTCCTGGATAGGTAGCTAAAACTGTACGAAACATACGATTTTTATCTCCTTCCAAATCCGATTTTGCAAGTAACCGAAAAGTGGCTTGAAAAAAAGCTAAGATCGACACGCTCAATTAAAAATTTCGAAGCCGGCCCTAATTTTCTTTTTATTTTGCTACGAAAATTCGTAAAAAACCAAATGTGAAATTTCATCGACTTTAGTCAATTTTTTTTTAACGCTCTTAGATCCATTTTACAAATGACCATATTTTCGGATCATTTGAATATCATTTGTGAATTTTGTCAGATTTTTCAATCCATCCATTTAGGGAGATGATTGCTTATTTCAAATTTTTATATGTTGAAAGGAACGAGAAGGGCAAAACAATCTAACGTCGAAAAAGTTCTCTCTTTATTAATTGTGTTATGCAACATGTGTTATATTTTTGTTCATATTGCAAAGGCTATGTTCAACGGGACGCAATGAAAATTATATTTTTAGTTGCAATCAGACACCTTCGATTTCGTTGCCAAGCCGTCAGGGTACTCGGTCTTGTATAAAGAATTGTCGAAAAAAATTGTTAAAGTCGTAGCGATGTAATCACTAAGCCAAAAGTATAGTCATATAGTATTGTGATTAAAATGTTCTTTTACATGTAATGCAATACTTTCAGCCTTCTTTTCATTTTTAAAGACCATCGGTAATGAAGGAAAAAACTTTTCAAAAATTGATTGGGTAGAGCTATCCATATTTTCAAAGAAACTCGAAATTGAAACGTGAATATTAATTTATTATTTCCTTCCCCTCAACAACTACGTCGAGGGCCAATTTGACTGATTATTTTCCTAAGTTCTTCATGCATCGCCAAATACTCTAAAAAATTGGTAGCAAAATCGAAGGTGTTGCATTGCACGAAAAAGTTTAATCTTTCCACCTTCCTGCTAAACACGGCTTTTCAAAAATAAACAACAAAACAACACATAATGCATTAAATAGTTAATTAATAAAAACGACTTTTGTGTTATTGAATTTTTTACTTGACTCATTACTTTTACGATACATGAACTAAAAAAAAAGCGTACATCCTAAACAGAGATTGTTTAATTTCCGGACAGAGATTGTTTAATATTCTGTTATCGAATAGCTTCGAAAGGCTCGAATGAATTTATTTTATTTGCACAAAGGAAGCCCGATAGCAGCGTTTCTCGATGAGCGTTCTGGGCGCCCATGTACTGGGAAGATCAAATTAAATATCGATTAGCGCGGTGCATTAAACCCGCGAGAGAATCAGCCTCGGGTGTTTTCTGACGGGAAATCCGAGTCGATCGCACCTCGACATGGTTGCGGCTAATCTTCTCGTCAGTCGAACTGCCTCCCCGAGAATATTACCGAGCGATGTTTTTTATTCTTCACAAACACTATAACGATACCGTAGTGTACTTTGCAGCTCTCGCACTCGCGAGAGTAATGACAAACAACAAATTAGCGCTGCAAGAGCGCGAGATTCCCCATTGGCCGTTGTAGCGAACTGTGTTGCAAGTTTTCCTTTATTTTTTTTAACTCGGCTCCGAGTCATCCGATATAATGTACGTTTCATTTACCGATTGCATTACCCGAGATTTTTTTTTTTAAGGTCGCTCGATTACTATACGAACCATGAACTTTGGATCCTGGGAAATATTCCTCGAGCCACTTCGAATTAAATTGCCAACGTTTTTGTCTATCCGCGGGATCGACTACGCCGGTTATTTTTAGCTTGGAAGATCGTTCCGCCGCGATATGGAAACGTTTCCATTCAAGAGAACGTGCGAATAAGCTACGAAACGAGGTGGGGGATTAAGTAAATCTCGTTATGTTTTTTTTTTTTTTTTTTTTTTTTTCTAAGTTTTTCAATTTTTTTGTTATTATACCCGTATAATTTACCCCTCTCGTGAGAAGTACGACGACGAGTGGATACTTCCGTCGGGATTGCAATATCGCGTAGCGAAATTTATTCTAGGGTCGCACTTCCTCGCTGCGTGATGGCGACGGCCGATTGTGTCGATGCGCTCTTCGAGGCTGTTGAAAATGCGAATATCGCACTCGGGCTTTTTCGCGCCTGCTCCCCGACTAACGAGCTCGTTAACGGCTTAATTAGCGAACGATGGGTATAAGGTAACACTGAGACACGGTTAAAGCCCTCAGACCTCCTCAGTCTGTTTCTCAATAAGCGTACGCGCATCAACTCGACGCGGCGTTGCACGCGGACTTTCGTCGACTCCTTTCAGTCCATTTTTTTGAGTCGCCATTGCCGACGATTTCCGATCTTCATTCACGTCGTTCTGTACGCCATAAGGTCAAGATTGCAAATTGTTGATTGCAAGATTGTATTACCGAAGTTATAGCGTAAGGGATAAAATTGCAAAATATTACGGACTTTTTCATTTCCGGAAGGACAAAATTTAATTTAACAAAATTTTATTTAATTGTCGAAGCAAGTCAATAAATTCGAAGAAAATTAAAACCCGAAGGATGCGAGAGGCAGAATAAATCTTTTGGCGTAACTCGAGCTACATCGAAATTACGATGACTTTATTCCGAAAAAGAGAGTCTTCGTCAGGATCGAATTGAAAGACGTTTGTTTGAACTAAAGATCGCGCTTGACATCAAATTTAAGATCGCAGGCTAGAATTCGAGTCTGATGTCATGTTTAGGTTTACACGTAAATTCGCCCTCAGCCTACCGTCGAATTAAAGTTCAGACTTTCCAATGGGATAAAAATCTAGGCAAAAAAATCAAGCATTAACAACGTGCTCAAAAGATTGATTTTATTACTGCTATTATTATTGTTGTTGTTGTTTAACAAGGAAAAAGTTACAAAATTATAGTATCCGCATTTTGTATGATAATAATTCCATAATGTTATAGACAAATGAAAGAAAAAAAATTTCAACAAGTCCCCCGGCAACCGAACTGATTGTTCATTTAAAATCAATTTTTTAATCTCTCTACTGCTACTATTTATAATTTTATAATTTTTCAAAATTATATTTTTATATTGACAAAAACGAAAATTTAAAATCTTACACAAGCTTTTGAAAAAACTCGTACGTATTCAGAAAAATTAACAGATCATTTGTATTTAAAAAAGCTTTCCGAGTGACTCGTGACGAATTTTGTTTTTTTTCTCATTCATTCATTCATTAATAATTTGGAAATCATAATTATGCGAAATTAAGCTTCGCAGCATCTTTCACATGGTTGGTTCGTTTCAGATTTTTATCTCATCGAGAAATATTCGCAATTCCTCCTCAAAATCTCTACGAACTCACGGGGTGTCAGACTGTCGGCAAGTGCAATTTTAATTTTGAACTCGGACTACAATCTGATCGAAGTTCATATTAGAATTCGAACTCAAGCCCGAAATTAAGTTAAGATCGTAAATCGGTATAAATTCAATCTCCGGAGCGATTTCAAATTCGATCGCGACATCGATTTAAAATTAAAACCGACGCCCTAAACTTCGAGCCTTAAAAAACTCATAAATGATCTTTCTTTCGTCGGCGATCTTCGAGCAAATAGCGAAAGGAGACATGTTTCGATCCAGCACTATCGTCTATACCGACAGCAGCGATTGCGATTTCCAGAGGCTCGACCGCGCCGAGGACTGCAGGGGAAATAATACGTGCAGGAATCTCGAACGGCACGTACGTGTGCCTTACTAGAATCTCGCGTCGTGTTGCAGCAATGTGTGCACACAGGGCCCGTTCCGATCGAGCCGCGGGCTCGCGATATCGTGTGTCGCGCTCGCGACGGCGCCGCAATGCTAATCTGACATTCGTAAATCATGCGTGTCGGTATACGGATAATGTATTACCGAGCGTGACGACCCGAGGGGGCTCGCTCTCGAGAACCGGCGCTGTGTCGCGGGTGAGCTAATTCCAATTCTCACGATTCCCTTTCCGGATCGAATTCGGAGACTCAATTTTCCCTGCGATCAGCTTCATCCACAGTTCTATCCATCGCCATCGTAATTCGAAAAAAAAAAAATCATGAAATAACGATTGTGAAAGGATCAAGCACGAAGTCTTCGGTCTTACGCTTGACCCGCAGATCTCTGGCTCATTGAGAGCAAACGCAAAAGGTCATCCTATCTACGCTTCTGTAGTGCGATGCAACTGCTCAGATTCCACCTCGAAATAAAGATAGACCAAGTGAACAACCTCGAACTATCACCGTCACATTGGTGAACAAGCTACGGTAACTGACTCGTAAGGGTTGGCCCAAGCGAGAGTTTTCGTCCTGTCGGCGATTCAACATCAGTGACCCGGCTCATATAGGGAAGGGGGGCATGACGGCCTCCTTCAAAAATATGGTAATTTTTTTTTGTTAAATCAAGATATCACCGATGTTTCAAAGATATTTTTAGCTGCTCTGTTGTACCTTATGTGGCGGTAATTTCAAATTTAAATTCAGCTAAACTACATTACTTGCACTACAAATCGAAAGTATTTATTCGGTCAATTTGTTGTATTAAACAAAATCGGTGTCGATAGAGAAACAAGGTATATCTGCTGAACAAATTTATTTTTGAAGTCCATGGCATTATACAGGAACGAAAATAGTATTTTTTGTACTTACATTTATTTCACTAAGAAAAAAAAAAATTTCTTTGATTTTTGGTGAAACTACGATGAATTTTCTTGAAGGAGTATGAAATTGAAGTAACCTGGCGATCGGAGGCCTTGTAATATAATAAAAGGCTCAAGGAGGCCGTCGTGCCCTGCCCTCCCCTATACGGGTTCCTTTAATTGCGTTAAGCAGCGAAATACAAAAAAAAACAGTACGAATAGAAATGGGAAAGCAGGTGGATACGCAACCACGCACCTCGCTCATTCCTCGAATACCTTCCCGAGCCTCGTGCACCGTTCTGTGTCCATAAGATGTACAACCTGTGTAAGATAAAATAATTCTTATCTCATCGGAACGATTGATGGTCCAAGAGAGAGCTAGGTGTATCATACTCGTGTGCGCACGCCCACGTTGTGTACCTCGTTGCCCCGATCGTGTACGATTAGAATAATCTAGCCACGAATCCGACCCTGTGACTCTTCAACGTTGAGATTTTTTTTTTCTTCGTGTATCTCTCGCTCGTACTCGAATAGAAAATAGCCGAGGCATGTTCGCGGCTAACGCGACTCTATTTGGCTCGCTGGATAGTGTAACATAACGGAAAATACGGGACGTGTCGCAACGGGGAGGCTGCGAATTATTTGAGTAACAAAAAAAAATGTCGAAGTAGGATAATGGAGAGAAAGTGCACATACCTCGACGACGAAGTAGAGAGGGTCACCGGGGAGGGCGTGTACGGCGAGGTAGCGGCTGGCGGACACCAGGGGTTGAAGGCAGGACCGCGCAGCCGTGACACCGCTACCACGCATGCTGCATGCTTCATTTCGTCGCCGCTACGCCCAGCGTCCTCACTGAAACAGCAAAAAAAAAAAAAAATAAATACATAAATATAATAATCCTTAGCGAAGATAAAATATATAAAAATTTTGGAGCGTAAAATAAAATAATTACTGCTGACGATAATAGGTAAATTTCCGGTCGGTTCGCAAGACATTTCGGAGCGCCACGGTGCAGCTTGTCGACGCAACAAAATCGATCCGAAAGCGGCCAGCGGTTGCCGTCAGTCGATGTCCGCGGACTATCGCGGGACGTCGTAAAGCAGATATAAAACGATGGTGAAATATATCGTACACGAGGAAGTAACACGAGGCTGTACTGTGCTGCATACTGGAAGTAGAGTGTGGGAGAGATTCGATGGGGTTCATGTGAAAACTCGCGAATAGTAACCGTGTTACATACGGTGCAGTAAATTTCAAGATCTCCGTGCTGTAAGCTTTGAGCCATACAGCCCGGTCTGCGGACTTCGCTTCGTGAACGGGCAGACGGGAATGACACTTGTAGGCGGGCCTCTCAACTGCCACGAACTACCGTAAGATAGTAAAAGCTCTGGAGGTAGATCGTTTCCTCGTCACGACGCGGCTCCATTGCTGCATGGACTATATATATATATATATATATATATATATATATATATATATTACAGTTAAGAACTCTCATACGTATTACATATTTATTCGTGTATCTGCAGCGGATAAAGGAGGAGCGTACACGATAAGCGCCTTCATGGATGCGCGCCTTAAAAAAAATTCCCGCGCACCCATGCGGTTTGACTGAGGGAACATTGCGTTACCGTATTGCGGGAATGCACATAGCTTCGTAACTTGCATACGTAGTAAATATTTATTCATTTATCCACGGCGAACGAAAAAAAAAAAGAAAATTCATATGGACCTTTCCAGCTTCACTTGGGAAACAATCCTTTCCGTCATCTTATCGCTTAATACATTTTTTTAATCGTTTATAATAACTCGTTTTTTTTTTCACAATCAAACGAAGAGGTATGACGCAATGTTTATCGTATTCCAGAAATGCGTTTGGCACTATAACTCGAATACGTACAACATATTCATTAATTTATCCGCGACGGATTAACGAGGAGCGTACATTATAATCAGATATGAGTCTTAAAAAAATGTACAGGGCTTTTTCTGCCTTGAATGTGAAGACATTCCTTTGCTTGATGTTATCATTATTTAAAGTAATATCTATCGTTTATAATGACATTTTTTTCATTGAAACTTAGGACTCAACGTTCGTCGCATTGCAGTAATGCATGGTGCGTTATCACTTGAATACGTACAAGATATTCATTAATTTATCGACAACGGATCAACGAGGAGCGTACATCGAAATCGGATATGAGTCTTCAGAAAAAAAAATTATATGGATCTTTCTACCCTGTCTAAGAAGACATATCCTTGCACAATGATATCATTTTCAAAGTAATTTTTATCTTTTATAATGTCATTTTTTTAATTGAAATTCAAACGAAAATCTACGTCCCAACGTTTATCGCATCGCAGGAGTGTACAGTTCCCTATCTCTTACATACGTGCAACATATTTATTAATTTATCCGCAACAGATAACCGACGAGCGTAAATAATAATCGGCTGTGAGTCTTCAAAAAAAAAAAAAAAATGCGTCATTGAAACGATGTTATTATTTGTTACAGTCATGTTTATCATCTGCATTGACATTTTTTTTTCGTAGACGATCAAACAAAAAATCACGACTCGACGCTCGACGTATTGCACGAATGCACGTAGCGCTATAAATCGCATACGTTACACATACGTTTATCTGTATCCATAGTAGGATGCACTTATGGTACATGCGCGTACAAATTCATAAGTGCATATTTGCATAGATTGCAAGTGTACCACTCGACGTCAGTGTTTGTCTGTCCGTGCGCTGTTGAACCAATGCAATGAAAACCCGCAGATGCATTAGTTCTATGCGTCTGTACATGGTGTGTACATATCGCCTGGAAGTAACAGGAAAGCAACGCGGATAACAATGCTCTCTGTGATCGGCGAGCGGGCGGGCACGCGAGTTGCACGGGGACTCACGGTTATACTATAAGCCTATGCAAATGGCAACGGTAACCGGTCGCACAAATCACCGTGGCATTTCAGGGTAAATCCACTAGCCCGAGTGGGCCGTGTGGCGTCTTTCGTTCGAGCCACGCATTCGTCCCTTCTTTTTCCAACGAGCATCCTACCGTAAGGTATTCCTTCTCGTCTTTCTCCTTCTTTCTCTTCCTTGCTAACGCTTCCTTGCTCCTCCCCCCCCCCCCCCCGGGGCCCTTCCCGCCACCCTGCCATCCTTTTATTTTCACCTCTCGCACGTCTCTCTGTGTCCGACGCGGAACGCGCGGTAAATCACAGAATCGCTCCCGGCGTTACACTATTTGCATCTCCGAAGAGATGGCACGCAGTGCAATCGGAGAACTTGCGGTCGAGTATTTCGTTTCTCTTCGTTACTTCATTCGTTCCACCGATAATGAGAATCCGCGAGCTATTTTAGGGCGGAGCTCGAACTAACGAATTTTCGTGGTTGACGAAATTCACGAGGTTTCGGAAAAAAAAATAAAAAAAAAATAAAAAATTGTCGTAATTATGCGAATATAAATTTCGATACGATGTTCAGGTTTGGTTTTTTTTTTTTTTCCGCTTTTCGTGATAACTTGAACGTCGGACGGTGTCATGTAGCGGAACGTCCGAGTCTCGGTAGTGCGAGTAAATATGCGATTCCGTTGGCTCTCGTTCGAGAAAGCAAAAAAAAAATTCCCATCTCGCGAGAGATGCGCGTTCGCGCTCACGGAAGGATGATCGATGGGATCCATTACCGGTGGACGCGTGCGATCCGCCCACGCCCGGAGGATCTCTACTGCACCTACTATCCATACACACGCATATATATGTAGATATATTTTATATATATATATATATATATTTATATATATATAGTGTTGAACCTCGATTATGGGAACTAATCAGTATCGGAGCTCGTTCTGATTAAAGAAATGCTTGGATAGCAGAACGATGAAGCTGTGTTAAGAGATATAGCGCGATGCTTATCGAAAAAATGACGGTACATATATTTTAACTGATTATAATGTGTACTTGAAAAAATATCTTTGAACCTTCGTTCCGAAATTCACAATTTTCTTTCGGCTCGAGTTGTACGTTTCGTAGCAATATTTTTTTTTTTTCTTCAATGTCTGGGATCGTTAATTTACCAAACATCATCAGCGTGCGGTGACAATGTGGTGGTTTCTCCCTTATGGAGTTTTTACTCGTTGTTTCCACCGTGAGTTCGTCATGCTTCCGCTTAGAGGTGGAAGGACTGGATCATGAATTCATAACTTGTCGAACTTATAGTCCGATAGATTAACGGAAGTAATCTCCGGATACGTGATTATTCACTTGGCTTATAAAGTCATGAATTCAGCGTCTGCGACGGACGTGCATTTACGGTAGTGCTGTGCAAGATTATGCAAACTCGTGTGTTCTCGAATTGGCTTGTTGTCTGTTATCCGAACCCGCAGCGGTTCGGATAACACAGAGTTCGGATAATGCATGCTCGAATGGTCGAGGTTCTACCGCGCGTGTAGGTGCTCGCGTGTGCGCGTGCGCGTGTAAATTATCGTGGCACGGGCGCGGTTTCCGGAAGAGCTTTGGAATTTTTCACATTTCCGAAAATTTACCGTAAATCAATTCCGCTTCGGAAATCTTTTTTTTCGATTAACGGACGGTTCAACAATCATCGATACTGAGTCGATACAATGCATTGATTAAAAATCGCCCAAACACACAGATCACTCGACTTCCCTGTTGAGATCTCACAGCGAAATAATTAGGCGCCATGTTGGACTTTTTTTCTTTTTTTTTTTTTGCGCGCCTTACCAAATCCATTGTCAACGGAGGAGCCGCGGTTTAGACACAAGTAGGCCGAAGCGGCGATCATTATACCATATTATACGGCCGTGTCTTTGACGCACGTTGTGTAAAAATTTACACGTATACACAAACAATGTGAACTACATTCCGGACGCATGACTAACCCGGTAAACCCACTCTCGGTCAAGTCGTCCTGATGTTTATACAATACTCTATATATATATATATATATGTAATGGTACTGCCCGCGCAAATCTAATTAGAATTACCCACCGAGCTACCTACATGCCTTCCTACGGTACGGTGACCTGACTATCGACTGTCCGTATAATGAACCAGCTCTTTCGCGCGATCCTTTGCGGAGAGCGTGTGTCGCCTCCTCCTGCATGCTTCCATCGAGAAATGACTTTTAATTTTTTATTTTCGTCGAGGGATAAAGAGTGACGGAGACTCGAGAGAAAGAGAGATGATAGAAAATATCTTCGAGTGCAGATAGAGCGAGTATTTCTTGTCTCGCCCACTTCCCACTTCGCGTTCAAGGCCCAGCGAGAATCTCGAAGGGAAAGTGTTCTACGCGTGTATCGCCGTTTATCACTTCGACGCGAAGTCGTTTCAGCCGCGACGGAAGTCACGAGAAATTTTTTCGATAATTTGCGAGGACCGAAGGCAGAAACATGTTTCCGTGGAGATTAAACCTGCAGAGATTCGAAGTGGATGCTGCTTGTCACTCGTTTTATTTATTTTTATGAAGGCATTGATATTTTTTTAGTTGTATTTTCTTTGAAAATTTTGGATTCGGAAAATTATCGAGCGTTTGAGAAATTTCTGGTGATTTTTCTCGATGGGAAAGAGACTCGACGAAGGGTCGGTGTGCGAGTTCGGGGTGTGCGAGTAGCGTTTAAATTGAAGTTAATATTCAAAAGTTTCAATGGCACGAATATTTCGAATAATTTTTATAAATCGCATGTTCGCATGATTAAATTCCGATTACAATGAAACTGAGAATGAAATTTGGATTTGTCAAATGAAAAATTTTGATTACTACAAAGCTGAAGATCTTACACTAATTTGCAAATAATTCGTTTTTTCAAACCTTAAACATGTACAACGACTTTTGGTACAAATCGATTTTCATCGTTCATTGCGTTGTTTTTAATGACCATTATCGTCCATAAAATATGCTCAAAATATTATTTCGAATTTTTAGAATTATTTGTTCACCTGATTGAAATGTTAAGATTATTAAAATCATTCGAATATTCTTACTGATTCGGATACACTGAAGTATTTAAATTATTCGAATATTTTTAATCATTTAAATTATCCGAATATTTTGAAGTATTTTTAATTACTCGAATATCGTGAGTTATTATAAATTATTCGAATATTTTTAATGTTCAACTACAAATTATTTCACGTCTAATTTACGGCGAGTTATTCACATTTCTGAATATTCGCACATCCCTTATGCGAACCGGTCATTGTGAACCACTACGGAGATGCTTGTAACGAGATTGTCGAGAGAATATTCCGCAGTATAAGCGAGTGTATAGACAACGGTACGCTGTCGTGCTCGAGGATAGTGTTCAAACACGATAGATGATCGCTCGCGCGAACGAGGAAGGCGTAGGAATTTATTTCGCACGATAATCCGAACTCCGTAGACCGCGGACGCCCGCATCGCTTACGTATGGTACACGCATGCGCCGTGCGCGAGACGCGAGAACGCGGAAGTGCGTTACTCGCGGGGGCGAATAGGGATAGACTACGTGCCAGACTTCACACTGGATCGAAGCCGTGCAAGTTTCCCGATAGCCACGGTCTCAGACTAATTGATTTACACCACGCCGAGACTTTATCGATTAATTTTTTTTTTGTCAGTCGTTGAGTAGAAGAGAAAACAAAAAACAAGGGAAAAAAACGGGGATGCAATTAGAAATAATATATTACCAATGGAGGAAAGAAAGCGATTTTCGCCGAGCGTGAAATTTAGGGCCCGAGGGCGAAGGGAAGACAAAAATGACACGAAGTAAAAATCCGCTCCTTTCAATTCTAGGGCATCGAATATTTTCGTCGATTTTGTTGAAACAAGCACATTTCCATGTATTTGAAAATTACCAATACTGCGCCGAAAATTACGTTTCCGTTTCTCAGGTGAATTATCGAAACATTGGTAAATCAGTGATTTTTCGCTGGCGTTGCGCGCAACGAAGTGCGATCGTTGTAGCGAAATCGGCAGAAGAATATATTTCTGAATAGTAGCGTTGATCCAGATAATAGAGATAAAATTAGTAGACACTGAGAAGCGCGCGATTATGTTGATAGTCACACGACAATCTTTCGATCTTTATCGTTAATCGTTACATTAAGATTAGAATCGGTTGATCGAAGGAAAATAAAATAGACCGACGTTAGCGTGACACAAACAAGGTCTCGTACACGCGGTATCTTTATTAATCCTGTGGGGGGACACTAACTCAGCTCGATAAATGTATTTATGCTGATAAAGTAAATATTCCTCGCGAGAAGAGTCTCCCGTCGGAGCAACCGAGACAATTTGATTCAGTCCCGATTGGTAACGCCAACAGCAACGACGCGAAACAATAAACGAGCGTTCGCGTCTCGTTCGCGAGCAATTGGTTCCTGCTTCGCGCAACTTTTATCCCGGAACAATCGGTAAAAAAACACCGATAAATAACAATAATTCTGCTCTGTAGTTTGTTCGAGCTCAGGATTTTTGTTGAATAAAAAGATCAAAAATAAAAGGAAGAAAATGGAACTCAACGACACACTCGGAAGCGTGGATTACGTCGTGATCGCGATTACGCTGCTGGTGAGTTCCGGTATCGGTATCTACTATCGATTCACAGGCGGACGCCAGAAAACGACTAAGGTAAGAGGGGGAAAAAAAAAATCAAAAAATCTTCACCGGATGGTCACAGCTAAAAAAATCGTCACTTCAGGAATACTTCGTGGCTGACGGATCGATGAGCGTCGCAACGGTTGCGATAGCTCTAATGGCGTCTTATCTCTCGGCAGTGAGTTTGCTCGGCGTGAGCTCCGAAAATTACGTTTACGGCACTCAGTACGCCGTTATTAACGTGTCGTACGGGCTCGCGACGCCCGTCGTCGCTTATCTCTACTTGCCGGTATTTTTCAAACTCGGAGCCACGAGCGCGTTCGAGGTGAGGCTGAACGTTCCCAATTCAATTCCGATATTCATTGTAAAACGAATTAATGTATTTTTTTCATTCTCTTCCGATGGAATCTTCAGTATCTCGAGAAGCGATTCGGCAGCGAAACACGAGTGGTCGCGAGCGTCGCTTTTCTTCTTCAGCTGTTGCTTTACACCGGCGTCGTGCTCTACGCGCCTGCGCTGGCGCTGGAAGCTACGACGGGAATATCCACGATGTACAGTGTCGTGATAATAGGACTGGTTTGCACGTTTTATTCGACCATAGGTGGGATAAAAGCCGTACTGATCACCGATGTTTTCCAATCCGTCCTGATGTTCGTCGCTGTGCTGACGGTGATCGTCACGGCTGCTGTGAGCGTCGGGGGATTCGGACAGATCTGGCGAATAGCCGAACATGGCGGTCGCATCGAATTCGACAAGTTAAGGCCGTGCCGAATAATCGGAGTCGGATCGTTTTGCGGAAACTACGATCGGCCGAGTTGTTATTGAGATATAGAATTAAAGGTCCTGGTGCACTTCATACGAATATTCAAACTTCCTTAATGTTATTTTGCCGAATCGTGAAGTGCAGAATTTTTATTGTCGCGAATCGTCGAATTATCAAAACTTTATTATTTCCGGATTTTCATTTTAGGGAACTTTATTCTACGGCAATAGCACGCGGCCAAATCGGCGTACAGTCAAAAATCATAGGTGCGAATGCAGTTTATACGGATATTCAAATTTCCTTAATGGTATTTTACCGAATTATGAAGTGCGGAATTTTTATTTTTACGATTCGTTGAATTATCCAAAATTTGTTATTCCCGAATGTTCGTTTTCGCGAACTTTACTGTTCGGCAATAGTAATCGGTTGAAAGATATCATTTGAGAGAATTAGATTTTTCCGAATATTAATTTCACCGATTTTCACTTCCCCGAATCGTTAAATTTGAAAACATCAAGAGGCCGAATCATTATTCCTCCAAATAGTAATTATTCGAAAAGCCATTTGTTTAAACCCCCTCGTACTAAATCATATTCAGTCATAACTTTCAGTTTCGTGATTCTTACGAATGACGACTTGACTTTTGGAAATTTAACGAATCAGGAAAATGATATTCGGTTGAATTATTATTCGGAAAAATAGCAATGTAGCGGAATAACATTCGACTAATTACTATTTCCGAAACGTTCGCCGAAATGAACATCCGGAATAATGAATTTTTGTAAATTAAAAAATTGCAAAATAATAACGATCTGGCCGTTTGACAATTCGAAAAAAAAAAACATTTCGAATATTTGACTATTCCCACGAAGTGTTCTCGGACCCACAACTTTAGGCCACGCGATTCGGTCGACTGTGTTTCGGTGAAACGACCCGAGTCCCGAATAACCGACGAGTCTCATTCGATTCGATTGGAATTATTGACGTCAATTTGTTTCAGCATCTCGCCCGATCTGACCGTAAGGCACACATGGTGGAGTTTGACCGTCGGTGGTTTCTTCACTTATCTCTCCCTGTACGCCGTCAATCAGGTTCAAGTCCAGAGAATGCTGACGGTCAAGTAAGCCCCGACAGCGAAACCGGCTCGGAACTTAATATCGTCCGACCGATCGAAATTATTTGTCGCTCGGAGTAATCGGTATTGAAATTACACAGGAATTTAAAATCGGCGCAAAAGGCGCTTTGGTGGAGCTGGCCGATCGCCTCGACGATGTCTCTCGTCACGTGCTTCTCGGGATTGTCGATCTACTCGAAGTATCACGACTGCGATCCTGTTCGGTCTGGCAGAATATCGTCGAACGATCAACTAATGCCGCGCTACGTTATGGACACGCTTTCCCGTTATCCCGGAGTGCCGGGACTATTCGTGGCCGGGATATTCAGCGCGGGACTCAGCACTGTATCGGCCACTTTGAATTCGTTGGCCGCTGTTATCCTCGAAGATTACGTTAAGCCTATCTGCCTCGCAAGGTAAAACCACAATCTAATTGCCAACTGATTGTCACATCGAAGAAAAAAAATCATTGTTACTCAACAGATCCAAAAAATTCTATCAAAGTAAGTTCCCATTTCCGATCCTTGTAAGGCCGACCATGCAATAGAATCGCGTCAAAAGTGAGGAAAGTTAATTCTGGGAGGATTTTCACATCGATCTACAGCTTCAACCATGCACTTTGCAAACTCCTAGACTCAATTAATGAGTAGATTGGTAATTAATTTTTACGAGTATTTTCGTTGATGAATAGTAATTAACTTTATGCACCAGCTGTGGCCAATTCGATCGCAGAGGAAAAGCGAACATAAATCCAGGTCTCGAACATGAAGTATACAGAGTTGTTTTCATAGTCGACCTAAACGTTTCGGCAAAAGGAAATTCATTAATTTTATTCGTTGTAAGAAAATTAACTGAAGTTTAAATGTAACTGCACTTTCGGAATATTCAAGCTAAACTGCAACGAAACATTTGACCGAAATGTACCAAAATATTTCCTATTCACACGATTAACAATCCTTAATCTCATTTCTAAGAAACCGTTAACATTATGCACTAATTATAACCGTAAAATTTACAAGCCTTTTATACTCCATAAATTCTTGAATATTTCTAGACCACTAACGAACGTTTTAATGCATTGGCAGCTTCGTAACTGACGTTCTACGCCGAAAGACTCGGTGAAGGAAACATGGTCGAAAATGGGGAATTTTGTTGAAAATATTTAAAAAGTAGAATTATTGATAGTCTGACCGGTGTACTTTGATGCTTTCAGCGGAAAAGAAGTAACGGCAAAGACATCGGCGTACTTGAGCAAAGGTCTCGCCCTGCTGGTCGGCTTGACGTGCCTGGCGGTCGCTTTTCTGGCTCGATATCTCGGTGGAGTTCTACAAGCTGCCTTGACGATATTCGGTGTCGTCGGAGGTCCGATGATGGGAATATTCACCCTCGGAATGTTCAGCGAGACCGCGAATCAAAAGGGCGCTATTACCGGACTGTTAACGAGTCTGGCGTTCTCGCTGTGGATCGGATTTGGTCAACCGAAACCGGCTGCTCCAACCTTACCGGTGGATGTCTTGGGTTGCAATTTCACCAATTTCCCAGCTCCGCAGGAAACGTTGGCAAGGTTGAAAACCCGCCCCGGATGGAGGAACGACAAAGTCCTTCATTGTGCCCGTAAAATTTTTTTCTTTTCCTTTTCAGACACGTTTCAAGGACCGAAGACGACTCGTACTTTTACCTGTACAGTATCTCGTATCTGTGGTACTGCCCGCTCGGATTCCTCGTGTGTTCCATCGTGGGAATCATCGTCAGTCTGACGAGTAAGCTCGTCCAGAAGGAAAAATCCGGCGAGTTGGACACCAACCTTTTCGTGCCATTTTTGGCATCGAGAATAGCGAAGAAACGCGAAACGAAGGCGGCTCGTATTTCCGTCGAAACAGCGGAATACAATATCGGAAAACGCGAAGCCGAACAGGCGAGAGTGTACGTCGGATGACTGGCTTGGCCAGGAATCGCTCGAATCTCAGCTCCGCTGAGTCATTAACTGAAATTCCATAGGTCTGACTAATGTTATGAGACAACTATAGCAATTTTTTATGAGACCGTCTGTCGTCGTGAAGAAATACCTTTGCGACTTATTTACCTCCCGCGGCGAATTAGTTTTGCCGGCTGCATTGGCAGTCGAAGGGCTGAAGGGACGAAAGTATTCGACTCGAGGACTTGTAAGATTCGATTTACTTCACGAACCGTTCGAGAGAATCACCTACTAACCCAGTGACTCGCGGGAAATCTTCACCGAGCCGACTATCGTTCGATACTCCAATGTCGTTTCGAGCAAACGATCGCTTCGCAGCGTTATCCTTCTCGGCCGTGTATCGTCGCTCGGCCGCTCGGAAGATTGCCCGAGGATTTCCCGCGAGTCACTGGGTCAGTGGGTAAAATCACGTGTAACGCAGCTTTACACTCGTTCACTTTATCGACCAAGCATTTACCCCGTATAAGGTGTCGAAAGATCGTACTAAAAACTGACATCAAGCTCCGAGATAACGACGTGTTTTCGTGTACGAAATGTAATTTTTATACTTCGATTAAAAAAGTATTATACAATTTTAGCAGCCGAATAAAATTTTTTACAAAGCTCATTATTTGGTTAAATTTTAGGAGTTCCGGTCGGATAAGGGAGGGTAAGGAGAAAATAAAATTTAAATTTTGAGTTCACGATGTGTTTTGAACTACCGTATGTAATTTTTCTATTACGAATAAAAAAATATTAGGCGATTTTAACATGCAAATGAAAATTCGTCTCTTCACAAACTCCCAACGATTATTCGTTCACATTTTGGGAGTTCGTTTCGTCCAGCAATGAGGGTACAGTAGAGGGGTGGGGGTGTTTGGCAAACAATCAGCAAATCAAATTCAAGCTTTGAAATTACGATGGGTTTCGGTGAGCCAATCGTGATTTTTCTATTACGAATAAAAATATATTAAACGATTTCAAAATCCAAATAAAAATTATTCGATGCACAAACGCACATAAATTATTTGGCAAAATTTTTGGAGTTTATTTCGTGCAGCCATGAAGGTGCGGGGAAAATAAATGATTTAGCGAACCATCAGCAAATTAGATTCAAGCTACGAAATTACGATCTGTTTTGGAGTACCGAATGTAATTTTTATACCACGAATAAAAAAAATTACCTGATTCCAAAATCCAAATAAAAATTCTTACATGCACAAACGCACATAAATTATTCGGCAAAATTTTTGGAGTTTGTTTTGTGCAGCCACGAGGGTGCGAGGGAGGGAGAAGATTTGGCGAAAAATTCGCAAATCACGACGGAATGTCGTCGGACTGGTGGTTGTATGCTCGGCTCGTGTGTGCGCGCCATACGGTGACATACAGAACACGCCGTGAGGTTCTCTCGGCGATCGAGGGAGCAAGCAGCGGAATCAACGAGTTCTGTATACTACTCTCTCGCGGTGTCCGGAGACTCCCGCGAGCCAGCAACGCTCACCGCTTACGTAAGGATGTTACGGCGAGTTTATACTATATACCACGAGCAAAAGATGTATCGTACGGCCGGTTGGCTGCGCCGGTCTGGCGCGATTCATTCGCGAGTTCCCGATATACATAGCACAACACGCGCCCGCAATCGGTTATCGCGACTGCGACATTGAGAAATAAAATCAAAATAACGAACGACAAATTGACACACGGCTAGCATCATCGTTTTTCCTCGCGTTTTCCGTTCGCCAGTCACAAGAACCGGATTGCAAACTTCCGTCTTCCAATTAAGAAGCTCTTTATAGAACATGTGATTTAGTCACTTAAATTTCCAGTAATTTGTCCGAGGAGAAGCTCTTCTTATGATAAATATAATAATAACCCTTTTTTTTTTGTAATACCAAAATTCAGATTTCGAGTATGTTTCAGATTTTTATTCAAATGTAAGAAGATGGTTTTGAAGAGTTTTTCAGTGGAGAGCTCTACGATGATTTCCATTCGTTAAATTCGTCGCTTTTTACTGAGGTAAAATACGTGAAAGTTTTCAAAAAAGTAACGGATAACAAATGGATAAACGGGAATATCACTATCGGTAAGAACCGGATTTCTAATTTCCATCTTTCAATTAAAAGACCGTTCATTGTACAAGTAAATTACTCAATAAAATCTCCGGTGATATGTCCGGTAAATCCGATCTTCAAAATACCAAAAATTATACGCTTAACTTCGTAATAAAGAAATTCAATTTTCAATCCAGTTTCAGATTCGATTTTAACGACAAATTCATAGTTCGAGTAGCTCCACAGAGACGATATCTCCGCGCCAACTTTCCTTCATTTAATTCTCTCTTTTTATCGAAAGAACAAAAGTAAAAAGAAACGTGAACTCGTTGCATCAAATTAACTGGTGTCTTGAATGAGACATCAAGAATTCCCCCCTCAATCCACCCCCCGCTCGATAATGCTCAACAAACACCGTTAATAATTTCCTCGGCGTAACGTCGTGAAACTTGTTAAACGAAGCTTGTCAGTTTTTACGTCGTACGTGTCAATCCCGTCGACGATGTTGCCTTGTAATATCTGGACACGCGAGACAGTCCGATGGGGCGCCGAGTAGAGAAACGAAGTCTCCCCAGGAAATTCACATTGCTACGAAGATGACAGCGTCGTATCCGATCTGTGTCATCCGTAATTAAATAAAATATGAAACGCGATTTTGTTGTCGTATCGCTGACGCGCATGCGCACGCGTGGCAGCACCGTCGTCGGTCATGAGCGGGTGTCCATCAGCCGGCGACTGACCGGCGAGGGCGCTTTTGCGCAAAGTTAATACACAAGCGGAAAGAAAATCCAGTAGCTTATTTCTCGTCGAAAGCCACCAAAGACCCGCCTCGGCCCCGCTTCGGCCGGACTCCGGAGTTCTCATTATAATGCCTGGAATACCGCGCATAAAACGGATATCGTTTCTGCAGCGTCAGGCGACTCTCGGAGATCTGCGATGCCCAGCGCCCTCTCTCGCTAAGTGGCGCATTTACCCGCAAATCCTTGCTCCAACTAAACTATAGACGAGCGCCAGGCCGGCAGAATTAAACAGGCTCGCTGGACTAAGCTGCGCCACCTTTCTCTCGGGTTTTAGCTTTCCTTGGCCCCGAGAATAATAACTACATCCGACGCGGTGGAATTGATCGTTTTGGTGCAATATCGCGCGTGGATTTTCGTTGGAAATTCTAGGCGGATACACACCGTTGCGGCCTTAACGATCGGAATAATCTTCGTGTTATTACGAGACGGCCGATACGTACGTATCGCGAAGGTGAGGGTCGTAATCTCTCGGCAGCAAGTTCAGCCATCGGCTCGCTACTGCAATAGAATACGTGGATTATAACCGGAGTGTAAAATTACAATTACCGAGATGCCGCAGATTGTGACTCGAGATTAAACAAATTTTACTTCATTTGTCCACGCGAGGTGGATGATTGGGTGGAATAAATTCCATTCCACTGAATTGCGACGACGACGAAATGCGGCGGATAGGATGGAATAAATTTTTTTTACGAGGTAAAATTCCACCATCATAAAATATAGACCGTAGGACGGAATAAATTTTCTAATGGTTGAACTTGTTACTCATGGAAATGAATTTATTCCATTTTATGGACTATGTTATTCGAATGAGAAATTTTAAAATCACCGGATAGATTTTGTTCCAATCACCCTGAGAGTTCGTTCGCGAGTCGATTTTCATAAAGTTCTCTCGCGCATTTTACGACTATTGTAAAATAATTTAACGACTAGTGAATGACGAAGATGTTTCAACAGGCAGAGATATGCGAAGCTTGCAACGAACTTTTGAAGGTCCAGTTTTTCAGCGTTTTTTTAAAGACTTTTATATCAAAGATGTTTGTAGTTACCATTTTTATTTTCTGAAATAGCAGAAAACAGTTACAGGACTCAAATAAAAGCATTCACCAAATTCTACGACACTAAAATGTGACGGTAAATTTATACAGAGAATCGTTTCTAGCCGATTGCAGTGAACTAAATTCCATGCATAGTAGCGAGAAAAAAAGAACGTTTGAATTTTTTTTTAACGCTTTAAACGTCAAGTACGATCTTATAGCAGTTCTGAGATCGTTTGCAAGGAGAGTCATTTGGCTGGCTCTGAAACAGATCTGGCGACTTATTCTAGGCCAAGGCTCATGCGATTTATTCGACTCGGCCAGTCGTAGTTGTTTTATGTCATTGAGCCGTGCAGAAAAATTTTCTTCATTCTCTCTCTCTCTCTCCCACGGTGTTCGAGCGATACGCGGCGCAGATTTAATGCACGCCCACCCAAAAGTCTCGATTAAAAAGCGATACAGACAGATATCCGTTTAACGCGAAGCGTGCGCGCATGCGCGTCCGATCGGAGCAAGCGCGCCTATCGTGAATTATCCTGGATTGCATTAGTCCCGCCTGTTCGTTGTTAAACTGCAACTAGTGTGTTTTATAGAGCGTTAATTTATCGAACGCCCCACGAGACCATCGATCAAGTAGACAACGGAAAATCGAAGCAGCCGGCGCGTGTTTGTAGCGAATTTATCGCCACGATCCGTAAATCGCTCTCGAGCTCAATCACGACCAGACTATTCTCGACCACAGCTGGGCAAAATATTGGAAAATACTTAAAATCCAAAACATAATATGTTATGTATTTTAAATATATAATACTTTTCTATTTGAAATATCAAATCCTTTTTCTATTTATAAGTATAAAGTACTTTTTGTCATTTTAGATAAATTTATGAATACGTTCGGGAGCGAAAAAAAGTCGCTTTTTTTGTCATTACCATTTGATTTTCATTTCAATCTGTATTTATAAAATGAGTTTGACACTCAGTGCTTCATCTTCTGAACGTAAACGACACATACTGAACTAACAGCGAATGGTGGAAATTATTTCCAAGCCGGTGAAACAGGCAGCGCTAGCTTGTAGTATTGGAAAATCGAAAACACCAAAGGGAACATTTTATAATTTATATAAATCGCTCCGAATCCAATTCTCCAAACGGAAGTCGATCCCAATTGCTTCGAATAATCAACGTTCTACTGGTATAGACTTTACCTGGTAAAAATCAATACGAATAAATTGATAGGACGATTCGACCCATTCCGTCCACGTAAATAGCCGGCCTAACCTGGTAACACTAATATTAAATAGACGCAAAAGTAATTTCTATTTTGTACTTCAATTGCCCGAAAGGAACTTCAAATTCGTGAAAAGTGAGCACTTAAAATACCCAAAATAAATCAAGCATTTAAAATAGCGTCCGGCTCTCTGCGCCAGAGGCAGAATTTAGGTGATGGATATTTGGAGGAGGATTCGGAGTAACTCTGAGGGGAAAGGGAGCTCCACCGGATGGGCGCGTAAGCGTGGAGCGAGCAATGAAACAACACGCAAGAGTGCACAAAATAATCCATCTCCCTCGCAGACCCATCGGGATGCCCGTTTTCTCGAGTGTTCGCGTTCTCGAAAGAACTCCGAAGGGAAGGATAACGTTGCCGGCAACTCATCGGCCACTGGAGCCGTGGACTCTCGGATCTCCTTCTGCACCGTTCGGTGCTGTTGCCGCTGCTGCTGCTGCTCTCTCGAAGAGCGAACGAAGGACGCCCGCATTCCTCGTCTCAACCTGGTATAATACGAGGAATCGCGCCAGAGAGTCGGCAGGCCAGCTCTCGGCCTGCTGAGGCCTCTCTGGCTCCTTCCGCTCGCAGTCGCACTCGGGGGTGATTCTCCTGATGCTCGACCGAGTTTCATATACGTGAAACTGATACACATAGCCAAACGGAGCCCAAAAATATATGTATATACTTCGAAGCAATTTTTTCATACGAAAATCCTTTCTGGGCGAAACTTGATCCTCCTCGCAGGGACCTCTTTGACGGGGTAAAAAATAAGTGATGTGTTGGTATTTTTTTTTTTTTAATTGCGGTTAAATTGTTGATATATTGTGTTAGTTGAGTTTTATGTTATGAGGTAATGTGGTAACTTGGCATTGGGTGACCATTCCTGTGAAATGACGATGTTTCAAAGATCGTTCATTGATTCGAACGTGCAATTTCAGGAATAACTTCACGGTTTCACTTCGCACGAATTCGAGAAAAATTGGATAGAATTGTGCGTACTTTTCGATGCTCTGAACAATCAAAAAATCTGAAAAAATGTATACGCATTGAAGGTAGTAAAAAGACAAATTTTGCACAATTATAATCTCAGCATGCTATTAAGAAATTGATGAGAAAATAATTATTTCACGAATTTTTCGAAGAAATTACTTTTTTTTTAATATGAAAATGTTCCGGTTCTTTTTCTGAATACACATGACGTCTTAAACAATTTTTTATTTAATTTGAATTTTCTTTTCTTTTTTTACAGAAAAATTTGTGAAAAACAGAAAATTCAAAGCAAACTGAGAAATCTGAGAAAATTCATAAATCATTTTCGTGATAAACAAATAGATTATCGGGTAAACGATTTTACCTCATTTTGCTTCAACTTATGCGAAATGAACACCAAGCGACGGAACGTGAAGCGATTCAGCAACATTAGCTCCAGTCTACTTGTATTTTCATTTATCTTTATATTTAACGCATTATTCCATACTCTCGGTTCAAAGTTAAATATCTCAAATACGATTCATATAATTATTATCATTAATGTAAATAATAATAATAATATAACCAAAAAAAAATTTATTGGCAGATATTCTGTTTAGTTGTTCGGCTTTAGGAATTTCATCTCATCCTTACGCCATCGCGGATGAATGTATTTTTTTGGTGTCGAGGACTGCGCACGTTACTCAATCTATAGAACTGTTAAACTCGGCGTTACTTTCTCCGATCGTCTGTGTACGAAAGAAAGTGAGCGATGGCCGAGAGAGAACAGAGAAATTTGGCGGCCGATTCACTGTTACATTTAAATCCAATCCAGGACCAAACGACGTATTCGTCCGGGTCGAGCCGTGTAAGTGGCGGTGGACCGTCCAGAGAGAGGGAGAGAATTATTCGTTCGGTTAGTTGAGGTGGTCCCTTGATGGGATTATAATGTGAATATAATGGCGAGCTACCGGACTACGCCTGACCCTCTCGCGCGCATCCCCTCAGCCTCTTCCACACCGTCTTCGACCATCAGTGACTGGAGCCTCCGTATAACCGCCGGGGCCTCGTAGTTTTCTCTTTTCGTCGTCTCGCCTCGAAAATCATGATCATGGTGGCTCCAAGAGGCCTCGCTCTACACTCTCCTCGCTCGAGTGTCTTGCACGAAAAAAATCAAATTTTTTAAAAATATACCTTTTAAAACGGCTATGAAAAATGATTGTTTGGTAATCGATGCTTTTTTTTCGTATTAACACATTTTTTATCGAAAATTATTATTATTGAAAATCTTAATTTTACTCGTCTTTTGAATGAAATTTGCAGTAATTCGACGTGAATGTTGAGTAGGATCATTGACGTTGCTAGTGATCAGAGCTCGGTATTACTTAAGCGATACGACGAGAGATTGTCATCCCCTTACGTCAACAGATTTCTTCCTCGTTCTGCATTCGTGTACGAAAATGTGCAAAAAATAAAAAATGGTAAGCAAAAAAAACGCTGTTATGAAAAATTATTAATCGGTAATCGATGCTTTTTCTGGATTAACAAATTTCACGATTCTGGTGATGTCTGCGTAAGACTAAATTGCATAAATTTAAAACGGTTCTATTGTGCATCGCGAAACTACGCTCGAGAAAGTTCACTTAAGGAATAAAATTCTCGACAAGTGAAACTTTTCGTTTTTTTTTTTTAATTTCACATTACTGGACATTTTAAGAGTTTCCGGTATACAAATTATAAAAAATAATTAACGAACGTGTATTTGGAATTTCGTTACGAAAAACGACAAAGTTAATTTTCCATCCCATAGAAGTACATATTTTAATCTAAAAAAACTTTTCGTGTAAAAGGTAATATATGTTTTAAGTACAAAAGTATTATGATTTTTGACTAGAGACCACCTACGGGATTGAATTCAACATCGAAATCTATACCATGAAGGCAAAATAACAAAAAAACTTTCCATAATAAAACACCCTAATATTCATTATCATAAAAAATTCCGACCGCCACTTTTATCGCAGCTAATTTTATTTTCGCTTTTTTTTTAATGGACAGAAGTTCGAGTAATTTGACTCGATTAAAATTGACATTGTTTTCACAAGTGATTTCGGGCGGATTTTTCACACGCGTTTACTTTAGCGATATTACGAGAGATGTTAATCGTTTTAGGTCGGTAGATTGTAGTTCGAACGTAGCACATCGAGCTCGGGCAAAAAAACTGTCCGTAATAAAACACCCTAATATTCATTATCATAAAAAAAAAACCGACCGTCCCTTTTATCGCAGGCAATTTTATTTTAGCTTTTTTTTAATGGACAGAAGTTCGAGTAATTTGACTCGATTAAAATTGACATTGTTTTCACAAGTGATTTCGGGCGGATTTTTCACACGCGTTTACTTTAGCGATATTACGAGAGATGTTAATCGTTTTAGGTCGGTAGATTGTAGTTCGATCGTAGCACATCGAGCTCGGGCTTTCATGTTCACGCCATTCACGTATAGGGCCAGTGTTATTGTCTTAAATCCGTTACGCGCCGTTTCGCAGTTGTCAGGTGTGTTTCGGAACACTCGGAAGCTCCTACTACGAGCCGAGAGATCCGAGGTGCTAAAATAGGTAGTATATAGTGTATTAGCAACGCTCCGGCATGTAACGCACTCGCGCACAGATAAGGATGACGCACGCGACGAGAACTCGTTTCCACCTACAGAACCCGGTAAGGGTACTCGTAATACAAAAGTATACGTTCGGTAACCGCAATCTATATCGAGTATCCGAGCAATTGTGACGTTCGTTGGCCTCGTTCATTCCGACAAGCTTACGCTATGTCGCCCCAAAGTCAAACACCTGGCAGATCGACATAGATAGAGCGAAAAAGATCGTTGATCAGCAACGGAGTCGAGAACAGGCGTAAAACTATTTCATTTTTTGCCGGTTCGTCGAAAAGTCCAAACAATCAATTTAGATCTTTTTTTCGCGAAACACGTTTCAGTATCATCAACGAATTCGATATTGGGTGAAAATGTTTCGTCGCTTTTTTTGTGATTCATCGACAATAAAAAAAAAAATTTGGATTTTTTTTTAAATATTAATATTCAATTCGAATTTGAATTGAATTTTAGAAAATTTGAACAACTCAAATATTGTGAATAATTTTTTAAAGTTTATTTTTTACATTATTTTTTACATCAAATAATACAAATATTCATGAGTATTACAAAAATTCAAATGCTGAACTATTGTTATGAATTGCAGATTCGAATGATGATATCTCCATTACGATAAGACTGAGCACATAGATTAATTTAATTGAATAAAGAATTGTGTTTACTACAAAGATGATAAACTTACGCTCGGTCGCAAGTTTTTCGAAGCATAATCCTTTTTTCAAAGCGTCAATGTGTACAAAAATTTCCATCATGAATCAATTAGCATTGTTTATCGCGTTACTTATAATCACTGTTATAGTCCATAACAAATTCTCAAATGAATATTTCTAATTATTGGAAGAATTCATTCAATTATTTAAAATATTAATATTATTGAAATCATTCGAATATTTTGAGTATCCGATTACGAATTATTCACATTGAATTCATCGTGAATTATTCACTTTTTTGAGTATTCATATTCCTACTCGAACGCTTATCGTGGTGTGGTGTTTTTCTCTTTCAAACGCATAATTTAATGTCATCCAAAATAAAAAAATATCTAGAATCTGTACTGAATAACCAATCGACGATTTAGTAGTGATTCTAAAAATCTTTTCTGCAGAATTCATAGATCCCTCGAGTCGAAGATTGTCCGGAGAGAACCGAGTCGTCTTCAGCGATTTTAACGGATCGGATATTTTATGTTTTACAGAGGGAAGCAGGTGCACACAGGTAAACGTAAGATCGAGCGGGAGAGAGTGTATTATGGTTTCGCTCGAGCGTCTTTTTATGCACTCTCCGTACGCGCTTTCTGGCGTCATGGATTCAGGTGAAGCCTCGTACACAATCCTACGTTTGCATCTCTCGTGTTAAACAATTTTGGGTTTTTTTTTCCCGGCGCCCAATTCTCTAACACGCGGTCAAAATATACATATACGTAATTTTTTTTTCCCAAAACTCACTAACAAATGCTGGTATTTTCTATCTCAAAACTTACGACATTCTTTAGGAAAAAAATCAAACCAAAAAAAAGTTTAAACAGCATTGGAAGAACTCGAAAAGAAAAACAATTTGCTCTACCGAGTGAAGTTAAAAAAAAATAAGGTACCTAATGTAATCGGCGCATAGTAAGAGAACAGTCAACAGGTCTAATTATAATTTTTTTTACCCGTGATTGGACGTAGAATCAACGAACGACAGTTATATGAAAACTTGTGAGTTGGTAGATTGAACGGGAAAATACTTCCGAGTCCGGGTCACCCGGTTTAAAATTTGCATTTGACAAATTAATGCCGAATGTTTATCACTCGACTATAAATTTCTACGATTATGACGCATGACTCTCTTGATTATCTTTCCGAGAACCAACACGCGCGTTCACCAAAGCGTGCTCTCCGTGCAACTACGAAACTACGTCCCGACCTACTTTTATATATTATGTGGCTCGAGCGTAGCTCAGCTATGTCGAATATTATAATTCGCGAATCGAACCGACGCAGAACGGTTTATTAATTAAGAAAAAAAGAAAAGGAGCAAAACGAGAACGAAAAGACATTGATTATCCCAGACGCAATAGCCGTTTGACAACATTAACGTCGTTGCATAACTTGGTACTCGTTATAGTTTAAGGTAGTTTCTGTCGCTTGGTATTTGTTTCGCATAAATTTGAGGAAAGTGAGGTAAAAATTTGAATACTTCTCGATGGTATAAAAATCTGAAAAAATTCATGAATATTGAAGGTATTGAACAAATTGATTTCGGAATATGATAAGTCCAAAATGTCATTACCAAATTGATTGAAACTTTAATTATTCAACGGATTAATCAGTAAAGTAATTTTCAAGGCAAATTAATTACAAAAATAATTCGATCATTTTGCTTAATGTGTGTGATTTTTTCCAGATTTTTAAATTTTTTTTGTTTTTTTTTTTCATATATAAAACAACGAATTGCAAGCAAATGATTGAATCAGAAGAAATGTATACGCATTAAGAAAACTCAAGAAATTATTTTCGTTTGAATAAGAGGATTTTCGAGAAATTTGTTAAAAGTGTTTCTTTCATCAATTGACTATGTCATTTTAGAATTATTATTAGGCAAAAATAATTTTCTTATTATCTTTTATGCAAAATTTTTTTCACATATTTATACCACAAAGGAGAATTTGCAATTTTATCTCATTTTTCTCGAACTTATACGAAACCATTACTAAGCGACAGAACTATCTTGATAATGATTTTTAAAATTATTTTTTTTAATTATTCTTTTTCATTCTCGATAATTAGCTTTTGATTTTTTTCCTGCGGGCCCAAATCAATGAACCAGCTGGAACCTTCCTTAAAAAAAAATAAGCACTCGATTTTTAAATTTTTATTTTTCAACTATTTGGCGCAACGATAATGAGTTTCGAGGTAGATACATTATTTAAATAGTCGGTTACAGTTTATTCTCAGAAACGAAAAATTTTATAATTATCCAAGTCGATTCCCCTCAACCCGTCGCGCGAGTCTCGCTTGTCCGTGGGCGCGCTGGGACTCACGTGTGTGCCGAGGCGCTAAGTGGATGCCATTATAAATTGGCAGATACGAACATATGTTGTGGCGTACGTAGTGCATTCGTACTTCTACAACGCCGGTGTACGAAACTCGCTGCGCTACCTGTTTTCTTACGCTTCAAACGGCTCACGAGAGTTGCCATATGTATTACGCACTCTAGATAATCGTTCACCGGCGTAAATTCTCGAAAAAGAGCAGCAGACCGGCATAGCTACCCTACCGGAGATAAGACCCGCTAATTGAACTCCACTCGCTTGAGTCGCGCAATTAAGTGATCTTTTCTGATAAAACATAAGCGAGCGAGCCGCGTTGACCGCTTAAAACGCATCCCATTGCGCCTCGTTAAATCTCATTAACAAACAAGTCAATATTGCTGTATTAATTATCGAATGGCTACAATATTGCGAATTATCTGAACTCGAACACCAAACCGACATCAAGTTGGCATTGGAAACACCCAATTCCCACCCTGCTATGAATAAACGGAATATAGTTTTGAAATCCTTGGAGCAAAAAGTTTTTAGCTATCATCTCACGTACAATTAATTATTGCCGTATTCATTATCGAATAGATACAAAGTTGCGGATTATCTGGAAGCGATCTCATCCTGGTATCAAGATGGAACTCGAAGCATTTCAAAATCTTTAGTCCCCAATCAAGGCGGAACGTTCGTAGCTATCTCACACAAAACCATATTTCTACGTTCATTATCAAACGGATACAATGTTGCGGATTGACTCAGCTCGATTTCACACCGCTATCAACAGCATGTGGAATAAACGCGGTCGGCAATAAAAACTGCAATCAACTTCTATCGCGGATTCTCGCACTAACAATAAAAAGAAAAGTCACAGAAAGCCGTGATGGTATCCGCTTTCGACGTGACTTTTTTTTTCACCATCCACACGACTATCCGTGAGAAAAGTTGATTACTGTTTTTGATCCCTTCTGCATATGAGACGGACTGGAAGGTAAGTGTTTCACATGGTTTTAAAGAGCTCGGTGATTAGCACCCATTTTTGAAAATCTCCATTTTTTCCCGCGATTCTTAAAGTGTTTCGAATTTGATTCTTTGCGGTAACAAATTTTTCGGTTGTGGTCAATTGTAATAAATATATTTAAGTTTGTGGTAGAGAGAACAAAATTTTAGAGCATTTTCGTTTTTTGTTCTTTTCTCATTCGTTTCGTTTTTTTTCTCGCAGGCATTTGATATACTGTAAGGGCTATCTCAAAAAAGTCATTTGCTGTTGATTTGAGTACCATTCATTTTGTTTGTAGTTCTTCTTACATTACCCTAAAGCTAATATTTATTATCTTGAGGCTAATATTAACTCCAATTTCAAAAACCGAATATAAGTTTTAAATTGATTGTAATTGTCTGCAACAAGGTTTGGTTCTTGTGGTAGCGTGTAGTTCCATGAAAATTAACGAGCAGTCGATGTACTGCAAGATGTTGTTTCAAAATAACACATTGCACGTATTATTACATTAAGAAATACCAAAACAACCAACTAAAACCGATTCTCCATAGAAATCGGCAACCCTATTAGAAAAACTTCAACGATGGTGGATGTGTTTCCTTGAAAGTCCTACCACTTTTTTGAGCTATTAGAAACGAAAAATTTGTTACTACCAAAAACTACATGCAAAACTTTTCAAGATCACGCATAAAAATAAAGATACAAAATCGCACCGTACGTAACAAAAATTACAGAATACCGTTTGAAACCCGGAATCTTAAAAAAAAAAAAAATTGTAATTCTCTGATAAATCGGCAGACGCATGGAAAGAAAATACGATTTTTTGTCCGCAATTTGCTGCCTCAATCTGCGATTCACTACAGGTGTTTTCACCCATTCTATGATTCTGCCCCACCTTCTCATAAAAAATAACAAATTCAAAATCTGCTAGAAAAAAAAGGGAAAATAGTTTTGAAATCCTTAAAACGACAAACTTGTAGTTATTATCTCACGCGCTGCATGACGGATGACACAATCGGCGGTGCGTTGACATTGCTTTTTGCAGTATCCGGTCGCGCCGATGTGACGCGCCACGCTCATCGCCTCGGCACGTACTGGTTTCTCGTACACCGATGCGCTTCGCCGACGTTCCAGTATAAATATATTAGTGTCATAAATACACACAGAGACACATATGTATATCGATGCATATTTGAGTACATACGCGCAGGCCGTACGTACGATTCCGCACGCACCTGCGAACAAGTGATACGTACTTTCACCGGAGTGGTTGGCAGAAAGCCCGCATTCGAATCCCATCCATCGGTGAGAATGCGCAGCGCATAGAAGGCAAACAGCAAAGATACGAGAATCTTCGTCACATTAACTCGTGAAATTTTATCCTCGCGATAAAGACGACCAATGAAAATCACCGACATTTAAAAAAAATACATTTTAATTACGAATATTAAACGCCGACTTGAAACTGCCAGCGCGATCGTCTAATCGGTGACTCACTTCGGAGAAGAAACTCTTGCATATGCGGCGTGTTATTTTCATTGAATTCTTTACTTCGAGGGAAAATTAATCGTAGAATCGTTCCGATAATTTGTTTTCATCGAATGTATCTGCAATTATTTGTCATTTTTCTTTTACTACGTCGGATGAATTTCCGGAACTTGTCTGCTGGAAATAATTTCTCTCGAGTCACGCTCGACGCATCGATCGACGAATAGAAAACAATTTAGAAATTTATAGACTCGAATGAATTGTCATTGAGTGTATTTAATGTTCGTGGGCTGGCCGGGCGCGTCGCTGACTTGCCGGTCATCGGTAATCAATAGAACGGCGTCATCGGTAATCAATAATACGTTGAATCGCCCGTTAACGCTCGCATTTTTGTTACCGCGCATTTTTTTTTCTCTCTCCATTTTATTTTTTTTTTTTATTACGCGTACGTATGTGTGCATGAAAAAAGTTACCGCGTGCCGGACATTCGAGGGCGTGGAACGAACGAGCGAACATGTATATATTTTGTTACGACAAATGTGCATGTATATCTCGTGAGCGCGAGTATCAAAACTGCAGCAGGTAGATTGCGTGTATAGAAGGAATGTACCGTAGACGCATACACACACCTGACTGCACGTGGCGATGTCGTTAAAGCGAGAGCGGGGCCAGAGGGTCATCAGACACTCCCGACGGACTTTACGTTTATTGTCAATTCGCGCACGCAACATTTGCCAATGATTTTTCACTCGACGAGCTGAGGGTCGATATTGCGACTACTAAAGATTCGTTTCATCTCAAAATAGCATAATAATCTACAATATGTATATATATGTTAAATTTTATTAAACGAAAAATTATAACTTGGAAAGTTTAGTTGTTCTTATCGATTAAAAAATTAATACTTCGAGCTATGGAGAATTGGCCGATCGGCAAGATGGATAAACAATTTAGGGAGGCGACTACCGAGAAAAATTTGGAAAAGCTGAGTGTATCAAAAAACTAAATAGTAGTATTGAAAGGGTATTTATTGAAAATTATAGTTAGTCAAAACAATTTTTTATATATTTTTCTAAATTTGAATATTTCTCTAAATTTGAATATTTCTCTAAATTTGAATATTTCTCTAAATTTGAATATTTCTCTAAATTTGAATATTTCTCTAAATTTGAATATTTCTCTAAATTTGAATATTTCTCTAAATTTGAATATTTCTCTAAATTTGAATATTTCTCTGATTTTCTCTAATATATTTCTCTTATTTCTCTAATAAGTAGTCACGTTATTTTTAATGACATGGGTCATTTAACGGAGACCTTTAGCCCAAGTTTTTGGAATGTGTACGTTTATTAATTAAATGTTCTTTCCTTCCGTGGTTCATTAACTTATTGCTGTGGTTTGATATTTTGTTATTGACATGTCTGGAAAATTTACATGTAGTAGTAAATGGTTAAAATCTGTCCTTATGTGTTTTCTGGGCCCATTTATGATAGCCGTATGTTGGAACCTGTTGAAAAATTGTGTGTATTGCTGTAGCTGATGTGTATCGCTTTGTTATCCGTCGCTGCTGCGGTACGCGTAGCGGTTCAATGTTATTTGCTCGGTTGACAGAAAATTCTTTGGTGAGATCTTTGAATCTATCGACCATGGCTTCAAAGCCGGAGTTAAATATTAATCAGACAAAATACGAAATATTGAATCGAGAAAAAAGTGTATGAAAGTTTTTTCGTCCCACGAAAAATAAAGAATGGGCGGAAATTTTTTTACAAAGCAAATAGAAAATAAAAATTGACAATCCGCGGTAGCGATTACAAATCCATTAAAATTATTAATAATCGGGCATTCTATTCAACGGTGAATCAAAATATGCAGATAAACACGCTCAGGTGCTAGACTTTGAAATTCTCATAAAAAATGAAAAAAAAAAGAAGAAGAAGCTCTTTTCAATGAAAAAACGATGATTTTGAAAGGAAGCAAAATAATTCTTACGTTATCGCGATTATTCCTCCCAAAGATATCATTTGATTCAAGGAAATACCAAAGAATAAAAATATAATGGATTGCAATGTTTCTACCGGCTTGCTTGATTATTATCACAATTCTGAGTTGTGTGTCAGGAAAATTTTCGACAATATCATAGAACTTTTTCGATTGCAGCAATCACCTTCTAATAAATTTGTACCAAGGCTCATTGCAACGTTAATGACGTTAGTACAACAAGAAATTATTTTACCATTCTCATTCACGGACAAAAAAAAATGTCGAAGATTAATATCGATAAGGCGACGGTCGAAAGATTCTCCGTATCGATTCGTCTCGCCGCTGTAACGTGGGTCTTCGCGCGCATGCGCGCGATGGAATGCGGAGACGATCGTGAGGCGCGCGTGCGTGCGAAGGGGAATCGCTGCGCGGGAGCTTCTCGCCCACGTGGCGATTTACTGGACACCGAGTGGCGAGTGTTGTCCGAGACAGCGGGAAAAAAAACGTGTAACGTGACGGTGGCGAATAGAGAAGGGCGGGGAGCGAAAACGGGCCCGGGGGCAGAGAACCGAGGGGAGAATAGAGCTCGAGGAGAGCAGTTCGAGGCGGCATAGAGGAGCCAACACCTCGTCAGTGGCCACACCAGGAAGGCACGTTCGTGGATAGTAATTTCAGCGCGCGTCTTCCGCTTCGGGAAAACGAAGCGGCGAGATCTCTCGCGACGTAGGCTCGAGCCTAGGCTCGGTATACACGCGTTGGGGACTCGGCAAACTCACAAAAACCTCCCTGGAGCTTCCCGCTTCGATCGACGACCGAGGCGAGAAACTCGGAGCGACTTAAATAAAAATAAAAATACGTCAAAAGAGTCGCACCGACGCGCAGTAAAATACCGAAAATGATGGGAAAAATTATTGGTGAGCCTAGAATATATGGGGTAAAAAAATAGCCTAGATGATATTCAAAGTGCCCGTCCAAAGTAGGAGTTGATATTATTGACCTGAGAGTTACGAGATAATTTCGTTACACGGTCGAAGGATGTACGAAAGTTGGTTGTAGATTCAGTCACTCGCTAACCGTTGCACAGGAGGCTGAGGCACCTGGCTTGGGGTACTAAAGTATCCTAGTCGAGAGTTCCCGATAGTGTTTTATGTAAGTGATTTGTTTTTTTTTTTTTGTCAATACTACCGACGATAAGTTTCTATTATATAATTCAGATGTAGATAGACGGCATTCGATTTTACCATAATTGTTTATAAGTTTTCACCTTTTTCAAAACAATTATCATAATCTTCAGATGCCTGCAATGTTTCCAGAAAAATAAATGTTGTAACCGATGCAAAACGAATTTTGTTTGCGATTTCATTGATTTTTTTCCATTTACAAATGTCCAAATATAGACTTTTTAAAGGAAGTATAATGGGACTATTTTTTCCTAATAGTCTGGAATGTTTTCAATAAAATGGCATTTAAAATTTGAAAATCGGACAATTGAAAGAAAAACTACAATTTATTTCACAAGCAATGCGGCTTTGCTAATTCCTTTTAAGTTTTGGACATTATGGCTTTTTCACGTCTTAAACATCAATAAAATCAAATATGCCGCATACCATTTTCTTTCTCACAAAAAAACGAAGAGATTCATGTGCGACAAAGCCCATTTTCTGCTCGTAGGACCTATGCATGTTGAAGAAGCACGTGGGGCACATATGTACTTCAGTCGTGAGTTGGAATGTGAAAAACTTCACGAGTTCTACGGTGAATTTTGAAATATGAACGCGAATCTTGTAGCCATTTTGGGACGAACTAAATACGTTTGTTAAGAGCGCAGCCTTTTGTTTACTAGCCAATTACGGGTACTCGAGTATAAACGTAGTCCCCTGAAAAAGAAGTACTATTTTTATTCTGCATTCTATTCATTCTATTCACTGCGTACCTTCCTTGGGGATTTTGCGGAATCTCGAGAGACATCAAAGCGGCGACTTCTCTCGCGAAACGAGGAGCTCCTTGACGAGAGGCGGTAAAACGAGCGCGGCTGCAGACGAAGGCGCGACGAGCCCGATACAGCGACGACCGGCTGGATTCCTAGTTCCGACGGGGCGCGGATCTGCAAAGCTTGTGGTCTGCGAGTCTCGCACACAGGCCGAAACTCCGGCGGAGATACGGCCGATGTTGTCCGGTCGCTCTCGCAAATCGGGTACAAGGCGAGGATTCCTACGTGAGCGGAGTACCGAAGCTGCGAAACGTCGGGAAGGGTTAGGAGCGAAGGGGAACTGCGAGAACGTTGCAACGAAGAAACGACACCGAGTCGATAGCGAGAGGAGCAGTGCGACTCGATGCGCGCGTACTATCGCGCCCGCACGACTTCATTATTCCTTTGCCGCACGTGCGAGCGAACAAACCCACCTCTTCGAGAATCCGAGAGATCCGCTCACCGCCGTCCCACACTGTTGTCTCATCGCTGCGGCAATAACGCACCGCGGGGTGCAATTAACGGTGCAACGGAACTCGCGAGAGGCAACATCGTCGCTGGAGTGTAGCAAGGTTTTTCGTACGAAACAATATTGAGACGAATGTACCGACGGTCGGTACATACAATTTGAAAAAAAAAAAAAGATAGTGGAAGAGAATGAAATTTTTTTCACGTGTACATTTCGCCCACAGTCTCAATAAAACATCGGTAGTCCGTACCGGAAACGAGAGGTTCCGGTCGAGAAAAAAAACCTTAGATATGGCGCCAGAACCATCCACGACGCTGCACCGTTTACGCCGAATTAAGTGGCTGCTCGACAACTCCGTTGTCTCAGAGATATCCGCGGGAGAGTTTACGTAACATGATTGCTAAAGGTCATAAGAATGTCCGACGAAACGATCCGATGAAATTCGCTTGATGAAATCGAGAAAAAGCAATATTTTTCAAGGAGGAAACAATACAGAGCGAAATATATCGATAGTCGGAACATACGTTAAAAATGTAACGCAAGACATTGAATCTTTTTCACGTGTTCATTTCGCCCGCAGCAACAATAATTCCTTAAAAATTTTCACCGGAAGTGAGTGGTTCTAGTTAAGAAAAAAGAACTTAGTTCCAGCGCCAGATTCTTCCCCATCGATGCGCGGTGTAGCTTCCAGCCGGTGAACCGAACTGGCTATCGAAAACTCCTTCGTCTCGGAGGTATCCGCGGGAAAGTTAACGTACTATACTTGACGAAGCTACATAAGAATGTTCGACGAAACGGTAAGAATGGGTTGTTCGACGGGAACGAGCGAAAGCGATAATAACGCGCGCGAGCGAGAGCGGCCTGATGAGAAACGGCGAGGACAGAGCGAGATAACCGCAGCGGGGCATCCATCCTCGTATCAAGTCCCTCGCTAGCTTGTTGGTGCGAATGGGAGCGAAGAGAGAGACGAGATCCTCATAAATTTGCAATAAATTATAAATTGTAATCAGGCAGAGGGGAGAACGCGGCGGTGGTGGCGGACTCGTCGATGCATTATTGATGGCGCTTGGGGGAATTATTCTCTGACCGCAACAGTAAAAGAGAGAAAGAGAGAAAGAGAGGGAGACCGGAGATCCCGACGAGGCTACGAAAGATGGAATCATTCTCATGCTCGTTTGAAACTTATTCGGCGAAGCACGGCTTCCCCTTCCCGTCTTGCCGCCCTTCCAACAAAACTGTGACTTGCAAAGTTTTTCTTATCGAATTTTTCAACCGGAGATTCTCGTCCGAATTCTCCTCAGTCCTCGATATCTTCCCCTCGTTAATGGTCACTTGGCGAACTTTGAAAACTCAAGTAACTGATAGTGGCGCTGGTGAAATGGCGCTGGTGAAATTTTAGCCGAAATGGTTCCCGCAGAAAACGGCGGGAGCAAAATTGCCAGAAATAAGATTTCCGCGTATGCGTGCAGCGTACATTCTATTTTATGGAAGAACCAGAACGTATAGCATACTTGCGTTGAACCTCGTCTTATGACTCACCACCTAATTGGCCGGCTTTTATGCACCGCAATTACGATAATCGCGCACGGGCGCGACCTGCGCACGCGCGTCCGAGGCTTCGATGAAAATTTTTCGAGAAAGCCAAGAGACGAAACACGTGGTCCCAACATATATTCCAAATTCTCTTTCTTGTATCGCAAATTCTCGTCCCTGAAGTTTTCACGCACCAATCGGGAAACTGTTCCACATCGAGGGCAAAAAAAGTGTTACACGTGTTCCGATTATGTGCAATCGTGTGCAGTGATATTTAATAAAAGTCCAGCTCCGGGACGAAATCGGAAGTGCTCGTTCTTTTACATTCTTAAGCCTTACGATCGGCGTAGAGATTAAAAACTTTCTTAGTGCGACCCAATTAGAGTCACTTGTTTCCAGAAATTTTCCGGTGTATTATCAGATTGTTTTTTAAAGTAATGTTTATTTATTGCAATGAAAATGAGTGGATATTTTTACCGTTATTATTATACCATGTAGACATCTTTGGTGTGAATCATTATCGAATGTTTCAGACGATATTAACGCTTTTTCCTTTAAATGACCTTTTTATAGCTAGGGATGTTCTTTCTCTAGATCATTAAAAAAGTTGCAATTATGGTTCCGGTCGTGAGCCCGCAGTCCAACAACGCAACCTGCTCTACCTCGAAAAATTAAATACTGGCCGATAAAAAATACTTAATTTACATTGTCATAAAAACAAAAAAAAATTCAATCCTCATAATAAATCTGAAAATACCCAAAAATGTTGACCTTACTCCTAAGATATCCCACTCACAATAAATGTACTTATTCCATCTTTAAAAAAAAGTGATTTTATTTACTGTACAATCGGAATATTGTTATTGCCGATGCGCGAAGGATTTTAAGGACAACCCCGATTAAAGAAGGCTCGTCGGAGTGTCTTTCCTTTCCTCTTCCTCGCTGCTACCGACCACCATCTGTCGGGCTACTCACGTTTATAGATACTAAACTTCGGGTGGCCGTACGTTAGCGCGCGAGAATCGCCGACGCGGCGAGGACGGAAGATAGGGCGAAGAGAGCGACCCGCTCGCGGGTTTCCCTTTGTCACGGCACCGACGAACTGCATTCCTCTCCGGCGACGGGTCGGAGAGAGAAAAATTAAATCCGGCAAACCCTTCTCGTATGTATATACATATATATATATATATATATATATATATATATATATATATATATATATATGTACACCGTCAGAAACCCGAAGCATCACTGGGTACGAAGCGAGAGGAATTGTAATCTTACATCGGCGACATCGCGACTGAAATATCTCTCGACACCGAGGAATTTCTACGGACTCGACCGAACCTAATCTCTCTCTCCCTCTCCGAATACCCATAGAGACCACAAAGGAACAACAGGAAAATAACGTCGGACAGTTCGAGGAAGGAATTATAAAAAAAAAAAAAAAAAAAAAAAAAAACATAAATCCATGGAGAATGTGTGAAGTGCGAGTCATATTAGAAATTCTTCCCTTGCCCGGTCGCATAGGAAAAATGTTGGGAAAAACGGACAGAGGCGGAGAGGAGTAGAAAAAAAAAAAACATTTGACCTGAGAAAATTGGGAGGAACCAGTCACGTTCCGGGAGTCACGTCGTCGGGAAGGGATGTTTCGTTGGTTTCTTTTGTTT
Source organism: Listrodromus nycthemerus (assembly GCA_963978505.1). Taxonomy (NCBI): domain Eukaryota; kingdom Metazoa; phylum Arthropoda; class Insecta; order Hymenoptera; family Ichneumonidae; genus Listrodromus; species Listrodromus nycthemerus. The sequence goes on from OZ021685.1 coordinate 7,691,713, forward strand.
TCTCTCCGAGGACAAAAAAGTTATTCGTCGCGGTCCACGTAGGAGTCGTTTTTTTTTTTTATATCTCGACGGTCGCATCTCGCACACCGAGTTATGCTCGGGTTTCCCGCGAACGTGCTCACCACTATGAGAATTAATTACCGAATTTTAACGTGTTACTTACGACGACAAATAAAAAAAAAAAAACAGCCTAAATTTTCGTTCCGAGCGAAAAAAAAATACCTTTAAAAAATAAAGGAAAAAAATAAATAAAATTTTCGTAGGGAATCTAGGGGAGGCGATTTTGTGGGAGGAGAGATGAGGGGAGGTGGTCGTTGAGGTCGTTCCGGGCGAGGGTCGCCGTGACGCTAATATTCCACTGTAGTTTAACGCACGCAACGCATGGATAAGGCAATGCGCACCGAGGATATTTGCCTCGGTCGCCCGACGGCCTCTGGCTCAACCTCGGAAGGTATTCTGCACCAGCTATATTTACGCAGGGTAAACGGTCCGGGGCAAGCATGCACGCACAACCGCCGAGGCCGTACAGAACACCGCGTATCCACATGTATAGTGTTTGAAGAAAAAAAAAATACCAAGTCCGAGAACGAAGGTTCATAAACTCGTCGTTCCGCCGTGACGTTGCTGCTCCTCGTGCGCATAAATGTTATTTCATAGCGGGGAATGTTATAACACGAGAGAGAGAGAGAGAGAGAAGGAGAATAAGTAATTTGTCATATTCGTGTGTTACTCAGTCACGTACGGTTTTGCGTGGAGTAAGTAGGTAACACACGCACCAGGGCACTGACATTCGCGATGTGCTCCAATAAACTTTCATTCGATTCAGAATATTAAACGATTATTTTGTACATTATAGATTCGCTGGCTTGAGTCGGAACTGACTTGGTTAGAAAATAAAAATTTAAGTGGACGGAAATGATGTTATGAGGTTCGATATGTACTCGACGGAATATTGATGCGCATACGATTTTTTTTTTTCTCAAGCTCAAGTAATCCTGGCGTTTCCTCCGTAAGTATAATTTTAATTTGAAAAGTATTATCGTCATCGGTCGTAGAGGTAAATGCGCTTTATCAGCCTTAGTAATGGATCGGTGATATTGCATGCATACATTTGTAACTTTTTTTTCCCCTCGGACTAATGGGTCATCAAGGTCCTTCGGCCCGTGGATTTATCTTTGTGTGCGGAATACTTCATAAATATAAAATTAAACCTTGTGCGCGGGAAAGACGATACAATCGATAAAAATGTTGAACGAATAGCTTGCAGTAGCAGGACTGTAGCTCTGTTTCTTTTCTTTACAGTGTGGAGATATTTCTACAATTATTATTATTATTATTGTTAAAAATATTTATTATTATTTATCATTATTATGAAAAATATTTTCAGACGATACGAATTTGTAAAAATTTCGTATTGATTCGCGAAATCTCTAATCAGATACTTAACGATTCTTGATTGAGGAGGAGTTAAAGATATTACTTGCCGAAGGATTGATACAAAATAAAATACAAAGTACCATTATCTGCGAATTACAGAACATTCGTTCTGCGTTCGAAGAAGAAATAAGTGTTCAACACCGTAGCAAGACTGCAGCTCTGTTTTTTTTCTTTATAGTGTGGAGATATCTCTACAATTATTATTATTATTAATATTACTGAATATTAATAATAAGAATAAAATATCTAAAAAATATTTTCAGACGATACGAATTTGTAAAAATTTCGTATCGATTCGCGAAACCCCCAAACAAATACTTAACGATTCTTGATTGAGAAGGAGTTAAAGATATTACTTGCCGAAGGATTAATACAAAATAAAATACAAAGTACCATTATCTGAGAATTACAGAACATTCGTTCTGCCTTAGAAGAAGAAATAAGTGTTCGACACCGTATCCACAGTGCTTCCCAGCAATGCATTTCGCCATCAGGCAATAATTAGCTTCTATTATTTGTCCGCCTTGGCATCGTACATTAGTATCGGCCTGCACTGTTGCAGCTTATTGGATAACGCCTGGGGCGAGGACCAATCGAAATAAAACGGAATACGGTTGAAAATGCTAGTCCTCGATGGATTCCCATGCTCGTCTTTCCCTCGGGCCGAAGCGCCAAGCGTGCAGCTGTAGGTAAAACTAATATCGAAAGCGTGGCCGAGGCACAGTCCGAGCCTTCGCTTGTTCCACCGCCGGGCATTAATTTAACGAGGTCCCCGCGAGAGTCTCTCGTTCGCCGTGCGAGAATCCAGTCTACGAAAGCGCCTGTGCTTGTTCTCGCTGTGTTACGGGCACGAAACGCACACCGTTACAAATCGCTTTATCAGTGTAGAATTAAACAGCGCAGGCGCACTCCCGAAGAGAGCCGATCCATTAACGACGATTAAGCCGAGCCGAGCGAGAAAACGGCATATAACAACGTAATTTCCCATCATCCGACGATTCTTACTCATAACCGAGCGGATCAACCGCGGCCTAAATTCCTAACGGCGGTCGCCACGAGTATTTATCACCGACTCACTCAATTTTCATTATCAATAATAATTAATCGACGCTAAAAAATCGCAACTCCTTCAATGGAATCCTCGATATTCCTGGGACATTTTATATCTGTAGCCTCAACATTTTTTTTTCCGTCGCGAGCATTTTAAATCTCATTACTCAATTGAGTTATCAATAATAATTTTTTCAACGATTTTTTGTTGGGATTTTGTAGTTAGGATTTTTTTGTAATTGCCCAGCGGCGCATAAACGTAACAGGACAAAACTCAAACTCAAACGATACATTCACAGTTTCAACCCCCCCACTTACGATCATCGACAACGTCTAAAAGTTATCGGATAATTTATTTTCGTCTTTATCCCGATTTTTCGTGCAACGGTATTTTTCCCGGCTCTCCCCTGAATATTTTTCGCATCGTTTCTTCCGTCTTAACGCCCGTTGTCCGCGTTCTTGTTTGCACGTTTTGCTGTGCGAGTTGGTGGGTGGATCATTCGAATAGCGGGTATTTGTGCATCTCTGCAACGAAATACGAAGGTAGGATTGCCCGTCGTATACCTACTGTGTATTCGTTGGTAGTAATTTTCTGCCGGTACCCGAGTTTATAGCTGCAGCAGGGTATGCGGCAATAACACGACGACGACGACGCCTCCTAACGTTACAGCTAGGCCCATTAACATTCAGCGCGGGTACCTCGGGTGCTCGTCGGACTTAACGGAGAACGGAGAGCAAAAGCAACGAAATATATAGCGAGGACGGAGAAACGGTACGGCACTTAAAGCCACCGGTACACATATTATCTTAACAGTCGACGATCCGTGTCATGCGCAGTTTATTCCAGCTCGCAGTCTATTTTCGCTATTATTTTATGGCCTTGGAAGAAGGTCACGAAATCAGTGTAGTTGTCGGTACGAGAGACACTGAGTTTTTGTCTTTGTTATTGAAACGTTCGCAGTTGGGTGATGAGAAGAAAATACTTTCTCCACGATCGCGCCTCGACCGGTAAAAAATCTCGCGATTATTTTTTTTTTTTTTTTTATTTTTTTTTTTTTTTACAAATAAAATTTCACCTCACCGCATTTGCGCCAGTGAGCCGAGATTGACGTACAGATTCGCGTCCATACGTCGGATCTCTGGATCTAGTCGCGCATCTGGCTACCATTTGCATTGATCACATCGCATAATAACCGGCTGTTTACGACGAGGAAGAAGCTAAGTGAAAGAGCCGGTTGGAATATTGTGGCAAAGTCTCGGAGGCGATTCTGCACGCGATGCGCCACGACCGACTGATAGCAAATAGGTAATATCGTATGCCACGCGATCCGACACGGCGTCGGACACACGTCACCGATACGGATACGCGATAGTGGTCGTCATCGTGGGAGAAGTTGCTAGGAATTTTATGACGCCCGATTGATAGCACGTTTATTAGCGTTTTTATCAAATCGAAATTTCCTGACGCCTGCGCCAAGTTTACTCGATATGCAAAGTGTATTATGGGACGCTATCTTAACGCGGATATGCGCGCTGGACACCTTCCGGCTGTGCTCACGGTACACACAGTGATTCGGAACTGTTCCTTATCCTCGCACGTGCTTAATCTCCAGGAATAATTCAGAATTTTGGTTTTTTTTTTATTTATTTTTCCTACGACAAGTGGGGTTTGAGTAATTAATAATCAAAGTCGGCCAATCAGAGCGCAGTAATAATAGAATTTGGCTCCATCGATTTCAATAAAATGTCCTTTACATTCGTGCCCTATTGTTACGGCGCTCTGACTGGCCAACTTTTATTATTAATTACTCAATCACCACTTGTCGTAGGAAAAAATTAAAAAAAAACACACACACAAAAATTCGAAATTTTTGTCGAGATTAGCCAGTCAGAGCGCCGTAATAATAGGCCACGAATGTAAAGGACATTTTATTGAAATCGACAGAGCCAAATTCTATTATCACTGCGCCCTGATTGGCCAACTTTGATTATTAATTACTCAAACCCCACTTGTCGTAGGAAAAAATTTAAAAAAAAATAACAAAAATTCAAAATTTTTGTCCAGATTACGCACGTGCGAGGATAAGGATCAGTTCCGAATCACCCTGTATACATACAACATCCACTCCCGCTAGTCATCAACAGTCTATATATATACATATATATATATATATACGTATTTAAAATGTATATATATATATAAATGTAATATATCATATGTCTGTAAATGTTGCTTTACCGTACAAGCTCTATCGCAAAGTCTATACCTAAGATATATACATATATATAGTAAACGGCAAGGCCCGCGCGCACGATCGAGAGCTCTGTGTGTGTGATTTTTAAAAAGTTTATATATATATGTAATATACTATATATGTTTAAATGTTGCTTTACTGTACAATCTACCACAAGGTTTATACCTTCAGATATATATATATATATATATATATAGTATACGGAAAGGCCCGCGCGCACGATCGAGAGCCACTAAGGATCGGATTTCGATCTCGGGCGCACGCCTCCATCCAGGATGCCCCGGACGCGGGACGCGCGCTTGGCTTTCTTTCTCTCTCTCTCTTTCATACTCTGCTGCGTTTGCATCGGTATGGAAACTCGGGCGTGCAAAACGATACCGTCGAACATACTGGCGAGCTTCGTACGGTTGAAGAGACAGGCTTGATAAAAAAAAAAAAAAAACGTATATTGGACGGTCAATTTTTGATCGAGCAGCGCCGAAGCTTACAGGGTTACCGGTTAAGGCAGGACGAGAGATGTTACTGCTTGGGTTATTCCGTTGATTATGTGCAACAGGGTTTTTTGAGCGGCGTGTGTTTAATAGGTTAAGGTTGGCGCAGATAACTCGTTATTTTGGATCGTCCCAATTGTAGGACAATTTACATTTCAGTTTTCAATTTATTTTTATTTTTTTGTGAAAAATGAAAAATAAAAAACCGAACGAGCTGAATCGACGAATCCGTCGACGAGAACGGAGAAATTCGCGGGAGCCATGTTGGAATTGGTAACGTTTGGTTTTTTTACTTCCAAGGATTTTGTGTGGAAAATTTAAAAAATAGATAAACGAAGACGAAGAATTTCCAGATTTATTTTTAAGTATTTTTTTACGACTCGTCCTATTTTGTTGATTATCCGCAAAACGATGTATTAAATGGAATGTGTTAAACATTTTTGAAGATTAGCGCGGATGACTCGTTGCTTTGGTTCGTTCGATAGACGAGAGTTGGACAATTTCCAGTTCAGTTTTCAGTTGATTTTCATTTTTTCATGAAAAATGGAAAATAAAAAACGAAACGATCTGATGAAGAAACTCGCGAGGAGAACGAATGAATTCGCAGCTGCCACGTTGCTGCGGACAATCCGATATGGAATTGGCAAAATTTTATTTTTAAAAATTTAAACGATTTTTTTTTTCTCATGCTTATTCAGCGTCATTCTTTCATACGGAAGTATCAGCTAATTTCCAGTTATTTTCAAAGAGTATTTCTACCACTCGTGACATTCTATTGATTCTCCGCAAGACACTTCATTAAAGGCTAAGTTATAAATAGCCTTGAAGATTGGCATAGATGCCTCGTTACTCCGGCATAAAAGCCTGGACGATTTTAAGTTTAATTTGTCAATTGATATTCCATAAAAAAATAAATAATCGAAAACAAAAAGCTAAGCGAGCTGATGAAAATCCGTCCACAGGAACGGAGAAATCCACCGTGTCCAAATAACTTCTTGAAAATCCGAAAATGTGCGACAGAAATGTGCAACCACTGCATCGCACTTCATTAGACGCTAAGTGCTAAATATCCTCGAATATTGGCGCAGATGCCTCGTTACTATGATACATCCGGCATGAAAGCCTTGGACAATTTTCAGTTGAATTTTTCAATCAATATTTCATCAAAAAAAATAAAAATAAAAAACTAACCGAACGAAAAATGAGAAAAAAATTCAATAAAAAGAAAAGCAAAAAAAAATTTTTTTAACTGATAACAATAAAAATTTGAGCTGGTAAAAATTCGTCCACGGGACCGAAGAAATCGACAATTGTCCGTATGAATTTTTGGAAGTACGAAATCGCGCGAGAGGGATGCGCAATCACCGCAATCACACTTCATTAAACGCTAAGTGCTAAATATCCTCGAATATTGGCGCAGATGCGTCGTTACTCTGGTACATCCGGCACAAAAGCCTTGGACAATTTTCAGTTGAATTTTTCCATCAATGTTTCATACAAAAAAAAAGAAAAAAAAATTCTATAAAAAAAAATAATAAAAAAATGTTTTAAACTGATAAAAATAAAAATTTGAGTTGGTAAAAATTCGTCCACGGGACCGAAGAAATCGACAATTATCCGTATGAATTTTTGGAAGTACGAAATCGTGCGAGAGGAATGCGCAGTCGCCGTCCGTACAGCACCGTACAGCACCGTGCGAGAGTTGGTACAAGCCAAGTCGGAACAGCGGCGCCGTGCCGTCGAAGCCCCGGGCCCGGCGAAGTGCGCGGGTGCTGCCTGGGTGCGGGAGTCCCGTGCTGTAACGCGCATGCGCGGGCACTGTGGAATGCGCGCGAGTTCCCCTTCACCCTCGGCTCGGCCGTCCCTCATTCCACGGTACGACGTGCCGTCGTGCGGTTACCGCGAGAGACGACTGGAGAAGCCAGCTCTCGACTAAGCCAGCCCGAGGCCCCGTTCTATCGTATGAAACTCTAAAGACGAAAAAAAAAAAAAAAAAAAAAAAAAAAAAATCCAAATTAAACTATTTTTTTCAGCGCCGAAAACGTATCATTGTCACGAACGGCGAATTCGAAGAGTTATTTCATTCAATCGGCCTGAATGTCTTGTTTCAATGCTGACCCGCATTACCCCCGTCCCCGCGACACACGTATTCCCTGACTCCGCACACGCGCTATCGACTTCATGGGCGGTTTTCGATTCACGATGTTAACCGTCCGCGCATGCGCCGTTCCCGGTAATGCGATTATTTAAGTTTTTACGGATTTACAAAGAACGTGATAGGAGGAGGGGGCGCGGTTAGACAGGGTCATTAGCACTTTCGTCGGTGAGAGCCGTGGGGCATCGCTGGAAAGCGAAGTCGCCGGCACGGGGCCAATTTCGTCCAACAGCGCGCGAGCCTCGTTCTTTTCTATTCGAAGCCCAAAGCGTGTTGTCGATTGGAAAAAATACGAGCTCGAAATTTCACGTTTTGTTTTTTTTAGACGGGTAAAACTTTTTTTTTGTTTTTTTTTTTGTTTTTTTTTTCGTTATCCAATCAACGCAGACGTTGATTGTGAAAGATATATTGACGTGATATTCGACAACCGGAATTGCTTCGAATTTCGTGACATTGTGTGATTCCCTAAATAATAATGACAATAATAATAACATCGAAGTCGTATTCGTCTGGTCGTTTGAGAAACAAAGTCGTTACGTGTACGCTGTTACGTACGACACGTTCCAATGTGCTTTGCGGCACACATCGCGGACCAGCGGGTCAAGGCTACGCATTCGGCGTACGAGCGCGTTAATCCACGATGCTTTCACTAATGTTTGCGTCGAGCAAATATTTTTGCATCGCCGCTACTATTCCGTGAGGTGTAACGATTGCACATTCCACGGCAAACCTCGGAGTCCGCCACGGGAAAAAATATCCAACGAGAATCCTCAAATCCCTTTTTTTTTTCCTGTGCATTGGAAAAAAAAAAAAAAAAAAAAACGAATCGTCGAAAAATCCCGCTACGCGAAACTATTTATTTTCCTTAATCAATCCTCATCTTCCTTGGTCGTCCCTGATTTTCTATAATTAATTATTATTATTTTTTACAACTCCCTAATTAACCCTAATTTTTTCCATAATTATTCCTTACTCGCGTTATTTTCCATAATTAATCTAACGTTTTTATTGACAAACCCGCGTGCGCGATATAATTCTGTGAATTCTCGTGGCGGCCATGCGCCGAGACTCGAAGCGAACGAAGCGAAGGTCACGATCGTCGCGTGAATCGTACGATGCATAACTGTGGTATGTTCGCGGAATGAAAAGGAAGGAAAAAAAAAAAAAAAAAAAACCCCCAAAGTGATTCCGATTTTCCAGGCATCGCCAGTGGCCAACGAGCCAAAGGGAAAGGATTGAAACCCTTGGAGCGAAGAATAAGCGACGCCAGGGCAGCGAGAATAGTAGGGGAGAGGGGGAGGGGGGGGGGGGGGAATTTCTCGTGCCGCGATTGTGAGATCGAGGATTCCGTCACGATTCCGAGCGAGCGGTCTCGCTGGAACGAAAGCTATTACGAGTCGGCAGCCAGGAGCGATCTTACCGGTCCGGATTCCTCATGGCAGCACACACACGTATATATATATATATATATACGCGTAGGCATACATGCATGCGTGTATATCTATATATATGAGAGGCTACCTCTCGATGCCGAGAACGGAATCGAGTTAAACAGATCAGCGGGGCTACTCTCGCGAGATATATCTCGAGTCTGTCGGCTGCTGCCGTTCGACGAAGATTCTCGCTCTCTTTGCTACGAGTTTATTATCTTCTGGAACTAACCTCCGAGCTCTCGATGCCCGGAGGCTCGTATCACAATTATACGAAATATCTACGATCGAAGAACGGGCGTCTTTTTCACGAAGTCATTTGCGACGATCATTAAAAAGATATTAATTTCCGAGGGGTTCTCCTCGAGAGGAACTTTCGAGATTACGGCAAGACGTGTATGTATATATTATTTAGTCTTGGGTTGTATTTTTTTTTTTTTTTTTTTTTTTTTTTTTTTTTAAATAAAGAACTCACCTTTAAGCGCGTCTCGACGACGAGGAGCACCTATCTGGGCAAGGACAACATCCCGACGCAGTGTGCCGCGTATAATATAATCCGGTAATCCAACTTGACACAAAGAGGAAGCAGCAAATACAATATAAAGCCGTGGATATGCCTCGCGGTGTATACACCGAATGCAAGAACCTACGGCGCTTGCGCAACAGGTGGCTCTGTAGCGGCCGCCACTCTTCCCGTCTTTTCGGTTTTCAGCGACGGAAAGAATATACGAAGAAAAACGCAATGAAGACAACTCGCGTAACGATTACGAAATTGAATATTTAGACGAACAGCACACACAGAATCACTTGAACGCAGAGACGATGTAGATATTTTTATTTGTTTCACGATCGCCCGCACCCGAAGCCTTCCCACGCGACGTTTGGCGTCCACCCGAAACACCCCGATAATTTGATTCTCTCGCTTCACACTCGGCGACCGTCACGCGAGACCGATTACCGTTAAACTTTTCACTGTCATCGTGTCAAGCGTACTTGTTTTCTTTGCCCGACTCGCGGTCCAAGATTGTTGTTTCCTTAATTATAATACTTTTTGGTAAGTACAACCCGAAGATTCGTGCACGCGTGGTCTTTGCGACCGAAAAAGTCAACGACGAGCGACGAGAGTAATAGTACTCGAGAAACGTGCTCCACCGGCGGCCGGCGAATGACTGACTAGCGGCACACGCGCACCTCTTCGGCATCCCCCTCGGTACGGACTGACCGAACCGCACTCTCGGCCGTCCATTCGAGGCGGTCAATTCACGAAGCATCGAAGTGATCGCGGAAAAAGATCGATGTTTTTTTTTTTTGGTTGTTTTATTTTATTACCCCTTACGAATATCAAGGTTTACTCGTTCAATTCGCTTGTGCGTGTGGGACTGTTCTTTTTTAAACATGTGCCACGTTGTTTTTTCATTGCGGTTAAATATTGCATTGTAGACGAGTAAAGCCCATATTTCTACCGAAAGTTAAAAGGATTGACGCTAACGATCGTCCGGATAGTTCGATAGTTCGTCCGGATAGTTCGGGGAAGGAATTTAGGAGGATATTGGCGTCAGCCGTTAAAATCATCTACATCGATGTATTCAATGCATCGTCAGAAGCAAAATGGCTGCCTTGGTGTCATGGAAACGAAACTTTTGTGTTTGCGATCAATCGCCCGCTTTGTTTGACACACAAAGCATAAGGTCAATTTCTTTCGGCTCTCACATTATTTGATTTTTCTCATTGCAGTGCAGTGTTCGAAAATTGTTGTGCACGTTCATTTTCCTCGGCGTACGAGTACACCCGTTTGTTCTTCGCAACGACCGTCACCTCGTTATTGAAATTCCGGCGAAAAGTGAAAAGCAAAAGGACCGAACGAATGCGCACCGCGCGCCTGTTGTTTCTCTCTGCACCGCACGAGTCTCTGCGCTCTTCACGAAGGAAATTTACCGTCTCACGATCATTCAGAACACAGACCAAGCCGTCGAGTCCCACCGTAATCGATGGGAGAAGGTCGGAATATGAATTACCCACTGATGCGTCCACACGAACTATAAGAAAGAACTAACGCCATCTCGCGGGGGAAACTTTCGTCTCGGGTAGACTCGCGCCGAGGCTTAGGAATGGAACGTCAGCCATTGGAGCGCTGAGGGATGTGACTAGCGAGCGAGCCTCCGTTCACCAGAAAGGATCGTGCTGTGACGTAAACGACGATCCAAACAAGTATCAGCTGTGTGGCAGTCATTGTTCGTGTCCCTCTTGGCAGAAACGCAAGAATCCTGGTAGTTTTTTTTGTTAACCGTTCTCGAAAGTGACTTCGGCAAATCCACCGCGTACAACGACGGGTTAACGGGGGTGGCGCGGGTGAGGACGCGTTGGGACGTCCGAAACGGGGATATTATTATTCACGGGGCGGGGGGGGGCCTCGAGATACTGTTGTCCGAGGCCAACACACGCCAAAGAGGAAAAACGTAGATTTGGCGGAGAAAAAAAAAAAATATATATATATATACATATATGTATATATATATGATAGAGTGGGGGTCGTCGAAGAATTCACGGAGGCCCCAGAGGTTTTTATAGAGAGATTTCGTTTTTTCGCGTTTTACCGTGGCTGCCTCGCGTGCATCTGCTCCTCCGGCCCCCGCCAACGCACACGTCGGGGGGAAAATAATCGTGTGAAAAACGGGGCGGTACGCGCATAAGCCTGGCCTCGAGCGGCGAGTCGGACGACGGTGGACTCGCTCCGCCACCGCGCAAAAGGTCCCGTAGTTCACTCCCGGCTACCCTAAGACCAGCGGACGAGTACCACACCGATACAGCAGGGATGGAAAATTATCGGTAAAACGATCCTCCTACCGAAAGATCGAAAACTACGATATGATTATTATAATCATTATTATTTTTCACAAACAAAAAAAAATTTTCATTCAATAGTGTGCACTACTACAAGCACCGTAATACTAATCTTAAAATTATTTATATTGAAAAAAGAAACGCTCAATGTAACCGTTTGATGATGTTTTAAAAATATAACGCATGCAGTATGTACTCCAGGAAGGAAGGGAACAAATGGGGTATCCATGACGGCCTTGAAGGTTGATAAAAATATCAATGACTCGAGTAAATATTTTTCATGCGCAGCGCGATGCAGCAGACATCCAATGGAGCACCGGTTTCCACGGGGCCTCAGCAAAATGGAGCAACGTCAGACTCAGGCGGTACGCACGCCAATGGCAATTCTTTGTCCAGATGCGAAGGGGACGTCAACGGGGTAAATGGTGAGGGCAATCAGGCTCTTGGACCGCCCAAGATAATGGACAAGACCAATCAAGATATTGTACGACTTATTGGCCAGCATTTGAAGACTGTCGGACTAGAGTATGTTTCAACAAATTTTTACATTTGTTTACATTGCTTACTGCGATAAACTGATTCAAGTTCCTCTAACGCAACGAACATATGCTCCGTAAATGTTTTTTTTTTTTGCGTAAACAAGTGACGCATTCAGAGATAGTTCCAGCGAAATTCTCTGTTTGAATATACACATAAGGGTGCAGATATACGCATATGCACGAATTATCATTTCGATTAATTTATTTTTATTATTTTTATTTAGTTCGGATTTAAGTAACCATACTTTTTTATTTCCAGACAATTTGCTTTGCATTGATAAATTAAAATAACTGTAGTATCTTTATTCGAGTTATATTTAAACGATTGAACAGAATAATTGCGATAAAGACGATTTGAAAAAAATTATCGTTATTCGAGCTTCCAAAATCATCGCTAAATGTTCACCTTAAGAGATGTAATTTGACTGAATGAGAACGGTAACAGCAACAAAAAATACCTACATTTTTGCAGCCGAACAGCTGACCTGTTGATGCAGGAATCGGGCTGTCGTCTAGATCACCCGGCAGCCGCGAAGTTCAGACAACACGTCATGGATGGCGACTGGAACAAAGCGGATCACGATCTCAACGAGCTAAAGTCTTTCCTCAACGGTGCTAACCAGAGTCTCGTGGTATGCAGAGAAATCTCGATACGTTCGGGATAAATAAGTCATTTTCTCAACCTAATTTATTGACATCTGAATGTATTCTTTCATTCTGCCTTTTCGTGAGTTCCGTCAATACATCATTAACGTTTCATTTTATTTTTCAGGAGATGAAATTTTTACTGCTCGAGCAGAAGTACCTGGAGTACCTCGAAGAGGGTCTCGTTTTAGAGGCGTTACAAGTACTTCGCAACGAATTAACGCCATTGGGGCACAACACCGTTCGCGTTCATCAATTGTCCGCGTTCATGATGTGCAGCGGAAGAGACGAATTGCAGGTACTCTGAAAAAATCGACACGGCACAATTCACGAACGAAACGACCAAGACCTCTCTTTTTGTTTGTTTTTTTCATCGCCGAAACTAACGTACATCCGTGCAATTTGATCACTAGCAAATAGACAATTGTTAACAGACACGAGCCGGTTGGGACGGCAAGGGTTCAGCGTCACGAGCTGCGCTAATGGATCGTCTACAGAGGTATCTGCCGCCTTCGATAATGCTACCACCACGCCGCCTTCATTCTCTTCTGTGCCAGGCAGTTGAAATGCAAAATCAACAGTGCACGTATCACATTACGCACACTCAGGTATAATGTTTTTTCTTCAAACATAAAGAAATATTTTGGAATTGAAGAACCGAACTTCAACGAACTATTGTGATTAGACGAACCTGGAGAACGTATCCCTCCTCGTGGATCACAACTGCAGCAAAGAGCAGTTTCCCTGCCACACTACTCAAGTGCTCAATGACCATTGCGATGAGGTCTGGTATTGTAAATTCTCACCGGACGGTCTCAAGCTCGCGACCGGTTCAAAAGACATGACGGTTATCGTCTGGGACGTTGATCCGGTGAGTTTGAAACTCAATCACCTTATTGGGTTTCAGCAAATTGTCTTATCGTTTAATTCTTCACGTACTTAATGATTTGTTTAATGCAGGAAACACTGAGAGTGACGCACAGAAAAACCCTGGAAGGTCACACGTACGGTGTAGCGTTGATAGCGTGGAGTCCAGACAGCAGTCACCTGATCGCTTGCGGTCCAGAGGATTGTCCGGAACTTTGGGTATGGAGCGTCGACACCCCCGACTGCGAGCTTAGAGTTAAGTTGACTCAGAGCACGGACGATTCACTCACTGCCTGTGCTTGGCATCGCGATGCCAATAAATTTGTTACCGGAGGTTTACGTGGCCAGTTCTATCAATGCGTAAGCACTTTCCTTAGAATCGTTATCTACGTAGAGGTCAATCTGAAAAATCAAAGGTAAATGAAAATTTCAATCATTAAGGACATGGACGGCAACGTGCTGGATTCCTGGGAAGGCGTGAGGGTCAAATGCTTGTGGTGTAGGAGCGACGGAAAAACCGTTCTCGCCGCTGACTCTCACCACCGCATACGTGGTTACAATTTTGACGATTTGTGCGACTTCACAATGTAAGTTGTCACAGTTTGATATTGAATTTCTCCAATCGGCTTTATCTATTTGAGGTAATGAGTAATTAAAAATTACAGCGACAAACTAACATTCTGCTATAAAATTTTTAACGCTATTTCGATTCCACAGATGCAAATAGAATGGAATTGATAAGATTATTGAACGAGATTTTAAAAAAATATTGATTAATTCCCCACAGACTGCAAGAGGACCACCCGGTGATGTCGTTCAGCGTAAACAAAGCCGATCGGTTAGCTTTACTGAACGTTGCGAACCAGGGCGTCCATCTCTGGGATCTCCAGGACAGATGTCTCGTGAGACGTTTCCAAGGAGTAACGCAGGGCCACTTTACGATTCACAGCTGTTTCGGCGGTGTAAATCAAGATTTCATTGCGTCCGGTAGCGAAGGTACGTTCTACAAAAAGCGGAGTTTTTAATCCGCCTGGAACTTGAAAAAAAAATCATTGCTTAATGTTTTGCATTGGTTTCGCAGACAATAAAGTGTATGTCTGGCACATAAAAAGAGAGTTGCCGATAGCGACTCTGACGGGTCACAGCAGGACCGTGAACTGTGTCTCGTGGAATCCCGTTTATCACCAGATGATGGCCTCTGTGTCCGATGACTGTACTGTACGGATATGGGGACCGAGATCGTCATCGCCCGAACGAACGGACAATGCTAAGACTGGTTAGTTCGTAGTATCGATTCTGTCTCGACGAATCTTGATCGTAATTAACAAACAAAAAATAACATAGATATTACCATAGTATATACAAATAATCTAGCTATAATTACATCGGATTAAAAGAGGAAGCAAAAAAATTAGAGGAACTGTAGTTAAGAAGTTTAAGCAAGTACAGATATGGAATATGATAAAGTGGTATTAGTGGACGAGCGAGATTGCCGAGCGAAAGCTCGATAATGTCATGCGTCTTCTCGTTTATTTTCAGCATCGCCCGAGAGCAACTCTTCAAACGGTAGTGGCTGGCACGAAATGGTGTCGTAGCGAACTACAGTCCACCAGTACTCCCATGACCCCATGGTGTTCAAAAGACTGTCGTGTTGACCGTCGCGCGTTGAGTATCCCCTGCCCAATTTAAAGAAACGAAACAAACAAAAAGGGAAAACAGAGCGAAAAAAATCAACAGCAACAAACCTCGGATTTGTCTTACTGCGGTAATAACGAGAATATTTGTTGAGGAATCTGTACGATTAAACCGCGATTTTTGTTTGTCGCTCGAGTGTCAATAGCGCCGGAGCTCTCCCTCTCTCTTCTATATCTGACCGATCTACGTGCACTGGGTTACTTCGATACCCTCAAGCTCGTGAATTTTCACTGAAAAAGAATCACGACCCTGCGTGTAATCCGTTCCACATCGAGGAATTATTTTCCAATGGAAGAGTTTTGTGATGAAAGGTTATTCGAAGAGAAACTCCGATTGATCGATTCGAAGCAGGAGCGTGGGAAAGGGCGGAGAGCGTTAATACGATAAATTGAGATAGGATAAGACGAAATAGAAGATAACCCAACTCATTCTTAGAATTCGAAATAAGGTAAGTGTAGAATGGTTACAAATAGGTCACGAAACGAACGCTATTGGGAAAACAAGAGTAATTTAACGAAATATTTGTGAGAAACAATGATAAAACCAAAAAGTCACGAAGGGAAAACAGAATTCCCTTAATTGTTAAATGAAGAGCCTTGAGGCATTGATTTTTCGTTTATAATTTCGAATCGTACATAGTTCGGCACAAAAATTAACGCCGGAACAATATTTGTGTACACGATCTCTGAACATCGACCAGGCGATGAGGCACTAAAACTAAAATCATCTTCTATTTCTTTTTTCCTCCGTGTCCTATCCTCGGGTCACACGATGTTCGATGCATACGAGTAAATGGCAATGCTTAGAGAGATAAAAATTGTAATGGCAATCAAAGGGAAAGAGAAAGAAAATGATTAATTGTAACGTAAAAAACAACAGCATCGCGCGGAGTGATGATTCAAACGCAGACTCCGAAAACCTAGGTTTTATTTATAATATTGTAATTCAACGATTTTATATGACGGTGAGCATACTTAACGTTGTGAAGAGAAAAAAAAAACAAAAAAGAACAAAGTTACGAACGTTACCTCTTTCTTATTAACTGCCATATTTTCTATCGATATTTAGGGCAACGAGATGAACTATGCGTTTCGCGTCTGTGTACGCAATTTAGAAAGATGCGATTTCTAATTGTTAATTTAAACAACAAAAAAATCTTATGCCGCTGTAGTAAACGAAATATATATAAATATCATATATATTTTTCTTTTCTCTCCCCTTTTTCTATACATGCGACACACAAACACGAATTGCTGTCCAACACTTTAACGTGCTTCGATTTATTAGTCCCGCGATGTTACGCCTTTGTCGAGCGGCTCATGAATAAAAATCGTAAAATAAAAAAATGTAACGTTATCGTCACTTTCAACGTTGATCACTGTAATTCGCGCTAAATTTGACGAATGTACGAATTTTTTTTTTTTCATTGTAACTACGACGAACAGAGACAGTTAATGGGATAAGAATTATCGGATGGATCTTGAGAATAATGTTTCTTGTGCGAAAAAAAAATATATATTAGCGATATAACGGCGATCTTGCGATAATCTATGAGGCAAACTAAGCGTGTAAATGTAAATATGAGTTTTCAATAAACCACATTAGAAATCAGAATCGCTTTAGGGATGACAAAAAAAAATTACAGTCTATCCCGAAATTGCAAACTTTTTAGTTTGATAAATCGCTATAAATATTAATATAGATAAATAATAGTAAAATTACGGCATCGAACAGATACCATGATAGAAATATCGATAAATACGGATCGTGTGATTGTGCAAGCTTAGTTAATATTAAGATCGGCAGCTTACCTATCTGTACGATTGATTTTATCATTTAATCAGCACCACGTGCAATAGTAACGAAGAAAAATAAGCAAACAATAAAACAAAAAGACCCAAGGAATACTCACGTTTCCTCACGAAAGAAATTTATTCGTTCGATTGTTTCGAACAAACAAACGATAATATTATAACGCAGGACCGTTCAAAGACACATTTTATTGATTCTATAACGTTTAAGCGAGAGGTTATACACACTAGTAGAAAAATTTTACAGTTTATATAGATATACATTATCTCTTAACGAATATAATTTGGATTACAAAAATTGTGTTTATTACTTAATCCTTTCGAATATACCGTTAAAGCAAATTTTTATCGGTTCGTACCGTGCGCCGATCTCTCACGTAAACATCCGAATTAAATCGATCGTTACCCTTTCCATGCCATCCGTTGAAATCGGCGTTGAGCCGGTTGCGTCGGATTGCGTTGCTCCCCATACGGCCGAGCCAGTAATAGCGCCTCTGTGTCCCCCTTCTTAGGCGCAGTGCTTCTCGGCACTTTCTTGTCTCGTTTCTCGCGCTATTGATGATTTCCATTAAAGGAAATCTACCATTCGTACAACGAGCATGTTAACTAAGGAGCCGAAGAGTCAATTCGCCAAGTATATCAAGTCTGTTAAGAAGTACGGTCCATTTATTATCACAGTTGAAGCAACGTTTCTAATCGGATCGTACGCTGTTTGGCACCGCATGAATACATCGCAAGGTGAGGAGAACATATCCATTTTTATATAGACCGTACATTCCTCGTTTGTGTGTACGAACAGTTTGAGGTTAAACGTCCGACCGAAATGAATCATCCTCGAGCAAACTTCATGCATTTCGTTGTTTATTTCGCTTTGTGCTATACTCCTGAATTCCGTTAAAGAAAAAGGATCGATTCGGTGCTTTCGGAAAATTATCTGCCTGTATTTCACTTTTGAGACAAAGCGAGAGCTGTTGTAAGTACGTCTCTTTCGTTCGCCGAGTAAGTAACTCGCTTTTTGTTCCAATAAATAAAACCTTCCGAAACTTCGGCCGCAACTGCAATTACGATTTTACAAAAACTCGATTTATTTAATGAGACTCGACGGCATTGTCTGGACTAACCTAAAGTTGATGCTGGACTAACATTATCATTCTTAGATTTCAGACTTTACATGCACAAGAACTTTCCGACAGTACTGAACGGTTACTACTCCATCGGGGAAACGCTATCCGGAGATAACAGTATCAGGTCTTCCGACCTCAGTGCTTGGGAAAAAATAAATTAACTGTCTCAATGAACTTTAGAGATTCATGGCGTTCGTAAAAGCCACTACCTGGCTTGTGGGAAGCAGTGTTTTGGGATTTTTCTTGTTTAAAACCATCACGCCGAATGAGGAGAATTACGCGAAGGTAAGAGCTATCGCTGACAGAGAACAATCGATTAATGTGCAACAGTTTTATGTTGAAAGATATAGGTTGGATACGAAGTAATCGCCAGTAACTTTCATAGATCTTTATGAAACTAAATTTAGCTGACCCAAACATGTATTTGAATCGCGTCTTAAACTTTTGTTTTTAAAATTTTTCATAGTGTTCGAAGAACAATAGTCTAATATCAAACTCCCTAACAAACCTCCATAGAGTACATCTACCAATCTATGGAAAAATGCATAAATATTTAATATTATGATTACTAATAACAATAAAAGTATGAATATTATCTATTTCGATAATAAACTTTATAAATATTTATAAATATTCCAGGAACTGCAGAAATATATTCCCACTGGTCCCAAAGATCACGGGCGTGCCCTTGACTCCACTAACGCAGCACCTCAAAACATTACACTTCCGAAAGCACCGCCTACAGCAAACCCTTTTTACCCAGCTCTGAAGACCGAATCTGGAAAAACTGACGTTTCCAAGCAGAACACAGATTCGCGTAAAACCAGTAAATAACATTCTATTGACGCTATGGAATCGACAACGTTGATAGAGGGAAGCTTACCCGATCGAATAAGTAAACGGGATCGCGAGAGAAAGAACGTTATAGAGCGTCGGCGCGAGGAGCGTCAACAACTAGCGGTGGAGTGCGAACAGACGAGTTATTTCAAGGATGCATTTTACGCAACATGCAAGAAAGTGAAGGATCTCTTGGACGCGGCGCCATCGACGCAACTGTCCGCGCTCCCTGTTTTATTCGACAAGGCTAACAAGGAAATCGAAACGCTCAAGAATTATCTTTCCCAGTCGAAGATGTTTTTAAAAGTTTACGATATCAGAAAAGCACAGGAGAATCTTCAGATTCTCGAGAACGAGGCGGCCGAGCTGGAGCTCAAATTATTGCCGAAGAAAAAATTTGGCTTCAAAAATCGTCGTGCTGTGAAAAAACCCATTGATAAGGGCAATAACGATGTTGTCGATGGATTGAAAGACATAAAGATAAGCGAGGGCAATGTGAACGGCTCCACCAAGCGGAAGGACGAATTGTCGAGCAAATACGGTGAAAGTGCGTGTATGATGTCGGGCAAGGTGGACGAACGTTTGACCCTTGATGCGGAGAACGTTAACAAAAATGACGTTATGCTCTCGGACTTGACGCGTTGCACTATTAAAATTTACGGCACCCCTAGTACCCTACACATGGTTAACCTCAAGCATTGCACGATTCTCGTCGGACCCGTTGCCTCGTCGGTTTTCATACACGACTGTACGCAATGTACCTTCGCATTCGCTTGTCAACAGTTGAGACTGCACTCCTCGATCGACTGCACATTTTATCTTCACGTCACGAGCAGAGCTATTATCGAAGACTCGACGAAGATTCGGGTTGCTCCATACAACTGGACGTACGACGATCAGTCGAGTCACTACAATCTCGCCGGTCTCGACACTAAGACAAACAATTGGGAATGCGTCGATGATTTCAACTGGCTCTCCTACGAGAAACACTCGCCCAACTGGTCCATACTGAAACCCGAGCTAAGAATCAAGACTTGGGACTGACGGCGATACACCGAGAGAGATCGAAAGACAAAGGAGATTCGGTTCGATTTCACGCTAGTTGGAGATTCCTCTCTCCCCGACCCTTATTCCTACCTTTTATTATTATTATTGTTATTCTTTGGATGAGACAATAGCAGCCAAAAGTTATTCGTAATCGACGGATTATTTATCCACTTGTATCATTCGCTTTTACACAAATAATACATGCACATAATCTTCAATTACTTCGTCGTTGAATTAAAAAAGAAAACAAGATTTTAAAGAAGAACCAATGTGGCGATTCTCACTTTGAGTATACGGAGGGAGGAAAAGGAAAAATTCTCAGCTTCCTGCAATGTTTTTTTGTTGTTTAATAGTAAAAAACATTTTATTTAAAATTTCACGGAATACACTTGGTTTGTGCATTCGATATTTCGTTCTATGCAGTACGAAATTTTATCCTCGCGCTGAATTCATTTTATTAGAAAAATCAACGTGGCGGTAGACGAAAGAATGGTTGAAGCATTAAATCGAGAAAAAGCTTCCCCGAGGCTCTTCGCGGAATTATTGCATTTATGGAGATCCCGAACTGCCAAGACGGGGCGGTGTAACTGGAGATAAGAATAACTTCTCTCGAACTATCCCACTCTGCCCTGCATTGTTTTCTCAGCCAATATTTTTACTGAGCCCTCCCCTCACCCCCGACCCGTCGACTTGGAATATATCTGAATACAAATCGTTCGCAAAAAAAATCTTCGAAGCATTCTCATAGTCCGTAAAATCGTGAAGCAGCTTCTCGCAGCATATTCTATTACATTTTTTATCCCCGGGAAATCAGCGGCGCGACACGTTACCAAATTCGATCGGCCTCTTGGCCTTCTTTGTTGGAAACTCTGTATCATCTGCTCGAGATAATCGAGTTGGAACTCACTGTAGGAGCTCGTGTAGTGTCTGTTATTGCTAACGTACCGAGAAACGGTTCCGAGTAAAGTACACAAGTTCACGAATGTTTCTGTGAGCGAGGCTGATCGGTTCGAGGAAGATCGTTTCACGAGGTGCCTGACTGCCTCCTTTCAAGGTCAAGCACCGTGAGAGGTCCTATGACGTTGCATGAAAGAAGATCCCGACATGTTTGTACACTCGGCGTTTGCCCCGCCAGCCCCTCAGCGCTCTCTTCTCTCCCTCCGGATAAGCATACTCGTTTGCGCAGGTGATATTCGACATGGATTGTCAGCTTACTACCGTAAAAATTCGCAGTTATTTATTTACGCGTAGACGGCAAATTTTTCACGGTGCTAACAACGCTCTAAGAAAATATTAAGATGATCAACCTAAGGCGTATATAAATATAAAGCGAGAATCGAGCTAACCTAAAGATTTCCATAGCCGCGGATTATTTGCTCGATCGAAGTATCGAAAGGCGGAGGATTAACAGCCTCGAGCTTCGGCAACCGAATAGCACGATCGTTACAGCGTCGTTGGAACGTGTAAGTCGGCTTGCTAGAAAAAAAAAGTTTCTTTTTTGGATTTCCTTGTAGTACGTTCGCTTGAATCGAGCGGTAGGATCGCCCGTTTACATTGTGATACTCGCGGAGGATCAGTGGCTTTCGAGCCGGCTACCGGAATCTCTCCGTCGATCTCACTCGATCCTCGATCCCCGGGGGGTTGTTTACACCATCAGTCCTCCGTCTCCCTGCTCTCCTTTACTCCGACCGACGATTTTCGCCGCCGCCAAAAAGCGTATGAAAGATTCGCTTTAACCGCTGTGTTCAAGTAAGTCCACACGATATCCTAGTAATCGGTACTTTTGTTTCTACTTATTTTTCGACTTTTACTTTCTTAAATTTATTTGGAAAAATCGAATGCTGAAGAAATAAATAGCGGTCGATGTTGGGTTCATGGAAAATATTTGAAAATTCGCAAACTTGTTGGAAGTTGCAATGTGCTGGTTTAATGTGAAGGGAAAGTCACGTGACAGAGTCAACAGGGTTAGAAATAAAGCCATTGGTCTCACGGGGAAACGATAGAGAGAGAAGCAGAGAATGTGTTGCACTTCACCTTACGGCGAGGGTAAAGCTGGTATGAGCGGTGGAGTGCGAGAGAGATAGGGGCATGAAGTTCGTATGAAAGCGAGCAAGAGGGGGATTTTAATTTTTCTTCAAGAGCATGTGAAACACTATATATGCTCTCGAGAGAAAATAAAACAGCTGTGCGTATAAAAGTGAATTTACAATTTTTAATCTCCAAATTAGGAATTACATTGCGTATTCAGCTCGGATTTGCTTTTTCCTCAAAAAAGTTGGCACCCTTGAGAAAATCATGTTACGGTTTTCATTACCGACCGAGATATTTCACTTCCTCTTAAGGCCACGTGAAATATCGCCGTCGGTAACAAAAACTGTACTAAACGCCTTTTTGCGACGATAATCCACTTAGGAAAAAGAAAATAATTTTCCTCTAGGAAATCGGCAGACGTAGAGAAATACCATGTTTTTTCCTCGGCGGTCTGCAGCCTCAAAATGGCATGCAGTGCAGCTTTTGTTACCAATCGGGCGTGGGTTAGGTGAGTGGGAGGACGTCACTCGGGAAGATTAACATAACCTTAAGCGCATGTAAAACACTATAGAGTACGAGGAAGATAGCATGAGTTTCGCTCTCGGCCGAGCGATAAAGACACGCTGCGAACGTGTTTTACCTACCATCGACGATATTCAGGCGCCGTCGCGGCAGAAGAACGGAACAGCGGGTCCGCCGAACCCTTTAACCAGTGGGTGAGTAAGGAACACAAGGAAACGACTAGACACGGATAGTGTGCTTCTTCTATATTTTTTATTCAAACCTAACACAAATCGCTGGAGAAATCAGATGCGTTTTGTCATTTACCGTTCGGTTTCCAAAACGTTCAGAAATTACCTTACGTATAGATTCGAACACGCATTACCAAAAAAAAAAAAAACCTAATAATTCAAAAATGTGAAAGCTACAAACGATTCAGCATGCCTTTGAGAAGTAGCGCAGTTTACAGCAGTCGTTTTCGCCATCTCAGCATCGATGCGACTAGAGCCACAGGAGAGGGGGGGGGGGGGGAGCGGCCGTTGACCAACGGGCGCCACGCCAATGGTATAAGCATGTGCGTAAAGATCCGCGCGCAAATCCTCTGCGCGACTACAAAAAAGTCTATGGCTTTGAGTAATAGCAGTAACGGAGAAGAAGGTGTGTTCCGTGAATGACTCGTGAGAGTCGGATCAGAAGAGACAATCGACGGCAAGTCAGACGGTCCGTAAACAATGACGTCGGCAAGGGCAACGGTTTTTTGAGGTTACGTCGGACGGTGAGCAAATAAAAAACCCACTTATTTCGCGAATGGCTCGTCTATGGCTGACCGACCCGGGATGCGAATATTAATCGATAAATCGGATTTCTCACTTCACAATTAGTTGACAATGACGTTCGATGAATTTTCGGATCAAACAACAAAAAAAAAGGCTTTATTCGACCCACGCTCGAGAGAACTTGCAAAGAGTTTTTTTTTCCGAGTCCCTGAAACCGAGTCACTGCGATCAGACAATGGAAGATTCGGCATCGGCGAAACGACTTTGTTATTCGATAATTAGGCTGCTCCCGCACCCTTTCTACCGCGCGATCCCTCGAAGTATATAATTTGTGTTCGTCGTTTACGAGCATGCCGAGTTTGTTTCTCCCTTGGAATATGTCCAACGAGGCGGAAAACTCGGCGTCGGGGAGAGAGTTTAGCCCCTATTGGGGAATTAGCGAATCGTAAAATAACGAGGTGAAACGTTCCTTTGACGAAGTTACAGGGAAATTGTTCTTTTTCTTTGAAAGATTTTTATTTATTTTGCCATCTTCGAAGAATCTCGTTACATCAAACCGGACCATTTGCCCTTTCACATCCCACTGCCTACATCTGTCTTATATTATTCAGCTTGGATATCAGCCGTCCGGCAGACTTCTCCATAATAGTCTCGTTAACGAATAATGACACGAACCGTCGGGTCAAAGACAAAACACAATCGACCGGCGATCGTTATATATACATTTTTTGCACCGATGAATACGATAATTTATAACCTCTCATCGAGGACAGCTTCGTCCGCGGAACTCTGCCAAACCGTTCGGAATACGAGTGTTTACCCGCAGTAAAAATTTGTCACAAGGCAGTATGATTTTTTGATGAAGAGATTGAAACGGTGAGGCAGCAACGTTACACCGAGATTTCTCGATGATCAGTCCGCGAGGGGCTGCGCTATACGCGAGACACTTTGCTAGCGCGAGTATAGATATATATGGCACATGAAGCATCGGGGAGAGGCTCGGGCTCCCGTTATGTACTACTACCGGCTTACCCGGCGAACAACAGTAGTCAAATCAAACACGAGGCTATTAACTGGGTCAACATAGTCGCGAAGGGTACACCGAGTGAGACGGACAGGAGTGAAGCGGTACTTAGTTCCCGAAAAGCAACACAAGGGCGCAGCGAGCGCCTCTCGCTGCCCGCGCGCCATTGCCGCCTTCGTGAATCGTCCGTTGCAGTAACGACTCGTCTCCTCAACCGGACACCACTCGAATGCAACGTTTCTCCTCGTCGCAGCGGATGATAGAGACGAAATACCACAAACGAATAACTACAGGGCTATGCGCGGCTAACCCAAAATAAATATCCGATGCACGCCCGAGCGAGTCCCTTATTGCTCCGGCCAATATTGTTTTAGGCACCGGAGTTGAAGACAGCCGTGGAATGAGAACAAAGAGAGAGAGAGAGAGAGAGAGAGAGAGAGAGAGAGAGAGAGAGAGGGAGAGGTAGGGAGATTGAGAGGCGGGTATTATTTAAACGTGCGAGTTTTCTCTGTAACACGAGAAATGACTGACCGTCGAACAAGGGCCTGCTGCACTATGATTCTCGATATTGTTCAATGTTTGACGATCTCTATTCCACTTCCTTCTTCTGCATCATCTGGCTCGTCGGCATTTTTCCGTTAATTTTCGACAAATGGACGTCGATTTGTTTGCCGATGCGTCTGAAACTCTAACGGGGGCACGAGTGCGCCCTGGTAACGAAGAATAAAGAAATCCCAGTCCCTTCGGAGACCATATTTTACATGATAATAATAATACAATTGAAAAGAAATTTCGATGTAAATTCTACTCCTACGCATAAATGAAACACCGAATAGAATGGCAATTTTCACGAGTATTCAAACTCTCTTAATTTAGTCCTTTCGTGTATTTAACAATCTTGGTGCGCCGAGCAGCGTTACTGAAACGACGGGAAAGTAACTCTCTCCTCAGTAGCGAGCTCGCGAGATCACTTAGTCTACTTCGGGTGCAGATGGGAATGTACAGCGGAGACAATATTCGTCTAATAGCCGGAGGCTCCGCCGTTAGCTATCTGCATAAACGGCGAGAGCACTGTAATTCGAGCTGTGGCTCGATC
The DNA here is from genome assembly GCA_963978505.1 of Listrodromus nycthemerus. Taxonomy (NCBI): domain Eukaryota; kingdom Metazoa; phylum Arthropoda; class Insecta; order Hymenoptera; family Ichneumonidae; genus Listrodromus; species Listrodromus nycthemerus. The sequence goes on from OZ021685.1 coordinate 7,717,365, forward strand.
TCCGAACCGTCGCTTCGAGGTTAAACCTTCGACGAACTCAATGTCGCTGAGAACGAGAAAGACAGGGAGAGCCGGGCGAAGCAAAGTTTGCCATCCGGCTGTAACCCGGACGGCGAACGATCCGCAGAGTTATTAACATACACAGAGCGATGCAAAAGCGTGTCTCCGACGTTCCGTAGAGTCCTCGCTATCGAAATTCAGCGGTACGTTCGTTGTGGCACTTGCTCCGACGGGTATCGAAGCGCGTCGCCCAATCCTCGCCAGCCGAAATCTCGTCTCTCGGCTGCCGCTGCGGCTATGCATATAAAACTCACACTCGACGGGTTCTCGGTAGCGGGAAAGACCACGATTCCGATGTATTATAACCTACACTAGGATAGACCCACTCTGGGCAACGGCGTATTTGTCGCGGAAATAATTAATTAACGTTGACGGAGAGAGAGTGAGCCGAAGCGAATTCATAACTGCGCCACAGTATTTCGCTACAGCGTCGTCGTCGTCGTTGTTGTCGTTCTCGCCCTTCGCTATTCCCCCCTCTCCCCATCGCCCCACCAGTCCTTTTCAGCAGCGACTTCTCCGAAACAGACGTTTTAACTCCCTCCTATCGCGTAGACGACTGTGTTGATGTTTTTTTTTTTTCCAATTTTTTTTACTCTCTCGCTATGGTTTTACGGACACACCGTAAGTTTCTCGCTCGCTCGTAAGACCCGCCATATTACTATGTAGCAGCTCGGTTAGCGCGAGCGGGTTAATGAAAAGCTCGAGCAAACACAAATGCGAAACTAGCCGGGAGGAGGTACCGGGTGTTTGAGAGTCGAGAGGGAAAAGCTTCGAGGGCTGCAGGTTACATTAAGCGCCGTACTTAGTCTCGTGAAAAATAACTCGAATAACTTATTAATGCGACGAAAGATCAAGAACAATAATTGCAGGTGCACCGAATACCCGTGATGAAGCGATAGATTTTTGTTCACGAAAGAGTCCAATGTTAATTGCGGCTAATAATGTGTTTCAGTGGTGGTTAAATGATCGAGACTCACCAATAATTCAGAAAAATTATTGAGAATAAATTGTCGTTGAAAGCACAAATAAATCGGGCATTTCTGCTTGAATAGAAAAATTGATGCGGGACTGTTTAAAGAGTTCGAGAGAAAGCGAACGAAGAGACAGTCTTTTATGCTCTTCGGCTATATCGAATTGACGAAGGCGCTAAGAGCCATTAGCGCAGGTATTATTCTAGCGTGATCCGCCCAGCAGCCGAACAATAGTCGTTGGTGTGTGTGTGTGTGAATCGACCTAGCTCCGACTAGCTTCTACTCGGCGCGACCTACGGCGTTGAAGGACGCTTGCAATGATATATATATATATATATATATAGTAGAATCGGGGGACCGGCAAAGTAGAGATGATACGATAGGGGACACGGGCGAGCGATGCTTCTCTTCTCTGCTGAGTTGCGACAGGGATATATATACGACGGAGGAATGGAACGAGGGTTGTCCGGGCCCGTCTCGCGTTACCTCACGCCCTTGCCTTGTGTAAATGCCGCATCGCTGTAATCTCGAGTTAATGGAGCTTTCACGATGCCCACTCGATACATCACGCTTCCGATGAGTCGCGACGATTTATTTTATATTTCAATCGTGCAACTTTAATCGATTAATTTTTTTTTTTTGTGTTTTTTTTTTTTTTTTTACTTCGTGTCGAATTTGATTGGATGTGTTCGCGGTGCCATTGCAATCCTCAAAGCGTAATTCGATAATTTACAAACCGAAACGTTGACGCTGTAATCCGACGAAAGTCAATCTACGATTACTGTAACGGATTTGTAATTTTCAACGATCGATTAAACTTCATCCCAGCTCGCAGTGTTAATTAGTAAAGCATCTGTTGAATATCCCACTCATCGGTGAGACATCGAGTGAGCAATAGCGAGGGGGCCGCTCGCGTGCGCATTTCCCACCATATATATATACACACATTTATATATCTCAATGTTGTTTTAACGCGGCTTCTCCCTTTCCCCACCGGGCAGGATACACCGGACCCAGCTTCCCATCTACTCATGCTTTTCATTCGCTTATACTATTACCAGACTATCGCGGACAATTGTCCAATGACACTGCGCAAACAATCAATTCAACTCGTTTTAAACACGAGGTGCTGCATACTCAACTAATAATCTCAAAAATTCATTCCGTTGATAGTACACATAGTTTCCAATATTTCTGTACATTTTTATGAATATCGCTGCCTTTATTCCGCATCGTACATACAAAATTGTAAGGTGTATTTTTGACCTTACACCGTCTAAATATTTTTAATTTCCGATACTTATTCCCGTGGCCTGACTTTCATTGAATGTTGAGTCACTCGACAAGTTCTTATGATTATTAATCATTTATTAATTTGTAAACGGGACGAGCCTTTTTTTTTACATAATCGAAACGTGTTACGTGTTGGTGATTATAAAAGTTGTGGAGTTTGGCTTGGGGTTAAAAATTGGATGTATTTACGCAGGTTCTTTAGCAAAACTGGCTACACGCTTTTGCCACAGTCACGAACGTAGAAACAGCGAGTTACCGAGTGTGAAACGTGGGAGAACAATTGTTCGAGACAGTGAAACCTCGATTATTCGAATTCTTCGTTATTCGGATCGGCACTGGTTCGGACGAAGATTGTACTATTTGAACTATTGCTAAAAATTCTCCTATCTTTGCAGTGTTTCCCGCAACAAGCAACGGGTCAATACAAAAACAATTAGGCGGGCCTAGACTGCACTATTGTATTAGTTTCTGACGCAAGCAAGTACACACCTATTCACAATTTATTTTCGTTAATTTACTAGTCTCGTAGGTTGTTTAGTGCGTTATGCATTCCAGAACCAATGCATTGACTTCTACATCTAAGCACAATGTACTTACGGTGGAAATAAAAATGAGAAAAATTAGAATTTTTCTGAAAAAAAAGAAAACGAACAACTCTTTTGGGTCAAACTAAAATGATTAATTTTGTGACGAAAGTTTGAAACTACCGTTGAAGATCATATAGACCAGTGTTCCACGTTATTTCTCTAGAATATATTCCTACTGTATTTTTTTAAATTATCCTATATATTTTTCTACGCTTTAGCGCTGAACACAGCTTCACTGCTCTGTTGTCCGAATTTTCGTTAATCCGAGAAAGCTCTTGATTGGTTTGGATAATCGACATTTTAGAGGGAAGAGAAAAAATTTAGTGTGCTAATGTTGGGACAACAAAAACAGCTTGGAACCATAGAAAAATGTTTCGCTTGGAGCGATTTGTTACCACGACAAAACAGTCTCTAATATTGTAACAAAAAAAATTCTCATGTGGGTAGGTGAAGCTTGTATGCGTGCAAATTACTACCACGGTGTCGAGATCCTCTACGCACAGAATAAAAACAAATAAAGGCGAGCAAACAGGTCCTTTGTATTCGATGAAAAATAAAAATGGAGCGGCAACACGTTTCAAGAATTCGCAATTGCAAGTACAAACATTATTTTTCATACGATAAAATTGTAAAGCAAAAAAATACACAGATAGCAAGTTAATCGTCAAATAAATGTATGTACGTATCTATAACTCGGCTACTGTCAGCTACCATTCAGCAGTCAAATTATAGCCGAGGTTGCTTGTCCTCATGACAAACTAAATCGCCGCAGTGACAAAAAAAATGTTGTCGCGATAGAAAACCAATTGCTTCTGAGCAGTAATTTTTATATCGGTCATTATACTCGTCTTGTTACGGGAACAAGGTTACTGTAAAAAAAATTCATTTTGCCAAAGCAGCCCAATAATTTTTCTCTGTTTACCGTTTCATCAAATGCATTGCTTAATTCAATAATAATTATTTGTAGTATTCTACCAACAACCAAAAATAAATTTAATCGTAAAAAAATGGTATATCGACCGAAAGATAAATATTGATCGATAGACAATCGTGCAGATGAAATTTCACACGTCACGAACAATTTTTGATCGCTTTCATTAGAATAATAACGAGCGATGAGGCGTCACCTGTTTATCTACAAATCTCGGCGTCACTTACAGTGTGATCTATATCGGAGATATAACGCGAAGGGTAAATGCGGAAAGGTCTCGTGGTGGTTTATATCGTCTCTCGCCTCGGGACACTGCCACTGACAACGCAATTATTTCGTCTCGCACGCGGTCGCACGCCAACCCTACTGCGTTATCTGGCGGGCTCTCTCACCCCCAAAATTCAACCCCTCGGTGTACTCCGACACTCGAGGCTCCTCGACGCTTCGCCCATATTTTGTGTGTAACGCACACGGATCGTCGGCTGACATTTATCGTCGTTTCGCACACACGAAATTTGCCTGCTCAGTAGCAACGATTGTTATCCCGCGAGCGGCTTTCTATTCTTTCATCTTCGCTCTCTCGCCGCTGAGACGAATTTCGTTTAATCGCATGCTCCGATACGTCCAACATCTCCGCACGTATCGCCGCGATTTCGAGTCCAAGTGGACTGCAAGCGGACTCCGAGACTCAGAAATAAAAAAATGAAATTGAAAAATCACTGGAAAATTTATTCGTAATATTCAGAATTTCAAGGAAGCTACATTTTGTTATCGAGTACAAACTTTGGGTAGATAGACTGAGTAGTTTAATTGCCAGTTCAATGTCGTTTCCTTCTGAGATTCATTTTAAAAAAGAGTAATAAAACAAAACACTCGAAGGGTAAATTTAAAAAATTCAGGGAGTACAAACTTCGTTACAGATTGACTCGCAATCTTAGCGCAAACCTTACTTAGACTTTTCGCGATGGGCGTTTCGGAGTAAAATCTTCTCTCTTTTTCCTCCGACACGAATTTCGTTTCATCGATTGCTCCCGTCGTGATTGCAAGTCCAAGTGGACTTTAAAGAAAACTATTTTTTTTCTATAAAGTACAAACTTTACTCAGACTTTTTATTTAGAAAATAATTAAAAAAAAAAAAAAACAAGTGAACCGCAAGTTTTAGACGGTACCAAGTACGTTTATCGTCAGATTTCTGACCAAAAATTGCGCGGACCCGACTCATAAGAACCGACGAATTGAAAAAAAAAAATAATCCTTCAAAAATTCGATTACACGAAATTTCAACCGGCACGCGCGCTTAAATTTTTCGTGACAAAAATTACATCATAAAAGATTTCAAGATAAATCCATTAATAAATTTAGTATTTCGACTCTTCCGCAATTTCGTTCTCACGTATTTCGGTGAAATCGTAGATGACCTTTTTGTGGTCCCGGGGGCGTGCGTGATGCCCGTGAAGTTTTAATCCGCCAGGTTGTCCGCCACCCGTTCGGTATACGAGACCAACGTGGAACGAACTTCGATATTCTAATCCAGTCTCAATTATTCTAATTAGCGGCGACCTGGCGTGAGTGGTTCGGAGCCGCGGAGCCTACGAATGATGCACTCAACAGTACGAATGAAATAAACGAACGGGGAGGCTCCAATCTCGTTTAATAAAGACCGAATGTAGGACGGATCAAACGACGGATCGAGCTTCGCTCACACCGATTCATTCGGATGAATAATCGTGTACATGTATACGCGTACATAGGTAAATATATATATATATATATATATATATATATGACTGGTACGATGCCAAATGAGAGATGGGCGAGGGGTCGCGACACATTTGCGAATTGCTAAATCGAGACACCTGTCGGGTCAAATGTAATCGGGCTCGAGGGAAAAGCTCGTGCGAGGGGCGCTGGCGATATGACGGAGACATTTTCTTGAGCCAGAAATGAAAGAGGGTGGATTCGCCGGACCGTTAAGTTTCACGGGAGGCTGCGGCATCGTACGGATACGCGAAGTGACAGAGAGAAGAATTTTGATCGTGGGGTGTTACTAGGCACGAAGCCATCACGCGTTCCGCGTTTGATTAACGGCACTGTAAATCCATAACGCTCTCTCTGTTCGGACATTGCAACGATGATGATGCACGACGGCGAAAGCACACAACGGCTCTCCCCTGCGCTTCTATGCCGCTATCGAATAGGAATCACCTCACCCAAAGCTCCGATCTCTGTGATAATCTAACCCATCTGAGCCCTGGCGGGCTTCCTTTCGTCTACATAGACGACTGTATGGAATAATCATGAGAATAATTATGAAACAGGTAGGCGACATTCGTCGGCCGGGTGAATTCATCGGACTGTTCGAATTTTTTTTGGCTATACATTCAACGGAAAATTATACAGTTTTTAGGACTGTGAGGGAAAACTGTTGTTTTGTTTGTTTAGTGTGAAAAATTAGGGCGTTTTCTTGCACTTTTTCTAACTTATTTGAGCCACGGAGGGGTTCGTTTCGTCTACATAGACGACTGTATGGAATAATCATGAGAATAATTCTGAAGCAGGTAGGCGACATTCGTCGGCCGGGTGAATTCATCGGACTGTTCGAATTTTTTTTGGCTGTACATTCAACGGAAAGTTATACAGTTTTTAGGACTGTGAGGGAAAACTGTTGTTTTGTTTGTTTAGTGTGCAAAATTAGGGCGTTTTCTTGCACTTTTTCTGACTTATTTGAGCCACGGAGGGGTTCGTTTCGTCTACATAGACGACTGTATGGAATAATCATGAGAATAATTCTGAAACAGGTAGGCGACATTCGTCATTTGGCTGAATTGATCGGCCCAGAAAATTCGCCAAACTGTTCGAATTTTTTTTGGCTACAAATTATACAGAAAACTATGAAGATTTAACGTCTCTAGAGAGAACTGTAATTTTTTACACTGTTTCGATTTTAGTACTCTGTAAAAACAAAAATTCATAATCGAATAATCGATAAAAATAAATCAATCGAGACGACCGTCAGAACCGTAGAAACTCCTCGGACCAGTGCATCCGGGTCTCAAAGGAGGAAAAAATAAAATAAACGTCACAGACGCAAAATCCTTATATTCATTGCAATATTTTCTATCGATCGTCTCGCCGGCCGACGACGCGTGTGCACGTAGAGAACCGGAAGCTGCGTAGAGGTGTGCCGATCCGACGCATCCCGCGAGCGTCCTGTCTCGAAGGGTGGGGCGTTTTTTTTCCCTGAAAAGCCCATTCCACCCTTACAGCGAACATCCACAATTGACGAGCACACACGTACATCCGACTCGTCTCCGTTCGTACATCTCCATACACACCACGAACCCGGCTCTCGCATCAGAGAGAACGTTTATAAACCCTCAAATTCCGGCTTACATCTCGCCTCGTTCACTCTCCTTCCACCCTCTCCTTCTCTCTCTCTCTCTCTCTCTCTCTCTCTCTCTCGCTCTCTATCTCCTCTGTAATGCAGCCGGTAGTGTCGGCTCACCCAATCGCGAAGCCACACCGTTTCAGTGACAGCAGTCGTGGCCGTTTCTCTCGGGACCGTCGACGATTGGACGATCGTCAAGGGGTAGTAGGCGTGGCTCCGAAATCTCTTCGGAGTTTCCTACCCCTACCGGCTTCCCTACCGGCTTCCCTACCGGCTTCCCTACCGGCTCCCCTGGGATTCCATCGGGGTTGAATTTACCCCCGTCAATGGCACAATCTTTCCCTCCGGTACACTCGGCGTTTACCTGCTCGACGAGTACAGGATACGCACGAGCAGTGGGGAATACGTGTGTAAAACGAGAGGGGGTTGGTTATTCTCTCTCCGTTTCTATTTCACGATGCGCCTGTCCCGTCGGGCTCTTCCCAAGGGGCGGGGGGAGACTCGAGAACGGGACGGACACCGCGGGAGGAGAGAAGAATCTCGGCTGGCAATGAGGTCGAACATTAGTTCGGCCACCTATGGGGATGAAGGTGAGCGTACCCGTGTATCGCGTCGGATAATCGGAGCGCATTACGGCCTCCCTCACGAATCTACCCTTCCTTTTCCCCACGTCCGACCCGCTCGATCAGCCACGATCGCGAATCTAAGGCTCGCTTTTGCCCGGGACCGTTTCGTCCCGCCCGCCGCCATTATTATTCGATATCCCGGGGACCCACGGGTTATCGGGTGCGCCGGGACGAACCGGATGTCCTCCGGGCTTTCATCCTTCCCACTGTCACCCCGATAAGCCACGAGCGTTACGCGTTCTTCCATGACGCTCGAATTTTAGACCGACGCCTCTCGTACTCACCCCTCATTCTCCTCCACCCTTCGTTCGGGATTCATGAGGGATTTAATATGCACTTGTTTTCCTAATTTTTATACATTTTTTTGGACGGCTTGAAAACCCTCCGCGGAAAGGTTTCACATCGACGTTGCTCGTTTAATAGTTTGTTTGTTTTTTTTTTTTCATTTTTTGGTACCAACGTTTTTTTTTATGGTCGAGCGCCTCAATGTAGACAAATGAGGGGTGGATTTTTTACGCTGCTCATAGAAACTCTTTCGCGGCCATTGATTTTAGTTTAGGGTTGTTTGTATTCCGGCAGACTTAAACTAGATAAACACTAATTTCGATGCATTTGCAAAAATATTTACTGGTTTTTACTCACTTTTTAAGAGGTAAATATTCGTGACGTTTTTTGATTTAAAGACTCGGAAGACGCTCTGGGATTTAACCATGATAGAATATTACATCAAAATCGCGAATGAAGGATAAAAATGAAGGATTATTTTTCTTGCAATAACTCAACGGATGGATCATATCTTCAAAATGAACAAAAACCAATTCATATTTTTGCAAATGGCAATGCATTTCACATTTTAAAATGCAATTAACGTTCTTCTAGGTTAACATTGACTGCATTACAAATAACCATTAACTCTAATTTAAAAAATGCCTACAATTGCATAGTGTTCATTTTGCCGGCGTGAAGTGCTTCGACCTCTGTAAGGGCGATTTCCGGTGCTTCATATATATTTTTTCATTTCTCCATTATCATACCGTTTTTTCAGTAATTTTAAAGCGTTAGCGGTTTTCGTGAGACGTAATTTGTAAGCCACTGATCTTCGCCGACTTTATTGTCTTTTCCTGTATATACATATATATTTATATATCCGAGAGTCTACGGGGTGAACGTTAGAACGGCCCGTAACGTTTAGAGCCTCGATAATAAAAGAGTCTGTGGTTTGCTGCACCGCTTCGGCAAACATCCCCTCATGTACAAAATAAAAGAAAGCGGAAGAGAGATTAGTGCTCGAAGATTTCTGGTAATCTTATTCACGCGCCTTTTTTTTTTCTCTCTTTTTTTTTTTTGTTTTTTTTGTGTTCGTAAAACAAGGCGCGCGGATAGATTTTCTCGGAGGCTCGAGGAAGTGAGAATGAGGATAAATGAAAACTCCGTGGAGTTAGATAAGAAAAACCAGCAAGAAATTTTTTTTTTTTTTCGAGGGGGATTAATAAAAATCGCTCTCGCTGTTTGATCGTCGAATTTGTGAAGGGAAACGTTCTAAGAAAATTTTGAAAGCGTTTCTACCTGTTCCTCAAACGTTTCCGAAACTGAGAGAGTGATTGTGTGTACCTGCGCTATTATGGCACCCAAAGTTTCTTTTCTCTCGATAGTGTTCTTAATATTGTGTGTATATATATATACATATATATATATGTATATATGCAACGAACAGTATTTAAAACATAGTTGTAAAGTTCTACAAGTGTCCGTTATTTTAGTCCTGTACATCCTAAAAACAAATCGTAAACTAAACGTACTGAAACCCAAAACTCGCTTACGTTACTCACGCTAATCGAACATAAATACAATTTTTTGTAAAATGAAAATACCACACATTAAAAATATACTCTATACGTCGGAAATGTTCGAAAAATTGGGTTGAAAACAAATGTTTTACTACCTAATTGCAGAGCACGTGTGTTGAAAATTTTAGAAATTGTTTGTACGAAAAAATTCTCGATTAGCGTTGATTAATTTTCAAGTTGAATTTTATTGCAGTGCAGACGGAACGAAACTGCATTCATTGATATTGATGGATAGATCGATGTGCTCGTTTCGTGTTTTGGGGTCTAAGCGTCCTGAAGAACACCGTGTCATAATATCCAAATCATACAAATGAGATGAATTAAAATGTGAAAATAATAGAACGAAATGATGCTCAAAGAATATAAGCGAAAAGTCACATCATGAAATAAAGTAGGACATAAATAGCATAGCAAGCAAAAAGCATGAAAAGAAAGCGATTCGTCTTGTAATTTATTTCGGTTACAAAGCGCCCTTCGGGATTTTTTTTTTGTGTGACTTTTCGTGCTAATTTTCTCAACACCGGCGTATATTATGGAAACTCTACGAATTTCCAGAACCGACAAATGCGGCGATAACTTTTAAAAAAATGTGATTTTTTTATCTTTGGCAATATACTGAATACGTTTTTTTTTAATATTGAAAAAAAACTCGTGCACTAAAACAGAACTCCTTCTATGATGAAACAAAAAGCCGGGCATTAAATCGTGCGCGCAAATGGCTGCGTCGATGTTTTCCAGTTACTCGCGTCTGATATGAAATTCACGAATCCCGTTACGCATTCGAGGCTTCCCTCGTGTTATTTTCCACGATGATTTTTAACGCATAAAGACTCTTGACGCGTACTGCGCTCCTCGGACCGAACTCGTGCGCTTCGCCTGCAGACCGTACCTTTTATTTATTTATTTTATTTTCCCGTTTCGCTCTTTCATTCTTTTTCGCTTGTCCACTCGGGATTCCCGGGGAGCCCTTTGGCACCCGAGCAGTTCAGTAACGGCTCGCTCGAAGAAGAGAATTTTTCTGTCGGGAGCCGTCCACACGCCCGACTCACTGGGATTTCACGCGTCGGCTCGCATTACCGGATCCCACTTCGAGTTAGATGGATTACGTGATGTTGAGGTAGGACCGCCCAACTTCGACGATCTTCGCCGCACGTATCCCACTGCCGAGGCTTCCCATGTGTTCGAGCGTGGCTTACCTTCTCTGATAGTTCGTGTAATTCCCACATCGAGACGTCTCCCGTATACAAAAAAAAAAATCATCAAAACGTTCCACCTCAAAACTGTTTCCGAAAATAATAAACCTGAAATTTTTTTTACTAATAACTCGGTAATTAATCATTTATATGAATTTGAAATCGCGTCCAACATCGAAAAATCTCTCGTATACAAAAAAAAATTATCAACTCTTCCGCCATTAAATGAATTTGAACGCGCTTCTATTGAGTTTCGCATTTACGATTTTCCACCAGCTTTACAGCCGCGAAATTTCTTGCAATAAAGTCGTCAATGTTAATTGAAGGGCTGATCATTGCCGAGGTCTCCAAATGCCGTCTCCACGAGTCGTAAAATAGCTAGCTTCAAATATTCTCTAAATCACCTGTCCAATAAACTGTTAAATTTCCCATGTCAAGTTTCCATCATAAATTTAGTTAAATAAAAATTCCAACGCCTCGTTACTCTCTCTTTCAAGGAACTTCCGAACTATTCCAAAAGTAACATCCTCAAGCTATCCATATGGATAATGTAAAGGTCCTATTTGTAAATCGCCCGAGCTTACGTGAGTTTAAAAAGAATTGCGAAAAAAATAGACTCAGGCTGTCCACCAGTCCGACCTCAAGTTCACCAACAATCCTATCTTATTAAGTTCCACAAAAATGATTTACCCTTCAGCGTTCTGATCACGAATATTGTATCCAACCAATTGATGGAAATTCCCACCAACACTTAATCGCACATGGCCCGTTATTATATAATATAAATAAAAAAAAAAAAACACCCAATTCGCCATAATCTTGCCAGAGGACAGCGGGGCAATAAAGAGACAACAAGGTTAAACAACGTAATGAGACAAAACGCGATTCTCCGACAACCTTTGAACAGTAACAATTGTGATACATAAAAAAAAAATCCTTCAAAAAATCTGGATGCATCTCCGAAACAAAGTAGGTAATCCAAAAGCTATTGCAAGTTCAAGTTTTGCCCTCGCCGTTCCGTTTCACTCCTCCGTGTCATTTCGCCCCGGTCGCCCCTAGCCGCAAAATCCCTTACGGTAGAGTCGCACCGACGTTGGAACGGAGATCAGGCTCGTCGATGTTAATTCGATGTGCAATCTCCGTTGGCTTCTTCGTCGAGCACTCATCAGTCCCGACACGGCAGTCGTGCTGTGATCTCGAGTCCTCGAGCATCGGGTTCCTCGCTCGAGTGTTCCCGATTGCGTACCAGAGAAACCCCCCCCGACGACGAACGGATGTATTACAAAGGAGATGGCGCTATCATGGCGCTCGAGGCTCGTGCAGCTGACGGCTCAATTATCTCGACAACGAGCTCGCGCAGTCACACCGACCGATATAAATACCCTCAGCTTCTATCCGGCCTCGTTCGGGATTCATCGCGTTGCACGCTACTCCAACTCCGACAATACTACACGGACCTAAACGAGCAACCCCCAAGCTCATTGTCCTCTCCGGCTATTAGACGCCTCGGTTCGTCTTCAACCCACAAAAGCCTCATTGCCCTACAATGCCCCTGCTTTGACTTCCGTCGCCGGAACACCCTCGTTTTTCGCGTCTCAACGGTCGCGATGTCTTTCGGACTCTTCCGATATCTTTCGGACGACGTCGAAGAAAAGAACCGACCAAGAGGTCGAAAGCCGCTCGCGACTCACCGCGCTCAATTTCACCCGGAGAACAGTTGACTCTGGTCGTCTTCTTATTTTACTGGACGGAGTCAATTAGGGTAATTCGAGACCCGCGTTTCGGTTGTTTGTCCCAATTTTGAGCCAAGACGACACCGGTGTGTCGAAGCCATTAGTCTAAAAGCTGTCTTGGGCTACCTGTCGAAGCGTAATGGTCCCTTAAATTTTCGGGCGGGTCCGACGATACGCGCCATTTACATGGGTAAACACGACGCTTTGAGAGGGTTCGAATTTGCCGTGGAGGACCTTTGGTCGATTGAGAGCGATTCGAAACTGTCGGATAATATTAAACAGACACAAAGTTCTTGGGTAAATGGATGTACAAAAATTTGGTTTGTGCATTAATGTTCAGGTATTCGAAGCTTTTATGCATAAGCTAGTGTCTTCGGTTTGATATAAATTGTTCAAAATTAATATACGGTAACGAAGATACGATAATTAATTCTTAAGTTTCTCAATATTACTCTCAAAGTACCGGAATTTTTCGTGAAAATGTAACAAATGGGAAGCCATGTGCACATTATTTTTCTCCTTTTCTCGCAACACAACGAAAATTCTCCATACCCTAAAATTGTAGAGCCAAAATTTACCGCTGTCGTAGAAAATCCTTAACTCAAATTTCACCAATTTTTTCGTTTCAGGCAATTTTTAATCTACCCACCACGACTGAATAAAAAACTGCAATTCATTTAACCGTTAGCGTGAAATTCAAGAATTCGAAAATCTCATTTGTCTTACGATAACGGAGCTTCGTTCTCGACGATGCAAAGGGGCAAAAATGTCTGGACTCCGAGTCTCGAATCTCCGTGGAGTTAGCGCGGTTCTCAGAGCTCTCTTGGATCGAGATATTCGTGGAGTTGTCGAAGGCTTTAAGTCGTAGAACGTTGCGGCCGGATCGTCAGTTTGTCTGCATTATTCCAGCACCTGGAGCGAGCTTGCCACCCCGAACGTTCCTCGATGTCCACTCAAGTTCAACGTAAACTATCGCGTTACATGCCTCCGCGAGTCCGCTCGAAGTTTACCCGCCGATTATTCGCTTGCTCACGGGCTCTTATAGTATACCGAACACTCGCCTCTCCGACTCACCCCTGTATCACGGGAGTGAGAGCTACGTAAACAACGCCGCTTTTCATCCGTGCTTTGACTCGCAATCCCTTTAATGCAACTGCGAATATCTCTTTCCCGTCGACTCTCTTCTCGGACTCCCCCCTCGAGTTGCAACAAACGCCCGAGCATTATTCCGGCAAAAAGCCGAAAGCCTCCGCTGCCGTTCTCTCCAAGATACTTTGGACTTTCCGTAGTGTATACAAGCCGTAAGCACAGAAAAATACGGTATAGACCGCAGTCGATACTCGGCAATAAGCCGGCTTTCTCAAGGTTTGCTTTCGGTACTTGGCGAAAAGCCTGAAGTACTGAAATTTCTTTCTCCCACCGGTAACAACGTACCGCAGCGATTTTTCGTCAGTCCCGGACGAGACGTTTTATTCAAACGAATTCGTCGAATTTATTCGAAGAGAGGTGCAAAGAATCGAGTCGCTGAGCGACGGTCTCACCGGCCGCTATTCGAGAGTTTATCGATTACTGAAAAACAAACAAAAAAAAAAGAAAAACAAAAAAAAAAAAACAATTTTATTTATCTTACCGATATCAAAAATAAAGATTTAATCGAATATCCGAGATAATTAATCGCTGAGTCATGCGAATGGTTGTTTCTACCGTGTGAGTCGGAGGAAAATATCGCGAGTCTCGTTTTACCCGTGGAAGCAATTAATTAATTCTCTCACTGCTGGTGGGTTTAATGAGAGTGTAAATAATTTTTTTTTTTTTTTTTTTTTTTTTTTCTCAAAGAGGAAAGGGTCGCGAGCCGGTACTTTTTGCAGAAGAAACATCGACCTATGAATTACGTTTGAATTTCTTCGCCGACCCTTTAACGTAAATTAAATGTTCTTCGGTACAAAGACACAATGTGATATTGTCGCTGGTACGTCGTGGCGTGTGCGCGGACTCGGAATTATGAGGGGTGCATCGCTCGATGTTTGGCGGCAAGGCTGATCCTTCGCGAGGCCTCCGAGGCACGGCGTTACCTGCTACACCCTTACCTTCGCCCTCGGCTTTGACGCCTACTCACTTTGTTTGATTAACCGAAACGTCGTTGTCCCGTCAAAGCGAGATTATCGCAAACGCATCGGTCTTTCGCTCCGAGCATCGAAAAGACGTCGATTATAAAGAAAAAAAAAAAAAACAAAATCAACGTTTAAACAAATAAATGGGCGTGCGAGAGAAGCGAGAAAATGTGCGGCTTTTTGTGTCATTCTCATTCGCCACTCGCGTTCTAAATTTCCTTTCTCATTAGCACCGCGTATCCGGGCTCGTTGTATAATTATTCCCGGCAATAAACGCGATACCGCGGGCTCGCCGGTTGCATTATTACCGTGAAAGCTCGGGCGCGCTTTAAACAAAACGACGAGAACGCACTCCTCGCACTTGGAGGTGTGGCCATAGTCGGCGTTTAATGATAATTGAACGAGTGCACGAGTACAGTCCCGGATTGATTATAAGACCCACAAAGGAGGAGAGAGGAAGAGACGGAGACACGAGACTCAGAGAAAAATACATTTTTCCAGCGCTCGTCTCGGAGATATTTCACATCCGCGGTTTTCGTCACACTTTATATTTATCACATCTTATATTTAAAGTATTTTACACACCCAATGAAAGAATTCACACGCGGACCATATTCGCAATTTTTTTTTTTTCCGGCCGACGTAACGAATCTCGTTTTGAGACATTTAGAAACACACCGTCGAAAATTTCCGTTCGAGTGATCCTAAAATGTGCTTAAAGTTTTATGCACCTGAAACGTACGGTACAAGAAATTTCATTGACGAGTATTTGAGAATGTTTCGTTACCGGTATATTAAAAACAATATTATTACTATTTATGCAATATTTTTAATAATAAAATAATTTTCATTTGTGGATGTCTTCGTTTTCGATGACATAACCGGTAACTTTAATACGCAGGTGTTGCATTAAAAATCAAATTATTACAATTCCAAACGCAATGTGTGTTAATTCTAAATTTATACTTTATAGAATTTTCTATCTCGAACGTTTTGTACTTTTCTCAACACTTTTAACGACCAATATATACATATGTATATATATATCCTGAAAAGAATCAGAATGGCTTATTAGGGTAAAAAAAAAATGAAATTTATATTCGTTAGATTTTCACCAAATATGCAGTCCACAAAGGGATGAATTCTAAAAATGTTTCACGTTTTCGCTCCTTTACGTTTCCCACTCCCCAGCCTCCTTCACGTCTCCTGTCCCTCGAAGACGCGAATACGTCTTCGACAAGAAAAATACATAAAAATAAAAGTTATCGAGTAAAATGCGGAAGCGGCAAAGGGAGGGATCTCGTGAAATGTCAGGTTTCAATAATTTCGCCATTTTTGAAACGTTCTGTCGAGGCTGTGCCGGTAAAGTTTCGGAATGCGGCGCGCGATATAACATAGGTGTATCGTAAACGCGAGAACAAATTTTCCGAATGCAACGTACGATGGAAAATGGATGTAACGTAGTCTAGATACAGAGACATAGCGCGGGGTAAAATGGAATAGCGAGACAGTACTAGAACTTCCTCTACTGAAGACAAGGATTTATTTATATTCCACGAAAGAATTTTTTACAAACGGGCCATTTTGCCCCGGTGTTCGGGCTTGCCCGCTCTACGTCGAGATCGCAAGGCTCGTTTCAGAGGAACTTTCGAATCTGCGTTGAACGCACGTTGATAGGTAGGATTCCAGATATCCTGCACATAGGTGTTCCGGGTCCGTATTGCACCGCAGGCGAGTACGGTTGCGTTCGGATGCGTGAAAAATCACCCGAGAGCTTACACTGAAACCCAACCGCTAGCGATACGGTTCGTAAAATATTCGCATTATTTTTGGTTTACTGTTACGAAATTTATGAAATTTGAAAGATTTTTCATACACAAAGTTGTACGGAATTTAAACCTCTGTATATTAAATTAAAATTGATATCCACTGTATTTAAATTTCCATAATTAAAAATTAAATGGCCGATGATGGCATTGAAGATTTAAATATCCGTGTAAGATAATTTTATTATTACTAATAATACAGATTTTTTTTTTTTAATATTCCGATAACGCAATATTATTACGTACGTGTCAATGAAATTTTCTATACTCTACACGCACAAAACTTAATATAAATTTCACGAATTTTCAGAGATTAAGTTTTAACGGTGTGTCTATTTAAAAACAAATATTAGCAGAAAATAACTAGTACAAAGATTATAAAAATAATCACGGATTAAGATGAAAGTTGAGTGAGAAAACGAAAATGGGAAAAGAGCCAGGAACAAAAATAATAATTTTATATTCTCGCATTCATAATCGATGGAAAGTAATTCCATGAAAACCGATGGAAAAGTAAAACATCCCTTGCGCGTCCTCCGCCCTTGCCTCGTGAGGACCGGAAAACGGAGTAAAAAAAATCGCGCGATCGAATAGAAATTTTAGGTGGAAGAACGAGAAAACGCGAACGGCTGCGTACGATTTGGAAACAGCGAAAGCGTAACCGAAGCAGAAGGGTGGCGGCGGCGAACAAGTAAACACATTCGTGTAGGACGTTGGACGAGAGAGCTCCGGCAAACCCGTTGTTGGTCTTCGATGTACCGTAGGGTACACTATATATGCGTAAACCATATATTCGATGGCTGAGAAATAAAATGGCGTATCTCCCAGCGTTAAATTACATGGATTACGGCCATCTTGATTCTTGGTCGTCGATATGTATACGTCTATATACGCACAATACTGGAGCAGTACGAAAACGATGGTAGCCGGTTTGGAAACGGGGCACGAGAGGGTTGATTTTCGTTCGAGAGTTGCAGTCGCCACAGCGTGCGCCGAGCGGTGCGGGGTGTAGAGAAATCGTGTGGGTTTCCATCCCCGTCGGCTATATCCCCGGAATCAGCTGCCAGATTATTCTATTACCGCGTATCAACATGGGTCTTGTTTGGTCTGAAAACAGGCTCCCGCCACATTGTTTCAGCCAGATAAAGAATTTAACGTCGGGTAATTAAAAGGCTGGCGGGCACTGCCAGTCCTCCACTCCGCTATACGTACGGAGAGAGATCGGAGAAACTCTCGATTTTCTCGAACCTCGTATATCCCGCTCTATATCTTTTCCCCGCTATCGCCGAGGCACATTCGCTCACGTGCCCCCCGGATAGGATAAAGCACACTGTTATTCTTCCCTTCTGGAAATCTTTCTTACCGCAAACCTCCCAATCTCCCTCTGCTTCACCAACATGGGAAACACTACTCGAGCGTATATCTGAGATGAAATTCGGGCACTTTTTTGTGCGTCGAAGATTGACTTTCGTAAGTTTTTGTATTTGGAACACAGCTGGGCGGTATTTTAAATGCTTGACGTGTCTCGAGTATTTTCAATACCCACTTCAAGTACTCGAATACTTGTCTGGTGTTTCGTGTAATTTTTGGGCCATTTCAGTACGAAATACAGAATGCTTTTGCGAATTTTCCATATTAGGGCTGTACGGTAAGATAAACTGGTTGATGGGAGGATAGACAAGTGAAACCATGGACAAATCGATACATGGACCAGTGGACCCATGGACAAATGGATCCATGGACCCATGGACAAATGGATCCATGGACCCATGGACCCATGGACCTGTGGACCCATGGACCAATGAATTCATGAACCAATGGACCCATGGACAAATGGATCCATGGACCTGTGGACCCATGGACCAATGAACTCATGAACCAATGGACCCATGGACAAATGGATCCATGGACCTGTGGACCCATGGACCAATGAACTCATGAACCAATGGACCCATGGACAAATCGACCCATGGACAGATGGACCAATGGAAAAACGGACCCATGAACTCGTCAACCTGCTCACCTAATCATTAATCCATCTATCCACCTACCTAAGCGTACAGTCGTATTGATCTCTACGAGGTATTTTAAAAAGTTCTTAAGCAACGTACTTATATATTACTCCAAGTACAAAAAGTATTTGATGCTTCAAAGACATATAGTATTTAAAGTATTCTCGGGTGTTGTGCCCAGCTCTGATTTCAATACGAACGGGGGACTCGTTGAAGAACAAATGACCCATTTCGTTGCATTGGCGATTAAATAACTGCCGCAACCAGTGTGACGTCTTCTTCTGTTCGCGAGTAATCGGACCTATTATTTTGTTATTTTATTTTCCGCTTTCACGACGAAACTGCGATTAAAATAAAATGAATTTTATTCCGTACCGGGGAGCGATACGGAAGAGACGAAATAAACGAGCAAAGATGGATATGGCTGCAGCAGCCGTAGGGTACGTTCCTCTCGAGCGTTTTCCATCTCGATAGCTGTCGTGTGTTGCACGACGGCGTTTAATGTTTATTCTGTTGCTCGGGCGGGTCGGGCGCAAGCGCGGCCACCCTCGGACTGCAGCTCTCTTCTCGACATTCGCGTATAACGTCTGTATCGTCCACATTATGCGGTACGTATGTGTTCGTTGCGTGTGTGTACGGAGTGCACAACGCACAAGAGAGCACACGACCCTTTAGCAGTTTCCGGGATGAACTACGAGGGCCCCCCCGGTTGCTTATCGACGCCCCCGACATTCTCACGATCCCCTCACGGCGAATTACACCTTCCGCAACGAAACTCATTTAAATAATTACCTCCATCCCTATCTCCCTGCTACCGCAAACATATCCATACATATGTGTGTACGGAATCTTGGCTAATTTGTCGTATCGTCAATTTAGCGTAAATTTACGTGACCCGAATTTTGAGACAAGACGCTTTTGAGATTCTCAAAAAATTCTTTTGAGGTCTCAAATTCAATGAAAATTGAGACGAAATTAATTTTTAAGAATGTTCTCTCAAGTGAAATTACTTTAGCAGGCGATGACAAGTGTGCGGTTAATTTGTGGCTCCGACGATTTTCAGAGTCAAGCAGCTCCGCTCGCGGTTCGTACTTCGATGAGTGACCGCCTTACTGCGCGCTGTCCGACGCATCTTGGAGCAAGAGGTAATTTTTTGACATTGATGATTACTCCGGAGAAACACTGAGCTCTGGAGTACGGGTCGCCTGGGAAATTGTCCGTAATTTTCCTGTGCGCTTGTGCGAATGTGACACGCTGAAGGGGGCAAGTCGGGTGCGGGAGCAATTCGGGAAGGGAATTTGTGAGGTGGGACGGATCTCGAACTGGTGAAATAGACGCAAAAAAAAATTACTTCAGCATTACGATCATGAAAAATAATTATATAATAGTTACCATCACGATTACAATTACGAGTCAACAATACCTTTCACCCGCCACGCGCTACTTTCGCAAACGTATACGGCAGTGAACGATCGAAGTGTAACGTGGTTTTTTTTTGCCGATTTTCGCGAAATTTCCAGATACGTAAACAAAATCTTGGATAATTTATCGTGTGGTCAATGAAGCGTTAACGTGATTCGAACATTGACGAGCGGCACTTTCAGAATTTTGAAAAGTTGGTAAGGGGATTTTTTTAAAATTCAATTTGAACTCAGTTTCAATAAATATACAAAATTATGGCGAGATTAATTTGAATAAACATCCGTGAAGTAAAATGATTCGAGGGTTAGGATAAAAAATGCTCTCGGGTTAAAAACTGCTTGAGCGTGAAAATAAAATAACATCGTTCGGTGTGAAAATTATACTTGTATCGAGAAAGCAGTTTCTCCAGTAAATCCACGTTATTTTATAATATAGTCGGAGGAGGAAGCGAGAAAGAGGGAGAGAGTTATTCTGACGGAGGCGTTTGTGGGGTATCCGAGCGATTGCCTTCTTCTTGGATCGCCTGTATAATTTTATAAACACTCTGAAAATCTTGCGTCACAATGTGGCTTCTCTCGAACGAGATTGCCATATAAAGCTGTACGGCTTCGTCTGCCCGGGCGCAACGGGGAAAATAATTACAAAATCACCGGGAGTACCCGCGGCTTGCCTGTAAATCGAGCTTCGTAGCGGAGGAGAGACTCGACACTCTCTCTCTTTCTCTCTCTTAAAGCACACGGGAAAAATTGCGAGAGAAAAATGACTCGTGCTGATTTACGGCTACGTGACAATGGACGCGAAATGAAAAACGCAATAAACTTCCCTTTTGTCACAAACAGCAACGCCGCTCGCGCTGTTATTCAATTTCGTCAGAGATGAATAAATGATCTGTCACATTTTCCGGAGGTTAAGGCGAAGGTGATTTTTTTTATATAATAAAAGAAAATAAAAAATTATTAATTTCGAAACAAAATTTAAATGACGAGTGAAACGACGGATCAGGATGGGATTGAGAAAAACGAAGACGACGATGATGGAAAAATCGGCGATAAAGATGAAATTCGCGAAAAAGATGAAAAAGCCATTGGACACGAGAGAGGAAAAAACGTTTCGTGTAAAGAAAAAAAATGGACCTGCGACGAACAACCGTTGTGGCGAGTCTTCGTGAACTCGTTAGTAGCCTCGGGGATGACATTAACATTTTAATTGATCAATGATTTAATCGAGAATCTGTCCGTCGTTTCAGTTATCTGGATGAAGAGAAGAAACTCGAGAGGGAGGACAAGTTCGATCGCAGAGAAGCTCCTTTATTACCGAGATTTCCCAAAGTAGAATCCTCTGAGCAGATTCTCCCGTCTGCCGCCTACCCGTGTTTTCCGCTCAATACTTTCAATCTTAGAGACCGGGCGCGGCTTCCCAACAGACTGAAACCCCATGAAAAAATTCGACTCTGGAGAAACATGAAAAATGACCCCGCGGTGAGTTTCAATCTTCATTTTTTCTAATCCGCCTTCCCATTGAAAAAAAAAAAAAAAAAAAAAACTAACTAACCCAAAATAAATTGAAAAAAGAAAAAACAGGCTTGAAAATTTAGTAATCCCTTAGGTGGATACGAGTAGCTTTTTGCCGGAAGTGCCGTTGGAAATTTCGCGAACGAACAGTGGCAAATGGCCGGGTGTTTGGCCCTGCCTGGATCGGGATTTAGCCGGGGAGCTGAAAAAATTGGAGAAAATGCGAAAAAGAAAAATAAAAGGATTGCTGCCTTGTCAGTCGGACACCGATAGCGAGAAAAATGACGACGCGCCGCGAGACGACTTCGCCGATCGCAAGGAACTCGGCCACGCCAGGGTGCCGATTTCCTGTCCGGGGGTGAAACAGAATCGGCGCGTCGATCGCGCGTCCGGGGAACATCCGGGTCTCGTTGACGGCGACTACGTGGTCTTCGTTTTCGAGTCTGAGGACAACGGCGAAGGGAATCGTTCCTACGCCGACGTTTGTCTGAGGGGCTTGAAGGGCATGCATCTCGCGGAATTGAGCAGCAAAAGGGTTCGCGAGAAGACCTGGAAGTTCTGTTTCTATCAAGCGATAGTTGCACTTCTCGCGAAGACGCAACTCAGGTGAATCGACATGAAAGAATATCGATAGTTCGAAGTACCACAAAAAGAAACGGTCCAGAGCAATTTGCAAAGGGCTTCCGAATTTATCGCAATTTCGCACGTAACTTTTTCCATGAGAAAGTTGATTGAATTCGATTTCCTCACAGAGGAAGCTGTGCACAAAACTGCAATAAATAAGGAAGCGACGAGAAAATTATTAGGTTGTCAAATATCTCCCTTCCGCTTTTTCCATGCATTTTATTCGATGCATGCAATGCGATGCATCGAACAAAGAGCAAAAAAGCCGAAGGGAGATATTCGACGAGCCAATATCTCGCATTTGCTGTTTCGTGAAACGAAGAATAAAATTGCACATCCTACAAAATGTAAACGATGAAAATTGAATGCAAAATTCAATATGGAAAAATCCCGAAAATTTGGGAAAAATATAGCTTCCTTCATGACGAAGCGAAAATATTTGACGAATTTTCTCATAATTTAGGAATTTGTAATTGAGTTTTCGAAAAGTAGGGTCATTGAACTGACGATATTAGTGGCGCGGTGATGAATTATCCGTCAGTGTTTCGTGATTTTCAAAGCTTCGCGATTTTTTTTTGTTCTTGGAAAAAAAAAAAAAAAAAAAAATGAGAAAATTTGAAGAACGTGCCTCATGAATTGACGAAACGTGCAGGTACAAGTACGCTTGGAGCGTGAACATAGACTACATATTTGACCACGCTTGGATGCTCTTCGTTCACATGGGTGGCATAAACGTCAAAGAGAGGATTCGCCTCGACGACGTGGTAGTCTACAATTACAAGTACAGCGTTGAGCTCGAGCTCGTTCACGAGATGAAGAACGCTCCGCGGATAACGGCGGTCGGATGGAATTTCTTCGAGGAGAATCTTGCGAGCGTGCTGGAGCTGGAGAGACCCGAGCTGACCAAGACTAAGGAGGAAATCGGGTGGAGGAAACCAAAATATCCCGAACCACCACCGGTCCACGAGAAGACCCAAAAAATCGAGAAATGGTTCGACGAATTACCGGAAATCTATAGAAACTGCGTATTGAGAACCAATAAATTTTCCTTGGCATTCTGGAACGACGGTACTTTCTGGTACGTCTTCAATCCGTATCGCTGCGACGAGTTTGGATTTTGGCGAGACGACGGCTACGCCTGCATAATGAAATTTTGCACGAGGACCTCTCTGAAGAGGCACCTCATGATTTTGATCCTGAGAGCCTACTCTTACGAGCCTAACAGTCCTTTGAAACTCGGGCCCAAAGCCGACCTCAAAGACAAAACGGAAGAACGGGAATATTCGAGCGACCCAACCATCGACGAAGCAACATCGGTCGAGGAAACATCCATCGACGAGTCGATTGCGGAGGCGGCCGAAAAAAAGAGCAAACCCGAGTTCTTTACGATCCAGATCTACCAGCTCATCTACCACTGCGTCAAGATTCACAACGTAAAGCTCCTGCAGAGAAAACCTCCGGAGCCTCGAACGGAGAGAATCGAAAAGAATGAATCTGACTACTGCGGATCTTTTCCTCTGGCGTCGAACGATCCCTGCGCCGAGGACAAATACTCCACGGAATTCGACAACGGATACGTCGATGACACGGAGGACAAGATGGAGAAGCCCGTCTGGCTCGAACGATTGAAACTCAAGTGGACGAGATTCGCGGTACCGACGAGAAGAACCGCGAAAGAGGAAGTCGACAGGAAACTTCGCTGGCACCAGTTCTACGTCGAGGAGCCCCACAAGATATTCAGCCTGTGGGGCGAAATTCATCCGACGGAGGAGATCTTCGCTCGGGAGAATCGGGGAAAGCAGATGTACGCTTGTTACGTCGTTTGCGCCGGAATGACGAGGATCCAAGCACCGGAGTACTGGAGTCCCAAAACTCTGGACGCGATCGTCGTGTGCGGTGATCGTTACTTCACGCTGAGTCGACTGGAGAGCGAAAACGCCGGTGGAAAAAACGAATCGCGGGAGTCGAGAAGCTCCAACGGGTATCTCGGTAAACACTGTAAAATCGGTGAAACGTTGTTCGAGGTGGAGATACTTCCGGCAGTTTGCGGAAGACTATACGACAGAACCGGCAAATGCCTCTGGAAAGCCGTAGAAGAGATCTTCCTCGAGCATCACTTTGGGATTCTCACCTGCGAGAATCATTGCCTCTGCTTGTTCAAATTTTGCGGTTCGTACTACATGATGGACGCGAACTCGATTGGACCGCCCTTGTTCCAGTACGGTGCCGGTGTCGCTTATCTCATAAGAGCCACGAGCTTCGTCAGATTCATGAACGTTCTCGTGCTGACCATCGGCTCGAGCGAGTGCAGTCGATTCTTCGTGAATCCTATAGAAATCGGTAGGGTCGTCGACCTCGGTACGACGGTTCTTCGGGAGAAGAGGACAGAAAAGAAGTTCAGGAAGATCGAGTGTCCGCACGAGGATCGAACGAAGGGTTCGAAGAGGCTCAAGGCTGGGGAAAATCGTACCATCGACAGGGTTTCCTGCCGAAGAAACGGATGTGGCGATTGAAGCTCGCAGCTTCTCACGCTCGTGCCGGTGACTTTGGTCATCTGAATAATTGAGGAAGCTTGCGAAGGCTTGTTCGTTCGAGAAGACGAAGGGTGAGACATGGGGTGGCACTTAAGTCGATCGTCTTTAGGTCTCAGCGAAGTGCTCGACGTTGAACGTCGGCGACGACGACGGGGGACCATTAAACTTGCACCGTGGAATCGTCTTAGTTTTCGGCTGCGGAGCCCCGGGGTTTATGTACTTACAGGAACTCGGTTAACTTTACCTCCGGCAGACCTTAGACGCGGCTTCGGACCAAGTTCGGAGTGTCCATAATTGGCAAGCCTCGGGCGTGCTTCTCGCTCACGAAGTACCAGCTTCGGCCACGAAGAGAATCGGTCTCGTTGCGATTCTCGCGACTATCGCGACGCTGACAATTCGGAACCCGTGGTCCGCGCCAAAGGTCCGATCCGATATCTCTCCGGATCATCGAAACGATTCGAGCGGATCGTTGCGGGAAATTTAAGAATTAAACATTTTCAAGAACCAAAGATACAGTTTTTTTTCTCTGACTCATTAATCTTTGCTAATAGCACAATAATTTATTTCGTTTATACACATTCATCGTAAGCGATATTTACAGTTTTTATCCGATTCTATCAATTATTTACAAAGCCCTTTATCATTAACTTTATCATCGTTATTATTATTTTTATTTGTATTTACAGGTATTTCTTAGTTCGGTTTTTCTTTCGTTTTTTTTTTTTTTTTTTTTTTTTTTTCGTACGACTACAAAAGTGTCGCAGCTTTGGCCTCGTCGAGTGATTCGAGTCTCTCTCCCTGTCTCGTTTTGATTTTCATTAACGAGAATCAAAAGTGTATAATGAAAAAAATGAAGTGAACAACCGAAGATCACGGGGTTAATGCGAAATCATTGATATCCGAGCTGGTCGGAAATCTTCGTTGATTAAACTTCAACGCGTTTTATAGCCGGAAACTACGCGACCTCGAGGTCCGAGCTGTCGGTGTCCTGATCGTGCTGACCGTTCAGGCTCATGTGGGCTCCGGGACGACGGATTGACGGCGAACCGACACCATCCTCGTTGCGCTGCCGTTGTTCGAGCTGCAGTTTACGCAAACGTTCCTGCTCTTCCCGTTTCTGCTTGCGCCACTTCGCTCTTCGATTCTTGAACCATACCTGAAACATGTTACATTCGGGTTTGAAAAGCATTCATCTCCAGATGAAGAATCAATCGATTAGCGGTAAAATCAAAGCGGAATTCTTTCGCTGGAGTTCCATCCAGTAAAATCCTATCAGTTTTCACCAGACACGTTTCTTCTTCCGGTATTAAAAAAACTGAAGCATTCCTGAACCACGTTACATATACGTTTGAAATGATTGATTTCAGGATCGAGAATCAATCGATTCGATAAGGAGAGATGGCGAAAATATGCCTGATTAGCAGTAAAATCAAAGAATTCTTTTACTGGAGGACCATCCAGTAAAACCCTATCAGTTTCCACCAGACCCGTTTTTCCTCAGGTATTAAAAAAACTGAAGCATCCCTGAACCACGTTACACATAGGTTCGAAATGATTGACTTCAGGATCGAGAATCAATCGATTCGATAAGGAGAGATGGCGAAAATATGCCTGATTAGCGGTAAAATAAAAAAATTCTTTTACTGGAGGACCATCCAGTAAAACCCTATCAGTTTCCACCAGACCCGTTTTTCCTCAGGTATTAAAAAAACTGAAGTATCCCTGAACCACGTTACACATAGGTTCGAAATGATTGATTTCAGGATCGAGATAAGGAGAGATGGCGAAAATATGCCTGATTAGCGGTAAAATCAAAAAATTCTTTCACTGTAGGACCATCCAGTAAAATCCTTTCAGTTTCCAGCAGACCCGTTTTTCCTACCGGTATTAAAAAAACTGAAGCATTCCTGAACCACGTTACATATACGTTTGAAATGATTGATTTCAGGATCGAGAATCAATTGATTCGATAAGGAGAGATGGCGAAAATATGCCTGATTAGCAGTAAAATCAAAGAATTCTTTTACTGGAGGACCATCCAGTAAAATCCTTTCAGTTTCCAGCAGACCCGTTTTTCCTACCGGTATTTAAAAAACTGAAGCATTCCTAAACCACGTTACACATAGGTTCGAAATGATTGATTTCAAGATCGAGAATCAATCGATTCGATGAGGAGAGATGGCGAAAATATGCCTGATTAGCAGTAAAATCAAAACATTCTTTTACTGGAGGACCATCCAGTAAAACCCTATCAGTTTCCACCAGACCCGTTTTTCCTACCGGTATTTAAAAAACTGAAGCATCCCTGAACCACGTTACACATAGGTTCGAAATGATTGATTTCAGGATCGAGATAAGGAGAGATGGCGAAAATATGCCTGATTAGCGGTAAAATCAAAAAATTCTTTTACTGTAGGACCATCCAGTAAAATCCTTTCAGTTTCCAGCAGACCCGTTTTTCCTACCGGTATTAAAAAAACTGAAGCATTCCTGAACCACGTTACACATAGGTTCGAAATGATTGATTTCAGGATCGAGAATCAATCGATTCGATAAGGAGAGATGGCGAAAATATGCCTGATTAGCAGTAAAATCCAAAAATTCTTTTACTGTAGGTCCATCCAGTAAAACCCTATCAGTTTCCACCAGACCCGTTTTTCCTACCGGTATTAAAAAAACTGAAGCATTCCTGAACCACGATTTGGTACGGAGCGATGACGACAATGTGCCTCATTAGCGATAAAATCAAAGAATTCATTTACTGGAAGACCATCCACTAAAATCCTCTCAGTTTTCGCTCGACACGTTTCTCCTACTGGAATTCAGAAAATCGATGCATTCCTGAACCACGTTACATATAGGTTCGAAATGATTGATTTCAGGATCGAGAATCAATCGATTCGATAAGGAGAGATGGCGAAAATATGCCTGATTAGCAGTAAAATCAAAGAATTCTTTTACTGGAGGACCATCCAGTAAAATCCTTTCAGTTTCCAGCAGACCCGTTTTTCCTACCGGTATTTAAAAAACTGAAGCATTCCTGAACCACGTTACATATACGTTTGAAATGATTGATTTCAGGATCGAGAATCAATCGATTCGATAAGGAGAGATGGCGAAAATATGCCTGATTAGCAGTAAAATCAAAGAATTCTTTTACTGGAGGACCATCCAGTAAAACCCTATCAGTTTCCACCAGACCCGTTTTTCCTCAGGTATTAAAAAAACTGAAGCATCCCTGAACCACGTTACACATAGGTTCGAAATGATTGACTTCAGGATCGAGAATCAATCGATTCGATAAGGAGAGATGGCGAAAATATGCCTGATTAGCGGTAAAATAAAAAAATTCTTTTACTGGAGGACCATCCAGTAAAACCCTATCAGTTTCCACCAGACCCGTTTTTCCTCAGGTATTAAAAAAACTGAAGTATCCCTGAACCACGTTACACATAGGTTCGAAATGATTGATTTCAGGATCGAGATAAGGAGAGATGGCGAAAATATGCCTGATTAGCGGTAAAATAAAAAAATTCTTTTACTGTAGGACCATCCAGTAAAATCCTTTCAGTTTCCAGCAGACCCGTTTTTCCTACCGGTATTAAAAAAACTGAAGCATTCCTGAACCACGTTACATATACGTTTGAAATGATTGATTTCAGGATCGAGAATCAATTGATTCGATAAGGAGAGATGGCGAAAATATGCCTGATTAGCAGTAAAATCAAAGAATTCTTTTACTGGAGGACCATCCAGTAAAATCCTTTCAGTTTCCAGCAGACCCGTTTTTCCTACCGGTATTTAAAAAACTGAAGCATTCCTAAACCACGTTACACATAGGTTCGAAATGATTGATTTCAAGATCGAGAATCAATCGATTCGATGAGGAGAGATGGCGAAAATATGCCTGATTAGCAGTAAAATCAAAACATTCTTTTACTGGAGGACCATCCAGTAAAACCCTATCAGTTTCCACCAGACCCGTTTTTCCTACCGGTATTTAAAAAACTGAAGCATCCCTGAACCACGTTACACATAGGTTCGAAATGATTGATTTCAGGATCGAGATAAGGAGAGATGGCGAAAATATGCCTGATTAGCGGTAAAATCAAAAAATTCTTTTACTGTAGGACCATCCAGTAAAATCCTTTCAGTTTCCAGCAGACCCGTTTTTCCTACCGGTATTAAAAAAACTGAAGCATTCCTGAACCACGTTACACATAGGTTCGAAATGATTGATTTCAGGATCGAGAATCAATCGATTCGATAAGGAGAGATGGCGAAAATATGCCTGATTAGCAGTAAAATCCAAAAATTCTTTTACTGTAGGTCCATCCAGTAAAACCCTATCAGTTTCCACCAGACCCGTTTTTCCTACCGGTATTAAAAAAACTGAAGCATTCCTGAACCACGATTTGGTACGGAGCGATGACGACAATGTGCCTCATTAGCGATAAAATCAAAGAATTCATTTACTGGAAGACCATCCACTAAAATCCTCTCAGTTTTCGCTCGACACGTTTCTCCTACTGGAATTCAGAAAATCGATGCATTCCTGAACCACGTTACATATAGGTTCGAAATGATTGATTTCAGGATCGAGAATCAATCGATTCGATAAGGAGAGATGGCGAAAATATGCCTGATTAGCGGTAAAATCAAAAAATTTTTTACTGGAGGACCAACCAGTAAAACCCTATCAGTTTCCACCAGACCCGTTTTTCATCAATCGATTCGATAAGGAGAGATGATGAAAATATGCCTGATTAGCAGTAAAATCAAAGAATTCATTAACTGGAGGAACATCCACTAAAATCCTCTCAGTTTTCGCTCGACACGTTTCTCCTACTGGAATTCAGAAAATCGATGCATTCCTGAACCACGTTACATTCGGGTTTCAAATGATTGTCCCGAGGATCGACAATGACCCTATTGCCGAAAGATGCGTAAATGTGTTGCATGGACGATGAAATCAAAGAATTCTTCAACTGGACAACCATCCAATAATCCCCCTATAGTCTCCACTCGACACGTTTTTCCTACTGGTATTCAGACAAAAAAAATTCGAATCTCGACTCCCATTCAAAGCTGACCAGTCTCTCTCTCTCGCTTCGTTTCAAGAGAATCAAGCGTATATCTCAGTCTCCGAATATTCCCTCGGAGAAAAGTCGTTTACACTAATTCCCGGCAAACAGAAAAACGCGGTGTTCGAAAAAGAAGCTTCGCGCTCCGCCGCCGAGGACAGGTGAAAAACCGTGCAGGTATATGTTGTTTCTGAGGTCGGCGAGAGGCTCGAGAGCGGAACGAGAAACGAGAGAAGTGGATCCGTGAAGGGTTCCTCTCGAGAATCTTGGAGAGAACTCTCGAAGACGGAATACCGAAAAGATATTCACCGCCGAAAATCCCATTCCAGTATCAACGTGGGAGGTCTTTTATACAGCTATTTTTTTTTTTTTAATTTTCTCCAGAAGCAAACCTCAGAACACGCGTATTCTCAAGACGAAATATCGAGGTGAAAATTTCATCTTCGAATCATCGAATAATTTCCGAGACATTCGCCATATGATTTTTCCTTCGTCTTTCGTCCGATTTTTCTTTCTCGCCGTTTCGCGACGACATTCACGAATTTTTCTTTCCACAAAAAATTCATTTTCTCTCCACTTTGTCGGTTCGTTTTTCCTGGCTGACGCGAACGACGGGAGATCGACGGCGCGGTGAATAGGTGTTTACAGTTTGGGACTTTTCGCGTTACCGAGGATGTTATTGAGAAGAGATCAAACGGCACGAAGAGCCCGACACGAAGAACTCGCCGCCGCCCTTTCGTGCTTATGCGTTCGAGCGCGCTGAAACGAAATCACCGCCGAGTTAAGCTCGCGGAAGATTCGTTGACAATGAGAAACGCTTTCCGATGAGAACACCACGGAGAGGATCGCTCGGAGATGGCTGTGCGTGTCCGGGATTTACAGCGGTACAAAGTCTGACGCGCGCCCTGCGCTCGCATCGCGCCTTCAGCCTCTGTAACGAACTTTAGCTTCGGCGCGGTGAGAGGTCCTCCTAGGCTACAGGGGGGTTGCATTCGAGTTAAACTGCGCGCGTGATCGCGTTAAACCGAACGAGAAACGGCATGAAGCACCGGTAGATTTTTTTTTTTTTTTTTTTTCAAACGACTAATTATTACCAGAGTTAGGCAGTATTTTTGATACGTGAATTTTTTTTTTTTATTTCATGTACACAAATATTTCGGTATCACGAGTGAGAAATACAAAATACTTTTGGATTTCTGAATATAAGGGCTGTAGGGTTGGGGCGACTGAGATTGATGGTCCACTGATTTTCTGATTCCATTCGTACTGATTTTTTGGGAATTATTTTACAAAAGTACTTGAACAAAGTAGCGGACAAAGCCGGGGAGAATCGTCGAGGGGGATAAAACGGGACCGTCGACGACAAAATTCAATCCGACGATAATTTTTCGACTTCCCAATTTGTCCCAACGATACGTCCAGGTTTTCAAACCCATTTCGCACCACGTATCACAATCGCCACCATCGAAAAGTTATCGTTAAATTCGGTTTCGTCTCAACATCCCGTTTTTTCTGCTCTGCCATTGTACCGAGCCGTCCCGTGTTTGTAAATTCATTTCAAGTACAAAAAGTCCTTTGTTAAATACATATTTAATAATATCACGGTATTTTATGCTTTGTATTTTGAGTATTTTCGTCCAGTTCCGATTATTATTTTATTTTCAATGGCCCCATTAAACGGTCGTTCGATATCTCGATTTTAATAGTAACGAAATCGGTGAAATTCCATCGATCAGAAAATAATGTAGCTTCAATGGTATATTCAATGAACGTTGTTGTTTATAAATGACAAAGAAGTGAATTTTGCATCGGGCACGTTGCAGCGACGGGGGCGAGTTAATTGTGCCAACTTAATGAGCCGGTTTAATTATTTGCGGAAACAAATGTGAGCGATGCGACGAACAATCGTGAGGCAAATGGCTTTCACGCAAGCGACGTGCATTATCGCTTAAGCCTTTTATCTAGAGTGTAATCAAAGCTCGACGGATATCGGTGGGGGTTTTCGAACGTACGGGCCGAAATGGAGGGAAAACAGGAGAGACCGCGGTAAACACGAACAGGCAAAGGATAAACATTCGTTTCTGGCTTGCGAGCGTTTTCAGCGCCACGCGAGCGCTAAACGTTCGAGCATAATGCATTAGCGCGACAAACATTTGTCGGATCGAGCGGCGAACGGGCCACGGAAAAAGAAAAAAAAAAAAAAAAAAAAAAAAGTTTGTACATTTAACGAACATTCTCTCATCCACAAAGCTTCATCAATGTTTCTCGCATTCGACGAAAAAACGCCTCGTTGACAAATAAAAAAATTTATTAAATTTTTAATCGCCGAAAAAAAAATTTAAGTTCGTCGTTCGTTAATTAAAAATAAAGATCCTGGAAAAATGATGAATCACGGCGGACAAATATTTTCGTGGGCGAAAGTTCAACGTGCGTTCGGGAATGAAGAACGACGACTGAATTGTTGACGAGGCGCACGCGTCACGACGGGGGAACGTCGTATCCGGAAACTCGATAGCTTCCCGGTGTCCTGACGCGAAGGCTCGGTCGGGGTGAATTGAAACAAAAAGCAATTTGTCAGTTCAAACTTTGGGGCACTCTCGTCCGAGCCCTGGGAGGATTCGAGGGTGCGGCCAAGGAACAACAGTCCCTTCGGAGCGGAGCGTTTGCCGGGGAATTATTAATTCGAGCGGGCGGTACAGTCGAAAGCGAGAAACTGTGACGAACTTTGGAAAAAGTCCGGGAAGGGGCTTCGTCGATCGGAGCAAACTCTTAGCTCACCTCGATTCTCTCCTCCTTGAGATCGACCTGGAGAGCCAGTTGTTCCCTGAGCAGAACGTCCGGATAGTGGGTCTTGTCGAACGTCGCTTCCAGTTGCTCCAGCTGCTCCTCCGTGAATATCGTACGGTGGCGACGTTTCCTCTTGGCCATCGGACCGATGCCCGACCCGTTAGGATTCATCTGATATGGATGAGCCGCGTGATAAAAACCCGGCTGGCCGTGAAGCGAAACTCCGGCAGCCGCCATCGCCGCGACGTAACCGCCAGGATACAAACCCGGATATGCCGCAGCTAAAACAATCAAATTAATATCAACATCATTTTTTATTTACGTCCCCCGATTTTCCTTGGACGTTCCAAAAAAAAAATCTCTTCTCAAGGGTTGAAAACGCACGCGCGTTACCGTACGGTGGGATTAAATTCTTTCGCCCCGTGTTCCCGAGGGATGCGTCGCTCAGTGTCTCGACGAACGAGCAGCTTAGACTTAAAAAAAAAAAAAAATATCTCGCTTCTCGCCCTCCCAAGAAGTCCCCGAGCTCTCTTCCCGTCGCTGCTATTTCATCTTTTTTTTTTTTTTTCACTTCGCTCTTTATCCTCCCTTATGTTCGCACGCGAAACAGCAACGCTAGGGTTTTTTTTCCGAGCGACGCCGGCGCGTTCGTCCGTGATCGCCGAAACGGATCGAACGCGATGAAATATCTTTGCTTTTCTTTTTTCTTTTTTTTTTTTTTCTTTTTTTAAATATTCTTCTTCTTCACGCACTACGCTCAAACTGTTAAGACGTCGTTGCACGCAAAGCTGCGAATGCGCGAGGGCGAGAAACGTACTTAACGCTTCTCAGAGCGCCAAAGGAATTCTCACATCGCCCTCCGGTGCTTGTCTGACTCGGGCTCACCGGTCCCGAGGGATTTGTGCATCGGCGAACTCACGAGGGCAAAATTATATTTCCCTTTACTTTACTCTACTTTTTTTTTTTTTTTTTTTTTTTTTTTTTTTTTTTCGACGAAACCCACGTGGGCGTGAAAGATCTTCGACCCTCGTCGAATATTCAGATTCCTTAAGCCTCTCCCTTCCTGCGTTCGAATGTACTCGCGATTTGGCTACGATTCAATCCTCTTTTGGAGCAGAAAGAAAAATCCACCAGATAATAAGCGACACGAGTGTTTGCAATTTTTGTCAAGCGAATTTCGGGAACTCGACTCTGACTCGTGGATCGTCGTAGAGACAATGATATTTTATTTTTCTCCGACGACAAATTATGAAACCGAGATATTTCGAATGTGTCGAAGGCTTTTTGAAGCAACCTTGCTCCAGTCACGACTGTAAATGCGTTGATGCAACTGGCTACCTTGCACTTCATTGAGGTCGCGCAATAATCACTGTAAACACTTTAACTCGCTTTTGCAAATTTTCAATCCAAGAGTCTTATCGATAAACGACAATTCATTTAGAAATAATGAGGCGATATTTGGAATCTGCTTCGCTCGAGCCATGACTACGAACGTATTAAAAAACCCTGGCTAACTCAGACTACATCGAGTCGTCGCAATAGCAATCAAACCCGGCACTCACTCACTCGCGTTTGCACAATTGTCCCGTTTAGAAAGAAAAAAAACAGTTTTACCCGTCTCCGCGAATAAAAATAATCTAAAATAATAAAAAATATATAGAAATATTTTGGCGACTCGAGGTAAAAATTCGATCGAGAAACGATCGAGGTGAGGGTTGAAAAAAAAAAAATGCGGGCGAATCGACTTACCGAGAAAGTCCGCCGGCGTGAACGCCAGGTGATGGAGCTGTTGCTGAAGGGGATGCATGGCTGTGGTTCTCGGTGGCGAACCGACGCTCTCGGGATGTTGAACGATCGAGATCGAGTTGGTGGTTGCCGGCGCGACGTTACCGGCGGGTCTCGGTGCGAGGATGCTGTCGATGGTGAAGAGAGACGTCGGCGATGACATCGCCGCCGAAGAGCTCGGTCGCGAAGAGTCACGTGGGCGAAATCTCGATTCCTCGGGGCTGACGGGACTTCGGCTGTTGCGGGAGTAAGCTTTGTCGGGAGCGCCCTCGACCTCGCGATGACTCTTCGGCGGACGGTGTTGAGGGCAGTCGATAGGTTTCAATTTGTGTTGGACAGCGTCCGGCGAATAATTGTAGAGATAACGATGAGCGTAGCCGGAGAAGCCGGGACCGGCGTCCCGGAGCGGACTCGAAGGCTCGGTCATCGGCGAACGGGATCTCGGCGAATCACCGGCGTATGTGCTCTCGACCATGTTACCTAATCCAGTTTCCTCTTATATATATATATATATATATTTTGAAAACTTTATTATCGCGTCGAAGATGGCGAAAAATCGGTGTCACACCGACGACACTCGGCGAATCTTTCTGCCCGGCCGATCGCCTACTAGACCGGAAGTTCGACCGCCGCGACTAAATTCATGACGCACTTTGGTGTGACAAAAAAATAAAATTCACTCCTCGACGTCCCTTCGTGTTCCATGTATCGAATCACTCGCGACACGTTTAATTTCCCTGCCGATTTTCATCGATTATTCCCCCACGACAGAGGCGCGTTACGCTCTTTACGAATTTTTTGCAATTACCCTTCGCGATTCGAGACACAGGAGATAAATCACTGCAGTCTCCGCGCTCGAGAACGTAGGATTTGGAGGGAAAAAAAATGTCCCTCGGTTGGTCGACTTCCTTGCAGAGGTGCCCGGGTCGGAAGGGTCGCGCGTTGTTTTGCCCGTGCGAATCGTCGGCGAACTGTGAGGGTTCGTGACGAGGGAACGACCGGCGAGCCGGTGACGAGCGTGTGGACCGGACTCGGCAGAGGGTGCGAGAAGATCGTCCTCGTCGTCGTCGTCGTGGTACGCTCCGCTCGGGCTTGTCGGACGCGGCTGTAAACCCGCGGACGGTTCGCCACCCCCACGCGCGTCGATCCGCGCAACCCCCGAAGCTACGACTTGGTTACTGGACGACAGGCGTGGCGCTGGCTTTTTTGGGCAGCCACGCCCAGTTTACCACGACGACGACGAGAAGACACGGGTGGAGGCGAGTGACGATTCACCGAGGATGCACACACGAACGGGCGAACCCTGTGCCGTGAAAACGCCGTGCCGGAGCCTGAAAATCCCGCTGGCTGGCGCGACGAGGGGATGCTCAGATTCGCCGGATCCGGGGTTGGTCGGAGGACGATTTCATCGACGGAACGGTCGCGAGTGGGACGCGACCCTCGACACCGGAAACCGGTGGGCATCGGGCGAGGGTGCGAAGGAGCGAGATGAACATCGGCGAAGTGGCGATGGACGGGGCGAGAACGAATTGCCGAGGAACAAAGAGGAGCGAGGGTGAGCGAAGGGAAGTCGGGTGAGGGGTTTGGCTTTCCGAGGAGCTCGTCGGCGTTTTGACGGCGATAATTGTGGGCTATGCGTATTAGGTGTCGTACGGCGAAGCGATCGGAGACGCGCCGGGGAGAGCAGCCGAATTTACCGGGGCTTATTTTGTGGGGAGATGTCGAGGAAACTAACGAGGCGGCCATCGGAGATGACTTTGAGGCGATTCGTCCCGTCGTTATGGAGCTTATTCGGTAATCTTAGCGCCGATTTTTTAGTTTGGTTTTTCATTTATTTTTAACCGGAGCGTCTTCGGCTGGGTGTGTTGAGGCGGGGATGGTAATTTTGTTGGGGTTGCTAGGAGAAGTGTGCGGTTGGATTTTCGAAGGTTTATTTTCTAGCAAGGTGGCGAAGAAACTAACGGGGTGGTCATCAGAGATGACTTTGAGGCAATTCGTTGCGTCATTATGGAGCTTATTTG
This sequence comes from Listrodromus nycthemerus, assembly GCA_963978505.1. Taxonomy (NCBI): domain Eukaryota; kingdom Metazoa; phylum Arthropoda; class Insecta; order Hymenoptera; family Ichneumonidae; genus Listrodromus; species Listrodromus nycthemerus. The sequence continues at coordinate 7,753,711 of OZ021685.1, forward strand.
GTAATCTTAGCGTCGATTTTTTATGTTGATTTTTTGAAATTTTTCTCATTTTTCAACCGGAGCGTTGTCGGACAGGTGACGAAACTCTTGCTGGGGTTGTTGAGGAGTCCGCACTTTAATTTTTAGTAACGAGGCGGCCATCAGAGATGACTTTGAGTCGATTAATCGCGTCATTATGGAGCTTATTTGGTAATCTTAGCGTCGATTTTTTATGTTGTTTTTTTTTATTTTTCTCATTTTTCAACCGGAGCGTTGTCGGGCAGGTGACGAAACTCTTGCTGGGGTTGTTGAAGCTTCCGCAGTTTAATTTTCTGAGGATTATTTTGTCGAAATGTGGCAAGGAAACTGTAATGAGGCGGCCATCAAAGATGACCTTAAGGTGAATCTCCCCGTCAATATGGTTAGCTTATTCGATTAACAGTTATTATTTAAGTTCATTAATTTTTTTTTCATTCTGACCGGAGGTTACTCGACTGGATATGTTGAAATCGGTCGTCTGGGTGGGACTGCAAAAATAAAAACTATTTGGGATGGTTGGGCTAAAAATGTCTGTTTAAGATTCGTTAGATTTATATGAACTTTTAATACAGTTTATAAAATTCAACTGACTCGCACGCAAGTATGCAGTATTTTGAAAATAATATTATTTATATAATATTTGTAATGACATAATTTTTCAATACGGATGTGCGAATATGAAATAGGGATGGAATTCTTAATGCCAGCACCGGTAAGTTCAAAATACTGGTATGGCATTAAAGATATAATTATTAAAATGTAAATAAAATTTATATGAATTCTAATTCCATATCCCGAGGTTGTATTTATAATGTAACTTCGATTAACAAACGCGCTCTAATTTTCATAAAAATTTTAACAGCAATAGTATTGAATAAATTCTTTCTGTCTGAAACAACTCGGTGGATCTTCCGAGACCGATTTTGTAAGATGGAAACAATTAAGAAAATAGTCGTTTACGACACAAGTATGATGAAACTTTTTCCGCCAAGACCGACAATCACACAAATCAGAACAAGTGTCTTAAGTTTCTTATCTCATTCATACGAAGACGTGCATAAAGTGTGAATTCTCGCACCGAGTGTAATAAAAACCATAATGAAGCCGCCATCTCATCTAACCCTGAGACGATCCGGTTCTATACATTTATTCGGTATTTATTCGACACATTTGCTTCTTACTCACAACCGAAGTGTACTCGGCTGGAACTGTTGGATCCGGAAGTCTTCGTAATACCGCAAAAACAGAAGCTCCTCAAATTTTTTGACCAAACAAAAATACTATCCGGTATAATTTCCACTGTGCGACCGCCATGTTTGTCACCGCCATCGTTCTAGGCGTATAATAATCCCCCCCCCCCCCCCTTCATTGCGACATCGACTGCACATGCATTATAGCCTTTAATCCGCGGACGAGATCTCCCTTGCCTGATTATTATTCAAATCCCGTGTCCGCGCGTCCAGGTTAATAAAATAAAACCGTTGTAATGCGCATTAATGCCGCTCCCCGAAAATGGGTCCTCGAGGTCCTTTCGGACCTTCATCGGCCCGGTTGCGGACACGACGACCGCGCGGCGAGGGTAGTTTTGATGCGTGGAGAACCGAGCGTGAACCGTTGCGTCCGGAGGGATGCTTGGGGTGCCAGGATGGGTGCATTAGCCCCGCGTATGTCAGAAACCCTCTGTTGTACATACACGTATATACATCCTTGGACAGTACCTAACGTCGGTACCGCATGGACGTACATGCACAATGTACCGTACGCTTCCAATGAATAGCTCCGCACGTACCGCATCCCTTAATACGGTTCACCGTCCTATGTACTCGCTACGTATTCTGATGCTGCAAATCTTCCCTATAGCCGTGTTCACTGATCCTAATCCAAACGATAATCGTCTCCCGATCCGTGTAGCTCCGGATCATGAGCTCGTGCGTGCGTTCCAGATTTCGTAGCCGCGTGTGTGCTCGTGCGTCCACACAAACGGCGATTGCCACATTTTTTTCTATTTTTGTGTTGAATTTTTTTTTTTTGAATTTAAATTCTGGATTACTTTTGATGAGAAAAAAAAATTATTTAGATTCAAGTGACAATAATTTCCGTATCCGCAGAGTTACGGGTCATGAGTTGGTGCGTGCGTTTTAGATTGCGTAGCCGCGTGTGTCCTCGTGCGTCCACACAAACGGCGATTGCCACATATTTTTTTCTATTTTTGTGTTGAATTTTTTTTTTTTAATTTAAATTCTGGATTACTTCTGATGAGAAAAAAAAATTATTTAGAACCGAGCGACAATCATTTCTGGATCCGTAGAGTTACGGGTCATGAGTTGGTGCGTGTCTTTCAGATTGCGTAGCCGCGTGTGTGCTCGTGCGCGCACACCAACAGCGATTGCCACATATCGCATATGTATGAATTTTCTAATTATATATTCGTTATTTTTCCTTCAAATAAAAATTCTAAATTGCTCCTGATGAGGAAAAAAATTCAATACCGGATGGCTTCTGACAGAAATTGACCGATGGACATTTATATTTAATATATATTCTATTCACATTGAGGAAGATTTCTGGTCGGAAAAGAATTGTGCTTTAGATTTATTTTAATATTAGTTATATATATATATATATTTTTTTTTTTTTTCGAATGCGACGCGATACGAAATCGACATATGGGACTCGTGCGCATCTACAGCGGTTCCATCGTACGCCATATAGCATTATGTGCGTCGGACATGACAGCAACCTCGGCAACGTTGCCCCGTCAACGATCGGGATTATCCTTCACGCAGGATTTCTGAGTATTTTCCGTAGCTGTAGCGGCGGATTTGGTCTTGCAGCATTCGCTCACAGTATAATATGAGAAATATGTTTTTACGCACACGCGATAAGCCGCACACACATGAAAGTGCATGTGCATTAAGAATTCATGTAACGCTACCGAGAGCGGTGCAACGTGCGGTTTATCCGAAGATATTTGCCCGATAAATTGTGGGAACGTGACCGATACACGTTTTACGCAGTTACATTGTTTTTTTTAAGTGCAAACTTATCAATCACGATCCGCAGTATCGATTTTATAATTATTCTATACGAATTCCACTCCCATAAATAAATATAAACGAATGGATTTAAAAAAATATTAAACGTATTTGAAACATCTCTCAGTGAATTAAAACTCCTTCCTTGACATTGTCAATGGACTTTTGACCGAAGCTCTGATATTTTTATCATTTCGATTTTTTTTTTTTTTATAATTAGGTGAAATAAAAATTCAAATTGGAGGGCTCCGAATAAAGAATTAAAGTATTTTTTTACGACGGGACAGCCGAAGGTTGGTGATTTCTGGACGGGATTCAGAGACGCTACGAAGCTCCGAATAATCTCCGGTACTCGTGTGTCTGCGCGGTATTTTCATTTCCCGAGGTTGTCTGGCCCCCGAGGTTCCTCGCCGTGGCAACGACACCCATCCTCGCCCATCGCCTTGTACAGTCTGAGCTCCGACACTGACACAGGGTAATTCGTGCCAGTCCATAGCTCTTTCCTCCAAGAAATAAACAGAGAAATATCAATTTTTCTCCGGAAACCCACAGTCTCAATTCTAAAATGGACATTTGCAGAAGAAAAAATAAATTAGAAAATTAGAGAGGAGAAAATTGTACATTATGCCACGAGGGCGAAAAATGCGTATTTTCACATCAGGTGAAGTTTGATGCCTGAGGGAAGCGAAGCCAGAAATTAATATTAGGTGAAAAGGCACTTTTAACGGTGTTGCATAAACAATTTTTCCTGGCTGTGCTAAAACACTGGCGATATTTTGATTCCTCCAACGGGGATGGAAATTGGCAAAATCTTAACGAGTAGGACGAAAAGTTCACTTTTTCTCTTCATCTTTTTCTCTTCATCTTTTTCTCTTCATCTTTTTCTCTTCATCTTTTTCTCTTCATCTTTTTCTCTTCATCTTTTTCTCTTCATCTTTTTCTCTTCATCTTTTTCTCTTCATCTTTTTACTGTTTTTCGAAATTTATTTGAGCATTGGGATTTTTATTGAAATATATCAATTTATTTTCTCGTTGTTCGTTGGTTTAAATTGTCGAAAAATTGTAAGTGTCGAGTCTTTAAATATGTGTATCGGGACAGGTGTGAGTCGTTTTCAAAATGGTTTGATATTTTGTTTTTGGCTCACGGCTAAGCGCCGTGAAAATTCTCCGGTTCTCGTTCTTGTGCGAGTAATTCTCGTACGTCATAGAGCTAAGTAATTTGAGGGTTGCAAAGCAGATTATCAGAGAGGTGGATACGCATCAAACATGAAATTCCAAATTTTTCACCGTTTTTATTTTTTTTCATAGATGTTTCCTTTGCAATTAATGAAGATGGTTTGGTCGTATTTTATTATTGATCTACGAACAGACTCGTCGATTTTCGTTGACTCATTTTTATTCACGTCGTTTCAACCTAATTTTTTGTAAATTCCAAGACTCTTTGCGTAATTTCGTTTCCACATTTTTCTAAGCAGTGGTCAAAATTGAGTTTGAGGTCGACGTTTATTCCCAGGTATTTAGCGTTTGGTATTTAGCAGCTGATATTTCAACATTGTACAGACTGGTTCGAGGAGCTCGGCTCAAAAAATCTTTGAAAGCTAAACAAAATTGGAGACCAAAAAAAATGAGCTGTTCGGTCTCCAAAAAAAAAAAAAAAAAAAAAAAAAAACGTTACATCACTCTTCCTTCCTTATCGCTTTCCGACGGGAAGATCGAGAAAAACTTTGAACTCAAAAATAAACGAAAGTCTCGCTGTGCTCGGTGGCCGCAAAGTAAGCTCCGGGTGTACGTGGCTTAAAAAAAAAATCTCATCTTCCCCGGTATTATCGGTGCTTTCTCGGTGAAGCGAAGTACACGGGGTGAGATGGACACAGCGGTGCACGGCGAGACTTCCCGCGGTGGGAGAGACATTCGCTCAGAGAAGGAGGAAAAAGAAACGAGAAGGACGATGATGAAGGAAAAATCTACAACTTCGCTGCAAGCCAGTTGGATATTTCCATTATTGTATCGCACGTATTGTTTGTGGTGGTGTAGAGGAAAGAAAAAAAAATACACAGGGATGAAGGATAATTCGCAGGATCAATTTCCATTGGCTTCTTGCTCCGCGAGTAAAACGAGCGAAAAACTCCATCGTCGGCCTCAGCTGCGCCGCTCGATTATTATACGTGTTGTATTCTCGAGGCAAAAAGGCATCCAGTCAAGTGGAACGGAAAACTGGCGAATAATAAGTCCTCCGCGACACGCAGATTTTTCTCCGTGGCTTTCTCGACTCCGGCGCGCTTTTCGACCGTCCCCGCACAAAACTCTCTGCGGGTAGCGAAACCTGGCGCTGCGGCCCAAAGACCATACCCGTAAGGTCAACCGACCTTATACTCACCCTTGTTCTCGCTTCCACCTCTGGGACATCCACTTAGCACGCTCCTTAGACGCGAAAACATCTGTATTGTCGCCGCATTAGCGCTCGAATTTACTTGCCGATGATTGCCGGAAAAGTATAATCCCCTTTGGGGACACTGGTGTTTGTAACTCCTCGAAATCTCGGGGCCTCCCGCACAAAACCTACCCCCGGTCTTCCGCTTCGCAATGAAAGTTTCGTCGAAATTTGTCGGTCGTTACTATTTTTTTTTTTTTTTCCTGAATGAAGTGTTGTTTCCGACGATCGATTTTTGGAGAACGAGCACCACATCGACTCTACGTCTTTTCAATGATATTCGATGATGACTAACAAAAAAAAAAGATTCTTGATTCGCTCTTTTACAGCTGGAAACGAAGGAATTCTCGAATTTTATTAAATTTTTCTGATAGACACACCGACAAATTTCAAATATTGTTTTACCGTGCGCCCTCGCCATAATCCTCTCTAGAAAATTCATTCTTCACCCAGTCGTGATCAAAGATGCCGAATTCTAAAAAAAAAAACGAAAAAAAACGAAAAAAAAGAAAATGAGAAGAAAATCATAAGTATATGAGTTCCACGGAGATTAGCGGGTCTCTCGTTCTCGTCGGCGTGGGCAAATATTTGTTTTATCCCGCTTCAAAGGATCCGACGCTTCCTTTTTTTCCTCTTTCCTTTAATTCCTCACGAAAAATTGCATCCCCTGCCGTGCGAGAGTGAGACCGAGAGGGAGAGAAGAAGAAAGAGAGAAACGAAAGGACGGATATCATAAAAAAAAAAAAATAAATAAATAATAATTCCCATCAACGCGCTTTTCACCTCTGAATCCCCGTTAATTCCGAAAAACATGAAAAACCGCATCTCCCTCTCATTAAAGCATATAAAATAAATCTCGAAACGATGCGCTTACAAAAATAATGTCAAATAATCGCAAAAACATTCATTCCGTTGATAAACGCGAAAAAAAAAAAAAAAAAGACAGAATATCTCTCGTTAAATTAAAAGGAAAAATAAAATAAAAAAAAAAAATAAAAAAATAAAAAATAAAAAATAAAAATAAATCTCACTCGGATATTAATAAAATTTTGATAAATTCCATTACGTTCTACGGCTCGAAAACAACAGCCAGAGGCTATTCAGCCGCGCTGCGGGATGCACGTCCGACCCCAATCAGAGTGGCGCATTTTTCATGGTTGTACGCGACGCAAATACGCCCTTTCGATTTCACACTCCTCCGATATATATCGTAATTGTTATTATCTAAAATTCCCACGAATCCCGTGATGTGGATACGCGTGTATCATCCCCCTTTCATCCTCTTCGTTCTCCATCAAACCGATGCACTTTGGCGTCGCGTATGATCATCGATGCATGCGCCCCATCGATATGCATCGCGTCGATACCAATTTATTGGCTCGTACGTTAATTACTTTAATTATTACATCTCTGTCAAAGGCTGATCGGCCGTTCGGCTCCGGGGACCGGATAGGGGATGGACGTGTGTGCAAGGGCGGCGGAGAGGACTCGGTGATGATACAAAGGATGTACGAGTTCGTAGGTCGAAGCCGAATAGCCATTCGTTCGGGTGGTCGCTGACGAATCGCCCCCTCGAGTCACCGAGCGAGACCGATCGCCAATTAATTTTCCATAATTGGACGAACATGCCTGCAGAAACATGCCCCGGACGACTGACCAATACCGCCTCTCTCCCTCTCGTCCTCACACGAACCACCCCTTCCACGATATACGCTGTCGATTGTCCGTACATATTGTCACCGTCCGACACCCGTCCGTACCTCTGTTCCTAAAGCGATCCGACATTGCATACTCCCCGACTTCTGTCTATCACATATATATATATATATATATATATATATATATATATATATATATATATATATATATATATATATATATATATATATATACTTGATTCGAAACAATGATGTAAAGTTTTTTTTTTTTTTTTGGAGACTGAACAGCTCATTTTTTTTGGGCTTCAATTTTGTTTGTTCGCTTTCAAAGATTTTTTGAGCTGAGCTCCTCAAACCAGTGCAATGTTTAAATGTCAGCCTGCTAAATACCTGGGAATAAATGTCGACCACGAACATAATTTTAACCTCGATCCAACATTGCATACTCCCAGATTTCTGTCTATCACAAATATATATAAATATATATTTGATTCGAAACAGTGATTTAATTTTTTTATTTTTTTTTTTGAAACCGAACAGCTCATTTTTTTTGGTCTTCAATTTTGTTTCTTCGCTCTCAAAGATTTTTTGAGCTGAGCTCCTCAAACCAGTGCAATGTTTAAATATCAGCTGCTAAATACCTGGGAATAAATGTCGACCACAAACTCAATTTTAACCTCGATCCAACATTGCATACTCCCCGATTTCTGTCTATCACAAATATATATAAATATATATTTGATTCGAAACAGTGATTTAACTTTTTTTTTTTTTTTTGAGCTGAGCTCCTCAAACCAGTGCAATGTTTAAATATCAGCCTGCTGAATACCTGGGAATAAATGTCGACCACGAACATAATTTTAACCTCGATCCAAAATTGCATACTCCTCGATTTCTGTCTATCACAAATATGTATATGTATATATATTTTTTATTCGAAACAGTGATTTAACTTTTTTTTTTTGAGACCGATCAGCTCATTTTTTTTGGTCTTCAATTTTGTTTCTTCGCTCTCAAAGATTTTTTGAGCTGAGCTCCTCAAACCAGTGCAATGTTTAAATATCAGCTGCTAAATACCTGGGAATAAATGTCGGCCACAAACTCAATTTTAACCTCGATCCAACATTGCATACTCCCCGATTTCTGTCTATCGCAAATGTATATAAATATATATTTGATTCGAAACAGTGATTTAATTTTTTCATTTTTTTTTTTGAAACCGAACAGCTCATTTTTTTTGGTCTTCAATTTTGTTTCTTCGCTCTCAAAGATTTTTCGAGCCGAGCTCCTCAAACCCGTACAATGTTTAAATATCAGCTGCTAAATACCAAACGCTAAATACTTGCGAATAAATGTCGACCACAAACTCAATTTTAACCTCGATCCAACATTGCATACTCTCCGATTTCTGTCTATCACAAATATATACATATATATATATACATATATATATATACATATATATATATATATATATTTGATTCGAGCGTTATATACGCGATAGCCCGGGTATCTATAAAGTCTGTATTTTCATCGGAAAGCAATTAGCAGTTTTCATCTATTTCTTTTCGGGTATCGATGGAGAGCATCCGCGGCGACGAACCGGATATCTCGTGGAGGTTCGCGAGCCTCGGAATATCCGAGAGGGTGAGGAGAGAGCGCGAAGCCCCGAGGTATAGGGGAAAAACCTGGCTCCGTTCCCGCGCTCCTAGCGGAACCAAAATCGAATCGCAGACCGCTGACAAACGTTTTCGATATGTCGTATTCGCCGCGGGTTGCCCGCGAGCGCCGACGGGGCCGCCCTTCCGCAACCCGACGATTTCGTACAACGGCTCGCTTAATTGATAGTTGTATCGAGGGAAAATAAGTCGCGGAAAAAAGGGGAGGAAAAATAAAGGCACCTGTGGTGGAGAAAATGTATAACGATACTCGAAGTCTGGCCAGGTAAATTGAAATTGAAGTACAAGGGGGCGCGTGGATTTGTAGATGGAACTCACGAGATTTTTCACCGCGATAACAAAAATCTCTCACGAATTGACAAATCGGGAAGTCTGATATCAATTGATATTTCATATAATAATTGTTTATCATTATTCATTTATTTTTCGTCAGTAATTTTTGTGAGGGTTGGGGGAGTTTTTTAGTCGTGGTTATCGTTATCCGCGTAAACGATATTACATTGGAAAATGATAGAGGTTGACTTTAATCGCGAGAAAAAAAATCCTCATCCCTCCGCTATTATTGAACATTTTTTTCGGAAATACTGTTTAGAATTGTGAGAAAAGTAACACTGAAGATACATTGCATGTGTTTATCATTATTTGTCAGTTGATATGTTTTTTTTTTAATTATGTCATTGAAAGGAATTAACGAAATAAGATTTGTTTTGCGTTGTAATTTTTTCATTGCGAAGAGGTTTTTCTTGTTTTGCAGTTCTTACGAGTTCTTTTTTTTTTTCTTCGAATTCTTGAAACTCAATTGCCGCAGCTTATTTTTTCATATTTGCCTATTGGATGGTATTTTAAATGTCCGATTATTAATAGTTACAATGAATTTGTAATCGTGACCAAGACTTTTCTATGCATTTAATTTACCCAAAACAATTTATTTTTTTAATTCCCGTACATGATTTTTTCAGTAGTAAACGAGAAAAAAAAATGTTTGCCCAAGCACTTCTGTTTCTCGATTCAATATATCGTATATTTCCTGATTAATATTGAAATCCCGACGTTTTTCTGACATTTCCCTGACAATTAAAAAAAATCGCTAACGATTTTAGGTTTTTCCTGACTGCTGCAACTTTGTTTCACGTAGATAAATACGAGAAAAAGATTTCCACCACTAAGAAACCACGACGGAAATCCAGCAACCAATTGACAATAAACTAAAAAAAAATTTCCTCAAAAAGCAAAGACCAATACCGAACAATATCCATCTGCATAAAAACCGGCGCAACTCGTACATTTTTTTTCCTCACACGGGACACCGAACTTGAAATTTAATTTTCTAATCGATCGGTTCCCCTTTCGAGTAGTTAAAATATTATTGCAAGCGGTCTTTATCGAGTTAATTGATGTGAAAATAAATGCACACGGCATACCGAGCAGCGCGCGGTTGTAAAAAGAAGAGCTTTTGGCTCGTTCCCACGCAATTTTCCATTATTCCTCCCGACCAAGACAGCGATGCGGAGTCGATTCGCTTTCGCGCCAAAAGGCTTTTACCTCAAGTGCTATACATTCGCGGTCTTTGTATACAAAGCACGGTGGATGGTCCGGGGATTTTGCTAAGTGATACCGATAACCCGTTGCGACAACAATGCTCCGACTCTTCCGCCTCTTTCGAGGATTTGGCCTCGCGATATTCGCTAAGGACGAAGAGGACTCGCCAATAGTAAAAAGGGCATGGGTTACATCGATTGAGTGTATGTGTGTGTGTGTGTGTTCGTGTGTGTTTAAGGAGTTTCGTAGTGAATCTCCATCGACCGTCGTGTCTTTTAATTCTCTACGACGTGACGGGGTTGTTGATTCTGGGGACTCGGACGAGGCGAAAGCGATGAGGTTTTCGTGTCGGTAGGGGATTAGCCCCGTTTTGCCAGCTTCGACGACCCCTCGGCTCTTACTTATATCCTCGTTGCGCAAACATTCGCGTATAACGCGTGGCTAGATTCGCGGGATATTTTTTTTCATCCCTGACATATTTGATAAATTGACGGACATCCTTACTGCCATGTATATATTCCGATAATTCTAATAAGATTCACCGCAGCACAACTATTTTCTTACATTTTGTAAACCGCAGATTTGAAACACTTCGAAGCGATATGTTTTTTTTAATGAAGAGATTAAAAACTTTTAAAGCTATATCTTAATGTTATCATTAATATTATTATACTATATTTAAAGTTGTATTTTAAACCGGTGCATTCTTACACGGGTTAACAGAGAAGACCAATAAAAAAATGATGCTGACGAGAGAATGAAAAAATTTAGAACCAAATGAAGATATTTAGAATTCAATAACTCTATTTTGTAGCAATCGCTGAATGTAACAATTTCGAAAGCTTATACCTTAAGTTTGTAACATACGTTATATTTTACACCTGTCCATTTTTTATCCGGGTTAACAAATCAAGCGAATCGAAAATGCTGCAACGGGCGTTGGTTTGCCGCCTCAAAATTTTTCACTCCAGAATTCGTGTGGCTTTTGGAATATTTTCTCTATTTTAATTCGTAGACAGTTTGTGAGAATTAGCAACATCCGCGCGTTCGACGAGATCCCCAGATTATTCTATTACACCCAGAGTCAACAGAGAGACGGATCGTTCGTCAAGGGTGGCGAGATTGGCGCGCACGAAAATGTTCCCGTAACGCAAGAAGCGAAGGGCGGTGGTTTGCGGCCCGGCGTTGGCGCCGGTACGGATGGAAACTCCGTTCCGATGTTGTTTAGTCTGAAAATACGTCATTGTTTCAGTACGATAAAAAATTCAACGACCGGATAATTACATCGGGTCGAATCGATTGCAGCCCCAGGCGGGTTTCCACTGGGTTAGTGACTTAGAAATCTCAACCCCCGACCAGCACTTCCATTTACCCGGTCTCGATCGGATATTCTTGGGCCGAATATGCGCACCGGGAAAACTTTCTGATACTTTCTGCACTCGAAGCTTTTCACAATATTCCCATTATCGTACTCGGTTATCGAAGTTTATTCATTACACGATTGCTTCCATTTTACGCTCGCCTTTTCTTCGCCTCTGCCAGGAATTTTCCCGTATAACGCTGAAGAAATTTATATCTGGCCAGACGAACGGTTGTCGACAATTTTCCAAGGGTCTTCTGTATCGATGCGTCATGTTAGAATTGCTTTTGCAATCCTCTAATCTATGTTGATACTGATACTTATATTCGGTAGAACCTCGATTTTTTTAATAAAAATTTCTTCCTCTTCTGCCACGAGTTTTCGTTTCTAACGCTGAGGACATTTAGACCAGTCCAGCCGGATTTTTTTTTTTCAGCATGTTGTTGGTAATTTCCGCAAGGATATTTCATGCGAGTGCTTCCGGCTAAAAACGCCGTTTCGTTCATTCCATTGACATCAATACGGATATGTACACTTAACTGACTATCCGTTCGTCAATCGATGAAGTATTTACCTCACGCTTGCGGTATTCATTCACGCGTGAAAGATCCGGAACGGATGTGCCGGTGGGGTTCCGGCTGCTCCGGCTGTTGGCTCGAGATCAGACTCAGGTATATGTCAAGGTGTATTTTACACGGTCCACGCTCGTACAGTGGCTGAAATGTAATCTGCCAGTGCACAGTGAAACTCCTCCGGATTGGACCGAATCCCAGCTTCTTCTCTCCTCCCTCAGACCAAAGCTCACGCCCTTCTGGGAACTTCGATAGACGGCTCTCTCTGTAATCACGAATTATACATGCATGGTTAAGATTTTTGTACTCTGGACAACAATGCACTGTCCGCAATAGTGAATAGTATTTTATTTCTTCATTTTTTTATCCCAGGATCCGCCAGTTTTACAACGAAACAAGGTACACATTAAAATTGTTAATGCCACGGGAAATACCGGGTTTTTATATTTTAATGTCAAAGTAGTACTTGAGGTCCGGCTGTGTCATGAGTGAGTTTCAAAGAAAACTCTCGGACATTTCTAAATGGGATGGAAGTCTGAAGAAAATACTTTTAGATTTTTAAATACTTTTAGATTGTCATTAAGAAATTGGTGATAATAAATATTATTCAATGAATTACCCGATTGTTAGAATATTTTATTCTCATATATGATTCGTTTAATTTTTTCAATACGCATACATTTTTTTTCAGAATTCTTTGTATACTTTGAAAAAGAGTCAATTTACTCAAAGAGAAACGTCCGAACGAAATTCTGCTTCCTCACACAGGAATCTTCCTCATATAATTTTTTTTAAATTACACGTTGTGAGCATCGGCACGTGTATCTTCATTCTATTATCCGCGAGTCCTCGTTCTCAAACGCACGGCAAGTAAAAACCATGCACTACGAAAAAGAATTAAAAAAAAAAAATCATCCGTGCATGAACAGCTGCTCTCGGAATTCCCAGCAAAGCCGAGTAATCCTCGCGCACAAAAATCGCATCGATACGCGGCTCCGCAGTCGTATATACGTGTCCTTCTCCGTGGCAGAAGTTTCCAGCTATAAACACGTCCAATATATATATATATAGCGCGGGTCACATCATCTCAACATACCGCAGCGCTCACCGTGGATAGCCAACGCTGTTTGCCTTTTATTAAACTCTTGTTAAACGCTGCCTTTCTTCGCACACACAATTGAATCGGCAAAACAGCGGAGATAATGCCCGGATTTCTTAGCCTCGGCCCACAAAGTCCCCCTCCGTATATGCGTGTTACAGTCCGTATACCACAGCATGCGTCCCGTACTCGTGTATACAGGATAGTGTTGGAGAATAAAGAAATGCAGCAGACAGCACGTTCCCTTCAGTCACGCTGTACGAATTTTTCATTGGTCCACCGTAGTCACGTGGTGGGATGGGTATCGTTGTCATGTTTCTTATGCCTTCTCTGCTTTCACCCTCCATCTTGAAATGGACACCGCTTAATCGCTCTTTTATACGGCGCATTCTTCTACCTGCGCCGGTTGAAACTTCGAGCCCTGTAAGCTCGATGGGACCAGATCAGAGACGAAACGGACTCCTGCTGGCAACAAATATATGTATATGAATGTGTATGTGTGTACATGTACATATATATAGAGGCTATAGAGGGTGGCAAGAAATTGGTGAATCGGGGAAGGGTACAACAACATCGGCATTGTGCATCAACGTCCGGCGTATGAACGGGAAATGCCGAATGAAAATATTTGGATTTTCCGTAAAATAGGCGGTCCGCAACAGTACGAGATCGCTCGAGTGGCTGCCTATTCATTTCACCGGCGTGTTTTTGCGGATAAGTCGAAGAGAAATAACATGACGATAACTGGAAAATAATTTTATTGCTGTAAAGTATTATAAACAATTTTTTTCCCTCTAATCTGATACTGCAGATTATTAAAAAAAAAAAAAACGTAATTTGAGAACCTGTGATGAATTTATGAGTTTCGCATAGGTGTCTCATGTGTCTAACATGGCACACATCACATCTTCGTCCGATTGGCATCTACGATTTTTTCAATATTTTTTTATTACACGGGTGGGAAAATCCCTATTTTACCACGTGCAGCTGATTATTATTATCGGAGTACTTGGTTCGCGTCGACGATGGTACAGATATGTTTCTGATTATATTCATGTATACTCTTCGATCAATTTTTTGATTAATATACTTTGCATAAGTGTGATGTACAGTTTGACACAATCGATGGGTATTTGTTCATTTTTTATTTTCCAGCTCAACAGAATTTTTTAGTCTCGTTTTCACACTTCTCGATAGTCGTCGTTCATGATTTTCATTATTTTTTAATTCCTTCGTGTATAGGATAGTTCAATGGTCTTTTTCCACGATTTTAGTTACTGACTAGCGATAATGATTAACTAATAAATATCAGGGAGGAGACTAATGATACTTTCATCAAAATGGACCTTTCCTCTACGTACCGGAACTTATGAAATACTAATCGTGTCCGCAGCATTCCTTTAATGCTCGTTTTGCAGTTCATAATTTTTTTTTAAACATTTGTAAAATAAAGCAATACAATCAAGAGAACGATACAAGTGTATAAAAATATCATGAATGATGCAAGTTTTATGCAGACCTATCCACGTAACGCGATTTGAGAGATAAATTTATTTATTTTTTAATTTTTTTTCACATACAAAAATATATTATGGTCTCGTACTTGTTGGTACTGAGCGAGCAACGGCACGCCAGCTCGAAAGTGTTGATGATTTAAATTGCAAGATAAAAACGTTCACTGTGCATGCAATTACCGTTGATTGTAACTACCGACCCCTGTTAAAAAAATATCTATCTGTTGACATTCGAATTTATTCATTTCACCGTGAATAAGCCGGCATATTCGTTTCGATATTCCAACAGAAATTTTTCGCCTCTCGACGCCCCGTTGTTCTGCCCCGAGCGACCCAACACGATTTAATCGAATAGCCAGGTTAATTAGACGACCAAAAGAGCCTTTTATTAAATTCGCAACAAAATGGGAATTGAATATTACAATTAAAAAAGTCTCAAAATGTTTTCCGTATAAAATAATGTTCATTTTTTCAATCTATTTAAGGGATTCTGGATATGACTTCGAAACTTTTCTCTCAATAGCCTATTAATAAAAATATGAGTAGAAACTTCATTTTTTATGTATTACATTATTTCATGGAAATACCGGATTGCGTTTGAAACAAAAAAACAAAACTTTCTTTTTTTTCATTTTTCCAACAGTGTGACACTGCTTTTTAGAACTTTGGGAAGTGGGGATTCTTTTTTGTTCTCGACACTTATGAATCTTTGATGCGACACGGACCTATAAACTACATATCTAAATACTAGCGCTTCGAATGCGTACCGAAAACTCAACGAACTTTCCGAGAATCGTGCACACTAAGAAAAAAAAAAACTATTTTCATATTCTATGATACAGTTGCGTTTTATATAATTTCTTTTTTATTTCGGTCAGAACGTTGAGTAACGAAAATGAAATGCTGGAAGTCATTGTATATGTGCACGTGCAGAGCATTTCTTCTTCCAGCACACACATCTGGGGAACAAATACTTGTAAGATCCGCGCGAATTCGATTGTTGCGTTTTTTTTGTTTCTTTTCTTTCCTGGCTTAACGAGGAACATATAACTATATGTGTATGCATAAGAAAATCTTCTTTCGCTTCTACTCGATCGACGTTTATCCTATCCTACCGATACAATCTTCTCCCTTCTTCCCTTCACAGTTTTCTTGTTGGATAAACCATACAAAAAAGGAAGAAACTGATATGAATCCTAGAGACAAGTCAGTGACAAAAGAGTTTGCCTACAGTCGAATCGCTAGAACGCCAATTTCGGCATTTCCGATTTAGGATTCAAGTGCCTTCCTCGGGGTAGGAAACGACATTTCCATCGTTATGCCAGCGCTACTGCGTCTGTATCTCGACCCAATGTCGTTATTGTTGCGAGGCTTGCGTTTGCTGAGGTGTCGCTCAACCCACTTCAGCATAGTGAGCACGGAATCCGTGCTGGGAAGTCGCCGCTCGGCGGAAGTGCGAATGATGTGTGAAGAGGCCACGCGGAAAGTTGCGGCCATACCTTTCAATGCCTAGAAAAGAACACGAAAAATAATTGGAGTTTTCAAGTTTTAAGTAAAATAAAAACAAAGACAACGGTATTAACCTTCATAGCATCCTCGTCGGTCGCGTCGTCGCCAGCGTATATAATCCTGATTCTTTCGCTCCAATCGAGGCCGAAGGCGGTACGCAGGATATAAATCGAAGCACGTCCCTTATTCCATTCCACCGGTGGCTTAGCCTCGAGAGCGCAATGGGCCGAGCACGCCTTGAAACCCGTGTCCTCGATCAATTTTTTCGCAGCCGAAATCATTTCTTTTCTGCCGTCCATCGGAGTCTCGCGATAGTGGAAGGTCAACAGGGCACCCTTGTTCTCCACCCAAGCACCATCTCGACAAAGCTTCGTGAAAAGAAGAAAAAGCATTGTCATTAACACATCGGCATCTGAGTTTTATATTTTCAATGGATTCTCCAAGCTTTGAGATTGAAATTCTATGCCTTTGTCTTACTCTATATTATAGTCTCATATACGGCTTATTCTCTAATAGCGCTGTGTAATGTTCTGTCTTAATTATACGTAAATGTTCACATAATGTTAGAGCTTCTTGTATTATCATGGTAACGAAAGGATTTATCCCAGTACCTAATAAGAACGATCTATCTATAATTCACCTGATCCTGAAGAGCCTGCATGAGACCTGCGACCTTGTTCTCGAATTCGGCCGGCATCGGATGAACGAATTTGCTACCGTCCGGGTGAAGTATCTCGAGTCCATGATTTCCGGCATAAGTTATACCGTCGATGCCGACCATACTCTTGACGTTGTTGACGTTCCTCCCGGATATTATAGCGATGTAGACGTCTGGCGTGTTGCTCAACCTCTGCAGCACGTTCTTCGTCTCGATCGGAAGAGTCGCAAGGTCCGGATGCGTGGCAATCGGTGCGAGCGTACCATCGTAATCGAGTAGGAGTGCCAATTTGTGGTTGTCGCCAATATATCTAGGGGACATGCGCCATCACTCGATCGTTACCCGGCTTTCATTATGAGTCAGGTCGCAACTGCACGCGCGGGCCCGCCGCTTTCCAAAAGCATGTTTTTTTTTTGCTAATTAATATCCGCGTTACTTGCATTGCCATCGTCCCCGGCAGCATGCGTTACTTTATTCGTCCGTTTTGTTATTATTTTTTAAATAAAATTTTGTTTGCTTCCTTCAAATATGTGCCCACGCGCCGTCGTACCCAAACTCATGCGCCTCTTATACCGTTACAGTTATCCTCATCAGTTGTACAATAACTTAGTCATTAAAACTTATGTACTAAAGCATGTGCTGGCTGGGCCCAGTCATGCAAGTTGGTCTAACAACGTTGGCACCTACTTGCTCAAATAGTCGTCGAAGTCGTCTATCGTAACGGGCTGCATCGTCGTTGCACCGACCGAGTCTCTCTCGTCGAGGGACCCCATGACCTGTAGGAAGGACTTCATCCAGTAATTAACGTCGTACAGCCGTTCGCGACGACGCAAATGGTTCATTCGGAGGGTACGCTCGTCCTCGGGCATCGTTAGAGCTCTGGGAAAAAAATGAACATCATCACCAGAGAGAAGGAAATTAACAAAAAATCATCGGACAATCATTGTAGCGAAAATTACCTGTGGATGACTTCGGCAGCTTCGTCGATCTCGTAGGGATTGCATATGAGAGCCTCGTGCATCATTTCCCCGGCACCGGCGAACGGTGAAACTATTAGTACTCCCGGTGGCGAATTTATTTGACAAGCGACGAACTCCTTCGCGACGAGATTCATTCCGTCTCTGAGCGGGGTAACGAGAGCAACCGCGGAATCTCTATAATGCGCTGCTAATTCGTCCTGGCTGACGCAACCGTAGATGTAGCGAATTGGCGACCAGTTTGGAGTCGTGAAACGACCATTTATGCTGCCGATAAGCTGATCAATCTCGAGCTTCAGATCCTGATACTCGCGAACGTCGGTCCTCGATGGCACGGCGATCTGGAGGAGAGTCACCTCTTCCCGATGTTCCGGATGCTTCTCGAGCAGCATCTCGAAGGCCTTAAGCCTGTGGACCAATCCCTTCGTGTAGTCAAGGCGATCAACGCCAAGCACGATCTTCTGATTTGTTTTCATGACCTTTGGTGCCGTCTCTGCGAGGGACATGAATCTGTCGAATGGAATTCCAATCGGCAGCGGACGAACTCGGACCGATCTACCGCCGTGCTCCACCAGCAGATTCTTTCGGTCCACACGGCAACCCAAACTTCGCTGACAACAGTCGACGAAGTTCAAACAATAGTCCTGAATATGAAATCCAACCATGTCGCAACCTGTAATTCAATACGACAATTTATTTACCATTCCCAGTCTTTTACCCTCATTCGTTTCTCCACCCATTGACCGTGACTAGCCATGAAAATCATTTCTCCCTTCGTAGTTACAAGGTTTGTGCGCATTGAAAAAAAGGGTTGAAAAATCTTTTTTTTCTTGGTAGAAACATTCTTTAAAAGAAATTTTTTTAACAAAACAATACGTGCGTTCGTAAATGTAGATCTGCTCAGCAATTCGTTACTTTACTTGTGGTATCCTTTCCGCGGAATACACTCTGTCCATTTCGATTATAAACAGGTTTATCAGTGCGGGTTTGTCTAAAAACTAAACGGTGAACTGAGAGATGAATGAGATATAAGAACGAGTGTTTCAGCTGCGTTTACACAAGGATACATCTCGAATATTTCCCGATTTAGCCGAACAGAGCAGAACTGTATGCAAGAACGCAACCAATGCTTTACTTGTACCAACCAACCAAACACCTTTTAACTGATATCATTGCACGTTTGTATTAATTCAACTATTGATGGCTTCCAGTGCGGCATTAATTGTAATAATTTAAACATAGACCAATGCGATCGAACGAAATTCTATGTAAAAAAAGAACCATAGCCCGGAACTAACCGAGCATTCCCTGGAGAATCTCATCAGCCCACGGGAATAGTCTGAAGATGTCCCATGGTGGGAAGGGAATGTGCAGGAAAAATCCCAGCTTCAATCGAAGATTCTTCTCTTCCGCCGCTTGTCGTATCCAATTGGCAGCAAGCATAAGATGATAATCGTGCACCCATACGAGGGGTGTGCCATTGTTTTGATTTTCCTGATTCTTGTGCACTATCTCCAAAGCGGTGACCTGCGAAGCATCGATTAAACGCCGAGTGTTACGATTGAGAGAGAAAAAAATGGATTCGTTATACTCGCTGATGCGATAGTCCATAGAAGTTCGTCGTGTCGACACTCACGGTCTTTGCTGCGAATTCTTTGTTAACGGCAACGTAAGAGCGCCAATCCTCGGCGATAAAGGTCGCTCTGTCGGGCATCGAGTGAAAAAGAGGCCAGAATGTACCGTTGCAACAACCATTATAGTAGGAGTCGAATATTCCCGGCTCGACGTGTACCGCTACCACCTGAAACAATAATTTTAAAATTGAGTAAAGGTGCCAAAAAAATTGTATAGCATACTGTGCTACAAGAAACACAATTGCGCGATTTTCGGCGAATGTAAAGTTCGCGACTGTGGGAAAGACAGAAATTCTACGAGGTGAAAATCTGCTTCCTTCTGTGTAGGACACGATACTTGTTGCCGACTTCATTGAAATGGCCACAAAATTTTCATATTCGCAAATGACTATTACTGCTCCAAAAATTCCAGAGGAAATAATCAGCCTTATTCTTTAGTGAGTAACGATCCAGTACAGCGCAAGAATATAAACTAACAGTTTTTGTTGGTCAATAATAAGCGATCTTCGGTGTTTTACTGAAGGAAAGTGTTCATGTAGCGAAGTGGAAAAAAGAATTTCCTGGGACAGACAAATGAATTTTTAAAAATCATATCGCTTTTGTAGCTAAAAGAGAGCAACGGGAAGGGTCGAGCGCGTTCAGGGTCGCGATTATTACTTCGACGTGTGTTCGAGACTACATTGATCGATAAGAGTAATGACACGAAAAAAAAGTAACGCTTTTCTCTAGGGTCAAAGAAACCAGGATAAGAGAATCGGTGGCAAACAGCGCGATGTCCCGAGTGAGAGAGTCTCGTAATCGGAAGTGCACATAAAGTATGCGAGCGTAAAGAGAGCAAGTCTCGGGGTGCAGCGATAAGTCACTGTTGAACCAGTCGGGAGCGTTTTATTCGACGACGCGCCTTCCATCGTCCCTCGGTTAATTACTTGTTATTTTTCGATGCGTATACTTTATTTACTCGTCGGCTCGATGGCGAGGAAAGCTCGAGTAGTGCGATTGGCTGCTGGACAATGGGGCTCGTCGGGCGACGATTGTTGCCACACATTGATAAGTTACCATTGCGATAAGTTAACATTTAATTGTTTACCACAGATATATTTTAAAAAATTCACGATATTCCTATCCAAAAAATGTCTTCGTGACACATCACAAATTTGTCCAGGATTTATGGATCAATATTGAAGAGGATATTGTAAAATGTAAAGATTCGCTTAAATCTTCCACTATTATTCCTAATTGAGTAAAAACATTTTTAGTGATTGACCCACTCTGCCGGTAATCTATAATTTCGTCAACTTCCCGAGTATCGATGGAAAAAAAATCGACTCGTCATTCGCAAACCGCGATAAATCGTCCCAGATAAAAAGTAAGACGTCAAGGAAAAAGAAGCCAATGACAATACTCCGATCGGGTAGACCACCCCAAAGAACAAACGATAAGCAATCTTCTCCCATTATGATTATTGTAATTATAAACAAAACTCGGGTTATCTTCTCCCCTCCCTCTTCGCTGTTCTTATTGTGAAAAAGGCAGGCCTTTTACTCGATTGCATAAATACACAACGATACTCTAACGGGCCATGTTTTCTTAAAAAATGTTTTTTATTATAAAATAAATATCATCCGTCGTCTATCTGTAATTACACGCTGATACGTCTAAAAATGTTCCAGTCATTAACGATAATTAAAAATTATCTATGTCATGCTACTGCAAAGAATTAGTTTCAGAATGAATGCAAAATATTGGAAGCTTTTTTCATAAACTGTCACGCAAACTTTTTTAAGGTGCCGTATAATTTTGCAATAACATTTTTATTTTTTATGAAGATTTTTGGAGAGATTTGTACTTTTAATATCTGGTATTTTTATTTTAGAAACAGTACATTCATCTGTACTCAATCTACGTAATGCAAGCAAATTTTAAGTTCCAATACATAAAATTTTCTATTTATTTGTACAGTGTATGAAAGGACATCCGGATACTTTGATGCACGTGTTGAATTCTAGTCCTCGACTTTGTACTCGCGAAAGCTGTTTAACTCGATTGCATAAATACCCAAAGATATTCTAACGAAGTAATTTTTTCTTTCAAAAAAATCCTATCCACCATCTATCTGTACTTTCACGCAGCTATAAAATGTTACAATTATTAACAAGAATTGAAAATTATCTGTGTCATGTATAGCAGCCAGCAAAGACCCTCGGATACTTTGATGTACGCGTTGAATTCTAATTCTCGTTTCGTCACTACCGAAAGCTTTTTTACTCGATTGCATAAATACCCAAAGATATTCTAACGAAGTAATTTTTTCTTTAAAAAAAATCCTATCCACCGTCTATCTGTACTTTCACGCAGCTATAAAATGTTACAATCATTAACAAGAATTGAAAATTATCTGTGTCATGTATAGCAGCCAGCAAAGACCCTCGGATAGTTTGATGTACGCGTTGAATTCTAATCCTCGTTTCGTCGCTATGGAAAGCTTTTTCACTCGATTGTATAAATACCCAAAGATATTCTAACGAAGTAATTTTTTCTTTAAAAAAAATCCTATCCACCGTCTATCTGCACTTTCACGCAGTATAAAATGTTACAATCATTAACAAGAATTGAAAATTATCTGTGTCATGTGTAACAGGCAGCAAGGGCCCTCGAATACTTTGATGTACGTGTTGAATTCTCGTCCTCGTCTCGTCACTCGCAAACGATAACCCCGTCGACCCTGTGTCACCATGGATCACATCTCCGGTTAGCCGACCACGTGGAACACGCGTCACGTCACTATGTACCACGTGAAGATAATCGGCAGATACACGACCCTCTTAGAGAACTCGATATTCGTATCGTTGTAATTTAACAACAAAACAGAAAGAGGACGCGCTCAGTAAATCAATCGCATTTTGATAAAGATCGGTCGTAAATCGATATTCCATTTTTTATACCGATTGCAATACATATAATGCAGTTAAGTCTGACGGATCTTCACGTCGCTCGTCGACGACTCAAGTACTGTTTGGCGAGATAGTAAAATTAACGTTGGTAACATTTTTTTTTTTTTTTTTTTTTTTTCATTTCTTTTTTTTCGCTGCAACGCGACAGCAACGACGAACGGTTTGGAACTCTTATCTGTTAACACAGTCGAGGGCTTCGTTCGTGAGAGACGGATGAATTTTTCGTTTCGTTTCTTTTCTTCGTGTCGATATCACGAGTGCGCACAGAGAATATTATCGCAATGGTAATAATCGGAGAATCACGTAACTGCAAGCACAAAGTTTCTCGATGCTTCAGCCGTTGTTTTGAAACCGTCTCGGCACTATAAGTTTAGTACGATATTTCACGTGATTGCCGTATGCGAGATGACACTGAACGACTGTTTACGATAGGGAAATATCCAGCGGCTGATTTTTTTCGTTTTCACGATTTCCCGCTTAACGGAAATTTTTGAAACGCGGCGTTTGCGACCGTGAATTTTTCAATTTTATAATTTACAAATATTCGGTTACCAATAATTTATTCCTTGGAAATTTCCTGATTTTTTGGGTCAATAAAAATTTGATACGGCAGAATTTTTTCAGATTTTGCGTGGTAAAATCCGTCACTATCGATCAACTTCCGGTGCACTGTCCGAAAATCGAACGACAAACGACGCACCGTTGTTGCACAGCGATTCGAAAATATAACTTCTATACCTGCAAGGTCACGACACAGTTCTGCATGTACAAATATCCCCTCTGAAACTCGTATATTAATAGACGTAGTTTCGTCTTTCGCGACTGGCAACGATTGAGCGTGCGGTCGATAAGCTTTACAATGTTAATTGTGTTAATAGTGTTAGATGGAAACTCGTTGGTTATTGCAACGAATCTCCCTCTCCATACACTGTGCCAGTCGCGAGAGATTGAAAATCACAAACATTCGGATACATCTGACTCTTCGCCAACATTTGACTCACAAAATTTAACGTCGTTTTACTTTAGATTAAGCATTCGCAGACTCGGTGTAAACAGATGTTCGAAATTCCGGTTCTTTCTGAATCGCCGCCAAGAATTACCCAGTGGAAATCCAAAAATAAACTAAGGCAGCGTGCGAAACGATTTTCCGGCAGATAATTCAAAATAGCGAACGTTGCCCGAACTGGAAGAAATCTGAGCTTTAACATTTTTTTCTTCTTTCATCGACGTCAAATCGTCTCACCTTGCTCGACAAAAGACCGGCCGTGGGAGTTCTGTCGTTCGGGTCAGATTCGGGAATTGGCTCGTTGAGATTTTCCATGTGCATTCCTGGCCATCCCACCCAAACACCTTTGCCACTTATGACGACCGGCGCAACGGCGGTAACGAGGCCTCCGGCGCTGCAAAAAAAAAATCACACGTTAACTGTGGATAATTATTTGTCGATCGAGTGCGAGAAATAAAATTTGCATGCTGTTTCGTGTAACGAAGATGAAAAGTCGACCTTGGGAATCATAAAAATGAAATGCGACGCGAGCGAGCACGAAACAACTCAATCGCTACTAAATAGCATTGACCTTGAATATTACTTCTATCGTTAAACATGTCACGAGCCGAGACAATTGAGAGAACGTTATAGGAAGTGCAAGTACATTTTTTTGTTTCTTCCAGAACGAGATAATCTTTTTATCCTTTTTTTTCTGATAAATAATTTTTTAAAGTTTGTCAATTATTTTGCAGATATTTCTGATCCAAACACATTTTTTTTATAACGTCTTCAATAGTTAATAAAGGTAAAGGTGGTAATTCAATTGTTTTTTTAATGTACGTGAAAAACATTCGGAAGGTTGTGAGAACGAAACGTTTCTCGAATTTATAAACTTTTTTTTTCGCTGTTTAGAGTATTTGAATTTTTTTTTTTCGAATTTTTGTCGCTGTTATTATGCGAGATACCCTTAATCATTTAGATTTGGCCTGCGCAAAGGGGTCGACCAGATTGACCGGCGGGCGAAGCCGCGCGTGCGCTTCAAGCCGAGACGAAAAAAAAGCGACGCTAGACACAGCGCTGCGTTGACCCACGAACTCGATTCACGTTTCGAGTTAACAGACAAATAGATGATGTGCCCTCGGAGCACATTATCGGAACACCCACCTCGAAATTCGATAGCCGAACAAACTTTTTTATTTTTTTTATTTTCCCCAATCACGTGATTTCTGATCAATGGAGACCCGAAGAAAATTTTTGTAGGTTATACATGGCAGTGTATACGAATCGATCGACGAAATTAATCAATGGACCAGACAAGCTGGCCAACCGGATTCTATGGCCGTAGATATTGCCGACAAATTGGATAATAAAGAAAAAAAAAACGTTCGCTTTGTCGCGTTCGTTCACCTTGCCGTAACTTATATTTGTTTATAGACGCATCACACTTGCCCGGCCTGTTTTTCCGAGGGAGAGACACGATCGCCAGCCGGACAGTATTTTCAAGCGATAACCGTGTGCCCCCTCATCGTCTTGTTTGCTCACTTCTTTACATTTTTTTTCCTTTTCCTTAGTTTTGAACATTTTTTTTTTGTTTATCGTTTGATCCGGGAAATGAGGACGCGGGAGCTCTCCGAGTTCTACGAAACGGTTGGAGGGATCGTTCAGACTGAAA
This sequence comes from Listrodromus nycthemerus, assembly GCA_963978505.1. NCBI lineage: Eukaryota > Metazoa > Arthropoda > Insecta > Hymenoptera > Ichneumonidae > Listrodromus > Listrodromus nycthemerus. The sequence continues at coordinate 7,779,005 of OZ021685.1, forward strand.
GTCACGCGTAGGACACATGATTCGACGAATGGCCGAGACAGCGCGTCTATCAATTGAGAAAGGAAATTCGCTTGAGAATCACTCGGTAAACATTGATGAAATTTCTCACGAATAGAAGGTGTTGGAATGGAAATATTCGTTGGGGAATTTTTTTCAAAATCACGGGACAGAAAAACCAATGATATTTCTCACGTATAAAAAAAGTATGTGAAAAAAGTATTTACATAAGTAAATGTATATTTATCGGGACATGTTTTTAAAAATCTCTCGGGAGAAAAATCGATGATATTCTTCGCTTGTAAAAAGTATGTATATATATTCATGTCACCGGATAACCGCGCGACCAAACATATCGTTGCTCGTCCCAGCGATAATGCAATAATCGACCGACAGCGATGATCTTCTTTCGCAACGCGAATGTAATTTTTTTTTCACTTTAATTATTTTTCTTAATCAACAAAAATCCAAAATCAAGGCGATAATTTTCAAACGATTTTCACCTCGAACCACGGTTAATTTTATCGTGCGTCTCGAATTACATGAAAAAAAAAAAAAAAATAGTGTCAAACTGTACACAAACGATAAGAATGCGGTAATCGTTGCGTCGTAATTCAGATAAAAACAATGAACGCCAGTCTACCTGAACAAATATACGTGACGTCACGAGTCGGTGGAAAAGTTGGGAGCGAGTAATTCGACCACCGGATAACCGTACTCGTGAAAAATGTGTTTTTTTTTTTTCCAATGATTCCGAAGCGAGGTAAAAAAGAAAAATTAACACTGACCTGGCCTTACGTTCCAGCAGCCCGCTCGTGTCGTTCCTCTTGAGCACGAAGGGCAACCTGTTGCTCACGACGATCATGCTTCCGGACGACGTGAAACTCCTGGATTCTGTAGACATGTTGGCGAGATCGTTTTAACGAATTCGTCTCGGATCTCGTAATATAGTCAACGAACGAACAGCGAGTCTAGCTATGCTCGTTTCTCCTCCGCTCAAACCGTTCTCTCTCCCTCTTTTTTTCCCCTACAGCTTCTACACATATATATATATATATATATATATGCGTATATCTAATTTTTCCTGCTCTCTATACTACTCGATATATAATTTCTCCTCCTCCCAATACTACTCAACAATTATCTTGCGCGATCAGCGTGTGTCCCGAATATTATTTACGCTTCAGTGATGTTCGCTGGACAAAGACTTCTCGTACCGCGTGCGTCTAACAAATGTGTTTTTTTTTTTTAATTCGTAACTCGTTCGTTGTTCGTTAATTTTTATGGTAAACAAATAATTGTCGTTTTCGCAGAGGTAGAGTCGTTATCCTTTTCTTCTTTGGTCCCTTATCAGCCTTAGATTTTGAAAAAAAATATATATTTGTATCCGTGTCGTTCACTTCTTCCTTCGAACTTCGACGTTAATTTCGCTAAAGACCCATGTTTCACGACGTGATTATTCCTCTTCTTACTCCCCGACGTTGAATCTTATTGTATCTCGATCTCTCAGTGTCTCGAGCTTGTGTGTTCGAGCGATTTAGTATGCTGCGTTTCGAAGTACCGAAGTAACACTGAAGCGAGGACGCTACGGAGCCGACGGTTTATTCGAGTTAGTCTCGCGACTATTTGGTTCAAAGTGCGCTTTTGCGGACGGTATCGATGGGGGCCGCGACCCCTGGAAGCACAGAGGACTCTTCTCGGTCACTCCGTCCTCGTCGCTCTTTCGAGACGCGCTTCTTATTATTGTTATTATCATCGTCGTTATTATTATAAGCATTATTAGCATTATTATTATTTTTTTTCTCGCACAACCGATGTAAGTTCGGTGTCTCGCTCTATCCCGGTCGGTTCGCCTCAAACGTTCCCAATTGCTCGGGGTTATCTCATTATCGTTTAATTTTCTCATAAGACAACATTCATTGGCATTTTGCCGAAGGAGAAGAGCGCCGGGGAAGCCTCCCGATGTGTGCGTTCCACGGGAGCGAAACAGACGATTCGAGACGGGAGGAAGCAAGAAAACTCGATTATTTTCGCGTTTCTTTTTACGGTAAAGATTAAGGCACGTGAGTTTACCTCGTGAAAGACGAAAGGCGAGGAAGAAAATAGCTGGTTCGGTTAATCGAGGATCCACGATTATCGAATCGATGACACAATCGAATCGTAATCGCGTCCGGGTTTACCGGTCCACGATGAATCCTGATCTCCCGATCTTTGCACGCGGATAAACGTGCGCGATCCGTCGGGAAAGCGAGTCACGAGGGGAGACTAAAGAGGCGATCGATTATTCGACGGATAGCGGGGGGTAAAGACGGGCAAACAGAAGCGATGAATTCTCGGTACGGTTCTACGGCATTGTTTTGTTTCGCCGCGTTCGAGCGGAACATCTTGTCTTGAAACTTCTTTTGGTCTTGTTATTTTAACGCTGATTCGTAGTACGCTGGATGAGCGGAACTCGGGCTTAATATCGACGGCTGAGAATTAAATGGAATAAAAAGTAACTTATATATTTTTGTGCTGAAAATAAAAATAACGGCACTCTAGTTTTAGTACCGGTTTCACGAGCTTTTCATTCTCGGGCGTCAATGTCGTTGCGCAATGGTGTTTTTTTTAACTTTCAGTATCAATTTTTTCATTGCAGTTTTAAGTCTGAACGGTACTTGGGCCTAATATCGACGGCTGTGAATCAAAAGGTATAAAAAAGTAGGTCATTTTTGTGTTAAAAATTTAAAAAATCAATACATAAGTTTTAGTACAGAGCTAAAACACTTTCAATTTTAAACCATCGATTTCGTTGCATAATTATTCTTTTTGTAATTGCAGTTCAGAATTCAATCGAAACTCTAGAATAAATATCTCTACGAAACATTGCGCGCCCTAATTGGAAGAAAATAATATGAGATTCTTATTTGGCGCATTGTTTGTATTCGATGAGACGTCAACCGGAGAAAAACAGGCTAATCGCTGAGACGCATTTATCGTGCATCGCTTCCTTTTTGTCATTCGGTCAATACAGTCAGTTTTAGGGCGTCAAACATGCATATCTACAGTGTACAACGCTTAGGTGCGTCGACGGACTTCAACCTCTCTAGAAAGTTATTGATTCAGAACGTCACAATGACGCAAACGCTAATCACGAAAAAGATGCGCGCAGTCCACTCGCAATGAAAGTACGTGTGTTTGTTTTTTTTTAAGTGAAATTCAAATCAGAATTAAAGAAATCACAGTTAGCCGGTTCATAATGGGGGGACAAGACATGTTGCTGACAATAGTTGTGGCTTGGGTTCCTTTTAATTCACAGGTGCGAAGCTCCTTCGACTCGTAATATCGCCGCAATTTTATTAACACAGCCAGATTTTATTTTTTTAACGGTCCTCAATAATATTGTAATATTATTTTCGACAAAAGAGCAAGGTTATAGAGGAACCAGTCAATATTAATTTTCTCAAGATAAGTGTTTGGAACTCGTGCTAATTTATACAATTTTGAACTTAACCATCTCAGAATGCAAGTCCGGAAAAAATTATTAGAAATTCTTTATAATTTCTTGTATTGTTTCCTCATGAAGGAACTTTGTTTTGGGGGGGGGGGGGGGGGGGGGAATGCCTAGAGATTGTAGTGTCAGAGTACTCAAAACAGTCCAAAAGTCGAAGAATGTGATTTTTATCTGGCTTCCGGATGTATCCGTTCATGTGCGTGCATGCGTGCGTGCGTGCGTGTGTGTGCGGTTTTGTGTCCGTGTCATGAACTTTCATCATTTAAAGCGACAATATCTCGACGGTTAAGATGGGATATAAATTATCTAAAAAAAAAGGGTTCAAGCTGGTCAGTTGAAATTTGATACAATATTAGAATGGTCACAGTTCTTCGTCCAGCGCACTTTACATGGAAATTAAAACGAAATTGAAAATTTTACGGAATTTTGAATTTCTTCGAAAATTTCTTTAGTATTTTCAGTTCCAAACGTAGACAAAACCTTTTATGACGTATTTTCTTAATGAATAACAATTTGTTATGTCTCGACAGAACTGCGGACGTCATACCAAAAATACGTCATTTCCGGTTCGAAAATACTATTTTTACTCACAAGTGAAACATTTTGGCAACAAAAAAAAATCCACTCCTAAGTTGCTGTGTCCTCTCGAGTTTTTCTTATCGAAAGTTCGATACTTCCATTGTCGTCGGTTTAATTCGTGACGTGATTGGTCAACGATGACGACACGACTCGTGCTCCATCGAAAAGAGTTACGATGGAGCTTTCAAATCGATACAGTTGGCCGTCTTCGATCCTGTCCTTCAGGTGTTGCCTCGCGATCCGCGTGGCCGTAATTTTAATTATTAATATTATTTTAAAATAGTCTCGAGACTTTAAAAAAAAATTATATCAACGATCAAGGTTAGCAAAGTTTGGTTGTATATTTTAGTGCGTCAAATGAAGAGTTAGAAAATCCATTAGATGGATAGGTGACCGTTCCGATAAAGAGTTTAATGAAGAGTTGGAAAATTGTTAAAATGGAGAGTTCAGTAGATAGGTGGATGACCCTAAAAACCGAGAATTCGGTCATTGGATGGGTGACCGTTCAAATAGCGACTTTAGTAGATGAATGAGTAACCATGCAAATCAAAAGTTCAGTACTTGAATACAAAAATGTTCAAATCAGCTTTTCCATAGATAAATGAGAGTCCACATAGTTTTATGGGTGACCTTTCGATTCGAGAGGTCAATAGATAGTTGAATAATCGTGAAAACCGAGAATTTGGTAATTGGATGGGTGACCGTTCAAATAGCGACTTCAGTAGATGAATGAGCAACCATGCAAATCAAAAGTTCAGTAATTGAATACAAAAATGTTTAAATCATCTGTTTCATAAATGAATGAGAGTCCAATAGTTTTATGGGTGACCTTTCAATTCGAGAGGTCAATAATTGAGCGGGTGACCTTTCAAGTCGAAAGTTCACCAGCTGGACAGACAGATGACTTAGTTCCCTTATAAAATTATCCATCTATAGATCTTTGGCAAATGGAGCGCTACAGCGCGAACAAAATTCCGCTCGCGTCGCGTCCCCTAATTCCTAAAAAAAAACTAAAAAAAAGTCGTACAACGCGTGGGGAAGCACGCGGCTACCGTGAAGACGCGACGCTTTGGTTGGCGCATGCGCAACTCGCATGGTTCAAATTTACACGTCTCGGGTACTCCCGATGGAAATTTAATTTCACGAAAGCAAGAGACTAAACGTACGTCGTTATTATTCCTCAGCTGTGTATGAATTGTGCAAACTATGTCTCAAAAGAATTAAAAATCGTGTCTCATGACACCCGGTGTAAACGTCAACGTCAAGCGTGGAATTTATTTTCCAGAAGACACGCGTTACCGCTTCGAGATAATGAATAAATATCGTGAAAGTCATTTACCGCCAGCGTGATTACACGATTTTTATTTGTCATTGATATCGATGAATACGCATTAGCGATTTTCAGTCGAGAGCAGTTTGAGTGTCAGTCACGTGATACCGGCGTATGTTTATATATATGCATGTATGTACGCGAGCGTTTGCATTCGCGGAACCGCTGAGCACGTACCTCTCGTAGCGAGAACAATTTTCTGCCAGTAAACCGGTCGGTCGTTCCGAGAAATTCACGGACTCTGAGATAATGCGCGATTCGACCACAGACAAATCCCACCGAGTTACACGACGACGAGCTGCGAGCTTCGAACGGTGCTTGACGAATGGCAACACACCGCAGCTACTGCGCCTGCGCAGATGGTCTGTGACGTCACGAGTACGCCGGCCGGCGTCGAAGTACATCATCTGTGTTTTTAAGTTGCGAATTATTCGGTGGAGGATGAGGTGAAGAATAAAACAAATTTTTCTATTCATGCATTGTTTCCTCACTCGACAGAGTGAGTTTAAGTGTGTGCGGATGGAAAACGGCGTGGCTCGTGCGAATACTGATACGAGATCAATAATAAACCCACCCAACCCGTAACGACACAAAGTATGAGAAACTCAGGCAGTGCAAAACAAACATTACGATATAACGAGTATTTACTTTCTCAGTCCCACGCTATGCTTAACATTTTTTTTTCTTTCCGTTGACACAATTTTTAACTAATTTACTTTGGTTAGGGAAAAAGATCGTGTTCGATAATAATCGAATCGTTATTTTCGACGCTCGATATTTTTAACCCTTGACATACGTGCAGAGCCAAGAGAACGATTTGAGTTCGGATAAACGACGATGATTCATACGGACATACGCGTATGTATCAGTCGCGAAACTTCGATAGAATCGCGAACGGATTATTGCGTCACATCGTTGAGCTAATTAATTGTTTTTCCCGTCCAGTGCGTTGATAAGGCACTGAGAACAGTTTTCGAACTATCCTACGTGACGGCGTCTCTAAAGAAGAACTTCCGTGTGACAACGCTGAAATGTCACACGGTACGAAAAAATATTGCAGCAAAATAAATCCGGTCGCGAAGTTCTATGCCCGTCTCCCAAGCCGGTTGCGAGACCTTCGTCTAAACACGAGCTTCGTTAGAAAAATATTTTGCCATACATATACTTTTCTATTTTATTTCCCCGCTTCACCGTAGTCGCTCGATGGCCAAGCGATCGGGCATGAGCGAAGGATAATTACTAAATTCTTATTTTTTCGTTACAATAACACGTAAATTCTGTCTTGCCTTTGTCACGCGCAATACCCGTCGACGAGCCGTGAAAACTTTGTCTGCGACTTATCTTTGTCTCTGCCCGCGAGAGTAAACTGTTCGAAGAGGGGCGAGACGTCGGTTGACAACCTACCAAGAGTATATCTGTTCGATTCGTTCGAGAAACACCGAGAATCTTTGTCACGTGTTGAACGTTCGTGTATTTTTTTTTCCACTGACGAACAGTAATAAGTGCTGGCAGTGTCGATGGAGGTCTCTGGTCTACTGAGGAAAACAGTCGACTGGTACGCCGCCGCCATCTCCGTGTCTTTATAATCAGACTCGTACCGACCGTTCTTGCCCGGCCGAAAATGAAGAGACGCTCGTCGAGAGCAGCGCGTGGCGCCCTTCGCGGCCACAACGTTAACTTCGACGGTGAGCCGCAACTGAAAATTCCGAAAGATTATTCTGTGACCTTTGTGCACATAACCATAGTTCATTGGTGTGTCGCGTAATCTGCCGGGTTTATGGTGAAACGGACTGGTTTGCCACAATCCCCAGTGTGTATTTTACTAGAAAAAAACTGGTCAATTTCATCGTGTGGATACAATATCGGCTGAATCCAAACTGAATGGTTCATCGATTCTTCGGTTAGTTGGTAACTTGCCAGATGGCAGTAATGAACTTGTATTGTAACTGTGTCCTATCGAATAGGTTTCACTGCTGCGTCGAAGCGTCAATGAAGAAAAGTATTAGTCCAAGGCAAATAAAATACAATACAAGGGAATTGGTGTCGAAAGAACTGTGTTTTAATTTGCGGATTATTTTTTCCGCTCGTAACGAGTAAACTGTAGTGATAATACATCTTCGCGCTATCGGCACATTAAACGAGCAAAGCCTCGTCAGAAACATAAAAAAAAAACCTTCTCCAAGCCTGTTCTCGGTAGAGCCAGAGATTGTAATACGGCCCGTTAAAGAGATGAATCATCGAGCGACCTGTGACGCGCTATGTTATACGAGTGTCGCAGTGATCGTTCTCTTCCGCATTCTCGTATTCGACTTCCGCAAACTTTATCATAGCTCCTCTCCCCAATTCCACCCCAATTTATCTGCGGAATAATCATAACAACCGTAAAAGGGGAGCGTACTGTGTGAATAGCCTAGAATCGTTGCCGCGGGGAATTTTCCTCGCGTAAGGGCGACGCACCCTTGTCCCAATTTAACGATGAATTACGTTTTTTTTTGCCATTTCCCCGGAAGTCCGTTGAATGACTCACGGATCGCCTTGTCCCCGTTCTAAGCCACGCGCTGGTATGTTTACCCCTTCTTCTTTTCTCTTTCCCCATTCTCTAACGTACTTTATCCGCGGCCATGATTTTTCGCCGGCTCAGAGCTCGTCTCTCGTGAAGCTGACCGCGTCGTTGCCCCCATTTCGGTCCACGAATGTTCTATCCAAATAAATCTCCTCAATGTATTTTATTTTAAACACGTAACAAATTAATTACATAATTTATTTCTAACATTCTATCCGTATCTACCGCATCAACAACCGTTTTCACTGGTCGAATATATATTTCCGGTGAAGCTGATATTATGGCCAGTTCACTTCGGTTTTTCTATGTTAATCGTATTTCCGGCTCAGAACGCGCATGAATTAAATAAACAATATTTCTTTAAGGAAAAGAAATATCCAGTCGATGATCGACTAAATCGTTGTAGACATTCTAAATTCTCTTAACGTATCGCTTTACTGCTATTTTTCATATACTTCTGATCCACCGCAAAGCTGATCTTCGCTAAGCATTCGAGTACGACATCTTTCTGCTTCTCGTTACTTTTGAGCAATGGGAGGGAAAAAATAGTTCCTCCCTACCTAGTTTATCACTGTTGTGATACTGTATTCTCCCCCCCCCCCCCCCCCCGCCCCGGACGAAAATCCGCGTCCTCTAATATCGCTTCCATTGCCGGACACGTCGACGACACCGATTTGGAATTTGACCCCTGACATGAATCCACATGAAGAAGACGTAATCGTCGACAATCCGTTGGAAAGCTGGTTCGACTTCGCCGGTGAACTTTTATTTATTCGCAACTTTGCCGAATCTCACAGCAGCCACAATTTTCCGCTGATACAATGTTCATTTCCGTTGAGGTCCAACACGGTATTCCCACCTTCGATCCGGTACACGCATTTATTCCATTCGAATGAACTTCCTCAATTTATTTTATTTTCGACTGGGAATAAATGAATTAATAATTCCTTTTTCATTAGATAGAAATGACACTGAATAAATTTGCACGAGACTAAATTTCATTTGGGGAATAAAATTCTACGTGTGAACAATTTGTTTGATTCGTAAAGCTTTGTGCTGGGAGAAACTCGTCGAAGATGAAATTTGATGTGCAGGTTTCTCAGGGACATAAAAATACCACTCGGTGAACAGTCAAAATATCATTCAGATTGGCAAAGTATCAAAGAATCATTAAATTCTTATTTTTAATATTCTTCCCAATTAGCTTCGTAGTATTAATTGTTATGCAGGCTTGAAAAAACGTGTGAAGCAATTTGTACATGATTTCCCTATTTATCACACTCTTTTCCATAGCTTTGTCTATGAGAAACTGCATTAATCGATTTTACGGGCAATCGTCGTAAGTGAGGAAGTGATGTGCAAATTACTTCGCACCATTTCTCGGAACATTCAAAATGTTTACATTTTATAAAATATAAACGATATTGAAAAAATTGCACTAATGAAATAGCTACAGGATGTCACGCTGGTCATAGAGTAGTCGTAATGCAAGCTTACACTCAACAACCACTTTTACTCGATCCTTGAAATTGTAAAAAAATGTATTTAATTCTTTATTTACTAAAGGGTGCCTTGGCATTTTAATTACGTACTTAAAGTATCAAACAAGTACCAGTTTTTACAAGTACTGCTCAGTTGTAATATTGTGTATTGTGGAGGACAGTCAAGCCGATCAGCTTCACTGTAAATTCTTTTCGCGTATCGCCCTACTGGTCTTCGCCTGTTTTGTTGGCCGGCTGCGAAGTAGCAGATCTTCGCTGTGCACTCAAGCATACCATCTCCTTGTTCCTCGCTGCCTCCGAGCCGAGAGAGGGGAAAACTCGTCGTCCTCCCTCTCCGGCTCTCATCGTCGTTGTGTCCCTTCTCTGGCTCTCCAACATGGCGAAGTTTCGCCTCCTTCACCGCCGCTCCCATCGCCGGTACACGTCATCGGCATCACTGCGGCGACCGCTCCCAAGCCATCGAAAAGCCGGTACCAGTTCGCCGGAGCAGCTTAGTTCCTTCGCAACTATCGAACAACTTGCAACGAACGTATTAAGTCTCTTACTGTCTAACGATACCCGGTGATAAATAAAAAGTAAGTGACAAGACTATATTCAGAAACCTGCAATTTGCCATTGTCGGCGATGTAATTTTCGTAATAGTTCTTTATATATAGGCGCGTTTGAGTAGAGGCAATATAAATATATATATATATACGAGGAAACTACGTGCTAAGATTAGAGCTGCGTACGGACGTAGCGCCGCGGCGTCGAAACTACGGCTCGAGAATAAACTGTCAATCAGCGATGTTTGTCGTCCAACACGATTTTCGATTACTTCGAAGATATTCGCACGACATCAAAATTTCATCTTTGGCAAGTCCCTATCAACACGCACAGCTTTAGGGACGGAAAATACTTCGCCCCCGTAGAATTTTAATCTCTGAGTGGCTTTTCCCGAGGGAAATTTGTGGCGATGAAAAACACAGTTGGTATGCCTTGATGAGATGTCTCGCGCAAATATCTTCGGCGTCATAATTTATAATAGTTTTATGTCCTCGTCGATTCATTGAAAGGTCGTAGAACTGGTCGCTTTCGATTGGAAACGGGCACGCTGCAGATTGAGACGAATTCATGGTGTGAAAAAATGGGAGGGGAACGACGTTAGCAACAGAGATCACCGTAACATAAGGAACGACCTATCGCGTGCCGACCGCACCATCTCTTGTATACAGAACGGATGGCAACAACGTTATTCAACGGTCACGCGACGGGAATTATTAATTTAGCGCAGAAGCTTTTTGCCTTAGATTGTACTAATGTGGGACGGATAGACCGATGGGAGGTTCGTAACACATGCGGGTGAATCATTTACATTTCGCGTATCCTAATCGAGGAGCGGACAATCTACAGTCGCTATAGCCGTACGGCTTGCATGAAGAGTGGGCCGGTGTGTGTTGCATAAATAATAAAATTCCTATCACGCATCCGATGAGAGCCCGGATCGAACTCTTCGAGGTCTAGAACGTATTCGTGTCGTTACAAACCCTCTAACATTCCGCTGTCCGTTAAAAATGATATATATCTATAGTGTTAATATCGATCGATTCTCTGAGACTGCCCGGTGAGTTACAGTTGTCTGTTTTTCTCGCATCTACGACTAACCTTCGACGTTACGCTTTTCACGTTGCAGAAAGGATAACAATCATGAGTTCCAGTCAATACTACCACGTGCAGGTAATTACTCTACTATTTTTATTTTTATAACACATTTAGATCTGTACTTCGGATAACGGAAACGATTTTATTTTCTATCGTTTTATATTCCTCTTGATAAATGGTCGAATGTTTATGAATTTTTGTTTTTAATCAATCAGTGCACACCGACTGTCTACCCGGCCGATCCGTTCGACGCCGAGGCCGATGCCGAACTCTTGCGCACGGCCATGAAAGGTTTCGGCACAGACGAGCAGGCCATCATCGATGTTTTGGCTCGTCGCGGAATCGTTCAACGTCTCGAAATCGCTGATAAATTCAAGACGATGTACGGCAAAGATTTGATATCCGACCTCAAGTCCGAACTCGGTGGAAATTTCGAGAAGGCAATAATCGCTCTCATGACCCCGTTGCCGGAATACTACGCTCGTGAATTGCACGACGCTATTTCGGGCATGGGAACCGACGAGGACGCCATTATCGAAGTTCTCACGTCACTCAGCAATTACGGTGTCAAGACTATATCCGCTGTTTACAAGGATCGTGAGTACAAATTCTCGTCGACGTAATTTTTTCCGTATTTGCATTCGCATGGTACAAAAACATTCGGGAAAAAATCCGTTTAATGGCAGTGAATAATTAAACTATTTTTTTAATATAGTTTACGGCAACGAGCTGGAGGACGATCTGAAGGGCGAGAGTTCCGGTCACTTTAAGAGGCTGCTTGTTTCTTTGTCATGTGTAAGTTAATTATTATCCATGCTATTGAAATATATTAGATAATTGGTCAATTTGTTATGAGAGAAATTTTGAATTTACTATTAAAAAATTATTTCCAGAAATGACCCTTCTTTTTATATTCTAGGCCAATAGAAACGAAGACGTCGACGTAGATGAAGCTGCGGCAGTGGAGGACGCCGAGAGACTTCTCGCAGCCGGCGAGGGACAATGGGGAACCGACGAGAGTACGTTTAACGCTATTCTCATTTCGAGAAGTTATCCTCAGCTACGAAGAATCTTTCACGAGTACGAGAGAATCGCCGGTCACACCTTGGAGGAGGCGGTGGAGCGTGAATTTTCGGGATCACTCGAAGATGGATATCTTGCCGTTGGTAAGATAACGGAACGGTGGAAATCAGTTGATTTGGGAAAGATGCTATCAACTTATCATTTCAAAATTTTTCTTAAATTATTTAAGTCAAATGCGCTCGAGACAAGACCGCCTACTTCGCCGAGAGATTGCACAAGGCTATGGCGGGAATGGGAACAACAGACTCAACCCTCATTCGCATCATAGTCGCGAGATCCGAGATCGATCTCGGTGACATTAAAGACGTCTACCAGCAGATGTACGGAAACTCGTTGGCCGGTGATATTGATGTGAGTAAAGAAACGAATAACGCACATTCTATAAACGAACAGTCAAAAGTTTCTCAAGAAATTGCCGTTAGTCATCGTAAGATTCGCGTCACTATAAAAAAAATGCATTGACTTCTCATTCACGCTTGAACGAACGACTGAGTCAGCGCGCTCGAGCGGTGACGCTATGCAAATTGCTGGGAATTCCTTGAGAGATTATTGGACTCTGTGCATGTGTAGGGCACTGTAACTAGCATCATCCTGATCGCTGTACATTGACTTTCTTTAGAGATAAGGTAAACGGTCCATATTTTTTTTTTTTTAAATTCAATATTCCTTTAGTTCACGGTACATCTGTGAAAGTCATTCATTTGAAAAAATGGGCCTTTTACCTTTGGTATTTTCACTTGCCATTAATTCGTTTATCTCCCCTAAATTTCGAATACATTTCAGGATGACACATCCGGAGACTACAAGAGACTATTGCTTGCTCTCGTCGGCCGTTAAGCATCTAACTTTTTTTCCTCATATATCGCAAAGCGTGTGTTTAATAAGTACAGAAAAAAAGAACAAACGACATTACTATTAACTATTAATGGTCAGTAAAAAAAAAGATCTGAAATGTAAGGTTTTAAACTCTGTCGTGTTCGTTAATCGTCTTATAATTCCGCGATATATTGTTATAACAATACAATTGTTTTTATGTGGTTTTTATTTTTTATTTTCTTTAATTCCGTTTTACCACGCAAGGTGAAGCGACACACAACAAAATCCCCAATTGAACTCCTTTACTGGTTTTTCGCATTTACATCCTCGAGCACTCTCCCACTCGTCACTACCCTTTGCACCATGCTTGCCTCACGCGTATCGATAGTTGATGTGAGTGCGTGTGACTAAAAATCGTTTGTTTGTTTTTCTTTCTACCAAATAACAAATTAGAAAATTCTCGTCACATTCTTTTGCATTTTTTTTCAGAGTGACTGCAGCGACGATTTTAAAAGACTTCTGATCGCTCTAGTGAACTAATATGAGATATATATCTGAATGATCACCGAGAAAGAGAAACATTCTATTTGTCTATTACTGTGGAATTAATAAGACGCTTGTAAGCTCACGCACATCCTTAATATTTGTCACGGGTCTCGGACACCTTTGGCGTGTCTTGCAATGTTATGTTTACATTTATTTTCGTTTATAATAAACAAACATGAACAAAATTGATCGACGCTCGCACGCCAAAAACACGTGCTTTCACTGTGCACCTCGGATACACGAGCGTATGTTGTGATCTTTGATTTCAGAGTGATTGTGCCAACGAATGGAAAAGGCTGCTGATCGGCCTCCTTAACTGAAGGAAAAAGTGTATACATTCCACAGATTCGTACAAAACATTTATTATCAAGGCTTATAAAAGATCATCGCGTACGAAGAAATTATAGAGGAAATGGACTTTCGACCGATAATTGTCATTTATGAAGAAAGTGAAAAAAATCATACAATCGTATTTCTATGATTCATGTTGTGGCATTAAGAATACACGCTATATCATATTTACAGTATAAGGTACATCTTTCTCCGAGTAGTTTTTCAAGTATGACAATTCCTCCAATTCGTTCTTAACACCGTCAAGAATCCGAGAATTGGTGTTAATGAAAGCAACCGCGAATCCGCCGTCGGGAATGTCCCAGCATCCGAGATCGATAGACTTGTGGATCATGTGGTAAACGGATATTGAAGCTTTGGCGCATCCGTGAAAATGTTTCTCTGCGAAACTAATATCATAGAGTCTCACGCAAGCGGCAGCGTGGATCTTTTCCAGTTCCGGTATTCCGACGCAAATAGGAGGTGGATTTTTCACTGCAGAAAGAGGAAACAAGCATAAAAAGTTTATAACGGGGCATAAAAAATTGTACATGACAAAAACGAAATGAAAATATATATCTAGAGGTAACTGTAGCTTATTACTGGACATAGTCTCATTGAAAATTGTGTAGGTATTGTAGGTGATCGTAACGGAGATCCCGTAGTCCTCCCGAAGGTAAGTAACGTTCGAGCAAACTGCAAACAAACAAAAAAAAAAATTATAAACTCGCGACTGTAAGATTGTAGAGAGACGTAAAATTTGTTGATCAATACGTACATGTACCGTCGATATCCAAGTGGACCCAATCGATGTATTGACAACAACCGCAATCGTATTTTATACACTCGCACTTCTGTGTCTCGTGATTGACAACGAAATGTTGGTCCTCCTCAGCCCACGCCGAAATGGCAAAAAGCAAAACACATGCGACGAAAAAATCGAGCCCAAGCTTCATTTTCGTGCAAAGAAGGCAAAACACTGAAGAAGATATATGTTTGACGAATTATCAATCGTACTCAGTTACACGCTTGAGCTGATTCCGAACAATGACGTAGTGACGCAGCGACGCGTTGATATGTTTGCGTAATTGCGTTACAATCGCGTTGTGACCCAGCCGAGTTTACAAATGCAAAGAAGCAAGGGTAAACCGTAGTTGCGGAGTCTTATCGAATCCCGAATGCCATTAAGCATTTGTCGAAAGGGAGTCCCCTGAGTAGGTGAAATGTGTAAAAACAGGAGCTTTGCGAATCGCCTTTTTTATTTTTGGGCTAACATGAATGTGTAGTTTCGTCTCAAACTGCTCCTAGGGGCAACTTGTTGCTGGTTGTGAATACGCTTTCAGCTGTTTCGCGCCCTTTTAGAGCTTTCGAGCTGCAGACTGCAGACAAAGACTATAAGGCCGCTGGCTCGGAATGCGTATTTGTCAGAATATGCGAACTTTCTGTTACTTACGATGTGATCAGAGAAATTGTAATTGGATCGTCTTAAAGAGAAACGATAATACAAATAAAGTCACATCGCAATGAGCCACGTTTTGACAAGCACGTGAGTTTAACCACAAAAAGTAAAAGTCAAAGATCAACAATGAATTCCTCGTCTGTGCAGACGAATCTTGTTCTCGATGGATTCTTCGCATTGCTTGCCTGTGGAAAATGGTAATTATATATTGTATCGATGCAATTCGTTTCATTAGAAAACGGAAGCATGATATTTGTTCTTCGTTGTCTGTAGCAAACAAACACCAGAGAAGCCTGTACGGTTCGTCACATGTGACCACTTTTTTTGCGACACTTGTGTGGAAAACGACAATGTCTGTCAGCAATGCAATGTAGCCGTTGAACCGTGTGAGAAAAGAACGCATTACACTATTGCTCAGCTGATAAAGTACTGCAAGACCATAAAGGAAATGATATCGGACCTGTAAGTCATTCATCGTTTGCGATAACATGATATTTGTTTTGTTTTTTTTTTCAAATGCCATTTTAGTATATTTTTGTAATTTAACTAGTATGTAAATCAGCTCGAGTTCTGAATTCTCAGTGCTGTCTTGTTGCCAAGAAATAAGATATTGGTGATGCATAGCATTCAGACTAGTAGTGTTACACATGTACTTGCACATGTATGTCACAAGTATCAACCCATAATCCATGTTTAAATTTTTGTAAAAACTCAACATAGCTCTGGTTCCGTGGAACCGATCTAAAGCTGACTATATTGACATAGATTTTCTGTAGTTTTCGTAGATTGGTCATGTATTAGAGTCACGTGTGTACTCATAAATGTGTGTCACAGGTATATAACTAGTACATGTAAGAAATGACCGAAAAAACGTGAGGGCTAGAAATCAGATATTAACCGAGCAGTTCTCTATAATGCGATCAATAACTTTCGGCAGCAGGGGAAAATATAGTTAAATAAGAAAAATAATTGAATACTTTTGTATTTTAGTGACGTGGAAGATGTCTGGCCCTTGGCGAATGCCATACATAGATTCACGGACGAACAGAGCGATTTGACGGTGGAGACAGAACTGCACTCTGAGAAAGTCCCGGAACCTGTAAGGCCTGAAGGAAGACACGAGGAGATTAATCCGGACCCCGAGACTGTGGGATATATTGAATCTACTCAATGTCAGAGGCCGGAGAAAAGCGACGAACATGGGAAAAATATCAGCATCATAAATTCGTCGCAAAATAGCAACGAAAATAATTTAGGACCTTCGAGTTCGAAGCAGGACAGTCAGAGACTCGAGGAAAGTTATTTGGAGCATGAAAATACAAATTGCGTTAATTCGAAAGAAATCGGAAAAAACCGCGGGGAAAATTCTCTACAGCATCAAAATGGGAGTCTCATGAATTCGACGGAAATCGATCGAATTCGCAAGGAGGACGATGTATGGGCTGGAAACGTCAGTTTTGTACACTCGACGCAAATAATCAAGGGTCGTAGAGATGGCAACGCTGAATCCGAGACTCCTGGCTACATAGATCCAACGCAAATCAGTCCCATTCACAAGGATGTTAATTTCGAGTCCGAGACTCCAGGATACAGAGATCCAACTCAAGTTCTTCCGCAGCTGGAGGAATCGAGTTTTGATCCGGAAACACAGGGTTATAGATATCCCACGCAAATGTCACAGCGACGGAGCGAACGATACATGCATGACGCTACGGCCGAATACATAGATCCAACGCTGGTCGATCGAACGTGTAGTTCAAGCGAAAAGGAACCGAATAACGTTCCAGAAACCGAACTCCCTTCGATAACTAACTGGCAAGATGAGATGGAATTGGCGATAGAAGACAAAGATCTCTTCTCGCCGATTTCCGAACCGAACATGGATCATACATTAGCGCCAGAAACCGTTGAGATGGAAGTAAGCTTTTGCGGAGTTGACGTTATTCCGGAGACCCTCAATGTTGATAAAGATACGCTGTACGATCGTAATCCACCGATGGTTTCTAACCCGAGAGACTCTGCGAGGAAAACTGAAGTATTCACGGATGGAACTCTCACGAAACAGCGTATGAGAACTCTTCAGCGTAAAACGTATCCTATGAGCGATTATGACACCGTCGGTATTGCCGCCGAATCTGTGGATAAGCCGGTGACGAGGCTGCACAGACACCTGACCGATTCGGCACTCGATAGCCGCATCAAAGATTCGGTTGATAATTTCGATACATTGAGCGTTCCCGATGGCTGTTTATCACACAACAAGCGTCAAAACAGAATTTTGGCAAACGATCACGATGCATTCAGAGTTGGCAAAGCTCCGTTGAAACAACTGAGACGTATAAGCGATTTAAAGCTTAACCGACTGCACGAAATTCATATTAATCCTCTCGAGTCGATGAACTCCGCTGAGTCGAGAGATTTCACGAAGGCCTCCGATAAAAATAATCGGACGGTCGATGACACGATGGGCATTAATAATGACCGAGATACAGCCATGGAAACTGTGGAGACCGTAGAAAAAACACAATCAAGGCTGCAGAGACGTGCGAGAGATGTTACATTTAATCGCGATACAGTCGGCAATGCCGAAATGCGGGACTCTAAGAGGAAAACCGTAGATAATGGTAAAGACACACCTGTTAAACGTCTCCGACGACTGTCGGAATGGGAAGTGGAACGTCTCAAAATAATTTCGAATAATTGGGACGCAATGGAAATTCCACTCGGGAACGACAATACGGATAAGAAACAAGCACAGGTAAAACAACCAAAACGCATAAGAGATTTGAAGATTGTTCGACCGAACAACACTCCGAATAATTCTTGTAACCGATCTGATATTGGGTATTTGAGAGATTTCGATACGGAATCCGAGGAAATAGCGGAAGCGACACCGCTTAACGATTTGGCGCGCGTAAAGAACCTGGCGATGGATCGAATGAACAGAGATTCGTTGAGCGATCGCGACACTTTGTTGTACGCCAACGGGGAACACTTGGCCGACACAACGGATTTCGAAACGGAATGCATGCAATTTGACGATGAAAATTCACTGACAAAACGTCGGAGTAAAATTCTTGTCGGAGATTCTGACACGATGGAGACCTCTAGCGCACAAAAATCGTCGTTGAAAATTTCTGAAAGTGCGGAAAGAGAACCACCGAGACACCTTCGGCGTCTGACGAACTGGCCGTTGAATCAATACAGCGGGAAATCAATCAATGATTCTGATACAGCACACGCCACGAACATCGGAGACTTGGACTCGGAACTTGAAAAAAATTCTGAAATACGACCACCGAGACACCTCAAGCGTCTGCAAACGTCGAAGTCTGATAATCGCAGTATGATGCCGAGTGATCTTCACGGAGTTGATATAACTAATATCCAAGACTTCGACAGAGGAATATTACTGAACGAATGGCCGATGAATGATTCCGACACAGTTGACGTTAATGACGTCAGAGACTTGCTAACGGGGTCTGAAAAAATTCCTGAAGAAAGGCCTTTGAGACAAATAAAGCGTTTACACCATACGAAGCAAGGCCACCGCAGTATACAACCGCGTGATCTCCACGGAGTGGATATAACCAATGTCGAAGAGTTCGCCAAAGATCGGACGGCGTTGAGCGGACACGGCGTTGATGAAATCTCATCGAGAGAAGAAATTCCGTTGACTAAACAACCGAGCAACTCGGCCACAGAAACTCTAGATTCAGCTCCACTGAAACAACTCAGAAGTGTTGAAAACTTCGAAATGCATGATAAGATACCGGCAAAAAAAGGCAAAGCGAAAATAGTGCAATTAAAGCCGCGCCGAAGAACGATCGATAAATCGTCAGCGGCTCCGAAGGCGATACCGAAAAATGTCCATAAACGCAATGCCAAAGGAGAAACTCTCTTACACACTGCGTGCGTTAAGGTAAACTTATTTGCCGTAGGGCATCGTTTTATTAATTACGAATTATTTATTTCAAATAATCGATTGCTTGCAGGGACAAGATGACTACGTCAAAGCATTAATCGAGGCTGGAGCCAATCCCAATACGAAGGACAATGCCTGCTGGACACCACTGGTATGTTGAGTTTTGAACTTCTATGTGTATTTATTCGATTAGATAGACAAATAGATACAGATCCATGCAATAATACTAGAAGAGTAGAACGATAAGAAAATTAAGAATACGCGAAAGGTGTAATGACGTATAAAAAAAAGTAAAATATAAAAGAAAAAGAAGACATTACGTTAATCGTAGCGTATTGTTTATTTTATGAGTAATTGAAATGGGTTTTTGTTTTATTGAGCAAGAAGTTGTCAAGCTTGGTAGGCGTGAAATATGCCAGATGTTGTTGCAATTCGGGGCCTCGCCAAACACGCCGGGTTTCGAGAACAGAACGGCACTGCACGACGCCTCTCAAAACGATAGACTTGCGGAAGCTACTCTACTCTTGCGATTCAACGCAGGCAGGGACGTCTACGACAAGTATGGCAAAAGACCAATGTAAGCAGCCCTTATTCTCTACGACTGTGACCGCGAATATTTTGTATCATCCGCTATTGCATTATTCAGAGATTACGCCATATCGGACGAAATGCGAGCCTTACTGGCGAAGGACAATGCTATAGGGAGAATGGCTGGCGAAGCTGCCAATCTTAACACCACGCTGGATCAATCGATACTGACACCAAATGCGAAAATCGTCGTGCTACCTTCGAATTTGAGCAGCAAAAACAAAAAGGCACTATTGCAAGTTGCTTCAAAGCTCAAAATCGGTGTAGCCTCTTCCTTCAGGTACGATGAATGGGCATTATTATCCATTGTGTTCCAACATATATTCAATACAATGTAGCGCATGACGTTCAGTCCTACCCTATGTAAAGTTCTGGAAAAATTCTTCACCCTTGAGAGCTTGCGAAATACTATGGAGTGCAAAAGAGATAGCATCAGTGGTGCTTCCGGTGAAGCGACAGAGACACTCTGAGAACGTGTTCCAAATTGAAGCGCAATAAACGATTTGGTTAATCAATTCGACAAAAAATCGTTTTATGCGCTATAGACTAACATTGATGACTTATAAATATACTCTATGTGGGAACATTAGTCAGGGCAGTTATACCTGTCGTATAAGAAAAATTATTAACCTGTAGCCAATCCGGGTCCCCTTTAGTATGATGCTAAAGATCCGAATGAGTTTTGAACGTCTTCATTGGCAGAAAACATGTATTTCCCTATGACAGGGAAATAGTTAAGAAAAAGAAAATAATCATCTCAATAATTTCTTACTTCCAGGCATGGAGTGACTCACATTGTGGTAGAAGCTAATGAACGCAACACCACAGAGCTCTCTAATAACGTGATCCTTGCTATACTTCAAGGCACATGGATTCTCAACAGTCAATGTAGGTATTAAAATCTTCAAACGGATCAAGTTTCTTCGTAATAGGTTTTTTTATTTTAATAATTTTTTTAATGTTTCAGGGATCGCTATTAGCGCTGATTTGAACAATATTTCGGAAATTGATCTCGAGTTGTTCGAAGTTCACGGCGCGCCGAACCCCGGAACCCCGGAGCGTTCGCGAATGAACGAGGAAAAACAAGTAAGAGGTCACCTAAGTTTGATCCCACAATTTTCATTATATTTAACTCGACATTTTCGTTTTCTGGCGTTTTTCAGAATCCTCGGCTGTTCAACAACTGTTTCTTTTACTTTACGATCGGTGTTAAAGGCACGTGGAATTATGGAAAATTGGAGTTTACCAAAGCGAGCCTGACGAGTCTCATACTTGCTGGTCAAGGCGAAGTTCTGAGGCGCGTACCGGATCCGGAAGACGTCAAAGACAGTGGGATAACACCGTTCCACGTAGCCCACAAACCGATCCATCCACTTCATCGATGTTCCCATTTCATTATTTATATGCCGGGAAAGGACGAACCGCGTATCAAGTACAATATGCCTCACATTAAGACCTTGCCGCTAGCTTGGTTACTTGAGTGTATAGAAAAGTTCACTCTGGTCGATCCTATCCTTATGGGGATATCGTAAGTCTTTGACGAACCCTTCCTCGTAGTCTCGCGCCAAACTTCGTAAGTTATTTTATCTTCATCACCGTTTTCATACTGCTAAGTAAAATTTCTCTATAATATAAAAACAAAGTTGCATAAAAAAATTTATTGCATTATAACATGTTATCGTTTTGATATAGTATATCTTCGTCTTTATGGGAATCTTGGTTCGAACATGTGACAATCATATATATTTATTATTCGCATGTAGCAAAAATAAATAATGAGTTGACCTAAGTCCCGATCGTTCGATCCACGTTTCGTAAAGATTCATAATAATGACCGTAACTCACTCATAGTATATATTTTTTTTATCTCTCGCTAAATCGAACCTCCCAGTGAAAACGTATCTGTGTTTAACACATCGTGAGTTCGATTTGGACAACTTTCAATGGTCGTGCGACTCTAGTGAATATTTTTTGCACGAAAAATAAGCAAGTGGCAATTATGCTAATCCGTTTACAGTGAAACATTCGATCCTTCGTGTGTGTCGCGTAAAAGCCAGATAAATATCGTGGCGAGATGGAGAGGCCTTCCCCCATCGTACGGTATAACGCACATTTGCGGGTGAAGTACCGCTATTCTTGCTCGTATACACGTTTATCCGAGCACGTTCACCGCGGGCTCTCTTTCGACACGGATAAAAAGCGTGTATACACACACACACGCAGACAGATACCCGAGAGATCTTTTATCTACTATACTATACGAGAGGTAAGAACGAATCGAACTAAAGCGCGAGAAAGGAAGACGTCGCTATTTAAGGAAGAAAGACCGGACAGAGAGAAGAAAGGAGACGGGGATAGGAAGCCGTGAATCCTGTTCACTGCAGCCGTTCCAATGCGCGCCGATAAATAGAGAGGGAAAATATTCGAAATAACCGATGTTATTTATTTATTTTCCATATCTAGTTTTCAATTGTTCGCAGATGCTCAAACGTGCAAAGAAATTTCGCGAAAAAAATACTATACCATAATCCATTGTCGATGCTTTATAACTTTTAGCAGGATTCGTGAACGATTAATCTCTGCGCAACAAATTTTATGAAAAAAAAATTCCGTGTTATGCTGAATACATTTTTTTACTGTTAGTAAACGATCGATCTTCACGCAACAATTTTTTCGAGACTAAAAGAGTCTTATGATGCATTTTAATTATTTTTTTTTTGTGTGCAGGTCCCGACAATGTAGACCCAATCGAAGAAGCATCGAATTAATTCGTTGCACTCACAACGAAGGAGCCTCAGCGGGAGAGGAGATGAAACGCGGTGAACTGATTGATCGAGAATACCGTCGATGCTTCTTCGAAGAGAACGAAGCGAGGAAGAAAAAGGAGAAGATGAAAGGAGTGAGGGAACGGCACATGTACATCGGTAGGCTTGACTCGTCTCACTCTCATCGTGTATGAAACGCCAGGCGAACCGTCGAGCGGCTCTCTTTCGCTCCGTCACTCCGTTCGACCGTCCTTCGTATCTTGCTTGCGGGGTCCGCACCCTGACCCACAAGTGGGGCCCAGTCAGTCAGGCGATGAAGCCCCGCACGATCAGGGTTGCCGAACTCGCGTTCAAGTAAAACACGTGCTCGAGATACGCACGCAAAGACACCGCATCGTCACCGGTATACGTCAGTTGTGACTCGTGTCCTTTTTTCGCATCCGAATAAAATCATTGCGTGAGTCTCTTCGCTGCCGATATATCGGATTGCATTATGTCTCGTCACGGCATCAAAAATAGTTTCGTACTCGTCGTTTGTCTGGTGTTCGCCGGAGTATCGGCACAGGACGATGAATCACTCGCCGGTAGCTTCTTGTCAGGTAACTCAATAATTAAATTCACAGATCTATTAACAACATTTTATGCTTAAATCTTTCTTCCGGGAGGTCAATAACATTTATGAGCAGTCAAACGTGTGCATCGTATTACCTGTTTCTATTATTGTTACTTTCTTTATCAGATAGTTTTTTTTTTCTATGACTGTTCAATTGTGTTTGTAGAGTTCGATAACATTACAGTGTGTGTTAGTGCATGCATAGGTGTGTTAACAGAGAGTTTAGATTCTTGTCGACCGGAAGAAATAAGGTGTGCATGCGTTCTATGGAGGTACATAGTTTCGTAGGACACGTACACGAATCGCGTCGACTGGTCTTTCATCACAATTAGACACGGCTCATCTACTTTATTTTTTTTGCACATTCAGCTTTGCATACCAGAAGCGGATATTCGTACTTCTTCGTGGTAGCGTTAGGAAGAGATGACGAAGTGGAACTTGCGCCGGTACGCCGGAAGTTGAGGACTCCGTACGAGACTCAAGCCCGTTGGCAAACCAGGCGACGACGGAAATCCCCCGCAGATCGTTTCGAGAAATAGAAATTCCGCGGGTTCGTCGACGCAGTTCTCTTGTACACGCGTCGGCACGGTTTATAGGTGGAAAGACGAAGGATGCGACTGTCCCACTTAGGTGGACTCTGGTAAACGCTATGCGGATGGAAGAACCCCGTAAGAAGGCCGCGCGCGCCGGAGGTATCGACGGCTTAAAACTAAACGCGCAACGGTATATCTAGCCGAAGAGGAAACCTTAACGTTCGAACAAAACAAAGTCTAATAACTCAAAGACGTTGAGGATACAGAAATCACGAGGATGCTAATTTTTTTCTTCTCTATTTTACTATTATTCACATACCGATATAAACTATGTAGATTACACATAACTACATAAACTGCACTAAAAAATCGTATGACGTTTAATGAACTGGCACGTGAAGTTTTTATGCATCAACTGATGTATTAAATTTCATGTACAATTGTAATGAAAAATCAACGTACAGTAAATTAAAAATTTCAGAATTACTTTAAATAATTTACTTCAACTTTAATTATGAAAGTCCATTGATTTTCTATAAAAATTCTACATTCAATTCAGTGTACCAGTTTTTGCATAAAAACTTAAATTAAATTTTTTTTTAAACAATCTATATCGCTCTTAAAATGGTAGAATAGTGATGGAGAAAAAAATTGCATGATTTTGCCTAAGGTTCAAAAACTTGTTGCAAACGAAAGTTACTCTTTCTTAAAAAAAAAAAAAAAACAAAATGCGTATCAATCAATGTATTCAGTTTATGTTGGAAACCGGTTATAATGCTCGTGTCCGGTGGTCCCGAGTTATCCGTGTAGCCGAATGATACGCGTATTAGAGTAAAAGACACGCGAAGGCCGAGGCAAGGAGGAGAGAAAAGAAAAAAAAAAAAAGAGGAAGTCGAAGTCGGCGTACGAGTAAGCCGAGTCGCTCATTAACTACCGTTACGTTTGTTTGGGGCCGTTATGCTTCTGCCAAAGTGAAACCGGCTGTTCGGCTTGAGGACGTGGGCTCGCTGAATGACCACGGACTCGGATTAAATCTTCACCGGCGAATAAGCCGATAATTAATCTTTCGTCATTAACGCGTCAAACTTATATCTTCAAGAAAGTTTCGACTTTCGTTCATCGAACCTAATTGACATCATCGCTGCCTGAGAACACAATTAAACTAACGACGGTCGTTAAAGAGTAATTAAAACGCAATCAGAACTTGAACCATTTTTTCTTCGTAATTGCAAAAATGTTATTCTCGTTATTCTGGTCACGACGATAATTTAAACAATTTGTATTTGTATAGAGTCATATAAATTGTAAGTCAGTTAGCGTGCAGGGAGTCGAGGATTGTACGCGACAAGTTCGAGTTCAATAATCTTGCGATTATCAAACGACGGTGGGTCGGGCGGGTGAGAGACGGGGATTACGTATGCAGGAATTTCTCTCCTTCGATGTATCTCTATGTCGTGTGTAGCTCTCGGTTACCGTAACAATCCGGTCATGCCGGTAACGCTATACGGGGTGTCCCGAAACCGATGATGTCCATACGACTTTAGCTTCAGTACCGCACAGTAGGATTTTACGATCCCATAGTTATCTATCCATTGAGTGGAATTACATAAAAATATGTCGAAGAATCCAACGGTGGATTCGGACCACGAATCCAAACACTAATCTTCATCTTCTCAGGCCGAAGAGCCTTGACTCTCGTCTAACGGCACTTGAATTATTAGCCTCGATATTATGTAACTGCCGGTTGACCGAAGCTTCGAAACATGAATTAGAATGTTACGTCAGTAGTACATTCAACTTTGCGACGTTAATATACGGTACGTTATTCCACGTGGATATCACAGAAATGAGAAACAACAACGAAGAAATATCATTGAATTGTATAGCTTCGCTTCGCGTACAATGCTGTAAAGTAGGAGAATTGAGTTCCAACGTAGCTGGACTCTAAAAAGAAAGTGCGAAAGGCGCGAGATCTCGTTAGAGAAAACGTCCAACTGCACTTCCTGTCCGCATGGATACGAAGGAGAAACGTCTCTCGTCCGCTGCATCGTAGTGGACAATATTATCTCTTCATTTCGCAGCGTTTATTTCTTCCGTTAAATCAAATCCCATCTGTGTACGCTTTTTTTTAAACGTAATTATATTAATTAAATTTACAGCACGTAGTCTGCGTGTTTATGAATCAAATGTATTTACTGCAAGTTGACATTTTGTAACTAATTTTTCTTTTTTTTTTTTCAGGTCTTTTGGATTCCATAGCGAGCACAGCGAACAGCGCGGATTGTCCAGGAGTATGCGTTCACGCTATAGCAACGTTGATTTGCGACGAGGTACTGGATGATGTGCCCTGTCCAACAGCGAGTATGCGCTGTTGTGTTAATGGTCCATCGAACAGCACCGAGTCATCGGAAAACGACGTGGACAATGTTACTTCGGTAACGGAAGTTCGTGAAACAGTGACGACACAGTCGAGTACAACGCCTTCTACGACGACAAGCGCCCCGACTACATCGTCCACCACGCAGAAGCCAACAACGGTACCGCTCATTATAATAATAAAATTGTTGCGTTACTTCTGCCTCATTCGTAAAAGCGTCGACCCTAACCGGATTAAATTTTTCTTTTCATAGGAATCTCAGAAAATTGCTGCTTCAAAACCGTCACGTGAGTGCTCGCTTCGCGTTTCTTCCATTTTCATTTTGCATCGCATTATCGTGGACGACAGCTCACCGAAATGCGCACAATAAAACCAGAAGCGTATAATAGAAGAATAGTTATCAGGATCTGGGATGGATGACCCTGAAGATATCTACGAGACATGAAATTTCATCCTTGCAAGTCTCTGTCGAATGCTCGGCTTGAGGAAGGAAAAATTTACATGTTCACTTTTAGAACTTTATTGAAGCCATATTCCTTTGCCGAAATTTCAATCGACCGAATCGTCCTATGATAGAACATTATGCGTCCGAACGTACTATTTCTGTATCATCGAACTTTCGGAACTTCATTTTTTAAATTGTCATACTGCCGAATCTCTATGTTTCCGAATCGTCAGATTTCAAAAATTATATTACTTTGAATTATAATTTTAAAGAACGGTACTCTTTGGAAATAGCAGTTCGTCGAACGGTATTCGTCTGTATCGTCATATTTTAATAATTTTACTGAACTTCACTTCTCCGAATCGTTAAACCTCCAAACGTTCCGTCGATGAATCATGATTTTTCTGAATAGTATTTACCCGGACAGGTATTTATACGAATCGATTCGTACGCACAGTAAATTTTTTTACGAGTTTCATCGTCAGTTTATTCACCCATATTATTTAGATCCGTGATTCGATCAATTGGTAATTTGGCGACTTGATGTTCGGAACGTTCAACGATTCGGGAATATGTTGACTGGCCAATCACTATTCAGAAAATGATGCTCGGTTAGATAGCGATTCGAAGGAATGACGTTCGACCTAGTTACCACTTCCGAAGAGTAACGTTCGCCGAAATAAAGATTTCAATAAATAGAGTTCTGGAGAAATTTGATAACTATATAAAAAAAAAAAAAGAAAAATACATTTTTGGCATTCTGACCGTTCGGGGAAGAATAAAGTTTCAGAAGTTTTGCGATACAGAATAAGTCCATTCGGACACATGATTTTTAACGATGCGTCGATTCGGTAAATTCAAGTTTCAGTAAAGTAACGTGGCCCCATTCCCTTCAGCGACTGAATTACTACGAGCGAAGTTTGTGCTACGCAAAATGCAGACTTTACAACTTGATGGAATTTAGTGCGATGCAGATATCTTTAGGGTCATCTGCAATGGAAGCTGTAGAAATCTCTTGGATTTTTTTAAATTTTGATAAACAAACGTCTTTCCAAAATATATATATGATTATCTCATTTCAGTGTCGGAATGTCCGGGAATTTGCATCGAGTCAAAGATAGCAGATTACTGCGATGCCGCAGTGAAGATAGATTCTCTCTGCCAACCGGGAAATATGTGCTGTGTGTCGCGCGACGCATTCGGCAGCAATCCACCGTCAGAATTTTACGTGATCGATCGAACGAAAATTAACGCGACACGTCACGAAGAGAAGATCGACGTCAAGAGTACGACAACAATGGGACCGAGCTCGACGTCGAATAGTCCTGCTACAGTCGCTACAACGACTCCAAGGCCCAGACCTGTACTTCGTAATCCGTGCAAGGGAGAATGCATGAACGGACTCTTTGCGCTATTTTGCGATGACATCGACAAAGACGCTGATTGCCCGAACGATGGGTCCTGCTGTATCACATTACCTCCACAATCGGTAACATTTAATTCGATGTTATAGGACTTTGTTACTTTGCATGCGAATACACGCAGAATCGTTTGCAATTTTTTTTAGATTTTCGACCATATCGATTGAACGCAGCGATGTTCCTCGCCGATTTCTGTTAGATTCGAATAAAAAATCTTACTACAGCGAAGAACATGATATAAGACAGATTTTGTTCAAACTTCAATGAGATTTGCGGCTTAGTTTCCAATATCAATTTAATAAGTGCAATACTATGTCTCTGTATAATTACTTGTGTTGCTGCGTTTCTCACTCGTGCATTGACTAATTATAGTTCAGCAGAGTTTCGTTCCTCTTCTTAAACTTCAGCCTATAAAGTAACTTTATCTTTAATTTACTAATTTTGACGTTGATAAACCAATTTATTTATTTCTTCTTTTAGGAAAGTCCGCCGGTGCCTCGTCCGTCAACCAAACCTCCACCACCAAAATTGCAACCGTGCCGTGGTTTCTGCCTTCTCAATATAATGGCCGCATTCTGCAAAAGACCGAACATCATATTGACTAGAACATCGACGTGTCAAACTGGCTCGATATGCTGTGAGGAAAGCAACAGTCCTCCCGCTGTAAGCGATTTTTCACATTTTGACTCTGAATTTCGTTGATTCGTTACTTGTTGTCAGACGATCCATTAACATAAGGTTCCTTGATTATTTGTTTTTAGACACCCAGGCCTAGACCCAGGCCCACGTCGACGAGAGCGCCGACCTCAACCGTTTCTTTGCCTCCGGATCCTCGGCCCGAGTGTCCAGGCTCTTGTATCGTTTCCTATTTGTCCTTCACCTGCTTTAGTAAGTAAACAAATCAAAACACGTAACATCACACAATTGCTACTGTAACTCACATGCTTAGAATTCACATATTCTAGTTTCTTACGGTATTTTATTAATTATTCTTATTATGTCTATTATTTTTTGGTTCTTCTTTCTTCCTGCCTTCTGTTCTATTCATTGTATCTTGATGCTTGGTGCTCTTAGGGAGCTTCAGAACAGAAAAAAATGCCATCTATCTATCTATTTATTCTTGATATCCTGGCAATCGAAAAACCATCACTCGTTATTTTTCTGTAACACTGTTTTCCTTTTTTATTCAGGGAACGCCGAGTTGACAAATTTGTTCAAGTGCAAGACATTCGGTCATCAGTGCTGCGCTCCGAAATCTTTGATAAGAGAAATAAGCAATGGAAATTCGAGCGATTCGGTGTTGAGTAATCGCAATGACACGTATCCATCCGTTTTGTCGAAGCAGCACAGCACAACTCCCTTGAGTACACTCGTTTGTAAGCGCATAGTCCTTCTCAATGAATTCGATCGAAGTTTATCCATATTTTCAGGGATTTATTGTGGTTAAATCTGTTTTCAGATGAAACAACTCCGTTGACCCCGGCGTCAACGACGAAGACTCCAATTTACAGCAAGTACGTTTGCGGTGTCAAGGGAACTTCTCGTGGTCCTGTCGAGGCACGTGATTTCGATCGCGCAGCTCGCGTTGTCGGGGGCGAGGATGCCGATGCGAATGAGTGGTGCTGGCAGATTGCATTGATCAATTCACTGAATCAATATCTATGTGGCGGAGCTCTAATCGGAACACAGTGGGTTCTCACTGCGGCACATTGCGTTACAAAGTGAGTCAAACTCTGAGTACCTCTACCTAAAAACCTGTGCCTGAAAGTATGTCAAAAAGATAAATCTGAAATTGTATAAATCATTGAAGAAATGCTTGGTGACTATAATTTTAATATTGGTTTTCAAAATCGCAGCATCGTCAGATCGGGAGACGCAATCTACGTGAGAGTCGGGGATTATGATCTAACGAGAAAATACGGAAGTCCCGGAGCACAGACGCTCCGAGTCGCGACGACATACATTCATCACAATCACAATAGTCAGACTCTTGACAACGACATCGCGTTGTTAAAGCTTCACGGGCAGGCGGAACTCAAGGATGGAGTTTGTCTAGTTTGCTTGCCGGCCAGAGGGATCAGCCATACTGCAGGCAAGAGGTGCACAGTCACCGGATACGGATACATGGGCGAAGGTATTTTCAGACTCAGTTTCAAATATATTCAATATATATTTAATAAAAATTAACTGCCCACAGCTCATTATTTTGCGGAAAAAATCATGTGTATACTTTTTTTGTTATCCAAGCTGGTCCGATTCCGCTCAGAGTACGAGAAGCGGAGATACCGATCGTAAGCGATGCCGAGTGCATAAGGAAAGTCAATACCGTTACGAAAAAGATTTTCATACTACCCGCGAGCAGCTTCTGCGCCGGTGGTGAACCAGGAAACGATGCTTGCCAGGTACATTAATTACAGGAACTTATTTTTTTTAATTGAATCGAAGTGTTGAAGCTATTTTCTTTTGGATTTCAGGGGGACGGTGGTGGGCCTCTGGTCTGTGAAGACGACGGCTTCTATGAATTGGCCGGTCTCGTTTCGTGGGGCTTTGGTTGTGGGCGAGTCGACGTGCCTGGCGTATACGTGAAAGTCCCAACGTTCATTGGTTGGATAAATTCAATAATATCGGTAAACAATCTATAGTTTGTTTTTTTCCTTCGGTTAAGATAGTCCTTGTACCCTCAAGCATGCTTAAAAAATTGTCGTGCGTGCTTTCGAAACATTTATCGTCGAGCACATTAATGTCTGTCAAGTTTCAGAACGACGTGTCAACGGAACTGAAAGATAGTTATGACTATGAATAGAGCGGGGCATTAACACGGCAAATTGTGTATAAGACGACGGTACGTTTTTGGGGGAGAAAATTACACGGCAACACCTCGCCTATTTCTTCTTCGCACAGAGTAGGGAGAGTACTTGGACTACCTTAAATTAATACTTATTTATTGTTCAGACATTGCTGCACCTTGACGATCAATCTTATAACTCATACTTGTGGTACCTCGTAAAAAAATTCTATGTAAATTAAGTTCAATTCAGAATCACCCTGCATATTTATTTTCTTCACGGTACTATAATAATCATTACGTCACCTCTTCACCTTCTATAAGCGGTGAGCTGTTGTACTTATTTTTTAAAAGTCTTATATACGTTTGAAGGTATTGTCAAGATGCGACAAGGTTCATCGATATTATTATGATAAAAATCAATAAACAAAAAAACTGTACGCTTCGGCTGTTAGGCGAACGGATTCGTGTATCATAATCTTGGTACCGTATCCTTCCGGCCAGCTCACCGCCATTCTTAATGATAAATGTTTTAAGTTTTAGGCACGATTTTCTTCTCTCGAAGCAAATAATATATATTAAGCGATTAGTCGTTATTTTTCGATGATATTTTATGTTGATAAATTATATTCGCGTTTTGAGATGGCAAATTTCGAAGGCTCTGTTTGACGAAGAATTATATCACCGAGTGTAAATTGCAGTGATTCGAAATCAATAATGATGTAGACTGCTCCAGTGCCCACTTCGAGAGAAGAGAAGGTCCATTGTAGTTTCGCGCTTTGTATATTAACGCGTCGTCCTCGCGAAGGTCGTTCACTTAAAAATGTAGGAAAAAAACGTTAGTGTGTTCATCTTTTCAGTTTTTTTTCTTTTTCATCTTCTATAAATTGAAAATAAAAACGATTGTAAATTGCAGCGTTGTATTTAGTCACTAAGTTATACTAATGTTTCTACGTCGTTAAGCGATTTGTGAAACAAACATTTCGACTCTATATTTTTCTATTATTTTTTAATGAAAAGAAAGGGGAAAAAACGCAGACTGACTACTTTAGAACTTTGAATTGTGCTCATATAACTCAAATTTCGCAGTGAACCGGGGGTGAAATTGAAACACGTATATATCTTTAATTCGATATAAAGGAAATTCACAATAAACAAAAATTCGTTTGATAAGAAGCTCATTCGTCTATGTTACTCGATTAATGAAAAAAAAGTATTTTGCACGCAACATCGTCGATTTAATCAACACCTGCTGTATCCCTATACGGTGTTTCCTCTAAATCTTTACATTTATGTGTATGTATAATTATAGATTAATATATATGATTCGCGATAAAAAAATTGATGGATGTTTCACCGCGTATACATATATTTATTGAGTAAAAAAAATTTCACACCCTTAATTATATTTAGAATGAAAAAAGGTGCTAGTACGTGTCTATTCTGTATATACGAAAATAATGCAATATTCATGGTATGCAAAATCTATGAGAATTACCTAACAGTAAAATAGTTACATGTCAAAAGTATAGAACATGTTAAATTTTTTTTTCTTAATGTTGTTGCGAAAGCCTACCGTCTACGTGTTTCATCAATTGTAACTTCCGAGCACGCGACGACTCGTCGGCTTATCCTTCGATAATCGTTTGGTGACGATTTTTCTAATTGGTTTCACAAACTCCTCTTCGCCGTTCTCCTTATTATCGTTCTGAAAGTGAATGATAAAAATAATGCCATACATGAATTCGATGGATAAATTAACGGGGATTACATTTTTCAACGTACCGTCATGTACATCTCTGACTCGGAGCGAGTGCTGCTGTCGAATTTTGGCCTAGCGATTACTGAGAGATCCGAGGTAGATGCAGATTTGATTAAACTGTGATTAATCGTGTTACACTCCATCAGTTTCGTACTCGTTTCGTTGTTCGGAGTCGAAGTGGAACGATATTTGGTCACGGACGCCGGAGATCCACCTCGGCATTTGGGAGTTCCCGATTGCCGTTTCTTTGGTGTACCCATGTTTATCAGCGTCGAATCTTGCTGCGAAAGATTTTTTAGCTTGATAAAAAATGTATTAAGAAATTCGGACACGTTTTCTCGTCAATTTCTCGCGTGCCAACCTCGTCTTCGGATCCTTCTGACTCCTTCCTCGTCTGTCGGAACCTCTTGATTATTCTCTCATGTGGTGACGTGGTTACCAATTTTCGAGGATACTGAAACTCCCGTTTGGCGGGTGTCATTCCCGTTGGCACGTCCCGTCGAATATCTTCCACAAGGAATTTGTCGACTTGATGCTGAGTCGTTCTTAATTGAGCTGTTATTCTGTTGTTCCATTCGGTAGATTCGACACCTTGGTTCTCAAATTTCCGGCCTATCTCGGTGAGGCTATCCTCGGCCTTGTGCCGTTGCTGCTCAACGATCTCTACATGATTTACACTTGCATCCGAAACGATTTTTCGAAGCCTCTGCAATATCATGATTCGAAATATGTCGTTGTACCGCAAAAAAAAGATATTGTTTTTTTTCCTTTAACCGTTCATAAACTTACGTCGGTAGAAAGTATGACTGAAGCCCGATCTGTGTCTGTTCTCTCCTGCATGCTCTCGGCGTTGCGTTTAATAAGATTTTTGTACGTAGTCAACGATACGCAATTCTCGTTTAGTCCTGCCTGGAACTCGTTCACCAGAAGTTTACTTTTCTCGATAGATTCGTGAGCTATTTTCCAGTTCTGTAACAGATAATTTTAGAAATGGTTATCGATTAAATTTATCACATTTTTTAGAAAGTTAAGGATTTGTTTGGTTTTGGTTCGAAAAATTATATTTTCAAACCAGAAGTCACGTGTTTCTGGAAAAATACATTGCCGATATCTTTCAGACATGCATTGAATAATTGTTACGCACCTTTTCCATGTCCATTGCGACATCAGTTTTTATTGTGTTAACGCTGTCCTGAAGTTCCTTCGCAAAGCCTTTTTCGTTTTCCACTTGCTTTGTGTAACATTGCATGGATTCTTTTGTAATCTGGTTGCAAGTCAGATTAGCTCTATGCAACGAATCATTGATTACCGAATTGCTGCTTTCTTCCTCTGCACTGAATTGTTTGTAATGCTTCCACAAGCCTTCAAACGCCTGTGAAATAAAACACATGCCGTTTGTATTTAATAATTCCAGTTTGTATTAAATCAAACATGCAGCTGTAGAACATAAAGGAATCAAATCTTACCTGAGAAAAATCGTTTCTTCTTTTCGCGGATTCGTCTTGCGCCCGTTTCGATGTATCGATAATCTCCTGCATCTCACCCATATGCTTCAATAATTTTTCGTGATCGGCTAGAAGTGTTTCGGAAAATGTCGCCGTTGTATCTTTGATATACGTTGACATGTTTTCGAGTTTCGCAGCCGTCTGCTCATTGACTAAGCGCAAATTTTCGGCTATCTTGTTCTCACAGAGTTCTTGTATTCTCGGTGCTAGTTTCGCCGCAGTTTCCAAGAGAACGCTCGTCTGTTGTTCGGTCATGCCGGAGGCTTCCCTCACTTGGGCCTCTATCCACTTTTTGTATACGTCGTACTGCAGCGAAAAAAATCGGTTTCGACCGAAAAAATAAAAATCTGTGTGCCTTTTTGGTGATTGCGCGGAAAAATCAAATGGGCTGTTAAACCTACCGATCCATTAACTTTCTGCTCCAGTACTTCAGCTTCGGCTCGTTCCTCCTTAACAAGATCCTTCGACAATTGGATCGTTACATCGATTCCTTTGCTGTTTAAAGCCGTTTGAGTAACTGAGAAAAAAAAGAAGACGATTATTACCGAACAATAGAGTGAGAAAAAACGCCACAAATAATTTTGTGATAACCCGCTTCACCCACTTACGTAATTGATCCTTCATCGACAAGCAGAACTGTACCAAGTTCCGCGAGTAAGTGGAAAGATTCTGCTCCATCTCTCCGAAACTCTTGGCGATATTGTCTCGGAATTGGTGTCCGAGATTCTCATTTTCATCCTCGACCCGCCTGAGAAAAAAAACGTGAATGTAATTTCGATTCGTAGTGTTTAAATATAATTATCTTCGGACACCGGCTTACTTCTTCCGGAAGATCTTGTCGTGAAGCTTGTAGGTGTCATCGGTCGCCGTGTCGGCAACTTTTAGTAGCGTCTGTGCCTGCGAGTAAAGAATCTTTTCTGTCGTCGCGTGTTTCTCCATTAAATGTTTGTGAACGTCTCTGTCGAGTATCGTGGTCTTCAAAATATTTTTCGTCGACTCCAAAACGTTATTCGTAGTCTCCAATTGGTCCTTCGTTTCGTTTAGGACAATCGTCCTTTGCTCCAACTCGATTTGCAGGTCAGCGAATATTTTCTACAGACAAAAAAGAACCACAATGCCATTACAGCGAAAAAAGGAAAATCGTGAGTTCGAGTGATGACAGTCCGTCTCGTTCACTTACTTCTTTGTTGGACATAGTCTCTTCCAACGCTTTAATGTGGTTGATCTTTTCTTCGATATCTTTACCCTGACACTCGATCGTTGACTGCATCTCATTGTAATTTTCATGAGCAAGATACACACCATTGCGTTCGCGTGTAGCAAGCAAATCCCGTCGCAAACGTTCGATCTCCTCGGTATACTCTTTCAGTAACGCCTTCTTCGACAATTTTTGATTTATCTCAGGCCTGTTAGTTATGTTCTTGGCTCGATGTGCGTAATCCAGTGTGGATAGAGTCTCTTCTAGATTTATACTAGCGGGCGAAACGGTCGCGATTATGGAAGTCTTAGTTCTGCCTCCCAAAGACTCTTGTAAAAGTCTCGTCAGCTTCGATTCACTGAAAGTAAATTAATAAAATTAGTAAACCGCTTCCGGATTAAATTAATTTATACCAACTATGACTAATCAATTTGTTTCAATCACCGATAGGGTATATGAGGAGCCCGCTCGACAAGCGCCGTGATAACTCGTCCGAGCGTCAGCAGTGACTGGTTGATACTCCCAGCTTCACGGGCCCGGCGATCAACAGCCCCAGATCTTCCAACGTTCTCGCTTCCCGCCAGATCGACTAAATTTAATTTACCCGTCTTCAATAGCTCCTCACCGTCGACGGTGTTCTCCTTTATGTGCACCGTTATCGAAAACACGGTGTGCGAACGACTTGATTGTGCGTTCATTAGCGTGGCGGCTGTCTGTCGTTTTTCCGAGCCTTTCTCCAGAATCTTATATACTTCGCTCTTGTTGTGCACCGTCACCTCTTCCAATCCATGAATAATCACTGCTCCTTTGCGCGACGCATCCTCGTAAAGTCTTGCATGCCAAAAAAAGTACATTACAATTTTATTCTGTACTGGACTCCACCAGTATACAGTGTACTAATTTCTCTCCTGTATAGTGTACTTGTAATGATTTTAGATCGAGCCATTTGGGCGCTTACATGGGTCACTCGTGCAAATCCATTTCACATGGAATGGAATTTAATATTTCTGAACATTATACTATATGCTATTAAACAAAATCTTAATAAATGTAGCACATGGAATGAAATTCTTAAATCCATTCTATATGCTGTAAAACTGACACAAGAGAGGCAGTGAGAGGGAGAG
Source organism: Listrodromus nycthemerus (assembly GCA_963978505.1). Lineage (NCBI taxonomy): Eukaryota > Metazoa > Arthropoda > Insecta > Hymenoptera > Ichneumonidae > Listrodromus > Listrodromus nycthemerus. Next base: position 7,815,388 of record OZ021685.1, read on the forward strand.
AAACAAACCAACTAATTTTCAATAAATTTCAATATCTATATAATTATCCAATATACATACCTAATCTTCGAAGCATCATCCGTAGGCGATAAGAGATCAAACAACTCTTCGTTGTAGAGCTCCAAAAAGCTGACTCTAACGGTATACTCTTGGGCGTCGAGAGTACGTAACTCATCAAAAAGATGACTCAACGATCGAGGAATTATACCAGCCTGAGTATTCTGTTCCAGATAAGTTAAAAGTTTACCTCACTATACTAATGAAATAAAGTAGACGAGTTACATACAAATAAAAAACAAGACTTACGCTCTGCCAATGAAGGGAAGGATCGTTTCCTGCTCCTTCCATCGTGAAAGTCTTTCCTGTACCCGTTTGGCCATAAGCAAATACTGTACAATTGTATCCAGCGAGAACTTCGTCCAAGAGAGGGCTGACCACTGCATTGTATACATCAACCTGTGAAAATACAACGCCAAGAAGTCACGAACAATTTTTTCGTCTTCACGAAGATACACGGAGTTTCCGAGATTATAAAAGCACCTGTTTGGATTCCGGTCCGAAGACTTTGTCAAAAGTGAATTTTTTCGTTGATTTATCCTGCGGCCTCTCACGTACGACAACCTCCTTGCAGGATGTGGCGTCCACGACAGTTGCCGATTTACCCGATCTTTCTGCATTGTTAGTCGGCCTGTTTATGTTAAAGTGAAGTTTTTAATACGATCAATGCGACTGGTGTACGTACAGTCGTCAGGAAAGCGATAATTCTAGTTCAATGTCAAAGTTTCGGTGGTTAATGACGTTTGGTAGGGACGCGGGTCCCGCGCAGAAGCCAAACACCTCCAAAGGACTTTCTCACCTTACTCGTACGAATACTTGAATGTGTTGATTCTTATCCTTCTTGTTGAGGCGCGTCTCGTTCATCTTGGAAACAGTTGTAGACCGCGATATCCGACGACTATTTGTTCGATTTTGTTAATTAAAGACAACGCACACTGCACAAAAGACTACCCCGAAATCTCTCTGTCCCAACGGCTCGTGGCTACTTTGCGTACAAATAAAATCTGTCCGTTGAAAGTTTGAATTCGTTAGGGTTCAATGTGCCGCCACTGCGAGGCAGCATCTCCGCGTTCGTGCGCAAACTCATCAATTCTGGGAAAACGTCATTTCCGGTCGAGAACCGCTTAATTGACGGTAACATAACCGGTAAAAATTAAAACTCGTATAATTTACGGAAACATTTACGAATTAAAATTACAACACTGTACACTGTAATATATAACGATTACATTTCAGGTACATCGCTATTATTTTATCGGTTATTTACAGCTCTTCCTTTTTTCCAACATTGTCCGCAGACGCCACAATTTTTTATTTGATTGTTTTCCAATCGCTTTATGAGGCTTCCGTTTTACAAAGAAAAGTATGGACTGAAATTGTCAATGACACTGGAAATAAAACGACAAATGTGTAGGTTTGAACATCGTTACTTAACAGAATTATTTTTACGAAACTTTTTTTTTCGTTTCTACGAAATGAATTTTTATTTTCTACTCTCCGAGCTGCTGGCAACTTGCAGCTAGTGTTGAAACGCGCCCCAAGTAGCGCTTTCGACACAAAAAGAGACCTTCGAACAATTCGCAAAAGGGAAAAACAATTTTAGATCAGCTGACTACCCTACACAGAGTGTTGTTGGCGGCAATTTAGTAACAAGCGTGACAACACTATTATCGTTTCTTACTTCCGGAACGGGGTGGGAGCGAAACAGCTGCTTGTATTGTTGTCAAGCCAGCACCAGCACTTTGTGCAGCAGAATCTTGAGAGTATACGAAAAAAAGAAAATGCACTGTAGAGCGTAGCCGTAAAGTGTTAAGAGGAATGAATTACGTCGCGACACGTAAACTTTTACTGAGATATTACTGCCACATGTTGCAAATGGAGTTACGCGAGATGCTGACAGGATCCGAGTATATTCTGGTCTGCTTGGCTCGTCCTTAATCCGCAAAAGGGATGCAGATTTTGTTGTATATTTTCTACAAGCGACATGATGGAGGATATCAACGACAAGTTCTTCTACGTGTACAGTTCTTCTCTTGAAACAAGAATTCAAATAAAAATGTGAGTATGAATGTATAATCGTCGAGGTACTGAGGTTCCAATAATGAGGCGTGAAAAAAAAGCGAGCCCGACGAAACGTCGGGCGCGTATCACGCAATGATACGGCCTGTGGCTCTGTGAATAAGCCTCTTATAATTCTGATGAGCGAAAAGTACAACGAAGCTACGTGCGTAGATAAGCTCCGTAAGGATTATCGGTGTATTTAAATGATAGAGCGTCAATAGACAAGCCAGTCCAGGTTTGCAGTTTACTCGTCAATCAACTGTATATCGGAATACACTTGTCGACGTGGTGATTCGGAACAATTTAATAATTTTGTAGCAAATACGTAGTATATTTTTTGTAACTATTACGGTTTTATCCACCAATCGTTTTACCCACAGCGGTACCTTGGAAGGCAAAAAACAGAGACCGGAGTATGATAAATTACTGCTGGATCCAATGATTAAGTTCTCCGGACTGTACGGTGCCGGAGGGGGAAGAGGCGACCTGGCAGCATCTTTACAAGTCTGGGGTGGAGGTAGACCACTGGCTTTGCCCGTTCACACAGCGTACAAGCATTTCACGTCACGCTGGAAGTGAGTATGTTGTTGTGTGTATAGAGGTGTGTGAGTAGTCTATAATTTGTGTAGGCCAAGTGTACATTACGATTCTACATCTACATGGATGTGATGATAACACCGAAGTTTTGCTTGATATCTTGGTTGTAACTCTGTTTGCAGCCTGGATATACTTTCAGCAAAACTTTAAAAAAAATGATTCATTGAATATTTGTTGATATTTAAAAGAAATGTTTGTAAATTTCATTTTCCATCACTCTTAGAATAAAAGTAGTATCTATGCATAGTTATTGTAGTTTTTAATAGGGGTGACTAGAATGGGATAGATCTAGAAACACATAGACTGCAATGAGAAAATACTTTTTTTATATTCGCAGATATGCAAACCATACTTCTATTCATAATATAGCAATCCTATTTTTTTTGAGTGATAATAATTTTTCATGTGACAGATTTTGCAAATGATGAGAAAATACAAATTACAAAAGTGCAAATCCTTGCCACATGAAAATACCTTGATCGTCGCTCGGTTTTATTTTCTCTATGCCGGTTTACAAAAAAATTACTGTCTCGATTGCAGCTGGAATCAATGGGTAACATTGCCAATATCCTATTCCGATTTGCCGAGAGACGCCCAGCTTTGCATAACTCTGTATGACTGCGCTGGGCCCGGCACGCAGATACCGGTTGGCGGCACGACAATTTCACTGTTCGGAAAGCACGGAGTTTTTCGACAGGGTATGCTCGATTTAAGAGTATGGCCGGGTATCGAAGCAGACGGTTGTTCGCCGACCACTACGCCTGGAAAAGCCAGGGATCACGGCAAGGAGCAGATGCAGCGTCTCGCCAAGCTCGCAAAGAAACGCCGGAACGGCCAAATGAGCAGAGTCGATTGGTTGGACCGATTGACCTTCAGAGAAATCGAATTAATTAACGAGAGAGAAAAAAGAGCGTCCGAATATCTTTATCTTATGGTCGAGTTTCCCGAGGTGACGATGGACGGTTTGCCGGTAAGATAATATTTTTTTATCTCCTTTTCCTCATTTTTACCATTTTCTTTATTCATCTTTCGGTTTTCTTTCTTCAATATGCATCCTAGTTAAAGAAACCGGACATACTTAATTTTTACATCGGCGTAACTTGTTCTCTATTATAGTACTCGATCGTTTATTACGAAAAGGACGGGGACGAAGTTGTCCAGCACAGATCCCAGCCAGACGTTGTAACGCTTCCTGATTATGAGATTCTTCAGGTGAGACGAATTAATCTTTCCGCCATGGGACGTACCGTCTTACGAAATGTAGAGAGCAGTACACTGTTCCCCTCTCCTCTGCCCGAGCAGCAATTTTCCGTACAAACACACATTGACCCGCTAAACTAATCCGAAGCCATAGGCGCGTGTAGTACAAGTTCAGTAAGATGCTTAAATGGCTGAAAAGAATTCAGAACGCTATCGGTCGGATCGTCGAGTCATTTATCGAATCATTGGTAACGTTCTTCGAAGAAATTACAAAAGAAGCTTGTATATACAATTTATACAAAGTCTGGCGAAGCGGAAGTTTCCCGAAGGTAAGAGGAGAGCGAACGATGTTGATAGTTAAACTGAGATAATAGGTACCCGAGCATCGATAGGCTTTCGTCCCGCTGCTTCGAGCGGTCGGGGCAAAGTGCTCAACTAAGAATTGAAGTTATTTATTTGATTTAATTTTTTTTTAAAGGAGAATCTTGTCGAAGCCAAACATCACAAGCTTGCTCGAAGTTTGCGTAGTGGCGGAAACACGAGGGAGGTGAAGCCAACGTCGAACGTCAGAGATGCCCTGAACACGATTCTCGTTTATCCACCGACAACCACACTATCGACCGAGGAACAAGATCTTATATGGAAGTTCAGATTCTATTTGTCGAATCAGAAGAAAGCATTGACGAAATTTGTCAAGTGCGTTAACTGGAAAGTAGCCGGTGAGGAGCGTCAGGCATTAGAGATGCTCGCTCTGTGGACACCGCCGGATCCCGAGGACGCTTTGGAGCTGCTCGGACCGGCTTTCACCCATCCGGCTGTAAGAAGATACGCGATTGGGCGTCTCAATCAGGCACTTGATGACGATCTCATGCTCTATCTGCTGCAATTGGTTCAGGCGTTAAAATACGAGGATTTCGAGAGTATAAAGATTGCCAATCAAAAGCTTATCAAGGAATCTGAACGTAGCGAAAAATTTGAGAGAGATTCGAGGATCAACGATCAGTATTCATCGACGCCAATGTCTACCGTAGGTTCACTTCGTAGTATTCAACATTTACCGCACTTGGTCTAAAAATTTACGCAAACATTTATTTTTTATCATAGTCGAGCGAATCGGAAACCGGAAAGTCAACGTCCAGTCAGGAGCTACCCATGGATCTCGCATCCTTCCTCATAACGCGAGCTTGCCAAAATTCAACCCTGGCAAATTATTTCTACTGGTACCTGTCGATCGAGTGCGAGAATCAACCAGATCCTGCGATAACCGTTAAACAGGACACACGAGTACGAGAGATGTACGTGACTGTGATGAAGATGTTCTCCATGGCGTTGTCGCAGGGCAACGCTGTATGGCAAAAGAGACGAGCATTCCTGAAGAGACAGAAAATATTCATTGATCAGCTTGTATCGCTCGTCAAAGCTGTTGCTCGCGAGAGTGGCAACAGGAAGAGGAAGACGGACAGGCTCAAAGCGCTGCTCGCTGACCCCGATCCCCTTTTCAAGCTAAACTTTTCAAATTTTGAGCCTATCCCGTTCCCGCTGGATCCGGAAATCTGCATCAAGGGGATCATGCCGGAAAAGTACGAGGACGATCCGTTATTTCGAATCACCGTTTACATGAATCACTCCGCCATCCAATTAATTGAACTTAATATTTTTAACACAGAGCCAGCCTTTTCAAGTCAGCCCTGATGCCGTCCAAACTGACATTCCTGACGACGGATAACACCGAGTACATCGCAATATTCAAGCACGGTGATGATCTGAGACAGGATCAGCTTATCTTGCAAACTATCGCATTGATGGACAAGCTTCTGAGACGAGAAAATTTAGATTTAAAATTGACTCCTTACAGGTGAGTAGTTGAGGCAGTTTTAATTTTTCTTTGAAGTTAAATAAGATCTATGTTGATGTATCACTAAATTCTCAGGGTATTGGCAACGAGTACGAGGCACGGGTTTTTACAGTTCATTGAATCGACGACGGTTGCCGAAGTGTTGGCGAGCGAGGGCTCGATATTAAGTTTCTTTCGAAAGCACCATCCATCCGAAACAGGACCGTATGGTGTAGCGCCGGAAGTTATGGACACTTACGTGAGAAGCTGCGGTTAGTAATACTTAGAGGGACTGGACAGATGAAATTTTTTCAAACGGAAATTTTACCTGCCCGGTATATTTGTTTCATCTGCTTATATCTGCCATGTTATCTCGTAGTTCTAGCTCTTAAGACCCCGTGTTAAAGCTTCTTTATCGATAAACAATAATAATAATGATAATATCAAGCGATAAACAATAATAATAATGATAATATCAATGTCAACGTAATCTATCTCGAATTTTATTTTCCAGCTGGCTATTGCATAATTACCTACGTCCTGGGTGTTGGGGACAGACACTTGGATAATTTGCTTCTCACAACCTCGGGCAAACTGTTTCACATAGACTTCGGATACATACTGGGCAGAGATCCGAAACCTTTACCTCCGCCGATGAAGCTCAGCAAAGAAATGGTGGAGGCCATGGGAGGCGTAGGGTCGGAGCATTATCACGAGTTCAGAAAGCAGTGTTACACTGCCTTCCTGCATCTCAGAAGACACGCGAACTTGATGCTCAATCTGTTCTCGCTCATGGTAGACGCGAGTGTTCCGGATATCGCTCTCGAACCCGACAAAGCTGTAAAAAAAGTCCAGGACAAATTGCGCTTGGATCTGAGTGACGAAGAAGCCGTGCACTATGTTCAGAATCTTCTCGACTTGTCGGTCACGGCAGTGATGGCTGCACTGGTCGAACAGCTTCACAAGTTCGCCCAGTACTGGCGAAAATGATGTGCGAATATTCACTGTATATTTTCGGACTGTTTTTATTTGATTAATAAATGTTTTCGTAAAGTAAGCCCATTTGAAAATTCGTTCGACTGCATTTCAAACTCTTCGTCAAAGATTGACTCTACAGAAGTTTGGAGAAGAAAAAAAGTCCACCCCACATATTATTTGTTACGTAAATATCCGTATATTTATTTTATTCCATAGTTACATTTGCGTATGTGGTGCACACTGTAGAAATTAAAGAGTAATGTTGTTAGTGTTGAAAATATCAAGTATATTCGATACGATTGTAATAGTACTTTTTTTTCTTCTTTTTTTTATCCACCGTCCCCTTCGTTTACTCTTTCAACAAAGCACGATCGCGAGCTCGCGTCCCGCGGCATTGCCAGAAAGTTTCAATAAAAAACGTAACAATTTTCTTAAATTTCTTTTTCTCTTTTAATCTTCTCGCGGTTTCACTCTTGTTTAGGAACGAGATTTAATCTGCCACCTCCCATTATCATCCAGCAAATAGCGTTACTATTTTCTTTTTTTTTTTACGTCAAATAGATTTTAAGAATACGGGGAACATCAACAATCCATTTTTCTCCATAATCCATATGTTACGGAACTCGCATCTCGCGTTCGTATTACAGTCGAACATCGATCGAGACGGAGTATGGGGATAATTCACAAAGTCCTCGGATATTAACATAATATTTACACGTGTGACCATTATTAACAATGCCACGAAAAAAAAAAAAGATAATAAAGATAAAAATAAAATAAAAACATATTTAATATGAGTAACATGACTCCATAAAGAATATAGTAATTAATGGTGTCGAGTCTTAGAAAATTCGTCTTGTTCAAGATTGCCGGAACCAAGTAGCCCAAGGTAGCGTGAACAATCAATTTCGCTGCCTACAGTTTTATTACACCGACGATATGATAAAAAAAAAAGAATCCGATCGAGCCGTTTATATAGTGATTTAAAACGGTTGTCCGATTACTTTAGACGTATAAATTTCATGCGGCATCGGAGAGTTTGACGATACCGAATATTTGAGCGATTGGTTTTTTCACTGACAAACAAGACATTTTTCCTAACGACCCTTTCATATCTTTCCAACTCCTTTCGTTTATCTCGTAACACCCAGATTACACAATGTGAAAATTAAGATAGGCTTTTTTTGTTGTTTATTTTTTTCTGTTTGTTTATATTCATAAAGATTCATAAGCTATCGCCTAGAACGTAAATGCTATTATAACTATTAATGAAAGCGATCCTTGCTCCGCTCGATAATCATAAATCTGTGGATTAATCGTATAGAATTGAAACATAACGTCGGCGTGTGTAGCCTTGAGCGGAATAAGAATCCGTGCCAACCATCTCCACTCTTTCCATCGGCCCCCGCGTCTACGTCAAACATTCTCGTCTATATCGGAGACGAAAGACTTTTGAATTTTTTTGGCTGTCAAACGAAAAACTACAAGTTTGTAGTAAAAATATTGCCTCGTTTTTCAAACATCAGCCAATGTCAAACGAAAATCTAAACTCAAGACGCGGTATACAAATACTTTTTCGTTTGTCAATTATCGAAGATATTTTTTTTTTTTTTTTTAGAATAGTAACAAAACAAACGAATCATTCATGCAGGCTCATTTCGATAATTCACAAATCCACTCACAAACGCCGCTCGCAATAGAATACACCTTTTAACAAATATCGCTCCTAATTTTTTTCTCTCCTTTTTTTTATTACATTTATTTCCTGCTCCACTAAATCCCATTATGACATTGTGCGATTCACGGTCTCCAGTAATCTATTTTCATTCGATTGTTTAATGACGTGACTCTGATACGGTACATTCGTCGAATCAATGACCTTTGATTTTTCAAAGGCTCACACTAGAACTCGGTGCAAGCAAAATAAAGTAGGGATTCGAATCTCCGCTTTCTCTCGGTGTTCGTGTACGTCTCCGTGGTGATCACAAAACTCTCCCCGCACAATCATCCGACGCTTCGCCATTGATAATGGTTTTTTTTTTACAACCAGAAAATGTTTAACATAGCATCGACACGAGATGATAGTAATGTTTCATCCAATATAACAAAAGCGCACTCGCCCAGATCGTAGTCTACAGTGTTTGTGTGTGTGAATCGAGTTTTATTGACGGATTGCATCCGCGCTCGACATATATAGACACATATATATATATATATATATATATATATATATATATATATTATATATATATATATATATATATATATATATATATATATATATTTCTTTACTCATTTATATAGGTATAAATTATAAGAATCTAATGTTATCCTTAAGTCTAGCCACTTACGAGCTTATTTTTGTTTTTGCTTTTGTTAATTCTTTATGTTCTTGTTGTTGTTGTTTTTTTAAAAATGTTTTTGTTTCTGTTCTTTTGTTTGTTTCCTGTTGTATGTACACTTGAAAGTATTCTCGAGTCCATCGATCGACAGATATCACGCTCGGCGTTCCAATTTCTTAATTATTTATTTTAATTTAATTTTATTTATTTCGTTTCTTAAAAGAGAGTGCACCCAGCCACACTCGAAAAAAACTCGGTTCTGCGTATTAAAAAAAAAATTCGCTGATCAGCGTTGAAGAATATATTACCTTTCCGTAGGCCTCGTAGCGGGTACCGAGCTCTCGACGAGATCGTGCCTCTCGATCGGCGAGTTCGCGAGTGCGTAATCGACAGGATATCTCTCCGTGTAAGTCGGCGTTGCTTCGCCCTGCTGTCTCAGTCTGATCTCGTCGCTGGTCTCTTGATAGAAACTCTGCGATGCCTCGACGTTCCGTGACGAGGACGAGGACTGCTCGGTTCCCTCGATCTCGTGCGAGTAGTAGCTCTGACTGGCCTCGCTCTCGGGCGCGGGTTCGTAATAACTCGGCGAGACGCTCTGGTTCGAGTAGCGAGGGGTCGACCTGAAATAACTCTGACTCGCCTCGGAGGTGACGTCCTGCGGGGTCTCGTAGTAACTGGGCGTTACCTCCTCCTGAGGATCGGCTTCGAGTCGCGAATTAGAATCCTGGTTGACGGTCTCGTAGTAACTCGCGCTCACTTCCGGATGACGAGCGTAGTAACTCGTCGGCTCGTTTCTGTGATCGGTACTCTCGGTGACGAAGTTCTGCGAGGAGTTCTCCTCGATGCCGGGCATCGATATCGGCACCTCGTACGATGTCGAAACATTCTGCTCGACGATGACCCGATCCTCGTAACTCGAGGTGGGCAGCGCGTCGATCTGCGACGTCGAACTGCTGTCGGGATTAAGGTTGTAAGACGACGTGGGTATCTCGGGAACGCCGTTGTCGTGAATGCTCGTGTGTTCGCCCCTGACCGAGGTGTCGGGTATGACACTCGACGAGGCTATGTTGAGCTCCTCGCACGGCGGTATCTCGTAGGACGACGTGCTTATGGCGCTCTCTTGATCTTGGTCTCTCTCCTGGTTCTCCGGGGTTTCCGGTACGTAAGACGAGCTCGCCGTCTCGTCCTCGTTCAGTCCAGAATTATTGGTCGACACGGACGACGTGCCGATTCCATCGTTGCCGATGTCATTCGACTGCGACGGTATGTTGCCCTCCTGGCTGACCGCCGCGTCGCTCTCCAAGCTCACCGACAAATTGTCGATCTTTCCGACCTCGTAACTCTGAGTGGGAAAGCTCGGATCGTCGATGCCCTCCGCCGCTCCGTCGTCCTCCTGGCACTGTATTATCTCGTTGAAAGACTGGGTCGGGGCGTTTGTGTTCGCGTCGGTCGATGTCTCGTACGATTGCGTAGCCTCGTTGCTCTTCGAGTCCTCGAAGGACTGAGTAGGCGGCTCACCGGTCACGACGTTCTCGTCGATCTCCATGGCGTGGTACCCCACGGACTGCGACGGTTCCCGGGAATTTTCCGATTTTCCGGCGGACTGAGTAGGCGTCTCTGTCGAGTCGCTCGTCTGACCGGAAGCGTCGAATTGCTCGTAAGACTGGGACGGCGATTCCTCCTGACTGGTCCCAGCGACGACTTCCTCCATGGGCACATCGGCGCACTCGCCGATCGCCGACTCGATTCTGTCCGGTCTCGGTGACGAAGCCTCCACGGATCGATCGACCTCTGGATTATCCCGATCGTAATCGACGATTCCCACCATCTCCACGGTCTCCTCGACAACCACCATGCTTTCCGGCTCCGTATTATCTACTGACTCTGCGAATGGAACTTTATCGTTGAAATTTTGACTCGTATCGTCGAGACCCGAGGTCTCCGTCGTCTCTTGTTCCATAAACGAAGCAGGCATTTCGTCGACCGAAACTTTATTGCTCGTCAGGGAATCGAGCTGCTTATCCGCAGCCTCCGAGCCGTCTAAGGTACTTGCCTGTTTTTTAACGTCATCGGAATCGTTCGCCTCGACGACGATGCTTTCCGACGACTCTATTTGTAGTATCGCTTCCGAGGACGCTTCGCAAGGTTTTTCCGTGACATCGGCGCTGTCGATCGTCGCTGCATGGGTCACCTCTTCGTTGACGATCTCCATGCCGTCGGAGGGCAACCGTGTCTGTTCCTCGCTGTCGATTGCCCCCTCTTGGGGCATCTCTTCCTCGACGGCGATCGGTATACTAATTTCGTTTATCTCCTCCGATCCGACCGCCGCGACCTCCACAGTCTCCGCGACTCTCTGCGGATCGATCGGTGATTCCGTTGATTCCAGAGGTGTGCTGGGGCCGGGTTGTTCGCAGCTCTGCTCAACGACCATCGTCGCGGGCACCGATTGCTCCTCGATCGCGAAGCTCCGCTCCGTCGGTTCCACGTAACCGTCGTCTATTATCGGCATCGAGGGTGTCTTCTGAACTTGCGCCGTCTCGCCGCTTACGCTGTCCGGTATCGAGACCGAATACGTCACGGCCCCTGAGCCCGATTCCGTGTCCGTTTCCATAGCCTGAGTCTCGATCGCTATCGTCTCGTTCAAGCTCGGTATTACGAGGTACTGAGTGCTCGCCGGAATCTCCGCCTGCGCGATCTCGACGTTCCCCGGATTCTCCATTATTTCGCCAATGTCGGGCATCGAATTACCGGGCATCTGTACGTCGTGCTCCGTCGCTGTTGTACCAACGGCGGTCGCGGAGATGTACGATATACTCGGATTCGTTATCGTGATCGGCAGCTCGAGGGACGTCGGGATCGTCGAGACTATCGAGGGCGGTATAGTTTTCGATTGTATCGGCAAACTGCTCGGCACCTCGAGGGGCGTCATTATCGGTTGATTGAGGGTCAGCGATGTCTCGAGTACCGACGGCGAGGATATCGGCTCGGTCGGTGGTATTATCGTCGACTGGAGAATCGTCTGATTTATCAGACTCGTCTGCGTGAGGCCGGTGGTCATGACGCTGGTGCTTCCGGGATTTTCCGGTAGACCGATCTCCTGCTGAAAATCTGTGTTCGCCAGAGCCGCGGCGAGGATATCCTGATTGGATGTCTGTAATATTTCTGACGAAGCGAAGCTCTCGCTCGAGGCCACGACCTGACTGGATTCCACGGTGTTGGCCGATATGCTCGGCAACGCACCGTTGTCGTATTGCAGAACGATATTGTCGATAATGCCGGCCTCGCCGAGTGAGCTGGGGTCGATGTAAAGAGTCCTCGTGCCGTCAGCATTCTGGGTCGTTCCCTCGAGCGACATCAGGGTGTTGTTGTCGAGCGGCACAATCTGACCCTGTTCGTCGATCGTGACGAGAACGTAGGTCTGCGTGCCGTCGCTGCTCTCCGTCGGCAGAGCCATTATCTGCGGTTGGGCTGGAAGCTTCGTTTCCTCGATCTTTGGCGTTTCGATGTTGCTGCCACTGCCGGTGGCCTCGGTGGTCGGGATTTCGTGCTTCGAATTGTCTTTGGCGAGAGATTCGTCGATGGTATCATCGATTTTCGTGTTGCCGCTGGCGTCGGCGAAGGTGACGAGCTCTGCGGGTTGAACGAGAGGCGCCAGTGGTGGTGGCGGCAACGGCGACGATTCGTTGGTAGCCACAGGTTTCGCAGCCACGGAGCTCAGAGTCGTGTTCAAAAGATGCTTCTGCTGCGGTACATTCCTGTTTACCTTGCCGGATCCTCTGTAAACCGGTGACTTTTGGGGCGTCGCGATCTTGGCGACGTTACCGACGATACCCGAGCTGCTCGTAGGTTTAGTCTGGACATTTACCATCGGCGAAGAACCGCCGGCGTGGCCGTCATGAATTTTCTGAACGACGATCTTCTGCTGGGCCTTCGTCTGTCGTCCGGCATTTCGAGGAACGACGAGTCTCTGCATCGTCGGTGTTATCGTTCCTCCTGTGGTCATCGTCGTTGTCGTGAGCGGCTTACTCCTCGGCATAACTAGCTGCGGCGATGTTGCGATCGTCTGCGTGACCGCTGTCTGCGGTGAGCGGGTGCCCGAATGAACGATCTGCCTAATGATCTTCTTGCCTCCGGGAGTCGTTGTCTTCTGACCGGTGGCGGTGTTTTGAAAAACGATGGTGCCACCTCCACCCGGTGACTTGAGGCTGCCTCCTATTCTCATTTGAGTTCCGGACGATATGGGTATCTTCTGGCATTTTTGAAGCATCGGCAACTGAAGTTTCTGCTGTACGGCCTGGTAGTGAAGCTTGCTACCAACTTTGCCCGGACTCTTGGCAGCGATCGCTTTTACTTGCTGGCCAGTTATGGGCGTTAGCACCGTGCCTTTGGAGGTCACCAATCCTTGAGCGTTTATAATGGATTTGCCGGCGAGAGTGTGGGATATCGGAGCGAGTATCGTCTTCGACGCGCCCAGAGTTTGGGAGCTCAGGGGCGAAAGAATCGTCGTACCTTTGCTGACGAGAGTCTTCCCACCGAGAATAGTCTTTCCGGCGAGTTGAGCTGAACTTATGGGCGTGTAGATGTTACCCTTCGCCAGCACGCCCTGTGGCAACGCGCCGAGCAAGCTGCACTTTGTCGTGGATACCGGCGTCAGGACTCCCTTCGACGTTATTATACCCTGGGTGTTTATCATCTTCTGTCCCTGTACGAGCTTCGAAGTCGTTGGCGAGCTTGGGTCGCTCTTCGGCGCTATAATCGTCTTCGTACCGACGATTCCCTGACCGCTTATCGGTGTGAATATTTGGGTCTTGTTGTTGACGATTTTTTGAACCTTGCTGCCCAATGACTTCGATATACTGAGCGGTACCATCTTCGATTGTCCCGATTGGGCAGAGGTGAGGATAACGACCTTTCCACCTTGATGAACTATCTGGGCGCTTCCGGTACCCTTTCCGGCTGGTATGGCGATCTTCTGCTGGATACCAGGCTTGCCCTGGACGCTGTAGCGCATTTGTTGTCCCTGAACTATCACATACTTTCCCGGTGTGCTCTTCTGCGACACGAGAGGCATTGCCTTGCCGGCCTGGGGACTCTGGAATTTCAATCCTTTCACACCGCCGGTGAGCGGCGGCACCAGAGTCTTTATGCTCGTTATCGTAGGCTTCGCTTTGGCCTTGTTCTTCAGAATCGCAGGAGTGCCGCTCTTTTTCTTGCCGGTGCTCGTCGTTGTCGTCATCGTGTTTTCCGTCGTTAGAGACTCGCTCGTGACCGTTTTGTATTGAACCGGATTTGAAGCGACCAGCTTCGTCGTCGGTGCGAGAGTCAGCGAGCTCTGCATGCCACCTGACGAAGAGGGCCCGGAAGTCGATGCCGTCGTCGTTCGGTTCGTCTCGACGGCCGGTATTACCGAGGATATAACGACCGGCATTTGTTCGATACTCTCGGGCGTGAGGACGTCCTCGCTAAGGACGAAGGGCATCGAGTTTATATCGAGCTCCATGTCGGCCAGGCTTTGAGAACTTTGTTGAATAAATTTTTCACCCTCGGCGGGTACGCTTATGGTCTGGGAAGGATGAATCTGACCAATGCTTTTCTCGACTTCTCTGTCCGAGGCGACGGTCGCACCGGTCTCGTCGGATCTCTGCTGGACCTGCAATTTTTTCGACACGATCAGATGAGATCCGCCGCTTTTCGTCGGCGATCTCGACTTGCTGTTCGGCGACGGTGAATCAATCTTCATGATCTTCGCTCTGGGTGCACCCTTAGTCTCGCTCTTTTTCGCGGCGTCGGACTCGAGCTTGTGCTTCGTCGTTTTAGACGGAAACTTCTCCATCAGCTTCGACTTTAGTATTTGCATCGGCTCCTTCAGCGTGACATTCTCGATTATTCTTGGCTTCTCGCGCTTCTTCACAGGTACGCTAACGTCCGAGCTCGGCGACGGACTCGAGGCCGCGTCGGTCAAAGTGTCCTCAATCTTCTGCAGCTCAAGAGACAACGTATCCGTGCTCTCGTCCTTGGCACTTGTACCTAGGAGACCGGAAACTAGATCCACTTGACTAGTGTCCTCCTGCGATTTCGTTTCCACCTCGACGATGTTGTCCTGCACCAGTATCTCGATGCCCTCGAATTCCGTCATGGCGTTGAGGGTCGGAACTTGTCGATTTTCCTCAGGCTGCGCAAGGATTGTTGTATCGACGGTGTCTCCGCTAACCGTGGCCACAAGGACTTTCGGCTCCGATCCTACGGATTCGGTAGTAACAATCGGCTTCGCCGTGACGTCTGCCGCGCCCTCGCTATCCTTCTCGTCGCGTTTGTCTATCTGCAGAGTCTTGAGAAATGCCCCTTGAAATGAATTAACGGGAACCTCCTCCTCGTTCTGCTCGTCCCCCTTGCTCGACTTCGAGACGACCTCGGAGGTTGATTTTTTCTTGTGTCGGGGCGGAACCGGGGATTGGGTTGGCACCGGTGAGACCGTCGGTACCGGCGATAGTGTCGCCACTGGAGAAGGCTTCGGTGTCGTTGAAACTTCCACAGTGTCGGTAGTTCCCTTCGAAGGTGGCCCAGTTTTTATCTCATCGTCCGTCACTAGTTTTTCAGTGTCTTGACTCTCAGAGCCGATCGCTTCGGTGACGTTCATCGGTTCGCTAATATCTTCTCTTTGGTTAACAACTTTATCCTCCTCTTGCTCCTCGATGATCGTCTTCTCGGGTTCAGCCTCGACGGTCTCGATGGTGGAATTCTCGACGACGACTTCGATCGTCTCTTCGTTGTCTATGCTCTTCGACAGAGCCGCGTCTTCCTTCTCCGTTACGACCGGTACCTCCTCGACGATTACTTTCGCGATGTGTCGCGGCATTGGGTAAGGTACCTCCTCTTCCATGTCCAGACAGCCGCCCTCCGCATCGGGATCACCCGATAAACTCAACAGCCTCGCTGCTTCCGCTTCGGCGGCCACTTGCTCGGAGCAAGCATCGAGCAAATCGATCTGCGATAGCTCAAATTTCTTTATCTGCGATTTCTTCGGTGGAAGTTTGTCCATCGTTGGCTTTATCGATTCAAATTTTGAATCGACCTTATTCTCGTCGCAGGGAGTGCCAGTTTTTATCTGGAGCGAAGTGGTACGGGTCTCCTCGGGGCAATCAACCATTTCACAGGAACCAATGATTCTTTCCTCGGCCGATGGTGCCGGATCGTGAATTATTTGCTGGAGCGATCCTGTCTCGGAATCACCGGAGGACAGTAGCTTGGTGATGTTGACCGGCGAGCCGATACCGCTGTCGAGTTTCTTTCCGAAATCCACGGGGCACGAGACGCTCGAGTCTCCCTCAGTCTCGTTGTCATCCGATCGTGGGACATCGTGCGTTATCGATTTGCTGTCTCGATTGAATTTCTCCACCTTCGACGAAGTCTTCGATACCTCAGAAGTTTCCTTTTTCTCAACCTCTGCGCTGTCCAGCGTTCGATTAGAAAACTCAAATTCCTGATCGTTGCTGCTTTTGGGAGTCTTGACCCGCGTCGCAGCAAGTCCGCTTGACTTTCTTCCCCTCCGGTTCCTACCCTTGTGTTCTTTTTGCAATTTTTCATCCGTCTCTGACTGACTCTCGTCCGTTCTCGAGGCTCTATTGTCGGGGCTGCCGGTGAATACCTCCGAGTTCAGGTACTTCTTGTTTGGCTTGCGTCGTCTTCCTGTATACGAACGCTCCGAGTCGGACTCCGAGGTTTTACGTTCCGAGTCTCGCCGGACCAGAGCCTCGATCCGCTTGCTCGCGACTTCGTGCTTCAACGATTCGCTGCCATTGCCGCCCGGTTCGATGTTACTGAAACTCTTTCTCGGTCTTCCGCGACGTCTCGGTGTCGGTTTCTCCGCAGTTCCGCTCGCTCCGCGCGAGCGGTCGATTTTTACGAAAGAAGCGGTATCCCAACTGCTCTGCGTTAGAGTCCCGTCGGTGTCCGACGTTTCGCTTTGCCCTTGGATCGACTCTGCCAACTCCGATACAGTCTCGTCCTCGGTCTCGGTCGTCGCGACCTCGGACATGGTTTCGTCGAGTGACTTGTCCGGAAGGTTGCCTTCTTTTTTGTCAACCGCAGAATCCTTTGGTGCAGCGTCTTCGGTCTCCATCGTTCCATCGTCAACGATCTCAGCGATCTTGCCAACCGTTTCCACGGATCTAGTTTCCGTATCGGCCCTTTCCGTTTCAGTCGTCAGTTCGTGGCCATCCACGTGGGCTTCCTTGTCTCCCACAACCTCGAATATCTCTACTATTTCTAGTTCGGTCGAGCCGGAGATACCTTTAACATTGTCGTCTCGTTCGTCGTTGCTGTCAGATTTATCTGCTTTGGCTTTTTCGTCGAGTTCTTCGTCCACGCTCGGAGTGATCTTGCCCTCGGTCGCGTCAACCTCCGGCTCAGGGCTCACAGACGTGTCGTTACTCTCCTTGTTACCCGTTGATTCCGTCGGGGAAAAAAAATCCTGACTCACGGAAGTTTTTTCGTCAGCCTCGTCGTTGTCCTTATCATTTTTCAGGGCTTGGCTCATAGTAAATTTTTTTAATATCTCTTTCTTGACCGACGTATTCTTTTCGCCGAATACGCGCGGTATTTTTCTCACAGGAGTTATACTCTGCTCCGGCAGATCGTCCTCATCGAAGTCGAAGCAGGAAAATCTCGACGATTGTTTGGCGTCCTTCTCAGCAGCGGCGCTTATCCTCTCCGTTCCGGAAACAGTTTTTCGCTTCTTGGTCGCCGGAGATTTTTCGCTCTTCCCGAGTCCGGACGTACTCGTGTCGGTTTCGGAATCGAAATCCTCGGTATGCTTGCTGTTCCAGTTGCGCGAAGCTCGCGACGTTGAATCGTCGTTAAGCAAGGAGGGGAACTTTTCCGTGTCTCTCAGAAGTTTCTCCGACGCCTTGATAATTTCATGCCCGTCGTCCGCCTCGCTCGGCTTATCCCCCACGGTGCCGGTCGTTTCGTCGATCGTTCTTTCGGAATTCTTTCCCGACGGACTTCCGATCGAATTGGCATCGATCGATTTATTAACGTCGAAATCCATGTCCTCGTCGGACTCGTCGTCCCAATCGGCCAGAAGCTTCTCTCTGAGCTCCGGATCGGTCTTCCTCTTTTTCGTCGTTGCCTTTTCGATCTGTTTCGTACTTTTTCTCTTTACCGATTCCGTTTCGCGCTCGCGCTCGTTTTTGCTCGATAGGCTCTTGGTTTTTCTCACGTATTTTCTCTTCGGCGTGTCGCTCGCAGATGCCCTCGCCCCGCTGCTCTTCGGCTGCGCGCTGGTCAATATTCTCGACCGCGGCAATGGACTCTCGAAGCTTCCCGATCGGTGACTCTTCGTGTGACATATTATCACGTTGACGCGTGATGACGTGAAGCTGCAAAGATGACAGGAGAACTGCGGCGAAGCGCCGCTCGGACTCTTCGGTGTGCTAGGCAGGCTGCTTGGTTGCTGACGAATGCGTATCTCGTGATCGCTCTCCTTCAGAAAACGCCGATGGGTTATCTTTCTCGCGACACTGCCGCCCTCGCTGCGACGATTCATTTCGTCACGATCGCGCTTTCTCTTCGGAATCTTTTTCTCTCCAAAGAGCGCCGATATGTCGGGTTTCTCTTCGGGACCAAACTTTTCGCTTGTTAATATATCTGGATCGCCGCCAGTCAATTTTTCTGCCATCTCAACGTCACCGGGAAACTTGTCCATGTAACTCGAGCCATCTTTGCTCTTGGTACGATATTTATCTACAATGAAGGCAGAACAGACATTCATAGTTGGTAAACAGCCATAACGCAGTGAAAATTTATCAATTTCTAAATTGAACGTACCTAGGCCTTTCTTGATAAACTCGTCTTTCTGGGTGCAGTTGTATTTGTATATCTGATGAAGGTTTTTCACGAATTCACTGAAACACGATTGGAGAATGATTACAACCATCAAAGATGCACCTAGTAAATCGCAATGAATACGAATATAAAAAAATACGTTGAAGAGTATACAAATATAGAAAGTACCTTATTCGATTTTTCTTGTCTTTCTGTTTTTATTTTTATAAAATTTAATTATTATCTATGTAATTTGCGTACAAATACATGATTTTTCCTTTTTTTTCTTGCTGCGGACTAAATCTTAATCGAAAAAGTGCATAAATAAAAATAAAGTAGATGAATGAAATCAGCGCTTACTATGTGTCTTCCTGAAAGAATTTGACTGCGGCTATGAGAGGTTTCTTTCTGAACTCAACCTGGATGTCCTCGGGCAAATTGTGAAAGCTGGTCACTTGCCCGGGCCACCAGCATGCACCCAATTTGACCCAGACAATGTCTCCGTCTAGATAATTTATTTCCGTTTGTTCGCACATCTTCGACGATCTTTCAGATACCGTTGTAAAAAAGAGTCATCGGTTTCCGACTAGAACACCGTGTAAACCTGCGAAAACAAACAAAGTTTAAGATTTCAGGCGATTCACTGTCGATTGGTGGCGCGCAGTGGTTCGGACACCATTGAGGTAAGAGCCGTACCTGGGAGGAAATATATTGGTCGGTTGATTCTCAGCGTTGAGCTACTTTTCCAATTGTATCGGCATTGTTCTGTTTATCGGAGAGAGTCAAAGACACGCACAAACATGAGGATACGAACGTTAAAATAGCTTGTTATGCATACTGTGTACAAAGTTTTTCTGCACCATCGCACCCTTCACGTGAAGACGAACGGCGCTATAGAAATCGGCGCAGTCCCGAATAATTCCGGCACTCCCGAGGCAGATACGTGTTTTCGTCGAGCTAACGAAACTTGCCTACAATCGGAGGCGCCGCACGCCGCGTTAATGTGAGCCGTGTGATTTCACTTGGTAGTGGTCCCGTCCTCTTTTCGTCGTTTTTTTTTTCGTTTATTTGTTTATTTTTTTTCTTTCGAATGTGAGCTAAAAGTTGCACGAGTTCCAGTTATGAGGGCTTAGCGACGAGCTTGTACCGGAACGTAGTCGTTCAGGAATCGCGGGAAAACCGAGGCCAGCGTCGTTAATGCTCTGAAATTTTCTTGAGCTCGTTATTCCAACTCCGCGAATTATTTCGACGATGCGCCCGGGACGCGCGAGTCGCATTTTATACTCCGTAATATTCAGTGCGTTGTTGTAACACTTTATTGTTGCGGTTCTCGCGCGATGGGCTATGCTGCTGCTGCTGCTGCTGCTGCTGCTGCCGCCGCCGCTGCACACAATCGGAACCTGCCACAGAGGAGCTAACTTTCGACGCTCCCGTCGAAGTTGGCCAGCGTCCCAGGAGGAAGGACGTCCTCCTCGTCACACCTAACCCAGCGAGTGTTCTCGTACGAGCTCAGGCTCGGTACGACACCTTAAAAAATATTCCGGCTCTCTCACGCGCGCGCTTCTCTCTCCTTCGTCACTGAGCAAAAATTTTCCAACACTCTCTGACCCCACACAATCGGCACTCGATACAACTCAACGCTTTTTGCCTGCTGTACTACGTACGTACATGTTTCGTTTCCCGACGTGCAACGGGGCACTTTCGGTATATAACTATATATGTATATATACATATGTAGCTATATGGCGCTATATAATGCTCGGTGCTGCTGCTGCTGCTGCTGCTGCGAAATGCCTTCCTTCTCCTATCGCTCTTTCGAGATTTTCGATTGTAAGCCCAGTGGAGCCAACCTCGGAACATTAAAGTAGTCGTCGCGCTACAGTCGAATCAATCGAATACTAGGATTTCAAAAATATTTGTACGCGTTAACAGAGACGACTGGCGCAGCTACGCTCCTTATGAATCAAATGATTTCTGCGTGATACAAAAAACAAAAATTAAAACACTGTATTTGGAGAAAAATAAATGCAAATAATCGAACGGTGATCTTGACAACGCAAAACGCATTCGATGTGTAAACTGCTCTCCCGCAATTGCGCGTCATGTTTTCCCGCTCGATTGAGATCTTTTTTGTAGTTAATTTTTGTACAAACTGAATATGTATATAGGTAGCCAGAATTGAAGAAGAAAATAAAATTAAGTTTGCGACATGGCTCGCGCAGTATTCTATGCACTTGTACGTTTTAAGCAAATCGACGATGAATTTGGCTCGTTATTTTTTTTTCACGTTCTCCGATTGGTAGTTCTGTGTTGTCGAGGTGTAATGTTAGGATTTAAGCCGCAGTGGAGAGCCACGGGTCTGATTAGTATGAAAGACGGCCACGGGTGTCTAGTTTAGTATTGCTTATATACTTCCGGTTTGCCCGGTCGTTTGACGACGCTTATAGTTTTGTTTATCAGAAAAACATTCCTCCGGAAGCATCTGAGATAAAAATATCGGATCGCTCGTGATAACGCGATATCTCTTCACGAGGCAAGTCGGCAAATCTTACGCGAGAGAGGATCTGAGAAATATTCTAGCGGCGAGCCTCTGTCAACACACCGGAAGTGTTCCGTCGCTTCTGTGCCTACGAGCCGAGTGCCCCTTACAGCGAGAACTATTTTAGCAAAAATAATGGCGACTACCGTTCCTTCACGGTTTGCCGTACTCAGTATCGACGATGACGATTGCAAACCGAAGAGAGCTCCAAAGCCCTCGATCGCAGGCAAATCGAATTCCAAGAGCGGCAACAAGAACGACAAGCAAAAGCAACAGCCTAATAAAAAGGACGAGAAGAAAAAACCGAGTAAGGTAGGTCGTACGATTATTATTGTTATTATTATCTCGTCTCGTCCAATAAACGCCATCCGTGGCAGTCATGGAGACGCGAGAATATTTGAATTGAGATGTGTCCCTACTGCTGTTATTTCTGTTTTATTTATTATACGGATCACTACATTTCTCGGTGGGACAGTATAAGAAATAAAACAAATGTAATTAACACGGGAAATAAATTGATCACTAAACAAAAAAAAACGTTTTGTAGAATAAGAAGAAGAGTAACAATGACAGTCAACAGTGGGAACAATGGAAGGAAAAAGATTCTACGGTAAAGATACATTTGTTTATTTACGAAATATCTATTTATCCGAACGGCAATTGTAAAGTTTATTGACGATTCAAGGTCATTGAGGAAACGTACGAGCAGGAGTTACGCCAGGCAATATTGATGTCAAAATTGGCCTACGAGGCTCAAGTGAAAAATGGCGAAGCGACCAAGGATACGGACGGTTCAAAGAAAACTCATGGGAGGAAAAAATCGAAGAAAGCCACAATGTCGCTGGACGAGTTCAACAGTATGGGCACACCGACTGCAATAACGGAGGCGTGCGCAGTACCAGTTCCCGAAAGTTTGGACTATAAAGCCAGAGGTATAATTAATCAATGTCCCTGAGACGTTGCATTGGTTGATTTGTATGTAAATTATCTGGACAGTGGGCGAGATTGGTTTTATACCTTGCTGCAGAGTCTGACGCCGAATTTTTCGAGAGAGTCGACAAAGAAACAAAGGAAGAGATTACAAAGAGCAAACAGAAAGATATATTGAAAACGAGACTCAATAAGCTCGACGACGATATCACTTCCGCTCAGCTTAAGGTAGAGGTGGAGAAACGTGATCAGCAAATCGTCAAACTCAGGGACGAAGTCGTAGCTCTGAAGGAAGAATTGACCGAGGTTAAGAAAAGAAATCGGAAACTTTATCAGATACTGTCTCAAGGCGAGAGTAAGTAGCGGTGAAATAATTCATTGATATGTAAATGGCTTCAGATTGTCATTGAGAAAATAATTTCGTTATTCCAGTGAAAGACAAGGCATCTGTACTCGCGGAAGTAACGAAACTGCAAGAGATACGCGAAGAATTGACTCTCGAAGTGACGTCGCTTCACGCACAGTTGGAACGAGAACGTTCTAAATCGAGGGTGTCGAGTTCCGATGTCAAGACTACAAAACAAAACGTGAGTTAGTTTGGCTGCATATAGGTGGACGACGCGTATCCTCCGTGACACAAATGCGACACGTTATATGTCAAAGTAACGAAAGTCACTGTATTACGCGAAACGTCGCAAGTGTTTCAATTGCACAAATCGCGTGCGGTATACCGCGGTCGGTAAAATCGACTTTACTGTTTTATCCGAAGCTTAATATTTCGGAAGAACACAAGAATGGAAGAAATCAATGCTATCGGTTTGTCATTGTGGAGGATTCGCTTTCAGCTACCGGCAAATCACCCGAGGGCCGGTCGTTGAGTCGCTTGCCGTTCTCCATCCGATTTGATAATCATGACATTTCGATTGGTGCAGAATAAGAAGCGACCGGCTAGTGAAAACGCCTAAACTACTCATCGTCCCCGGTGCTTCTCCGAGAGACTTCGTCAGGAAGTAACTTTGCGATCTCACGGTTTCCATACGAATAAGCATAGGAGTTTATCGCCTATTCGTATATACTTATCCGTATATCGTTATCCTAGAGTATTTGATATATATACGAATAAGTATTATGAGGATGAGACAAGAAACTTCCGATGTCATCCCCGAAAGACTTTGTCAAAAGTTTATAATGCAGTTCGATCGTTTTGAGGCGCTCACATTTCCTTTTTATTATTTTTTTTACGTTTATACTGAAAGGGGTTGCTCGATAGCGCACGAATCATCGTTACTATTTTTGGTTCGTTTTCAATCTTCATTGTCCCCGTACTGCCTACTGTACTTTCCAAGCGTCGCCACACAGGACGTCAACGACGCTGGGACGGAGAAAAACGTTTTTGCGTCATTCGATGTTAGTTCCATCATGAACTTAAGTCGCGATAAACTGCAAATATTTTGTAATAAACATATGGAACAGAGCAAGTTGTTTTTTTTAATTTGTGAAAATGCGAGTACGATCCGCTTTTCCAACGTTGCTTGCGTTATACCCCTATCGATAATACTTGATTGTTATATATGTATACATACATATACGTATATACACTTTTCCTTTTTCCACCGTGTCCCCTGAAAACGTTCCGCGCCGAGGATTCCGCCATGCACGCAGGTAGCAACGATGAACGCCGCTTCTCCGTCCACGCACGACGCTAAGCTTCATCCGGATTATACGTACACGCGCCCATTTTTATGACATTTTTTATTTTTATTTATTTTGTTTTTTTTAGCCCGTCGACTTTTTTTCTGGAGTTGCTCTATCTGAATTTCGTTCGGACTAGGACAGGAGCGAGTGGGGGAGCAGTTCGATACGTCACACAGGCTCGCTGCATATGTAGTTCCAACGTCAATCCCTCCATGTCGCTCCGTCCGTTCTCCAAGCCATTAAAAAAAAGGGATTTGAGCATCGTGCTCTTTTTTCGCCGTCGGCTTCGCGTGGATACTGTGATTTAACGTTCGGACGAAGAAAGGATGCGACCGGGGCTTGAGCAGCGACCAGGCTACGTGGACAGATTAAAAAATAAATCTTTATCGACTAATCATGGAGTTCCATGTTTCGTAGAGCGGAACTATTCAGTGGCGATGCCTAGCGGACGATCCATCGACGACGCGAATCGACAGGAAGACGATTTTTGGGCGCGTTCTCAAATGCAATTCTGCTCTGTTTGATTAAATTTATCAATACTTGTGATCCATCCGAATATATAAGCAAGCTGAAATCGGCATTCTTATAATTCAATCTGTTCTCTATTCAAGGTTTAGTTTCGACCCAAACCTGCTCTGATAAACATACATTTATCGTCGCGACACACCGAATGTTTCAAAATAATCGATTATACCATCGATAATGTGAAAGGAAACCCATTAGCGACCACATTCACAAATAAAAGACTATGGACCGCGCGCATGCGCAGTCACGTCACAATAACGAATAAGTACGAATCGAAAGACATCAGTCTGCATTTGAGAACGCATCATTTGCGTCAAACGACCGTTAGACGCGAACAAAGTAGCACGCGTACCCGAAAAATAAAACGCTCTCTACGGGGCTCGCTGTGTCAAAGAACTCGCCTTCGGCTCTCGTTGCGAAGCCACACGCGCTAGAAGAAGTTTAATCGCTCTTGTAAATCACTATTTTAGCACGGGACATACGAATGAACACAGCCTGTCGAAGATAATCTCTGCTTCAAGAAACAAAACCGTGAGCAAAGTGTGGACTCGAACATGAGAGAGACCATTTCAGCGTAAAACCTTTTTGCGTGTCGATACATCTCGGATGCTTCCTGCTGCAGCGATCAGAAAAGAACTACAATCGTGAACGCAGTCATGGAAAAGTCCCACAGCTCGATTCCAACGCCGGTAAGTCTTTCGATAAATATTCTCCGAGAAGAACGGGATAGAGGTGCAGCAGACAGCTGATAAGGGACGGGGAGGCGGGAGCTTCGTCCAAGTGGACGGAGAGCGTCTATTCAACGTTCGCTTCAAGATCTTGACCAATAAAAGAGGCATTAGTGCTAAGTGGACGCCTCGCCTACGCGGTCACAGTTCCCCGCTCCAAGCGTCCCCTTCCCCGACGTTCCCTCCTCAAATAATCGGACGCAAAATGAATAAAGGGGTGGTTGGTTATAGCGACGGCTGCGAGCGCTCGCACGTGATTCATCGCGGCGTTGCGAGCGGGAGTCCATCTTGTTAAAGGAGTCCACCGACACGATTCGATCGAAATTTATCCGATGGGTAACAGACTCCGTTCAGATACAATATTGCTTCGTACGATTACAGGCTGAAAACAATCGCTGAATCGCTGGTTCGTTCTGGCTCTGTGTAAAGCACGCTCCGAGACATCGCTGGTTGAAGACGAGCGGCAGAGAAGCGAAGGGGAAACGAGAGCCCGGAGGGTGGATTTTAGTAGGACGATAGGGTGGCCGCGAGGGTGACAGCGGGGATTCATTATCTGACAGTCTATTGTCATTCCTGCGGGTTGAGATTTCGCTCGCTTCGGTGGGGATCGTATCCACGCTTCGTCTGGCTTATGTATATCCGATATATACAGACACAGACACAATCTATGGTATATATAATCGTGATAAAATATATACAAATATATTATCACGTTATTCTGTACTGAATTGGATCATTGCATAAACTTGTTATGTTACTCGTAATGCGACAGCCGAAAAGTACGAGGGAATAAAAATAACACTTCCCGGTACTTCCAGCGTCACGTCAGTGAGCACGGAATGGCAAACGGAAAATTAATTCAGCCATTCAGAGCAGGAAAATTAAGAGAACTCCGACGACAGAACCTCGTCATTACCACGTCATTCGTCAAAACGTATAAGCAAAATCATTAACGCGGCCTGGCGCAAAGAAAGCGTACACTCGTTCAGTTATATAACTCTGCGAGGTTAACTGCTACGTCCAACGCACAGCTACGTCGCTGTGTGCGCGTTTAATAGAGGGCGTGAGGTGCGCTGTTGTACTTTTCGACAACGTCGTAGAGCCGATCTTTTGCGTTGCTGTCGGAATACAAAATGTTCAATGTAGAAGTGACGTAATTCTGTTATTATGTGACTTCTGGTCGAATGATGCAATTTTTAAACCGGAACTAATGTATTTCTGGCAACTTCGGAATACTAAATTTGAGATTTAGAATTCCGCGGCGCGAAGCACCCGAGCCACTAGAACCGAATTAATTGAATCTCAAAGTGATCCATTACCGATATCAATGATCGGCTGGCGAAGAATACGAAAAATGGTACAAAAAAACCGTTGCGGTCCGACGAGCTTGCGGCTTACTGAAATCGCACATCATAAACCCCAGAATCCAGGGAGATTTTACAAGTAGTATCGATTCTCCGCGGTGGCGCATAACCGTTGACAGACAGGACCGACGGGGACAGAGAGAAAGATAGGAATCGTCAAAGAGCATAATAATTACTGCGCGCTCGCAGAGAAGAGCCTCAACCCTTTGTTCGTATACCTAGTCACTTTGCAAGTGAACCTCTCGCGTTCGACGAGGAGAACACATGCCAGCCCGAGCGTTCGCAGCAACGGGGCAGGGTGGGGTTTGGGCGATGTGTCTCCCCGCCGGAGAGCCCATCCGTTTCATCCGTGCCATTATGTAATTGATTCGAGCTTTCCGTACTCGCGCGCGCGTGAGAGATCGCGTCGCCTCACTCCCGGTACTCTGCAACGCTCGTCCTATTCGTCGTTATTGACAACGAAACACGTGCCTCTCGTGATACAACTAAGCAACAACAAACGAGAATAAAAATCACTCGGTGAACCATTTGTTACTTGCTGATCGCGTTAAGGGTACAACAATGAGAATGACGACGAGATTGACTATGAGAATGACGTTGAGAATGACTATGAGAATGACGTTGAGAATGACTATGAGAATGACGATGAGAGTGACGATGAGAGTGACGATGAGAATGACGATGAGAATGACGATGAGAATGACGATGAGAATGACGATGAGAATGACGATGAGAATGACGATGAGAATGACGATGAGAATGACGATGAGAATGACGATGAGAATGACTATGAGAATGACTATGAGACTGACGATGAGAATGACGATGAGAATGACGATGAGAATGACGATGAGAATGACGATGAGAATGATGATGAGAATGATGATGAGAATGACGATGAGAATGACGATGAGAATGACGATGAGAATGACGATGAGAATGACGATGAGAATGACGATGAGAATGACGATGAGAATGACGATGAGAATGACGATGAGAATGACGATGAGAATGACGATGAGAATGACGATGAGAATGACGATGAGAATGACGATGAGAATGACGATGAGAATGACGATGAGAATAACGATGAGAATGACGATGAGAATGACGATGAGAATGACGATGAGAATGACGATGAGAATGACGATGAGAATGACGATGAGAATGACTATGAGAATGACGATGAGAATGACGATGAGAATGACGATGAGAATGACGATGAGAATGGCAATGAGAATGGCAATGAGAATGACGATGAGAATGACGATGAGAATGACGATGAGGATGACTATGAGAATGACGATGAAAATGACGATGAGAATGACGATGAGAATGACGATGAAAATGACGATGAGAATGACTATAAGAATGACGATGAGATTGACGATAAGAATTACAATGAGAATTACAATAAGAATTACAATGAGAATTACAATGAGAATGACTATGAGAATGACTATGAGAATGACTATGAGAATGACTATGAGAATGATAGTGAGAATGATAGTGAGAAAGACAGAAAGAATGGCACAGAGAATGATAGTGAGAAAGACAGTGAGAATGGCAAAGAGAATGATAGTGAGAAAGACAGTGAGAATGGCAAAGAGAATAACAATCTCAGGGACAATGACAATGACAATAACGCTGACACTGACGATGACGCTTCTACATCACATTTTGATGGGATATCATGTACTGCGAATTGATCTCCACATCACTGCAGTTTGACATAGGGGATGCGTCAGTCGGCTCGCGCTCGGTGGCATACGAAGACGAATCGGAACTAGCGGGAGTAACGCCGCTGCTGTCGATGATCGGTTTCGTTGAGATGTCGAAAGTAAAGATGAATCCGAGCCGTTGCGGGAGATTGTAATTAACGCGTCGAGCCAATATGTATTCGTACTTGGCGAACCCAAAGTGAGAGAGATTGGGAATTAGGAAAGCAGAGAGAGAAAACGAGACGCTCGATATAGCACTAGCGACGCCGCTGCTCGCTGAGAGAGCTCGGGGAAAAGACAATCAAACGAGAATTATCCACATTCATTTCGTTCGCCGCCAGAGGAGATATTTAATCAAAGTTGTTTGCTTCCACGCCCGCGAGCTTTCGACGGGAGCGCAGTGAGTTCCGAAACTTGGGAGATAACTTACAGAGGCGTTTAATCGTCCCTTCCACCGCTCATTGGATCCTGTCCAATCCGGAAATTCGAATTCAAAAACAAGTTACTGCCCTTGGTGCTCGCACTGTCCGTCATATTAGAATGGACCATCTGTAAAAATTGTTTTTTTTTTATACCTCTTAAAATGATTAAAATCTTTGAAATCCACCATTTCACATGTTAGTCATGTGGCACAATTTGTGTCAGAAAACGATGTACGCTTCAGTTGAAAAAACGCTCGCAGGGAATTTTTTATTTCATAAATTTAACAAACGACACGGTAAGCTTTTTTTCAGATTCTGTGAAAATGTAATTTGACGTCGAATCAAAACTCGTGTGGGATTAAATATCGCGGAAAAAAAAACATCAATTTATGTTTTCCACGTTTCATTTTTTAGAAACCTTTTAACGAAAACAAGAATATTGCAAGTGCACCTCATCTATAACGCTTATTGGTTATTTTCTTTCGCGACAAAACTTTCATGAAATTTATCTCTCAGCTGTTGTAAAAATAAAGATCCATACGGTGTATAACTTTACAGGGTGAAACATTGGGTGCGCGGTTATCGGTAAGCGGAAAAGAGCCGAAGAAAGTTTTGCAGGACGGACGGCGGAGGGAGCGAGCCATGAGTAAATCAGAGAACGTCGTCCTGCTCGTACGGTGTCGCGGGGGAACGGGCCGTTTCACTGGGAGAGCCACGAGAATCCACAGGCAGGAACTGCGAGAGAGCCCACAACACGCAGGACCAAGTAAGTTGGAGATGACGGAGTGGGGTCAGAGGATAACACGGGTCCCGGGTCGGGGGGGACGGGCCGCTGCCTTTGACACGAATACGTTTACGCGATATCGCTTGGCCTCCGTTTTCTCTCGCTCGCCTCGCCGACACAAGGCAACTTTGACACCGGAAATTCCCTCGCGATTATCACACCGTCGCATTACGCATTCGGTTTAACGACGCGATTGAGAATGATATTTTCCGGTTTAACGGAAACCGATATTTGCGGTTTCTCGTCTCCCGATTCCCAACGAGCCAATCGTTCGAAACACATCTTCACCGTTTCTCATATGGAAAGCTTTGTATTCATGAAAATTCTTTCTCTCGACATACGAGGCGAAAATGTGTTTCGAGATTACTTTTGTTTCTCGACAATTCGTCGAAGTCCTTCTTTCGTTTCTTCTCAAATCGAGCTTCTCACGAGGACGAACTTTTGTGTCAATCAAAGGGGTTTTTTTTTATACAGTCTCAGTCGGAAACACACTGGTTTCTCGATTCTCGCTGCGACTGCCAATGTTTCGTACAAAGTCAAGAGAAATTAATTTTTCGATGCATTTATGTACCATCTATTTGGAGTCTTATTTTATTCCGTCCGAATTATGATACAGTTGCTGAAAAAAAAAAAAAAAGAAAAAGAAAACCATTTCGTTACCCAGTCTGTAACAAAGACTCCGCGTCACGTGCCCTCCGTGTTTATCTCCAGCTGCTCGCACATAAAAACTACTTACGGAACACAACGAGCCGTGGCGTACCGCACAAAGCGATGATTGGTCGATGCCCGCGTGCCTCCGATCTGATTCGATGGACCGGCTGCGAGACGGAAAACGGCAAGCGTTGTTTTACGTGCGAGCCCCCTGAGACTTACGTTTCCCGACGGCGAATAGTGTCGGGGCGTCTGAAGAAGGCGCCACCATACGACAATTTGTAGAAGCTTTTCGGATCATCGAGGTAACTCTATACAGTTCGTAACCGACAATCCTCGTATCACGGCTGGCGTACACACAAATCCGTGTGCATCGGATATTCGCCTCGTGCGTTCGGCATCGTCTCTCGGTAGCGCGTTGGATGTTTGATCAGACATATGCACGATCCCTACGCCGCCTACCAGTACATACAGTCGATCTCTATCCGTTCGCCGCCGCGTTCACTCCGTCTTTCTCCGCGTGTACGGCAGAGGCAGAGGAGGAAATAATAGTCGTGCGATAGTGGATTCGCTGCCTCGCGCTGCTTGTCACGTACCACGGTACACTGTATCCCACAGTGGCGTATATCCGTTTCGCACACATATCATATGCACATGGACTATCAGCCGCTAGTTTCTCTCTCCTGAGATTACTGTCGCGCAAACGAGGCAAAGCGAGACGATCGATGTCCGTGTGGGAAGGCTTTATACCCGTTCGACAACGTTTTCCCATCGCGTTACAGTTAATTATTGATCAAATCAGCGGTATCGACGACCGACACTCTCGGCATTCTCGCAGAATCACAAAATCCTGTACGCAGCGTGGCAAATTTCATCGGCGAGAACGAGTCGGCCAGAATGTATTTCTGTCTCTCAAGAAGGAATCCCTTCTCGAAACGAGAACCGATTGAATTTTCCAAGTCGCTCGGGTGTATCCGGAAGATCCCCCGGGGCGAGGAATCTCGAGCGGACAGGTTCTTCAGTCTCCCATGTGGATTCCGAGTTGTTGCTGGCACGCCGTTCGTGCGGGACGGTTTATGCACGCTCGTCGTCGCCCGATGGCAGACACGGTGCGTGTCGGCACGGGCTTCGCGTTATACCGCGCTGACGACATTGTATCAATGTCCGGGCCACTGTAGAATAGTCGCAGAGGCAACGTACACCCAGGTAGATACGCGAGCGACGAATGAAAAACGTGCACAGGACATTCCACAACAGCCATCGATCCTGACGTGCCGAGACAGCCGAGCTCATACCAAACAAAATGTATCATTGTCTTAATAAAAGAGATGTTAATGAAACTTCGCCGATTCCCAAAAATCATTGAGTTAACTCGTAACTCTTCCAGCTATCTACGAACCGCAAGGTGCTTGTTTCTGAATAAGCCTGTATACATATATATATATATATATATATATATACACACGTATTTGCCGGATGTATGCGAATCTGGCTTTACCGTCAAGACCCAATAGACGTGGTAATAGAGGAGTGAGAGGTGGTGAATCTAGAGTGAGATAAAGTTGTCGTCGGAGAGGGGGGGAGAGTGGGAGAAAATCGTAACAGAGAGTGGGAATAGGCAGTGGTATACGTGGGTCGCGTCAAGTGTACCGTGGTCTCTATGATTCTCACCCGGCATCCCCCAGTTAGAAGCATCAACGGCAAGCAACAGCAGCACAGTCTCCCAGTCCTTCTCCTCCGATCCCCCTCCACCCACCCTGTTCCCTTTCGCTATCCTTCCATCACTCGTTCCTCCTCGACGGCTCGTTGGTCCCCGTTCTCTCTTCATCGTCGCTCCGTCTCCCTGCCGCGTCCTATCCGGACCCCCTTGAAAGCCATCGTCGCTGTTAGAGCGAAAGAGCCACGGGCATCCGTGTGCGAGGGAGAAACAAGCGCTGTCCTAACGGACCTCGGTGTTCGTGTAACGCACCGTTGTGTGGTACGCCAAGCGGTAGAGAGGATGGCAGTCGCATCGCAAACAAAAGACGAGCGAGCGCTCGCCACTCATCGCTCGCGCGCTCGATGCGACAGCGAGTGACGTTCCGCTACCCCCACCCCTCCTACGATATATCCATCTCCGTGCAGCTACAATCCCCCCCCCCCCCCCGCCTTCGACCCAACCGACGCTCTCTACCGTCTCACTCGCGATCGTCCCTCGCGTTTCTGCCCTCTCTCCTCACCGCACCGCACGATGCGTCGTCGTCGACGAACAATCTCCCCGTCTCGCTTTTTCGCTCAACCATCGGCAACCGCTCTTCGCTTCAAGCTTGACTGTTGTCACCACCATCTCGAACCGGCACAAACAGAAGCGCCACCTACACAACGGAGACCGAGTGTACAAACATTCGCCCGGTAGCGTCACTCATATATATATATATATATATATATGTATATCCGTCGAGTAGGTACAACAGTCTCGTGTCCCAATGCAGAGATGAAACCGGCCGCGAAGCGGGGGGGGGATTCGAGGGAGACAGGCAGTGAATTCTCTACCCTTCCCGCGCGAACAAACCTCAACAGCCGCGATTTCTGGCACCCATACTACCACTTACCACTACCCAGGGGCCCTCGTGCCGTGAAACGATCCCCACCGCTACCGCCACGGCGTACGCTACTATCACGCCGTACCAGCACACGACTCCCCGGCAAGCCAGGCTTCTTCCCCGGACCCCCTCCGCTACTCGCGGCTTCGCTGTGTGTACGAGTAAAGCCGCGAGAGATCCCGAAGGAAGGAGTGAGTCGTCGAGTGCACGCCCGCTACCCATTCTCAACAGAATCCACAGCAGTCTCTCCCTCACTCACCAGAGTGGAAAGGCATAGAGCGCGGATCTATCTGCTGTTATCACCAGTTATTTGCATCTCCCTTCTAGTTGCTGTGACGAGAGGAGTCGGTCGCTCGGTCGGACTCCCCGTCGAGAAGAAAGCTGTATGGTGGGGCGGGAGAGAAGGGTGTCGCTGTGGGCTGCGATGGCTCTGTATATGGAGCAGAGAAGCGAAATTCTCGGGGAGCTTTACTTCCCCGGGAATATTACACTCGGCGAAGCGCGCGAGGCGCGAACTGTCGAAGGGAGAGGGCCGGCGAGGAGGGAACCTACTAACGGTTTTTGAGCGCTTTACAGTCGGAGCGAAGAGACGAACGGGGACGGATGAAAATCTTTCTTTTTTTTTTGTCCTCTACGGCCATGGCGTTGTCTCCTTCTCCTGGGTGGGAGAAATCTCTCGCTATACTTTTGTCGAGACTCACGGCCCGATGGAGATGTAACCGTATCGGCGTGTATATTTTCCTCCGTAATTTTGCTTTTCCTTGCTTCATCTCACTATCCTTCGAGTCACGTTACCGCGTTAGGAGACTGGTCCAGGACGTGTCCGATCGTTGGCTTTGGAATCTTCCACCGACTCGATCGAAATTACCTCGGATCAGCTGCTTTTACTGAGACGACCGTTGATATCGTAATTTTCTCGAATGATACAACTTCTGGCGCTGATTGGACACGGCAGTTTCTTTCCATCGAGTATATCTCGTTGTGACTTGGAATACTTTGGATGATACGGGGATTCTTACCCCAAACTTTCATTTGTGGTATTACCGATCGTTTTGACAAATTGTTGTTTGAAGACCTTCGAAAGGTGAATTTATCTCATTCGAAGCCACCATTAATTCATTGCATTTTGTCGACAATACAATACCATACACCAATTCATTGTTTCTTGTTTCGTCAACGTTATTCGTGGGAGATCGTATGACCCACTTGGGGATTTAATATCCTGAGCTTGGCCAAACTATCTTTACTCGGCTTGATTTTTCCCGAATTAATGAGGAAAACCTGGCGCTTTATAGAATCGTTGTTTTTCTTTTCAATCATTGGACGAACATCGTGCATGCTTCTTCACTTGATTACACCGCAGTGATCGGGAAACACAATCATAGCTTTACAGTTTTGTCCAATCGAGCGACTTATTAGGCTTTGGAATGGTGCACCAACTCAGTCGAAATTACTTTGGATAGCGTGGTTTATAGAGCCGGCTGTTATTATAATTCTTCGAGTTGCATCAGTTCAGGTGCGGCGAGCACCGGGCACGTCCTTTCCATCAAAATTATCTCGTGCGCCTTGAAAAGCTCTTAGAAATACAATAGCAATGCACCATCTTTCGACGGTACTCTTGGCGAGACATTGAATATTCGTGGCAGCGTAAGAAAGAAGAGAAAACATCGTGAAAATCTAGACGAGATACGGAAAAGATGCAACAATGGCTTTCTGGGCTGTTGGCAGTTGCCTCGTGCGTGGTCGAGTCGTTGCACGGTTATACTCTTGTGCAACCGAGTCGATGCTTATGCACCGGCTCATCTGGTCTCGAGACAACCGAGGCTGGAATTTACTGTACTTTACCATAGGTGAAGTCCAGTCATCCGGTTGTGGACAACCAATTCTTTGCACCGCCCCACGATGCCTATGGTTGCACACATGAGCAATGGTGCACGGTCGCACTCGCGTGCATTCGCAGCCCACACTGACAGAAGGATCTAGTAAAAGTAACTCTATAGCTTGAGAAATATTACCATATTATTAGAAGATTTATAAGAATTGATAAGAATTTTTTGTTGATATAAGGGTAAAAAATCTTGGATGATTTGAGGTTCTCTGCTAAAGGTGGCGCGCTGTGGCCTTACTGTTATGTTCTAATCTAATTTTTCTTGGACGATTGGTCATTTTTACTAGATCCTTCTCCGTGCATCCAACCGGTTGAGCACAAACGATTCTTTGCAGCGTCCAATGGTACTTACTGGTGTAGAACCGATTTGCTGCATTTTCTCTATAGTCGAAGCCCACCCATCCGGTTGTGGCGAACGGATCTTGTGCATCGCTCCACGATGCCTATAGTTGCACACCTGAGCAACAGTGCACGGGTGGACTCGCATGGATCCGAAGCCCGAACGG
Organism: Listrodromus nycthemerus; assembly: GCA_963978505.1. Lineage (NCBI taxonomy): Eukaryota > Metazoa > Arthropoda > Insecta > Hymenoptera > Ichneumonidae > Listrodromus > Listrodromus nycthemerus. The sequence goes on from OZ021685.1 coordinate 7,850,617, forward strand.
AGAGAAAGATCTGAAAAGCATAACTATATCGATTGAGAAATATGGTTATAGATCGGTCCCTCAGTACTTCATCCGGTTGTGCACAACCGATTCTCTGCATCGTTTAGCGGTGCTTGGTGGCGCTCTTGAGCGGTTGAATTCCACTTACTATTTGCCTCCTGCCCAGTGGACCCGGCTTTGTACCGATTTACTGCATTCCTCCGCAGTTGAAGTCAACCCAATCGTGCACAACCGATCCGGTGCTCCTGGTAGTTGCTCAGCACATGGTTGCACTAGCGTGGCGAATCGGTGCATTATTCCCTGCAATTTCGAGACCGTGCAGAGTTGTACTTGTGTTCGGTTGATTCATGATCGGTCGTCGGTTTACAGTCGACTCGGTGCACAATCGCACGGTGCTCAGTCGATCCTCGCCCGAGAGAAAGGCGGCGACGAGGGACGGTAATTTAGCGCTTGGCCCGACGAAGGCCCGCGAGGGAAATGGGGAAGAAACGTTGGACAGGAGTAGGAGGAGAAGGAAGAAGTCTCGTGTCGTCGATGGGGGATTCTCGAAGCTGCGGGGTGACAACTTGCGGCAAGAATGAGGGAGAGAGGTTGGGCTTCGAGAATTGTACGGCAGGAGACACGAAGGATAGAAGGGAAGAAAGTGCTCTGCGCCTCGAAGAATGGGGTAGTAAGCAGCGGTGACGAATCGTCGGTGTTTAAAATTCCCGTGTGGCTTTATATCCGCTGCGATACTCTCGCACCTCGAACGACGAAGGGGACATCCACGACTCTCGGGATACGAAGAGTCTCTGAAGGAAAACTCACATGTACCTGAAAAAAAAATATATATATATATATAAGAATAAAAGAATGTTAGCAGTATTCCGCGAGAGAAACGAGAGGGAAATCCTTCGAGCGAGCTTTCGGCATGTCGAGCAAATTGGTTTCTTACACGTAGTCCGTCGTCGCCTGCGGTGATGCGATGTCCTGCAGGAGTCCGAACTCGTATGTAAATCGAAACTTATAGGGGCACACACTGGCCGCGTCGATTTGTAGGGTCCGGCAATAGAGAGGGTGCCAAAAGGACTCTCCGGAGACCCTTATGCTCCCTCTCCGAAAATTCAGCTCTGGCTTCCACCTTCTCCGCTCCGTTTGGCGCTGGGGTTCGCATACCCAGTGAGGGGGATACAAATTAGCGGGGCGTCAATGAGAAGGTGAGGCTCGCGGTGATTTACATTGAACGACGATTTTCTTCTTCCTTTTGCATCCAGAAAAAATCATCTGCCGGACAAGCAAAATAATTAGAGTGACGAATTCAGAAAAATAGAAAAATTGGCCGGTGCAAAAGTCAATGTTCCCCACATACGCCCTGCGTGCGACCATCGTGACCATCCAACAGTCATTGGAAAAATTAGTTTCTACTCATAATCCCGTTTTACTCCACTGTGCTATTTTTTCCCCTGCTCACCCCTAACGAAGGGCAACGTACCGTTAGGTCTAGAAAGCTGGACCGTTTACCTCACAACCATAGAACACCTGGAACTAAAAACTGCCAATACTGCCACCAAAATTTCGTTCGTTCAACCAAAAGTCGCGGTAACATACGTTCAAAGCTGTTTGCATGGCACAAATAAATCATTGTTTTGTTAACTGATTGTTCGCTCCAATCTATACAAAGTTTGTCGACTGACACAAGCATTTCTGTTGTACCAAGCAAACACACCTAAGAACGTGCGTGACCGCTTATTCCTTCGATCCAACCATTTCTCTTTGTCAGTTCTCGAAACCAGCAAAGGCTTCCATATCTCCTTTCGCACCCCATCCCAAAATCCCCCGATAAAGAGCACACGATCCGCCCCATCGCATGCCTCTAAATTTCCCGAGCACGTTTTGCATAATCTTGATGAAAAAAAAAAAAAACAAAAAAAAACATCAAACTGTATAGCGCAGCGAAACATACGTACCCAGTGCGTCCCTGCGGCGCGCATCCGTCCAAAGCGTTACACGCGCCTGCATGAAATTTCGTATCGCGGATCCACGAGGAGCTCGCATCGTCACGTTCAAAGAGATATCCTGGAAATAGATGAGAATGAGATACACGCATGACACACATGGACGCGTACAGGTGGGGTGTGCAAAGAGTAAGAGCGAGCGAGAGTCGCGGTTGAAACTTGGCAGTTTAACGAGCTCCCTATATCTGTACATATGTTTCCTACGTTTTTCGCAGCCCTCACGCGCTTCGCGAATCGCCCGGGAGAGAAGCTACCCCCTCGCCCTCCGGCAGACTCCGGCAACGCGCTCCTACTTCTACTCTTGTTTCTATGCTCCGACTGATAGTACATACAGTCTCACTCCCTTTTGCCACCTCCCCATTCGACCACCCCCTTCACCCCCCCCCTCCCCCTCCCCCACCTCTCGCAGTTTCGTACCGGGCCTCTTTCGTTCTCGGTATAAACCTCGGTCGTCCCTTTTTCTCTGTACGTTACCAAAGCTCTCGCTCTTCCACCCCCTTCTTTCGTCGCTCGAAATGTGGCATTCAACAGGGGCTGCACATCCTATATAGGTATCCTACCTCAGCAGCGGTGCTTGCGGTATGACGCGCGGATTCCGCGCTCTCTCGCTGGTGGGGGGGGGATCGTTGGGGCGGACGAACAGCAGGCGCGGCGGGAGGAGGAGGAGGGGGGGGGGGGTGTTCTCCTCGCTGCGTCGGTGAGTCGCTCGGCGCAAGGGGGTGAAAGTAGAAGAGTAGGAGGGGAAAGCCGCGTTCGAATACCGCGCGACGTAGGATGGGGAAATGATGCGCAGATTGGCCGAATCATCTCAAAAACCGCCATCCACTCTCACTTCGTACTTTTGTGTGTGTTCGTGTGTTCGTGTGTTCGTGTGTTCGCGCGCGTGTGCGTGTGCGTGTGCGTGTGCGTGCGTGTGTGTGTGTGTGTGTGTGTGTTCCTTCTCGTTGGTCGTCGGTGCGAGCGGCGAGTCGCGACGTACAGCTGCTGCGTACGCGGGAGGCTCAACGGGTGGGTTGGTAATACACACACCGCTTCGTTCTGATCCAACCTCCCCCCCGCCCCGATCCTTCTCTGCTACGCCACGTTACTCCGCCTGACTCCTCCGCCCCCACTAGGACTACGCCACCCTCGCGCTGTCGATGCCTTCTCTCGCTGATGCACCATCGGTAGCGCGCGCGGCGCGCCGCCACACAGAGTCACACCGAGTCCTCCGATTATTATCTCATTTGCCGGCACCGGAGACACGCGCGGCACCCGTAACGCGAACAGTTTCGCGGATACCGATAGGCTCTCAGACTGTGCGTCGACGCCCGAGGAACGACGATCGGTTCTCGTCGTGGACCAGCGGGAACGTGGAAGATCCTTTCCGGCGCGAGAACGATTTTGCGGACTGTTTGTTTTGGTTGTCGTTGTTGTTGTTTTTTTGGTATCGTCTCTGGAAGTTGATTTTTGCGACTGAAATATCGCCGCGAGGATAGGGTCGTGATAGGACGGGGGTTGGAGGATCGTGAGAATCGAGTTGCGGAGGAGAAGAGCGATCGACTCTGTATCGGCTTCAGCGTTGAACGCGCCACGTGGTCATCCGACGGTGAACCGGGACAATCGGGTGAGTCACGACTATGTATGGACCAGTACGCACGTAAAGGGCTCACTTTGGTGGTAGTTGGTTAAACACGCGAGCGTTCCTCCGGTTTCATTTGGCACGTTGAGTAGAAAAAAAATTTGTTTTGATTTTTTTTTTTAATTATATGTTTATGACCAGGTTCGGTTAGTTCTTTAGGTCAAAGGGTGGAGAACGGGTGTGGAGAAGATGGTTCCTGCACTTTGTTGTTTTCGGAAATTTTTTCGTTCACAGACGCAAAGCGATTAAATTTTGTTTTTCAATATATTTACCAGTTCCTCCGACGCTGCACGAGCTACGAAAACGTTTCTTACCGGAACCAAAGAAGCGGTCAATCTTGAGACCCGAAAAAAGTCGAATGTCTCGAAAAGTAAATCCGATGAAGTGAGTTCACAAAGGAGATGTGTTTTTCGGAAACCGGGCTCGTAAGCAGTACAATCAAAAAGAAACCCAAAAGCCCTAAAGGTCATCTTGGTTAATGCATTCGACAACCAGCCAAACGCCAGTCAATTTTAGTTTCGCTGGAATCAACATACCGAAATAACTAAAGTCCCATCGAGACTAAGTTCGATCCCCAAAACCGTAGATCAATGTTTGCATTGCAGGAATTAACGTGTGTATATTCCGCACACATATTTGGGGCTGTGATCCGTTAACTCGAAAGGGTAATGAAACGAAGATCCGTTGTCAAGGTTCATCATTCTGGCGAATTTAATCAATCGCATCCGTCGAGTCGCAATTTCTCCTAATGGCCAAATTCATCTCTCGTGACTCAATTTTCTCGTTTTCTCCCATCTCTGTCAACCGCCGAAGTAACGACATCGTTCAAGAAAAAATTATAAATCAATTTGTTTTTTTTTTTTCAATTATTATTTTTTCTTCGGTCTTGCCAGTTTTTTTTATTTGTCCTTAAGTCCATCCGATTAGAACAATTGCCTTAGAGGCAGAGAAGAAGAGTAGAAAATGCCCCCCCCCCCGCCCCACCCCCCTAAGAGTTGGCATTAAGAAACGTTCTGGATACACTCGAGAAAGCGGAGAGTTCAACCGCTCGGGGAGATTGGCGAGAACGGCAAGCAGCAGCAACGGAATCGCAGGTGTCGATCGTCGCCTCCGGCGAACGGTGACATTTTTTTTCCAGTCCACCTCCAAGATAACCCTACCCACTTTTATACTTTTCAGTTTTTTTTTATCTTTCTGTTCCGCATCTTTGTTCCATACTTGCAGTCCCTTCGGTCTACCCGCGGTATGGAAAGTAAGATCGTCTTTAGGAAAGAGCTCGTTGTCATAAAAATGTTTATGTCGACGGAACAGTCGAGAACGGCGAATGATACCCAGCGGAGCTCGGGAGTGAGACGGCGGCGAAAAAAAAAATACGAGCAAAGCGTCGCTAGGTGCTCGGAAAGAATCTTACCGGTTGGGAGTAAAGATAAGGAAAACGCGGGATACGTGTGCGTGTCTCTCCTCACGAGACGCCGGATGAAAGCACAAAAGTCCCTTTGGTCTGTTATCCCTGGGGAATCGTTGAAAGTAGGTTATTTTCGTTACGGAAATTGCGACAAGCGCGGTGCGAGTTTTCGCGGTGCGCTGCGCTTACATTTCGCCTACTCGTCATGAACGAATAATTTATTTTTCAATGTCCGTTGGACTTTACCGAGCACACGAAAAGTGACCGTACGTTTATGTTCTCTGCTTGGATCCATCGTCACGATAGTCATCTATCGCCTGTATCACGTGGTCTCGCGTGCCACTCGTTATTTTGAGGTTATCCACACGGTTATTGGAAGTTCTTAATTCAGCGACTCGGCAGATTAAAATAAGGTTGGTTTTTTTTTTGTTCAGTTTTAACACACATATTACGTGCATCTATCGCCTGTATCACGTGGTCTCGCATGCCACTCGTTACTTTGAGGTTATCCACACGGTTATTGGAAGTTCTTAATTCAGCGACTCGGCAGATTAAAATAAGGTTGGTTTTTTTTTTGTTCAGTTTTAACACACATATTACGTGCATCTATCGCCTGTATCACGTGGTCTCGCATGCCACTCGTTACTTTGAGGTTATCCACACGGTTATTGGAAGTTCTTAATTCAGCGACTCGGCAGATTAAAATAAGGTTGGTTTTTTTTTGTTCAGTTTTGACACACATATTACGTGCATCTATCGCCTGTATCACGTGGTCTCGCATGCCACTCGTTACTTTAAGGTTATCCACACGGTTATTGGAAGTTCTTAATTCAGCGACTCGGTAGATTAAAATAAGGTTGGTTTTTTTTTTGTTCAGTTTTAACACACATATTACGTGCATCTATCGCCTGTATCACGTGGTCTCGCATGCCACTCGTTACTTTGAGGTTATCCACATGGTAATTCGAAGTTCTTATTTCAGCGACTCGGTAGATTAAAATAAGGTTGGTTTTTTTTTGTTTAGTTTTAACACACATATTACGTGCACGGGAGAGATTCTCGTTCACTGTTCGTCGACCACGCACCGATGAGTAGAGAAGTCTCTTTTTCCGGAATTAATTTCGACGCGACGCGTTCGTCAAACCCCTCGAGGGCTTTGGCTTCGGGTGCCGAGCCTTCTCGGTAACGTACATTTTCCAACGAACACTTTTCTTTTTCTCGTTCTTCGTACTTTTAGATCCCCTTTTTTTTAATGTTTCTTCCGACGGAAGCTCGGCGAAAAATATGTTTATGCGAATCGAAAAGTTGCGCACGATGTATCGGGAAAACGAGACTCGTCGTGGGAGCTCGCTTTACACTTGCGTCGCTAGTCCGCGCTACACCATTATGCGCTATACAGATTCGCTTCGCCGCCTCACCAGATACGCGCTCTGTGGTAGTTCAAGCAAATGCAAATATCTTCTGTCCGCGGAAACTCTCGATTCGCGGTGCTCTCGGCGAGCACAGAAATTGAAACAATCCGCCAATTAGAATCGTCGGCGTGACGAGATTATGCAGATTTTACGCGGTAGCGGTGATGCGCTGGATACGGCGACGAGGGGACGATGCCGGTAGAGCAGTGTACATAGGCAGACTGAGCCAGACTGGCAGCTGACGCTCGCTCGCTTAATTCAATCTCCGAGTTGTCTTATGAATCGTAAACCGCGAGCGGTGCGTGGTCCGCGCGATTCAGCACGGAAACTCACTTCCTACCGCATATACTATATATTAATATATATATATCTATATATAGTCCTACGGAAAGTCGAGTTGAGTAGCTGCGGTGAAAATTTGAACTAGAAGTTTATGGTAGAATAATCTCTCAACATACGCCATGGTGCGTGTCGTAAAATTCCAAATGTTTCTTAATTCATCAGTTTCTGTTGCCCACAACATTGGAAGTTCATTCTAAATACATTGCTGACGTATTATCCCGAGTAGAAATTTATTTAGGATGAAATCCGGCTCGGATTAGGCTTGCCTGTTCTCCTGATCTGGCCCACATCCGTTAAATCTGGCCCGGATCTAGCTTGTAACGCGATTTTACACCCGGAAAGTGCCGGATAAATCAGCCTTACGGACATTTTTCTGCGAATTTACAACATTCTAATAAATGCCGAAAATTCTAATAAAATGGAATAGAAAAATATCTCTTAATCTGGCCCGGATGTCCCCGACACCCGGCTAGCCTGATTTGAATCGCCTTATTCATTCCTGAGCTGGCCCGGATGAGTCCAATACGGTATCTGCTTAGACATGCCCTGTCCTTAACATATTCACGGATAATATTATTTGTACATCAGGCTATCTAGATCGGAAAAGCGACAGGGTTTCTTGATCTGGCTCAGATCTCGGTGGTGTCCAACTAGCCTGACCAGGCCAGCCTTACCTGACCTAGACCCAGTCTGTATAATGGGACCAAGACGTTATCGCGCATGCCTTACGATAACTCATTGTTTACTTTTTGGATTATGGGATCGGTTCAATGAATAAAATAGATGGTCTTATGCAGACCAATATCCTTTTTATTATACCGACTTCTTATTCTTTCAAGAGTCGTCGAAGAGTCACGTATGCTTCAGGAACAAAGCAGACCCCAAATGAAATCTTATATATACTCTTATGTATATTTTCTTTTACTAATATAAACTGCGCGGCCTCGATAGTTATCGATAGGCCACACGCACTCTTCTTTCTTACTTCATACGTACGCACATACTCCTCAATAGTATGACTAATATTCTCTCATTGTAAAAGAATTATTTTTGCCATATTTCAACATTTCTGATCCTAGTTAGGACAAACAGTTCTGAAAAGACGATTCTTAGTGATATCTGATATGTCCCAGATCCGGATGATATCCGGCTGGCTCGATCAATGGCAGCATGACTAAATTTCTATTCGGGACGAACTGCATCTTATTCACTTTCAAGCGCTGTGAGGAAGTGAAAAAATTTGTTGAAAAGTAAGCAAATTGTAAATGGATGCGTACGGTAATTGCGCATGCGACCCAAATTCATTTTCGTCTAAAAAAAATGAGTACCAATGAACGAAGTTAATTTTGAAAACTCAAACCATCTCGTATGTTTCCCTCACGCCGAATCTCCGCTGAATTCCATCAAAAAACGATGAAACATTCTAACCTCACTTCCCGTTCAGAAATCTCATTCCTCCTCCAAAAGCACCGTCATCCCGTCGCTTCTCATCGCAACATTCAATCGAATGTATTTTCTAAACCGGAAGTGACATTCTCGTTCGCGCAGTTACTCCTGAAATTGAAATTCATACCACAACAATTTAAAAACCCTTCTTCAATGTTTCTCCATTCTGAGACATACAAACCGAGAAGTCTATTTAAAAAAAACTCACTGAAGACGTTTCCGGACAGCCGAACACGAAATCACAGTAAATCGTATCGCCTCAGTCTAGTCCAACGACGGAAAATCACCCTCTGAAAATTACACGTCGATTCCTTTAGAATAATCTCGGTCGGTATGTTATCGACTGACCGGTTTCTCGTTCAATCATCCGCCGCCACGATACAGTGGCACATCGGAGACAAAAAAACAAACTATATCCGAGGTATTCTTTATGAAGTGGTATTCTCGTTCGATGCCCGACGATGCATTGCCTCCTCGTTTACACACAGCGGCTATTCGCAAATACACATATAAACACGTACACAACGGACACGAAGAGAGAGAATCGTCGGACGTTATATCGACACGACATTCTCTCTCGTATTTATCACGTGGAGTAAAACTGACAGCGGTCCATTTCCCGTTCGTACTGGCAGCCAGCCTGTCTGCCTAGGCGGAACGTAATATCTATATTCTTCTCTCTTCTGTTCGTTCGTCTCGCTCTCGCCCTGACGAAACAACGTGGACGCCGCGCGTTTGTTTGGGTAACAATGGACCGAAACAATGCCCATCCCTCTTTCCAAACAGTGCCAGTATACAGCACTCTCAGCCGGTATAACGGAGTCATCTATACACAGCGTGCTACGCTTGTTCCACGCTTCTCGTAGCTTTCTGTTTCTCGAAGAAATCCTCTTTCGTTTTCACGATACCCGGGCAACTTTGCTCTCTGCCTCTATCGCTCATTAAAAAAAAAGCTCGCTCGTCTCGTTTCCCCGTCCATCTTTCTCCCCTTACTGATGGAACCTCTCTCTGCTTATCTCTTTCAACGGCTTTAGCTTTGCTTCAGCTTTGCTTCAGCTTTGCTTCAGCTTTGCTTCAGCTTTGCTTCAGCTTTGCTTCAGCTTTGCTTCAGCTTTGCTTCAGCTCTGCTTTAGCATTGAAGAGACCAACGATATGTTTCTCTCACTGGCCTCGATGCTTCATCGAAAAGATTGCCCCGTCGAGACAATTAAAACTGTAGGGATTTTTGTATGCGATGATTCTCTTGGTGGAATTTTGGAGGTAAACAGATGTCGGAAACTGTTTCTGGGAAAGGAAGGATACACTTTTATTGGAAAGGGTCCTCAAAAAGGTGTGGTCGAACGGGACTTGGAATAATCGGAGCCTAGGAGAGTCCGGGGAAAATTATTATGCATTATCATGGATAATTACATGCAAAAGCTTCGTGTATAATTTCGTTAATTTTTTCGTTCTCGTTTTGTTGATTGTTCTGACAATTTTAATTGCACCGGTAATTTTAGGAATATTTGCTAAAAATTTGGATAATATCTTAGGAAGACCCTGGGAGGAAAATGATCGCACAAAAATTGCTTTGCTCATTGGCACGTACAAACCAATATAATTGTTTCTGATATTGTTGAGGAAGATTTTATATGTAAAAAAAATTCCTGAAAAAGATTTTTCAAAAACAACATTGCGGGAAGGTTCTCAAAACGCGGTGCCTGAGGGAAACTTGGAATAATCAAAGCTCAGGGGAGTACAGGAAAAATAATTATGCATTATCCTGTATAATTATATATTAAAGCTTCATATATAACATATTAATTTTTTGGTTCTCGTATCGTTAATTTTTTTCTGAAAATTGTTAGTGCACCGGTAATTTTGGGAATATTCGCTCGACAGATCTGGGTAATATCTTAGGAAGACTCTGAGAGGGGAGTGATAATGAATAATAGCTTTATCCGTCGGCATGTTCGAAACAATAAAATAATATTTGTTTCTGATATTGTTGAAGAAGATTTTATACGTGAATAAATTTCCTTAAAAAAGTTTTCTCGAAAACAACGTTGGAAAAGTGTCCTCACAACTTCTTACGGTGCACCAGGGTGAATAATGTGAATATGGGTGAAAATAATTATGAATTGCCAGATGTATAAACCTATCGTACTTCACTTATAAATTTGGTGCTTCGTAAAAAAAGAAAAATTGCTTTGGCCCGTCGGCACATTCAAAACAACAGAATGATATTTATTTCTGACATTAATAGGTGGCGATTTCATAAGAGAAAATATAAACAATATAAATTATAAAAAATGGTCATATCTCTTTCTGACATTATAAGAGAGAATTCTATGAGTGAAAAAATTTTCTCAAAAAGCTTTCTCGAAAACAACATTGCGCAAGGGTTCCTCACAACGTTTTACGGTGCCCGAAGGAGACTTGGAATCTTGAGAATCCGGGTGAAAATAATAAATTGCCATATGTGTAAGCCCTTCGTACTTCACTCATGAATTTGTTTCTTCGTGGTCGATTAATTGCTGCGTTTATTTCGAGGCTATTTTTGAACGATCTTGGTAAAAATTTAACGCGAAAGGACCGCAAGCCATGGCGGAAGACGTGCTTCTGACGGAAACGAGTGGTAATCCTTAATTAATCGCCTGGCGCAGGACATTCCTTGGCTGCTCGGCTGCCGTCCGGACGGTCGATCCCTTTCTTGGCTTAAATTCTCCCGATGTCTTCGCTCGTTCTCAGACCTCGGGAAGGAGTTTCCCCGAGCTCCATTCAATTAATTCACGAATACAATGGATCCGCGATGAGTTCCAGGACATTCGATCCTTCATTTACTTCCACCATGAGACACACACTGAGACGGGCGGATTTAGCGAGCCATCTCGAAAACCCGGTAGTCTCGATTCCCACAAACGATTTCACGAGACGAAACCAAAGGCGGAGTCTTGTATCAATAATAACGTCGGAAAATATTTTCCCGTCGACCATGACCGGTAAAGAAAAAGATTTACCGACATTTTATCTTCACGAAGATCCAATCGTTGTTTGTTTTTTTTTTATTAAATTTACCATTTTTTCTTTTTTCCCCGAGATTTTCACAAAAAACGACGTAAACTTTCGAGTGAAAAATCTTTGAAATGGAAACCGGTTTTTTTTTCAAGTGTTCTCGATTGCTCGACTATCCGGGTGGTATTTTGCCAACGACATATCGGCAAGTGGGAAGCACGTGATGGTAGAAAAATAAAGTTAATTATGTCGGCTTTTAAAAATTTGTTTTTTTTTCCTGGATTCAGTGACGAAGCACGCAGTTGGAAACAAGGCTTGCTGGTTCTTTGCGTCTTGACGATCATTCCGCTTCAGTCGTGTTTATTCTGATTGAAATGAAAAAGAAGTAACAATCGTAACTCTCATAAAATTTCCCTCTGTCGATTCTTCAAAAATTATTGAATTTCAAGTATCGTTAGTTCAAGTCCATTCGCACATCATATTTCAGAAACATGTTTATAAATCTGCTTAAGATAGTAGTTTAGTGTAACAGCCAAATTTCGATGTTTTTTGTAAATTTTTTTTTTCAAGAAATTTTTAAATTTTTAAATGTTTACGTTAGTATTTCAAAGTATACAAAGATATTCTTTTTTACTAAATTGTTACAGTAACTCATTTATAATTTTAATGTTAAAGTGTTGTCTTCGGAAGAATGATAAATCGTTTTGGGGAAGCAGTGACGCAAAAATTTTCAACCGATTTTTCTGAAATTTAAACCAATTATTCTAGATATACATAGTTAAATACTTAACCTTTAAGAGATTTAATTTTCCAATAATAAATTCGATTTTTTTCATATTTTATTAAGAAGAAAATTCGATTTTGAGTGTTTTTTTTTCACAAGTCCGCAATTTTTTTAAAGCACATCATTGGTTAGAAGAAGTCTAGACAATAATAATCTCTTTGAATTTTTCTATTTCTGATGCTTACGGAAGACTCTGTGCTTCCCCGGAACAGCTCATCATTGTTTCGAGGACTCCATTTTGACATTAAAAATGATTAATTAATTAATATAAAATAAGTAAACATTTGTTGTATCCTTTCAAATACTAATGTAACCATCTAAAAATTAAAAAACGATCGCATATTATTTTCTTGTTAAAAAGAAAATTCACAAAAATACCCTAACATTTGGGCCTTCACACGAGACCGCTTCCTTAAGTGAACCTCCATACAATTAGTTGAAATAATATGATATCCAAAAAACTAGCATTAATTCGTCTTTTTAAAAATAAAACACTGGAAAAGTTACTCCATAAAAGAGCAAAACTTGTGGCGAGCAGTTGCACTTGTTCGCCATGCATCACCTCTGACCAGCCGAATAATGTTCGAATTTTTTGTTGAAGGTTCGACCAGGATCGTCCGGAGCATCGACGGATTCGCCTCTAGGAGAATCAGTTTCGGAAGATCAGCTCGCCAGAGGTCTTCGTCAGGATGACGACGACGACCGGAGACACTCCGAGTCTGAAGACTCCGGCTTCGCTTTCCGGCGGCGACCTCGTGTCTCGTCTTCTGGCCGCGACTCCGCCTTATCTCTACAACGTCCCGCTGACGCCGCACAGTTTCTTCTTCAGCGAGATGTTGCGCTCTTTCGTTCAGGCGAAAGCTGAAGCGAGCACCTCGTCGGCGAGTCCTCCGAGCGTTCCCCGCAGGCGAAAGAGGTCCTGGAGGGACGCGAGGGAGCGTCCTCTCGAGTTGACGACCAAGGACAAGAATCATCTTCACCTTCATCATCATCATCATCATCACCAGCAGCAGCAGCAGCAGCAGCAGCAGCAGCAACACAAGGACAAGTATTTCCAAGCCCAGTTGCATCACCAGCAGCAACAATCGCATCAGGACGTCCAAACGGAGAACAGGTTCAAGAGTCACAGCGACCCGATGAGTTACTCCAGCGACGGGAAAAACAACTCGACGAGTTACGAGCAAAAATCCAACGGCTTCGTCGGCGATCAAGCGAAACCTCCGGAGGACAATTGCTCGGATTATCGCAAGGACAATCGTGGTTTCTTCGATGACTCGTCGAGGCACCTGAGCGGCGAACAGCCGGCTCAGCCAGGGGCCATATTCCCACCTTCCGGTCAGAAGGTCAAACCCGAGGAGCAACAGACCGACGGTGAACGGAAGAACTGCAATTACTCCGAGAGAAGCTCCTGCGACGAGAGACCCAAAATGACGAGTCAAGAGTTGTCGTTTCTGGCCGATCAGAAGACCAAACTCGATTACGCCGCGGTGAGAAATTTTTTGCCCGCCGTCAGCTCCAACGGCGGAACCGCCAGAGCCGAGGATCTTCAGCAAGTCGCCAAGGGTTTCGGCATCGCTGGCAATGTCTCCAATTCGGATTTCCTGCCCGCTGGACCACTCTGGTATCCGCCTTATCCCTCCATGACTCAACCTTATCCAGGCATCGATCCTCTTCATTTCTTTATTGACCTACGCGTCTCCGGTCACATATGGGACCGGAAACTCAACGAGCGACAGTTGCCATTCAAGAGCAAGCACTGCTCGGCCTTCAGCGTTCCCCAGACCAAGGAATACAATCGACCGCTCAATCTCACCAGAGACGAAGCCGCCGCATCGTCGAGCTCCTCATCCACCCACGTTAGCGGTACGAAGAACCTTCGCGGTACCAACTTCATTCTCCGGAATCTTACCGACACCTACAAGGACATCAGAGAAATGGAAAAAAATTCTTGCGCCAACGAGACTTCCGGCTCGCCGAAGAGTCCCAGTATCGACGATAACGGCCACAAGGATTGTCAAGGTGATTTAAATAGATTGATTGAGTAATCCTTGAGAGCGTAGAAACAAAATAATTCAAGTTCAAGGTGTCGAGGATTTTTTTTGGTCTTGAAATATTTGTCAAGGATCTCTCGCGAGTTGAGTTCGTAGGGTTGAGCGATATCGAGGGTGGAAAAAAGTGCGATTTGATTTGCGGGAACTTTTGTTAGCTTCATTATTATCCTGTGTTGCTCGGAGTCGATATCACTTTTTATGTCACCATTTTTTTCCTGCGTTCTGTCGTTTTGACTCTCATGAAATCATTTCATTAATTATTTTGGGCACTCCATTTTGCCCCACTTCGATATGAGATTTCATTTCCCAATTTTGCTCCGGTTTTCGTCTTTTCTTGGCTATGATGAATCGATTTATTTAATAATGTTGGGCGCCCATTTTGCCGCACTTCGATATGAGATTTCATTTCCCAACTTCGCTCCGGTTTTTGTCTTTTATTGGTTATTATGAATCGATTCATTTAATAATTTTGGGGACCTCATTTTGCCCCACTTCGATATGACATTTCATTTCTACATTTTGTTCCGGTTTTCGTCTTTTCTTGGCTATCATGAATCGATTTATTTAATAATGTTGGACGCCCATTTTGCCGCACTTCGATATGAGATTTAATTTCCCAATTTTGCTCCGGTTTTTGTCTCTTATTGGCTATCATAAGTCGATTTATTTAATAATCTTAGGCACCCAATTTTGCCCCACATCGACATATTCCATATCTCCATATTGCCCCATGCCCCTTTTTGTCCCAGTTTCCCCTAATTCTCCACAAAAACTACATACTTGAATCGTCAAAGAAGTCCCCGGCGCTTCACGTACGGCCCAGCTCTTAATATTCATAACAAAATTCCATTACTAAACTTTACCAGACAACGATGTGTTATAAAATTCGTGCTCATCGCCAGTGCACAGTTTGTCACACGATCGAGCTTCTTCCTAACTTCTCCAGCGCATCTGTACGTCGAAAAGTTACTATCATGCATCACACTTAATCAGCGTGTTTCCCCCTCACGGATAATCCATTCGTTCCTTCGTCATCCTTCCGTTATCCGAACGAGGCGAAACTTGACTCGACTGGGACATCGTTTCGCAGCGATGACGAGCCGACGGGTCCACCCGTCTTTCGATACTTCTCCCGCGCTCAAGATTACGTGACGAAAGGTTTCGTCTTACGTTGCAAAACATTTTCGTACCTCCTTGCTCTCTGTACTAATATTCCTGTCGGATATACATTTTTGTCCTCAGCGAGAAGTTGGCCGAAGAGCGAGACGCCACGATCATCGACGTCGAGGGACAATCAGCAGCAGGAAGAAACCGAGGGCAAAGATCTGCGCGCTCTTATAGGACTGGAACTTGTGGTCGACTACGTCAAGGAGCCCAAGGAGGATCCGGCCGTCGACGAGGAACCGTCTTCCGCGATCAGCGAGTAGTTCCGGTGATTCCAGTCGCTCCGGAGAACACCTGCAAAAATTAACGCCACTGTAGCATCGACACGTCGGGATTTCGTTACATAGCAAGCGCCCGTTTATAGGTTATGGGTCACGAGCGGGACCCGGGGACTCGGGCAATTATATCTATACATATGTATGATACATATTGTGGAATGTCGACGAAAGCAACCGACGAGATAGGTTAGTCTATTGCGGTCGAGAACCCGGCGTCGCGACCTCCCTTGCTACATTAGTCGGATATTGGAAATGGAAGAGGATAGAACGAACTTCCACTCGCGTTTATGTGTAATTAATAATCTACTAGAGACACGAGAGGGCGCGCGCTGCACGATGAACGCACGCGAGCCTCTCGAGCGAGCTTGCGGAATTACATAATAATCCGAGGAACGTCTCGAACTCGATGGAAACTTTCGTCACGGAAATCGCGCGACGGAATCCACTCGTGATAATTATATAAATATATGAATACGCGCGTACAGTGAGACTTCGATTATACGGGACGAGCAGGAGATTCACTACCCTCGGATAATCGAAAAATTATTTAAGGCCGCTGATATTTTTAACGCCACTGAAAATAAGTTCCAAGTCTCGTGAGAAGTACCGGAGATTAATCCTTTAGTCAAATATTTATTTATTTATTTATTTATTTATTTATTTGTATAATCACACTCAATTACAGGCGGAATACGTAAACGGCCGAATGGATAATAGCCAATGTTGATCAGAAGCAATTATCCGTCCACGGTTGATCGAGGTTTTGCTGTATATATAATAGGTAAACAGATTGCCCGAAGACAATTCGATCTCTGGACGATGCGTCCCGGAGAAAATCAAAGCCCCTTTAGATATGTCGGGTGTCACACCGAATTCAACTGTTTGTGATAAATTCTCTGTAAATAGTCGAACAATTAAATAAGCTTGATCGATGTATGACGAGACAAAATAGTGTCAGTTCGATTATTTAACTGTCCGCTATTCCGTATCTTTCGTCGATAATTATATAGCATCGAAAACCCCAGACTTCGCAAGTGTGTACATTATTATATCGTGCAATAAAAAAAAATTCGTTTCATTGTGAAGTAAAAAAAAAATGAATCTTCCTCTCGTCACCCTCGTCCGGCCGTTCGAATCAGATGCTCTTGACATCGCAGTATCGACGAGGTTCGGCATTCAGTGAACCGCGACAAGTGGCTTCTGGGAGCTCCTCCAGAAAAAAAAAGATGAAAAAAAATCGATGAAGCATAATGGTTCCTTTTCTTCGGCCGGAGCTCTCGTAACGATGTCTCGAGAGTCTCGAGCCATCGATTCTGCTGCTAATTGCTCGTGGTGGTGACCGTGGATAAGCTGTTGCACTCAAACGAAAAAGAATGATGGAATAAGAAGTGCCCTCGAGTTCCCTCTTCAGCGAGGCTCGTCTTGTGCTGTACCATCTCTCGTACGTTAGTTTCGACGCAGGATTGCAACTCGACGATACGAATTATAAGATATTTATTGATTTCCACAGCCAGCTGGCATCGGCGTGTCGAACGGCATCGTAACAAGGTTAGGTGTCGATAAGATAGATATTTCGTCGCGGCAGAAGTTACAATCTACATGACATTGTTATCATTATTGGCAATAACGCGAAGTTCCAAGACAACCTCGCCCTTGCGGGGTCCACTGTTGAGCTTCACTTGCTTCCGAGTTCTCTCTGGTAAGGGCAACTTGTCACCGTACAAGATCCTATGAGACGGAACGTCGCTGATCCTGTAATACGCTGTCGGATGTTCGTATTCACGATTTAGTTCCAACGTCGGCCGCTCAGGAGGCGCGTAGGCGTATATCTTTATTTCGACAAAAACGATTAATGAATAAGCTTTGGTTTCTCCGCCGGTAACTTGGTTTTCGGTTAATTGCAGAGCTTACCTTTTTCACGGGGTATACAAGATCTTTCTCATCGGGATCGCCAGCCGAAAAGCTGAGATCCAAATCACGGGAGGCTTGCTCGCTCTCCTCCGCAGCATAAGCCGGCATCCCGTAACTTTCCCGCTGGATGTTCCCTTGCCCGTCGACGTAAAAAACCCGGGCGCTCGCCAGGCAGCAGCCAAAAAAAATCAGCGCGAAAACGAACAGTATTTTGCAACCCATCTCGCTATTAACTCGATAGCGCTTTATTGTTTCTTTTATTTTTGATTTTGTAATAGGCGTATCCGAGAGACTTGTCGAACTCGTCTCGTGGCGCCGGACGAACAGGCAATGAGCCAGTAATTTCCGACCAACGGCAGGTACGTACGTGTCTTCTCCGTCTCGGGAGCAACAGCTGTTTATCGAGCCGACGCTTATTTAGTTTAATCCTAAGACTGTAAGACGATTGTACGAAGGTTTCCACTCTGCGATGATATGCCAATCGCTCACTAACAATTATAATGAGACACCAACGTCACGAAACGTTTTCTCTTTAATCCTATACATGACGCGAGTATAATAAATTCCCGACATTTTCAGAGAAATATCGTCGACAGGGTCGTTACTCGTGAAACGGAAGCCCGCATCGAGACTCCCGTCAGAGTCGCGACGCGTCTGAAGCTCTTCTGTAATGATATTTTGGTTTTGCTTAATCTCGAGAGAAAATCGCGATTTCCATGCTGCATATACGATCGAAAGCGCTCGACGAATCGGGAAGCGAGATGAAGGCGTTTGTTCGCAGTCCACTGCGGGGAAAACAACGAAATATTAAAAACGTCGTTTTTTTTTTATGATATCGTTGCATCGCCCGATTGAACGAGCGAGTGAGAGCAACGTATTGGCAGAGGGAGGGGAGGGCGAAGGGAGGGGAAGACGTGAATAATTCATGAAATTTGTAGCCGTAGAATCAAATTCGCTTCTCGTCACCGACGCCTATGAGGACGAGAGAGCGGGCATAAATCTGAATAATTTTAACACTCGAATTTTTATTGTTCCCATGGTCGCTCTGTAGCTGCGGCCTCAACGCTATAACGTATGCGTATGAATATGCATGTAAAGCCTAGCGACACTTCGTACTGAAGTTGCAGACCTTTGTGTAACTAGTTCTCCCTTTGTCGATTTTTTTTCTTGCTGCATCTTGTGATCTCCGACACCGACTGTGGCTTCACGTGTGTGCGCGTCGCCTGAAGCGATCGATTCCCAGAATTTGTTCGTTATGATTCCGGTACTTTTTGCACAATTGAACAATTGCATGGTGTATAGCGGTTCTGGAAATTCTTGAAAAGTCTGAAATGTCGAATTTTATTTGTCTTTGAGAATTCCCGAACATAACCTCACATTTTGATTTTGTTGGTAAATCATTGATATGTGATTCTCGAATAACCCGAAAAAGTCCTTGAATTTGATACCAAATCTATACTGGATGCATTGTATAGTTTCGATCGAAAAGTATCTTTCGGCCCGTGCATCGCGGAAACTTCAATGGCAGAGTCGACGGCTATCCAACGACGCTCGTTAATAACGCAAGAAACCAATATATAAAATTTACAAGCGACGCGTCATTATTCACTCTCGTGAAATTCTTCCCGGTTATATAAATTTCGAGAGAATTAACGAGCAGCGAAGACGACACGGGTTCTTCATCTTTTCGCCCTTGCTTCTCCGCACAAAGACTCCTGGCTGGAACTCCCGGCCCCTTCTTACGTCGGCGACGTTCCCGTCGTTTGTCCAGAGGGTGAAATATCGCTGAAAAGTTTTCTCTCTAACTTGCAGAGTTTTCAGCGAGAGGCGCGCGGCCCCTTGCTTCTCGTAACAGCGAGAATACAGCGACACGGAGAAAGAAAGAACGAACGAGCCCTCGAGGGGTTACGAAGAAAACGACATCGAGTGTGTTGATACTCGGAGGGAATGTGTAAGGCAAGGGTTTCGCTCTTGTACCGCAAGTAACCATGTACAAGGGTTTTTATCACTTTCGTTGAATGCAAAAATGCGACCGTGGCGAAGGGATCGGGAAAGCGGGAAATACCACGGTCGGTAATAAAAACTGTAATTATTTTTTCTAACCGGTTGTGATCATCCACGGTCGATAGCAAAATTATCTAGAAATCAATGTCTTTTATATTTGACCCGAAATGATTAACACCACTAAGTAAAATTAATTACAGTATTTGTTGCCTACCAATGCTGGATTGGGGGGCGTGAAAGGATCGACACATTAAATGCTCGTTTCGTGTTTTCACACTTTTGCATTTTATTGATCTTTAATACTGCACAGCACATTTCTAACATTTCCTCATCGAGGACACCTCTCTTTTTTTTCTGTCTCTCTCAGTCGCGTAACGAATTCATTTAAAGTTATTATACAGGTAATCCTAAGGTTCTTCGTATTGTTCTTCTTTTTTTGTACACGATTAATCTTGACAGATTATACTAATAACTTGGAGTCGACTTCGACAATGATAAATTCATCATGACAGGCGTGCGAGCGGCCACACAATATCCATCCTATGAGTAAAATAGTATAAATGCTGTTGATATTAGTCTGAAGATTATTGTTGATTCGATTAAAATGAATAAAACCAAATTTACACAACAGCGTGACGTTGCGAATGACGTCAAATGAATTCGGCCGAATAAAATTTTTCGGCGTTGTTCGAGTCCTTTGTCAATCGACTTTCAAGTTACGAAAAAAAAAATAACTTTAATGCATGTAAGTGGGACTGCGGTGTAAACACTGTTCGCTGACGAACGAGCTATTGGCCACGCCGTCTCACAATATCTACGAGTATTTGGTGGTTCTGCTCCCGACAAAGCTGTTTCGTATAATTATTTTATTTTGTCTGAGCGGCCACTTTCTTGCAGATCTCGTTGGTGTATTCGCTGCATTTCGCCGAACCGCCGAGATCACCGGTCAAGAATTTAGCCTCCTTGATAGTGTCGTACGCCGACATCTCGATTATTTTCGCGTGATTGTTCAAACCCATGTACTTCAGCATCATCACAGCCGACAGTAAGAGAGCAGTCGGATTGGCCTTGTCCAATCCCGCGATATCGGGCGCTGTTCCGTGAACCTATGTACCCCCACAAGTCAGTCCCGATATCAATACATTATCATGAACAACAGAGATCTTTCTCTTTGAAGAAAATAAAGGCGAAAATGAATATCTTGTTAAAACGTACAGATTCAAAGAGAGCACCGTTGAGGCCGATGTTTCCACTGGGCGTCAAGCCGAGACCACCGACAAGACCGGCGCACATATCAGACAGGATGTCTCCGTAAAGATTCGGCATGACGAGAACGTCGTACATGCTAGGATCTTGAACCATGTTCAAGCACACGGTGTCCAGATACCTTTCCTCGAACTTTACCGATGGGAATTTCTGGGCCGCTTCGCGACAGCATCTCAAGAACAGGCCGTCGGACATTCTCATTATGTTGGCTTTGTGAACGGCAGTGACCTGCGCATGGAAAACGCGTTGGAGAAACATTGATTGTAACGACGAACGAAAAATCCATTGCGAAATGTAGGAGAAATTGCGTATTACGAAAATTTCAAGAACAGAATTCATTCAGCAACCAACCTTTTTCCTATTATTCTCGGTGGCATATTGGAAAGCGAATTCGGCAACTCTGCTTGAAGCTTCCTCAGTAATCAACTTAATCGATTGCACGACACCGTCGACGATCTCGTGCTCGATACCGGAATATTCACCCTCCGTGTTCTCTCGAATGGTAACAACGTCTACATTGTCGTAGAGTGTCT
Source organism: Listrodromus nycthemerus (assembly GCA_963978505.1). NCBI lineage: Eukaryota > Metazoa > Arthropoda > Insecta > Hymenoptera > Ichneumonidae > Listrodromus > Listrodromus nycthemerus. Next base: position 7,871,822 of record OZ021685.1, read on the forward strand.
TGTATCCTTCTAACGACCGGCACGGACGGACATTGGCGTACAAGTTGAACTCTCTTGCAAAAAAAAAAAACCGTAATAATTAACCGTTACCCGGTTTTTTGTCGCACGACTGCGTGAATTAAATCCTGCGCTATTTTTTGTTTACGTCGTTATGTACGGTATCGTCATCAAGGCTTTACGGTAATGTTATGTAACAGTTAGTTGGAGCCAAGAATTCATTCCGAGAGTTGGCTATCAGAGTTGTCCGTCCATGGGGTTTTTAATCCCACGCACAGACATCCCAGCAAGGGAACTCACTTTCTCAGCGCAAGGTTCAAAGATCTGTGACCTTTGCCAATAGGGGTCATCAGAGGACCTTTGAGACCAATTTTGTTCCTGTTTACGGACTCGATAGCTGCCTGAGGAATTCCAAATTTGCCGTCAGGACCCTTCACCGGCGTGACATCTACCGTCTCCCACTCTATCGGTACCTATTCTTTCGAAAAACAAACAATGCAAGAAATATTTGTTACATCTAAAATAATACATTTTTTTCTTGTTTCTTTTTTCAAATGTAGATAATATATAAATATGTAAATAATCAATGATTTTCTTATATATATTATAAATAATGAAGACGCAGCCAATGATACATTAATACGAAAGCTGCACTTGGAGCCTTCACAAAATTGATTACAATGACGAGATGAGTTAAGACCCAGCGATAATATGATTTTCAGCTCAGTTTCGGAAACATTTTAATATCAGGCTTGCAGAGCGTAATCAAGGTCGCGGCTCGGTGACTCTGATGACACTCAAATCAGAGGGAAAAACGTAATAGACGAAATAAGACCTCAGCTATCTCTAATCGTGTTTGCAACAATGATACGGACGGTCGGGTCAGCCGAAAAAGACGAAAATATCTCACCTTGGCAGCTTCGAAGATCTTCTGTACAGCAGCCGAAATTTCGGGCCCGATACCGTCTCCGGGTATAAGCGTGCATTTTTGGAGTTTGCTGCTGTAAAGACGCACGCCGCCGAGTTTCGAGGCGACCTGTTTTGTTTTTGTTTTCGGAATAAAAATTAATAAATTAAACGATCGAAATGCTGTTCAATGTCGAGGAAAAAAAAAACGAAAAAATATCGATTCTACGAGACAGTATGCGTGATCAATGGAGAGGGGGAAGAACGGATAGGAATAGAAGGCGGAGGAGAGAGACGGCGCGATGAGAAACGATAGATTCTCAGAGTGCGATAGACGATGGAGCAGACGGATATATAACCAAACTATGTGAGAATTCTAACCTTTTTTATTATAACATGGGAAAAGTTGGATTATTCTCAGGGATTCGTGGAATTCCTCGGCTCGTCGAAGATCTCTCGGGATTTACTTACGGATTTTCTTATCCACTGGGCTGCCATTGTTCGGTTCTTATTAACTCAATATAAAGCCTTTTTGTTTCGGGATAAAGTTACGCACGTCAGGCCCGCGACACACGACGAGGAAAGAGAGACGATCCGCTTCCCTGATTGGTCCCTAACGCAGTTGCACGAGTTGTCTTCTGCTAAAGGGTTGCGAAATACCGTAGCGGACGACGCGTAGGACGATAGGTGGCTCTCCACGCCCTCTCGAGTACCAAGATTCAAATTTTACTTTTATTACGTACAACGAACGATGTTTCATAATTTTTTTATCGAAGAAACATAAACAAATATACCGTACGATGTGGCATTATCAAGTGCAATTAATTCGTTGGTTTTGTGTGATCCCGAGTCTCGAGTGGTTCTCTATCTCGGTTCGAGTTCTCCCAATTTTAGTTCCCTCGACTCGCCGCTGCCTCGCGAAATGGACCGCAGTCTGGAGTACGTAGTTTCCGGTGCCGCTAACTGATTTCCTGTGGAGAGCGGCCAGTCGCCATCTTGTAGGACGCTTCGGCATCGCGGTTATATCGCTGTCGTCTTGCAATCGTGTGCGTCGCGAATTTTTTTTTTGCTCATTTTAATTTTCCTCTATTGACACTGATCGGCGAAGCATCATCGAATCAAACATTGAGACCAACGAGGATAACGCCATAATGATGAACGCCGACGAGTAAGTTCACGATCCCTCTATATTCCGGTTAAGGCACGAGCGTCGGATTTTTATTTGCGGTATTTCCTTCTGCCTACCCGACGTCGGCGAGTGCGTTTTATAAACAACATCTCATATTTTTCACTGCGATTTTTCGAGGGACCGTTCGTTTTTTTTACACCTCCGTATTGGCCGGCCTTCAGGGTCAAGACGGAAAAAGTTATCGCGCGGCCTTTCTTGGTCTGATTTAAAGTTTGCTTTCATAGTTCGCAGGTAAAAAATGAAGATCGCGAGCGGAGCAGAGAACGTGATCGCAACAGACGCTCCGACCGACAGAATCGAATGAGCTCGACGAGTAGAGATCGGAGCAGAGAGAGAAACGAAAGAGCGGGCCGCAAGGTTTCCGATCGCAGAATTTACGTTTCCAACATACCCTATGACTTTAGATGGCAGGATCTGAAGGATTTGTTCCGGACGGAAGTGGGCAAGGTCTCCCATGTTGAACTTTTCACAGACGAAAACGACAAACCTAGAGGATGCGGCATTGTAGAATTTGAGGACGCTGAATCAGTCAAGACGGCCGTGGACAAGATGCACAGATTTGACATAAAGGGCAGGAAGCTTGTCGTCAAAGAGGTAATGGGATACAGGAGGACTTTCTGAGACTTTTGATCATTTCCAAAAATTATTGCAATAATTATTCAAAGTAATCGTACATTGCATCTGAATTTTATGACATTGTGCGAATAGCCTCACTGATATGTAAATTCTGTTATTAATCCTAGCTATCTCATACAGGAAGCAATGCTCACAAAGTACAATTTAAACATTGACATTGGAACGTTCCACAATTTGTTGAGGTCTTCATTCACCAAATTTTTGTAGTTTGTTCAACGCATCCTTCTCTGTCGGTCACTACTTTGCAACATATTCTACTTCTGGTACAATATTCGATGCTGGAATTCGTATCATCCGTGAAATAGAAGAATTTGAAAATTAAACAATTTCTTAACATCGTTCTCGACGTATGGAACTATTTTAAATACACTCACGCTGGATTCTCGAGAACTTTCTTTTTTTTTCTGCAAAAACAGTTTCTCTATGCGGACACAAAACTTAAATACAACAAGCGAAATGTTAATGTCGTAACTACTCAAAAACATGTAGCAAATATTCTAAACCAGGTTTCCTTTCAGGATTACGATGTGGAAAGAGACAAGTACGGACGACTCGCGACTTCGCGCAACAACGACAGGCCAAGGGAAGATAGATTCCGAGATTCATCAAGAGTATCGACGATGGGCAGACAAAACATACCTGCTCTCAACATCGGAGGAGGGAACGGCGGTGGCGGTGGCGGTGGAGGCGGAGTCGGCGGTGGTCTAGGTGGTGGCGGGGACAACAAATTCGGTAACACTTATGGACTCAGCACACAGTTCCTGGAGTCTCTGGGAATCAATGGTCCTCTGGTTACGAGAGTCTTTGTTGCCAATGTGAGTTGAATCCTTACAATGATACACATTATGTGAACCCTACAGTCAAGGAACAAATGATAGTCCCTTGACTGTAGGCGATTTCGAAATTTCGGTGATTAAAACTGTAGTCCATTTTTTCAAAAGGTTTCATGTTTGAAAAAAAGAACTATAGTTTCTGAGGTAGCCCACTGTTTTTGCACAAACCGGTACGTCTTTTACGGGTTCGCATCTGTTTGTCTACAGTTGGACTACAAAGTCGACGAGAAGAAGCTTCTGGAGGTATTCAAATTAGCCGGCAAGGTGCTCCACGTCGAGTTGGGCAAGGACAAAGACGGCAAATCGCGCGGATTCGGTGTTGTCGAATACGATCATCCAGTCGAGTCGGTTCAGGCTATATCGATGCTCCACAATCAGCAGCTTTTCGATCGACGAATGACCGTTCGTCTGGACAGAGCGAACGAACCCGATATGCCGCCGAAACTACCCGAGGGATTGAAGGGCATTGGTATGGGCTTAGGGGCTGGAGGAAACAGGCTAACGGACGTTGCCAGAAACATTCCTAACGTTCAACCGAACAATTCGCCCGTGGTGAATCCAATTTCCGCACCTGTGCTGGCAACGAGCGCGTTCGGCGCTAATCTGAATAACGTCGTACCCGCCCAACTAGGTAAACTCACGAATTCATTATCTGTACAATTTGGTAGAGATTTATAAAATTTCCAGTCGATATGTCAGCTCACACGCTTTTATAACAAACTAACGAACAAGTCCACTATTTTCCTAACATCCTGCTCATTTTTAATTAGCAGGATGTCGTGACACGGACATCTCGCGTCTTTGCTATGGACTCTAGAAATTAGAAACCGGAAATGCAGATTTTCGCAAATGAATGGAAATATCGCACTTCTTGTTTGAAAAGTCTTGAAAGTCGAAGGAAACAGACGGCTTCTCAAAATATGCATAAGATTCGGGCGAGGATAATAATTTTAATTTTTTATTACAGCGTCAGCACTGTCGAACTCAAACGCTGCGGCTCTCCAGGCAAGCCTTGCCGCCGGTGGCTTAGGTGCCAATCTTGCTACTAACTCCCTCCTCAACTCTTCCCTGACGAACGACCTCGCGTCGAATCTTAACAACTTCGGTGGCAGTGTCGGTCTTTCGAGTCTCCAAGCCTCACTTGCCAACAGTCAAGCTAACAATTCATTCGCTCCTCGGGGACTATCGAAGATGGATGGTGACACAGGTCTCGGATTCGGTGGCAACAATTCCTTCGGTAACTCCAACTACGGCGGTAGTAATAGAGATTTTGACGGGGGCTTCAATCGAGGCGACGGAGACCGTATGTCCGGCGGAAGTGGAGTCTTTTCGAACAACCAGAATCAAGGTGGAAGCAGCAATAGACAGAACAGCAACGGTGCCCGACCGATGTCCGACACGATACTTATAGGAAATGTGAGGACACTTTGTGAACTCGTCGCGAAACGACAAATCACATCGAAAATTATGAAACGTAAATTATTTTTAATGCATCTATTTAATTACATAATTTTTTCCTGCAGCTTCCACCAAACACGACGTGGCAGATGCTGCGTGACAAATTTCAGGACGTCGGCGATGTTAAGTTCGCCGAGATGCGAGGTACGGACATGGGAATGGTGCGATTTTCCTCGGAGTGGGACGCCGAGCGCGCTGTCTGTATCCTTTAGAAATGACGATAGTCAATGCGACGATGAAGCCGCGACATATAAATAGTCGTTGAATTGGACGGAATGTTTTTTCTTAATTATTCTCCGAACAGCTATCATGAACCGGGCTCGTCTCGACGGAAGGACGATTGAGGTACGTCTCTACTAAACTGCATCGGTAGCGAAGGTAACACTTATCAGGCCAATCACAGAGTTGACCCCCTTCAGTTAATCGTGACTCGTCGCAATGTGTCGGAGGTTGGTACACGATCATCCAGCATCACTCCGTCGTCGTTCGCTTGAACGAAGGGGCGCGTGTAACTCCATCGGACAATTGCTCGTCGAAATAGTTTTAGTTGTATCCGTCGTCGCGGAGTTTTTTTCTCTAAATCGGATACAGAAAAGCGGGCGAACGCGATTTACGCTGTGGTCCAGTTTTCTAGTTTCGAAAAAGAAAAAAAAACAAAATACAAAATAACGTTCGTCATCGTTCCGGAAGCTCGTCTCATCGGCTTTGTTCTTTCTTCGTTTCGACGCACGTCAGATAAACATCCTCGACGATATTTTAGTGTTAATCGAGAACGTTTAAACGATTCGCGGATCGTTTTTTTTCCAAGCAATTGACTCTCTCATCTATTTACTCTTAGACGTAGGTTAAAAGAAAACAACTAAAAACAATTCATCATAATCAAAAAACAGGTTCCAGTACGTAGGTCATCATCCTCGATAATTCAAAGTAGAGTGTAAGTTGTATTTCCTAGAATCGCGATGACGAATCGAGGAGATAATGTAGTGTAGATGGTGGACGTCTTTGGGGGTTTTCGCCTTTAATCGTCGATCGAGAGTTTCGCAAATTCGTTCAATCATCACCTCAGACATCCCACGGCGAGGTCGCGCCGACGACAGTAGCGAAAATATCCGATACTTTTCGAACACAATCCATTGTGGATTACGGTCATGTGTACACTTGAAATCGATTTTACGTTTTTTTTTTCCACTTCTCCTTCGTGTATCGCCACTCTCGCATTTCTCGAGAAAAAGCTGAGGTATAATAACTGTAATGAGGCATAATACATGTATATTTCTCTTTTAAATCGTTCCAACAGCTTAGATATATCATCACAGTGGGATTTATCGAATATACATTATTTTTTGTAGCGAAGAATTTCGTCCTGATCAGGTTCAGACGAGTGACATACAGTAGTTCAGCCGGTCGCTCAGTAAATAGAATGTTCTTCGGCGCATTTTTCGATGTCAGTATGTTTACCAAACGATCTTGTAAGAACAACAGATTTTGCATGAAATATACTGTTTTTGTCAGGCCATCGCAAAATTCGCGAGGTTGGTTGGTCTGTTTCCACTTTACTCTTCGAAGCGTAGCAATATTTTTTTTTCTTCTGGTAAACATATTGTTTCTTCTACCAGCGTAGGTCACGTGGGAGATTTTTGCGCATTGTACAACACACTTCTGTATAACCACGAACAGCATAATATCGATTGAATAAAATTCAGATTCAATTTGACAACGTGTACGATGTTGCCGGCAGTTTTGTATTTTTTTCCGCATCTTGTGTGAATTTTTATAATTGAAACCGCAGGGGTGGCCCCGATTCTTCTCGGCATTTGGAAGTCGGACGGTTTCGCGTTCGTCGACAGGTGAGATGATCCACTAGGTGCTTTTTTCCACTCCCAAAAGTTTTTTCTCCGATGTTAATCTTTCCCCAGTGATGCCGGTATGTGGCACGCAGAGAGAGGGCTCGTTTCGCGAAGTAATTTCATCGCTACATAACAAAATTTTTAAAACTAAGAAAATATTATTACTCTATTGTGATGGGGCTCCGAATTGATTTGCATTCGATTTAGTCATCATAGATGGCTATTTTTCTCGTATCTTTGCACCCTGACATGTACTCCAAGTGCGCATGATGAATCGTCGTTCATCGACTGATTATTGCTTTAAAAAAGAAAAAACAAAAATCTGTGATTTTTCAATCTAAAACTGTGTCGAAAATCTACACGATTGTATTTTTTTTTTGTGGTGATTCATCAAGTGCTTCGGTTTACGGGGGGCGAGAGATTGCAGCTCTTTTTTTAAATTTTCCTTCAAATTTTCGTTTAACTTTCTAATAGACTTGTGAGCGCATTAAATCAATTGTTTCCGCAGCCCTTCGAGCTCTCATAGCAGCCTGGTGTCAGAGGCATTCGAGATTTTCGTCGTTGCGGTTCTTATAATTCCCCACTTTGTCCATGTACAATCCCCCCCCCCCCTTTTTTTGGAATACATTGCATTACATAAAAAATCATTTTTCCAGGACACTTAACACGTCAATGCTCTTCATCATTCGGGTAATGGTAAGTCTTGTGCAATAATATATGTCGAATTTGTAAGTGTACATTTTTTCTTTATTTTCTTTTTTTTTTATTGGATTTAATAAAAATAGGCAGGAGCTAATAAAATGTTTCGATGAAATTCATTGACACACCTGTTGTATTTCCAGTCTTTACAATATAAAACGCTTCGGTTTGTCTTACGTATATGATCCTGCTCAGTTAAGGCCCCGCCAGCGAGTTAAACTATCCGGGAAGGTAAGGGAGTTGGGAGACGTCGCATGAATTATCGTTTTTTAGGCGAAATGTAAATTGACGTTAACGTGCACGTGTTCTTTAGAACAAACAATATTTTAGCCGGTATTATTTAGGCAATTCTAATCGAAGCTTTAGCTGCGCCAGTTTCCACACCGGACGGAGAAACCTCGTGCGCGACAGTATGAGTGTCGATTCTGTTATTCATATACATTTTATCTTTATTATTTATCTATATCAATGTATTATATCACATTTTAAACGACGGTATCAGCCCCGATCGGAATCACAAACTTTTAGTATCATGCCAATAATTGACGGTATCGTTCATGGCGCAAATATTTCCCTATCAGTTTTTTTTTTTCATTTTTGCTTTCTCATTGCAGAAGCTTTGTTATGGTCGGCAAAAAAGTTACGAGATTTTTATGATGACGTTTTATGAATGTTCCGAAACGTGGAGAAATTATATTTCGAACAATTTCCGTGTGTGTGTGTGTATGTGCTAATCGGTCGTAAATTCAAAGCGTCGTAACTCGAGAAGGACTCGATTAATAGTCAATTTTTCTGAAATTTAATCCGAAAATGTTTAATTGTTTTTTTTTTTGGACGTCATTTTTTATGCCGGTTCGTGTTTTAGCACTCATAATTTTTCAGCTATTCAGCTTAAAACGTGTATTCAGATAGAATAGATGACCCAAAGATTCCATTGAAATTTTAAGAGAATCTATTGAAACGTCAAATTTTATGTTATTCTGAATTTCTTGGGTTTTATGGAAAGTGAATACTTTATTTTAAATGCCATTTCCCACATTATCGTGATCAACGTGAAAAAACACGTGGAATAGAATCTCGGAGCGACGACTAACGAAAGAAGTTTATTGAGAATTTGTATAGCCAATATTGAAGAATGAGTGATTTTTTGTATATTCAAACAGGGATTTCTGTGCTTCCCGATGGCATGGCGGAAAAACTTCGACGCCGATCATTGTCTGCAGCAAGAAATACACTGCATGATGCATACGACGAAGTTGAAAGCATTAGATAAAGCGGTTTTGTTTAGTCTTCTCGAGTAAAATTTAAAAGATTAAAAAAAACATTTGCAACGCAACTCTATGTATTTTTTCGCGCCGTGCACAGAATCGATATCCGTGTCAATTAAAAGCGCCACCTGATGTATCGTTTGCGTTATTATACATATTTGCGAACGTTAAATATGACGTTGATCTTCAAAAAGCTTATCACTGAAATATACATAACGCTACCTCAACAAAGTTGAAAGCTGAACATTTTATAACACTTCCTCATCAAAGCTTCCTATATGAGGTAACCAAAAATATAATAAATGCTTTTTCATAGAAGATTTGCGAATAAAGGAACATTGTGTGAAAGTGTTATAGAAAATTTTAATGGTCGACTTATGAGGAAGCGATACGAAAATTTCTTTCATATCGTCATTAATGTATGAATGAATCATACTCGCCAGACAGTGTCGCCGAAGGTGCATCACAGATAACTTCGTCGACCTGTATTTTCTGTTTTTAAATATATTTATTTACGTCGTCGTTTCGTCTTCAACTATTTATTATGCCAATGGACATTAGTGAGATAAAAATTCCCATCCGGGGCTAACAATCATCGGACTTCTCTCTATTAATTGCTTGCAACTTCGACGATATGGCGTAGATAAAACATAAAAAAGAACGTTGCATGACGTCCACCGGAGCGAACAGAGTAGCCGAATCATCCGTCGTCCTGAAATTCGTTCGGTTCGTAAATTTCGGCTTTTGGCAAAATTCCAAGGAGAATGATTGGGGGGGGGGAGGGGGGGGGGCACAATGCGTACTTTTACGATCGAGCCTCAAACAGATGCGTGTTCGACGATTCCGATGAGATGCAAGAAAAACCCGTCATTCTTCGATAGCAGCGACTAGAATTAGCTGTCGTTACGTCAATTACATGGCTAGTGCATGAGAACGAAATCTTTGAGATGCTTCGGAACCCTGTCGATTCTGTGTGTCCTCGCGATAACACGGGCTGCCAGGCAGGCGAGGGTCGTGTACTTAAGCGGATTCAGTGAATCGAATCGTTGCTTGTTCGCCAATATCATCTCATAAGTTTGATTATCGCTGTTCACCGCATCGATGTGGGCGCCGGCGCGCAGAAGGGTCTTCGCTATGTCGACACGCCAAGGATGGGAAGTAGCGGTGAGGTGGAGAGCCGTATTGCCATCGTCGTCCGTCGCTGTGGGATCTGCGCCGGCTTTCAATAGAGCCGACGTCAAGTTAGGCGAGGGGAACTTGCAGGCCGGAAACTTTCCAGAGAGTACGGTGTCGACCTTGTGCGTCATTTGCAGAACGTCCCTGCCCTGTTGAATTGTAATTTTACGTCAATATCGATAGTTTATTGGAAAATTTTGTGAAAAAGGCCAGCCGCGTGACAACGATAGAATATAACGATACCTCTTTGCCCCTGGCATTTATCCGCACCAATTCGTACATTGCTTTGTGCAAGCTTGAGTATTCCTCCGTTTCAGCCTCGGGCATTTGACGGGTTAGCAAACATGCGAGATGAAGCGTGTTCACCAAAACTCGATTGAGGTAAGTCAAATCGCGATCATAAATCGGCACCTTATCGAGCATCTGCTTCCCCAATTTCACTTCGAGAACCTGAAAAAAAAATAAAAAAGATAAGCTATCGTCCATGAGATAGAGCTCACTACGGCGATACAGTGGAGCCTCGATCGTGTCGGTCGCCAAGTATCGGCTAGGGTAAATCAAAGATCTTTATGAAAATTTTCAAAGACTTAGGGATTTCACAATCAATGTCGTACCGTCGTTCAAAAAAAAAAAAGTTCGTATGTAACAGGTATGGATTCGGATAATGGTGGTTCCACTGTAAGACGACACCAGTCTCTCTCTGACTAACCGCTTTTTTGAAGACCCTCATGATTTCTTCTCGTTCCACGGGCGGTATCCGTCGACCCCTTCCGGTCTGTCTGCCTTCCTCGCAGACCATAAAACTAAATAACTCGGTGAAGCTGAAAAGCGAGCTTTGAGTCATCGGATTGAGTGGCTCGAGCATGCTCTGTTGCATATCCAGGGCGTAGTTCCAAAGCTCGATGCAGCGAGAGAATTTTCCAGCGTCCGCGTATACGGCCCCGCGATATCGAATGTAGTAACTGGTATCTGGATGGGCGGGGCCGAGGATTCGCTCTCTGATAACAAGGGCCTGCATTCGCATTTCGTCGGGATCGGCGAGAAGCTCATCGAGGGCCTCGGCGTCGGAAATCTCTCGGGCAAAGTCGTACGCCGCGACAATCGGCGGTGGCGACGGTTTTGCTATGACCGGGCCGTCGCCGCGATATCGCTCGTCCATCGCTCGTTTCCAAAACTCCAAAGCTCCGACCATATCCCTCTTTTTGTCAACGTAAGTAGTACCGAGCAGCTCGAGGGCGTCGATTCGGTCCTTTCTGCTGACCAGGTGCGGCATTCCTATGAGATGCTCGACTATGTGCGTGTGACCTGCGAATCAATCAATCGTAACGTACATTTGAGATTCCTCGACAAAATGTTTAATTAAACTTTTAACAAAGACATTTATGAGCTATAGCGGACTGTAATTATTTTACGTAAAGACTGCTGCATAAAATTTAATATACAATAGCGATGAAAAGTCGAAATATTTTTTCATTGAAATTTGAGTACATCAATGAAAGTAAAGTATTTTCAATGTTCTTAATATGCTGAATACTCCATTTTTCTTCACAATTATTCATGAATTTTTATATACCAGTTTATGCATGAAAACTTTTATCACAACTAAATTAAATGTCACAAAAATCTTATTTTTTACAGTTTACATTAATTATTATCATTTTTCGTTTCTCGCCAGAACATTCGATACGATGACATTATGAACATAGATATCTGTCGAACGGAAATCCTCTAGGGACTCATCGTACTTGGGACCCTGAGAATCTGTTGATTCGGGTCGAAAGTTGTTTGTTCGAAGAAATATATTTTGTAACATTATATCAAATTTACCGGTTACCGCAGCAGCGAGGAGGGGAGTCATTCCGAACGAATCAACGTCCATTCGTGCGCCATGCTCGACGAGAACTTTGAGAACCTCGAGAGAGCCACTCTCGGCACAATCGTGCAAAGCGGTGTTGCCCTTGACGGATTTTCTGTTCGTGTCGGCTTTCAGAGCCAGTAGGTACTTTGTGATGCGAATGTGACCTCTGTAGGACGCAATCATCAGACACGTGTGGCCGTGCCTGTTGGCTACCTCAATATCGGCACCGTTGCTAACGAGAAACTTGACGATCTCGAAGTGACCGTCGAAACAGGCAGCCCTGAGAGGTGTGGAGTTGGTGTTCGTCGTCGAGTTCACCTTCGCGCCTCTCCTCACAAGAAGTCTCACGAGAGCGTGATGTCCAGCAGCCGCGGCGCACCATAACGGCGGTGCCCCGTCTATCGTTTCCCCGTCGAACACGACTGTATGAAAATAATCAAGTCATCAAGGTTTTTATCGTTTTTATATTAATGCACGTGAATCCTCAGGTGTATTTATTACGGGCAATGATAAATGATAAATAATTAAAAATTAGAAATTAAAAATTAAAAATTAAAAAATCAAAAATAAAAAAATAAAAAATTAAACAATTAAAATTTAAAAAATTAAAAATTAAAAAATTAAAAAATTAAAAATTAAACAATTGAAATTTAAAAAATTAAAAATTAAAAAATTAAAAATTAAAAAATTAAAAATTAAAAAATTAAAAATTAAAAAATTAGAAATTAAAAAATAAAAAAATTAAAAATTAAAAAATTAAAAAATTAAAAAATTAAAAGTTAAAAATTAAAAATTAAAAATTAAAAATTAATCCTTACCGGATCCCGGCTGTTCTATGTCTGCGCCGCATTTTTCTATAAGGTATTCGGCGACGTCGTAATGTCCGTTCCGGCAAGCCATTACGAGCGGGGTTGCGCCGTGAGTCTTGGCGTCGACCAATTGTCCCACCTCATGCTTGTCCCGGTGCTCGAGAAACACCTGCTCAGACACACAAAACAATTCACGTTCCGTCAGTATCGCGTCACCGTTAACTTACTTATGCTTAACGATTCCATCCGAAATAGGACGATACATATTCACGACGAACGGTATTTCACGATGCAAATCAACGCGCCAACGAGTCCATTTTATTATACTATAGCGTCTATGAGCCAAACGCTTTTTTAAAAAATTAAAATACTAAGTTTCTATGCAGTAAGTTGAATGTACGAATCGGTGATATTTTAAAATTAATCATCGGTTCTGAATTTCAATGAAACTGTTATGACGTAATTTCTTACGTTCCATCTTACTAAATCCGTACTGAATTGGTTGTTCATATTTATGAAACGATTGTATTCAAAATAGCTCGATTCACAATGAATGATTTTACTGTAAAATTCGACCCCGAGTACTTTAAAAAACAATGTGGTAGTTCGAGTCGAAGATATTTCAAAAAACAACCATCAGTTCAGATTTTCGAATAAACTTCTATTATAGAATATTACTTACGCTCGATATTACTTTTAAAAAAAATGTCGTAGCAAACATTTCGGAAGAGGAATCTTTGAGTCGATGATAAAAAAAAAAATTTAGTTCAGAATTTTTTAATACAATTCCATTAAATAATATTACTTACGCTCCATATTACTTTTAAAAAAATGTCGGAATAAACATTTCGGAAGTGAAATCTTTGAGTCGATAATAAAAAGAAAAAATTTTAGTTCAGAATTTTTAATACAATTCCGTTAAATAATATTACTTACGCTCCATATTACTTTTAGAAAAATGTCGGAATAAACATTTCGGAAGTGAAATCTTTGAGTCGATAATAAAAAGAAAAAATTTTAGTTCAGAATTTTTAATACAATTCCATGACGTAATATTACTTACACTCGATATTGCGGAACCCGTGTTGAACGCGTTTTTAACTCGCAAAGAAAAAAAAAAAAATTTCGACAGTGCGGATTCGATCCGAGTTTTCTATCGAGAACTATTCGTAGACTGATCCGTCGACTGACTCGTAGAAAGGTGTGCAGTGAAATAACGTTGATCGTACAAAGAAAAAAAGATGAAAAAAACTAAAGAATCAAAAGAACTGAGGCGACTGTCGTCCGGACCGAGGGTTTCTGGATAAGTAAAGCCAAGCCATTCGACGAATCCGTTAATGACGCCGTTCAAACAGATGAATAATAAATATTTCAAATACGTGATCCTCTTTCTCCCCTTTGTTTGTTTTATATTTATTGTATTTTTTCCTGTTCTCTCGCACTCCCACAGTAAACGTGACTAAACTTAAAAAAAAAAAAACTAAAAAAAGTCTCGTTCACGGCGAAACGTTTCCTCACTCCGCCGCAGGACGTCTCCTTCGCCCGTCGGGGCCTCGCGTTACCCCCTCCACGCCGCGTCTTCGATTCTTTGTTTCGCCTGAAAATTTTCTTTCAATTCTTTTTTCTTCTCTCGGTCGCACAGCGCTTTTATCCGATTGTCCGTCTCCCTATTTTGGATCCCACTCGTTTGAACTCCAGCTCGAAGAACACCGAAGACGATTATGGCGATATCGAAACTGTGGTGAAGAATTTTTTTTTTTTTTTTGTGGATGTCTTTCGCGCTTCTATGGTGGAAGCCAGATATTAATTTAGTCCGGCTGGAATGTCGCTCGATGAGAAGAGTTCCTTTTCTTTGGCGTAACAACACAACGCGTACGGCAGTGTTCGAGATACAGATATTAAGAGTCCCGAACGTGCGACCTTGTTTTCTCGATGTCCGACCTTTCGGTGCGTCGACAGTGCGGAGAATCGCGTCGCGGTCAACCGTCGGAACTTCCAGCGCTGCGATCGCACCAATCACCATGCACGCGGCACACTGAATTGTCTCGACCGTAAAATATCACGACCCGTCCGATTTTCCAGTCATCTATCGCATCCGTGTGGACATACGTATCACAGTTTCCAGTAGAAAATAAAAACAAACTATTTCTCGCTTCGCAACGTCGCACCGAATTCACCGCTGTCCGTCCGTTCCGCACTCGACCGCCCTTTTATTTTTCTCCTTCCCTCGTTCGTTGTGTGTGTTTTTCTCAACAGTCGTGTCGAGTCACGTGCCCGATGTACATCGCACGAACGATTCGCGAGCCTGTCGAGGTATCGCGTAGAGTTGTCGGGCTTGCGCCTCTTCGCTGACCGAACGACAAAATTATAATATACCGAGAGGCGCGGAGCGTTGAGGCATTTGACGATATTCCTTGGTGGATCAGCCTCGCCGCCGGTGCGCTGTTTGTCCTCCTGGGCGCCAAGACCCTCCCCACCTCTCTTGTTACTCACGCACTGGCTTCTTTCACAGCGCGCCCATCTTTTTCCGACCGTACTGCCGATGCCGCTCGCCATAACCCCGGTCCCGTTAACGAATTATTCGTGTTCCAAAGTCGGACGCTCCGTAGAAATTCTTTTTCCGGCGACTGCTGTCGGATTTATAATAAAAACTCGACACTCTTTGTGTCTTCCATTGTCGCCCCGCCGGCTTCTCACAGAACTCGCTCTATTTTTCTACTCGCTGACTTTTATAATCCGCGACGAACCTAACCTAACTTCGGTCGGCCGGCTGGCCGCGCTCAGCTTATCCAAACTATCGTTTCGTCTAAGTCGCTTTTTTTTCTCCGTGACACTGTAGATTAATAGAGAAGATATAATTTTATTATCGTGACACAGATGAGTTTGCGTGGAAGGAACTTTGGAATCTATGAAGTTCCGAACGAACGGTACGTTCGGGGATGATCCGTTACTTTAACGGGCGATTGTAAAACCAATCGATTCTGTGACAATTGATTGATGCGCGCTAATCGAAAGCCACGTGCTCGACAGCGGTTCCGAGCGTCAAAAAAAAAAAAAAAAAAAAACATTTGACCGCGACCAACCAATAACGGCTCATCGTTGTTCGGCGCAACTGTAGAGCCGGGCCGCGTCGTAACAATACACTCGATGAATGTACCGCACGACAGATCCGTTATGAGCGTGACCGATTTTTGTTTTTTTTTTCTCTCGACCTTCCTTATGATTTTTCTCCCGTGTTTTTCTCGCTGGTGAGAGGCTGGCTTTGTTTTCATTCTCTCGGGTTCGGCTTCTTCTTTTCTGCGCCTCGCGTACTCTTGGCTCGATCTTCATCCAGCCCTTCCGTTATGCTACGCGCTGTCGAGTTTCCGAGCGTAAAAAAGTGGGTCAGCGACTCGAACGAAATCGAAATTAGAACGTTCGGGAAGACGCCGGGCAACGGTATCGTAACACATTTATCGGTCAGCCGTTGCAACCAAAAATTTCTTCACCCTATCGGATTTTGTTCTACTCGTCGAAACAAACAAAATCCGACGGAAATGTATTTATATATAATTTTGTGGAATAATTGGCTTTATTATTAGTTATTTATATATATATATATATATATTGGGGCCTTTCAAAACAAATTTTTTTTTTTCTCGCAACCGAGCTCAAAAGTTTCGTTTAGATGCCAACGTAGGCCTCTGAAAATATGAGGCCTTAATATTAATATTAATATAAAGTAAATGCGTTGATAAATCGAAAGATAATATCAGAACTTTTTTGTAGAGCGTTCAATTCTCTCTAGAAATAGCTGATGGAAATTGCACCGCAATTTATGGTTCATCAGTTACAAAAATCGGAACAGAAAAAAAAAATGTCCAGTGTTATTCTTATGGAAAATCGAAAAGTGCGATGCGCGCATTCTTAACATCAATATTAAGGGCTTATATTTTCAGAGGCCTACTTTGACATCTAAACGAAACTTTTGAGCTTGGTTCCGAGAAAAAAAAACTTTTTTTTTGAAACGCCCTAATATATATATATATATATACACAGCTAAATCATAAACCAATTATGAAATATATATATATAAATTTTCATTGGATCATCATCGCGTGACAACGGGTAGAGCTCGTGTTAAAGACGCTCGTTGAAACGGACAAATAGCTCACGTGTTAATTAACATCAAATATTATCAATGTTGAGTAAACGACCCACCGGACGCTCAAGTTTCCCGTGTTCCCGGGCCTCGAGTTTCTCGTGCTTGAACACGAAGCTGGACAAAACGTTCTCTTTCCTCACAATTTTTTTTTTCTTTTTACATATTTCAACATATTTCTTACGAAATACTTCGACCTTGAATCCGTGAATATTAGACACGAGTTTCGACGAACGCCGACACGTGAATCTATTCATTTCCTAAGACTTTAATCTTTTGCAATCACCATTTTTCTCTATTATTATTATTATTATTATTACTATTGCACATATGTGTCAAGTGCCCTGCAATGATCTCGAGTGCACAGTGATAATTATAACACGGTGGAAATTCGTTGAGCTTTGAAGAAATGACCCTCTTTCGTAATTGCAAAAAACCTTCTCCCACCAATCGTTATTTTGAAGAGTCAGTCGACGACGAGTGTCGCGAGGTGTTGGACCGGTGGATCAGAGCGAGATTATGTGGCGATCGTAAGTCGAAAGGCACGTTAGCGCTCAGCTATTTACCTCACAGTGTGATTACTGTGGTGGAGAAAGAGACGGAGAAAAAAAAATTGTATACTCAGCGACGAGACGCGTTTCTTTGTATTGACGTGGGTCCAGAGATTCTGAAATAGTTTCTCGATGGCAACGGGGATTTTTTTTTTTTTGCTTCTGCTGGCAACGGGTTTTTTTTTTTGCTTCTGCTGGCAACGGGTTTTTTTTTTCTATCGTCACCGATGACTCGGCGACATTAACGATTAGAGATATTGACCAAGTTTAGCTTAACGACCCAACCGCCGACTCCCGACGATGACAAATCCAACATTAAATGAGTAAAAAAAAAATCTAGGCATTTATTTAAAGATAACCCGACCGAACGAGTCTACCGAGGAGAATAAATATCTCGAGTAATACTCTATCCGGAATCGTTGCGAGTCGACTGCAAAATGGTTTTACTATTAAAAGCCGATGGAAATTAATAACTTGTCGCGACAATTGCGGTGACGAAAGATAACCGGCTGAACGAGTCGTGGGAATCCCCCAGCGACGTTTTCGCGGAAAAAGTGAAAGATCTCTCGCAAGGCCTACGGACGGGATGGTACACGAGTCAACGAGGAAATTATCGTACTTATGCAAGTGCGTGTGGGTGACTCGTCGGAGCTCAACGAGAGTTAATCCTTTATCTCCGTCGCTCTCGGCGTCTAGACGGTTACGTTCGATGCAACGAGACTCGAGCCTCCCCTGTGTGATCCGTGTCAATAATACCACTGGTCGATTAGCTTTTTGCAGCAAGAGTTGGCAACGAAGCTTAAAATGCCCGAATTTCAATCTATTATAGTACGTAAAATTATTCGCCGTCGAGCTCGGTATTTATAATTTATAATTTATAATTTATAATTTATAACTTGTAATTTATAATTTATAATTTATAACTTGTAATTTATAATTTATAATTTATAATTTATAATTTATAATTTATAATTTATAATTTATAATTTATAATTTATAATTTATAATTTATAATTTATAATTTATAATTTATAATTTATAATTTATAATTTATAACTTATAACTTGTAATTTATCATTTATTATTTATAATTCATAATTTATTATTTGACCTAGTACTATGCGGTCGGTTATGCAAACGTTCGACCGAGAGGACAATTAGAAAGCTGCGTAAACGCTAATGCAACTCGCACAACTATACCGCGAGTATGCGCCATAAACTCCCGCGGTCTCTCGACTCTGGCGAATATCTGTTGTTCCACTTTCTCGAAACATTTGAGTGGGTGGGCTTGCGCCGGAGTTACCAGGCCCGATGGATGATTTTCCGTACCACCCATGGGCGCCTGTTCTTATCCTCTTCCTAGACTCGTTACACTGTCTTTCGTTCGGGCCACTCGAAATGACTCAGTCGGCAATAAATAAATACTAACACACTGTTTTCAACGATGCTGACCCCGAACGGTCAAAAGTTCTTTTTTAAACGAAACTAAATCCATATCAGATGGTCTCCACAGTTGCAAACTATATTAATTCCAGTTATTAAAAAATAGTGTGGGCTTAACGCGAAATGAAACAGAAACTTTAATAACATTTTTATCTTCAATGATGTAAATTATTTCCAATGAAACTCTCAAATTTATTTGAAAATAAAATAATTTATCAACATTGAGGAAAAATGCTTTGGTGAATTTCAACGATTCCTCTCTCACGTACACCGGCCATTTTGCTTCGCCTTAATGGTCGATCCGGGTTATCTATAGCAGCTTCGTGCGAATCTACCAACGCCATCGATGAAGGGCATCGTCTATGTTCCGGAAAATACTGTACGCACTGTACGGCCAGTTCTGGGCAAATGTTCGTGACAAATTACGTGCGCAATTCAACCGCAGTCAGGCTTGAGCTGTGGGGAGTAATAGCGTGACTCGTCGATGCTCCCGATGTCCCTTGCGGGACAATGGTAATTGTCTTTACCCGTTAATTTTACTTCCCGAGCGTGTTGACGCTGCGCAGTCGAGATCGCTGTCGACTAACCGAGCGGCAATCAACTATGGAGCTAAAGTAGACGATAGTCTCTGCCAAAGAAATTCCGTTGAGGTCGGAGTACTAAATTAAGGATTGGCGAGGAGGGTCACGGCATGACGAATAGATACAAAGACGCCTTGGGCGAAGCGATACAGAAGCCAGAAAATTAATAATAATAAAAAATGTTAGCCAAAAGTAAGGCTGATTTTAATGATCGATGATTCGACACTTATTTTTTGAAGGCTTGCTGAATATGATGGACAATAATAATTGATAATGATGAGTTATTGTTATTGTTTGTAATTCGGTTGCGAGGAATTGTTTACGGTGTGTATGACGAATTATATATGTTTTAGAGCTCGCTCCGGCAACCCAGTTATAACACAATGCCATCTTTTTATTGTAAATATATTTTGCATCGCCAACTTTAAAGTAGCGCAGTTTCAGCGGATAAGTCAATGCTCAATATTATTAGCTGTTCGAGACGATTATTTGCATCAACCTCTAACAGCTGGTTGTGCGGGTTTTGTTTATTCTAATTTCTTTGTTGTTTTCCTATGTTCTTTCCGAAAACACATAACGTCGCGATGGTCCCAGCAAGAGGACAATTTTCATGGCGCTTTTACACCGAGAAAATCGACAGCATCGAGACCGTCCTTTTTCATCGATCGACACAATTACAATCGCTCGAGTTTGCGCAACGAATTCGCTGCATTGGCGCTCGTGAACAATGAAGTCGCAATCGGATATCCCGCAATCGAAGACGGTTTAACAATATCGCAATATTCCTGCGCTCTGATTTCTCGCACTCTGATCCAAAAAAAAAAAAATCCCACGCAACATGCAAAAAAAAAATCTCTGGCCATAATCGAGCCTTGCAAAAAAGCGATTCGTTGAGGTTTTTCCAACACTGCGACCATGTCTACATGACAATTTCGATTATTGAATAATTTTTCAAAAGAAAACAAAGCTTTCTCCATGAACAAGCTTAATTCACTTGCTCAAAGGCAATTCACTTGACACCATCGATACACAACTTTTCTACCGTTACATTTCCCAGCGGCTGTTCATTTCTCAGCATGTTTACGGCAATGGGGACAAGCTTCAATAACGAGGTATGTAAACCTTATCGATTTTCCAACAACTGGAGGTGGGTCAAGCTTCTCGCGGATAGTCAAGAGCGTTTGGGTAAAGTTACATAAGTGCTTCGCGACTCGATTACGTGTCGAACACGAATATTCACAGTGTCTACACCTATGTAAGTATAACGTGCGTTCGAGTTCACGAGGAAACTCGTTGCCCATTGCTCGTGTTCATAATTCCCCTTACCAAGCGTTATCTGGACAGAAAGAAAAAAAAACTACAGTGAGTGCGCGTGTTA
Source organism: Listrodromus nycthemerus (assembly GCA_963978505.1). NCBI lineage: Eukaryota > Metazoa > Arthropoda > Insecta > Hymenoptera > Ichneumonidae > Listrodromus > Listrodromus nycthemerus. Next base: position 7,892,592 of record OZ021685.1, read on the forward strand.
TCGAGTCGAACGTTGCCTCTTCGTTACCCGCCTCGAGCACATGTGATTGTGCGTTTAATATTTTCCTGTATGGCATGTGTTTTTTTTTAAATTGTCACTCGCTCGCGATTGAGTCACTTTGCGAGAATTAACGATAGAAAATTAACGTTAGAGACGCTTGGGCGGCAAGCTTCTTCGTTGATCAATCGCAATAATAACACGCATCGATTGTCAAGAGTATCGATCAGCACCCATGTGGAAGAGTTATTGTACCTCTGTCTGTTGTTAGTGTTGTTACGGTTGTTACTGTTATTACTGTTGTTGCGGTTGTTACTGTTGTTACGGGTGTTACTGATGTTACTGTTGTTACGGTTGTTACTGTTATTACTGTTGTTACTGTTGTTACTGTTAATACTGTTTCTACCATTGTTACTGTTAATACTGTTTCTACCATTGTTGCTGTTGTTACTATTTTTACGGTTGTTGTTACTGTTGTTATTGTTTTTTACATTTGTTGATATTGTTGCCACTGCTGTTACCGTTGTTGTTACGGTTGATACTGTTGTTAATATTTTGTCTATTGTTGATATTGTTGCCACTGCTGTTACTGTTGTTGTTACGGTTGATAGTGTTGTTACTATTTTTACTATTGTCGATACTGTTCGTACTGTTACTACTGTTGTTACTGTTGTTACTGTTTCTACCATTGTTACTGTTGTTACTATTTTTACGGTTGTTGTTACTGTTTTTAATTTTGTTGATATTGTTGCTACTGCTGTTACTGTTGTTGTTACGGTTGATAGGGTTGTTACTGTTTTTACTTTTGTTGACATTGTTGCCACTGCTGTTACTGTTGTTGTTACGGTTGATAGGGTTGTTACTGTTTTTACTATCGTCGATACTGTTCCTACTGTTACTACTGTTGTTACTGTTGTCGTTACTGTTGGTCCTGTTGCACAAAGCCGTGAACAACTGTCGGGAAGCCTTGAACTATAGCGAAATATCGTCAATAATTGCGTAAATATCTCACACAGTTTCGAGACCAATGTTATACTGGTCTTGTTGCGCAACAGCAAATACACAACTCATCGTCGAGTTACGCGTTTCTGCTAATTCTGAGACCGACGGTATTCGTCAAAACTACACACAGTCTGTGGCATTGTAAAGGAAGGTCACCGCGATGTTGAGGATCGATTTCTTCGATTTTTTTCTTTCTTAAGGTCAATACAGCACGACCCCTTAAATGGCCGCGCTTCTAACGTTGAATGAAAACAATATAATTACCATACATTGTTAATCGCGAAATATTTACGCCCGTTATTAATGCCAAATTAGAAAAGATCTTTTTTTAGGAACTGACTTCAGTTCGCTGAAAGTTAAAGTAGCGAAAAGACAACCTTCGCAATTAGTGGGTCAGCGACCAGCGAAAACAGGATCGTCGTGTCCCCCTCTCCCCCCACTCCCCTTAATCCACAGTCACGTCAAAATGTGCTAATATAAAAAATATAACTTATGAAACACCGGCGGTGTAACGGTGGTAGTAAAATCTATACGAACACATAACCAGTCTCTACACCTTTGTAATGTGTTCTACATTTATTCTAACGGAGACCACATCCGTTAATCGTGCAATTATTTTCGAAGTCGAGGCTGCTTGAAAACCTGCACAGTTCGAGTCGATCCGTGGAAATCGACCCACGATCGATTACTATCTCGATCCGATACTTTAAGCTTCGCGTCGCTGCGTCACAACCAGATTCTACCACAAAAAGAACCTCAAATAACCTCAAATAATCGGAACGATATAATGAAATATTTGAAAGTAAATCATCGTGTTCAATGGATTGAATGGAAAATCTGGAAAATTGTGCGAGTTCTTCCGTCGGCAATCAAAAATGTATTAAAGCTCACAACCGATTTCTTTTTTTTTTTAATACATTTTTCTTCCTCACAGCGGAAGCTTTTGTTTAGGAGAAAAAAAGAATGTTCGAGATTTTTATGAAAATATGTTCAGAATGTTTCACAACATCGAAAAATCACATATAGAAAACATTTCCAGATGTGTGGCGTGTGACTACCAGATACTGGATGGATTGCGAGAAACCCCTCGCTTATCCCGCCATCTAACGTCAGCCACCTGCAGTGTAGACCGCGATCGACCACCTTGCCGGAAGATTAATATTCAGCAATCTGTCCAGTTGCCCGCCTGACCGTTAAATAAATATGGAATATAAAAGAGAATATGTACATCGCAATATGTTTCGCTCACATGTACGAGTCCTCAGTGAACACAGGAGAGAGCCGAGCACCAATACCATGTCGAATATCGAGCTGTGACAATAGAAAAAAAAAATCAAAATAAAAAGACAACGGACGAGAGAATAATTTTCACAATGTATAACCACGCGTCTCGCATGTTGCAGGAGTCTCAGTTTCTGGCTCCGTCGGCAGAATGCAGTCAACTGAGGAGCGAAGTCCGACGATCAGAAACTCCTTTTCCGGCTGCCCGTTTTAAATGTATTCACCGTACTTGCGGGGTTCTCCAAAGACAAAGAGAATCAATGGCGAAAGAGAGCGTCTAATTAACATAAGTTTAGTGACCGATCGGAACCCGACACGCCAGGAACAAATATCCGTCGCGTGAGAACTGTATTTAAATTTGGGTTAATCGGCGACACTCGCAATCAAATTAATCAATTGGGAGCGCGAATGAAACGCGAGCCGGTATATCCGTGAAAGAAATGTCGGTGGCGTACCAAAGGGGACATGGAAAGCGGCCCAAGCACATGAATGAATTTAACGCGCATGCCCACTTGGTCATTGATATCGAAATGTCCGATTCGAACGTGCATCGAAAAGGCGTATACAAAAACTATTGTGACTAAGCTAAGTACACCATTTAGGGGTCTCTCAAAGGCGAGCTTATGACGTTGAGTGACTAAAGATACCTGCAACACATTGAATTCAGTCTTTAGCATCTGTGAATGATCGGCTTCAGGATTTAAAAAATTTGTTCACTTGTAACAACACGGTCATTGCAACTTGAGATTTGATATAATGCAGATATCTTCAGAGTCATAATGTTATCTATATTGGCAGTTTTTCTGGATGATCCAGCAACAGTTTACACTTCCCAACATAATCTTCGTGAATGTCTTCATTAAATGACCGACTTGACTTTTGCTATCATCTCAATAAAAACGCGGTGTGTTTATGCACAGACGAAGTTCTAAGTTGACCATTCGATTTTGGCTACCAGTAGGAGGATCGTTGGGCAATGATAGAAAATAAATATTCTTATTCTCTTCATATTTTTTCCTGTGGCGAGTCTGAGCTTCCCTCTCGCTCGCTCCCACCGGATCTCTATGGCGATGTCTCTCTCGCACTCGCTCGCTCGTCGCACGGGCTCAGCTTCATTTTAAAGTGTATCCTTGCCGGAATTGCAAGGGGGGCACAGGAGTAGGGGCACCAGAGTAGCAAGGAGGGGACGCCGCTGAACGCGGTAGTCACTGTGCGAGAGAGAGGGCGGAACAAAGCAAGCGCGCTACAAAGCGAGAACCGCTTTGTTTTCCGGAAGCTAATAAAAAAAACTGAAACGTGAACCCCCTTTTTCCATTCGAACATAATCTATTTCAAAGTGTACTCGACACGTGGTTAGATCTTTATTCGAATCGATCAGAAATTAGCGCAGGAAAAAGCTATATCGTGTAATTTTTCAGGTTACATCGTTTCCTCCCCATGTTGAAGCACGTAAATTTAAAAAATCATTGCTACGATTCTAGACCATCAAAAATACTGTAGAAAATTCTCACAAATAAAGCATGTATTTTTTTTCGACCATACAAGTTTAAAGAAAATTGAATAGAAACTTTTGGGAAGGATATTCTCAAGGCGAAGCGAAACACGTTCTCCATCGCTCTCCCTCTCTCTCTCGCTCTTCAGTAGAACGAATCTTGCCGTCTCTCTCACTCTCGTGGCTCTGTCACGTGACTTTTACCTAACCTCAATTTGTTTTCCATTACGTTCACAGCTCGCGAAAAAATAATTAGACTCCATTGTCGTGTGTTACATCGCGAACAAAGTTGAAAAACAATTTACTCGGTGAATTAAAGTGGAGGGGAAAGTCGCGGCGTTTCGAGCAAGCGAGCACGAAGGATGGAACGACGCTCTCCCCTGATGAGCATCGCTTCTCCATGGCGTTACGCATTCGAGCCACTGCGAGGCGGCCCAACTGCGAAATGGGTTCCACTGCGGCATTTCATATTTTTATTTCGATACAGACCCGACTAGGCATGTCGAATCTCACGCGTGTGCAGTGACGACTAGAAAGCGAGAAGGTACCAGAGCGAAATACGCAACGAAATTCCAATAATTGTATATTGTCGATGTAAATGTATAATTTTTTTTTGGCTTTTTTTTTTTTTTTTTAACGAAGTAAAAGTTTTCGAAGTGGAACGAACGAGCACGCGAGATCAAAGCGATTAGCACGCTCTGACTGAACTGAACTTGCTCTATAACCCTGAATAACTTATTATTATTATTTATATTATTTCTATCGCGTCTGTATTGTTGTTTCTATTATTATTATCAAGTACCGACCGTTTCGACAGCTCTGACTTTATAAGCGACGCTATATCCAAAATCTAAATATATACGGATTTGTTTGCTCGGGCTATTTCCTACTCGAGATATAAATGCTCGCCAGAAGTCGGAAAATTTGCCAAATTGCGGCCCGTCGGGGACATAAAATGAAGACTGTCGATGCGGAAGCTGCGACCGAGAGACGATTAAAGTCGCCGGTGGCGATGTTCGCAAACAATTATTTTAATTCCGTCGAAATAAAAAAAATTAATTGAAAACAAAAATCAATGTAACTCGCATGTGAGAAATGAACGAGTTATGAAGATTCTGCGCCAGATTCGCTTGAGACGAAAGCACCGTCAGCAGTGCGTACTGAGCGGCCGAAACGAATGCTTTCCTAGCGCGTGTTCTCAACTCCCTCCTTCGCCCGACTTCGGTACGCAGAGGCTGACTCGGCACCGCGAGTGAAATGAGAACGAGATCGAGACGAGGACGACCGGAATAGCCCTTATATTTTTGGGACTCTATCTTTCCCCTTGTTCCCGCATCACGGAAAACGCCGTTGAGATTTACCGAAAACATGGAACACTACGATGAAAATATTTTTCAGTCGCATTCTTTTGTTTCATTTCGTTGATTATTCGTTGAGTCAGTTTTATGACAAGAATAAAGTGCTTGGAGAAATAATGGAAATTTACTGAAAAACATTGTGACAATGGTGGGCACGGGTGTGTTTTATTACTGGCTTGGGAGTATCTGCGGACTTGGTGCACGCGAATGGACTGTGCTTGCACGATACAGTGTCGGTTATAACGGTCGGTTCCCGTCGACCGACCGAAGCGCGTCCCTCCATTGTCCGAGTCGTCCATAGTACGCTTTCCGCGTACGCGTGAAGCATCCGTTTTTTTTTTCTTTCTATTTTCTATCGACATTTAAATGAAACAATATTGTTTTATTCAAGAACCGATGACATCGCGCGAACCGTGATAACTCTTACGATAACAAGCCGTTCAAGTTGCGCCAACTCATTCTCGCGCCAATTGAACAATAATTAGCATTTTCAAGCGTGCGCGTTTGTTGCCGGAGCTGCGACGCGGTAAACAGGGAAACTGGTGACGCGTCTTTTGTATCGCGAGAGTCGCGTTCATTGCGACAATTAAGGACGATTATTAGCATCGTTGATAGTTCTCACCCGACGGGGGAGGGGGAAGGTTCGTTGGCATTGAAAAAAAAAAAAAAAAAAAAAAAAAAAAAAAAAAAAAAAAAAAAAAGCATGGACGAGCCTACGGTCGAAGCGTTATTCTCCCTGGCAACGAAGATTCTCTTGGCTACGTAACGTTTCGATTTATTATATTTACTGTACGCATTGTTACGGTGCACAAAATCTTACCTTGAGGCGCTTGATTTTTCCGTCCCTCGCAGCGTTGTACACCGCGCTCTTAAAATCCATTTTTTTTCATACTACGCCCGACAGCTCGGTTTCCACGATGAATTTATTCGCTGTACTATCCAAACGCTTCCGAACGCTATTTTGTTGTTGTTTCGTTTTTCTCGGTTTTCCTGAGCTCTCCGTCCGTTCCTTTGTCTCGTCGGGAATCCCAGTGTAGTTGACGATTCACTGAAGATTTTCCTCTGTAATCCGTGAAGCAGTTACTAATTTCTTCTACGAGCACTGTGTATTTGACTTTGTTGTTTGCTTCGCTGTATTTTTTTCTCAGCGCCTCGCTTGAGCGGTGACTCAACGCCAAATTCCGCGAAAGAACGGCGACGACGATTATTTTCGGTAAACCGCTACACGACGAGGTTCGGGTGCTCAGTCTAGCAGCCAGTCGTTTACAGTCTTGGTCTCGAAGCGAGTCTCGAGTGGGCTCGCAACTTCGCGATTCCGTGTGCTTTCGACGAAAAAAATAACAAAAGAAAACAAAAAAAATTACAGCCACGACGCACCGTACCAAACCCGAGGAATGATTCCGTCGAGTGTGCAATAGACTCGGGGAGCCTCTGCGGACTGTATGTCTTTCAATCACCGAGGGGCAGCTCTCCTTATCTTCGCAGCGCACTCGTTGGACCGTGTGAATAAGCGAATGAAACTCCGCGATCCCGTTATTGCGCCCGAGATAGCACAGAGCAAGCGTAAGACAAAAAAAAGCCCGATTAACTACGGCAGGAGGAATCAGAGGAGCGAAGAGTATGGTGCGAGTAACCACCGACGAGTACGAAACCCCGCGACACACGACTTTCTTGCGAGGGGCACACACAACAGTGCTGTCTACGGCCGCGAACAGTTGTTCGATACGACGCTCGCGGCGCTGCCGTTGCTCGTCGCTTTTGCTCACTGGCAGAGAGGAAAATCCGTTCCTCCACCCAATTCCGTTAATACTCGCTTGCTGAGCGGCTACGGATAGACCATGCGTTAAATTGCTTGCTCTTCGATTATATTTTTTAGCTGCTTTGTATAGCAACGTTCGAGAGATTCGAGCTCGAATTGTATATTATTTCGCGCCTTGCTCGTAGTGTTATCGGCGGAGCCTCTTCACTTTCGCTTTTAGTGCTTTGTGGTCCCGTCTTTGTAATCCTTTTGGAATCCAATTGGTTTCGAGGACACGACGAGAGCTGTGGTCGTCGTCTAGCCGTCCGTCCCGAATTTTACTGCGAATTGTAGAACTACAGAATGTGAGGGAACTTACCGACCGACGTTGTTGATCGTTAGATGGCAGCACTATTACCTCTCTCAACGAAGAGCCTGCTTCGCATGCGCTACTGCAGAGACACTGCTTGTTGCTTTCTCGTGTTACGGTAGCTTACAGCTTTTCACGTTTTGATTCGTTGTTGGGGTAGGTTGCGAGCTTATCTCATGCGTTTCTCACGAGCGATTAATTTTTTTCGTATCTCATAACGACTCGTTTCTTTTCTTTATTTTACTCATTGGTTTTCGGAAATTAGTTCGTATGCACCGTGTTTTTTCCAGTAGGGTTTATTTATTATGGGTTATCGAAGAAAATCTGCTTGATTTACTTCTCGGAGATCGCTTCGATCCAGCGCCGTGAGGGTTCAGCACTGTGCAGTTGTGATTTACAACCGTCTCCAGGGGTTCTTCGGTACGAGACTTTCGTTCGTGGCTTATATATCTCGCCTCCACCGCCGCCATATATCTTAACCTGTACCAGCCTCCCAGCCGTCAATAAACCGCACCCCACGATTATCGAAAATTATCTCGATATAAAAACCGTTATCGTTGCTTGGACATGATAATAAAGTCAATTAGAAAATCGCGGTTAGCCCACGTCGGGCAGAATGCGTTTTCGAAAAAAAATAACCGCGACGACCGAACTCAAAGTTTCGTACGGGAACTCTGAAGTTTCTTACGTTGTTCTCTTCTGGTGAATAAAAGAAAGCCGAATACGATTCACGCCCGTTCGATTGAACCTGCAGGTATTGCGTCATTGAAAAGTAGACGTAAAAGAAACATATAGGTATAAAATATACTTTGGAACACGGGGCCAAGCTCCCGCGAGGAATCCCTGACTTTTCGATTTCGAATATTTTCCTTAATACCTTCTTTGTGTTGCGTTGCCGGCGCCACCGTAGTTGACAACTAATATTCTCACAAGAGTGTAGGAAAAATAAAAGAAAAATGAGGGAAAGATAGAGTGCGAGTCAGAGAGACCGAGGGAGGTTCGTCCTCCCGGAAAACTTTTCTAGACGCATAAAAGAGCTATTCGTTCAGTCTAACTTCTTTTTCCATCTTGGCTGCCTCGGCTGATCCTATACGCGACTATATGTATGCGAATGTATACATTTTTCCACAGTCCCGACTCGCTTCTATTTCGCGTCCTTTCTGCTTCGCTGTACACTTCTCGCTGTACCTCCCGTATACGTCTAACCTATTCGTGTGCGTGGGGAAAATGTTGTTACAAACTTTGTGGCTCGCAGGGGGCGGGGGGGGGGGGGCATCTCGGTCCGATAAGGAAATAAATTCGTGCGAAAGTACTGGTTCGCTGAAAAAGAATACGAAAAAGAGTTTGGATGCAAAATCGTCACCGGCGAAACAGTGAAAACGTGCTTCGCGTAATATATCGTTTTCCATGCGACAAATTCTTGCGACCATTCTTTCTCTACTGATTCGATCATACGGTGAAAAAATATTTCTAGGAACATTTTCTACAATCTTTCTGTTAGACTCGACTGTTCGAATGATAGTCAAAAAAGATATTGAGCAGACATTTTTCACCGGATTGGAAAGAGAATTGAGAAATGTAAATAAATTCGATGGTTTCGGATGGGAAAAATAATCATGGACGGAGAGCATTTTTTTATGAGGAAGCATTATCTCGTTCGAGTAAATATGGAAGTACTTAAAAGGCTGTGCGATGGACGCGATCGGGACTGCACACACAGCCGACTACTTGGCTCTACGCGAGCAGCAGCGCACATATATATGCATATAGATTATATACGTATATAGTCGGGGCGTCATAACCTGCGGACGCGTCGCCGTTCCGACCCCAAGTAGCGAATATCCTCAAGCTTCATAAACGAGTTTTACGGTCCATTTATACCGACACCTTCGATCCACCACTTTCCTTAGCGAGACCGCAGCGCTATCTCCTGCGGCCATAAATAAAGTCTATCGAACCTTTGTCAACATCATTCAGCCATCTCTTTCGGGCACCCTTGTTACAGATTTTTCAAATTTCTTTGAAAATCGATAAGTGCTAACGGCACTCCTGCCTCCGCACGTATATCGGTAAAATCCCATTAATTTCCGACGATTGACAGTCTTTCGTTTTTTTTAGTTTGACGGCAAAATGTTTTTATCACTAGAATCGAATTTTCGAGTTTATTTCCACCGAGTTGATCTTGAGAAACAAAAATACATTGTGTCAAGTGTCGGTGGGGAAAAACTCAGTTTTTATCCGTTGTTGATTCCGGTAAATTCTTTGTTGTTGCCGGTGTAGCAGCGAAAGGTGGTCACGTGACGGGCGCTGGTACAACAAGCTGAACACACTTCCATCCGTGACCTCAGCCGTCGAGCATTCGAGAGTCTGCAACACAATAAATTTTAAAGAACGTAAGAAGCGATAGAGTGCAAAGTCGAGGCGTGGCGTGGCTATAACCGCGCGGGCCTTCGCTGAACAGAAACGCAGGAAGATAGAGAACAAGACGGCGGGGTATACTGTGTACATCGATAGCTATAGACAATACAGCAAACCCAACTACATCGCACAGGGCGCGTAAACCTGACTGCGAAACATACAGGACTCGACGGAAATGGTTACCATTAAAACAGAGACGTGTGTACACGGGTATTATACCGTAAAACAGCGGGACGAAGGATCCTGGATGGAACGAGACGAGAGCACGGGGCGAACTGTACGAGCCACAGTGAGGAATAACGTCGAGATAGAGACGGTGGAACGAGGTAAGTGAAATAGGAAACAGAACGAGGCGGGTGTTAGACCGAGAAGCCCGCGTGTCTTTCTCTTTCGAACTGAGCAAAGCTTTGAAGAGCCCAAGTGGGCGAGGAAGGAACTAGAATGATTCTCTTTCTCTCCCAACTGTACATGCACGCGCGTACGCGAACGCGCGACACACAGCCACAGCGGGACAGCTTTACTATGCTTCGAATGTCGTGGCATCGGCGAATACCGAGTCGCCATTGTGTACGTGCGTCCCCATTGGATGGCGCGGTAGTGTTGAGCACACTTGCCGTGTGCGAGCGGGCGCGCGAGTAAATCCGAGCGAGAGAAATATAGGGGGGAGAGCGAGGTGTAGCGAGAAGCCGCGCGTTTCTCTGTCTTCTCGGTGGCAGTGGTGTAGAGGCGGCGGTGGTACATATCAGCGGTAGATAGATGGTAGTGATGTCGCCTGGCGCGCGGGGGCGAGCGGTTGGTCGCCTCCCCCTCGCGCCGCGGCGGTGTTGGTCGCCGCGGCGGCAAGCGGCGTTCACACGTTTCCCGTCATCCAGTTCGAAGCCCGGACTACTCGAGCAGCCGACTAGTCGAGCGTTATTCGCCGCTCAGCGCGGATGTTGTAGCTCGTGGTCGCGCACGCTCATTGTTTGTTTGTGTGTGAGTGCGTGTGTGAGTGTGTGTATGTGTTTTATTTGAAACAAATCTCCGAGTTGGTTGCGTGCGCGGTGTTCGTACATGCGCGAACATCCGACGGAGATTGCGTAGCGTGGGTCAAAACTTCTCGCGTTGCCGCTCGAAGGATTCAAGTTCGGCGGTTGTTTTTAATACCGCTGGTCCCCGGTGGTGCGCGAGTGTCTCATGCCCCGCGTCAGTGATCTGTGATCCGTTTAGGTTAATTCTTTTTCTCGTTTAATCTTTTGTTTCTCTGTCGTCTCGCGGCCGGCTCATGTAGATCTCTCCGCGGGACGGAGGACTCGCGACGAGATATTCAATCGGTTTTTAAGGTTATGAAAAAAAAAAAAAACTAAGTAAAAAACAACGAGAGTCATTCGATATATAATCGGGGAGTTACAGAGAGCCTGTTTACTATCACGGATTATAGAGACGCGCAAGTGGGTAAGACACATATATATGCGTCTCCATAGATATACCGCGGGAGAGCGTGCAGACGCTCTTCTGCGTATGCGTGGGTGAGTGGATTTTAGACAGTGCTGTTTGCTGGCTGCATCGCCGTTCGTCTCATCTCTCGACGTCGTCACATCGCCGGCATAACGAGGAATGAGGGTAGGCATTTGTACATGCAATTTACCGTCTATGTATGTGTATATATATATATATACACAGAGTGTACGTCCTATTTTCCCACTACGAACCCGCGTCGACCGAACGCGTATGACACATGACTTTAATTGTCGTACAGCATACCAGCGTTCTTCGTCTTGGCTCTATCATCGCCCAGGACACCGCGCGGCGTTGTTCTTGCCGTAAATATATTATTTCGTTGCGCGCTGCGACGTGAAACGTCGCGCCGCCGTGTTTCCAATTGAATTTCGCCACACGTATTTTCGACGACGCTCTCGCTCACACCCCGACGATTGAACGATACTATTTTTTCACCTTAAATTAATTTATATTTTCTCTGACCGATTGTGATGACGGTGAGTCACGCGTAGTAAACTTTTGCCAGCGTCGACCTTTCGCGATGCCTCGCTCCGTCGCTCCTTTGTCTCAGACCAAGATATAGTTATCGGCTTCCAATATCTCCAACCCGGACTCGCCTTCGCTCGAGTCTATTTGCGTCCTAGGGCACGCTGAACTCACGCGCTCGCAATTAATCGCATCGTTTGCAATGAAACTGCGTAAATCCGCGTACCAACCGAGAACAAACTTAAATTCTGCCATCGCCGCAACAACGCATTCATTTATTTTTTCCTTCACTGCAATTTCGTCTTTCATTTATTTACTCGCCTTTCCACAACGGATCTCATTCGACCAGTATTTTTATTTTTATTTTTGGGACCGCTCGAGAATTTTTTTTTTTTTTTTTTCAAATCCTTCCCCCACTCCTCCCTCCCTCGGACTTTCTACCAGCGGCAATTTCGCTGCTCGGCTCTATCGTTGTCCGGGCCGTTTCTCTTCGCCGTCCGCGTTCGCGCCAGGCCCAACTTTTATTCCCGATGTTTATTCTCTCGCGTTCGCGCACGCGCGTCGTCGAGTCGTCGTCTGTTCGCGCGTTCCCGATTAAACGTGCGAATCGCCGCGAGCGACGACACTCTCGGCCGGTAGTCCTCGTGTCCCTCTAACGCCATTTCTTCGTCGACGCTGCAGCGCACGGCGTAACGCGAAACGAGGGGGTAACACGCGACGAAGTTCAACAGCCAAACGGCAGCCTCGCGACGAGACGGAATACCCGCTATCGAACCCACGAACCCACGAACATTTCCAATTATCTTACACGACTAACGGTCAATTAAAATTTCGCACCATCAAAATCCCGTTGGAATTCCCATCCGTGCTTCGCCTCCCACGATATCGACAATCAAAATTCCGTATTGTGCCACAATTATTATCACTATTGTTTTTGTTACTATTGCCGTTGTTATTATAATTAATGCAATAATAATAATAATAATAATAATAATAATAATAATTCCAAGGAGTTGCGAAGTCTTCTTTATGGATTTCCCTTGCAAATTAAGGAGGTATTGAGGACTCCTAAAAAAATACAGGCCTAGCCATTAAACCGCCACCTCTTTGATATTTTTTTCTCTTTATTGTTATTATTATTATTATTATTATTATTATTATTATTCAAAGGAGTCTGCGTGGCGATGCGACCACGACTTCTCACACCCACGTAACTTTCCTTCTCGTTCAATGGTTTATCGAATTTACCGCCCGCATTACGGTTCTGAGGGTGTGATTTTTAGGAATATATATATATATATATATATATGCAACTTATACTGTTGGGTTAGGAATCGATTAACTTTCCGGTTAGATTTGCTCCCCGGAGGCCGTACGTGATCCGAGTCGCCGATTTACGAAATTTCTCGCGCCCGCGTCCGACAAAACCACCTCGGCTCCGTCGCATTCAACCGGAAAAACAAAGTTTTTCTTTATTTTTTTTTTCTCAACGCGTTACCCCCATTTTTTTTATCGATACAAACTGTGCAAAATTAAGTCTATCGTGAATTGTCAGAAGTGATCGGTTACCTTACTCGGTTAAAAAAAAAAAAAAAAATCGAGAGAATTAATTTACCGGTGAATCGAACGAATCGTCACTGGCGAGCCGCGAGAATCTCCGCACGGCGGGTCGGCACACGTGCGGCGGCAACGCGTGTCCCCTCCGACGGTGGACGAACACTCTCACGTTCGATCGAACGGAAGTTGCGCTCTAACGCCTCGCTCTTGCCTTCAATATATATATATATATATTTTTTTTTTAAATTTTTTTTCTTACCCATAAGTAGGTTCGGGCAGGAAAAATACGAGGGGAAAAAAAAACACACACACACACACACACACATAGTCGAGGACGAGTGAGAATATCGAGGGGGGGAAACAAGAATGTACTTCGACCTGTTAACAAACGCGGACGCGGCACGTTCGTTTGCACGCACAGTGCAGCGGGCTGATTCACCGGGTAATTGACACTCGAGGGCAACGAGGAATAACGGCGCTTAACCTTACGCTATATATAACAGTTGCGTGTACATTAGTCGTGTACACATAGGTATGCAACGAGTGGAGAACAATTTCGAGATAGCCGGAGAACGAAGGGTCGCCAATTTCTGTGACGATCGTTATCTCCCCTCTTTTATCCACCTCCACCTTCTCCTCTTTACTCGTCCATCCTTCTTCCCCCTACTGCACCTCTGTTCGCTTATCTAGTAGGAGAAACGTTCGCGAGGCCTCTTCGCCTATCGTTGTACATGACACGAGCATGTGTGCAGGATTTATATCGCATCGCGCGAGTGATTCAAAGGAATTTTTTCACGACCCCCTGCGACCCTTCGTCGCAGTAATTTTCCTCGACGATCCGAGAATCCGACGGAACGATTGGACGAATTTAAACTTCACGAAGGATCCGAGGAGAGGAACAGGGTTTTTTTTTTTTGGTTTGTCTCTTGAGATTTTTATGTTGATGTATCGGTAAGGGTGAAATTTTATATTTTTTTTTTTTTTTTTTTTTTTTTTAAATATAAATTGAGTTCAGAGCGTTTTATTCACTATTTTTTTTAAGAGTCTACTGTGATGTGGCGCGATAGTCGGATGGGTGGTGAATTTTTTGAGATTGTTTAGCTAAAGCTTTGTACTTTTATTGATGGGGAAGGAGATCGATTCGTATTACTGCTCGTGCTCGCAAACAGGGAAAATGTCAATCATGATAGTGTAACAAGAGCAAAAAATTTCAAGTTATTATTATTAGGGGGATTTTTTTTTTTTTTTTTAATAAAATGAGCCAATGCACACTAAAATTGGTAGGAAAGAATGCTGATCTATAAAAAAAATGTAAAAAAAATCAAAGAAGAATGTATCATCATGAAAATTCACATTTATCAGTTTATGTATTTGCATAAACATCGTTCTCGATAGTTTCCTTGTTGATCATGATAGTCTTAGAAGAACAAAAAAATCGCATGTAATTATTGTTGAGTTTTTTTTTTTTTTTTTTTTTCAAAATATACAATTATTCAAAAAGTCGGAGTGATCTATAAAAACTTTTTTTTTTAATTAACGAAAAATGTATTATCATGAAAATTCACATTTGTCAGTTTACGTATTTCCAAAAATATAATTATCGATAGTTTCATTGATTGAAGAGTCACGCACCAATGTAAATCGACTTCGATCATTGTTTCCCGGACGCGCAACATTTTAAACTAACAGTTGTGTACGTTTAGCACCTGTTCAACTTAAAAGTCTTTCATTTCTGATAGTTGCAGTGCTTTTGAACCCGCATCAGATGTTTAAAATTCAAACATCTGCAATGTAAAAATTAATTTAAAAAATAAAATAAAATAAATTAAAAAAAAAATAAATACTATCCATTAACGTGGTTCTCGGGGACGCTTGTTCTGCCAATTTCCCTCGATCTCATCGCAGCGCACTTTTGAGGCTTCTCGATTCCATCACGGCACGGCAGCGGAGCGGATCTTGGTTGGGGGGGAAGATTAGGATAAACGCTACGGTCGTTCGCGGGGCGACCCGGAACGGTCGCTTTTAAGCGCGCGGTAAATCAGACGCGATAAATCGATCGACCATGTAGAAGAGAGGGTCTTTTCGCGAAGCTCGAAGGCTCTCTCTCATGACTGACGTGTATGTGTGTTTCCTACCGTGGCTGCTGTCCGCTCGCCTCGCGGTGACGTTCAGCGACCGTAAAAGCTGGCGAATCGTTCAATCGACTCTGGCAATTGTATCATCGAAGAACCAAAATTCACACGAAAATCACCAAAAAATACTCAACTCGCAACCAACAACGCTCATTCTAAAGAAAGCTCAACGATCAAAGTCTCATCGTGACGTTTTTTTTATTTATCTAGCAAAACCTTCTTATATATTTCAATTAATTTTTTTAATTACTCTCGTTTATTTTTTTTTGACTCATTGGCGAAAATAGAAGATTAAAAATGCACCATTTCGCAGCAGCAAAAATTTCGAATGAAAGTAAGTTTGCTTTCCGTGGGACTGAATATTAAAAAAAAAACGACCCGAAAACCCAATGTACTTATTTATGAAAATATTAATAGTCGCAGAGAATACCGGCGAATCGATTTGTTACCGACCGAGTTTGTGTCATGCGACGGAAAACAGGCTTCGGCTTTGCAGAGTCAAATGGCGTTTACACGCGTCCCTATCGCCTCGAGCGTGTCGTGTCTGCATGTATTCCGACAACAGGGCCGACAGAGTTTTCCGGACAGTCGCGAGTACGGACGTAAAAGGAGAAATTCGCTGTACTCGGTGGGCCGTGAATGTGTCGAGTCGCTTCGCCTCCGAACTCGCCGGATTTCGACACAAACGGACACAGCCGAGCCGTTGTATATTTCTCTGTACGCGCAGCGACGCTGAGCGCACTTGCTCCTGCACATGCCAAATAATTTATTAACTCTCCGAAAAAGCTTTGTAGCGAACGGGGCGCTCGTTCGCCCAGCGTCGTTCCGAGTAACCAGGGGACAAAAGGTTACGGCTCTGTTTTCATCTCCGTCACGGAAGATGTGTTTCCTTCTCGTTCTCTCGCTCTTTCTCGCCCGAGGTTTTTTGCTTCTTCCATTCGACCACCTTGGTCGATTGGGTGAAGCGAGGAAAGGGGCTTCGTCGATCCCTCGAATAGTAGAGAGCCGTCGTCCCAGAGAGCGGTTCTTCGCAGCGGTGCTGCTGGCAAAAAAGAGAACGTAGTTGGAGATACGAGAAAAAAATAAAATAATAAGAAATGAAATCGAGGTGCGTCGGGGCAAAGTCGGGTGGCAAAAACGAATTCGCAGGATACATATTGAGAGATAAGAGAGACAGGGAAGATGGACAATCTAGTGATAATAGACCGGGAAGCGAAGAGTCTCCAAAATGGCGGCGAACGAAGATCCATCATGGCGCGAGAAATTTATTTCCGTTACACTCGAAACAAATTTTTTTATATCAAACGATATAAAAAATGTTTGAACGATGAATTCTCGAGTCTGGTGGCAAACGAGCGTTACCTGTGGATTCTCCTATTTTTTATTTATGCGCAAACACCATAGTTTTCGTGTACGCTATTTTTATTTGATATTTATTAATTTCTCGAACTCCTCGACAGCTCCGCGATAGATTGAGGCGTGATAGATTGAGACGGGAATCGCATGGACGTGACGTGGGCCTTCAAACCACGAGATAGGCGGAAAGAAAAGATAATAAAACGGGAAATAGTAGCGGAAGGGAGAAAAAAAAACGCGGAATTGCGAGGAATTGCACGAGTTCCGGGATGTACAGATCGAAAAACGTACATGATCGAGGGAGCAAGAGTGGAGAGGAAAAGGAGAATAAAAAATGAAAAAAAAAAAAAAAAAAAAAAAAAAACTACATTCCGAACGATGACAATCGCTAATCAAATTGCTCGCTTCCCAGACTAATTGTTCGTCGCGAATCGTCGGTGCCGAATTGGCTTCGGAATGAAAATTGAAAAGTCGGCTCTCGCGCTGTTGTTGCTTCGCTCTCCACAGTTTTTTTCTCATGTCGCAGTGCATATCTGTATATATATTAACCACGTCTATACGCACATATATATATATGTATATATGTATATATGTACAAACGTCTCTCTATCTCTGGCCCGATGCGATCCGGGCCAAAGCCGGAAGTACAATGCGAGAAGGAAATAACGGTATACGAAGAGCGTTCGCTTTTCCGTCCAGCTCGACTGCGGAAGATACAAGTCCACTGTGCGGTAACGATCACGGGTGCGCTCTCGGTAGGACCCCGGGCACGCCCATTCATACATCCGTGAGAGAATACCGAATGACGGTGGTCGTGCATCAACGCGAAAAACGTATAATGCCGTGGCGAAGAAAAGAGAAAGGAAAATAAAATTGCAACGTTTATTCGGCTTTTTTTTTTTTTTTTTTTTTTTTTTTTTTTTTTTTTTTTTTTTTTTTTTCATCGTCCTCCAATGGCAATTTTGCGCCACCGTTATGTAGCCATTACGTTTCCCGCGCGGCTTTAGAAGCGAGAGATCCACGAGAGTAGTTCTGCCGTACTCGATGAAATCGGCGCTGCAACACTCTTTGCCTCTGCCACGGTCTTCCATAGCTCCCTACAGTTCGGCTCTCTTCTCTCGTGAACCAATCGCCCCTTCCCCCTCTCTCCCCGTCACCCACACTCTTCGACCGGGCGTCCGCGAAGACCTTGCTTCCGGCTTCCTCTGGCTCGCTGAATATTCACGAGACTCTCGCGCCACTTCTCTCGCTGCGTTGTTTCGTCGCCCCCCCCCCCCCCCCGTCCCCACGCGGCCCATTTGCTTCCTCTCTTGTTCACGCTTCTCTTCGTTATCCAACTGTCTGGAAATCGCCGCACCGACGAGAGAACTGTGACTGTGTCTCGCATTCACGCGTTCATCAACGGCCTGTATAGACGAGGCTTAAAAAAAGTCATAGGAAATAAATAATAACATGTCGGACGAAAGTGTCGGGACGGGAAAATCGTGAATTCGTTGTTTTCGTATGAAATTATTCGAATATCAAATTTTGCAAGAGGAATCAGGTGAAAACAATGTATTCATGGATTTTATTTTTATTTTTATTTTTTATCGATTAATTTAACGCAGAACGATATTCGATGAAACTTTAAGCGTTGCTGCAAAGCAACCGCGTTAATTATTCTCTTAATCCATTGAAATTAATGATTATTTTGAAAATGATAACGTTACCAACCCTCTCGTCTCACCGGGTCGCATTACTTTACCGGAATATAATGCAATCATTTATATAAAAAAACTGTTTCCTCCAACGAACATTTTACCGCTTATAGCGTTCGGTTAAAGCTAACGCTGAGCGCGACTGTGTGTCTGTGTGTGTGCGCGGGAGATTGAGGGAGTTTTTATATCGCTGCCGACTCGACTCGAGCTCGCCGACTAGGTCGGAGCTTCGAGGGTAAGAACGGTACGACAAGCATTTGATGAGCCAACCAACACCGCCCGCTCAAACTTCGCCCAAGTGGCTCTCAACCGCAATCGATTGCGTCACAGCTCGTCGTAAACCAAATACACTCGATTTTACTAACAGCTTCGTCGCTGTTTTTGTCGCTTTATTTTTGCCCTTTGTTCGACTCTCTCTCTCTCTCTCTTTGTATTGGCCGGGCGAGTATTCGCGTTTTCGTACGCATCGTATTGATCAAAACGCGTGTTGAAAGCCTCTGCCGGAATGAGACGGAGAACGGGCAATGGAGAGTTTGTTTCTCCACGCGGACAACACCCTTGTCTCTCGCTCACTCCGGCTCGCCGGGAAGAGTCGCGCTGCGTCACGCAACACTATCAACCCTCCTTCAAAGCGTTTCTCGAGTCTCACCCTCCTCTCTCTTCCCCCTCTTTTACTTCCGACATGCTCGCTGGCGTTTGCCCTCTGTGAAGGAGAAACTCACCCGAGTCGTCGCGTCTACCGCATTACAGCGCGAGAGCATCGACGGCCACTGCTTGCTGCGGCTGGCGATGTGTTTTCATCGTCGTTCTGAGAACGCTCCTAAGGTGTCTTCTTTGTTTCGACGGTTGAATTTTCTACGTAACGAACAGCCCGTTCGACGTCGGTTTCTCGCCTCGTTGGGCCGCGAGACTCTCGCAGATAGTACTCGGCTCGTATCGGCTTTCGGCGCTCGTGTTCCGACGGCTTAGTTACTGCACGGTCACGTGACCAGCGTGGGACGTTGGAGGGGAGACGGAAAGCCCGTTGAGACTCGTAGTCTTCGCGGAGCCGCTAGACTGAGCGTCCATTGTTCGATTATCCTTCTGGAATCGTGATAATTTTTTTTTTTTTTCACCACAACGGCTGCCAAGACGCGCATCGTCATCCGCGCGAAACTGCGAGTCATGCCGATCGATCGATAATAATATTTTACTTCTGTCGGCCTCCACGCACGCTCGCTGAGAGCTGACCCGGCACAATTAAAGAAGCTCTATTGGATCACAGTCGGTGGTCCGTCGAATCGTTTAATCTTTTTTACTTTGAGTCTCTGTTGGAAATTTTCGTTGAAGGCAAACATTTATTTCTCACTTATCGCTCAAGGTTAGTTAAACACCGTGGCGGTAAGAAAATCTGTCAGAATGCGGTTTTGCGGGTCTACGAGAGTCGCGGGAAAAGAAAATTGTCGCCCCGAGGGAATTGACCGCGGTCAGGAAACATTATTTTCTTTTTCCTCGACCGTCTGCGGTCTGAAAATAGGATTTTTTTTTTTATTGTTTTCGTTACTGACAGTGCTAGGAACAAAAAAGCATTCTCACGTCGCCCTCACGGAAACATCTACAATATATTTTCGTTCGCCGACTCCTCACGAAAATCTTTTCGCGCTCGTTGCAGTTCCGGCTGGTTATTCTTAACCATTCGAAAAAATCCGTGTTCAAAGTAATTAATTTTTTTTTCGTCTTCCAGTCCTCGAACGCTCTTTGTTAGAAGCGTCGTCGTTATTTTTTAATTTGAATAAATCCGTGTCTGAACCAATTAATTTTTTTTTCGGTCTTCGAGTCCTTGGACGTTCTGCGTTAGAAGCGTTTTTCAGCGTCTTGCACACTAGACTGGTGGCTATTAACGTCGATGATCGTAAACATTCGGGGTCAACGATGGTTCAGTCCGTTCGGGAAAATCGCAGCGTGCTGTTTGCGGTGAGCGGAAGTGTCGCGAAGATTAGAGGAATTTTCCAGTATCTCGAAAATAACTGGAGTTAACGATGCAACGTTACAACTTCTGTGTTGCGGGACAATTTCCGTAACAGACGGTAACAATGGTCTCGCCTCGATTAAGCGGCCGTGGCCGCAGTCCAGCTTATTGTGGACGGTGCGCGCTTCTTTTTGCGACCAAACATTTTTCTGTTTCCGTATTCTTATTGAATTATCAAAATTGTCCGGCGAAGAACGATTTACACACATGTACGTAGCTCGCGGTTGATTCGGGTATCGCGTTCGCATGCATTTATTAAATTAAGGGAAATCCTGATACTTATGAGGGCGAGGGAGAGACAGGAATAAAATGTTTGAATCAATTTTTCACTGAAAAAATTCGATAAAATAAATGGAGTAACACGCAGTGCGGCCCGTCATTTGTTTTGGGCGTCTTGAGGTTTCCCTTGCGAATAGCGCTCACTCCGCTTGAGTTTCAGAGAAATGACGGGCAATTGCAAACGCTTTTGGATGGTATCAAAATACGAAAAAATTAAGTATATTAAAGATGGCGAAAAGATTAATTTTGCATAATAATAATTCGGGAACGTTATCAATAAATTAATGAAAAATTTCATTGTTTAATTTTCCGGAAAGCTAACTTTTTTTTTAAAAAAAGGATACGTTAATTTTCCCTGAATCCGCACGAACTCTTTCAGATTTTCACATTCACTATGAATTTTTTTGTTTACATGGGAAAACGTGTGGCGAATCACAAAATTCAAAGTGAACTTAAAAAATCTGAAATAACTTATACACATTCAGAAAGATGTATGAATGAATTTCATTTAAAACATTTTCACCGATCAATGACACATTGGAATTGTTATTATGCAAAACGAATCTTTACGTCATTTAAAATAAACCTGACATTCAGATTTTCATACCGTCCAGAAGTATTTAATATTCCTTCTCATTTCGCCGCAACCTATCCGAAGTAAGCACTATTAGCAAAAACTATCTTTACTTTATTTTCATCTCCACTGTAATAATGACTCTCTCAGCCGGAGTTACAAGGCTGGTCAACTTCACCAAAACTGGAGCACCCTTCCGGGACGAGGGACAAACATCTAAACCAACAAACAAATAAATCCGGTTTTCTAATATATATATCTATATATATATGTATTTTGGGGAATGCCTTCAGGTCAGGTGCCTGCGGGTTGACGTGAATCCAGAAGCTTCTTCATCAAAGTCAACCTCTCGGTCTCCCTCTCCCGACTTAAATCTCACCCCTCCTTTTCGACGTTGTACGAGAGTGGTACGAGAGTATACACACTCCGTCGCAGCAGCCTAACCAGTCGCACCCGAGCCTCCGGCACCGCACACATACCGCGCGCGCGCACCATCCGACCAATAAACTAACCACCACCGAACGAGAGGAATCGTCGTAACGGACGACGCCGTTGAAACGCTCTCGAATCCAGACGGCAGAATTCTCTCCACGCCGTTCTATTTTCACGGTTTCGCCTATCCGGCCAGGGCGTGCATCATCACAGGCGCCAACTACCGTTGCTGCAGCCAAACCAACATCAGCCGACGGAAAACGGATGACTCCAGATGTAAACGTTTCTTTCGCTACCCAAAACCGTCTCTTTGCATATCCGGATTCGGACGTCATCTTTGAGTTATTCTCACTTTCGCCAATGTTTCTCTGATCAGAAGAGTTGCGACTTGTGACGGTTCGCTGGCATTATGTCCGGAGCAATATTATGGGGATGAATATGATAATATTGTGATTATGCGGACTTTTTGACCGCGATCCAAAATCGTCTTGCTGCATGTTCGGATTCCGTCGTCATTCCGCTTATAGTTTTCCGATGTCAATGCTAATGGCGAGGAATGTCCAATTTGGTTTCAATCTTCCTAATGGTTGCACTGAATCAAGAGACGTGATCGCTCTACTGGTGTACAGAATTTCAACTGGCTATTTCAAACCGTTCTCGAGTTACAGTCGTTTCAATCGATTCAAGTCAGTCGACACGTAATCTGGATGCCAAGTGAAACTAATATTTTTGGGCGTTTCAGACTACTTTAAGTTCTGTCGCCAAAGTCTCGACTAAAGCAAAACCAAAGGTTGCAACTCCACAACGGATTGACGAATAAAGACTGAACTAAACGCGAACGCAACGTCTTCGTTCGAAATCCATCCGATTGGTAGTTCCGAGTTCAACGACAATATATATATGTATACATTTCGGTTGAAAATCCAGGCGAAGGTGCGGGAATCTCAAGAAACAAGAACGTTCCAGACAAATTAAATGTCTCTTCGCATCACTAACATCATCGGTAAATTGAATTGAAAAAATAGCAACAGCCATAGCGACCAGAAATCCGACGACGCCTCCGCGTTTTTCCGCAATAGGATCCGCGCTATATAAATTTCTGTTCCCGAATTTCGAATTTTCCATTGGCGTCAACCAGAGAGAGAGAATGATTTGGCCACTTGTTGATCGTCGGGCTCACCGGTATTCACGGCAATGATGCACGGCAAGTGGAAGAGCACAAAAAGAGCGAGTGGAACGTTCGATGTGCACGGAACGCAGCGCGACACCGAACGAACTCGAGTCGCGAATAACTGTCCCATACACTTCTGCGTACGTGTCGGCGCACACAAGTGCGTATCGCCAGTGCAATTCAGCCCGCACTTGTTGCAATCATCAAACGGAACAGTCATCGAACAGGTTGTTGTTACGCCGGTTAACCCCGATTGTCGCTGACCGTGGAGCCATCCCTCTAGCGTTACTACTCAAACTCCCAACTGTTTCACCCTCGCGCATCAACGTTTTCGATGGAGCAACGATGGCGAATACTCTTCTCCCCCGTCGTTCTCCGCATCATTCGTTCGGCTCAGGCTGATTGCACGGGCCATTAATTCACGCTGTGGGAAAACCGCGATAATTCGCGGGTTTCGATTTTCCGAACGAGACAGAGCTTCGCCGTATTCGCGTGCATTAAACGCGCCACGCGAGTACTCGTTGGATCGAATAATGAATTAATAGCCAACGCAAAGAGCCCAGAGATGTTGGAACGGTAAAACCGCGATCATCGCGGGTAAACCGACGGTCATTGTACCTCGGATTAGTGAAACCATGAAGCCCGATAGTAGCCACGAATGATAAGCAAAATGGACTTGGGGCTTATTCGCTACGACACGCCATTGGCTGTAAAGACTCTTTGATTAGCTTGTTACAATCGATGATGACGCTTCGGTTTATACATCGAAAGGTTTTTTTCTTGAAAACTTCAACCTTGGACGTCTTTCGGAGGTCGTGGGCAAAGATGTGACCGCTGGTCCAGATTTTGATGATGGAAAAATATGCTGAACGACGGAATTTCAATCCGGATTCGTCGGAAGGACGGAGAAAAAAATCACATTGTGAAAGCAACGACAATGACTATTTGCCGTAAAAGAAAGTTCCCAAGAGTTACGTTTTCATTTTATAGTCACGACGACCCCAGAAAATCTTTGATAAAACAATGATTCTAGTTTGACCGATTAACTATATTCTACCAGCAACTATCTATAAACTCAACGTTTCCAGGAGGAAGGTCGACACTTTCGTCCTACAAACTATCCGTTGTAGTGACAAACGCTGTCTTTTTTCTCAGCGTTCACCACTTTGTCAACCTCCCTTTGTTGTTCCGTCAGTCGAATCATTTGCATACATGCGCCGCTACACCGTGGCACCGTTTAGGGATCGGATTTGAATCACGGTTTCTTACCATTGTCCTAGATAAAAGTTCGAAGACAAGAAATTCCTTAGCCGCGAGCGTTTTAAATAAGCTCCGCGCTTGAATGCCCGATCGACGGAAGCTGAACCAGACGAAGAGCCAGATGAGCCATCACCGGCGCGAGGGTGGCGATTCGCCATTCGCCGAAGGGAGGAACCTTAAGTGCCGGCGTGTAACTTCCAAGTTTTAATAGCGAGAATGGTCCAATAGCTTCTCCTCGCGACCGCGAGAAACGAGACGCTGCCTGGGTGGAAACGGGTGGTCGGAAGAAGCGCCAAAGGAAGATGAAGAAGGTGGTGAGAGCTCGTGAAGAAGTAATTGTCCTATAGCTCGAGACTCCCACGACGACGTTGCGCGATCGATTGGCGGAGCAAATCCGGTCCGCGATGATGAATGAAAGACCGTAAGGGTGAAGCCGAGGCAAACAACTTCATGAACGTTGTTATCAATTATCCCAACCCGCAACGAAGACGAGCCAGCACAACGGGTCGATCGCTGTGTTTCTCGGAACCATGCAAACAATTATATCGGGTCGAAGGGTCGTGCCGAAGAAAAAACCTCACCCAACATTTTTCCCCGCTCAGGCCTTTTCGCATAATTTCCAGATCCAACATCCAACGCCATGCGATAGATTTTCCCGGGCGACCCGTGTGCCCCACAGGTCTCATCCATTATCGATGGAATATATATATCGGGGGTCTTCTATTTTCACCTCCGTCTTCTCACCCGGCTCTGTATCTTTATCTTCTCCTTGCTCGTTTTCGCGATCTTTCTTCCTCGAGCCACCCGAGGCGTTTCCGACACTTCGATACCCTCGTTACCTTCGTCGGAGGCCGACGACTTCTGGAGAGGAAAGGAGATACAGCGCGGGACGCCAGCTTCGCGGGTCTCGAACAATCGTTTTCCAATAATCCGAGATATACTCTCGTCGCCGGTGAGGAGGCGAGGGCGCGAAAAGAGGCTTCTGGGTAGGGCGCGGAAAGCATCGGGAGAGACACCAGAATCGACCCTCCGCGTCTAACCCTCCGCGCGACCCGTCTTGGATTTCTCTCTTCCGTGGAGTTCGGGGAGGCGCCAGCGAATAAGATGAGGAACAAGCGAAGGAAGGAAACTCTTTCACCTCCCCACAGACGAGACTCCTCTTTTCTAACTGTAGTAACGGGTCTGTGCTTCAATCTTCGCCACTGTCCCGTTCACCACTATGCCGAACGTTCAAACTAATTAATTTGCAAGATCGGGACTGTGAAGAGGAGACGGAAGTGGAATGGGGAGCCGCGGTGGTCGACAGATCGAATAAATTTTCTCGGCGAAGACCTCGCGTCTCGGCGCCACAACCACCGCTACCGGGACTCGATGGAAGCTGGATTCAGCACCGTCTGGGAGGAGCGATTCGAAAACTGCAGTGCACTCGAGTCTCCGATCACTCCGCATCTCTCAAGTCCTTCGCTCACTGTCTTGGTGGTAATCTGCTTCTTATTGGTATAATTACCAGCAGAGAATAAAGCGAGAGAAGGATCAGAAAGAAATACGGAAAATCATTACCCCGAGTAGAAATTTAATCGGGGTGCCTGATGTCTTATCAGGGTTAGCTCAGGTATTGATAAGTCATGACTGATCAAGTTGGCCGGATATCAGCCGGATCCGGGACATATCAAATATCACTAAGGATCGTCTTATCAGGATTGTTTGACGTAACTAGGATCGGGGCGACAATGAGTTATCGTAAGGTATGCCGCGCTAACGACTCGGTCGCATTATGCAGACTGGATCTAGGTTAAATAACAGTAAGACTTGCCGTACACCATCAAGATCCGGGTCGGATCGGACAACCCAATCCGATCCAGACAGCCGGATGAATAAATGATATCCGTGAGTATGTTAATGTTATGAATACGTTACGGATATACTGATCCGGCCTGAAAGGCCGATTCATCCGGCATATTATCAGGGCAACATCCGGTCCAGATCAGGCTTACCATTTGGGTTCATCCGACCAAAATCCGATGTAATATTAAGCCTGGATTAAAAATCGTCTTACACGCTAGATTGGGGCCCGATTTAACGTCGGATTTGGGCCAGATCAGGCAAACAGGCAAGCCTGATCCGCGCCGGATTTCACCCGAAATCAATTTCTTCTCGGGAAGAGTGCGACACGCTCAAGTTTCTTACGGGCCTTTGCGACCTTAGCAACTCGCTCTACAGATTGACGATCGCTCTCATGATTTACAAAACTATTGTCGGTGCTGATCCAGCAACCTTCCGAAGTTCAAGCTCACACTTTCAATGTATCTTCGGAATCGCCTTTTCCCGGCTTGCTCAGCCGCCTCTCGACCGTCGGACAACAAGTTGGGGAGGATTTCTGCAAGATAGCAACATTAAACCTCGCTTGAGAGAAAGCGAGAGGCGACATTCGTATGTTTCCTTCAGTTCTCACTCGCGATTCTCGAGAAAAATATCGTGCGACCTGCCACGTGTAGAATACCGCCACGATTGGCCCAATATTGAAGGAACCGTGTCACGTTAGATATTAAAAACGGCAACGGAATACATCCGACCCGTATATTCCGATAGCCTGTAAATCTCGTCGCTGACGAGCCTGAATGTGTCAGATCGCCACTTCCGTCACGAATTACGCAAGGCAATATTAATAAAAAATAATCGTCACACGGTACGTGATGCTTTTATCTATAAAAAAGAGGTTAACACGGTACCATTCTCTTCCGTTATAATACATATGAGATGGGTCCTTTAAGCAAGTAATGTGGATACAACCCTACCAAACCCAACAATTATAGACCGTCTTCTAACAACGATATTTCTTTTATATTTCTTTTATAACTCCTACACTAGAAAAAAATTATCTGAGTCAAGACAAGCTATTCCCGAATTGTTCTCCGCATCAATCCTCATCCGTATCATGCATAAAGGTTAAGTTTCCCTGCTTCTATCCATCAGTAGAGCTCAGGCCAATAACCGGCGCTTGCAGCTTTCCAGGTGTGTCCTTTAGATTAGCTCAAATGACGCTCTGCTTTATCCTGATTCTTCGGTAGCCCATCTCGTCCCACTCGGCCCTACTACGATGAATTGCACCCAGATCAGTTTGATACCCGATGCAGACGCTCGAATAATTATCTCCCCATGCATCGTAACTCGAGCAAGAATCTCGTGAGTGGTCGACGACGGGGTAGTGAGAAGTTCTCAACCCAGTCGCCCGAGCCTTTGCTTCCGCGATTGCGGTCACACGCGCGTCCCGCATCTTTGTCGGGTCCGTCGCACGACGGTGGATCTCAGAAAATCGGTCCAAAGACCGAGCCAGCACGTCGGTGGAACGGGTCTCATTAAGGACGTCGCCCTTCAATTTAAGCCTGCCTTCCTGCTGCCTACCGCTTCTCAGCAACCCAAAGGATCTGCTCCGCTTTTGTGCCTGGACAATCCCCGCCCTAACGCCCATTCCTTCCTCTTTTTCCCGCGTCCCGCTTTCTCACCCCTCCTCGCCCACTCCCGCGTTTTCGCAAATTTCTCAATCACGTCACTTCGCCTTCGTTCACATTTCGCCGCCAATGTTCCGACCATCCTCGTTCCCAGGAACAGCAACGTTGCCACCCACTGTGATCGGCAACAATCAACCGATACCGATGGACTAACAATTATAACCGCCCATTGGTCGTCGTCTTTCATGTTCGTCCAACCGCATCTCTTTAATCATTTACAACGTTTCGTCTTTTATCTTCAGCCGTTACCTAATAATCGAATTCTTCTTGTTTCAGGGTGGCGCTGGAAGCAGCGGGGCTTCGGGCGGTCTGAAGTTCACGGTGGCTGACACCTGCGAGAGAATCAAAGAGGAATTCAATTTCATCCAGCAACAGTACCACTCGTGAGTCGTCGCCGTCGTCGTCTTTGCTGTCGGCTTCCTCTCTCGCATCTTACACCGCGCTTCCTCCTCCTCCTCCTCCTCCTCCTCCACCTCCGACGCTTTCACAACCTCCGACCTCTGCATGCCTCGCGTCTTCGTCCGATGTGAAGAACCTCCTCCTCTCTCCTCTTCAGCCCCTAGCCCGCGAATCCTTCGCCTATTGACGTTGACGTTCCTCACCCATCCCCGCCACCATTCACCCTCTTCCCGACTCGCTCTCGATGTTTCTTCTTATCTCTGGACTCTTCAACGTCTCCCTGTGTTTCTATCTTTCCGCGCTCCTTATACCCACCCCTTGACCTCTCCGCGTCTTCCACCCTGTCTCGTAACTGCGGTTCCATTCCACTCCTTCCTTATCCGCCTTGCTGTACCACCTTGAACCGCCGGCGGAGTCGCACTGTTAAAAAACAACATTGTAAATCATACTAGACTGGTCTGCGAGTTTCTATGAAAAAAAAAACAATTGTGAAATGAAATTTAACGTGAAAATTGTGATGAAAAAGCAAATGTACCTTTTTGCCATGAAATTTAAATGATTCATTGGAATCAATGTATCCGTCGCGATGAAACTATAGTCAGTGTTTGAAAGTGATGGATTTCTCAATGTTTTGAAACGCCGTTCAATTTTTCATCATAATTGCACGTGAAATTTAATATAGCACAAAATGTTCACGCACAAAAACTTCCGGTGTCGGAACCTTCAGCTTTGTACGATTTTTTTTTTGTTTACAGTGAACTTTGATCTTTTTTATTGCAACACAACCTTCGCCGAAAGACCGCTTTTCCATACCAGTATCGCAAAGCGCTATTTTCGCACATTTCTTATTCCGCACTCTTTTAACTACTTTCTAACTACTTTTTCGCCCGCTACGGGCATAAAAAGAGGAGTTTTGTGCATCTCTTATAAAAAAAAGTGGCGTGCGATACTTGACCAAAAAAGCCAATGGCGGTTGGGAAGAAAGCAACACTCGCCTTCAGCTCGTACCACAAACAGCTCTCATTCTCGGCTCACGCTACTGTTGAACTTCACTTCCGGCTCGTGCGGCTAACTTCACAACCTCCGTTCTAAGATCGCTTTTTTGCCCCAGTATCGCAAAGTACCATTTCCTGCCGACCCCGTAACTTGCCTAGTGGGAGCGACACAGAGAGCCAACGTTCGCCCAACTTTGGGCCAGCACTGGTTCCGTGCATCATTCCCAACAGCATTCTGGGTTTCCCCCGTCTGTTTTGAACCCCTCGCGATAGTGCTCGAACGGTCTTCGGCACTCGAGACCTCAGCGACGAGGCGCGAATTCGCGTCGTCGGCGCTGGGGACGAAGTTCGCGTTGGGGCGAAATGCAAAATGACCGCGGTATGTTTACGCTACAAAAAAACACTGAGAATCTCGAAAAAAAATTCCCTCGCGCATTTTCATAAACGTAACTCTAACGCTATTATCTTGGCTCTTCGATCCAGCCTCTCTACCATCGATTTTTTCCTCATCACTCATGTTTCTTGTCTTCTCGATTACAGACTGAAGCTCGAGTTCGAGAAGTTGGCCAACGAGAAGACCGAGATGCAGAGGCATTATGTCATGGTGAGTGTCTTTTTGGTTTCCCTTGGCTTCCCGAACGATCTCCAGAGATTTTACCACTTTCCTTCTTCTTTTTTTAACTTCTCAAAGAGACAAATCGTCGCGATGTAAAACGTAAACGTCGGATGCGATAAAACGCTTCTTCCACGTCCCAAACTCCTTCATCCGTCTCACGTGACCATAATCTTCGGAGTTTGTATCGAGGCAAAACAATATTTCGTGAGAAATGTATTCTTTAACTGCTTCGTGTCTATCGAGGAATAAAAGAATTGTGAAAAACGTAGGAAATTGTTGAAACACCTTGAAAAGAAAATCGTACATAATTATTGTGGAAGTTCATTCGGTCCGTGGATGCTCGATAGGGAGAGTGCAGTTTCCGCAACGCGGCCGGACATCCTTCTCAGTTGTTCCTTTGTGTTTGGTTCACCCTTGGACACTTTTTTTTTGGTCTACAACTTTGCCGTCTTCCGTCGACTCGTCTTTTCCTCGGTGCATTCGCCGTCGTTGATTGGGTTCGTGAGAGGTGAGGCGAGACTGTTTCCACTTACACCGTGGGCGGAAGGGTGCGAGTCAGGGGTTTAGGGGTCGTTCGAACGCCGCTTAAACCCCCCCCCTCGCGAAAGAGAAAGACGGCCGCGGGGGCGCGACCGGAAATTGAATGCTCCGAATGAAATATACCAGGCAAGACCGTTCTCAAACCGGGCGTCTTTCTTCTTATCCTCCATCATCGTTCTCGACGTTTCAAAACGATCTTCCTCGCGAGCTGCGAGCCTCGAAGCCGGCGATCCTAGCGTGCGGGACGCTGAACGCTCGATCTTTTCCTCACACTTGTCGACTGGTCGGTGAGCTGCGTGGAACGAAAAAAAAAAAGGAAAAA
Source organism: Listrodromus nycthemerus (assembly GCA_963978505.1). NCBI lineage: Eukaryota > Metazoa > Arthropoda > Insecta > Hymenoptera > Ichneumonidae > Listrodromus > Listrodromus nycthemerus. Next base: position 7,923,060 of record OZ021685.1, read on the forward strand.
AAAAACAAAAAAAAACACCCGCGCGATCGAATCAATATCGGTTTCGTTGCTGCAACGAAATGCAACACACACATTTATTTCCGCAAATTTTCATCCATCATTGCACGCGAGTAGAAAAGATCATGGTTGACGTGGACCTAAACAACCGGATGGAGGGAATTTGTTGGAAGTTGGAAGAGTTAGGGATCAGTCATGGAATTTATTGTTAAACCCTGAGAATATTTTCAACATGACGGCTAATTTATTTTCACGCTGCATGACATTCACGATTTTTGTTTCTGCAAATTTGATTTATTTATATATAATCTTTATAGAAATTGTGCCGATTAATTTCGTTGAGAATTTTTAAGATTGCGAACCAGGTTCAATTTCTTTGGAGTTATTCGCGATTATCCTTTTCTATTCCGGCCGAAAGACTCGAAAAAATCAAATTTTCTCTCCGCAAAACCGGGAAAAGTCGTGAAATTCCAGTCGGAAATTTTCATCCGGACCGCGAAAGACAAAATCGACAGCTCGTTACTTCTTCATCGATGTCGAGAAAGACGTAGCCGAAAGTAAAAAAAAAAAAACCGTAAAAAATTTGTAAATAGTCCCCGATTAATTGAATCAATGTCGTTTTCCTTGCCGAAACAAGACACGCAACACGCAAATTCATCACCTCGAATCGCCTTTTCTCATGAGATCCTCAAACCGAAGACAAAATCAGCAGATCGCCAAATTCTCCGTCCAAAAACGACCAAAAAAAGAAAATCAAATCGAACAACTAAAAAATAAAAAAATAAAAAACCGTAAATAACTTGTAAATAGTCCCTGATTAATTGAATCAATGTCGTTTTCCTTGCCGAAACAAGACACGCAACACGCAAATTCATCACCTCGAATCGCCTTTTCTCATGAGATCCTCAAACCGAAGACAAAATCAGCAGATCGCCAAATTCTCCGTCCAAAAACGACCAAAAAAAGAAAATCAAATCGAACAACTAAAAAATAAAAAAATAAAAAACCGTAAATAACTTGTAAATAGTCCCTGATTAATTGAATCAATGTCGTTTTCCTTGCCGAAACAAGACACGCAACACGCAAATTCATCACCTCGAATCACCCTTTCTCATAAGATCCTCAAACCAAAGACAAAATTAGCAGATCGCCAACACTACCCCCTCCAAAAACGACAAAAAAAAAAAATCAAATCGAACAACCAAGAAAATAAAAATAAAAAAAACCAAAAAAATTTGTAAAAAGTGCCCGATTGATTAAATCAATGTCGTTGTCCTTGCCGAAACAAGACACGCAACACGCAAATTCATCGCCTGGAATCGCCCTCTCTCATGAGATCCTCAAACCAAAGACAAAATCAGCGGATCGCCAAATTCTCCGTCTAAAAACGACAAAAAAAAAAAAATCAAATCGAAAAAAAAAAAAAAAAAAACCCGCCTCAATCAACGTGTGACGAGTCATCGTCGGGCATCGACCCTTCAAAAAAAGAGCCTTGCCTCTTGTCATCCGAGAGGAATCAATTTAAGAAATTTCCAGCGATACGAGTTCGCCCACCCGGAGCAGGGTCGGGGTAGGCGACGAGAGGGTAATTGCAGCGCGGCGATCCGGCTCCTTTGCTCCACTACTGGATGCGGTTGCCGACTGATGGGGGCGAGGACAAGGGACGGCGACCACGCTCCGTTCCAACCGCGAAGACGATGGAACCCTTGCGCCCTCGGACATGGAACTCAGCCACCCTGACCCCATCCCCTCCCCCGTCCCCGCCGGCCCGACCTCGTCGACACCCCCTCTATAAATCGTTACACCGATGTGACACAGCGAGGAACGGGCAGGAGCAGTTGCGAAGGAGCAAGCAGAAGTAAACGAGAATGAGCGAAGGGGTGAGACAAACCTGCGGGCGATTCGGCGCTCCGCGGAGTTTCGCTGGTGGTGTACGTGGGCCGCGAGAGTTGACGATAGACGCCACGGCGAGGGGGTTAGGTGGGTGGGTGGGTGGGTGGGTGGGTTTGAAAAGCGGCCGCGAGGGAGAGAAGCGGAAGCCCGGGACGGTTACGAGGGCGGAGGTGACGGAGGGAGTGGCGAGCTTTCGAGGGGGTGAGAAGGGGGTTGTAAAGGGTGGCGGTGAGGGGGTGGAAGTTGAGCCGGTAATCGATATCTCCAAAGTAAACGAAGAGAGAGGGAGCGAGAGAGAGAGAGAGAGAGAGAGAGAGAGAGAGAGAGAAAGAGAGAGAGAGGGAGAGTCGATGTGAGATAGGTGGAGAATGAAGAGAGCGAGGGAGCTGGAAAGGGCGAGAGTCGCGCGGAGAGTGGCGCAGCAACCGGTGAGTAAGGGAGAGATAAAATACCGTGGAATGAGACGGGGGTCGGAGAGGAGCGTAGGTGTAAGTGGTAGGGAGGGAGAGGGTCGCGAAGTGAGAAGCGAGACGGGGATGCAACGGACGAGCATCGGAGCGCAGTGTTGGCGGTCGGGCAGAAGTGGTGGCAGGGGGTGGGTGGAGGGGGGGGGGGTGAGAAATAGATGTCGAGGGTTTGTCAGCTACCGGCAAGTATTACACTGTACGGGCCCAGACACATTTATACACCAATACTCTCCATTCCACGCTCAAACAGTATGTGTGTGTGTGTGTGTGTGTGTTTGTGCGAGCGCGTGTGTTTGTGTGGGTCTTTGCGGGTCTGCATGCGTGTATGTATGTATTTATTATACATCATCTCTGTCGTGCCGGTTTTCACTTCTGCATCTCTGTACACTTCTCTTTGCCGACTTCCCTGGGTCTCTCCTCATTTCCCTCGCGCCCGAAACCTTGTCTCCCATTTCCATCGCTTCTTCTCTTTCTCCCGCTCCGTTTCCCGTATGTTCTTTCTCGCGGATATTCTAATTCCACCGACAGAAATACTGTCCGTTCGTCTCCCTTTTATCTATCCTCGCCCCCCCCCCCCCCCCCCCCGGGGACTCTTCACGATTTTCATTAGGATAAAGCGCCGTAAATCCGCGCGTTATTTTCTCTCGACTCTTGTTTTCGTTTCTTGCCGCGCATCGCTTCTTCTTTCGCGACGTTTCGAGTCGTCTCGCGTAGCCTCCGCTCCACCTCTCGCCCTTGATTCTCGTCTACCTTCGTCCCCTTAATTTTTACCCTCCGTGTACAACGTCGTCTCTCTCTCTCTCTCTCTCTCTCTCTCTCTCTCTCTCTCTCTCTCTCTCTCTCTCTCTCTCTCTCTCTCTCTCTCTCTCTCTCTCTCTCTCTCTCTCTCTCTCTCTCTCTCTCTCTCCCTCTCTCGCTCTCTCTCTCTCTGTTTCTCTCCGCTCGCTCTCCACGTTTGTTCCTCATTCTCGCTTTTGCCCTTGTGTACAACGGCGACTCTCGTGCAACCCTCGAGAGCCCTTCCAAGTCTTTGGCTACGACATAACTCGCCATACCTATCGTTCCTCCGTGACTGCCGTCACCTTTGTCACCGCGACCGAACAATGTTCCAGCTCGCGGCACGACTCGCCGACGAACTTTGTTATCCCACTTTCCGCCGCGTGATATAACCTACCGCATAATTATTCGTCTAATGTAAAAACGATATTAAAAAAAAAAATGGTTATTTTTTCTGTTTATCGCTAATAACGGCTATTTTTTTTTTTTTTTTTTTTCATACCTTATCACACGACTGAGATATTGAGGTTTCTTTATTCCCTTATTTTTAATCAGTTGTTTCTTTGATTCTATTCTATGCAACATTTTTTTTTTTTTAGGACCTTGTTAGAATTTTTTTTTTTCTACTCATTATTCGTTAATCGAAGAGAGTCCCATAGTGGCGCAGAGTGTTCGAAGCTGTATATGAAGCTGAATCATAAATTTGGTGAAGCGCACTGCGAGAAGATATCGCGTAACTACAGCGATGGATGACGCGCCGTGAGATAATAAAATTATTGAAAGGTTTCGTGCATTTGAAAAAATATTTATTTCCCGCGAAGATCCACGATTCGTTTTCCAGTTGATTCAATTTTTTTTTTAGAATGGACTTTCACCAATAAAAATCACGGTCGATTACGGTCAACGACCTATAAGTTGTCCTCGAAATTGAAAAAAAAATGCAGTAAAAAAAATCCGATTTTTTTTATTATTATAATAACGGCTACGAATAATTTTTGACAAATTTTTTAATGAGAACTTCCTTCATTCTTCGTCAGTCTTTTTTTTAAATTTTATCCTGTGCTGCATTTTTTTTTTTAACGGTGACATTTTTTTTCTACTTGCGCTCATTCGACGCACTCAATGATCGGCGAGAGAAAAAATTAAGTTGGACAAATGTTCCCTCTCCTGTTTCAGCGGTTCTTTGGTACCGCTCGAAATTTAGGTGTCTTTGAAGTGGAAATTCGACACCGGCGTCTCTCAAGGGCTACTAGATTGATTGCGGAGTTGGTACAATTGCCGTATCGAAGTTATATCTCAGAATGCCGCCCGCCGCGCGGAAATCTCTATCGCAGTTAGCCGCCGAGTGCCAAGATCGAATTATCGGTAGAACTTCCATTATTGGAATCCGGGCTCGACGTAACTACATCCTAACCGAGAAGGGAATCTCCGTCGAAGCACCACTACGAAAGAGTCCAAGTTCTCTTGAAAAAAGAAAGAATTAGAATTAAAAAAAAGGAGACAAATTTAAAGCCCGAGATGAAAGATTTTGCGTTATAGCGAATATTTCAGCGAATGATTTTGGGACTGGAAAGGATAAAAAAATATCGCTGTTGACTACGGAAAAATGATGATATTTTACAGCGTGAAACAAATATTAATTGTATCGAACATTTTCCGTGGTAATCTCGCTCACGTAGACTTCAAATAAATTTACAAATTTGCTATCTTGATGAAAGACCTTTTGGTGTCGAATTTAATAAAAATTCATCAAAGTCTTAAGATTTTATGGGATTTTGAGTCTTTTTTTTTCGAGTTTTCAGAAAAATTACTAAACATTTAATCATTTCGGTGAACATGGAAGTAACGAGCTGAAATTTGATACACGGATCCAATAACAAAATATAATTTGTCAAAAATGAATCGTTTAGATTTCATAAGAAAATTTTTGAATTTTCGAAACTGCCGTTTATTTTTTGTCCGAGCGGAGTTTCTGCCACGACTATCGCTCTAGAAGTAAAGTAATTTCAAAACTGGTAGTCAATGAAAAAAAAAAAAATACATGAGACACGGCCACAAATCGGCGAATGTTAAATGAACACGAAAAATCTCTCACACTTTTTAATCCCGAATTTTTTCCAAAAGAAGTGCATGCACACAAATTCGACGGATTAAAGCCCTTCAAGATATTCTCTCGCTCTGAACCTCAACAAGCAAAATGTTCATCAAAGTCAAACGCAACGTTTAATTTTAAAAAAGTAAAAAAAAAAAAAAAAATACACAAGCCACGGCCACAAATCGGCGAATGTTAAATGATTAAGAAAAATCTCTCACATTTTCTAATCCCGAATTTTTTCCAAAAGAAGTGCATGCACACAAATTCGACGGATTGAATCCCTTCAAGATATTCTTTCGCTCTGAACCTGAACAAGCAAAATGTTCATCAAAGTCAAACGCAACGTTTGATTTGCAAAAAGTAAAAATCGAAGACTTCATCGACGTTCACAGTGATTTATGTATTTATTTGGTAATTTCCCCGTGTATTCGCAGAGTTATTAAATCCGTGAAAAATTGTATGTTTCAGTATTATGAGATGTCGTACGGCCTCAACGTCGAGATGCACAAACAGGTGAGCAATGAACGGTGTGCGAAACATGAGAATCCAATCCCCTATTACTCTGCCCGTTTCGCTCGTCTATCCATTTCCCTGTTTGACGAGTTTCCGGGTGGAATCTCATTGTACGGTGGTTTCGTACGGCCATGCGAGTGTAAATATCAAAGGCAGGCTCTCTCTCCATCTGCCTCACGTCCCGTTGCCGTTTCTTATCCATTATCCCAGTGAGCCGACCGTGCACTCGCGTCATTTCGCGTTTCTCGTCCCGATCTCGAAACCCCGTCCCGTATCCGACTTCGGAGTCGCAAAGGGGAAAGAAGAAAACACAAAGTCCCCGACTGGGCGCGAGAGACGGAGGCCAAGAAGTAAAGAAGGCACGAGGAAGAAAGAACGAGTGAAAGCCGTGGAACACATAGACGAAGGCGGGCGAGAAATATGGGTCGGGCTTTTCACTCGGTCGCTCGATTTCTCGATGCGAAAAAGGCGCGGCCGCGTGCACCGCGAGGAACGAAACGGAACGTGACGTTAGACGCAGCTGGAAAAGGGAAGGTTGATGGAACGAAAAATAACGGAGTGCTAAGGAATTCTACGTACACGAATGTCCTACAGTAGCGCAGAATACTTGGAGTTATACAGGGTGTCTCAGAAGTCGTAGAAGAAACTGTTAGGGTTGATAGAGAAAAAAATTCTGAATCGAAAGTTCCTGAGTCAAAAATTTTGTTGGGCCATAGAAAATTAGTTATTAATTAAAAACGGTAGCCAATCAGGAGCGCGCTACAAGAGAAAAAGGAATGAGCGGGGGAAGTAGCGGAGACGCGAGAGTGAGAGCGGTCTTGTAGCGCGCTCCTGATTGGCTACCGTTTTTAATTAATAACTAATTTTCTATGGCCCAACAAAATTTTTGACTCAGGAACTTTCGATTCAGAATTTTTTTCTCTATCAACCCTAACAGTTTCTTCTACGACTTCTGAGACACCCTGTATATACAGTAGGGGGCAATTGAAGTGGAACAAAGTGTTTTTTCGCGATCTCGGCGACAATTTGACCGATTTCGAAAAACCAAAAATATACTTTCTTGCAAATTTAATAACTTTTCGAATGCGACAAGTCCCATCCCGATCGGTTGAGAATTGGGCGATTTAAAGGGGGTGTACCGAATCGATGCAAATCGGTGTTTCGCGGAAACGCCGTAATTTGCTATTCGCGGTTATCGAGCACCCTCAAAACCAGTAGCAATCGAAAGAGCATCTCTTGGCGTGCAGAAAACACACCAAGCCAGTCCCAATCGGATGACTCCAGGAGGAGATATGGGCCCCGGAAGTCAAAAGGGTTTTTGAGACTTTGCTCGCAAAGTTCTTGACGGATCCTTTTGAAATTTGTCATGGGGTCGTTTTTTAACATGCTCTCGAACCTCACTCAAGTACCGACATGAAAATTGCTCTCGAAGATGATTTTCCGGGCCTTGCGTGCGCGCGCCTTCTCGTTCATGCGAACTTTTATCGTGAAAGGAAAAAAATTTCGAGATTGAGAGTGTGTTCACCTTAAAGAGGATGTTTCAACGATCAAAATGCGTCGCCGATCATTATCGGGAACACCTTACACGAAAAATGGGAAAGTTTTGAAAAATGAGGACGAAATCTTGAAATTTCGCGATCTTGGCTCTACGCGTTCCACGGAGCGATTCAACTGTTTATTCCAGGGCCGAATCGGGTGGAGCCGGTAGTGGCGAAAAATCCACTCTCCACGAGATATCAGTATTATCGCAGTATTGACAATCGCCAACGATACACAATTTATCGTTAACAATAATGTTTATAAACATTTGTTGATTATTGTTTATTGCCAAAAAAAAATTATTACAACATGAGAACAACGAAAAAAAAAATTGTAGAAAAATCTTTGCACTAGCCAATCGCTCGAATAAGCAATTGTTGTTTACGATGAATGCCTAAACAATTTCTTTACAGAAAAAATGCTCTCCTGTGTCGTGCATCTCGTGAAAAAAACGAGTTGCACGAATCGAGCGTGCCGGATTATTCGGATACGGAATTTGAACTAATTAACAATTGTTTACAATTTTTTTTTTCGTTATCATGTTGTAATAATTTTTTTTGCATTAAAACTGAATAACAAATTTTGATGAACATTATTGTTAACAATAAATTTTCGATTGTTAGAGAATGCTCGAATTTCGTGAAAACGGTAGGATTGCAAAGAGAAAAAAAATTCGGATAATCCGATACGCTCGATTCGCCCAAAACCGATCTTGCATCCATTATAGCAGGTCAGCGGTAATCCCGTAAACTGTCTACATTGGGGTAAACGAGTGTTCATTGTTCCACGGGGTCGTTCATTCTGATTTTTACGATCGACGACTTCTACACGGGTGACCACGCAATTTTATCTTCAATCGGTGCAACAGCCGTGGTATGGGACCGACCATATAACGGCCTACAACTAAACGAAGATCAGTATCTTTTATTCTTTGAAAATATTCACAGATGTCACCGTGTATTTTAAGCATGTTAACGTTGGATCGGTTGATCCATCGACATCTTGGAGATGTGACCATGTTAACCAGGCAAAACCGGCTCTCCCCTCTGACACATGTCGTTGTAGTTACGATGCTAGCGCCACGGTCTCACGGAAACACATATAAGAGTACGATACTATGGAAAATCGGCAGTCCGGCCCATGGATTCGTTATAAAAAGTCGGGATAAAAGCCCTCGAATTTCTGTTTTACGGTTTGCCCCTTGTAACGTCAAACTATTGTTCGAGATGAGTCAGGCTATCGGTGTTAAAGATCTGAGGGACAGTGATCTACAGCCCGAAACCATGTATCGTATACTGTCGGACGACGAGAAGAAGCGTCTTGAAGCACCGCTGATTCTCGGTACAACGTATACGCTCAACCCCTCGGAGACAAAAAAAGTTCACATCGGTCTACAGACGTGTGCCGATGGTCGCATACGCCCGATCGTAAAACTTCAGAACAATACCACGGCTGGAGGTATTGTCTTTGAATCGACCGATTGGCATTTGCTGCAGACAAAACTACATGAAATTTCGAGGTATTTCGACGGTGTCCAAAAGATCGCCTGGCGTAAGAATTGGCGCACACCGCAACCCGTACGCATCGGTGATTGTGAGATACTCTTCACCTCGAGTTACGGCTCCAAATCCATTGTGTTTGATCGGATTATCGAAGAAGATACCACATCCCAAGATGATGGATCACAGCGGGATCCCGAACCAGCAACGAAGAAGCGTAAAAATTATTCACCGGCTGTTGTGATGCAAAAATCGTCGTTCGATGGATTGCTCGGCATACTGGTGTGTCTCGACGAACGCTTCAGACGTTTACAGCGAAATGTCGCACATGTGGAAAAGTGTGTCAATGTTCTGTGCGCTGAATTACTTCTACACATTTCCGCTGAAGAAGACCCCGAAAAAATCGATGAGATACGCGTCAAAGAATTGCTTAAGAATAATCTCAAATCTTTGAAAGAAGCTACTCAACTCCGTATGGATCCTGCATTTGTCGAATTTACATTCGACATAGTTTTCTTGGAGTTTTCTGTACTGTGTGCCGCGTACATCGCAAACCAATTGCGGAAAGCACTTGCTACTAAAACGAAACGAACGGCTTAAAAACGGTGTTACCCATGCATAAAATTATTTATCAGTATTATTATCATCGTTATACCTTTAACATTGGTCGTTTTCGCATTTCCGTGGAAGTTTTTCAACTATTCGTTAATACTCTAAACAATCGAGCCCTTGCCCATTATTATAGTTAGGTGTATACGTATTCGGTAATACTAATCGGTATTTGTTGGACAGCCTCCTGACATCATGTATATATATATATGTATAGGTATATGTATGCGTATTTTATCTTATTTGTACGATATATATTAAGACCAATGTATGCAGGTGGGATGGAACGTGACGCATAAGTAATTAATAAACTCATATACTCCGATAATTTTGTTTTTCATTTCGCGTAAATGTCAAAATTAATAATCATGGACGCATTAACAAATATTTTTCAAGAAGAGTGTATCTCTTATTGCCGGTAAACGGTTACCCTTCGGGTATGATAAAGTAGCGGGTGACTTTACGGGCTGTAGAATAATTGTATAGTTTTAGATGACTGGGTAATGTTTAAGCATCTGCAGGAAAACTCTTAGGGCCCAATCACAACTCGGGGAGAATTTACAGGGGCCAATCATGGCCCGGGGAAAATCATTTGCATCCCCCTACTACCCATCGGACCCAACGCAGCATCACGGCTCAAGAAATGCCTGGGGGGCACGTGACGTCAGACGATAGGGTAGAGGGAGAAAAACACGTTGAATTGCCCTCTCTCTCTCTCTCTCTACAGCATCCCCCGTCAGTGGGTAGGGGATACCACCACCGTTGTGCAGAACAGCTGTGGGAAAACTCTTAGGGACCAATTACATCTCGGGGAATTTACAGGGACCAATCATGGCTCGGGGAAAATCATTTACATACCCCTCCTGCACATCGGCCCACAGCATCCCCGTCCAGACGGTGGTGGGGAGCATCACACGGAATCTCTCTCTCGCCCCCCTCATTGGGCCCGCTACAGCATCCATGGTAGTGGGGATACCGTCTTACTGGTGGGAGGTAATCGCAAGGGGGGACAGCAGATACCTCTATCACACTCACCACCCCCCACCGCTACAGCATTCCACTCCAGTGGGTGGTGGGGGCATGACGTCAGACATGGGGGCGATGGGGCAGAGGGGGGAGTAACAGATGACCCTCTCTCTCGCACATACTGCACCCCCCACCACAGCATCCCGGTCCAGACGGTGGTGGGGGTGGTGCCAGACAGGGGGGAGAGGGGGGACAGCAGATGGGCCCCTGTCTCCCCAGCTCTGTACACTACTACTGGCGTCGATGCCCGATAATCTCGTGGTGTCTTTTTGCGGGAGGTTTGGATAGTTTCCCACCTCCAGTGATGATATCGGTGCTGGATCGGTGTTCTGTGGGGGCTGCTCGGTATCGGTGCTCCGGTGTCTATCCATTTCTCGCCGGTGTGCCAGGGTGACGAGGAGGTTGGTTATGGAGCTCCATAGTGCCCCGAGCAGGTAGATGCTCCATCCGTATAATGTATGTAGGGCATAACCGTGTATGCATGTATCGATTGTGAGTTTTATCAGCCTTGCAACCAGGAAGATTCCGATGATTCCCGCACTAGCAGTGCCGAATTGGAGGAAACCGGTCCATAGTCGTTGGGCTGCATTTCCGGCAATGTGGTCGAGCATCTTCTCGTCGAGAAGGCCTTGAAGTGATATTGCTCCCGGAGGGATGTTGTACCCACTGGAGCCGCGTGCCAGGTTATTTAACACGGCGGGTTTCTCTGCAGGGAACATTATTCGGTCCCGTAGTTTCTCGATATCTGTTTCGGTGTAGATTCCACTCGATGCTAGATTGCCAGGGGATTTGTATTTCCACGTTGGTTTTGAAAGTGGTTGTACGTTTTGTGGTGGCAATACTTCGATAGGGTGTGGTGTGAGGCGATACCATGCTCCTTCCAGGTGGTACTGCGTAGGCAGGACAGGGTCGCACTCGATTTGGGTCGCTGACCTGAGTAGTATCCGCGATGTTGTTGATAAGAAGAAGGAGGTGTTCTTGTATGTTACAGGGAGCTCGTGGTAGGAGCTCTCGGTTTTTCGAAGTTTGCATTCTACCGGGATGCACTTCACGATGTGGGCCACTTCTCCGGCGACGACAGCCATGTATCCGGGCCCCTTCATCACCGTGTATGCGAACCTTTCAGGTAGCAGGGCAGCAGTCGAGAGCGCGTTTTGGAGGACTTGCTTCTCTATGCCGCATCGCTGGACGAGGATGTCTCGGTATAGTGTCTTCATTTGTCCTCGTACGTGTTTTTCCACATATACAAACTTTGAATTTATGTATGTGAAAATATCCAGGTTATTGACGGATACCCTCTTGTGGGTGATAGGTGACTGCCCTTTGCTCGTCTCCAAGATAAATAACTTGGGGTGTTCTGTGCTGATGAGGGTGTATCCGCAGGTGTGGACTGAGTACTTTGCCTGTTTGGCCAGGGCGAATGTTGTTGCCTGGGTGTTGAGAGTATAAATTTCGGGTGATTCGATTCCCTCCTCGGTGGCTTTTAATTTTGTTGCCATTCCCTCGTACAGGACGTCGTACCGGTTGAGTCCACAGGTGTCCGTGGGTGCTGCCTTCCAGAAGGCGCTGTGCCCCTCATTGTCCGTGCAATGTTCATCGGTCAAGGTGCACTGCGTTCCGGATGGTAAGATGATCTTGTTCTGTTCCAGGTTGACAGTCGCCTTGTAATTGTAGATAGCGACTTCGACGGCGGCGTTGATGAAAACTTTGCTCCAAGTCCCGTACGGATCGCTGTACTGGATGCCTTCGCAATTTCCGTCGTGGTCCAAAGATCCTCCCATGGTGACGGAGCGGTAGGTCGTGGAGTTTTGTCGGAGACTAATTAGTTCGGCGGTAAAGCTGAGTTTAATCATCCCGGAATCTTGCAGGCGGAGGCAAGCCTTCTCGTCCAAGTCCAGGAGTTACACCTGGCGGCCTCCTTGCACAGCCGAGTTGTGGGATCCCATGCCACAGTGTGTTATAGTGCGGTCTATTTGGACCTTGCATTGTATCACGTTGACGTTGTCGAAGTGTGATAATTGCAGTAGTTGGATATATATGTTCGTTGGTGTAGGCTCAGGTACAGGGATGTTGCAGTCGCCGACCCCGTTGAGCGATATTGTCGTTATGTTCAGGGACGAACCTCCACAGTCGTATCCGATAAGGGACGTGGACTGGTGGATGAGGAGGCTAATTGCTACCAGAAGCAGTAGTGTTGCCATGGTCCTCCTCCTGCAACATATATGGTTTCGCCCTGAGTTTGGTTAAGCGGAGCTTATTCGTATGGACGATCTTGCGCCGCCCTTTATAATTTAAGACGACGTTGCCTCCCGACAGAACTTCGATCACTTCGAAAGGTTCCGTATACTGATCGGCGAATTTTCCGATCCGTGGTTCTTTTAGCACGAGTACGGTGTCGCCAACTCCGAAATGTTGTGGGTTAATATGTTGATCGTAATAGTTTTTCGATCGATTCTTCGCCTGATTGAGGTTTTCGGCGGCCAGTTCCTGGAGTCCATGTATCTTCTCGAAGAGCCTCTCCAAGTAGTCTGCGTAGGTGTCGTCTGCTTCCCTGAGTTCTTCCTGTCCCGAAGGCTGGCGAGCTGTTTTCCCAAAGACGAGTTCGTGGGGAGTGAACCCCGTTCCCTCGTGACAGCTTGTGTTATACGAAAAGGCTGCCATTTCTAGGAATTCGTCCCAGTCGTGATGCTTGTCTACATACTGTTTGAGGTATTCGGCTAACACATGGTGAGAGCGTTCTATCGACCCGTTTGTCTGCGGGTAGTAAGCGGTAGTTTTATACTGTTTTATGCGGAATTTACGAGCTATATTTCTCATAAGAGAGCTACAAAAGTTCGACCCTTGGTCTGTTAACACAGCCTTGGGTGCTCCGAATCTGGACACGAACGCTTTAGTAAATGCATCGGCTATATCCATGAACGTAGTAGCCTTAAGCGGTACGGCTAAAGAATATTTAGTTAATAGGTCCTGAATGGTGAGGATATGCGTATGACCATTCTTAGTTATTGGCAATGGTCCTACTATGTCCATCGATATCTTGTCAAATGCGGCCCCTGGCGTAGCGGTAATAACCATGGGCTGTTTAGTTTTGATCCTTACTAATTTTTTCAATTGGCAATTTCGGCAGTGTTGTATAAAGTCTTGGATATCTGTTTTCATATTTTTCCAAAAATAGTTATGCCGAATTCGTTTATAGGTTTTTGTGACACCCTTGTGTCCACCTAGCATTGACTCATGTTTTTCGCTAATAATTTCTTTTATTTTATTTTCAGGTGGCGCTTTGATCAGTAGACTGCAGGTCGTGACTCTTACAGGTAAGTTCGTTAGACTATTTTTTATTCTAGATAGGACCTCGGCCCAAGAGATTGTGTCGATTTGTTCCGTTTTTGCTATACTTATTGTTTTCATATTCAGTTCTTCTAGGACGGCTCTCAGAGAGTCTAAGGCCTCCGTAAGATCATCGATCGAGGCGTTGGCTCGCAGGTCTGCCTTAATTGGTAAGGCAATTAGTTTCTTTTTACCGTTAGTAGTTACTTTGGCCCTGCAGAGATGCAAATCGCGCAAAGGGTAGTTTTTTTTATTCCTGCATGTCTTTTCCACCTGCGTCGATCAGTTGGCCTTTGGTAGTAACAAAATACACAAGGTTATCCTTTCGCATTGTCAGTCTGTCCCTAGTTCCAATGATTTCTAATGTTAACGGATCTTGGGGAGACTGTTGATACGGGACGGAGACCGGATCTACGATCTCGTCATCTGAGTCTGAGGTCTCGTCGTCGCTAGACCGTATATCTTCCTCGCTACTCGCGAGCGGAACCTCCGCGGGAGCATCAACCTCTAGATCATTTTCTTTACTGCTAAATCTTTCATTATTCTCGTTGTTATGATTTTCTGATTCAGGAGGCTGTGCTGTAAGAGGGTCCTCTCGACGGAGGAAAATCGAACAAGTCCGAATTACTACTTTCGCTGTCGCTTCTTGCCCGATTCGCTGGAGCGGTGAGTACAATTTTCTCTTTAATCGGTGGATTTCGTGACAATGCGTCTGCGTTGCTATTAATTCGCCCCGGCTTGTAAACTATTTTGTACTGATAATTGGCTAATTTCAGTCGCCAATGGACCAGCCTGTTTGCGGGATCTTTGACCGAGTGGAGCCAGACTAAAGGTTTATGGTCTGTCACAAGAAAGAACTCTCGGCCATATACGTAATGTCGGAATTGAGCTACAGCGTAGACTATTGCCAGCAATTCCTTTTCGATGGTGGAGTAATTCTCTTCTGCCTTTGTCAGCGTCCGTGAGGTATATGAAATCGGTCGATCTTTTCCTATTTCTCCCTGATAATCACGGCACCAATTGCCGTATTAGACGCGTCGGTGGTGATAACGATCGATTGTGTGAAATCTGGGTGCTGAAGCACAGGAGCGTTACAAAGGGCGTCGCGGAGGGCGACGAACGCGTTTTCCTGCGCGTCAGTCCATTTGAATATTGATTCCTTTTTTAATAATTGCGTCATTGGCTTTGCAATGCCTGAAAAGTTTTCGATAAAACGACGGTAATATCCTGCCAGGCCCAAGAATTGCTTAATTTTTGTGGGACTCGTGGGCCTCGGATAGTTTCTAATAGACTCTAATTTGCTTGGGTCGGGTTTAACGCCGCTTTCACCGATTACGTGGCCCAGGTAAGCTACCTCTTTACGCAAGAATTCGCATTTGTCCGGTTGAAGTTTCAGGTTTGCCTGCCTGAGTCTCCGGGCAAGTTTTTTAAATTTAATTTCATGTTCGTGAAGCGAACTGGCACTCGAAGGTCCTGCTGCTCGAAGGTTATCGTCTTCACAGGGTGCTTGGTGGTTGCCCCCGGGCGCGTCGCACCCGATGTCGATGCCCGTGGGACCCCGTTTCCCGAGTTCCTGTTCTCGTCGTTGCGGCGTTTATAGCATTGTTCGCGAGTATGCCCGGGTTTATTGCAGTATTCGCATGTCCCGCCAGGTGTTGTGTCGTTTTTATTTCGGGTATTATTTTTCGGACGAGACTCGGGATTTTTCGTCCAGCATTTCTCGACCGTATGGCCCGACTTGTTGCAATGTTCGCAAGTCAGTTTCGCCGTTGACGTTTTCACCTGCGCGGATGCAGATGCATTTTTCGGTTCGGGCTTGTTAGAAAAGTGAGCCTTGTCGCGGTTTATTTCCTTTTCGACCCGGATTGCTATTGCGTATGCGCTCGTGAGGTTATCGAAACCTTCTAATTTTAATCGTAGTTTAAAATCTGGTGGAAGGCCGGCAAGAAAACATAATAATGTCTCGTTCTCGAGTTGCTGCTCGCGAATCCTGGGCATCGGCCCCAGGTTTTTCGTTTCGTCTTCCATTATCGCCGTGTGCAGATCTTTGACGCAACTTATGTAATCGATTATGTGTTCATTAATCCCCTTGGCTATATTGCCTAGCTCGCCTCGATACTGATTAACCGATTTGGAGGCCCCGAAAATTGTTTTTAGTTGTTCGGTAAGGGCCGAGACGGTGGGGAGAGTGTCGTCCTCCACGGCCGTATAGGCCCTACCGCGCAAGCGATTCCGCAATAATCTGGCGAGCGTTGGCTCGTTTTCTGGCGGGAATAGCTCTCGTATTCTGTTGCACGCACGCGTGAATTTAAGCACGGATATAGTTTCCCCGTTGAATAGAGGTACTGATTCGAGAGCTTCTTTGTATGAGAGTTGCGGGGTTGCATGCCCGCGAAGCGCCATATACGGCGGCGGAGTTGCCTGAGAAGCGCGGTTGGGGGTCGTGATGCTCGAGGTCGCCTGCCGGCGTATATCTCGTAATTCCGCGATCTCTGTTTTTACGTTATTCATTTCCTGCATAATTGACCTTAGTATATTAGTAAAATCGCTGGGTGCCGTTGTAGCTTCGTTAGCACCACCGTTTTCCTTTGTTTCGGGTGGTTCAGAGGCTAAGCGTTGTGCTTGTTGCCTCTGCTGCTCTATTTGTTCATTTTCGCGTCTTATTAATTGTCTATATTTGGTCTCCGCAACACGTTCGCGGCCTTGTACAGCGAGCTCTTGCTCTGCGAGCTGTTGCTGTTTTTTCAATAATTGATCCTGGAGGATCTTAATTTCCTCTTCCGTAAGAGGTTTGGGCGTTTTCGTGGAACGAGTTTCCATTTTGTGAGTTCGTTAATTTATCGTGAAATAGTTCAAGAATTTTATTTTTGTCAGTGACGTTATCCCACCGCTGTCACCAAATTTTCTCCTGTTACGTCCCGATTTCCCTGTTTGTATTTTTTTAAAAGAGATCACGGAGACGCTACGGATGAGGGGTAGTCTCTGTTGAGGCAAGAATGTGCTTACCAGGGAAGAGACCTCACTGACTTTTAAAACCCTGATGCTTTCACGTTTTAATAAGATGTTTACCTACCTTTTGTAGAAATGGTGCGTGGAGTTGCGATTCTGGTCAGGCGTAGCGGGTTGAAGTTGGATGCGATTTTTCCTTAATCGAGAGTGATGATGGGGTTGTTAACAGAAGAGTTGTTGATTGCCCGGAGGGGTGCCTTGAGTACAAATTCCTGGTCCGGGCCGGTAACGAATATCAACTTCTTGATCTTGGCGTGGAACCGCTAGTCGGCGATTATCGTCGGTCTGGTGGCAACCTGATACTGCGTGAATGCTGCGTCGGTTATCGGTTCGAGTTCGCGGTAAAGTTTTGATAACGTCGGCACGTTATGTCCGGTCACAGTTCGCTCCTTGCCAAGAGTAATCGCGATAGCGCGGCGGATTTGCCTTTTCACAACGCCCCGGCGTCTGCCCATGGAAAATATTTATACTACGTGGTCTCTTTCGTCGAGCAGAGTTCGTTTACAGAGGAACGACAACGGCATGCGTAAGGACACTCTGCGTGCACGATTAAGAGCACAACGAGAGCTGTAGGAAAAAGTCTATGAGAAATCACCGGCGTGCACGTTGGAGAGCACAACGGGGTGATCCTCAGTCAGAGAGGACGGGATCAGCGTGCACGTGGTAGAGCACAACGAGAATCCCTTAGGTAAATGTAGGCGTTTGGAGAGAAATCCGCGTGCACGAGTAGGAGCACAACAAGATTTCGGAAGTAAGTAGGTACGTGGTCTTAGGGAGAAATCTGCGTGCACGTTTTAGAGCACAACGAGACTTCGGAAGAGAGTATGAATGCGTAGAACTCCACTCGATGAAGAACTTTATGTAATGGATAGACACAGGACGACGGAACGCTAATTAACTGAACGAAGGTAACTAGTAAAAATGATATATATTCAATAATTATGACAAAGAACTTACACGAACTATTAATTCGCGGAGCAATTTACGTGACAATTCAATGCGCGATACTGTGTACGGTACAACTAAATCCGCCCGGCAGCTTCACTTCGAGTTCGTCACTCCGGGATATACGCGGCGTGAATGCTCTGACGGACAGAGGTTCGCTCTGCTCAGAGGTACGATGATTACTGCCGGAGGGACAGACGTCGGAGGGTTTTATTCCTTCCTTTGAGCTGCTGGTGGGGGTCTGATCGTTGTGACGCCGTACACCGTAGGACAAAGGTCCATCGCTTATGCTTATGGCGAATAGAAGTTTATACCAATATCTTATCTACTTAAGGGATAAATTACTCGATGCGGCGGCTTGGTACAAAGGTGAGCCGCCTTGGTTTGGTTAGTATCACCGACGGCTGATGTTATCCTCCGACGGCAAGTTATCGTTGGTTGATAGTACCGACGGTCGGTGTTACCCTTCGATGGTAAGTTATCGCCGGTTGATATTACCGACGGTTGGTTTATGCCCATGTAAGGTAATGTATGCGTGCTGTGTGTGCTTAATAATATGTTGTATGCATCGACGCGAGGACGTAACAGTGCGTTTGCAGCGACTTGGAGCGTTTTGTTCGCTCGCAAGTCGTCGAATCGCCGAAACCAAGAATCGACGCTTCTAGCTCGCTGTAGGCGTTGCAGGACGCTCAATCTGCGTCGAAACGCTTACATTCGCTGAAATACATGAAATCTATGCATTTGCAGCGACTTGGAGCGTTTCGTTCGCTCGCAAGTCGTCGAATCGCCGAAACCAAGAATCGACGCTTCTAGCTCGCTGTAGGCGTTGCAGGACGCTCAATCTGCGTCGAAACGCTTACATTTGCTGAAATACATTAAATCTATGCATTTGCAGCAACTTGGAGCGTGTCGTTCGCTCGCAAGTCGTCGAATCGCCGAAACCAAGAATCGACGCTTCTAGCTCGCGTTTATGACTGGCGCGGGATTTTTCCACAACCGGGGACTCTTCGTCCCGTGCGCAATGTACGGCGCATCGGTCTGGGGGAGGCTTCGTGAGGGAGCGGGCGACGGTGCGCGTCCAGCTCAACGGGGCGCAGCGCTCGGTCCTCCTCGCCGCACTGTCCGTCTGCCGGACGGTGTCGACGGAGGCGATGACGGTGCTCACGGGGGAGCTCCCGTGGGACTTGGAGGCTAAGTACGCCGAGGCGGCGTACTTTCTTCGACAAAGAGAGC